>CM055868.1:27911712-29282962 GCA_029582165.1 Portulaca oleracea | reverse complement strand
GTTGGTATAGGAGCTATCCTATCCCAAGAGGGCAGGCCTATAGCCTATTTTAGTGAGAAATTGAATGAAGCTATGAAGAAATACAATACTTATGATAAATAATTCTATGCTATAATTAGGGCTATTGAACATTGGAGACATTATCTTCTTGGAGGAGAATTTATTTTGCATAGTGATCATGAAGCTCTCAAGTTTATTCAAGGATAACACAAGCTCAATCCCATATATGCTAAATGGGTAGAATTTATGCGGTCTTTTCACTTCATGATTCACCACAAGTCAGGCAGCATGAATAAGGGAGCTGATGCCCTTTCAAGAAGATTTTCCTTATTACATATCCTCGATTCCATAATCCTAGGATTTGAGCAACTAAAGGTCCTTTATTCTGAAGATGATAATTTCAAAGAAATGTTTTAAGCATGCCAACAACATCCTCAGGGTCTGTATCATACAGATCTTGGATTTTTATTCAAAGGTAGTAGATTGTGTGTTCCTAAAAGCAGCATTAGAGAATTATTGATCTCAGAAGTTTATGGAGGAGGTTTAGTATGACACTTTGGTATTGAAAATAAACTTATTATGCTGAAAGAGCACTACTCATGGCCAAAGATGGGAAGAGATGTAGAGCATCTTGTCAAGAGGTGTAATATATGTCAGCTATCCAAGAATCAAAGCCTACCTCAAGGGCTTTATACCCCTCTACCAGTTCCTAATGGTCCTTGGGAAGATGTCAGTCTAAATTTTATTGTGGGACTACCTCAAACTTAGAGAGTTGTTGATTTGTACTTTTAAGAGCTAGTCAGATTACATGGCATTCATAGGTCTATGGTTTGATACATGGATACCAAGTTCTCGAGCCATTTCTGGGTTATATTATGGAAGAAGATGGGAACTCAACTCAAGTTTAGCACCACTTGTCATCCCCAGACCAATGGGCAAACTGAGGTTACAAACAAAACCTTTTGTACACTCTTGAGAGGCTTAGTGAACAGAAACAAGGGAAGTTGGGATACTATGCTGCCACAAGCAGAGTTTGCATTCAACAGAGCCCTAAGCAAAGCTACTGGTTACTGACCTTTCCAAGTAGTTTATGGTCTGAATCCAATCACCCCTTTGGATTTAGTCCCTCAAGCAACTTCAGTAAAGTTTAGCTGTGAAGCTGAAGTAAGGGCCAAGCAAATCAAGGAGTTTCATCAATAAGTGTAGCAGCAAATTGAAAAGCACAATGAGAAGATAGCACCAACAGCAAATCAAAAGAGGAGGAGAGTTGTGTTTGTTCCAGGTGACTTAGTATGGGTACACCTCAGGAAAGACAAGTTTCCTAGCAGGAGAAAAGGGAAGCTTGTATCCAGGGAAGATGGTCTTTTTGAAGTGTTGGAGCAGGTCAATGAAAATGCCTATAAATTGGATTTATCTGAAGATTATTGAGGCAGTGCAACCTTCAATGTTGCAGACCTCAGGCCATATTATCCAGAAGAGGAAGGTTTGCCAAGTTTGAGCACAAACTTTTCACAGCCGGGGAGGATGATGGAGGTCCATCTCCATCTGCAATGCTAGCTGAGACAGCAAGGTCAAGGGAGAGGACTTTCTTTCCTGAAGTCCACAGTAGGTCCTTTCCTAATTGGGATCTAGTTGGGAATTCAGGAGGGATTAAGTCCCTCTTACAGCAGGACTGAAGCAGCAGGGGATGACAGGTCCTAGGGTCATTTTGGAGCTATGAATAGGAGCAATGTCATCACCCAAGGAGCTTGTGTAGAAGGTAGCTTTGGCCTTAGAACCAAAGTTCAATGAACCTTGGCAGAACCCCAATCTGTGAAATCAGGGTTCTTGTCTATTCAAGGTCTGAAACAAGTTGCAGTAGAAGGTAATTGTATTTAGTGGTCTCTATGTATTCCTTGGTCCATCAACAACCTATGATCGAGGGGTGCAAGTGTCTGAATTACCACGACATTTTCTACAGCCAACATAGTCTTGAGTATGCAAGTAACCAAGCAGCTGAGACAATCTTGGAATTCCTGATTTTATTAAGGTCATTTGGTCATTTACTCTTTGATGAACGAATTGCCTTAGAAGAATTCTATTAATTCCAGCTTTTAGCAGCAGCAGGAATACTTAATAGTAAGTGGAAACATGACTAATGCAACCAAGAAGCAACTGCTGGCCCAATTAGAAGCAACCATCAACCATCATTTTATTTTACTGTTTCTTTTAATATAATTAGATGTAGTTATGAATTGTATTAACCTTAAGCAACTCACCTATGTTTATTAAGCAAGCTTAGCAGTAGTTTAGAGGTTTCTTCCAGCTTAGGAAACCTCAATTACTCGAGGAAAGCCAGCTACTTGCTCAAAGCAGCAAATATAAACCAATTCTTGTGTAATGCCCTTCATTATGTGACCGTTTATGAGAAATCAGTCGAGCTTGGCTCCTGGGTGTTTGTGAGTGTCACAAAACTCCTTACTTGTCTGTAACTAAGCTTTGGCAGGCTTAGAAGGTGCTAAGTAGAGCTTGGTTCATGCAATTGGTGGTGTGGTCTTTATCCAGTGGTGTGGATTGAGTATAGCCCTTGTGCTTCCTGTTGTGGTGTGGTCTGTATCAGTAGGAATCACAAGTTTTCTATCTTTTTTTTATTTGTTTTTCCTTCCTTGATGTTTTTCCTTCCTTAGGAGAAGCTTATGTTGAATTTTCAAAGTCAGGGAGGGCCTTTGGTGTTGTCCAGACCAGTGCACTCTGATTAGTTTGGTCTGCACATACATCATCGGGTTAGTAACCAGAGTCATTTTTATATTATTTTCAGTTTGTCGGTTTCCTTAAATCGGCTGGCAACTCTTTCTTTGTAACCTCTTTTTATTATCCAACATGCATGTTTGATACATCGAAAGAATTTATAATAATAATTCACATATGCCCATATTCTGATCTGGAGCCTAACTAAGAAAAAATACCATAGAAAAAATTATAGGCTAGGCGGCCTATGATTTTTTTTTCTGGGTATTTTCTGTTGGATCTTGTCGACCCTTAGGATTTCTATTTGGCCTGGGTTCGAATCGGACTTTATATGAAATTATTTGTAGTTTAATTCGATGTAATTTGAAGCACGTGGATAATAAAAATTGATAATCAAATAAATAAAAGTCACCCCTAGAAAATGATTTTCATAAAATAAAAATATCTTTATCTAAGGATTAAGCAACCTTTATCGTCTCCCGATCATTAAATAGCACACCCGAGGTAAAAAGCGGTGGAGCTTTTCCCGGGGGTGGTCCTACAGTCTCAAGTAATGGGACCAATGATCAAGGGCACGCACAAGGACACAGAACTCCTTGTCATAGGTGGAATAGTTCTTCCTCAATCCACTAAGCTTCTCACTAAATTAGGCGATGGGACATTGGTTTTGCATTAAGATGGCCCCAATGCCCACTCCACTCACGTCGCAATCAACCTCAAAAACCTGCGAGAAGTTCGGGAGGGCAAGCACTAGAGCGTCACAATGTTTGGCCTTAAGCCTCTCAAAAGCACCTAGCGCCGCCTTTGTCCACTCAAAAGTTCCTGTAGACGCTGAAATTTTGTCATTGAATTCAGTTTATATATATTATAATTTATTTTGAGTTTATTTTATTTAGAATAATTTATGATTAAATGCCAAGATTTTTGAAATGCACACATTCTTCACATGTTAAAATCCCCAAAATCAAATTAAACCAAATCAAATCCCTCTTAATCTTATTTCACTCTTCCTCCATTCTCCAAATCAAATAAAATCATCCTTTATTTGATATTATCCTCCCAATATTCTTTCATTCACCACCATAAATAAACCTACCTTTACCACTATAAATACACCATCATTTCCACTCTTTTTCTACACCTCAAAGTCATCCTAGGAATATTGACACTAGGTGATTTTACCTTTCTTCTCCTCTCTCCTTCTTCTTCTTCTTCTCATCATCATCATCTTGCATTCATAATCTTGGCATTAACTTGAGGTTAGTATTGTTTTTTCTTATTTTATTCTCACTTGGCTATGATGTAAAATTTGACTTAAATAATAATATTGATGCTCTAATTAATCTAATTAAATGCAAACTTGTAAATGTTTATGCTTGTGTTCATTTATTTCATTCTACTATTTGCATTTATTTTATTTTTACATTTAATCATCTCATTTGTATGCGCTAAATAATATTAATTAATCTAATTAATTCTCGTCTTCTACTCCTTTCTTTAAACTAACCGATTTAGTAGAGTCCGTTCTTTGAACGGACGAATTCGAGAGTTTATACTTTCGATTTCGTAACCTTACCCCCGAATCAGAATCTCATGATTCGTGGTTTATGGATTTTAAATTTGAGTTTACTAATTCTCATTAAAAATTAATTGGCGACTCTTTTGATTTTTATTATTTTGATTCACATGAACATCATAATAAAATGAATTTAAATCCTTTAAAGATTAAGACACCTCATTCGACTCGTTATACACCGAGTGGGACACCATGGGGATTTTCCCGGGTCCCACAAATGGCGACTCCACTGGGGACTTACTTTAAGAAGGTAAAACTTGAAAAACTAATTTTTTAAAATTTCGAATAGAAAGGAGAAACTAATTCTTTTAATTTTTATTTATTTAGTTAGGCATCAAGTATATGGACCTCCATCTTGATTTTTTATAAATCGGGATGAACCCAAAGGTACCGTTTTAGGATTTTAAATCAAATTTCCCTCTAGGGCAAAGTATACTTCCAACTTCATCAAGGAATGAACTCCACATTTCAAGAAGATCGCAAGTTTCTTTCCCACTCATGAAGCACTCCAAAATTCTCGGGGTTATGAATTTACATTTTCCCTTTAATTTTGCGAGAAACACACGGGTCACATTACTATGAACTCCATAGAATTTGTGGCCCGTGAGAGACATGAGTATGTTAGTTTTAGGTATCTGACCTTAAACCTTTGAATATAGAACCTTGGTTAGGTGAATTACCAATTTGTATACTATGTGCATTCTTATTGTACTATGTGTAAAGTATGTGCTATGTGTTCATTCTTTCATTCTAAGAGTCAGTTTCATAACTCATTTCTTCCTAATGCCTCTTTAGTTTGGGCAATAATCTTGCATAAGTTAAAGAAGGCCTAGAGGTCTCTCTTGGGCTTGAATCAAAGAGGTTGATTAAAGCTTGAGATCTTAGCTAGACTTTGTCCAACCCTTGGTAGCATTGGATTCATAAAGTATGCATCCGACAGTTATTCGAATCTGAGTTCATTAAGACTTTAATGTTGACTCGAACTTATGACGACATGATGGACTCTCCCTTTCCCCATACATAACATCATATTAGGTTAGAGGATTCCATGCAAGCCTAACGTTGGGTGAGTCTGACCAAAAAAAAAAAAAAAAAAATCATCATATAGGCATTGTTTGCATTAGGTTGTCACGTGTAGGTCGCTAGGTCTTTGGGTATGCCAATTTCAAGGTTAATTTTTGAGGTTTATGGTTTCCATACAGGCAGAATAAGGATCCGGTGACCAACCTTGACCTCGGAGTAAACAATTTGCCTTCTTTGCACTGTCTCCAATGGCCTCCAACGGAATACTTAGCGACAATGAACTCAATCTCTTCATCTCCCAACATTTGACTGAAATTTCACAGCAAATGCAAGGAAATGATAGGAGAATAGATGAAATCATCGATACGTTACAAAGATGAATGATGAGCTGAATTTTCTTGATGAAGATGGAAGCAACACTCATCATAGTGAAATGTCAAGCATCCGTGTGTTTGCAAATCACTATATGGACACGGGACTCACTTCTATTCCTAGAGTTGATCAACCACATAAGTCCAACTTACCGATGGAGAAGTTTAAAACAGCTCCAAATGGCTCCCGGTCTCCTTTGACGGAGAAGAAAGACCAAATTTCACCCTTAACCGCAGGAGGATGTCAAGAAAGGAGATGTGGTGAACGAGAAAGTTCTTTTATTGACAAACTCTTTACCACAATAATTCAAATGCAATCACGCATGGAAGGTCTGGATCGGAGAATGGATATGATCCTTTGGCTTCTACAAAATGATAGAAGGACGGCTAACATTGAACATTGCATTAGAAAAAATATTGGGGAAGGATCATCATCAATGGGGTTGTATGATACTGATATTCATCAAAGGGCTTCTAATTCTTCTGCTAGAAATGCTGAACCACGACAACCCATGTCATTCACCCCTATTGATGGCTCTTACACTAATGCACTAGAGTGCCTCCTCAAGAAGGGTAAGATACAACTTCCCCCGGTAAAGCCCGAACCTATAATTAAGGGGAAGTATTGGGAGGATGAAAAGTTTTGCAGCTATCATCGTTCTGGAGGGCTTGATACCGAGGATTGCTTCACCTTCAAAACCAAACTTGAAGACATGTTCCGATCAGGGGAACTTCCACGGCCAAAAACAACACAGGATCACTATTATATTTATTAATGTTGCGTCTTTTCTTTCATGGCAATCGTCTTCATTTTCAAAGTCTGTTTCTTATGTATTCATCTTAGCTGCATTTAATAAAGATGAAACCTTTCATGATTATGACTCTTGCCTTCCCCGACCCCTCATTTGCTTTTAAACTGCTTAGGAAAGAATCTTGTGCTTGCATTCCTGATTTGAATCAAAGAGCTCGCTCACCCATATGACCATCCAAGTCTAACACATCCATCTTCTCATATTTTTCATCTCACATCTCGATCACACCTTTTTTATGAAGTAGCACCCTACCCCGTGTCAAAGGTTAATAGAGAGAAGAGAGGCTAACTTCACCGCCAAAGCGAAGTTAGGCAAAAGGAGAGAGCGAGGCCAACTTGAACACTCATCTTATAAGTTGGGCAAAAGGGGAGGTGAATGAGTAAAAATTAAGAGAAGAGAAGCTAACCTAAACACTCATTCAACAAGTTAGGCAAAAGGAGATAATTCAAAGCGACCAATAGTCTGTAAAAGTGAATCTCACTATCAAATAAATCATGTGGTTTAAAAAGACATGCCTATGATAGAAGACTTCCCCCCCCCCCCCCTTGCCACCGACATCATCACCACCTTCATTTTCATCTAGTCGTTTTACCTTCATTATTACCTTCTCCCACCATCTTCTTAACCACCACCATGAACCTGGTCATTCATTTTATGACCACCTCATCCCTAAACTGACTTAAGCCAAACAATGTGTTGCGGGCGACAAACATCATTGATAGGAAAATATAGATTGAGGTCATCAAATGAAAAAGGGAGTAGAAAAAAAAAGAAGAAAAATAATAAAAAAAAAGGAGTAGAAAAAAGAAGAAGAAAAAGCAAACAAAATATCAAAAAAAGAATAAGAGGCACAAGAGGCAATTGTCGGTTTACATTGGTCACTCGCACACATCCCAAAACCTTCCCTCCAGCTTTCACGTCTATCTCTTCCCGTTAAACTTTCGACCCATCTCAAAATCCTTCTTGAGGCATCAATCGTTTAAAGTTGCACCTGTGTAACTACGGCTGACCTGATTCCATACTGGATACGTAGGAGAACCTCTTTGAGGCCCGGCCACTACAATTCACTTTAGAGAAAATCCATCATCAAATCATTTAGTCTTTGAGAGATAGAATAAAGAGTGGCTAGCTGGAAAACCTCATCAGGCGAACTAGGCAAAAGGAGAGGAAGCCTTGATCTCTAATGACAATGACAAGCTGTCAAATTTCTTTCACCAAAGCACACCCACCTTTTCCCATCAGACTTGGATCACCCTTCATACCTAAATTCATCAAACCATAGCCATTTGACTATCTCTTCCCTTATGAGATAAACCCACAAAACATGGTACTCCATCTATAGACCATTTCATCCACCTCCATCAGTTCGAACCTTTGTCCATCGAACTACCCATCCAATACATCTAATCGCTACCCTCACCGAAACACTCACAACCTTATCTCGCCCTCTATTTGGGCATGAGTTTTCACTATCTTTTCCATCATTCCCATTTTTCACCCCATCACCTCGTGAGCTCTTCTGATTCGATCATTAGTGCAAGTATGAGATTCATCAGTTAATCCATGCTTTCAGAACACCTGAGTGAGGGATAACTCCTTCAGCAGAACAAGATGTCAGCTGCATAGGGCGTTACTTGAAGGTGAGACCCACCTAGGTCAATCATTCTGACTCACCTAAAGATGCTTGTTCACTGATACTGGGGGTTTGGTGCTTACATGTTCCTACCTAAAAGAATCAAGAAGAATACAGAGAAGGCAATAGAAATCAAGACGACTTGTCACTTGATCCTTCTTAGTGCTTGGGGTTCCTAACCATGACATCAAGGTCGAGCATCCTGACTATCCCATCATGCAGCTTAAGTAGGCCGAGTCTTCTATTAATATCGTCTTCTACAACATTCCAACTGCGGGCTCGCTCATCACTCAATATCCGCATCATGGCAACTTACGAGGCAGTTAGACAAGAGAACTCATCATTTTCAATATTTTTTGCTTGTCCTGAAGCTCACTTCGAAATCACTCTGGACATTTAGAGTTTTTGATTTACTTTTCCTTATTCTTTTTTTTCCTCGGGAAAGTGGGGGTTATTCATATCGCATACATGCAACAAATCAATGTGCATTTTTTAGTTTTTTTGTGAATCTTTCATTTTATGTTTCATTTCGAGTCATATCATTTCGTTTTTTATTTTCATTTTGAGTCATGTTAGTTTTTTTAGTTTTTAGTTAATTTTTTTTCCCTTCTTTCTTCTTGAGTCAAATAAAAAAAAAGTCATATCATGCTTTAAGATTAGGGTTGCATAAAGAGTCTTCTAGTATAAAATGCATAATAGAGTTGTGTATTGCACACAATAGAGTTTTGTACATATTTGTTTCCACGTAATTCATGTAGCTTAGCATGCATAAGACCACATTTGTATTCTTTTGTCGCCCGCCCGAGCCTCAAAAGAAATGCAGTTATGGCTGCTAGAACTCAAGCAAGCTCACTTGGAATCTTGATCACCATCGAACGTATTACCAGAAGCTCCAAGGACGCTATCGATGAAGAAATTATTCGGGTCTTACGAGAATTGACTCATTTTCCGAGTTAAACTCTAAAATTCAGATCACAAATTTTTATGAGAATTAGTTTGGAAAATAATTCATTTTTCTAAATTAAACTCTAAAAACTCATTTCACAATGTTTACGAGAATTAGTCTAGGAATAACTCATTTCTGAACTAAACTGAGAAGACCCGAGCATACGGACAAACCCGACTCATCACCAGGTATGGTCCGGGCCGAGGTTCCACATACAACACCACCAAGAAAAAAATGGACCCGATGCGAAGGCAAAATGCAAGATTTCACTGAGCAATACTTGGCGGTATGCTCAACAAAGGGGACTCAAGGTTGGGCCAGGCGAAAACAAAAAAGCATCGGACAGAGCGCCATGCTTACAAGCATGACGGCCTGCCTAGGGTTCCGAGCAACAAGTGAAATATGGCTGACCGACCCCGGGCTGGACAGAGCTGCATGCTTGGAGGCATGACAGTCTAACTAGACCTAAAACTGACGAGACTATGCAGAAAAAACAAAGAAAGTTAGGCACAGTTGCATGCCTAGAGGCATGATAGCTTGACTAGACCCAAATCTAACGGGACTGTGCAGAAAAACTAAGGAAGTTAGACAGAGTTGCATGCCTGGAGGCATGACAGCCTGACTAGGCTCGAATCCAGCAAGACTGTGTAAAAACAAAGAAAACTGGATAGAGCACCATGCTTGCAGGCATGGCAGCCTGGCCAGTATTCCGAGCAAAAAAACATACCTGAAGAAAACCCAGCTAAACTCAGAAGAAAATCGACCTAAAGAAATTTGAGCTCTGCTGCTAAGATACCCGACGATATGCAGCAGTCGGAAATGGAGTCTCAACTTGAGGAAAGCTCGGCCAAAATCAGAAGAAAGCTGACTCTAGCTGAACATTATACCTAGCAGTATGCTGGTGGCCGAGGAGGAGCAAATAGAACGACATCGGGAAAGACCGAAGGACATCAAGAAAGACTTAACGACATCGGGAAAGACTGAACGACATCGAGAAAGACTGAACGACATCGAGAAAGACTGAAAAGACGGAACGACATCGGGAAAGACTGAACAACATCAGGAAAGACTGAACAACATCGAGAAAGACTGAACGACATCGGGAAAGACCGAATGACATCGGGAAAGACTGAACAACGTTAAGAAACACCGAACGACATCGGGAAAGACTGAACAACATCGGGAAAGACTGAAAGACATCGGGAAATACAGAACGACATCGGGAAAGATTGAACGACATCGGGAAGACTGAATGACATCGGAAAAGACTGAACGACATCGGGAAATACTGAAAGACATCGGGAAAGACTAAATGACATCGGAAAGACTGAACGACATCGAGAAAGACTGAACGACATCGAGAAAGACTGAACGACATCGGGAAAGACTGAAAGACATCGGGAAAGACTGAACGACATCGGAAAAGATTGAACGACATCGGAACGACTGAACGACATCGGGAAAGACTGAACGACCTCGGGAAATACTGAAAGACATCGGAAAAGACTGCGCGACATTAGGAAAGACTGAATGACATCGAGAAAGACTAAACAACATCGGGAAAGACTTGGCGACATCGGGAAAGACTAGACGACACCAGGAAAGACTAGGAGACACCGGAAAAGACTGGGTGACACCAGGAAAGACTGGAAGATCAATATTGACGTCGGGGAAGACCCAAAAACACCACGCTATACTTTGATCAGCGTCCTACTCGGACTCGATCAAAGTGGGGGCTAACTGTAGACGCTGAAATTTTGTCATTGAGTTCAGTTTATAAATATTGTAATTTATTTTGAGTTTATTTTATTTAGAATAATTTAGGATTAAATGCCATGATTTTTGAAATGCACACATTCTTCACATGTTAATCCCCAAAATCAAATTAAACCAAATCAAATCCCTCTTAATCTTATTTCATTCTTCCTCCATTCTCCAAATCAAATAAAATCATCCTTTATTTGATTTTATCCTCCCAATATTCTTTCATTCACCACCATAAATAAACTTACCTCTACCACTATAAATACACCATCGTTTCCACTCTTTTTCTACACCTCAAACTCATCCTAGGAGTATTGACACAAGGTGATTTTACCTTTCATCTGTTCTCTCGTTCTTCTTCTTCTTCTTCTCATCATCATCATCTTGCATTCATAATCTTGGCATTAACTTGAGGTTAGTATTATTTTTCTTATTTTATTCTCACTTTGCTATGATGTAAAATTTGACTTAAATAATAATATTGATTCTCTAATTAAATGCAAACTTGTAAATGTTTATGCTTTTGTTCATTTATTTCATTCTACTATTTGCATTTATTTTATTTTTACATTTAATCATCTCATTTGTATGCGCTAAATAATATTAATTAATCTAATTAATTCTCCTCTTCTACTCCTTTCTTTACACTAACCGATTTAGAAGAGTCTGTTCTTTGAACGGGCGAATTCGAGAGTTTTTACTTTCGATTTCGTAACCTTACCTCCGTATCCGAATCTCATGGTTCGTGGTTTATGGAGTTTAAATTTGAGTTTATTAATTCTCATTAAAAATTAATTGGCGACTCTTTTGACTTTTATTATTTTGATTCACTTGAACATCATAATAAAATGAATTTAAATCCTTTAAAGATTAAAACACCTCATTCGACTCGTCATACATCGAATGGGACACCATGGGGATTTTCCCGGGTCCCACAGTCCCCTTCTTCATGGATTCGGTGATGGGAGCGGTGAGAGTGCTAAAACCTTTAATGAACTCGCGATAAAAGGAAGGTAGGCCGTGGAAGCTTCTCACCTCCATGAGGGTGGAGGGAATAGGCCAAGAACGTATGGCTTCCACGTTCGAGCGATCCATCGAGATGCCTCGGTTGGACACAATATGGCCAAGAAAGGTAACTTGTGGTGTGCAGAATTCACACTTCTCAAGCTTACCAAATAATTTTTGCTGCTGAAGAACCTTGAAGATAGACTCCAAATGTGAAAGATGCTCGGTCTCACTCTTGGAGTAAATGAGGATGTCATCGAAGTACACCACCACAAACTTGCCGATGAAGGGCCTCAAAATCTCTTTCATGAGGCGCACGAACGAGCTAGGGGTGTTGGAGAGGCCAAAGGGCATAACGAGCCACTCATACAACCCCTCTTTGGTTTTGAAGGTTGTCTTCCACTCATCATCTTCCCGCATGCGAATCTGGTGATACCCACACCAGAGGTCGATCTTGGAAAATATGTGGGACCCATGCAACTCGTCAAGCATATCGTCAAGCCTCAGTATGGGATACCGATACTTAATGGTGATATTGTTGATAACTCGACTGTTGATACACATTCAGTAAGTTCCATCCTTCTTCGGAACCAAGAGCGCTGGGACGGAACCTGGACTCATATTTTCCCGCACAAAGCCTCTAGAAATAAGCTCATCCACTTGTCGCTGATGTTCTTTGGTGTCATGGGGATTGCAACGTGTAAAACCCCGGAAATTTTGATTGTGTTATCGTTACGTCGTTAATATTTTATTTTAATTCTGCTTATTTATGTGAAATTTATCTGCTAACATTTGAGCTCGTAGGGCCGTTGATGGAGTAAAACGGGTATATTGGTAATTTTTCAGGACTGACTAATATTACTCTTATTAGTTTTGCGAGTAATTTATTATTTATGTTGTGAATTATTTTATGGATTTTGAAAACCTTAATATTATAGTTATTAATTATTTTAATTTTTTTAGCTGATTTTATAATTATTCTAGTTATTTTTACAAATTATTTAAGGGTATAAATACACTGTTATAAGTAAAACCTAGTATTCAAACCCTAATACAATTTGTCTTTCTCTCACTTATTCCTTCTTTCTTCCGCCCCTTTTGCCCCCTTCTTCCTTTCTCTTTCACTTCATTCTCTCTCCTCTCTTTCTTTCCCAGTTAATCAGAGAACACCCCGACCTCCAATTGTTTTTGGCGAAACCACTACCTCGAGCCCCTCTCCTCTCCCCCTGCTCTGCTGCTCCGAGCCTCGAGCACCACCACCATCCTGCTCACCTGACCACGCCGACACCACCCCCAACGGTGACAACCAATGCCCAACACCACCGTAGCAGTGACATCGCTGCCTCACACCGGGACAAGCCGCCTCATCCGTCCCCTATTTTCTGTGCGCCCATTGAGCATCGTCCCTCCACAACACCACCAGCAATCGCCCAGCACCGATGCGCCGCCCTGACCAGCATCGCAACCACCACCTCCTCCCGGCACCACCAGTAGCTATGTGAAGAACAACGCTTTTGCTGCTGTTGTGGTTCGAGCAACGACTGTCCCGATCACCGACGACATCTCCGTCGCTGAGAATCCCGCCGACAATGCCTCCATGCCCCGTCGCGCCGCCCTTTGCCCAGACGCACCGCCGCCGTCCACCAGTCACCACCACTCTTCTGCTCCCTTGAACATATAACACTCTGACTCTCTATTTATTATTTTTCATGCATTGTTATCGTCATTGTTGTTAATTATTCATGTCGTATCTTAATTAAATTTTCAAAATACCTATTTGATTCAAGGGCTATTTTTCTACCTATAGGAGTTGTGGTATTATGTATATGAATGAAGTGTGTTCTGAGGGGAATAGAGTATTTTATTTAGTTAAATTAGAGTTATTATCGATAATTATCAAGTTTACGTAAATGTTTTATCATTATTTCGTAGTCTTTGTTTTGTAAACCCCCGTGGAATAATGTTAAAATTTTATGATGCAAAGGTTGATAGTAAAAGTTTGGCCATCTTGTTATATGGTTAAGTGTTAATAAGTAAAGGTTGCATCTTGTTGGTAATTAAGTATGATCTTGTGTTTTTGTTTGTTTCTGGCCTAAAGAAAAAGAAGTTGTGGTTTATCATAGGTCATGAAGAGTCAAAGAGAGTGAGTTGGGTGTTTAGATGCTACGGTTGGAGTTTGGGTTAAGTTGATTGGAGTTAAGGTTAGTAATGTAGGAGAGAATAAATCGAGTTTTGAGACAATTTCGATGGGTCACGTTTAAAAGTACACCATTAATTCTGTAGTTGGTTTTAATTGAAAGTCTTGGTTTGGGTGTTCCTTCATGAATTAGCTTTAATAAGAATCTTATAGTTCGAGCGTTTGAGGTGTATAACCCGAGCTATAGACAATTAAACAGGAACGTGTGGCAAGCTGGATCTATCTGTTGTGTACTACTTTTAGACTGTTTGGAGTGTCTTTTAGGCTTTCTAGTCAACATGGAAGTTGTAGTAGACTCTCTGAGGTTTTCAGAAAGTTAAAATTCAAGTACATAGGAAGTCGGGAAGTTGAGTTATGACCATTACAACAGGGACGTAGTAATTTGTACAATTTTCCTATCCTTTGTTTAAATAAGTAGATTTATGTTACGTAAAATAAGTTTTTATGCCGATTATGTAATTATTATGGGTGAATATTGCGAACCCTTAAATGTTCTAGGGTTTGGGTAAGGTAGAAGGTTGCATATACTAACTTCGCTAGGTTGTATTAATTTTAGAATTTTTATTCTATATAGGTTCGGGTTAGACGATTCGTTAGTGAGCTCAAGTATGTTTGTTGAAGTGAAGTGAAGACCTATATGTAATGTTTATGCCCTAACATCCCCTCGGTTGTACTTAAACTATTTTGTGATTTTTTTCCCAGTTTATGAGGCATGGATCCTATAAGGGGATTTTCTGTATAATTTGGTTGTTTGTTTTAACTGTTGGAAATGTCGTGATCTGTCATAGCTGTTGGAAAAATGCCGTGATCTAGTTTTATTATTGGGGATGTCGTGATCCGTCTTAAAGAAAGGTTGTCTGTGGTTAGGATTTTGGGAAACTGGGTTGGGTTCTGTTTGAATTTTGATGAGTGATAACTCATAAGACATTAATATCCAAAGTGAAACATTAAGCGGGTAAATTCCGTTACTTCCTTGTGCGCACATGTCGGAACTGTCCGAGGATCAGGTATCCTGTTCCATTTCTGGGATTGACCACCCAAATTTGGGACCATCTGGAGACTTATGTCTCATCCCTTGTCTGAATCGGGACCATCTGGAGACTTGATGTCTCGTCCTTTGTCCGAACCGGGACCATATGGAGACTTGATGTCTCGTCCCTTGTCTGAACCGGGATCGTCTGGAGACACAATGTCTTGTCCCTTGTCTGAATTATGATTTTGAAAGTAGAGACCTCTGGAAGGTCACCCACATAATAAAACTGAACTAATTTCCATGATGAAACTATTCTAACTCTGGGTTTTTATTCTGATCTTGATGTTCTAACTCTAATTGTGATTATGATTTGGACGTCTTGTAGTTTCGACCCTCGTTCTAATAGTTGGATTACCCTGATTGAGAAGTTATGTTAATTTGATTATCTGAGTTACTCTCATTGCTATGAGAGAATTGACTTGTTTTCTGAATTTAAGAAGTTACTCTAATCTTCTATTATTATTCGAACTATTTTTGAGTTGAGAAGATTGAACTTAAACTCTGAGAAAGGACTCACTACTTGTAAACTGGTTTGATCCATTCATCTCATTCCCCCAGAAGAAATTGAAATGAACTTCAACCTAATTAACAAGTTAGGGTTACACATTATTGAGTTTCATCTCATCTCCTGCTTGGAACACGTCCTACACCGGTTGATGGTCTAGGACTTAGGATGCTGTCTTTTTCTTTTCCAACTGGACATGACATGACATACAATGAGTTGCATGCGTAACCCTATATTCTATTGTGTTCTTGGCATACGTTGATTGAAATTGTCAAATTTCGCATGGAAATTGAAACTTACCCTTTGTCTTTGTTTCTCCTCTTCCTCTTCCTGTCGTAGTACTATGTACTCTTCTAGCATGGCTATTAGGGATACCTAAACCACAGGAACAATGAACTTAGGGTCCGATAAACTATAACAACTTGAGTTTATTGTATGGTACTGATAACGTGACTGTAAAAAGTAGTATTGTATATTCTATTGTGTTCTTCGCAGGCCGTGGTCAGAAGATCACAAACCATTAGATATACAAAATAAATACTTAGAAAAATGTCACCAACAGCCAACCAAGAGGTATTGTTTTTCTAGAATGATGAACATGAAGAATAGTTAGAACATCTGATATTAGCCTAGTGGGACTCTGCAAAATGAGCAACTTGCTTTGATTAGATGAACAGGACAACAACCTCTTCAAAAATCTTAAAACACCAATAGCAAGAAAATTATACACCATTAATATTTCTAATATAAACCTGTAGAGCGCCCTTTGCTGGAACAGATAAGAAGTCTTTGTCTCTTTGACACCAAGCCTACTCTTCTAGCAAATCCCATAGGATTTCCAATTACTCCAGCAGAACCAAAAACCTGATTCAGTTAAAAGTTTAGCCTATGTATGCTTGTATCAGGCATTGAAATAGCAATCAACATGAGCAACTTCATTTGGCTCTGTTTAGCATGTGCTTGAAAATTTTAGAGAAATCAACAGATATTTGAAGTAGAGCTTCCAATTTTTATCAAGGCCATGAGATTTTAGTACAACACTTGCTCTAAGTTAAGGCGGGAGCCAGTGTGTAGATCACCGTGAATCAAGTCTTGAGCCCTTTCACAGAACCTAATAAAAAATGACAATTATCAAGTAGCAACTTATGAATTACTAAACAGAATCAAGAATTAAAGTGTGTATTATTGTTTAAAATGAATGCTTACATGGATTTCAGTTGAGCGACTTCAAGCTTTAGATCATTATCCTCTGCCTCAGCATCACGATCGAGATAAGGAGAGGTCCACCAATTATACTATGAGACCTTATAGGGGCTAGAGAATACAACCTACTCGATAAGCCGGCACAACTCCACAAATTCACAAATTCATTGTATAAACAACCAATCAGTATTCAAGTCCAAGAAATGCAAATTTCATGGGAGCAATCCATGGATATCAATGATTTGGTGAAATAGCAGAGGGAAATTTTTTGGAAGCAAGCATTCATTAGTTTCGCATTAAACTCTCACTGATCTCACACAAGAATTACCAAATCAAATAAGATATGCTGAAAAAACCAACAACCCAGTTCACCTTTTTGAAAAAAAAAAACAAAAAAAAGCCCTGAAAACTTACGAGATCAAGCGCACAAGCAAATCCACCCTCAACTTTAAGCAAAAGAAACTATGAGCTACAAGATATGGACCTCTCCTTGTATGAATATAAAAGTAGAAAAATACATTCATTGCGGGGAAAATTGGATTCTACCGATCCAAAATTACAAGGAAGTGTATCAGCCATGATGAGCGTGAACCAAATCCAAGCTCTACACTTCTTCTATCCACATATTGTTATAAGCAGCGCATGACTATTGCTAGAGAGTAGTATTGGAAATGTACCTTCAATAAAAGCTGGTCTGGTTTGAGATAAAAGCTAGAAATCGCTCAAGATAGTGACCCAAACAAGGTTCATTTTTCCAGACTGAAATCAACAATGACGAGTTTCATCATCGAGAAAACACCAACAACATTCATATCCTTTGTCAAATTACTACTCACAATAATAACAGATATAATGAAGGAAAGAGCCTCTCCAAAGATAAACAAAGTATAAAAAAAAAAGTTTTAGAATGACAAAGAGCACTGCCTACTGCAAGTGCAAAAGGGAAAATTGATCAAAGATGTGGAGGTTACCTGCTAAAAACTTGAGCATTCAAAATTTACAGTTCTATTGACTTT
Source organism: Portulaca oleracea (assembly GCA_029582165.1). NCBI lineage: Eukaryota > Viridiplantae > Streptophyta > Magnoliopsida > Caryophyllales > Portulacaceae > Portulaca > Portulaca oleracea. The sequence goes on along the minus strand of CM055868.1, from coordinate 29,265,151 downwards.
TCATTTTTCTCAGTAGTTCTTATCTATTAATAATTATTATATACTATGTATATAATGCATGTACTGAGTACTCTACGAGAGACATTGATTCGCCTTTAGGAGCTCTGAAATGGGAAACAAACCACTGGCAAAAAACTCATTATGCTGGAAAAAGAATTCCTTATGTCAGAACTCAGCAAGTTCCAGAATATGTCTTTTGTTAGTAGTGTATGTATTCTTTTTGTTCTTTTTGGAGCATACTACTACTAATTCTGGCTCAAATTTATTTCCCAGTATTTTTTTCTTTGGGTATTACTTAAGAGTATTTTCCAAGTCTATAAACCCAGCCTCAGCCTCAAGTTTGGACATCCTAATTACCACCTCAACCAATAGCTATCATTCCTTCATTTTCTTCATACTACTACTACAAGTCATATACCTCGATTCTCCTCAATTCTTCATCTAGTTTGGTTTTTTTTTTTTTTTTTTTTGGCTTTCCCAAGCTTGAATTTTGATTTTCTCACGCTTTTAACTGCAACAAAATAAGCTATTGCTTGTAAGAGAATGATAATTTGACAGCAAAATAATTTGACAAGTGACAGAGTACATCTTCCAAGTTCCAATCCACAGTGCTAAGTGCTAACTCACTCCTCAACTTGAATCACGGATAATCGAAATCCGAAATTACATGTATTGATCGTAAATAAGCAATATGAAGTAGTACTATTTAGAATTACCTGGAATCTCATCCAAACGATCTCTCAATGGAACTCGTTTGTACAATACAGTTTCACCGAGCGTCAGACGACCTCGCATTTTCGTGAATTTCGGATCGAAAAAACCTCCCGCTGAATCATAACGATGATTTCACAATAATCTCAAAAATTCTTAGAAATTTCGATACGAAACACGATGAAATCACGAAACATACACCTAATTAAAAATGATTTAATCGATCTCCATGAGATTGATATTGCACATTTACCTTAGAATCAGCGAATCAGATCCGTTCACCAGATTTACCAAAAACAAGTAAATGAGCAAAAGAATTGTAAACCTAGTTCAACAAACAAGCCATATAAGAGAATGAGCAGGCGTGAGTCTTCATTAATGGGCTGGAGATGGAGAGTTGAGCCGTCGATCTACGCGTCGCGCCACCGTACGTGAGTTAATCTGAGTTATCGATGGAGGGAGATGGGAGGCCGACCGCAGACAAAGATGGGAGCGAGAGCCATAGAGAGGGGTAGACAAATCTGCAGATGGTGGAGCCTAGCTTGAGGATGACGAATATGGCAGGGATCGAGGGAGGCGGGCTGAGACTGAGGAGTTACTGGAAAGAAAGAAAGGACCGAAGGAGACATGCGTATTGGGAGGGGTGTCAGTTTTTAATTTTAGTCCTTTACTAATACCAACAGGAAATTTTTATCTGTTGGTATTAAAATGATTTTACCAACAGATAATATAAGTGTAGGCATTGTTAAAATACTACCAACAATTAAATTTTTATCTGTCGGTATTAAATTACTTTACCAGCAGATAATATTATTGTTGGTAAATAATTAATAATACCAACTTATAACTAATCTGTTGGTAAATATACACTTTTACCAACAAATATAATATCTGTCACTAACAAACTGTTGGTAAAAGCCACTTTTTTTGTAGTGGTGATTGTAAAATAGTCTCTCGTTGCGCCTTGTCAAGAGGGGACTCATGAGCATGCAAAACCCTCCTCAAAACAAGTGTACCTTCATATATGGGCGGTATGGGAGCTACATCCCTAACTTCACTATCAACCTCCTCCTCAACTTCCACTTCGGGCTCATCTGGTGCCGTTTGAAGCTCATCATCAATCTCCTGGACCTCTTGAAGGGTCAAAGTTCATTGGTTCGGCCAATCCGCTTGAAAATGGTCATACCCTTGGCATTTGAAGCACTTTTTGCCTTCCATCCGCCAAGGAAGGTCCGTAGAAAAAGGCATAGCAATTCCCTTTCCCTTTTCAGTTCTAGGGTCCCATACAAACTTGGGAGTCCCAATAGGCTTCGGGGTGCCCGAATAAGGAGTGGACTGGCTAGAAGGTTGGAAGAAGGTCCTAGTCAAAGGCTTGGATGTGGCCCTTTCTTTCCTCCGTCTCTTGACCTTGAGAGCTAGACTATACAAATCATCTATGGAGTGGTAAGGTTGAATTTCGATCGTCTTGGCGATGGCGGGGTCCAACCCATTCAAGAACCACATCATGGTTTGCTCCTTGGGTTCTTGAATATCACTCTTGATGAGGAGTTGCTCGAACTCTTGGATGTAGTCACTCACACTCCTCTTGCCTTGGGTGAGGGCATATAACTTCCACATGACGACTTGCTTGTAAGTGTTAGCCAAGAATCAACGATTCATAAATTGTTTATGTAACAGCCCGTTTTTTTTAACTCGATTTACTATGTTAATTAAAATTTTAATCTCAATTATGATTTATGATTCAAATTAATTAGTCAAACCTTATTTACTTTCCACATTAGTTATATTAACTTTAATAAGAATAATTTAATTTGTAAAATTATAGTATTTATTAAATTTAGTTTTTTTGTATAAATTAATCTATTTGGCACATTTTTCTTATTTTACGCAAAATAATATTTATAAATGTGTTACTAGACTTTTTTAAATATCTTTATAATAATGCCACCCCTTTTTCCAACAACAACCTCAAAAGCTTCATACTTTTCTTCTTCTTTCTTCTTTCCATCTTCTTCTTCACCAAGCCTCCATCAAAGCTTCACAATCATGAAGCCTCCATCAAAGCTTCACAATCATGTGCAGAATATGTAAATTTCATTCATAAAATAATCATTCTTAATTCCTATAAATACTCAAGCAGATTGGATTGAATCACCATCATTTTCTACCATAAAAAACTCCATCTTCATGCCCTGTGGGATCCTCGGCCGCCACCAACAGCACCCCATCACCATCATTGTCATCACCACCACCAAACCTCTGTTGCCACCACGCCCAGAACCACCATTTTCGCCACCACCTCAACCACCACACATCCATATTTTCTCAAAATCAATCCCAATACCCCACCAAATCACACCCAATTACTCACACAAATAAACCCAAATCCATTAATCTAAACTTATACTTACCAATATTAGTTGATAACTCACCGGAAAACCACTCAAATCACTGCCTAAAAACCGCCCAGAGGCCTCCTTTTACCTCCCTTGTTTCGACCAACGCCTCGGTTCTCGGTGTTCCCCCTCAGGCGTGACCTCTGCAGCCACCAGCACAAGCACGTCGACCGCCGATCTGTCAGTCGTCACCCGTCGACCACCATCCAACCCCGCCGAGCACCTCACCCCAAACTCACAACACACTCTTCTCTCTCTTGCCCTGTTTCTGCATGGAATAAAAGGGGAGGGGGGAAGAGTTTTTGGTTTCATTGGGCTAAATAAAAGAAACCTTTGGCCCATCCTTATTGGTAGGTAAAATTCTCTTTCAATTTTATTCATTGCCTTTTCACCACTAGTATATATTACACTCATTTACTAATTATACATTTGTACATGTTCTTATAAAGGTTGGAGTATTTTCATAATCATAATTAACCCAAAATCAAGGAGATACCGATATAATTCGATAACGGTACCTTCCAAAAAGCATTATTTATTCATTTAATTATTTTTAACATAGATACTAAGTATTTACGTGATTTTAGTACATATATGTTTTATCACAATAATAGTGGACGCTTATCATCACTCCTGGTATCGGAGCCTGGGTTGGTAACCGACCTAGCTATGTGCATGGACAAGGACATGATCCTAGGGTTACCTTGCAGACATATCATATCATTAAGATTGGTTAAAACAAGTCTAGGGTACCACTCAGATAATAATTAAATAGCTATGTTTGCAAATAAAATGAATTTAAATGAGCTCACGTAAAATGTTATTTTTACTTGAATGTTTTTACGCTACAGTGTCGATTATATTGAGCGTCGTCTCATTTTACGTTATGTTTTTCTTGTTTACTTATTTTGGTTTTAGGTGCCAAGGGAAAGCGGGGAAGTGTCAATCTAGACAAGACAGTAATCGCATAAGACGCTTCACTAATATCCACATAGTTGGATCGGACTGCAAGTGTCATATTTTATGGTCTTATGTTTTGATTCTACATTTGTTTTATACGTTTCGCGTTATATTTATTTAGTTTACTAATGTTTGTTAAAGACTTTACTGTTGACCTATTTATCTTAGTAATTAAATACGTTTCATTTTAATACCGATAACATGTTTTATGTAACTATATTAGCATTTTATAATTATTCATGCTTTGGAGAATTGTTTTAAAATTATTTCCTAATGTTTTAATTGTGCTCTAGTTGGATAAATACGAAGCGATTTATATTGTGATGGTTTATTTTGTGAAATTATTACGTTTTTATTTTAAATTACAATAACGAGTTTTATTTAATTATTATAGCTCTTATAAGATTCTTATGATCTTTTTTTATTGATAATTTTCTTTAATAATAAAAGGTTATTTTTACATAAACACTCCCACTATATATATTTTTTCAGTTATTATTGTTTAAAGGTAAATTTTACCTGTTTTAAGGAACTCTTTTCGGGTACATGCATTTATCACATAGAAAAGCCTTGCTTTTTCCCTTTGGAAGAAGCGACGGACGGCGGTAATGCACTCGACTTACAGGCTTCCGCTAAATCAAGATTAATTAAGATAAAATATGGGTAATACCCTGATTATGAGTCGGGGCATTATAGTTTAAGTCTTGCCCATGAAGTGATCTTTGCTCGACCCTCCCTAGCCCTTTATGCTTTGACATTCTCAAACCAAAGAGATGCGACTTTGGTGAGTTTCAAGCTAGCGATCTTGATTGCCTTTTCATCATGATACACCTTGGTCTCAATGGACCTTTCCATGAGTTGTACCCATTCAAGATAATTATCGAGATCATAAGAGCCATTGAACTCCGGAATGTCGATCTTGACGTCATGGAACTCATCGCGAAGGGACCTCTCAACCATGCCCTGATGTCGACATCGTCGAAGGGAGTCTCTATCGTTGTCACTCGTCTCAAAGGTGGGGAGGAGGACAAATAGGACTTCGAATGGGTCTTCGATGCTCGTCACGAGTATGACCTTGGCAATTGGAACTAATTTCTTCATCCATATCGAAGGAGGGTGAGGACGGATTGTGTTTCGGAGATTTTTGTGGAGTTTGGGTTTTTTTTTTTCGTTAGCTAGTGTTTGAGGGTTTGGGTTCTTTTGTGGCTAGCATCCAAAAACAACAATCAAACACCTTCCATAGCAATATTGCCAAATTCACCACAAGCTCCCATAGACAATAAAATCAACAAGCACAATCACATTATAATCTTCTCCAATACACTTGGAGGGCACAAGGGATGGGGGTAACCAATATTGCAACAAAGAACAACAATAGGGAACCCCTAACTTGCAAATGAAAATAAAAACTCAAGCTAACCCTAACATTAGCTCTGATACCAAATGGAGCGTATCAGCATGGTGGAATTAATGAGCTTGAGTTGGGAAGCTTCTCGAAGGAGAAGAATGGAAGTAGCCCCTTACTTAACCTTGACATTGGAGATGGTTGATGATGAAATTTCTTCACTCCTTGTTTGAATAATAACAATACTCTTGAACAATTGATCATCAATAGTGAAAATAATCCAAAATCATCCAACTACAGCAAGCTTGAACACAAAAATACATGGATATGCCTTTGGAAAAAGGAAAAATCCACCACCAAAGACCTAGCATTCCACCATGATTAGATAAAGGACAATCCACCACTAATCAATAAAGAAATGACTTGCTAACACCATCATTAATAATGGATAATGTAAAAACAAGATTTGAGGGGAATATAAGGGAAACCCTAGCTTTCATTAGCATAGTCATCAAAGTCTGCCTTTGAAAATGAGGAAAAACATATTTATACAAGGTAATTAGGCCCTTAAATGCATCCATTTAATGCCGAAAAAATCGCGAAAACTTGATCGTTGCGGGCACGATCGATCTGGGCTTGGACGCGTCGCGGGCGCGACTGATTTGGGTCAGGAGGCGTCGCAGGCGCGACCTCACTGGCGACTCATACTTGGTAAATTTTCTCCGGCGCCGTCGCGGGCGCGACACCATGTCCTTGCGGGTGCCACGACATTCTGTCCCCTTTCCTCTGTTTTACCTCGGACGTGTAGCGCCCGCTATAGGGGCGTAGCGGGGACGACGGTCTTGACTGTCCCTTTGAGGGTGGTTGGTTCCTCGACCCTTCTTCCATGTCTCATACCTTGCTATTTATTTACCCGGGCTACACTCGAACCCTGATACCAAGTACTTTGCTATCTCGGGACGGCTCGGTACGGTCCTGAGGCCTATGGGGTCGGTGAACGCGCGAGCCCCTTAGAGGGCCTCGGAGCCCATCCAAAGGATGGCTAAGACAATCTTCGGGTTTTCGGGTTTCACCAAAAAGTGCACTTCGAGGCTGAATGTAGTTGAGGCGTACCTCTTGGCAAAGGTGACTAGGGACGAAAAAGGAACCCGGGACTCCTCAATAAATTGCCTAACATCCCAACAAGTTGCATGATACAAAGCAACGCCATAATTGCAGCAAAATTTCAGATAGTAGCACAGCTAGCACAAATAAGGCAAGAGTCGGAATTCAAATGCCTTCAACTTTATTTCCATCAAAATAACACCAAGTCATGATCTCCCCAACTTAATATATCCCCAGCAAAAAATTTCCAAAGCAAAATGCACAAAAGAAAAAAAGAAAGAAATAGGAGCAGCAGAGTAGGAACAACAAGCAATAGCAGGTCAAGATCGAAACCAAGATTGATAGCAAAGAAATTGGTAAATTTTCCCTTTAAAGCTTCACTAAATTGGCTCCAAGCCACGAGAGCAAAACAGGGACACCGGCATGCTTCATCCTCCTCTTCTTGAAAAGGATTTGCCCTCTAATCCACTTCAAGTTCATCATCCTCAAGATAAGTAGACAAATCTCCGATGTTCAAAGTGGATAAGACGCCCTTTTCTATCGGTATCTTCAACTTATAGGCATTGTCGTTTATCTTCTCGAGCACCTTGAATGGTCCATCACTCCTAGGCATGAGTTTACTTTTTCTCCTATTGGAAACCCCTCCTTCCTCAAGGGTAACCATACCAAATCCCCCGGTTTGAAAGAGATGTTCTGCCTACGCTTGTTCACCCTTGCTTTGTAAACCTCGTTGTTCCTTTCAATTCTAGCCCGGTGTGGACATTTTTTCTCGTCGTTCAGACTTCTAAACGTTCGCGGGACGGAGGGATTAGTGTTGGAGTTTACTTTTAAAAAACACTTTAAGGATTATTCACAGATTTCATGAATAATAGTTGTAAAATTACTTTCCCTTTACTTGGTGCATTCCATGAATCATTAAACTAAACTTTTAGGAGTGAACATCCACTTGTTCCAACTCCTTTAAGATTAACTCAATTCGTTCACAAGATGTTAGGCTTGGAAGAAAGCAATTTATGCAACCATTATTTAAAAATACATAAATTCACCCTAAAGTTGCATCAGTACATTGTAAAACCATGTTAAACACAGTTTATGCAATCCCGATGTATTTGGGTTTGAAAAGGAGTCGCCACTCGACTTTTTAAGAGAAAAGTCAAGAAAAACTAGAAAAGAAAACAAGAAATACTCCGCCTACGAAACCAAAAAGTGGATTCGGGGGTAAGGTTACGAACTCGAAAGGTAGGAACCTTATGAGTCTGCCTCTCACAAAAGGAAAGACTCTACTAAAAATTATAAAGTGTGTTTTTAATAAAGTTTGGAAGGGAGATAAATAAGAACTTTACATCATTACTTCATTAACATGCAAAAATAAATTGAAGAAATTACAACATATACACTTTATTTACATGAAAGGGAAACATATAAAAGCTTACATTATGCCTCTTTTAGAAAGCCTTTCCTAGCCTTGAAGAAGCTCCTTTGAATGCTTAGAACCATCCTCTTGAAGATGCCAAAGTAGTGCTAAATACGTGGATAAAAAAGGGATGAAAAAGGGATAAGATGATGGTAAGAAAGGGTTCTTTTTGTGAGTTTTTAATGGATTTTTGTGAGGTTTTGTGCAAGGATAATGAAAGGTATAATAAGATTAGAGATTAGAGGTTTAAGAGAGTATAGGAATTGTGATTATGGTGGTAGGAAAGTGTGGAAAAGGGTAGAAACATGGGATGGAAAAGGGAAGGAAAAGGGCTCTTTTTGTGAGGTTTTGGGTAATATGAGGCTAGGCTTTTTGTGGGGTTTTGTAGTGTTTATGTAGGGATAAGGGAGAATAATATGAAGAAGGAAATTAGAGGTTTAAGAAAGTGGAGAAATGGAGATGATGATGATAAGAATGTTGGAGAATTTAGGGAGAAATGTGATAGAATAAAGATTAGAGATGAGATAGTAGAAAGAGAGAAGATGAGAGAAATGAGAGATTTAGAGTGTAGGGAAGAGAAAGGATGAATGAATGAAGAATTGAGTGAGTTTGGCTTCAAGAGAGGTAGTATTTATAGGTGAAGGAGAGGATTGTACATGCACATACATGCATCCTCCATATTCGTAGTCAATAGATATCAAATTGCCTAAACTTTGAGGTGGTCAAGGGAGCGTATGTGGTAGTCGGCAGCATGAGGATGAATGAACTTGGGTGTGAACAGCTTAAGGTCGATCGACCTTGGGAAAGGGGAGAGATGAATCAAGCTTCGTTCATGTATTCTTGGTCGGTGAATGTGTGAATGTATAGTAGGCGAAGTCAGCTTGTTCACACTTGGACGGTGGAGGCTTTATTTGAGTTTAAAGGAGTGTACTTGTGAGGTTTGGAACTTGAGACTTCTTGGAGGTTCTTGCATGTGTTTCCTTACGTAATTTATACATAGCTTGCATGGCTAAATGAAGCTCGTTGCCTACGTAAAGATTATACATGCAATAGGCTAGGTCATTCGCATGTAATGATGCATGCGTTCTTATGCGAACTTATGCATGTAGAGTGCATGCGAGCACGTGTTTTCGGCTTCGTCTCTGGCTTCCCTTATTTCCTTATTTTTCTAACTAAAAATACATAAAATAATAATAAAAATTACATTAAAAGCATATAAAAACTATGCTAAAATCCGGTGTCTACACTCGGATTTGATCATGAAGTATTTTAACATCTCTAGCCTTTTCGCTTGCTTTGACACTCGCCCTTAACTCAAGCGGTAGTGGAATCAGTTCAAGGGGTGTGAGGGGGTTCACTCCATAACACGTCACAAATGGGGAGTGACCCGTAGCGAAAGAAGGGATCCAGTTATATGCAAACTCAGCATGACTCAACTTCAAATCAAAATTCTTCAAACCCCTACTAACTACATACACTGCAAAGTAAGGTGGTAAGGGTCTTGTTAGTTACCTCCGTATGGCTGTCAGTTTGGGAATGATGAGAGGTGCTAAAGAGCAAGCTGGTCCCCAATAGCTTTCATAATGACCTCCAAAAATGGCTAACAAACTTCGAGACCCGATCCGATAATATGCTTTGAGGAATCCCATGAAGCCTCTTAATCTCCTTCGAAAATAGAGATGTTATATGCAGCATTGTCGGTCTTCTCGGACGTAATGAAATGTGTCGTTTCTAATCCTGATCCACAACGACCATAACCACGTCCTTTCCCCTTTGTGTCTGGGGTAGTGCCACGATAAAATCCAAACTCGAGTCCTCCGAATGACCTTGAGGAATCGATAAAGGTGTATAAATACCTTGGTGGAACTAGCTCTTGGATTGGTGACAACACCTCAAGATCACATCATGCATATCTCCTCCCATCTTGGGCCAATAGAAATGTTCTTTAAGCATATTGATGATCTTGTTGATGCCGAAATGCCAGACAAGACCTCCTCCATGAACTTCTCTAACCAACAACCTCCTCCAAGGGCACCGTGGTATGCATAATTTGTTTCCTTTAAAAAAATACTCATTGTGAAACACATAAGGACCTTAATCTCCACTCAAATAGGACTTAAAATCTTCATGATCCTTGTAATACTCTTTGATAACCAGAAAACTGAGAACCCGTGCCTCCATCAAGGAATATAGAGTATGTCTCATCGATAATGCATCTACCACCAAATCCACGCTCCCCTTCTTATGCTTGGCCACAAAGTTGAAATTTTGAAGGAACTCAACCCACTTGGCATAGGCATTCAACTTGTTTTAGCCATTCAAATATTTGAGAGCCTCGTGGTTGCAGTGGAGAACAAATTAGCTCAGCCTTAGGTAATGAGACCAAAGGTGCGAGGCTCAAACAAGAGCGTAGAATTTTTTGTCGTAAGTTGAGTAGTTCTTATGAGACCCATTCAAGTTTTCACTAAAATAGGCTTTGCGGTGAAGGTTTTCCATTAGAACGACTCTGATGCCCACACCACTTGCATCGAAATCCACCTGAAAGACATGAGTGAAATCCGGTAATGCCAAAACGAGTGCTTCACAAAGTGCGATCTTCAGTTTTTCAAATGCCATTTGGACCAACTTGGTCCACTCAAACATTCCCATCTTCATGCACTCAGTGATAGGGGCGGTGATAGTGCTAAATTTCTGAATAAACCTCTGATAGAAGGATGTAAGACAATGGAAACTCCGGATCTCTGTGATAGAAGTGGGGTTCGACCAAGAATGGATGGCCTCCACCTTAGACGGATCCATAGAGATCCCGTCTCCCGAAACTATGTACCCCAAGAAGATGACTTGAGTTGTACAAAATTCGCACTTCTTGATTTTTCCATAGTCTTTGCTTCCTCGAAACCTCAAGGGCATGTTTGGTGAGAATTTAGGAATAGAAAGGGTATGGAATTAGAAACCTATGGGGATGGGTATGGAATTAGAACCCAAAACTCAAGTTGTTTGGTGATAAATTGGAATGGAATCAAAACCCCGATCAAAAAAAAAATTGTTTGGCTAGCCATTGTGGAATGGAATAAAAAAACAGATCTGATTGTTGAGGGCTTGAGGCTATCAAAGCACCGAACTACCTTGATCGCCTCCTCCCTTTCTTCTTTGCTTCGTCTCCTCTCCTTCTATACTTCCTTGCTCATCTCCATTTATGCGTCATAGCAAATCGTAACTTGGGTTCATTCATCAACTTTGGCTCAATCTTTGGGGTTTCTTTTGCATATTTTCTGAGAATTAGGGAAAAAAGAGAAAAGTAGATGCACAACAGTGGCGGTGGTGACAACGCCGTCGAGAGCCTCACCGCCAGCGGCAACATGCTGAAGTCGGACCAGTCGGTGCTTCTGGTGACGATGTCGATGGTACATTGGATCCGACATATATTGTCGATGGAGAATGTGTTCATGATGGAGTTCTGGGAATCTGGGGTGAGGGTGACTGAGAATTTTTCAATATGTGTCAATCCCTCTGGAATCAATTTGAAACCCCCAAAAATTGGGAGGGTTCTAATTCCTATCGTTTGGGGGGGATTGGAAATCCCAAGGGTTTCTAATTCCATTCCTAAAATCACTCACCAAACATGAAAGGGAAGAATTAGAAACCTCAGGTTTCTTATCCCATTCCTTTTTTCCTCTCCAAACATACCCCAAATACCTTTTCAAGGTGGACTAGATGTTCGCCTTCATCCCGAGAATACACCAATATGTCACAGAAATACACCACAACGAACTTACCAATGAAAGGTCTCAACACCTTATTCATAAGCCTCATGAAAATACTCGGGGCGTCGGACAACCGAAATGGCTTGACCATCCACTCATACAACCCTTTTTTCGTTTTGAAGGCGGTTTTTCACTCATCATTTTCCCTTACTCTAATATGATGGTAGGTTTATCTTCGTCACTCTTGTTAGCTTCAAGGAGGAGTAAGGCATACACGCCCTTACCCTTTCCTAGAGCCTTCTCGATCTGTGTCTCACTCTTGTGCTTAGGCTCCTCACAACCCACCCTGGTTGTTAATGGAAGTAGCTCATTGGGAGCTAAAGGTGCAAGTTTGACCCTCTTTTTGTTAGTGGAAAAGGTACATGTGTTCTCAAAGCCATTAGAAAAAATAAGAATAAAATTAATTAAAATAATCATGTTAGGAACAGGCAGAACTGAAATGAAATATTTGGAAAAACCTACACCGTAACCGGCCAGTTACCATTTAAGTCCTCTAGAATATAACTTCTCTACTATGTTTGGCAAATTTAAATCCTCTTTAGCATCACCAGGCTTGGTTATGCTAAAGGAGATATCATATTCCTTCCAACCGTAGCATAATTAAAAATTAATTTTATTTTTACAAATTCTAATTATTCACAATTAAAATAATAAATACGAATTTAAAGGCAAGATTAGGTAAATTAAATAAATTAAAGAGTCACCAGCCAGGTTTAGAGGAAAACTAGCAAAAAAAAAAAAAAAACTCCGGCTTGCGAACCTGGATTAGGCTCAGTAGTAACGTACAAATCCAAGGTAATTGATTCCTTGGGCCTGCCCATTTTAACTAACGCAGTCCCAACGAAAACTGAATTAATTATGAAGATAGGATGCAGAAGTAGAATAAATTTATCTCATGAATTAGTTATATAATGCAATAAGAAATAATGAACAAGTATCAAAATAATTACATTTTATACACATATAAATAATCATAATAATGGCTACATGACTGAATTGAAATAAAAATGGAAAATAATAATAAAAGCACTAGCCTTAAGACACTTAATAATGCAGATGGCACACAGGGAGAAAAAGAGGGAGAAGAGATAAGAATTTCGTCAGTGTCAATGCTCCTAGGAAATTTTGGGGTGAGTAATAATGGAGGCTGAAGGGCCTTATTTATACTAGTGATGGGTGAATAAAATAATGGGAAGTAATGGTTTATAGTTTAAAGAGTTTGAATCTGGGTTAGATTTGGAAGTGGAATATGCGTCGGGCTGTTTATAGCATAACCAGCTAGTTAGGGAGTTTTCAGGAAGGTTATGGGCCTAACATTGGACTACTTATCTTAAAAAGACCATCTCCCCATCATCTGTACTCCTATTGAGCCGATTCAAAAGGCGTTGGAAAGATTATGGAGTGTACTTTAATCTTACCAAAGGAAAGGTCTAAAGGATATCTTAGAATAAGTGGCATTCAAAATAGTGATGATATGTATATGGAAAGAGCGGTTTTTGGCTTATAAATGAAAGATTCTTTTTTTGTGGGAGGCTTTGAAATGGATCAAAGAATGAAGCCTCATGAGTTTTTTTTGTGGAATTGGAAGGGATGTGTGTTATCACATAACTAGCTAACTCAAGTCCTAATCTAAACTAAAATAAAATAAAATGTTACAATGTATTAACTAAAACTTGTACAAAATCTGGTGTCTACAAAGAACCTCCATTTTGATCTAATTTGAGTAAGGCGAAGGTTAAAGTAGTTATTTAGGCTCAGTTTTGAGCCAAAATACATCATTTTCCTTTGGCATTTTCCTTGGTACCATGAATAAATATAGCATTTTTATGTTGTTTTACTTCCTTTGTAAAAGATCAAGACAAAGGAATGAAAAACTTTCTAGTTGCTTTTGTTGTATTGCTACTGTCATGTATACATACACAAATGCAAGAACAGAGAAGGGGGAAAGGGATTGTTACAGAAGGATCCTTTACATGATTAAACTCATAAAGAAGGAAAATAATCACACTATTGAACTCTTGCCATTGTTGACTAGTAGAGTTTAGGCAAGCAGTAGTAACAAGATCAATCAAGCCCATTAATCACTCAATCACAGCTTGGCAACTATTTGCTTCCTTAACACCCCCTCCCCCAGCAAGCTCGAAGGGGTAGGCACAACCGCAAGCTTGTCCCGTAACCGAGTGAATATCTTCGTAGTGGTAGCTTTTGTAAACACATCGGCAATTTGATGTGTGGAGGGAACATAAGAAACACGAAGATCACCACGCTATACTTTTTCACGGACGAAGTGATAATCAATGTCGATATGTTTAGAGTGATCATGAAAAACTGGGTTCAATGAGAGGAACTTGGCGCTAATGTGTCACAAAATATAGTAGGAGGTTGTTTTAGATGGATGTGCAATTCACATAATAGCTGTTGGAGCCAAATTACCTCAGTTGTGGCGAAAGCAATGGCTCGGTACTCTGCCTCTGTGCACTACTTAGCTACTACCTTTTGCTTTCGAGAAGACCAACTGACTAGGTTGCCACCGAAAAATACCAAGTAGCTGTGAGTAGATCGTCGATCATCAGGGTCCCCAGCCCAACTGGTATCGGAGAAGGCAACTAGGCAAAACTTAGTTGACCGATGGAGGTGAAGACTATAGGTAAGGGTACCTTTAAGATAGCGTAAAATTCGCTTCACCGCTTGCCAATGAGAGGTTGTTGGAGCATTCATAAACTGACATACACGATTCACGGCGTAAGCAACATCCGGGAAAGTGATTGTGACATATTGAAGGGCGCCAACAACACTGCGATAAAGAGACGGGTCTTCCATAGGATCCCCAAATTTTGTCAATTGAGACCCACTTTTAGCTACAGATGATACATGCTTGGAACTATCCATATGAGTGCGCAAGAGAAGGTCCCGTATGTACCTACTCTGTGACAAGTGTAATCCATTTTGAGGTCGTTCAACTTGTACTCCCAAGAAAAAATGTATATCACCCAAATCGTTTAAGGAGAATGCTTAGTGAAGTTGTTTAACAAATGCCATGAGAGAGGTAATATCACTCTCGGTTAAGATAATATCATCAACATAAACAAGAACAAAAGTCAAACAACCACAATCATGATGTACGAAGACCGAGGAATCAGCATAAGAAGATTTGAAGCCCAATTCATGTAAGAAAGATTTGAGTTTGTAGAACCATGCTCGAGGGCTCTGTTTAAGGCCATATAAAGACTTTCGTAATCGGCAAACGTAATCCGGATGCTGGGAGTCTTTGTGACCTGGTGGTTATTTCATGTACACTGTTTCAGACAAGTCACCATTAAGAAAAGCAATGTTAACGTCCAGTTGACGTGTCGACCAACCAAAAGATATAGCCAGAGATAGAACAACTCGAATTGTTGTGGGTTTGACCACAGGACTGAAAGTGTCAAAGTAGTCCACTCCAGCTTTTTGACGATTGCCATGGGCAACTAGTCTAGCTTTTATAACGATCAGTGGAGCCATCGGCAAGCCATTTGGTTTTGTAAACCCATTTACAACTGATAACATTAGCATTTAGGGGTTTAGGCACAAGATCCCAAGTATGATTATAATGTAATGCATCCCACTCTTTTTGTATAGCCTCTTTACAATGAGCATGCTGGACGGCTTGGGCAAACGAAGTCGGGTCCGTGTCAGTTGGTGATAAACTGGGTAATGGGTGGCGGGAGGCTAGAAAGGTCTTAGGCTTAAGAGAGTTCGTCTTTAAGCTTGTAATCATGTGATGGATATTTAGGGATGATTCTGAAGATGTAGGTAAATTAAAGGTGATGGTGGTGACGGTTCTGTGATATCGGGAGAGGTTGAGTTAATGTCATTAGAGGGAGATGTCATTGGGGAAAAAATGAACACGGGCCTGGAGGGTATGAAACATAAGGCTATTTTTTCGGGGAAGCACAAGGTAACAGAGGGGATGTCTCCATATTCAATTGGGTATTGAGATCATGTATTTGAGGCGAAATGACTCCATTTTGAGGAGATGTGTTTGAAGGGACTTTATTTAGGGCGAACGGTTTAACAAATGAGGAATTTGGTTTGCCTCTGAGTATATCCAAAGAGGAGGACACACAGGACACATTAAGAGGAGGACTTTGTGAAGTAGCTTGATGCATCTGTGTGTACCGAAAACGAATTTCATCAAAGACTACATGACAAGCGATATAGAGACGATTTGTGGGAACATATAAGCATAAGTATCCCTTGTGTTTTGAGCTGCATCCCAAGAACACACAGGGTAACGAACGAAAATCGAGCTTATTTGTATTGTAGGGTCGAATGTCAGGGTAACATAAGCAACCAAACGTGCGCAAAAAGAGGTAGTTGGGATTATGTTTATATAGAACTTGATAGGGTGATTGGTTGTTTAAGATTAGAGTAGGAATTCGATTTATTAAATAAACAGCGGTAAGAAAAGCATGCTCCCAAAAAATAAGAGGAAGAGATGCATGAGCAAGGAGAGCCAAGCCCTTCCCAACAATATCCTTGTGACGCCTTTCGGCAGCCCCATTTTGTTCCTGTGTATGAGGACAAGACACACGATGCGAAATACCGAGTTTGTCAAAAAACCTTGGAAGCGTTCGATATTCCCCTCCCCAATTTGTTTGGATTTGTTTAATTAGTGTGTTGAATTGGGTTCGCACCATAATGTGGAACTTTTGAAAAATTTCAAAAACTTGAGATTTGCGACTCATAAAATAAATCCACTCAAATTTGGAATGATCATCAATAAAATGAACAAAGTATCGTATTCCATTTGTAGAGGTGACCGGGGGCGGTCCCCAAACATTAGAATAAACCAAAGAAAACATGGTGGAAGACCTTATATGAGAGTTATTTAGAGGTTGTCTTTGGCTCTTAGCCATGTAGCAAGAGTCCCAAAGAATCATAGATTTATTTGTAAGATGAAGATGATGACTATTGAGGACCTGCTTGACAACTTTCTCATTGGGATGGCCAAGTCTATTATTCCAGCCTTGAAAAGAGGTTCTTTCACCAATCAGGACAGAAAAATTCTTTGGAGATTGTTGTGTGGCTTTGCTCAACTTGTACAGCCCCCATTCATGCATGCCCCTCATTAGAATTTTGCCATGCATGTCCTTCACCAATCAATAATTAGGAAAGAACTCAACAGATACATTATTTTGATTAGTGAACTGAGAGACACTAAGCAAATTCTTGGTTATTAAAGGAACACTCAAGACATTGTTAAGAGGTATAGAGGTCTTGTGGAAAGTTACATAGGACTGGCCTACATGTTTGATGGGAAGAGTTTTACCATTACCGAGTGTTATACCTTCATTGCCGTTATACTCAGATTGGATGGAGAGGTTGTTCATGTCACCAATAATATGGTTTGATGCACCAGAATCGACATACCAAGCTTGATCTTTGATGGAGCTTGGTGTGGCAACAAGGACAGACACTTTAGACGGTTTGTCCAGTGTATAAGAATGGTTGAACCTGTTGTAGCACTCTAATGCTGTGTGACCATTCTTGGAGCAAATTCGATAGGTGACTCGAACCTGCCCTTGTTTTTTATTGTTTGAACGACTTGGGACCCTATCCTTGGAATCATAGGCATGATTCCGTGAGTCTTGAAACTTTCCATGATTAGTACCTGCGCCATGGTGAGCTTTTGTGTTGTTGCTACTGCGAGTTGCAACATTTACAGTAAGAGTAGTACTTTGGACTTGTTCCAATCTATATTCTTGGCTAAGAATCATGCCAAGAAGATCATCAAGACTGATTGGTGTTGGTCTCACAGCTAAGGCAGTGACAAACATCTCGTACTCTGGACCAAGGCCCTGTAAAATATAATTAACAAGAGCAGTGTTACTAACTGAGTTAAGAGTAGATGCAAGATCATTAGCTATTCCTCTCATTTTTTGGAAATACTCGAATGCGGTTAGCGCCCCCTTTGTTGTGGTCTGCAATAGCCACCGCAAATGCATAACGTGAGCTTGCGATTTTGACTAAAAAGCTTTCTCCAAGGTTGTCCAGGCCTGCCTTGAGGTCTTACAATTTGTGATCTGAGCCACTATATTGTCGCGGACTATTGTCTTGATCCACAGTAGGATCAATTTATCCTTCCTTTTCCATTCAAGAAATTCGGGATTGGGTTGGGGTGTTTCATTTTCCTTTGTTAAAGGGATTGTTTCAGTGGGTGGGGCAACATTCCCAGTAACGAAATGGTCTAGATCAAATGCTTCGAGAGCAGAGATCGCTAGACTACTCCATAAGGCATAGTTTTAATAATCAAGTTTAACACCAATGGATGGAGGGGTATATGATTCTTTTTCTTGTGAGATGGAGGCTAGGAGTTTAGAGCTACTGCCTACTGGGAATGAGAGCCATACTCTAGAAGGTTGACGCTAGTCTATTGGCTCTGATACCATAAAAGATCAAGACAAAGGAAGCAATGAAAAACTTTCTGGTTGCTTTTATTGTATTGCTACTATCATGTATATATACACAAATGCAAGAAAAGAGAAGGAGGAAAGGGATTGTTACAGAAGGATCCTTTACATAATTAAACTCATAAAGAAGGAAAATAATCACACTATTGAACTCTTACCATTGCTGACTAGTAGAGTTTAGGTAAGCAGTAGTGACAAGATCAATCAAGCCTATAAATCACTCAATCACAGCTTAACAATTATTTGCTTCCTTAACACTTTGTAGGTTTCTCGACCAATTATGTGTTTGTGGAGGAAAGTGCGCAAAACGAGGCAAAAGCCAGGCTTATTTAAAGAAGGGTCGGGACCTCAATGGAAATCTCGAGAAAACCCGGCCCGAGACGAAGAAAACCTAAGCCTTAGCCCCGAGGAGAGTCAAGACAACCAAAGTCACCAACAGGGGTGTCACTATCGTGAGCCTAGTCGCCCGTTGGCAGCAAAAAGTGAAGATTTGGCCCCTAGACAAAGTGGATGTCATGGCCGTAACACCAACTCTCACAATCGTGACCCAGTCTTCCCTTGCCAACGAAAACTTAGAAGTCATGAACCTTAGACAAAATGGGTGTCACGATCGTGACACCGAGTCTCATGGTCGTGACACATGAAAAGATTGAAATTTTGGGTTTGGAAAAACAGTAGCCTCACGGCCGTGACCTTGGGTCTCACGGCCGCTACGTCTATGAGATGACCAGATAGGATGCCCCTCACAGTCGTGACACCCAATGTCACGCCCGTGAGGGATTCAAAGTTCGCGTGTTTCTTCGAAAATTTTCAGGCCTCACGACCATGACACACCATGTCACGGTCGTGATGCCCAGTTTCTGCTGACTTATTTCAGGGCAAAATGACTTCGTTTTGGACCATTTTCCCCTAAGTATATCATGTAAAGTCTCGGATTTGTTAGCAGCAATTCATTATAGAGTTTATAGTTTTGAGTATTGAAGTTTTTAGGTTTTGTTAATCACAATTAAGCAATGTTAATCACTTTTCTATTGCGTTAATCAAATTCCTGCTAATTCCGTTGAAGAATTCAAGTTCTTTCTTGCAATTGAAGTCTTATTCCTACCTCTTGCCATTGAAACCCTAAATTAGTGAGTTCTACTTCTCTTCCTCTGATTTATGTGTTTTAATTAGTGAAATTGTGTTGGTTATTGCTTTTAATTGTCTTGACTATTGTTTCTATGCTAGTTTTTTTATCATTGTGTTAGAATTAGGTTGAACCTGGTTTTGATTATTGAGTTTATGTTTATCATGAGTATAAGTAGCTAAGTCCCTTAGGGTTATAGGGTAATTAGGACCTCTAATGGGGGATTAGGCATGGATTAGTGGGAATAGGGTGATTAGTGAGGTAATTGGGTGTTTCATCCTCTATTTTCACTCGATGTTAGAGGATTTTGGTAAATCGTCCCCCAAACATCGAGTTAGAGGTAGAGGTAGGATTAATTGGTTCCTAATCCACTCGAGAGAGGGATCTTGGAACCGATTAGCTAGAATTACGTTCGAGTACTATCAACGTCCATCATATACGGGAGTTATGATGAACTTTGGGAAGTAAGTATCAATTTACAACTCGAGAGAGGGAAATCAATGCTAGTTTTTGCATGCAACTCTTACACTCGATAATCGAATACCGATCACTTCTAAAATCACGAAATCTATGTTTAGTTCTTCACTAGGTTGGCTCGGTACTACCCCAGAGCCCTTGTTTTTCCCTATTTGATTAATCCTTACTTGAAAGTCGTACCCAAACCCTGTTACTAGAACCTTCCTTGAGACCAAAGACGGAAATTGAACATTAAGGCCCCAACTCCTCGAGTCATAACAACCATTGTCCTAGTCTATTAGGAAAATGTTAAACAAATTTTGGCGCAGTTGCCGAGGAGTTGCGCCCCCTAGTGCTTTTGTTTGGTTTTTATTTGTTTTGAGT
The DNA here is from genome assembly GCA_029582165.1 of Portulaca oleracea. Classification (NCBI taxonomy): domain Eukaryota; kingdom Viridiplantae; phylum Streptophyta; class Magnoliopsida; order Caryophyllales; family Portulacaceae; genus Portulaca; species Portulaca oleracea. The sequence goes on along the minus strand of CM055868.1, from coordinate 29,245,039 downwards.
CTGATTCATCCTAGTCATTAGGTGTAGTGCAAACCCTAGGGTTGTTTAATTTGGTTCGTTGTTTGAGTGTATGCGCAGGAGAGATCAACCTCTTTTGCTGATAGATCCTCAGATCGAACATTCGCTCGACAGAACCTCGCCAACGCCCGTAGGAGACGCCAACAACAATTCATGGTGGAACAACCACAACCACCACCACCGCCGCCACGTACTCTTCTCTCGTATGCTTCACCAACAGCCGCCGCGGGCGACTCTGCCATCATCTTGCCCACACTGGCCGACAACGCCACTTTCAATTTAAGCCAACCTATGTGAATCATATTGAGCAAGCCGAGAAGCCATTGGAGCACATTTCAAACTTTCTGGAGAGATGCGCCATGACAAAGATGAATGGGATCTCTAATGATTATTTGCGCATGCGATTATTCTTGTTTTCTCTAGATGGGAAGGCAAAAGCATGGCTCGACAACTGCCTGAGGGATTCCTTCACTACTTGGGAGTCCCTTAGTTCTGCATTTCTGAAGAGGTTTTTCCCACCACAGGAGACCGCCCGGCTGAGGACTCTCATGAACTTCACTCAAGAGCCTGGGGAGTCCCTATATGATGCGTGGGAGCGCTACAAGAGCCTCTAGTGAGCATGCCCTCACCACAAGCTTCCACCACATCTGCTGACGCACACCTTTTACAACGGGGTGAATAGAGCCACCAGGAAAACGATTGACAACGCATCCAGTGGCCAGTTCTTGAAGGACATATACTCCTACTGTAGAGGGTTTCTCCATTAGAATCTCTACCGCAACTTTAGGGTGATTTTCAAGATGTATGTGTTTACTGATTCCCAAGCTCAGTATGACATCAAAGGCATAAAGGTGGCACGCTCAGCACCTAAATTACACATTTATTTTCTGCTGATGATTCTATATTTTTCACGAATATAGATATTGAGCGTTATGCAAAGTTGAAGAATATATTAGGTTGGTTTAATTATAGCTATTGACAAATGATAAATGTGGCAAAATCATCTGTTATGTTTTCCGCTGGAGTCTCACAATGTGAGCGTCTACAATTTAAAGCAGTGTTCGGATATCGGGAGTGCTCGTATTTTACTAAGTATTTGGATATTCCACCGATGATTTTGCAAAGCAAGAACAGTCAATTCAATTTTTTGGTGGATGCATTAATGAAGAGGTTTCAGGGATGGCAGACAAGTTTACTCTCATCGATGGGAAGACTGGTACTCATCCAAGTAGTATTATCAGCCCTACATCGGCATATTTTTTCCGTATATCTGATCACGATAACTATCGTGGAAAAATTAAATGCACTAATAGTGCCATTCTTCTGGTGGAATTCCAAAGGAAAAAAAAATCAGTACACTGGATTAAAAAGGATACTCTTATTCAATTAAAGGGTATGGGAGGTTTGGGCATTCGTGAGCTCAGAAGTTTCAATCAAGCGTTGTTTTTCAAGAAAGCTTGGAGAGTACACCGAATGGATACTTCGTTGCTAGCTAGTATCTGGAAAGCTAAATAGAAAACTTCGTCCCCGCTTACCCTTCCAGTTAATTACAAAGCCCCAAGTAACGCGTCGTATGCATGGAAGGGAATTACCCGAGCAACCATCCTGGTAATGGACAAACTAAGATGGAAGATTGGAAACAGTCGCTCTATCCAGGTTGGAGATCACAGCTGGTTGTAGAATCACATCCCGCAGGTCAAACCACGGGTAGAGCCAGCGGTACTAAAAATGCCGATAGCGGAGTTAATCATGAGGCAAGATGGAATGCGTACATGGAATAAAACTTACATTAAATCCATATTCGCTCCAATCGCAGCCAAATATATTCTTCAATCCCCGATACCCTATGATGAAGAAGAGGATACATTATGCTGGGGGGACACTCGTTCCGGTGGCTAGAGAATATTTGGTTTGCTAAATAAATCCTTCCAATATAATCTACCTCACGATAAAGCAAGATTGTGGCAAAAATTCTTGCAATCTAACTTACCACCGAAGTGAAATTTTTTTATTTGGAATGTGCCAACAATGCCCCTCCATTGGGGAAAATAGAGAAGACAGGGGGTTTATGGATAATAGTGAGTGTTCGCATGATGCATATATAGAATCTATTACACATTTATGTCAAGACTGTGAGGTAGCTAGACATCTAAAGAAGGCATGCCCGTTGGGGATCTAGGATACTAACACAGACTTAGAATGGCGACAATGGCTAGAAGATTGGCTATCCTATCTTACGAATACAGACAAAGACGGAGGAACAAGCCTAATTGTATTTACAGCAGTGACTTGGTCAGTTTGGAAAATCAGGAATGTCGTAACGATATCAATGCCGATTACTCAATATGTCATCAAGCAACCTGGAAAGTGCAATCTCGGAATGATACCACTGGATTCGAAGAGCTAAGTCGCGAAGGCATAATCCAATTCAACCCAGCCAAGTACTGCAGGTAGTTAAGGCATCATCAATAGCGATACATAAAAAAACAAACATTATTGTGGATGGAGCATGGAAAAGTCATTCAGGGCTAGCATCGGCGACATGGGTTTCTCTTGATGGGAACATAGATATGTTTGAAATTCAGGAGGAAAAGTGTTTATAGTTGATTCAGCAGTACAAGAAGAATAGGAAGCAGTTCATCTAACACTTCAAGACACAATAAAGGCAGGGTATGAGGCAATTGAGATCGCCACTGACTCAGAGCTTATAATAAAATTCCTAAATAATCTGAATTTATGTTATGTTGAACTTGCGTCATTAGTGGCTAATATAGTTGGATGTTCTAGGAAATTTCAGATATATAAAATTTATAAAGTTTCTAGGAGTATAGTCCATAGGGCATATGTTCTAGCTAAAGACATCATTAAACACTCTAGTTTTTAAGTTCCTTATTGAAATAACATGACTATTTTGGCCAAAAAAAAAATTAATTCACATTTTTGCAATTATTTGTTTTGGCTTATTTTGTAACGTAAGCCCCAATTAACTTCGACAACTTTGTAGGCTTACACTATTAGTCTGATAGATAGGCTTACACAATTGAAGGTTTCAAGTGATGCGATAGGTTGTTTAAAATGGGTCTAGCTAGGTGGCTAGACCAAGGACTGACACATAATGACTCCAATCTTTAGGATGACATAGAAAAATAGTCTTGAGATTATATTACACTTAGACACCCCCCCCCCCCCCCTCATAATATTGCTCTAATGAATTTGAAGTTGGATTTGGCAATAACCAACAGACCTATATATTATCATTGCTAAAATAAATGAGATTTTGATCTAAAAATCAAAGACCGTTACAATGACTTAATTTTCGAAGTTAAGTTTTCCTCCTGTGCATAATGCATATGGAAAGATGTTATACAAAATGGCAATGATTCTTTACAGGTAACACTAATAATATACTCACAAAGAATACAAGCACCTATTGTTGTAGTGAATGAATACAATGAATGTAATGCCACTCAAAATTATGAGGGTGATTCAGAGGTAAACTGTACACAGAAAGAGGCAGCCAGCCATTGCAACATTTGAAGAAGCCTATGAGCAAGCCTGGCAACAGATTTTTCCAATCTGAACAAACAACCATTGGACAGTACTTGGACAACTATCTTCCTCTCTCAGAACAGGCAGCACCGCTGGCATTGCCAATTCACACGTTAAATGTCGATGAAACGCATCAACTGCAGTTGCAACCCCATTTTCCCTCTCTATCAGTTGACCCATTTCAATTGCGCAAGATTTTACCTGAAATATAGCACAGGAAAAGCACTTTGTCATTATATATATATATATATGTGCAAAATGATAAACATCTTGCCACAAATCAAGATGTGCATCATTTTGCATGTATATATGCAAGCATAATGTTGTTGATCATGTTAGATAAGACATATGTATTTGAGCCCAAGAAATGGGAATACCTCTGGTTGAAGCATGAATCTGATCGCATTAGATAGAGTTTCAACGCTCAGATGAGTGATCGGTACAGGTTCTGGACCGAGTCCTTTCTGATGAATTTTATCACCCCAGAAGAACTGATCTCCAAAAAACGGTATTACAGTTGTTGGGCACTGCATTTAATCAGAAATCCAATTAAACAAATAATAGTTGTCTTAGTACTCATACTACATCACATGGTGAAACAAAAAGATTTTCCCAGTTTCGCAAATTGGAACTAGAGCAGCTTCAGAGCTTACCCCAGCTTTCAGTCCACTGGCTGTAGTCCCCGCACCACCATGGTGAATCTGAAAATTTTATGCAAAAATGAAATTCTTAGCATCTAGTTTCCGATAAGAAGAATATCACATACTTGCCCCATAATATTAGTGTATCTCAGAATGAAACCATGCAGTTGTAACATATTGTCCAATGATAAGCAAATTTAACGTAGGAAAGTTCAAGGCAGAAGCAAAATTCACCAACCACTGCACAACACTGCGGGAATAGCCAGTCATGGGGGCAATCGTCCAAAAGGAAGACATAATCTGCAACTTCTGAAACTACAACATCGAAGCACATATCAGAAATTGGACAACCAAGGTTGTATGGTGTTCCCCGCCCTCCGATTGTGGAGGGAGACTTGGATAGGTTGTAGTTGAAGCTTAGACACTGTATATGAAAGCAGATTATGAGGAAAACCTAGTTATATACATTAAAGAAAATAAAATAAATCTAAAAACTATTCATATATAACTTTATTTTGATGTGATAGTACTTGAGCAAGTTGATGATAACCCAGCTTGGAGCAACATTATACCAGACAACAAAAATAGTTAGTCTAGTTCTAAAAGCATTTTTATCAATAGCAATACCATAACAGTCTACTCCATGGAGATTGCTAATATTTGCCATCGGTTAATCTTATAGAAGGTAAAACCCTGAATCTAGGCTACAATCTTTCACGTATAAGATGTAGCCACAGATGGAAAAGAAGAAATGTGAATTGCAAAAGGACGTATGTTATATGTGTTAGAAAATAAGGAAAAGCAAACTAAGACGAAGGTACTCACAATCACCAAGGCCTCCCCAACCACGGCTAAGTATTCCACGCGCCCCTGTACTTTTCAGTGCTTCAACAACAATTTCTGTAATTTTCTTCGGATCATCCAGAAGCTGAACAAACGAAGACAATTACATTATTGTCATAATTATTAGTCTAGCAAATTTACAGATTTCTGATACAGGGAGTAGTCATGTTATTATGTCAGTATCATATTTCCTATCAATTGTGACCACTATTCTACCCTGTCTATTTTTCAAGAGAGGCAGTAGATGCTTGCAAGAGGGAAAGAATTCTCTATCTAAATCACAATATCAAAGGCTAAAAACAACCAAAAACAACAAAAGAAAAATAACAATAAATCCTCAAAATTTCAAGGGTCTTACCATGCTTCCAAACCCTATATAGATTGGTTTCGAGCCTTTCTTTATCCAATTAACAAGGTCCCCAGAAGGTTGATACTTTGAGCCGTCGTTTAGGAAACAATACCCAACAACATCAACTAAAGACCCCCAATCTGCAATCATTCAGGTTTTGCAAAATTTTTAAGTCATTAATTCGTTTGAAACTGAAATAAAATTAACTTGGAGCCATGAACACGACCATTAAAGCATGCATCTAGAATTATGCAGCAAACTAACGGTGCTTTGACTTGTTTCCACCATTTTTATTAGTCTTTAGTTATTTGAGTCTGATTAATTGTGCGGTATTTATACCTTTTGGTTTGGGTAACACATGGCGGCTCCACATATATCCAGTTGGCAAATGATGAAGAGATCCACAGTACATGCTCAAGTATGGAATAGGAGGAAGTTTCAACTTTCTTGTTCTGAGGTCATTGATTAAATCCCTTATGAACCACCAAATCAGTAAATCTACCAACACATACGACATCTGTACCATATTCCATGAATTGAAGGGTTAGTCGATTAAACATTTGTGCACTTAAATGGTAGGAGAGGGCTGGCAGTGACATACCCTATTACCAGGACTTTTAGGTAAATGAGCTATCGGGAGAGGAAATTCATTCGTTGGCCTGCCTTTTTCAAGCAAACGTCAGGATAAATTCAAATATAACAACATCACATACAGCCACATATATAAAATTAAAGAACATCTTTCAGGCCAAGCAACGGCAACATCAAGTGATTCTGCATCCAACATTCTCAATATCATGCTCATAAAGATACCAGTAACCAACCCCAGCTAATCTCACTTTGCCTGGCCTACTGGTGACTAAATTATATTATGCACAACAAATGGACATCCTCTGAGAAATGATATATTAAAGCTGTAGCAGAAAGAGACAACCAACTGTAATGTTGGTCCATGATCCATAGAAAAGTCGTCTAATTTGAGACGTATGATTAAGGTGTAGGAGATTACTTACGTCCATGGTGTTGTGAAGATTATGTGCAGAGGGACACCAAGAGCTTCAGCAACATGTACTTGTCCTGCAAGGTATCCCATTTCATCTTAATTAAAATGGCTAATCTTAATAATTAATCAAGGGGCGAAGAATGCTAATGTATTACTTTATTCCATCAACGAACATACCATAAACAGGAGGGTTAGCAATTATTGCTTGAGCTGTGAAAGGGGCACCAGTTTCCCTATCTGGTTCAGTGCAAGCAGGTAGAATTGACTCCACAATAGCCTTCAACTGCTTCCTCTGAATAATCAACTCTCCTGGTGCTAAGGGAAGCCCTTTATTTCTTGCCATATCTGGTTTCCATGAAAGGAGCGACGGTAATGAAATTTGTTTAGGAGGTCAGAAACGAATGCATTTCAGGACACTTGCTGAAACCAAAACAATACTCGAGTACATGTAGTCGTCTGACACCACAAAATGCTCTATGATAATTCACCATGATGCATACAGCCTCATAGATTTCGTTCAAAGTAATCAAGATTTGAGGCAGTTCTTACATCCTGCTAGAACCCTTGGATCACCACCTAAAGGATAGAATTCCACACCAGCAGATTTGACAAAGTCACTGAAGGAAACATGAGTTGCCAGCCGCACATGATGACCATATTCCTGTACACATGCTAATTTCCATTACAAAACTTAAATCATAATGCTATACTTCATAGACAAGGAAGAAACTATTTCTAATTTCCCCTTTTTTCGTGAATCCAAGCTCATGTTGAGAGGATTGCAACATGAAAGATGCTTACACATTTTAAATTACCTAGTCATTTACATATTTGATTATTGACTACTGTCTTGTATTATATGTGGCTTTTTATGCAAATTTGACATTTTCAGGACTGCATTTGACATTACTTAACTAAAAACAGTTTGTAGTTGTCCATACCACAGCTGTCAAATTAAGTTAATCAACAGATAATGTAAAGCAAAGTTTTGAGACATGCCTGAAGTTTGAGGGCCACAGCTAGAAAAGGCTGGACATCTCCTCTTGTGCCAACAACAAGCATTGCAATGTTTAACCTTGGAATAGCTTTCTTGGAAATAGGGACAACTCCATCAACATGAATTGGATTGCATTCCATGCCATGATGGTCTATGCGCTCTGAAGATGCAGGACCAAGTAGAGTTAAATCCAGCTCCATCCACAGTTCAACAAGAAAATTTGCAAAAGACAATTCATAGTATGTAACAAGAGCCAATGAAGACCAGTGCCTCTTAAATTAGTTGTTCTTGAAGGATTCACAATAACAATACAATGTGGCAAATGATCTACTGTCACTCACTCAGTCTTGGCCAAAAGCTGAAAGAGTCCAATATGAGCACTCCTTCAAGCGTCAAACTTGTCCATTTTTCCATTCCAAAATACCATTTTACAACACTGTGGGTTTATGACATTTGTACTTGAGATAAAATTAAGAGTTCAAATAAAGGTTCCTATCTGACCCATTCAAGTACTTCCATTTCAAAACTGAACATAGTTATGGGACACACCTGTGCGGTGCAAAGCTTTTGACCCCATCTTACAACAGTTCAGACAACCTAGATGATAACCTTTGACATATTGTCAAATGCATCGTTATAACGTGTAAAACAAAGTCTCGGCTTCAATTCTTGTAAATTAAGAGATAAAATAGCTAAAAGAAGAGTACAAGAAAACGACAACCCATACTCTTAGAACGGAAACCAAGACTGGAACCATCAAAATTTAGGATAGAAAAATTAGAAAACTGCATTTGTATGCCCTCCTTGTTAGGCCTGAGTCCAAGAATGAAAAAGCAGTAACTGAGTATATCAATGCATACCTCTTGACAAAGAAGACTGCTTCATATTATCGAGTTGATGAAATTTTGCATCTAAAGTTCTTCCATCTGCCTCACACTGATTATAATTATAATTGCCTCCAAATTTCGCTTGGAAGTCCTTTGAGGAATCGTCAATTCTTTTAGTATGAACCATTTGAACCTTTTAGTATTAAAGTTGGGAAACAATGAATACCCAGTTGAGGATTGAAGAAGGGTATGAAAGGGTTGACAAAAGACACAAAGCCAGAATGGCATTAGGCATATGCCGGGGAAAAAAATATGAACCAATTCCATCCATATTTGATATTTCAAAGATTTCTTCCCAATAAGTTTATAAAAATGATACTACCTCCATTTTTTTTTAATTGTCAGCTAGGTAATTATGTCAGAAACTTTGACCATTAATATATTAATTTGTATAATCATTCATCAAACAAAATTGATATCGTTGGATTCGTAATAAAAAATACTATTAAAAAAGTATAATATTGTATATTTTATAAAAATATTATGTGAGAAATCGTTGATTACAAATGGATTTCAAAAAACGTGAACGACAGATAAAAAACGAAGGGAGTATCTGTCCTGGGGAATTGTCTTGTTGTTTTATTAAACGAAAATGATAAATGTTTTTGGCAAGGTATATATTAAGTGTCTTGTCATTTTCTAAAACCTATATATTTGTAAATTAAATTGAAATAAATTACATGATAGACTTATATAACTACAATAATATATATAAATGATATAAAATCACACTTTTATCTATATTTTTTAAAATTTACAAAAAAGAGTCTAAAACATGTGAGGTTCATTCATGAGGAAGTCTAAAATATGTCCAACGGATGGGGTTCAAGCTTCTTATAATTGATAATTAATGATATCTGTCAAACAAATTATGATAAAAAATAATAATAAGTATTAATTTTATAAGGGGCAAGACACTTAAAATTAGATTATTAAAATTAAATAGTGTCTTGCCCCAAGACATGTATCATCACTCTTTATTAAAATTATATTATTATATATTAAATCGAACAAAATAATATTGTTAAATTTTATAACTATAATATTTGATATAAATTGTATAAAGTTATATTTTTATCTACTCCATCTTTTTCATATTAATTGACAGTTAAACTAACTTTTTTTTGTTCTAAACTTACGGTTACTTTCCATTTTCAATACTTAATTTAATTGTTTTGACTTTAATAATTATGTTAACGTGTTACTTTTTCAACAAATAAATACTACTTTACTCATATTCTCATACTACTCACACTTTGGTACGTGAAGAAACACCTTGATAAACAGCGTTATTTGATTATATGGATAGTTATTTTAGTTACACATTGGTATGTGTAAAATTATAAAATATGTCAATTAATATGGAATAGAAGGAGTATTAATTTTTGTATCTTAAAAAAATATCTAAAATATGTCTAACAAATAGACTTAATTCGAGATATGATTTGTATTAATTAGTATACTCAATTCATCCAAAATTTCTTATTAAATTATTGAAAATTATGTCAAAAGTGACCAGCTTATTTAATACAATAAAAGAGGAATCATGATAGTCAATGGGCGAGTAGAATACAATGATGGACGAAACATCCAGGTTGTCTGAATGCGATGCATAATTGTGAATTGTGATGGTGGCCCCTCACACAGACACAATAAAAAGTCCCACACACAAGTGACACGTATTTGGCATGTGAGTTGGCAGTGGCACCCCAAAGGATGGAAAGAGTGTATACAACATGCGTATGAGCGTATCACTTGCCCACTGTCTACTGCCCAGCCGCCACTTGCAGTATTCTAGTACTACGCATCTACCATCTGAATTAGCCTTCTCATAAAAACACACACAAAAAAACAATTATTTATTTTTCTATTATTCAATTTGAATAAATGCAATCAATTCTATAATTTTTTTTCAAATCTTTCTCGATATCATATCTAAAAAAATACTAAATCTTAAATATCACAATAAATGACTAAGAGAATCGAAATTATGTGTGTATAAAAATTAAAAAATAATTATTAATTCTAAAATTTAATGCCAAACAATCACAACATCAATCAAAATATAGTTGCATTAGTTTTTTTCGTGATAAAAGAGAGGTTAATTATTGTTTTATGAATGGAAATTATTGTTTGTGAAAGTTCAATAAGACCATTAAAATATGATAAATAATGGTCCTATTTATTTTTTTTGGGAGATGAAAGGTAAAAAGAGGAAAATTAATTATATTTAGTTTCAAAAATCATATGGAGTAAGTTATTGATATTAATTTATATTTAACGGTAAAAATGTTGTACTATCATTATTAATATATTTCATAATATATATATATATATTTTAATACAAATTTAAATTAGATGTTTCAACAATCATATTAACTAAAAAAATAGGATTTTTGGATGATAACATACCGATTTTTGGGGGTATTGGATCGTAATATACTAACCATTATTAATATATTTCATAATATAAATATATTTTAATACAAATTTAAATTAGATGTTTCTCTCTCTCTCTCTTCGTTGCAGCCAGCCCCCCCCCCCCAACTTCTTCTTCTTCCTCATTCTTCCTTCTTCTTCCATCATCACCCTCACTATGGCAGCCACCAAAAAACCACCCAACCACCCAACCACCTTCACTTCCACCACCATCCGCCCCAAAACACCATTGTTGAAATTTTTCTCTCTCCTCTTTACAATCACTAATAATAATTTTTAAAAAATCAGAGCTCAGATTGTGAGTTTGGCCGCTCGACTTGCCAGAATCAAAGCTCGAATGGCGGAACTTGAGGCTCGTGTTCATTCTTTACGACGTTTGAGTTGATTCATGTTGGCTATCATCTTTCTCTCTCTTGCCTACATTTGGTTTCAACGCCAATAGTCAAATTCGTAAATAAATGTATGTAGAAATCGAGGTTCCGCATGGAATAGGGTTGAGGTTTTGCAATTAAGTGTTGAGGTTATGCGATTTAAAGATTCAAGTTTTGCTATTTAGGGTTTATGTTTGTGCATATTTGACCACTTTAACTCTCTGCGTAGATGAGATTTGGGTATTGATTTGATTTGTTTTACTTTGGTTTTTACCATATTCAACAACAATTGACAGGGTTTCCTTGCTAGAATAGAAAGAATTGGGCCAATCGTCAATTGATTTTTGTATCGTTGTTTTCTGAATGAAGTATTCATTATTCAATTTGGCATAACGTGGTTCTTGTTATCATGGTTGTTGATTGGCAATCTCATCGCCTACTATTTGTTATCATAGTTCGGATTTGCATTTTAGGGGCTGCTGTTGTTTAGTTGTTCGGTGTTTGGTATCAGTTGTGTTTCCGGCGGATCTGCAATTGTCGGGGTACTGTTGCTGGGAGGGTGAAGTGGATATGACCATTCGTTGGGTGTTATGATTTGCAATCAATTGAATGTTAGTGGTGGAGATGGATGATGGAAGAAGAAGGAAGAAGAAGGAGGAAGAAAAAGAAGAAGTTGGGGGGGGGGGCTGGCTGCAACGAAAAGAGAGAGAGAGAGAGAGAGAAAGAGAAAGAGGGGGGCTGACGTGCACAAAAATAATGCTGACTGGATAAGTCAAAGTTGACTAAACTCATCCCTCCGCCGCCAGCTAGGACCGCCACCGAGTTAAGTAAATCTTAACTCGGTGGCGTATCATTAATGGGGTCAAAGTTCACTATTATTCATCACCAAATCGAAAGTTCGTATTATTAAGTCTTATATGGCCAAAAGTTCGTATTATTAGAATCCAATTTCCCTTTATATTATGTATATACATATTAAGAAATAGGTTCGAAATTATATTTTCTAAATAAGAATATATTAAATTAATTTTTAGTATTTATTTATAATTAACCCTCGTATATCATATATTAATCTCATATTAATTTCACTTTAAATTAGGATAAAGTACAAAAGGTAAGATAAATTAAGATAGGTGCAATAATTTTATGCCACGCACCAAGTTACAAAGCATTAACAGTTACCATGCTTTGAGGATTTCATTTGCTCACAACTTATATATATTTTTTTAATTTCCAATTTGCATGATAGTCACACTAGGTGTATTATATCATATGGTATTTGTTGATTTAGAAAAAGCTTATGATAGGATCCCTAGGAAAGTCATTTGAGAGTGCTTGAAGGCTAAAGAGGTGCTGAATTCTCATATTCAAGTCATTAGGACATGTATGGGAATGTAAGCATCGACTCGAGGAGTAGGGGCTCTAATATTCAGGTTCAATCTTTGGTCTGAAGGGAGGTTCTAGGAATAGGGAATTTGTATTAGTTCAAAGTAAGGTTTAAACCTAATAAGGAGAAACAAGAGTTCGATTGTAATACCGAGCCAACCTAGTGAAAGACTAAACACGGATTTCGTGGTTTTAGGAACAATCGCTATTCGGTTATCAGGCATGAGAATTGCATGCATGGTAAGTTAATGTCAATTCCCCCCTCTCGGGTGGTAAATCAATACTTACTTCCCATGCATAGGCTAGCATCGATTTCACCCTTTGGGGTGGTAAATCGATGCATATTTCATAAAGTCCATTGTCACTCTCGCATATGACGGCCTTGATAGTATTCGAACTCAATTCTAGCTAATCGATTCAAAATTCCCTCTCTCGAGTGGATTAGAAATAAATTAATCTACCTCTATCTCCAACTCGATGTTTGGGGGAGAGTTCATAACCTCTCGGCACCAAAACACTCCAACACTGAGCGAAAACAAAGGGAGGACAAACAATTACCTCATTAATCGTCCTAATCCCACTAATCTATGCCTACTCCTCCATTAGGGGCCCTAATCACCCCCAAACTCAAAGGTGCTTAGCTACTCATAGTTGTTATAAACAAAAACTCATAGGTTGAAACTAGGTTTATCATGATTCTAGAACGTAATTAACAACAATCCAAAACTAACATAAAATTAATCATCAAAGCAATTTAGAACAATCACTAAAACAATAACAATAATCAAAGGATAAAAATTTGAGAAGAAGGACAAAAATACTCGCTACAGGTTTGGAGAGGAAGAACAATGCAAAGAATTCATATTGCAATGAAGAACTTCAGAAATCAGCAGTAAATTGCATTAACTTTAATTAGAAAGTGATTAAAAACACTAATCTATCATTAAGAGAGAACAAAAATTCAAAATCATAAAGTATAAAACCTAGAAAGTAAAGTGTACTACCGAAATTAGGGAATTTATATTATATACTTGGGAGAAAATTGGCCAAAACGCAGTCGTTTTCACCGAAAATAATCCGAAGAACAAGGTCATCACGGGCATGACACAAGTCATCATGACCGTGACACCTTGGGAATTCCGAAGAACATCACTGGGTTCGCATCCCTCATGGGCATGACAACTGGGGGTCACAGTCGTGAGGTGTCTTCTGGTGGGAGGTGCTCTCTGCATGTCATGGTCGTGACAATAGGTATGACGGCCATGAGGCCTGATTTTGCTGGAAAGGTTCTTCATCTCACGTGCGTGACAAGTGGATGTCACGACCGTGAGGTCCCTTCTGTCTGCACCTCTTCTTCAGTGTCACGGCTGTAAGAAAGGTAGTCACGTCTGTAAAGTGGCTGTTTCAAGAACCCAAATCTTGGAGGTGTCACAGTCGTGACCCTTATTATGTCCAAAGCTTCCTTTTTCCTATTTCTTTAGCTGCCAAGGCACAATGGGGGTCACAGTCGTGAGGTCATGTGTCACGGTCATGACTCCCTTGCTGAAGGCTTGTTCTCTTGGTTATCCTCGGGATCAAAGCTTGGTTCTTCTTCGTCTCGGGCCAATTTTTCTCGGGATGTACCGACCCTTCTATATTTTTCCCTGATTTGGCCTCATTTTGCACGCTTCTCCTCCGTAAGCATCCAAAAGCCAACAAATCTACAAAAGAAGGAAAATAACATAAAAGATACTAATATTTACACACAGAACCAAGGAAAAATGACATTTAGACTCAAAACCGAGCCAAAACACCCCACCCCCTCCCCAACACATACACACTTAGACTTTTGCTCGTCCCTAGCAAAACAAAACAAAAACTAACTTAACAAAACACGAAAACACCAAACTCACTTTCGCAGGATCGTGGATGCATTTAGCGTATGCATCAAGCCCTTTAAACCCCTCAGTAGCCCGGGTGGACGAGGTTGGTCTCGTGACGGTTTGTAGAAGATATACCCACAAAAGTCGAAAGAAAAAGAAAGAGAAAAAGGGAAAAGGAAAGTAAAAATCAAAACTTTACAAAACGAGAAAGGAGGAGAGTTCATGATTGCCGTTATACCAAAGCTAATCAAACAACATCGTTAATCAATCAAAAGCAGTCAGTATGTACATACCAAGACACTAGACTTAGGTGGGACTAATGTTTCAAATTTTCCACTTCGACCTTGCCTAACGTATTCCTTGTGCACAATGCAAGTGTTCTCTAGTCTATTCTTAGTCAAAACTCGGCAAAGGTGGTCGAGCCTCGGTTATTCACACATCCATGCTCACTTTTACTTATTAACTCACTACACGTCACCCCCAAGCTATTTGGTATCGCCCTTTGGCTTGGAGAGGGTCGTAGGTTACATATGAAAGGGGTTTCGCACATTATTCACTTAATCACTCTTTTTTAGTTGGCATGCTTCGAGATAAAACGCGACCCATGAGGGATTTACTCTCCCAACGTGGTTTTTCTCCATACATAAACAAAGTACTTAAGGGGCAAGGGGTCGCTACCCACCCATGCCAAACCATGTAGGTAAACCAACAGACAAGCATAAGCTCTTCTTCTCAAATTTTTTCTTTTAGATTTCGTACCAGGTTATTCGGGAATTTACAAGGCCCTCCAAAAAGGGGTCACCCTCCCAAAAGGGGTTACCCTCCCAAAAGAGGTGTGACTTTTGTCCACTCACACCAACCTTTGTTAATTTCGCCGGTTCATTAAGGCATGGAAAGCATGAAAACCAAAACTAAGACTGTCTAAGCCGAGCAAATTCCAATAAACATATTTGAGGTGAATTATTGTATGGTTGCCGCTTTTGCAAAGGTGAAATAGGCATCGAAAAACAAAGAAATACCTAACGAATAGGTTAGGCACGTATATAATGATTGTTTTTGGCTAACTCAGCTATTCAACAAACTAAAGCATAAAGAAAAGCATAAACTACTCCTAAAAGAGGAAAAACAAAAACTTTTAGGGATTTTCACTCGACTTTTTCTTTCTTTTTTTTTCTAAGCACAAAGAACGAAAACAAACCTAAAATTAAATTAACTACCCTAACAAGAATACCCCCCCCCCACACACACACACACACACTTAAACTTCACAATGTCCTCATTATGAGGGAAGAGTCTCGGAAGGGTAAAAAACACACAAAAGAAAACAAGCAAAAACACAAAAAGTGGTGGTGACCCGAGCCCACATGGCTCCAACATCTAAGGATTCAAACACACACTCAGGGGCGCACCACCAACAGGAAAATCATGCATGCAACAGGTTAAGTGTACACAAAAAAGGAAATAAATGAAAAGAAAAGAAGGGTGGAACGAGCTTACCATAAGGTCTTCAAAGTGCAAAACTTTAAGCTCAGTCCACGAAAAGAGAAAGCAAACAAATGGGTTAAGAAAACGGATGCAACCTAACTACATGCCCTAATTAACATGCAAAAAGATGAAAATAAAAAATTTAAACTACGGTAAGGGAGGTTAAGAGAAGATGGAGAGTCAAAGAGGCTTATGAAGTGTCACGGACGTGACACCTTATCTCACGGCTCTGACATGTATATTTCGCGAGGGTCACGGGCGTGACAATGTATATTTCCACTTATCAAACTCACTCCCATGACTCTCGACACTCGCTCTCATTCTTTTTTCTTTTCATTTTTCTCACTTTTTATGCTTTTTCTCTTGTTTTTTCTCCCCTTTTTTCTCTTTTGTTTCTAAAAAGCCTAGAATTAATACATCATTTACACACATGGGTTGCCTTCCATGAAGCGCTTATTTAAGGTCCCGAGTCTGACCATGCTCACCATTGTCAACCGATCTTAAAGTCGACGAGGTGGACGTCCTTGGCGACGTTGTCCTCACCATTAACCTCGTAGTGCTTGACCCTTGATGAATTAACCTTGAAGGTCTCTCCATCCTTGCATTGAAGCTCCAAAACATCGATTTATGCACCTTGACAAGTGTGAACGGCCCGGACCACCTAGTCTTCAGCTTACCGGGAAACAGACGGAGATATGGGTTGAATAGTAGAACCAATTGTCCTTCCCGGAACTGCCGACAGTTGATTTGCTTGTCATGGAATGCCTTGGTGCGTTCCTTGTACAACTTGTTGTTGTCGTACGTCATCCTTCTAAGCTCTTGAAGCTCCTCTAATTGAAGTAACCACTTCTTTCCCGTGGCTTTAGCATCTAATTAAATATACCTGGCGAACAGCCTAAAAGGTCTTGTACTCCAATTCCACCGACAAATGGCAAGCTTTCTCGAACACAAGGTCGTACGGTGCCATCCCTATCGGTGTCATGAATGTCGTCCTATATGCCCATAGAGCGTCATTAAGTTTTTCCGCCCAGTCTTATCTTGCGACATTCACGGTCTTTTCCAAGATCTACTTCAATGCCCTATTGGTGACCTCCACTAGTTTGAGGGTGGTATGGAGTCCCTCTCTTGTGTGATATCTCATATTTGGTGAGTAAGGCTTGGAAGCGCTGCTGCACGAAATGGGAGAATTATCACTGATCACCAAACGGAGAACGCCAAATCTTGGGAAGATCACCTTTTTGAACAACATGGATACCGTTGTTGCATCACATGTAAGAGAGGCGATGGCCTCGACCCACTTGGAGACATAGTCCACCGCAACCAAAATGTACTGATTCCCTATGGATGAAGGGAACAGTCCCATGTAGTCTATAGCCCAAACATCGAAGAGCTCTCACTCGAGCATGATGTTCAGCGGGGCTTCGTTGCGGCGAGATATTGTGCCAGATCGTTTGCAACAATCATAGGCATGCACATAAACGGAGGTATCCTTGAAAAGGGTTGGCCAAAAATAGCCAGCTTGAAGCACCTTTGCTGTAGTCTTGAAGGGACCGCCATGTCCTCCACAGGGCATGTCATGACAATGTTTGATGATGGAAGGGACTTCATCTTAGTCCACACATCTTCTATTGACCCCGTCATTTCCCAGCTTGAATAGATACAACTCATCCCAGTAAAATGAGCGTGCCTCATGCATAAATTTCTTTCATTGGTGGGACGAAGACTAGGAGGTAGGACACAAGCCACTATGTAGTTGATACCAAGGGACCTCCTGTGTGTGGATGGCAAGGAGGTGGTCATCCTGAAGAGTGTCATCAATGGGACCTTCCACCAACTCTACAATGAGGCGGGATAGATGGTCAGCTACCCCATTCTTTGATCCCGCCTTATCCCTAAGCTCAATGTCATATTCCATGAAGACGATGATCTTAAAGCACAAAATATATTTCCGGAATTTGTCGATGGAAAAAACAACGACAAGAAGTTCCTTCTCAATAGTGGTGTAGTTCTGATGTGCCTGATCAAGGGTGTGACTTGCATGGTGTATCACCCTGGGTTTCCTATCCTTGGTTTGTCCTAATACCGCCCCCACAGCATAATCGCTGGCAACGACACATTATCTCGAATGGCAATGACCAGTTTGCAGGTTGAAGAACGGGGGCAGTGACGAGATCCTGTTTCAACATGTTAAAAGCTTCACGACACTCATCAGTAAATATGAATGGGGCATCTTTGGAAAGGATCTCAGTCAAGGGTCGAGCGATTTTGGAAAAGTCTTCGACAAACCAGCGATAAAAGCCGGCGTGTCCCAAAAAACTACGCACCCCTTTGACCGCAGTCGGGGGAGGTAGGCGCTCAATGACCTCGATTTTTGCTTTGTCCACCTCGATGCCCCGACCAGAGACGATGTGACCCAAAACAACACCAAACTCCCCATAAAATGACACTTCTCCCAGTTCAGCAGAAGGTTGACCTCTTCACATCGGGCTAACACTCTATCTAGGTTGACTAGACAAGACTCAAAACTAGTGCCATAGACTGAAAAATCATCCATAAACACCTTCATAGTCTTTTCGATGAAATTAGAAAAGGTGGTCATCATGCAGCACTGGAAAGTGGCGAGGGCATTACACAGTTCGAATGGCATTCGCCGGTAGGCGAATATACCATAGGGACATGTGAAAGTAGTCTTCTCCTGGTCATCCGAGTGTATCGAGATTTCAAAGAATCTCGAGTAACCATCAAGATAACAGAATTGAGAATGCCACGCTAACCTTTCTAACATTTGGTCAATAAAGGGTAGGGGAAAATGGTCCTTATAGGTCGCTTTATTCGAGTTACGGCAGTCTATGCACATCCTCCAACCAGTCACGGTGCGAGTGCTAATCAGCTCGTCTATCTCGTTCCTAACCATAGTCATCCCTCCTTTGTTAGAAACTACCTGGACCGGACTTACTATTAGCAATAGGATAAATGATCCCGACTTTCAACAATTTAAGCATCTCAATTTTTGCTACCTCTTGAAGGTTAGGGTTTAACCTCCTTTGGGGTTACCTAGAGGGTTTAAAACCCTCATCTAAGTCAATCTGGTGCATGCAAAGGGAGGGGGAAAGGCCTTTAAGATCATCAATGATGTAACCAAGGGCCCTCTTGTGCTTTTTCAAAACGTTTAACAGCTTCTCGAAGTTAGGGCCCTTAAGTTGAGCATCAACAATCACAGGAAAGGAAAACTCAGGACCCAAGAATTCATACCTCAAAGATGTTGGAAGTGGTTTGAGATCCCCTTTGGGAATTGGTCGCTCCTTAGCCTCAATGGTGTCGATGTCGATGTTGGAGATTTTAGCGTACTCCACCAAAGACTCCATGAAAAATGGCTCATTCATTATAGTTGCATCGTCTAGGACCAAGTGAAGAAGGCGATGTCGCTTGCCGGTGTCTCGAAGTGAAAAGTCCTAAGCAGGCTTGCCTCCAAAGGGTCCTCAGTTGACCTTTCATACATGAGTACCCATAGTTATTAAAATCTCGATCATGATCTACGATCCTACGATTTTATGATCCAAAGTCCTCGCTGCGATTCTACTATCTACATTCAGGTCCACGATCCTACGTGGGTTAATTTCGATCTTAAGTACCCCATGGATCTAAGTTAGGATCTCGATTTTAACAAATTAGCATATTCTCTCACCAAATCCTCTACAATATCAACCATATGGCAAGAATTCCCATAACGGGCTTGGTCATTGACTTCTCCAGACTGAAGTTAATGTTCTCCCCTTCATTGTGAAGAGTGAGCATGTTATTCCTCACATCGATCAGCGCGCCCGCAGTGGCGAGGAACGGTCTTCCCAAGATGATGGGAATACGAGCATCTTCAGCTATCTCTAGGACGAAAAAATCGCAGTGTATGAAAAACTTGTCGGCCTAGACCGGGACATCCTCCAGTATGCCTAGCGGGCGTCGAATAGACCAGTTAGCCAACTACAGTGAGATGGAGGTTGGCACAAGATCGTCAAGGTTCAGCCGCTGGCAGACGGAGTTCGCATGACACTCACGCTAGCCTAAAGATTGCATACAGCTTGGCTGATCTCTAGGTTGCCAATAGAACATGGAAGGGAGAAGCCCCCCGGGTCCGCAAGCTTACGAGGAGGCTTGTTCTCAATAAATGTGTTGCATTCCTCGGTAAGAGAGACCATGGCATGATCAGTTATCCTGCACTTGTTGGTTAGGAGATCCTTCAATAATTTCTTATAAGTCGACACATCTCCAACAACGTCCAGGAAGGGCATATTGATGTGAAGTTTGCGAAGTACATCAAGGAACTTCTCAAACTTGGTATCCTCCTTCACCATAGCTTGCCTCGATGGGGATGGGAGAGGCGGTGTGTAGGGCTTCAGTTGTTGGATCAGGCCTCCTCGCATTGAGCCCCTTCCTTCCCTTTCCTGGATGACCCGACTTTCTCCTTCCTCCCCCCCCCCCCCACAAGCAACTGAAGCAAGGTCCTCCAAAATGACCTCCTCTTGCGCTATCAGCCTCAG
The DNA here is from genome assembly GCA_029582165.1 of Portulaca oleracea. NCBI lineage: Eukaryota > Viridiplantae > Streptophyta > Magnoliopsida > Caryophyllales > Portulacaceae > Portulaca > Portulaca oleracea. The sequence goes on along the minus strand of CM055868.1, from coordinate 29,224,674 downwards.
TTGTCCCTGGTTCGGTCCTTCCAACTTGATGCCACTCCGCAGCAAGATGGCGTTCAACTGGCCCCTCGGGTTCCATTAGAGTTGCGCGAATTGTTGGCTAGCTGATATACCTGGGTCTCCAACAACTTCTAATTGGCTTAGAGTTGGTCATTTTGTCGTAGGAGATGCTCATTGTGTTGAAACAGTTGTTCATTATGCTTGAGCTGAGAGGCGTCGAAGGGCTCTTGGTTCTTTAAGTAGGTTTGGACAAAATGTGGGTCGTATGTGAATTGTTGGGGAGGTGGGTGAGGGGTAGACTGTAGGAATAGAGGCTGATGGGATATGGAGGTTTGGTGAGGTGGAGCTTGGTGAGGGATGACTTGCTAGTAGTGGGGACGACTATGGTTGAGGTTCTGCGACCTCCTTTGCTTATGTTACTAAACACCAGAACGATTGTAAACCAGATTACCTTGGGGGCGAATGGGGCTTGGTTGGTGTATGAGAGGTTGCTATGATACATGCCATTGGCCTGCTCATTGGCCATCACTTCTTGTTGACATGTATACAACACGTGGGCGCCGCCGCAGATCTCGCATCCCAATGCGATAATGGCAGATGATGAAGGGGAGGCTTGCACTCCTTTAACCGACTTCAACTGTTAGGCGGTTTTGAACTCTGCTGTGTCTTGTGACAACCTGCGATGGCCTTGAGTATGTAGTTCACATTCTCCCCTCCTAATGACTCTTTCATGTCCCTCAAATCGCTGCCCCCATAGCATGCATTCTCAGCCATCTGTGCCAATAGAGCATCCACTTCCTCGGGAGTGTTCTTGAGGAACAAGCCACTAGATGCATTGTCGATCATGTGTCTTTGTGGCCCTGTTGACTTCATTATAGAAGGTATAAGTCAGTAGATGTGGCGGTAGCTCGTGGTGTGGGCACGCTCTCTAGAGGCTCTTGTAGCGCTCCCATGCATCGTAGAGAGACTCCTCAGGCTCTTGAGTAAAGTTCATCAGAAGGGTTCTGAGCCTGGCGATCTCTTGAGGTGGGAAGAACCTCTTTAGGAAGGCTGAGCTGACGGACTCCCAAGTAGTGAAGGAGTTCCTCGGACAGTTGTCCAGCCCTGCCTTGGCCTTCGCGGCCAGAGAGAATGGGAAGAACCGCATCTGGAGATACTCATCAATGATGTCGTTCATTTTGATCATCCCACGTCGCTCTAAAAAATTACATATGTGTTCCAGCGGCTTCTCAGCCTTCAGGCCGTGGAACTGAGCTTGCTTGATGTGGTTGAGGTAGGCCGACTTGAAGTGAAACGTAACATTGTCGGCCATAGTGGGTAGGACATTAGCAGAGCCGCCCGCGGCGACTGTTGGTGAAGCATAGGACAATAAGGTACGGGGTGGTGGCGTTGGTGGTAGTTCTTCCATGGATTGTCTCTGACGTCTCCTATGGGTGTTTGCGAGATTCTATCTAGTTGTGCGTTCGATCTCCGGATCAATCGGAAAAAACGGTTGATCTCTCATGCGCATGCACTCAAACAACAACAAAAATCAAACAACCCTAGTGATGCATAATGGGATCAAAGATTGAACCTTGATCAATTACACATCAAGAAGACGTGCAACCAATCTGAAAGTGGGGAGGCTTCACGTGAAATTAGGACTAGGGTTAGGGTAGTTCATGTGAGAAAGAGGGAAGAATTGGAGGGATTTTGTCGTGAGGACTTTTGTGGATTCAAGAAACAATAAAAATTGATTCTTGAATGGGAAAGAGGGAATCTTGATGGATGATTGTGGAGAGGGTTGGACGAAAATAGGAGGGAGAATTTGGGAGGGTGGCGTGAGGCCTTTGTGGAGGTAGGATGAATATTGATTGAGGGGGTTTGTTGGAGGAGAGAGAAAAAGGTTTTGGGAGTTTGTTATGGAAAAGGAGGGAGTTTGTTGAGGCTATTTTGTGAGAGAGAGGGAGGGTGGACGATTGATGGGAGAAAGAGAGGGAGAGGGTGACGTTGGATTGGGGAGATATGAGAGTAGGGTTTTATCTTCTATATTGATAGAAAGATAAGGATGTAATTATCTTAATTGTGTTGACAGAAAGATAAGAACGGATAGATCTAGGTTCCTAACTTGAATCCACAAGATACACAACCTAGGGCTAACTTGTTCAAGACCGCAACCTAGGATCAAGCTCTTCCTAACCACTTGGGTGCCAGACCAAGATACAATAGAAAAAAGGGGTGAGATTTATCCAAACACTCAAGAGAAAGCTAAAAGCTTAATTGATTTCATAATTCAAAACGTGGTTGTTTGAAACGATTACAAGCCTAGGCTATTTATACTAGGAGAGTTCTAATTCCCCAAGGAATCCTAACTTGGCGTGTAAGCCAAGGGATTACTAATCCTAGACGCCTAACTACTCCAATCTCCTCTTGGATTAGGACTCCTTATCCAACAAAGGGGAGTTGGTTACAACCATCTTATCCTAATTAGAATTGGCTTTCCTAATCCGAGATGGATTAGTAACAAAATAAGTCATCCTAATCTAGAATAACTAAACTTGGCACCAAAGCAACCAATCACACGCCTAACTAATCCTACCACACGTCACACACACACCTCTAGAACATTCTGGAACTATTTAGAACATTCTAGACTAATCTAGACACCTAAGAAATCACACCAAAAATAATAAAAGCTATAGAATAAAAAGTTCATCCAAAAGATCAAATGTAATGAATCTTGAACTTGGGCCTTTGGACGTGACTATGGGCCTTTCTTGGGCTAGGTTGACGTGGCCTTGTAGAACTTAGGATGTTTGGACATCCTCTTGCCATAAGGAGCACACAATATGGATGGGCCTATGGACCTCTTTGCTCATTCTTTTCTCCATAGCTTGGTCTTCCTCTTTGGAAATGTATCGGGTCTCTTGGGATGTATTTGGCGTGGGCCAAAATACATCACCTAGGGTCTCTACTACACCTATGACTAGGACGAATTGATTGGAAACTAACAAAGACTTAACTAAAAAAACTAGGGGCGCAACTCCCCGACAACGACGCCAAAATTTGTTTAACATTTCCCTAAGGACTAGGACAACGGTCGTATCGACTCGAGGAGTTGGTGCCCTAATATTCAGGTTCAATCTTTGGTCTCAAGGGAGGATCTAAGAATAGGGAATTTGTATCGGTTTTGAGTAAGGTTTATATCTAATAAGGAGAAATAAGGGCTCAGGGGTAATACCGGGTCAACCTAGTGAAAGACTAAACACGGATTTCGTGGTTTTAGAAACGATTGATATTTGGTTATCGGGCATGAGAATTGCATGCATGGTAAGTTAATGTTGATTCCCCCCTCTCGGGTGGTATCGATACTTACTTCCCATGCATAGGCTAGCATCAATTTCCTCCTCTGGGGTTGTAAACCGATGCATACTTCCCAAAGTCCGTCATCACTCTCGCATATGACGAACCTTGATAGTATTCTAACACAATTCTTGCTAATCGATTCCAAAATCCCTCTATCGAGTGGATTAGGAATCAATTAACTCTACCTCTATCTCCAACTCAATGTTTAGGGGAGAGTTCATAACCTCTCGGCACCAAAATTCTCCAATACCGAGCGGAAATAGAGGGAGGACACCCAATTACCTCATTAATCGCCCTAATCCCTCTAATCTATGCCTAATCCTCCATTAAGGACCCTAATCACCCTCTAACCCTAGCTACTCATAATTGCTCATAGGTTGAAACTAGGTTTATCATAATTCTAGAACAACAATTCAAAACTAATATAAAATTAACAATCAAAGCAATTAAGAGCATGGTAGGCATTAAAAAACCTAGTACTCTCGTCAAGAGAAACTTGTTTTCATATGGTAATTTTGGAAGAAGAGTTCAGGCTAGGTTATGATATCATCCAGCAACAAATTGAGCAATGGAGGATGTTTCACCAAACAAGTTTACCACCCGCTTGACACTCGACAGTGAGCAAGAGTGTTGTATTTCACTTTTTTTTTTTTTTTTTGCCAATTGCCAATGAGAACTCAAAGATTGATTTGGATCCCAAAGTTGTAAGGGCACAGGTCAGTGTGGAATGTGGATTATGCGATGATTACTACATCTCAGGATCTCACTCCCACAACCAAGATGATGAGGCAACCAACAACCAAGAGTTGAATAGCATAGTATTCCTCACCTCTAACAGTCTGCTTGATTAATAGAGACTAAACAGGGAGGGGAAGGAAGGGTATCAGTGGGAAGTGAAAGGAAAGGGAGGAGACTTATTTCTATCTTGTTTAAATTATAAATGGAAAGATATGAGAAGTAAAATAGAATAATTGTTGTATTTGAATTAGAAAAGGGCGAAGAAAGATAAAGGAGGAAAATGAAATAGTTATTATGTTAATAAAGTTTTTTTTTTAAAAAGGGAAATTGAACGGTAATATACCAACCTTTAGGGGTGTTGAATAGCAATATACCGACCTTCACTTTTGGACAGTAATATCACTGACCTTTAGAGTTTGGTGACATTAATGTACCTTCAAGGATTTACACCCTAAAAATTAACAACAAAACTAACCCTCTAATCCTAAAAATACCGAATATAAACACTCAACACCTCTAAAAATACCTAAAAATGGCACCGGTTTTTTTTACACCGCCTGCCACGACAGACCGTCAACCGGTTCACCGCCCAGAAAATCTTTGAAGGTACATTAATGTCATCAAACTATAAAGGTCAGTGATATTACTGTCCAAAAATAAAAGTCGGTATATTGGTATTCAACACCCCTAAAAGCCGCTATATTATCGTCCAATTTTCCTTTTTAAAAAAATGCATATTGAGTTTTTCTACTATCCTTTAATCCTCATATTGGATGTTAATGAAAAGGAGGAAGATGAAAGTCAATAGGGTATAGGGTTAAGACCGCCTGATAGCAATTGCTTTAACCCCACCCCCCCCCCCCCCCTTTCTTTTTTATATTATAAAAATATTATTGGGGGTACAGCAAGTGTTGAATCGGAACAACAATAACCAAATTAAGCGGAGGCCACTACTTGCAAAATCTACATGGAATTGAGGACACAACAGCACTCATGGTTATTCATAGATTAGAAACAAAGCTACTCCAACTCCATTTTCAAAGATTTCCTCAAACTAAGATTGCTCTTTTTCATTTAAACGCACAATCAAAGTTACTACACTAGGATCCTATTCATTGTCTATTTGTCTCTCTATAACTAAATTGAGCGTACTCTTCTCAGCATGCGGGGTGGCCTTCTCCTCTCTACAACTGGCACCACTTTCTCCATCAGCTGCAAACCAGGTCAACATCATTAGACACATGTCTCATACCATATAACCAAATTTCACTAACTATACATGCCTCTATAATCCACAATTGCTGAAAAATACACTACTCTTCTGTTAGCTTCATCTGCAAATCCTATATATATATATATATCAAAACTTCTAGCATTAACACTCACAAGAAAATCTGGAACACTGAACTCATCAATGGACACAAATCCACCAGAACAAAAACTACCATGTACACCCCCACCCCCACCCCCACCCCCACCAGAACAAAAAAGAAACACAAACATACATACATACATACATACATACATACATACATACATACATACATACATACATACATACATAAATAAATAAATAAATAAAAAGATGGGGAGAGCTGGGGAGTTGCACGAGGTCAAAAGAATTCAAGAGGCAGCAAAATGAAGGGGGGAAATATAATCCAACCCCCGACACTCCAAGTGCAGTTGACGCCAAGTTGTACCCATCCAACAGTTTGTTCAGCGCAGCTCCAGCTCCTAGAAATACCCAACAGATGAGGCAAAAAAAAAACACTATTAGGAGTTCATCACAATTGGGGGTCGATGAGGGGATAGAAATTGTTATTACCAAGCGATATCTAACCAGGGAGCAAAATAGACTAAGGTCACTGAAAACAAGCCCAATGGAGGTTTGATCCTAGAAATGGGTAGTGAGTAGCTGACCAAGCCTATACTTGTGTCCTGCTTGACTTATTTTTCTGATTGTTGACCTCTATCTGCTCATATAACATTTCAAAAATCTCGCTCTCCCATGTCAATGTCCCTTCTGAAGCAGAATGCATCACCAATATGCTCCCCCCTGAGCAAAATATCATTAACCAAAGTGCTGCGACAATCCATCATCTAAAATTACACTCACACCAATGTTAAGCTACCAACTATCTCGGAAACTAGAAGCAACACCATTAGTGACAGTTCTCTTCCATTGACCATAGTCTTTTCTCAAAGGTATCACCACTGAATTGTACCCATGACACCCAGCTACACAGCTGTCCCCGACCAATCAACCCCTGCTTGTAGGGGTGTGCCATGTGCAGTGGGCCAATCAGGATAGGGCTGACCCATTAGCAATATGAATCACATTAGAGGTAGGGCTTGCTCAGCAAAAAAGGTCGGCCCATGGCAACCACCAATTTGACCCGATATTAAAATGGAGTGTATGTATACCAGAAAAGCCTAGTTAACACAATTACTGGTTCATATGAAGTATTACTAACATATTTCTTTGCTATTGAGTATTACTAATATACTTCAACTAAAGTTTATGGTGTATCATGTACTGTTGGTATCTATCATAAAAACTATATCTTTTATTAAAAGCAAGAGTCCAACCAGATTGGAAGGATTAGTAATGTTATCTGTCAAGATAAACTAGGGGTAGCACCCATTGGTTCGGGCGTGTCTTTGGGAGAAGCGATGATGCCCTGTTAGGAGGTGCAAAAGGATTGGGATACCCCTTGGGTGTTGGGCTTGGGAGACCTAAACAATCCACGAGAGAGGTGATAAAAGAAGACCCAAGGCACCTAGGCTTAGTGGAAGACATGGCTCTTAGCGGGCTAGTATTAAGGTTACAAGCTGAGGAAAGGTACATTGCTTTGAGTTGGTTTATTGTATTTTGGCCTCTATTTGATTTTGCTGTGCATGTAGATTTTAGCTCCTCAATTACATGGAACACACAGGTATGTAGTTCCTTACCTCAGTAGGCTTCTTGATTTCTTGGTCTTTTGGTTTTTCTAAAGGTTTTCCAATTGGGTTTCTTTACTTTCCTTGGTTTCAAAGTGGTTTTGAAAAGGTTTTTTCTGCGAATCCACCTGATTCAGTGTTTCCATGAACTTCAGTTCATTAGCCGTTGGAAAGGAGGGAGGGGGGGGGGAGTGTAACATTTGGATCCCCTGACCGCGCGCAAACATGTTTCCCCTAGGAGGTGCTTGTTGCTGTTGTAGGACTTTTGTGGGATGTGTAAACTGAGGTGTCAAGTGTTATGGTTATATTAAGGTCACAAACTCTGATTTTGAATGTGTCGGTGGTGTATGTTGCCAAGCTCAAGCATTGAAACACTTTTTGGTGTAGCCGTGTAGGACTGTAATTTTTTAGTTAGGAACACTTTTTCCGAACGTCGATCTAGGAAGCAAACTGTGTTAATAAGAAGTAGGACTAGGAACGGAACTCTAATGTGGTAATAACATCGGCGGCAAAGTTTGTTCATTTCCCACATGAGTTTTGACCTAACACAATATCTACCAGTTTTAATTTTAAAAATATTTAATAACACAACGGGAAGATCTTTACAGATTTAATTAAGTAGTTAACTATTGAATTTAGAAAACGATAACATAGACAAATTTTTATCATATATCCAAAGTTAATAATCAGGTAAATTCCTACTATTCAATGAACAAGCTTCTTCTCATTTATCACCGTCAGGCTGACGTTTAGAAAAACTGTATATGATATCAAATTTTCAGAACAGTCCCCTGACACTGGCAACATTGAGCTTTTACTCTCTACAGATAATACGCAGGAACAGAACAGACTCCACTTCACACTTAATAGACAGATGTAGGGTTTGAGAAAAGTAGAACGAAACAGATAACCAATGCAAAACAATTATCAGGCTCTGGATTCAGATCAAAAACCATGAGTATAGAATGGATCCCTTTGCAATAGTTATTAAAACATTGCACATGCCCCCTAGGAGACAATCATGCAAATCTCGCTAAAATTACCACAGAGCTGAAACTCTGGATAGCTGTAATATTTAGGAAAACTTCTAATAGCTTACATATTGCACGATGCCCTTGTCCCTCAAAGATACAACAGCAAGCAATCTGCACAATATGTACAGTATCAAAGGGCAATTTTTTCATCGTTCAATTAATAAATCAACACTCTCTATTATTCCACAATCCCCACCTAACTATCCTATATTCCTATGTTTATGCTCCATTGCAAAGCAGCGGGTGAAGTTTAAATCTAACAGTAGAGAAATCTGCAATAGAGGGACTAGGTTAAGCTATTTACAAATAAACATTGCCCCACGTTGAAGCCTTTTATCATAACATACCACTAAAATGAAGTGGATAATGATATGATTCTTCGGCCCCAAAACTCAGATGGAAACGTTTGGAATTTGGAAGTTGGTTCCCTTGGATATTTGGTGTACTTGGAAAGAGAGGAACCAGTGGATTTTTGAAGGCAAAATATGAGTCATTTTGCTGATTCTAAGCTCCATTTTTTGGCGCTGTCGAATAGTCGGAGTGACGTGCTCAATGGTGGTACAAAGTTGTCTCTTTTGGGTTCCATAGATAAAATCACGCTCAACAATGTGAAGGCATGACTTAGTGCTTTGGACCTTTTTTGTGCAAGGGTGACACCTCCCTGGTTTCTTCTTAACATATTTTTCAATTACGCATCAAAAGAAAAACCACAGGTGGACGTGAACAATTCACTGTCAAAAATGTACTAAGTGATGTATAAAGGGGTTGACTAGACTTGATTTCCTCATTTCCGGCAGCGGCAATTCAGCAGTCTAAAGCTCCCACAGAAACAAGCTTTCTTGCTTGGTGAGCTCCGAAAAGAAAGATTCCTATGTAGGGGATGCTTAAAAAGAGGGATTTAAGTTGGATGCTTGGCATACAATCTCTTCCAGGAGCAAAACTCAGTAGACCACCATTTTTGCCCATTGTCTATAAGTGACCATTATGGCATCCATCATTTTTATAGAAAGTGAGTGAGTTCAGTGATGTATTTTGGCCCACGCCTGAAATACATCTGTCTAGCCTAGGTCTCACTTTTGGGAACCCTAGGTTCATGGAAGGAAATGGAGGCTCACATAGACATGGGCTCGCCTTTGGAGACTCAAGATTCATAGAGGATGACGGAAATCCAGCCATGCTCAGCCCAATAGCAAAGGAGGCCCAACTCATCTACAAGGGAGTAGAACGGGCCATAGAGGATAAACTAAGCATTGAGGCCCAAAGGCCCATCCATATTGTATGCTCCTTATGGCAAGAGGATGTCCAAACATCCTAGAAAGGCCAAGTCCACGCCAAGAGCATCTAAAGAAGACCCAAAGTCCGCGTCAAGACCCAAGTCCCCAAGCCCAAAGTGAATTTCACAGTTTTGACCATTTCAGTTTGAATTTCACGGTTTTGGTCTTTTGATGTATAACTTCACATTTCTAGGGTTTTCTTTACATTTTGTGAGATATTAAGAGTATTTATATTATTTCTAGTCATGTAAGATGCCAAGTCATATATATAAACTTGAGCATCAAGTCCTAGGAGTCTAGATTAGTCTAGAATGTTCTAGAAGGTGTGTGTGGCGTGTGATATAGTTAGATTAGGCGCCAAGTTTGTTATCCTAGATAAGGTTGGCTTATTTTGTAACTAATCCATCTTGGATTAGGAAAGCCAAGTCCTAGTAGGATTATTATCTCTTGTAACTAACTCCCCTTAGGATTATTATCTCTTGTAACTAACTCCCCTTAGGATAAGGAGTCCTAATCCAAGGAGGAGATAGAATAGTAGGCGTCTAGTATCAAGATTCCTTGGCTTGCACACCAAGTAGGAGGAATCCTAGTAGTATTCGACTGGCTTGCACGTCAAGTCAGAGAGTCCAAGTCCATATAGGACTTTAGTAGTATAAATAGCTAGGCTTGTAGCCTCTCAAAGGCATCCAACTTTGAATTATGAATATATCCAAGCTTTTAGCTTACCCCTTGAGTGTTTCATGAGAACCTCGTTGATCTCTTCTATAGTATCTTGGTTTGGCAACCAAGTGGTGAGGAAGAGCTTGATCCCTAAACCTAGAAGGTGTTTTTATAACTAGGTTGAAGGTCAAGTAGCCCTAGGGTTTCTTTCTTGTGGTGTTTCTGTATCAAGATAGATCCCTTGAACTATCCTGGTTACTTTTATCTATCTATCTCAGTTAGATAACCCTAAGGCTATCAACTCTCTCAAATTCCCCTCTCAAACGTCAGCTCTCTCTCCCCCCAAACCCTAGCTCACGTCAATCTCTCTCTCTCTCCCAAATCAATCGTCTCTCTTACTCTCTCGAATCAAACCTCCTCTCCACAAAGGCCTCACGCAAATTCCCCAAATAGCTTTCCTAATTCATCCATCTCCCTCTCTCAAACTCCACAAAGATCCCATCTTTCTCAAACCCTAATCCATAATCCCTCTCAAATCATTCAAACCTCTCAAAGATCTCACCTTTCTCACGTGAATCACCCTCTCTTTTGTCCTAGTTCACGTGAGGTGTCCCATATTCAGATGGTTGCACGTCACCCCTATGATGTGTAATTGATCAATCTATTCTTTGATCCCATTATACATCATTCAGTGCAACCTCTAACTGTAAGAGATGTTTTGGTGGCCTGGAGAAGAAGGTTAAAAGAGAGTTGAGTGCTACAGTTTGAAATTTGATGCCAACAACAAACAGGAGGAATTCCTAGATTTTTTAGGGCAACGGTAGGTCTATTCATTTTCATAGTTCAGACTTCGATTCTCGCAAATTTTGTAGAGATGGAGTCAAGTTCTCGATCCTGCTACAAAGTTAACTTTTTGGGACTTCCTTGATATTATTTTTCTGTATGTAGAGTCAAGATTATAGGGCATGCATGATATGCTACCCAAAAAACAAAACAAAAAAAAAAAAAAAACAAAAAAACACAACTGCATACAAATTTGAAGCTTGTACCCTTCATTCACTTAGCATTTTACATTGAATGATAATCCATCTGTCCTCATCCACTGCTATAGAGAATTTCTCCAAAGTAGTGACAGTTTTTGTATCATACATTCTACTATGTAATTTGAAAGTCATGGGATTGAATATTCAAGCTGCCATATGTCTTTGATACTTACTGATACACCTGCCATCTCTCTGTATTACTTACAATTCACCAATTTTCTCTTTTACAGAATAGGTACTAAAGGACACTACGGGGATGTCACCCATTTACAAAAGGAGGCCTAAACAAAAATTAAAAAGCATCAACCCCTTAAGCTCTCTACAATAATCCTATCCACAAAATCTAATATAGTCAACTCTTTACCGTGATGAAAACCTTGACACCAACTACACAATGTTCTTAGAAAATAAAGTTTGAAATCATGAATCATTCTGGCCTTGCCCTAAAAACCCTAGAATTTCTTTCTTTCCAAGTGCATCACCAAATAGTCAAAGGAATCAACTTCCACACACTAAGAACCCAACTCTTCTTCATTCTTCTTCTCCAAGGCACTAAAACATCTCTTAAACCTAGAGGTTGCACCCAACTAACCCCCATCAGTGCAAACACCAAATGCCAAAGAGTGGAGCCAAACGACGATGAATAAAGAGGTGACTAATAGACTGTTGCGCCTCCCCACACATAGAGCACCAACTTGCCATCACAAAGTTCCTTCCTTTAAGCTTGTCATCAGTGGGTATCTTTCCTTTGGTTACTACCCAAGCTATAAAGCAAGTTTCCGTAGGAGCTCTGGACTTACAATTACCGAAATTATTCAAACAGACCGCAAGTCAGCATTCATTTAAACTCACTAATTGTATATATTGATTCACAAGCCCTTTAATGATATAGCATACCATTCACCTAAACCAAGCAGTGCAATTTTGACTGAACTTTTCTACATTATAGGGTAGATCCTACAATTCTGAATCACATGAGTACAATTTTTTGGTTGGTTGGTTTGGGGGGAGCATCCTCATAGTGGCGTTTACCTATCAGAACCAAAGCTCAATATAATTATGACCTAGGAAACAGATATCAAAATCACGCCACTTCAAACATGTTCAAGTTATGTAATAAATGACTGCTATTCTTCTCTACCATTTTTTGAAGTTTCCTATAATACTGAAGCATAATTTCTTCAAGCCATTATACCACCTATTATTGTTAAGATTAAATGTGATATAGGGTTTAACAAAAATCATTTATCATGAGCCTGTGGCATCAGCAAAAACAACCACCACTTACCTAATAGCTAAAAGAATCAGACGTCCGCTTCTTTTGTTCTTTATTTTAATGATATTACAATAAATAGCTCCAAATTCCTACATCAGGCACCTATGAGGCTATGACAGTCAGAATCAATCAATCTGATAACAAGGATGCAGAAAGCAAGTACAATGATTACCTGTTGATACATTTCCTTTGTCCTCTTTGCCTGAACAAATAGAAAATAAAAATAAAATTCAAAATCAGCTGCCAAATCAAAACAGAACAAGAATAAAAGTAAACAAACAAATCCTAAATACCTTCAGCATAAAGGGTGATGTTATTGCCAATGGTGACTTCTTCTACGATCTCTCCTTCCCCCTTCATTAGACTTAGATTCTAAGTGATCATTCTTTGAACTGCTCAATTTACAGCGGCTAAACTCCAAAAGCATCTCCACCACCACTCTAACTTGTCATCAAGTCTTTTAGTCTCATTGTCGATTGCCACATCCATATCGCACAACATACACCACAGTACTGCATCCTTGTGTCCTTTTGGTAAGGATGCCTTACCATGAATCCTTTTTGTGAGTCCAAAACAGAAAGCACTAGAGAAGGATCTTTGATATATAACACTATTAGCAGAAACTCTTCTGCATTACCTCCTAATGTCATAACACAGATTACAACTAAACTAGTGTCAGATGTCAACTTAGGCTCTGTTCTTTGGAGGGATGTCTCATTTACCCAACCTAACCCAAATATATCCATTTACACCCATATTTTCAATACTCAACTTTTCCACTTCTACCTAAGCTTACCAACCTTATCTTACCCCTCAAAAGAATAGACCCTTAATAGTTTGTACTTGATCCTTATCCAAAATATAAAGCCACATCTTATTGAGCAAATTGTCATGGACCCCCCCCCCTCCACCTTATACCTAGTTTGTACATAGGCATAAATAAAAGGACCAACCAATACATAGCAATAGGTTGAATAAAGCACCAACCTTGATCCTGGATACCTATTTTAATAACTCGGACAATAGCAGTCTTGCACATTTCATAACCCTTACTATTCCTTCTATAGTACTCGTCTAGACATAGTTGCTTACCATCCAACTCTTTAGGCCATGTTCTTTCCGTTGGCAAGGTAAGGTTGGTAAAATAAGATTCTACAGAAAGTTATAGATATACGTAATATTTTGTAAAAAGTTGCAACTATGATAGGAATACATATTATAAAAAAAAAAAGGTTTGAATAACACCTGGTTGAACAAGGTAAGAATGGGTAAATTTAGAGGGTTCAGAAAGTCAGTAAATTAACAAGGTAAAGATCATGGTCTTAAATATTCCATTCGCGAATCTCCATTTTTTGTGAACTAAGTGACATAATGCTTCTATAGCTGCTATGATTTTGTAAATCATGGATGTCTTTGAACAATGGAATAACTATAGTAATTCGCTATTCATAAGGCCTCTTCCCATTCTGGATAATGACATGAAATAACAGTGAAATCCTCATGCATTTTGATATTTTCATAGGAAATACACTGACCCGCTGCATTTCCAATTTTCGTTTTCTTCCATGCCTCTTTAAATTGACATTAAACCCTAAAAGTAGAAAAAAAAAAAGAGCTACCACATTGGCATGCTCTCCTTACATTAATCAATGATTCTTTGGTATTCAAATGTGCAAACTTTTTCTTAGTATCTCCATTTCCTTATGAATCAGACAGTAGTGGCAATTTAATCTTTTGGTTTTGGTGGCAGAGAAAGTATACTGCAATTACATGTCAAATGTTACGTAAACATTAAAATATGATTAATTTAATAATATGCTTTACCAATATATGATATGACTATATGAGAAACTCTTGTCTCCATGAGTGTGCAAGTGCATACCTAGTGCAACTACCAAGTAGCTAGAACAAAATGGATGTAAAGAGCAAATCTAAAGCCTTCAAGACTCCCACCCTAATCCTAGACCTATATAAAAGAATATTTTTTTAAAAAAAAAAACCATCATTATGCATTTATTTGTGAGTTAAGGATAAGGAAATTCTCGTTTAAAAACTGCATTCCAAGACTTCTTCAAGACTCCCACACTAATCGTACATCTGCCAAAAAAAAGAAAAAAAAAGCTCATCATTATGCATTTCTTCATGAGTTACAATAGGGAAAACCTCGTTTAAAAACTTCATTCCAAGTCTTCTCAAGTCTACCTCAATCTCACAGATACATCTTCTCACACTTCTCATATCATGGACTACTGCTATTCCTGATGCATCTAAACCATGTGAGTCTTGCCTCCCAAATCCCACATCTCATCCTCTACTGGAGCGATGTTCAATTTCTCCCTAATCACCTCATTTTTTATTTGATGAGATACATTCACGATTGAAAACATATCAAACAAATGAATTCATCACTCTCAGCTTGGTAACCATCATTTTTTAAAACTTGATACTTCTTTATCAACCAAAACATAAGAGAACACGACGGACTACCATCTTAAGACTTGAAACCTTATCAAACTAAAGTCACATACATCCCTTGTTCTATTTCTAACACCCTTCTATAGAATGTCCTCATCGTATACTGTCAAATGGGGGCTGAATAACTAAGATTTTGTGCACTGGTACTTACAAGTTGGGACACAACTTTACCTTTTAACCTTCTCACATGCAAGCTTAATCGCTACATAATTTGTTTTTACGAACCACCCTTAATGTAGCTAATACAAGCTGCCAAATTTAGTATCATTAGATCCTAAGCAATTTGAGGAAAAGTTTCTAGATCGTGGAACAAGAGAATCATAGGTTCCGAATTGGTTATGCTCACAACTTCTTTGATTTCAATTTTTTACAAAAAAAAAATTAAAAATTAAAAAATTAAAAAATAATCACATTATAAGTAGCATACCAGTGTATGCAATGGTTTTAAAATGGAATGGAAAATCTTATATCATACCGTATTTCGAACCATATCTCAAAGTCGGAAACAGTAAAAAAAATCTATCGCTAAATATTAGCCTCTTAAATCAAGTATATTATATATTAAAAAAAAAATTATAATGACATATTAGTTACTAAAGATTAATCAACTTATCAACACTCCTATATGTATTAATGGGTATTATGCAAACATGTAATGAAGCTCTATGCAAAAACATAACAAGAAAAAAAAGTAAAATGTATATATATTTTGTCCCATGTTTCGACAAACTTAAAGTTCATGTCATGGTACCTGATATAAAAATGCTCACTCTTAAACTCCTCGTGCCATTTACAAATGGAGTCCTACTATATCGGCTGATGTATAAGCAAACGGATCTCAACCTTCATATATAAAAAGGCTTTTGGATTTGAATAATCCCAACTGTAGGCCACCATATATCCAGCAATGACACCGATGATCCTCTTTCACAAACATAGTCATGGATCATGGACATGGCACAAAAACAGATTGCATTCAGCCACGGATTCGCAAAGATAAACTTCTCAAAAGTTCCCGACAAAACCAAGTATCACCTCCGACTTTAAGAGGGCTCAGAGTTCAGTGCCACATGCCATATAGTTCAACCAAGACATAGCTATCATGTTTACCCTTTTTTTTTTAATCAAGGTACACATCAATCATCATGCAAAAGTAAACATTCCTTTCTACCGTAACAATCCGAAGCATCTAGGCAAAATTTTGTTCAGAGGGGAGGTGGGTTACCTTTTCTCTCAATAGTTGTTCATTCTCTTCCTCCAATTTGACAGCCAGTGCTTCCAATTCAACTTGATATGCCTAAATGGAAACGCACATACAGAACATGAGGCACATGCAGTAGTGGGTAGAAGGAAAGGTGGCCCTAAAAAGAAAAGGAAAAGAAAAGCAAAAAACCAAACTGTGAACTGAAGAGCTGCAAGCAATAGAATAGTTGTTAGTTGTCATAAATGGTAAGAACAAACATTAGAAAATACTAGTTGCATTGAATATTGCTTAGGGAAGTGGAAAAAAGAAGAGTGGATGAGTAAACAAGTAGTGTTAAAAAAGGAGAACCTGCTTGCGCTCCCTGGAACGGGCAGCAGACTCCCTGTTTTTAATCATTCTTCTTTGCCTCTGCTGAGCAGCCTTATCGAGTGGGTCGATGATGGGGGCAGGCCTTCTCTTGGGTCTGGGAAGAAGAAGGTCATTTCCATTGCCATTGACAAGGGGCATGGATGGGGTCTGGTTCTGGGTCTGAGCCAAGGGGGGATCAAACCCAAACAAGACCCTCTGCTGATTCAACAACTTCATATCATCCACCTCATCATCTTCAGAGGCAGCAGCAGCAGCACCAGCCTTGGCTAGGAAATCCTCAAGCGTCATCACCTCATCAGCCTTACACTGGGTTGGTTCACTCTTGGCGGCCACAATCTCTCTCCAAACATCATCCACGCTCTTGACCTGCCCTCCTCCCTCAATTGCACCTGCCGCATCAACTACGCTGATTTCGCTGTTGGGGAGAACTGCCTGCGCATGTCTCCGGCTCGGATGGGTGGGACTGAAATCGGAGATCATGGGAGGAAGATGAAAGTGATGATGAAGGTGATGATGGGTAGAATTTGTGGAATTGGAAGAGGAGGGCATCACCTTAGATGAGGCCATCACAAGGAGAAATAGGGGGCTGAATCCTAGGGATTTTGGGACTTGTACAACGGAGTTTGCTGACTGGGGAGAGCCTTAACTCAAGGAAACGAGGAAGGAAGGAATGAATGAATGAATGAATGAATAATTGAGGGTTGAAGTTAGAGATAGATATAGAAGAGCGACAGTTACGGGGGAGTGGGGTTTCAAACTTAAAACAGAAAAGGGGTGGGACTTGGGAGGGAAGGAGATGCAGCATGAACTTGGTTAGTGCTACACTGTGTTTGTGTTTGGGTGATCGAACTTCAAACTGACGGACCCCAAAAACATTCCAGGTGTCCAGGCACACTAGTACACTACCCATGCGACCATGCCCCCATCTATTGCTCATTGCTTTCTTTCCCCCTAATTACTAGTCTTACACATGTGATATGCACAGTATTCAATAAAATAGTTAATTTAAATTTAAAAAGTTAAACAATAAATATAAATACAATTTAAAAATAATAAAACATTATACTATAAAATTAAAATATACCAAAAAAGATTGATATCTTTTTTTTTTTTAGAAACCAAACATAACGATTTCATTAATAACAACTCATACGGCACTTACAATAAAAATTGTGATTGAACAATTGTAGATCTAAAACATAGATATGAAATTCAACTTCCAAATAACTAATACTAATCTTACTAACGTTCTGCTCCGATTTTTTCGATGACACTACATCTTTAGCATTGATGGAAAACCTCACAACCCGTGCTATAACGATTTGAAAGTCGATCTTTATCTAATGTATTATACCACACCAACTGAACAAAACTCTAGAAAAGAAACTAAAAACCCTAAATAAGGGTACAAAACATTCTTACAAAAGAAGAGAATTTTCTTTGCGTAAACGTAAAATCAAACTAATAATTTGAATAGAAATCAAGCAAATTGGGGCTTACCATCGACAAAAGAATCGATGATAGCCCCTCTTAAGGTTGGTTAGGGTTTTCTAGAGACAAAAAGAAAAGAGGACAACTTATATTCTGAACTTATTTAGGCTGGAAAAATTTGATATCTTGAACAGCAACACTCCACATATAAATTATAAGCGTACCATGTGACACTTCTTTTATATATACTAGTCGAGAAGAAACTGCGCGTTGCGCGCGGTAAATATGTTACAAGTTAGAGTATTATTAGAGAAATGACATAAAGAAAAAAAAGTATTCATGTATCAACTTCAATTTAAAAGCGTTTAAATTTTTGAAAAACTTGACTAATTTTGGTAATGTGTAATACCATTATTTATTATATGTTTTGGAAAATATTCAAAATTTTACATGTCCCAACACCTTGCCAACCAATATTTACGAAAAACTTAGCTAACCTAAATCAACTATTCAAAGAACAAAGTAAATAAAATAATAAAACTATAGAATAAATGTTCAAATGGGTAAATTCATTAAATGTCATATGAACAATACCCATGAACAACACTTAAAGCAAAGTAAGTGCAAAGTTCTAGCATAAGCATTAAGCAACCAAAATAAAGGCTAAATAAATAAATAAATTAAGCCAAAAAAAAAACTCTCAACTTGGGAGTATTTGCCAAAATATCATTTCAATAGTAGTACTCTTTATATTTTGAATAGTAAAAGTATATGTAAAAATTTTATTTAAGGATTGAAATAAAATGAAAACAAAATAACAAAAATCCTAGAAAATAACCTCTAAAGTTTGACAAAATTACCAAAATGCAATTGGAATAGTAAATGTGCATTCCTACTTTTTAATATTTAAGGATATATATATATATATATATATATATATATATATATATATATATATATATATATAGGATAATTGGATTCTAATAATCTCTACTTTCACCAATTGGACTATGGTGGACCGTACTTTCACTTTGTATTCTGGTGGTCTAAAAAAAATAAAATTGGATTGTAGTGGGATATTTTCAAGGGAATCATAGATTAGTGCTCTATAGTGATCCCTAGTTTCAAATTTTATATGTTAGTAGTCTCTATTTTTTCTTGTATTATGGTGGTCCTAAAAAAATCAAAATTGTATTGTGGTACCAAATCTATCTCCCTATTTACTAAAAGAATCTTTAAATTATTTTTTTGAAAATTTTAGTAATTATTATAACAAAAATTCTACTTGCACAGAATTTGTGCCACCAAAAATTGTACAGAATCTGTCATGCCAATACTTTACCCTTTTTTGAAAAAATATTAATTACAATGATTAATTTAGTTAATGAAAAAAAAAGAAACCCGAAAATAGGTAACATAATAAACGTCAGTTGCCTCCAATTTCTTAATTACGTTGCGTCCTTGCTTCTTCTCTGCTCTCATTTTTGACAGTCGTATAAATTGAGGTGAGCCCTAGTTTTATCTTCTCAATTCTGATTTCCCTTTTTTAATTGGCAAAATAATCATCAAATTAAATACAAAGAATTGACAAAGCTAATGCCATCAAACTATAGACTTATGTAAAAGTTTGAATCATTAGGAAAAAGTGGGCATAGAATGTCTAATCACTCTTGTGGTAATATGCTTTGGTTTGGTTTGCATAAGTCTATACCCGATAATTTGAAGCTATTTCATTTGATACTCTAACCTTTAATGGCTATGATCAATTAAAAAAAAGATTTATGATCAATTAAAAAAAGATTTAATGGCTATAATTTAGGGATAAATGTAACGACCCACCCTAAACTCGTATTAATTAAGGCCGTAATCACGGTGATTAACTAAATTACGCGGTTAAAAATCTTCTTTCTTTTACGTTAATATGGTTATTACTGTTATTATCATTATTTATTTTTATGCGCGACAGGTCTCGAGCAAGGCGATGGTTAAACGGGTTGATTTTATGTTATCTCGAATTTAAAGTTATAATTACTATTACGAGTTTATGAATACTTTTATGATAAGTTATATAATTTATTTTACCGTTCTCAATTTCACGCTTGTAACCGAAGAAGGTTATATTAATTTTAATTTCCGTTTCAATTACAATTTATGTCATCCAATCTTCCTAAGTTCATTTTATCGCCCAAATTTATTTTATTAATGTGTCCTACAAATTTATTTTTTGTGGTGTAATACTAGTTAATTTTACCCAATTTATTTCCCAAGTAACTTTATTTAATCATCTACTAAATTATTTTACCAAGTTTATGTTCACTAATTTTATTTTAGTCGATACCAATTATTTTAATTAGCAAGCTAATTACACTTTTGGGTAGCCTAAATTACTAATTAGGGGGTTAAGTAATTAAGTGGGAGTGTTTTATATATGAGGGGGTGAGTTAGTATGGGTGTATGTCATTTTATTTGGATGAAACACAATAGCATTCACTCTTCTCTTCCTCCCTCTCTTTCTGACCACTCCAGCCGTGCCCCTGTTTTTGGCCAGAATCCGGTGGAGGCCGCGGCGACCACCAAAGTGCGGTGGCCGTGCTTCCCTTCCACCTCTCTCTTGTTTTTCCTTGATTTCTTCTCCAAGTGGTATAATCTCAAACCCTAACTCTATTCTTTATGTTTCAAATCTGAATTTCACTTAAAAATTGTGTTATTCTTGAAGTTTTTCATCTCTTTTATGATTTCTAAGCATGAGTTTAACTTGTGGTTAAGTTGGGTTAATTAGGGTTTGAATTAGAGTTTGATGCATGTGAAGATTGAGGTGTTTCTTGCTTGTTTCTTGATAGGTAATGAAATAGCTTGCTTGCATGAGGTTCTTGATGAAGAAATTTGGGTTTTAGGGACTGTTTTGGAGAGATTGCTATGCTAATCAAGTCTTTTGCTCTTGGGTGATATGAGTTTAGTGTAAATTTGATGAATAAGGGCTAGTTCAAGTGTTAATCATAGTTGCATGTGTAATCTATGGTTGCATGTAAGTTTCATGAGCTTATTTGGGTAATCTCTAAGTACTAAAATCTGGAAGAACCATGAGTAATAGTTAATTTGGGCTTTGGTTGTGAATTAGTATAAGTTAGAGGCCAAAAGGAGGCACCAAAGTAGGAATCAAAGACATAAAAAGTTTCTGTCCAAGAATCTGATTTTTACAGAGGATGTAAAATGTGAGTTTTGCCCAGATTTTTATTGGAAATGATAGCCCAAGTGATTATCTAACTCTAGGCTTTGGAATTTCGAGAATCTGGTATGTGTAGCCCGAGATATGAGCAAAACCGTGAAAGGAGTGCAATTATATACGTTTTCTGAATGAGTACCTTCTTGCTAAGTTTTCGTCCATTTGAAGACTTTATGGGCTTAAGTGATAAGCATAAAAGTTTTAGGCCGTTCTTCAAGCTTTCCGGAAACATAAGGTTTGCATCCATACAATATCGGGAGAGTGAGATATGAGGCCGTGTTCGAGGGCCGACAACAAAGTTTCTGCCCAGAATTTATTTCCTTAATTCTAACGTTAAGGTCACACTTTGATCTCGAAGGAGGCTCTAATGAGATGTCGACCTTTGTGTCACTATTAAGATGGATTGAGTAGGTTTTCTAAGTTGATTTAAGCTATGTTAGTGTTTGGGAATTACCTCCTAAAGGTTTATGGAAATACTAGCAAACCATGGGGTAAAGTGATGAGGTTTTAGGTTCGTATAAGTGTTGTTGATGGCTAAGTCGTACTTTTGACTTTCTAACAAGTTTATGGGTTTTCCTCGATGTCTAAATAACCAAGGACCATCTCTTCTATGTATTCAATTCACCAGTCGTCGGTTCGTAAACTTTCCAAAATTCATAACCATGTCCTTATCTAATTTCCGTCGCTTGACAACGTTTCTTTCATGTTTTCAATAATCGAATAGCTTCTCTTCTTAAGCCTTCAAGGACTCCAATTCTATGCTCATCTAAACTGGTTGCTAAGGATACTTTATACATCATAAGCTTTCTTTGATCCTATTCAAGTTTCACCATAAGTTTCGCTTAAATTTCCAAGCCGCATGATTAATTTCAAGTGATCTGCTTCTGTCCGGCCTTTTTCCGAGCCCTTCCATTCACTTTTAGCCTTCGGGCCAGTTGACAAAGTTGTAGGGCGTTATTTTCCCTTTCCGAAAAGTACTCGTTTGCAAAAATCCGGGTTTTCTAGCTCAAGTTATCACCAAATCTTTGATTGATCAAAAACTGAAATTTCTATTTTCTCATCCCTTTTAAGTTATCAAGTTTTAAGTACTTTTATCCTTGCTTGTAAATGCAAGGAATTTATTTAAATTCTCAATTTTCTTATGCTCTTATTATAGTTTCCAAGTCGCCCAAACCGTCCCAAGCTCGAGGCACGTCGCTAGACCTTTCTACTACCCAAGGTACGCAAATTGTCCAACGTTTAACTTTTACTTATCATTCAGTATATATATATTATCATCATGTCAAAGTATTGACCGAATATCATTTATCACACTATTTTCAAAAGTGGTCCCACCTTATTATATGCTAGCTAGTTACGTGATGTACTAGCCTTTTCTTTTAGATGCTCCTGATCAGAGTGTCCTAATGACCTGGCCAGTGTCGACCGCCTAGCAGTCACCCAATCCAAATCTAGATCGATTTGGGCATGCGCGTGTGTGAGGTGCTTTGCATCGATCGTAAGGGATACCACTCGTTTTCAATTATTACAAGTTTAACTCCTTTATGTATACACATATTTATCTATGCAACAATCCAGTTCATTCATGGTTATTTCCCCTTCCTCGTTTTCAAAATGTTTTTAAAACGCCGGCACTAGAAACCGTTTTCGAACGGTTGACGTGTTGGAGGTTTGTGTATTGAGTGTTTCCCCACTCACTTTGCGTCTGTTTTCAATGTTTTGTTTTAGGAGGTCCGAACTCACAGGATAAAGCCAAGGCTAAGCAAAAGTAGATTGTTCCGTTCAAGGTCGTTTCTAAGGTGGTTGCTAGTCGATACTCAAGCGCTTTTATGGGATTTGGAGACTTTTCTTTTCTCATGTTGGGAGATCTTTATATTAATGTTTAAAGGGTTGTCTATGTTGTATTTCAAAGTTTGGTGATTGTTTTGTATGGGGTTAAGTATATTTTATTTTGGGTTATGTTTGGTGTTTGTGTTTGCCTTGTCCCGAGTGGGGACGGCAGTAATACCTCTACCCTAATGTTCCGCTGCGCTAATCACAGGTTTAATTGATGGTTTAAGTTAATCTTGTGGTTAAGGGTTTTGGGGTGTTACAGTTGTGGTATCAGAGCCAAATTATAAGAAGAACTTGAGGATTTAGAGTTTTATAGGAAATTGTGATACGGATTTGAGCAATATGGATGTTATGCGTGACATATGCACCTTTATGGAGTGAGATTGGGAATATGTGAAATGTATTGGGATGGATGTTGAGCATGAAGCTCCAAATGAGTATATGAAGTGTACATGTCTTCTTGCAGGAATGAAGTTACGTAAAATTTTGGGATAGTCCGATTTATAGGGGAAGTGCTGTCGAAATTTCTCCAGAATTTAGAGAGCTTTAGTATAAAAATCTAAGGAAGTTTAAGTACAAATTGCAAGTAATCTAATAGTTGATGCAAGTGAATCGTGCTAAGTGCTTTTGAGAATGCGAGGCATGTTGAATTAGTCTCGAAAGGAGAATTTGAGTCATTCAAAGAAAAGTATACAAATCCAATTCCAAGTGGGATTGATGTAGAGCGCAAAGGAAGTGTTAAGTGCCTTATCATGGTGTGTTGTGAAATGTTTAAAAGCGTTTAAATGATATGAGTGATTAGTACGCTCCAAGTATAGTAAGTGAAGTCACAGGGATCTTAAGAGAGAACAAGAGTTCCTTTAGTATCAAATGAGGTTCAAATTTGTTGAGTCTCGGACCTTGCCTTGATTCTCTTTTATTAATTTTAACGAGCTCTTATTTGCTAAGTTTATTAAAACTTCGTGTTCATGTTATATATATGTAATATAGAGGGAACCCAGTGGTGACCCTTTTCCCAATCCATTCGCAATGTTTATGGAGCCCAAGATCAATATTCAAGTCCATCTCAAGATGTTGCAAGACGTTTTGACGCTCATTGTACAAGCTAACCCGAGATCGGAATACCACGATGACAGTGGTCGAGCATGTTGTGTATTGGCCACTCTTCCCCACGAGAGTCCGTGGGATGCTATTAGAAGCCGCTATCGTCAATCACTCCTTCGAGGAGAACCCGGCCGACACGCTTGGTGCCTCAAACTCGACCGTTTTGCTAATTGACAAAGTTGGTAGGACATAGCTACTGGCGTGGATTAACATAAAATACGGTTGAGAGTTGTAGAAGACTTTAATAAGTTAAGACAAAAACCCATAAATGCAATACCACGATCAAGTAAGGAAAAGTGCAACACTCTTGACCTGCGGTGACCCTCCTATTTATTCACCCACGCATAGAATTTCTAAAATAGGTATCACGACATCTTGCTCCACGCGTAACCAGGATATACACGAAGAAAGGCCCCGGATGTTAGGAGCATGGCTTTGACCGCTATCACCTTCGAGTTCATCATTTGAATCAAGCCTTATCTCACAATCATATTGTACATCCTCCTATTAAACTCATCTTTATCCTCGTAAGATTGCTTTCGGCTTTGTCAATTCTAATCATTGCTTATTTTCAAGAACTCCTAGGAGAGTCTATAATTGTTATCGACCAATCATTTCGGCTCATTAATGCTATGTCCACACCTTTTTGGCACCGCTCTCTTTTCTCAATTTCCTTTTGGGGCAAGTGCCTTTCTTTTAACAATTATCCACTCATTCATCCAGTGGTGATGGACTACATCTATTCTACCATGTTTTCTATTTGGTCATCTTTTCTCTGTTCCGAAGTAGTCATCATTCTCAGTAAGGATCTACAGTTTATATCCAAGTTTTAGCTTAAATACAAGTTACTATTCGATCAATATCAACAACTTACGTTTTGTACACCCCAAGCGGCTATTGCCAATCATTCATGTATCCCCAATATTGGTTGTCCTAATTCAAGAATCAAAAACTTGCCCTAGATCTTTTCTTCATCTCAAGCTCATGTCAGTGTCTCTTATGGATTACTTTATTCATGGAATCATTATACTTATTATTCCTATCAATTATATTGTCTCTTGTTAACTACCCATACGAGAAGGTAGACCTTAGGTGGGACATCTTAACTTTGGGTATGGTTTGGTTAGACCTAACTCACGCTCAAATTAGGTATAGGGAAGAAACAGTCGTTCTTAAGAATACCTCGGGAATAGAGATTTGTTTTATTGGGGACCTAGGAATAAATCAGTGTCCTATCCTAACCTACGTAAAGGCTCAGAAGCTGCTAGATCACGGGTGCAAGGGTTACCTGTGTTCGATTAAGTAAAGATCCTAAGAACCAACCCAAGATAGAAGAGATTCCAAGAGGGCGAAAATTCCCAGATGTTTTCCCGAGGAAGTTACAAAGTTACCCCAATGAGGGAGATCGACTTCGAGATCAAGCTAGTTCCAGAAGCTAGGCCTATATCTAAAAGCACCCTATCGGGTGGCACCAGCAGAGCTTAGTGAACTAAAGGTGCAATTGGAAGACTTGTTGAACAAAGGTTTTATGAGACCTAGTACGTCACACTGGGGAGCCCCAGTGTTGTTCGTAAGGAAAAAGGACGGAAGTCCAAGGTTATGCATCGATTACTGGGGATTAAATAAAGTCACGATCAAGAACAAGTACCCTCTTTCAAGGATCGATGATCTTTTCGACCGACTTCAAAAGGGATTCGAGTGGACCCTAGCAAAGTACCCGCCATTAAGGATTAGGCAAGACTCACTACAGTTACGGATTCGACGCATGTTTTAGAAGAAGAACCTCTTCTGTTGTTAGAAAATCTCGCATTTCAGCAACAACCGATCCAAATCCTGGATCGTAGGGTCAAGCGACTTCGTTCTAAGGAAATCCACTTAGTCAAAGTGCTATGGGCGAACCAAGATACCTCAGAAGCCACGTGGGAAACCGAGGAAGACATGAACAAAAGCTATCCACACCTCTTTTAAGGTACTTCGTTCGCGATTAGTCCAGCAACAAGTTTTGGGGACGAAACTTCTTTCTGGGGGGGGAGGGTGTAACGAACCAACCTAAACCCGTATTAATTAAGGACGTAATCACGGTGATTAACTAAATTACGCGGTTAAAAATCTTCTTTCTTTTACGTTAATATGGTTATTACTGTTATTATCATTATTTATTTTTATGCGCGACAGGTCTCGAGCAAGGCGATGGTTAAACGGGTTGATTTTATGTTATCTCGAATTTAAAGTTATAATTACTATTACGAGTTTATGAATACTTTTATGATAAGTTATATAATTTATTTTACCGTTCCCAATTTCACACTTGTAACCGAAGAAGGTTATATTAATTTTAATTTCCGTTTCAATTACAATTTATGTCATCCAACCTTCCTAAGTTCATTTTATCGCCCAAATTTATTTTATTAATGTGTCCTACAAATTTATTTTATGTGGTGTAATACTAGTTAATTTTACCCAATTTATTTCCCAAGTAACTTTATTTAATCATCTACTAAATTATTTTACCAAATTTATGTTCACTAATTTTATTTTAGTCGATACCAATTATTTTACTTAGCAAGCTAATTATACTTTTGGGTAGCCTAAATTACTAATTAGGGGGTTAAGTAATTAAGTGGGAGTGTTTTATATATGAGGGGGTGAGTTAGTATGGGTGTATGTCATTTTATTTGGATGAAACACAATAGCATTCACTCTTCTCTTCCTCCCTCTGCTGCGCCAGCCCCACTCCAGCCGTACCCCCTGTTTTTCGGCCAGAATCCGGCGGCCGGAGGCCTCGCCGGCGACCACCAGGCGGTGGCCGTGCTTCCCCTTCCACCTCTCTCTTGTTTTTCTCCTTCAATTTCTTCTCCAAGTGGTATAATCTCAAACCCTAACTCTATTCTTTATGTTTCAAATCTGAATTTCACTTAAAAATTGTGTTATTCTTGAAGTTTTTCATCTCTTTTATGATTTTTAAGCATGAGTTTAAGTTGTGGTTAAGTTGGGTTAATTAGGGTTTGAATTAGAGTTTGATGCATGTGAAGATTGAGGTGTTTCTTGCTTGTTTCTTGATAGGTAATGAAATAGCTTGCTTGCATGAGGTTCTTGATGAAGAAATTTGGGTTTTAGGGACTGTTTTGGAGAGATTGCTATGCTAATCAAGTCTTTTGCTCTTGGGTGATATGAGTTTAGTGTAAATTTGATGAATAAGGGCTAATTCAAGTGTTAAACATAGTTGCATGTGTAATCTATGGTTGCATGTAAGTTTCATGAGCTTATTTGGGTAATCTCTAAGTACTAAAATCTGGAAGAACCATGAGTAATAGTTAATTTGGGCTTTGGTTGTGTATTAGTATAAGTTAGAGGCCAAAAGGAGGCACCAAAGTAGGAATCAAAGACATAAAAAGTTTCTGTCCAAGAATCTGATTTTTACAGAGGATGTAATATGTTAGTTTTGCCCAGATTATTACTGGAAATGATAGCCCAAGTGATTATCTAACTCTAGGCTTTGGAATTTCGAGAATCTGGTATGCGTAGCCCGAGATATGAGCAAAACCATGAAAGGGGTGCAATTATATACGTTTTCTGAATCAGTATCTTCTTACTAAGTTTTCGTCCATTTGAAAACTTTATGGGCTTAAGTGATAAACATAAAAGTTTTAGGTCGTTCTTCAAGCTTTCCGAAAACATAAGGTTTGCATCCATACGATATCGGGAGAGTGAGATATGAGGCCGTGTTCGAGGGCCGACAACAAAGTTTCTGCCCAGAATTTATTTCCTTAATTCTAACGTTAAGGTTACACTTTGATCTCGTAGGAGGCTCTAATGATATGTCGACCTTTGTGTCACTATTAAGATGGATTGAGTAGGTTTTCTAAGTTGATTTAAGATATGTTAGTGTTTGGGAATTACCTCCTAAAGGTTTATGGAAATACTAGCAAACCATAGGGTAAAGTGATGAGGTTTTAGGTTCGTGTAAGTGTTGTTGATGGCTAAGTCGTACTTTTGACTTCCTAACAAGTTTATGGGTTTTCCTCGATGTCTAAATAACCAAGGACCATCTCTTCTATGTATTCAATTCACCGGTCGTCGGTTCGTAAACTTTCCGAAATTCATAACCATGTCCTTATCTAATTTCCGTCGTTTGACAACGTTTCTTTCATGTTTTCAATAATCGAATAGCTTCTCTTCTTAAGCCTTCAAGGACTCCAATTCTATTCTCATCTAAACTGGTTGCTAAGGAT
This sequence comes from Portulaca oleracea, assembly GCA_029582165.1. Lineage (NCBI taxonomy): Eukaryota > Viridiplantae > Streptophyta > Magnoliopsida > Caryophyllales > Portulacaceae > Portulaca > Portulaca oleracea. The sequence goes on along the minus strand of CM055868.1, from coordinate 29,196,496 downwards.
ACTTTATACATCATAAGCTTTCGTTGATCCTATTCAAGTTTCACCATAAGTTTCGCTTAAATTTCCAAGCCGTATGTTTAATTTCAAGTGCTCTGCTTCTGTCCGGACCTTTTTCCGAGCCCTTCCTTTACTTTTAGCCTTCGGTCCATTTGACAAAGTTGTAGGGCGTTATTTTCCCTTTCCGAAAAGTACTCGTTTGCAAAAATCCGGGTTTTCTAGCTCAAGTTATCACCAAATCTTTGATTGATCAAAAACTGAAATTTCTATTTTCTCATCCCTTTTAAGTTATCAAGTTTTAAGTACTTTTATCCTTGCTTGTAAATGCAAGGAATTTATTTAAATTCTCAATTTTCTTATGCTCTTATTATAGTTTCCAAGTCGCCCAAACCGTCCCAAGCTCGAGGCACGTCGCTAGACCTTTCTACTACCCAAGGTACGCAAATTGTCCAACGTTTAACTTTTACTTATCATTCAGTATATATATATTATCATCATGTCAAAGTATTGACCGAATATCATTTATCACACTATTTTCAAAAGTGGTCCCGCCTTATTATATGCTAGCTAGTTACGTGATGTACTAGCCTTTTCTTTTAGATGCTCCTGATCAGAGTGTCCTAATGACCTGGCCAGTGTCGACCGCCTAGCAGCCACCCAATCCAAATCTAGATCGATTTGGGCATGCGCGTGTGTGAGGTGCTTTGCATCGATCGTAAGGGATACCACTCGTTTTCAATTATTACAAGTTTAACTCCTTTATGTATACACATATTTATCTATGCAACAATCCAGTTCATTCATGGTTATTTCCCCTTCCCCGTTTTCAAAATGTTTTTAAAACGCCGGCACTAGAAACCGTTTTCGAACGGTTGACGTGTTAGAGGTTTGTGTACTGAGTGTTTCCCCACTCACTTTGCGTCTGTTTTCAATGTTTTGTTTTAGGAGGTCCGAACTCACAGGATAAAGCCAAGGCTAAGCAAAAGTAGATCGTTCCGTACAAGGTCGTTTCTAAGGTGGTTGCTAGTCGATCCTCAAGCGCTTTTATGGGATTTGGAGACTTTTCTTTTCTCATGTTGGGAGATCTTTATATTAATGTTTAAAGGGTTGTCTATGTTGTATTTCAAAGTTTGGTGATTGTTTTGTATGGGGTTAAGTATATTTTATTTTGGGTTATGTTTGGTGTTTGTGTTTGCCTTGTCCCGAGTGGGGACGGCGGTAATACCTCTACCCTGGTGTTCCGCTGCGTTAATCACATGTTTAATTGATGGTTTAAGTTAATCTTGTGGTTAAGGGTTTTGGGGTGTTACAACAAATAAGAGGGTTTGACTTTTGAGCAAGTATGCGAAAAAGATCTAGAGATGGCTTGGAAGCTAGAGAGGTGGATTAGAGAGAGATGGTAGAGTCTTGAATTGTGTTGATTATGGAGATGTCTTAGAAACAAGAAGCATGAATGTAAATTGCTTTTTTTCTTTTGTTTTTCTTTTTAACTGAACCATTGCATTAATAATTTTTATAAAAAGAGTGACATGGCAGATTTTGTAGATTTTCAGCGTAGAAATTCTGTGAGAATAGACTGGTTGTTATTATAACTTTTGTGAGGAATTAACGAGAAAAATCATAAAAATTAGTACAAAATCGAAAAAATGGGATAAACAACAGAAGTTCACTTAAAATTGTAGAAAAGTATTGTACTAAATTTTAGAGCGAATGCACATCAAAATATATGAATTTATTTCTTGATTCGGTGGCATCCCACCAAAATACAATTTTTCATTTTTGGGAAATTCAATTTGGTAGGCTTCAACTTTTTCCTATTCCAAGTTGTCAACCACTTTTTAATTTATTCCAAATGGTAGACTTATTTTGAAAATTATTCCATCTCGTGAGATTCTTCTTGTACCGTTGTTAAAATATTGCTTGCAAAACTTTCTTCCTCTCTCAAATTCATTTAGCTTTCCCTATCAATCTCACAATCGACTCACTTGGAATAATATTTAAAGTGTTTGACAACTAAGAATAGTTTTTAAAGTGCTTGAAAACTTGGAATAATATTTATAGTTTTCAAAATAAGCCTACCATTTGGAATAGCTTTCAAAATAAGCCTACCACTTGGAATGACAACTTGGAATAGGCAAAAGTTGAAGCCTACGAAATGGAATTTCTCTTCATTTTTTTAAGACCATCATGATATTTTTTTAAAAAAAAGTAGAAATTACCTACAAATAAAAGTTGAAAATAAGGAACTAATGACATACAAAAAAGGGGTTTACACAAATTAGATTGTTGACAGTAGAATGGAAAAGAAGTAAAGAAACAGATCCTTGAGTCGCATTTTATGCATTCTAAACAAAGAAAGCTCAACACATATAAGATCAAAAAAATACAAACTCTTGGCTGATCTATCCAAAACTAGAACTCAAGCTTGCAAAAACTATCTTCAATGGAGGATTTAGAATTAGAGTGAGGGAGGGAGGAACTAAGACTGTGGAGAATTTGTGGTGGAGAGGGAGTAACAATGGTGGAGTTGGGGAGCTTAAGGAAGAAAAGAGTAAGATGAAGAGAAAGGATTGAAGAGAAGGGAGGAGGTAGGGTCGAGGATTTGGACGAAGAAGCAAGGGGCGCAAGCATGTTAAGGTTTGAGCATTCAGCCTAGAAAATAAGAAAATTCGAAATAAATAAGGGAGAATTCAGGACGCGCGGGCCACGCCCTTGTGGCACTGGTCGTATCTCTTATTTAACTTTATGGTGCACTTCCTGCTCGAGGCGCAACTTGCGCCTTGCGGGCGCTAGTCGCGTCTCACTTACCCGTGTTATGTATGCGTCTGTGAGGTGCCAGTTGCGCCCAAGGGGATGCTTGTTGTGCCTATGTTTTCCTCCTTTTTCCTTTTTTCTTCTTCACCTGTTGAAGACAATTTCAATACCCTTAGCTTTTTTCGTTCACTTTTTCTCTTTATCTCTTCTTTTTCTTCTTTTTCTAAACACAAACAACCAAGGTCGGACTCTAGAAATCTTAGAAAAATAAAGTAAAGAAAAACAAAATATTACTCTGAGGTACCCTAACTTTTGGTGAAATGTTTTTCTGGTACCCCAACTTTTCAAAACTAATTTTGAGGTACCCTTACTTTTTGGGTTAGTAATTATTTGATGCTTTTCCGGCCATTAATTTTATTAAGTGACCAAAATGCCCTTATTCTTCCCTTCTTGAAAAAATAACTTGAAGAAGAAGAATGAGGGTATTTCGGTCACTTTAATAAAATTAATGATCGGAAAAGCACCAAACAATTACTAACCCAAAAAGTAAGCAAAAAATTGCTGGGGGGTGCCACACATCTTTTTTAACTGACTCGCGGGTCACAACTTTTTTTAATGCATTCCCAGGGGTCATTAAACTTACTTAAGTGACTGGGGGTGACATTCCGGGCATTTTGACTGAAATCCGATGAGTTATGCTGAAAATGACGAAAATGCCCTTATTTTTCTATCTAATTTAACTTTATCTATCCTTTCTTCCTCTTCCTCTCTTTCCCTCCCCCTCTTCCTCTATAGTTCATTCATCTCCAATTGAACCCCAACAAAACTCATGGATGCTTGGCACTGTAGCGAGGCTTTGTTGAAGCCAATGTTGATGATGGTCTTCTGGAGATTTTTAGTCTAAAGCTTTCTTCATTTCTTTTTCCTCCTTTCTTCACATGATGCAAAAGAAGACATGGTAAAAGAGGATTGTGAAATTGAAGACAATAAATCAAACGGATTTTGTGACGCAAGAGAGAAAGAGGAGCTTTTAATGGAGATCCAGTACTTGAGGAACAAGTTACAGGCATATGCTGCTGATTTAGCTCCAAACAAGTCAATTGACAAGCTGCGATCTTCATTGCTATCACACTCCAAGCAATTACACGGAAGCATGAGTTGCCAATTTAATAATAGCGAGGAAGAATTAGAGAGGGAGAGACAGAAGTGGACTGAAATGGAGAGCGAGTGGATTAACTTAATTGATGAACTAAAAATTAATATTGAATCACAATGTCAGCATGCACTGAAACTAGAGATGGAGCTCCAAAAAGAGAGGAAGTACATAGAGGAGTTGGATGATGCCCTCCACAGAGCCGTATTAGGGCTAGATTTTTGGAATACTATGTAGAGTTGTAGGAAAAGTGCGAATGTTTATACGAAAATCACAGAAGGATAATGGAAACTATAGCAGATGTGAAAAGGGCAGCTTCCAAGGCAGGATATAAAGGTTGCAGTGCTCGTATGCCAAGGCTTTTGCCGCAGATCTTTCAGCTACGAGGTTGCAGGAGAAGAGGGAACGAGAGCGCTTGAGGAGGGAGAACAACGCTCTTAAGATCCAGCTTAGAGAAACTGCTGAAGCTGTTCAGACTTTTTCAAGCATCCATGGATCGCAGCACCAAAAAAAGAGGGGAGGGAAAGAGAGGAGGAGGGATGAAGGGTAGATAAAGTTAAATTAGATAGAAAAATAAGGGTATTTTCGTCTTTTTCAACATAACTCGTCGGATTTCAGTCAAAATAGCCGGAATGTCACCCCCAGTCACTTAAGTAAGTTTAATGACCCCCGAGAATGCATTAAAAAAAAAGTTGTGACCCGCGAGTAAGTTAAAAAAAATGTGTGGCACCCCCAGCAATTTTTTGAAAAAGTAAGGGTACCTCAAAATTATCTTTGAAAAGTTGGGGTACCAGAAAAACATTTCACCAAAAGTAGGGTACCTCATAGTAATTTTTTGAAAGAAAAATAAAACTAAAAATCAAAATAACCATTCCATTAAAAACTCAAGATCGGGGTCTCCGCTTCGGATGTAGCCAAAGCCCTTAGTAGCTTGTCAAAGTCTTTCACATGTGGTCTACAAACTTGCAAATAAGAGAACAACAAAAAAGTTATAGCATATAATGTTAGTAACATCCTCTTTAAGAAATTAAAAGAATCAAAATAAGTTGTCCACAAGTTTTTTTCTAGGTGGGTCCTCTAGGTATATATAATATAGATCAATGGAGGGATCGTACCCTGTTAATGTACGTAAGGACAACTCATCAATAACATTTTTGGTCCCATTAATCATAGCACAAGAGTTAACATCATATCCTACATTAACAGGAACATCAAAGGTCTTTTGCTAGGGAATAAGCTCCTCAAGTTTCTTAGGGGAAATTGAAGGTGGTGAAAAAGGAATAGGAGCATAGGATAAGTCATTGGAATCAAATAGTACAATATCACTAAGGTCCTTGTTCAAAGAATCTAAGCCACTCTCAACCCCCTCGCTTGGTTCCTCATTAATAACATCAGCTGACGCATGACAAAAATCATCCTCATACCCAGCATCAAACCTATAGGACTCCCTCACCTTAGCCCCCGTCGATTGAGAAAAAGGAAAGAGTGTATCATGGAATGTAGAGCCACCATTAGTAGTGTCTCCAGGTAAGTCAGGATGAGATGGAGTAAGAATTGGCAAAGATTCCTTAGGAGGGTCAAATATATCATATAGACTACCCTCTAAAGGGAGGTAGACTCACTATCATCACATATTCCAACATTCAAATTGGGAAAATGAGAAGTATGGTCATAATCATACCCTTGCATCAAGTGAATTGTCTCATCCTATTGCTTTAACATTTCTTGCATCAAAAACTCAAGTCTAGCATTACGAGGGCTTGTAGAATCTAATAGGTTAGGGTGGTCTAGACATATCTAGGCCACAAGAAGAGGTGGGCTCGGTCTAACTGGAACCACATAATCTAAACTAACTAACCCAAAACAATAAATAACATAAACTAGATAGTAGGGGCTTAGTTATTACCTCAAGTCTCTCAAACAGAAATGCATTGGTAGGCTTTGTACTCTTGAACGCGCCGACATCAAAAGACCTCTAAGTAGAAGATTCCAAAAAAAAAAAAAGGAATCCTCCACAAAAGGTCTACGCATCACCTTTCGGCATGGCTGCTAGACCGTTTCAACCCCGATCAAACCGGGGTCAAAAGAGTATGTTCGATCGTATCAAATACGACTCGTCCTTCCCCCTTTCGGGCGGTTTCCCTGGAACACCCCGAGACCCCTTGGAGCGTTACCGTCGTGGTGGGATGATGAGATTAGCTTGAGTGTATGATGGAGATCAACAATCAACAAGAACAATGCCTTGAACACCAAAGGAATGGATATGACCTTGAGCAAGGAGAGTCCACAACTCTAGGCCTAACATCCCACCATGATTATCAAAGGTAATCCACTAAATAATCACTAAAGGAATGACTTGAATCACCACCAAACTTGATTGGATAAAGATAACAAGGTTTGAGAGAAAACAAGGGAAAAACCCTAACAATGCTTAGCATTACATTCAAATATCAAAAACTACAAATAATACCAAGGGAGGGGGTATATATAGGAAAGGGGGAAAAAACATAACCCGTCGAGAATGGCACGATTGTGCTATTCCACGGCACGATCGTGCAACTCAAAATAGCCCCAAAAAAATGGTCGTCGTTCGAAAATGGCACGATCATGCAACGCCTTCTGGAAGAACGGCACGATCGTGCAGTCAGACGACGCGATCGTGCTGTTGGCAGTTTTTCCTGCTGACTTCAAATGTGCATAACTTCTTCATCCGGACTCCGTTTTAGGCTCGTAAGATATCGATGGAAAGCTCTAGGTGTGTACTTTAAGCTCCCAAAATTTGAAACACATCGGAGTTATATTGAAGGAGTTATGGCCCAAAGCGTGAAGGCATGTCCATTCCGACAACCCACGTTGAGCCTTTTCCGCATATTCTTTACGAATGACTCCGAACCCTTTTAAAGGCCCGAAGTAGGCCCCGATGAGGACCCGTAGCTCCACTCCTATGATCCAAAAGTAACCCAGACCCGTCAAGGCATTGTTCACCATCTCGGGACAGTACAACCTCGGGCCTCCGGGGGTCGGGGCACAAGCGGCCTCCTTAGAAGGTCTCGGTTCCCATCCAATGGATGGCCGAGACTACCCTTGCGTTTCCGGGCTTCACCGAGAATTGCACTTCGAGATTCACTGAGGTTGAGGCGGCTCGCTTGGCAAATGTTACGAGGGACGAGAACGGAACGCGGGACTCTTCATCCTCTCCTTTTTGAAGAGGATTTGCCCTCAAATCCGCATCGGGTTCAACATCCTCGATGTAGGGTGAAAGATCGCTAATGTTGAACGTGGAGGAGACTCCCATATCGCCAGGAAGATCGAGTTTGTAGGCGTTATCGTTTATTTTCTCCAACACCTTGAACGGTCCCTCACTTCTTGGCATGAGCTTACTTTTCCTCCGCGAAGGAAACCGTTCCTTTCTCAAGTGAAGCCAAACCAAGTCCCCGAGTTTGAAAGTGATGTTCCGGCGGTGTTTGTTGACTCGGGACTTGTAGAGCTCATTAGTTCTTTCAATCTTCTCCCGGATCTGGCGATGAAGCTTTTGAATCTCGACGGCCTTCACGCTTGCCTCAAAACTCGCCCTTGCCTCTAAAGGTAGAGGAAGGAGGTCAATGGAAGTGATAGGATTCACCCCGTAGCAAGTTTCAAAAGGCGAGCGACCTGTAGCGAATGAAGGAGCCCGGTTGTACGCGAACTCGGCATGACAAAGCTTAGCATCCCAATCTCGTAGACTCTTGCTCACAAGACCCCGAAGCAAGGTAGTGAGGGTCTTGTTTGTGACCTCGGTTTGACCATCCGTTTGAGGGTGGTGCGACGTGCTGAATAGGAGCTTTGTCCCAAAGAGTTTCCATAGAGATCTCCAGAAATGACTCATGAACTTCGTATCACGATCGGAAACAATGGTCCTTGGAACACCGTGCAACCTCACTATCTCCCCGAAGAAGAGATTAGCGATGTGAGTGGCGTCGTCGGTTTTCTCATAAGCGACAAAATGCGCCATCTTGGAGAAACGGTCAACGACGACGAGGACGGAGTCCTTGCCACGCACGGTTCGGGGAAGAGCAACGATGAAGTCCATGCTCAAATCTTCCCACGGGCCATTCAGAACGGGAAGAGGGGTATATAGCCCTTGGTGAAACTGGCTTTTGGCATGTTGGCACGTAACACATTTGGAGACCACATCGTGTACGTCCCCTCCAATTCTGGGCCAATAAAAATGCTCCTTTAGCATGTCAAGGGTCTTGTTGATGCCGAAATGACCGGCTAGACCACCTCCGTGAACTTCTCGCACCAATAGCTTCCTCAACGGACACTTGGGGACACACAATTTGTTCCCCTTGAAAAGAAACCCGTCTTGGAGTACATAGGAACCACTGCCACCATCGAGGTGTGCTTGGAAGTCATCATCTTCCTTGTAAAACTCCTGCATGTGTTGGAACCCAAGAACCCTCGCTTCAACTACCGAAAGAAGGGAATGCCTCCTAGAAAGTGCATCAGCAACCACATTGACGCTCCCCTTCTTGTGTTTAGCCACGAAGTCAAAACTTTGTAGATACTCCACCCACTTCGCATGACGCGTGTTGAGGTTGTGTTGACCATTTAGGTACTTGAGAGCCTCATGGTCGGAATGAAGCACGAATTGGTTAGGCCTCAAGTAGTGGGACCAATGGTCAAGGGCACGAACAAGGGCATAGAACTCCTTGTCGTATGTAGAGTAGTTCTTCCGTGACCCACTGAGCTTCTCGCTGAAGTAAGCGATGGGGCGCTGATTTTGCATGAGGACGACCCCAATGCCCACTCCGCTCGCGTCACAATCCACCTCGAAGACTTGTGTAAAGTCCGAGAGAGCAAGTACTGGAGCTTCACAAAGTCGAGCCTTAAGCTTCTCAAAGGCCCCTTGGGCCGCTCGGGTCCACTCAAAGGTGCCCTTCTTCATACACTCGATGATTGAGGCGGTGAGGGTGCTAAACCCTTTGATGAACCGGCGGTAGAATGAAGCAAGGCCGTGGAAGAGTCTCGGGTTCCGTTCTCGTCCCTCGTAACATTTGCCAAGCGAGCCGCCTCAACCTCAGTGAATCTCGAAGTGAAATTTCCGGTGAAGCCCGGAAATGCAAGGGTAGTCTCGGCCATCCATTGGATGGGAACCCAGACCTTCTATGGAGGCCGCTTGTGCCCCGACCCCCGGAGGCCCGAGGTCGTACCGTCCCGAGATGGTGAACAATGCCTTGACGAGTCTGGGTTACTTTTGGATTATAGGAGTGGAGCTACGGGTCCTCATCGGGGCCTACTTCGGGCCTTTAAAAGGGTTCGGAGTCATTCGTAATGAATATGCGGAAAAGGGTCAACGTGGGTTGTCGGAATAGACACGCCTTCACGCTTTGGGCCATAACTCCTTTAATATAACTCCGATGGGTCTCAAATTTTGGGAGCTTAAAGTACACACCTAGAGCTTTCCATCGATATCTTAGGAGCCTAAAACAGAGTTCGGATGAAGAAGTTATGCACATTTGAAGTCAGCAGGAAAAACTGCCAACAGCACGATCTCGTCGTCTGACTGCACGATCGTGTCGTTCTTCCAGAAGGCGTTGCACGATCGTGCCTTACGATTGCACAATCGTGCCATTTTCGAACGACGACCATTTTTTTGGGGCTATTTTGAGTTGCACGATCGTGCCGTGGAATAGCACGATCGTGCCATTCTCGACGGGTTATGTTTTTTCCCCCTTTCCTATATATACCCCCTCCCTTGGTATTATTTGTAGTTTTTGATATTTGAATGTAATGCTAAGCATTGTTAGGGTTTTTCCCTTGCTTTCTCTCAAACCTTGTTATCTTTATCCAATCAAGTTTGGTGGTGATTCAAGTCATTCCTTTAGTGATTATTTAGTGGATTACCTTTGATAATCATGGTGGGATGTTAGGCCTAGAGTTGTGGACTCTCCTTGCTCAAGGTCATATCCATTCCTTTGGTGTTCAAGGCATTGTTCTTGTTGATTGTTGATCTCCATCATACACTCAAGCTAATCTCATCATCCCACCACGACGGTAACGCTCCATCTGGTATCAGAGCTTTGGTTTTTCAATTGCTTGAGTTGTTCTTCATAGTTCTTGCTAGTGTTATTTCTAATAGTGGGTTTTGTGAGTTGTATGCAAATATTGGTGTTCCCCAACCCTATTGCTACCCAAGTGTGTTGGGAATTATTGTATTGTGGTTGTATTTGTTGGATTTGTAGCTATTTGGTGCATTGAAACGAAGTTGGAAAATAGTGCACGTAAGGTGTTCGATGAAATGTCTGAGTGAAAAAACACAAAGAACCCTTAGCCAAACACTTGCCAACTACAAAAGAACCTTCAAACTCCACAAAATACCCCAAACACTAACCATCCCTCGCCTTTTTCCCGGTATGGCCGACTTGAGCTCGCCATTTAACGAGAGGAATCGAGCCACCGGGGTAGCCCTCAAATTCAAGCTATCGAGAGCCGACTCGCCACCCATGACGAACGGTTCTCCACCATCGATCGCAACCTTAATGCCATTATGGCGCGGTTGGACCACCTCACCCAAGAGCGTCTAGGTCCACCCCGAGATGAACGTCAAAGGCGTGGCCCAAGCCCTATTCTTCCTCCTCCTACGTTCGAGTCGAGTGACGATGATAGAGGTTCCCTACGTCGCCGTCCACATGGGCAAGTACATGATAGGCCCCCTCGTGATGACTTCCAGGACGTCAAAATCGACATTCCCGAATTCAATGGTTCCAGTGATCCTGACGAGTACCTTGAGTGGATTCAAATGATGGATAGGATCTTTGAGACCAAAGAATACAATGATGAAAAGGCCTATAAGATCGCTAGTCTAAAACTCACCAAAGCCGCATCGCTTTGGTTTGAGAATGTGAAAGCACAAAGGGCACGGGAAGGTCGAACGAGGATCACCACTTGGACACGGCTTAAACAGTTGATGAACCGTCGTTTCTTGCCCGCCACCTACCAACAGGATGTATTGAAGAAAGTCTACGCCCTAACCCAGGGCAAGCGATCCATGAGTGACTACATTCAAGAGTTCGAGCAACTTCGCATCAAAAGCGATCTTCAAGAACCCGAGGCGCAAACCATGATGCGTTTCTTGAATGGATTGGACTCCTCGGTTGCCAAGAAAGTAGAGGTTCAATCATACTACTCCATGGATGACTTGTGCAGCTTGGCCCTTCGGGTTGAGCGTCGAAAGAAAGAAAAGGCTACTTCCAAACTGGCACCAAGAGCTTTCTTTCCACTGCCCAGCCGACCTCCTCCATATTCAGGTACCCCAAAACCCAATGAGACACCCAAGTTCCCTTCGACACTTCGCACGGATAAGGGAAAGGGACTTGTTGTAGCATCTTCAACGGCCCCCTCTCGCCGGATAGAGGGAAGAAAATGCTTTAAATGCCACGACTATGGTCACTACCAGGCGGATTGTCCGAACCGACGGACCTTGACACTCAAGGAGGTTCAGAACATTAATGAGGAATTGCAAGCAGCCTGGGATGAGTCCGAAGTGAGCATTGAGGATGCGGTCACTATTGATGATGATGCCGCCCCCACACCCCACGTACATGGTGACGCCCTAGTCTTGAGGCGGGTTTTACACACTCAGGAAGCCCCTCTCGACAAGGCCCAATGGGAGATGATCTTTCAATCTCGGTGCTTCGTGGGAGGCAAGGTGTCCAACCTTATTATTGATGGAGGGAGTTGCACCAACGTCGCTTTAACGTATATGGTCGAGAAGCTTGGATTGCCGCTATTACCTCACCCTCGACCTTACTCTCTCAAGTGGCTCAACGACCAAGATGGCATCAAGGTAACTAAACAAGTCCTGGTGAATTTGTCTTTTGGTATTAACTACGATGATTCTGTTATTTGTGATGTTGTTCCTATGAGTGCTTGTCACATATTGTTGGGACGCCCTTGGCAATTCGACAAGCAAACGGTACACAACGGGTCGAAAAATACCTACACTTTTACTCATAGGGGCAAGAGGGTTAAGCTACTCCCGTTAGCTCCACACGAAATTATCTTTATCCAATCAAGTTTGGTGATGATTCAAGTCATTCCTTTAGTGATTATTTAGTGGATTACCTTTGATAATCATGGTGGAATGTTAGGCCTAGAGTTGTGGACTCTCCTTGCTCAAGGTCATATCCATTCCTTTGGTGTTCAAGGCTATTGTTCTTGTTGATTGTTGATCTCCATCATACACTCAAGCTAATCTCATCATCCCACCACGACGGTAATGCTCCACCCCTAAAACCAGGAACTCTAAAATGAAAGCTTTTCCTGGTGTCCCTTAAATCTCAAAATAGAGACTAGACTTTATAAATGGCAACTTGGGATTAGAAAGACAATTTCCACTCAAAGGGGGAACCCATATATATAGGAAAGAGAAGGGGGAAATGAGGTTTCATTTCAAATGTGGGACGCGCGCCTAGGCATCACCACGGACCGTGGTAGCCCAACACGGACCGTGGTGAGGTTCAGAACCAAAATCACAACCCAAAGGGCAGCCACAGACCATGGTGACCCTCACCACGGACCGTGGCAGGGCACCGGAGACCATGGTGGCCCTTGCCACCTCCATGGTGTCCTCCTTTGCCCCCTTTTGTGGTGTCTCGGCCTCCCCGGTTCAATCCCTTATTGATCCGACCCTCTTTCTAACATACTCTTGCCTTAGGGTACTGGCTTGTGTGACCCTATGAGACCAAGTATCATGGTTGCGATTTAACTGTTCAATCATCGGTTAAGAGATCTTCTAGCAAAGACATGCAGCAACTACCGTGCTACGTTGGCTTGAGTACTCGGTTGTATTTAAACATTGTCGGGACACTCCCAACAATCTCCCACTTGTCCCAAAGTGTTCAAAGTACAAAATTCTCTTGTCTCTTTAATGTCTTGGATTTGGATAAGGTAAGCCAAAGCTATCCTTGTTAATCCCGATTGTTTCTCGATCTCCGAGTTAGACTTGAAAATCAGATGCTCAACTATTGATTCATCCAGGCTTGGCCAAGCACTTTCCAGTCTAAACTCATCGAGTTCCCTATGAGACATGTAATCCCTCAAAGAGGGTGGACAATGTCGTCTTATTCAACTACAAATCACTACACGATCGAAAATAACCCGGACACCACCCACTTCACCTCTTGTTACGAAAAGTTTCGGACGGGCTCCAAAGTCATCACAAACTATGTATGAAATGTAAAGAACTAAGGTTTTAGGAATTTCTTTGAGTTGGTGAGAATTCTTACAGCATTACAATAACTTAAAGAATTTCTCACAGCGGGTCAGTTAAGTAAATGTTCTCTAACATTTTACATATGTGATTGACTAACGACATCTAATGTCCCTATGATCATGAACGCTCGATCATCAAATCAACCACACATGCTAATTACTTGCAATCATCATTTTTCCTAACATGATGATCCAATTAGAAACTTGGTCGACATTCAACCAGGTCTAGCGTTTCCAATTACACCGAATGGGGCTTCATAAGAGCAGACATCATCTGTTCTTCCCATTTTGGAATAAGCTAACCTTTTGGACATTTGTTCAATTATAAATCTTAATTGAACTGAACCTTTAGAGTTTTATTAATGAATAATACCACTTGTGAAACAACGTAAACATGAGAAGCAAGTTAGCCGCATTCAGCGATGCGTTTGCAACTCATGAACTGTTTATACAAGCGTATCAAATCTTACGCATTCTCTAATGCGTCTTAAAACCTATTGCCTTGACATAACCATTATGTCAAGTTAAGTTAGGCTAAGTTAAGCATAACCATTATGCTTTCTAAACAACTTGAGTTTAGAGTGTGATATTCACGTTATTATGAACCTTGCACATCTTATTAAGTACTCACTTCGAACAAGATTCGAGTGATGTGACTTCCAAGAGACAATTTTGTGTGCGAATTTATCATGCGCCCTAATTTGCTTAACTCGAGCAATGACCTCTAAAAGAAAACCAAGCTTCCGCTGCGCATCACTAGACACCAAGTTCTCTGATGAAGTCCTTCATCCACACAATCACCAAGGCGGCTTCCCAATCAAGCCGAGATGTACTTAGACTTAAAATCAGATTCCTTAAGAGGAGTCTACTTGTAATTCTTCCAGGTTACAACCTCTTCAAATGTACTTGACCGGACTGATTCTAGTAACCATCATTGCCTGTTATGTGTCAAGTATTGGTGTAACTCTTTACACACTTTACACATTTTTCATTTTTCCTTCCTATAAAACCAAAAACATCTCTTTAGTTTTATTACACTCTTGAGTATGATAAGCACTTTAGAACAACCTTTCAATCTAATTGAAACTTGACTTTGCATACTCAAGATAATTTGTTTTTGATAGCTCAATACCCATAACAACATGCATAACTGATCTTATTTCCAAGGAATAGATCAGGGTTCACATCCACTCTTGGGACTCGGATGTCAACTACATCCTTCCATACCAAGTGATGTAATGATGTCATTATGGATCAAATCCACTTCTGGGAGTTCTGCCGAACGATTTCAGCGACTTATCATTATAAGTTTTTTAATTCAAATAATTAAACACATCGATCTACCTATATAGACCTTCACTCCAAGATTGCATTGAGCACTATCGAGGTCCTTTCAAATATGAAAATCTCTATAATTTTAGCCTCAGAACATTAGGCCAAAAAGGTCATTTTCAACTTGAAGTATGTCACCACATACTGGACCAAACAGGACAACCATGCTCCCACTGAATTTCTTGCAAATTCAAGAATATATGGATTCTTTAGAAGATCAAACCTTTTGATCACTTGATCAACCATTGATCTTTAACTCCATGCTAAAATTGGCGATCAAAATTGACCATTCTCAGCTTGTGGGACGTGTCTTATACGCTCCCGGTTTCTAGAATTAAATCCACGAAAGAAAGTTTCAATGTCCTTTTTCCAAAAGTCATAATCACACTATGTGGTTATGGCTAGGAGTATCCTAATGGACTTGTGGATTATGGGCCCATAACTGGTTAGAGGTCTACTTCACAGTGAGCACTGAAAACGTAGATCACTAACAACCAGTAAGGCCTTATAACCACCCAATTAACCATCCATGTTGATTCATTACCATAATGATCCACTTAGTCTCCTGATGGCTCTAACGCATTCAGGAAAGACCTCTAAGTTCAAAACTTGGTTGTGTTACATGGTGTCCATTTCAGAATTATATGACTCTGAGCCACTTGATAGAATCCGGTCTTTCAAAGCCTTCTTTGTAGGTGGTATACTTATTACTTCCAGGAGTAATACACAGGTGTCAACATCTAGATGAACACATTTCTTAAGCTGACGCATCTGTCTACCCAACCTACCAAAAGGTTCTTTCACAAGTTCTGCATTCAACCAAACCTCAACTATTTGAGTCTGGTCCTCAAACACTTTTGACCCTAATCCATCTAAACCTTATTTGAATCTCAACTCACACTTGCTGACTTTCAGGAAGTGTTTTGAGTAAAAGTAGTAGGGTGTTATGGATAGGAAGGGGAGAAGTAGTTTGTGACTCGTGAACTTCAGTAAGTTCATAAAATCTCTCCCACTCTTTCTCTTAGAGATACACCATATCTCTAAGGAGAAAGATTTGGAGGCACAAACACATCTTCATAAGAACAAGTGCATAAGAAGAACTTTTAGTTCCTTTTGGACAATCCATAAAGAACAAACTTTTGATACAAGTGCAAGACAACCAATAGGTCAAATCTATTGATGATTCTCACAACTTCAAATCAAAATAGACAGACAAGGAACAATTCCTCTCCATATCCCATATGGTGTGTTTCTAACAGATTTGAAGACAAAAAAGGTCAGAACATATGGGCAATTATCAAGAACAATCCCTCAAAAGCAAACATAAGACTTTTGACTCAAGAATCATCGATCATACCTTAAGGAGTAGGGTATGATTCCTTAACTTTTCATACTTACCATCAACCATGGTGTTCTTGAAGGAATAAGATCCGTGAAACGATTTCACGATCTCTTCGATGAAAACTGAACTCTTAGCTTAAAACTTTAGCAACTTGTCTCACACAAAGGCTTTAGTTTATCTCACTAAGAAGTTCTCACTTCATTTAGGAAATCTTTAAACTCTTTAAAGGATTCCAAATCTTGACATATTAAGTGGCATAACCATGTCCACTAGGGTTGTCATACAAGGCAAGGAAGTATACTCGCACACTTTTGGTACTAGTCTCTGGTATAGCTAAATACATCTCATATGTACTAGCCATAAACCCTTTAATAGTCCGCTCACCAAATCAAATGAAAAGGTGATAAAGTCATTTCCCCTATCAGATATACTTTGCAAACACCTAGTGTTTCAAAGTCCAACCAATCCAAGATGCCTACTTGAAGCAGCATATGGATCCTGATATGATTAAAATGACTTAAGCGAAAAACAAAAAACTGATGGTTTGAGTCATACAATCAACTTATTTTGCAGTTGTTGTGATGAATATGTTTATCTTAATTCAAAATATACTATTCATTCAACAAATGCTAGCATCAAGATAGATTCATTCCTTAAAAATTAAAGTATCACCTTTACAATTTCAAAAGGAATAAGCATCCATTCCAAAACCCAAATCTGAAATCTAATTTCCGATTAATTATATGAACCAGTAACTATTGAGTTCAAGTACTCATTTGGAAGAAAAAGATAAACCAAAATCTTAAAGCATAAACTAGCAACTACTTGTTTGTCTCTCATGCCACAATTCTTATCCTTGCTGTCCCATCCACTCTTCAGCTTCCATCCTCCACATTTAAACAAATGTGAGATTTAAGCTGGTATCCAATACTCAAAAGTAGAGACATTTAGGATATATTCAATCAAATATGTACCTGATTCAAAAGTTTCAATTCTCAAGCTCCAAGCTTGTTAGGTACTTTAGGCAAGCCTTCATCTAGAGATCTTGAGCTTGCGCAACAGCCTTACGCTAGCCTTCATGATCTTCAAGGCCGTTCTTGACTTAGCAGACCTCCTGTGGCGTTTTCCCTTCTTGACCTTCGAAATGATCTTGTAAGCCTCGTTAGAAGCAATTAAGTCTTTCTCTACCGTTATCAGCATCTCCTGTAGCTTCAACAAGCTATACTCATGCCCTTGCCTGATGTAATCCATCGTGAAAGACTAGAATCCATCGTCCAACGAGTTTAGGATGATGTCAACAGTCGAGATCGGGTCAAAAAGGAAGCCTAGCCAACTTATGTTGTTGAAGTGAATAATCATCTTCAACACATGTGGCCCTACAGGTTCACCGACCTCTAGTTTGGAGTTGTAGATCTTGCTAACAGTCTCATGTCTTTCCTGTATATATAATTTGCTTCATATACAGAGATTTACAGAGCTAGACAATCACGAAAGCCGGCATGCCCACATAATACTTTTGGAGCAACTGAGACATACTACCCAAGATCAACTTAGCCACATAGGTATCGTCATCACAATGACGTTTCCAATTCGCTTTCTCAACTTCTGAGGCATTATCGGCAAGGGGGGTCGCCCTTAGGTATGTCAAGCACATACTCTTTTTGCTCGGCCTTGAGAACATTTCTCAGATACTTGACCCAATTCAGATAACTGGATCCAGTGAGCTTTTCCTTCTCAAGGAGGTAACGATGGTAAGGGAGATCAATAACAGACATTATGAATCTACAAGCCAAAACGATTCAATTAGGATTTAAACATTAATAATACTCTAAAAATTAAATTCAATTCTTATCCTTGCTGTCCCATCCACTCTTCAGCTTCCATCCTCCACATTTAAACAAATGTGAGATTTAAGCTGGTATCCAATACTCAAAAGTAGAGACATTTAGGATATATTCAATCAAATATGTACCTGATTCAAAAGTTTCAATTCTCAAGCTCCAAGCTTGTCAGGTACTTTAGGTAAGCCTTCATCTAGAGATCTTGAGCTTGCGCAACAGCCTTACGCTAGCCTTCATGATCTTCAAGGCCGTTCTTGACTTAGCAGACCTCCTGGGGCGTTTTCCCTTCTTGACCTTCGAAATGATCTTGTAAGCCTCGTTAGAAGCAATTAAGTCTTTCTCTACCGTTATCAGCATCTCCTGTAGCTTCAACAAGCTATACTCATGCCCTTGCCTGATGTAATCCATCGTGAAAGACTAGAATCCATCATCCAACGAGTTTAGGATGATGTCAACAGTCGAGATCAGGTCAAAAAGGAAGCCTAGCCAACTTATGTTGTTGAAGTGAATAATCATCTTCAACACATGTGGCCCTACAGGTTCACCGACCTCTAGTTTGGAGTTGTAGATCTTGCTAACAGTCTCATGTCTTTCCTGTATATATAATTTGCTTCATATACAGAGATTTACAGAGCGAGACAATCACGAAAGCCGGCATGCCCACATAATACTTTTGGAGCAACTGAGACATACTACCCAAGATCAACTTAGCCACATAGGTATCGTCATCACAATGACGTTTCCAATTCGCTTTCTCAACTTCTGAGGCATTATCGGCAAGGGGGGTCGCCCTTAGGTATGTCAAGCACATACTCTTTTTGCTCGGCCTTGAGAACATTTCTCAGATACTTGACCCAATTCAGATAACTGGATCCAGTGAGCTTTTCCTTCTCAAGAAGGTAACGATGGTAAGGGAGATCAATAACAGACATTATGAATCTACAAGCCAAAACGATTCAATTAGGATTTAAACATTAATAATACTCTAAAAATTAAATCGATTTTAATTTCAACATTAAAACACACTGATGTATGCAAGGTCGCGAGGATCAGAGTGATAACCTCACAGACACCAAGCGGACACACACAACACTAGAATCTGGGACCTCACAACTAATAATCGACTTCAACCAGCTGAAAATAGGGTTCAAATCAACAAGAATCGAATGGATGAAATGGGTGAGGTGTGAAATATGTTCGGATGAGCAAGAACAACACAAATAACCTCCTCCAAGATGGAACTCGATTCACCACGCACCAAAGAACATCAAATGGATTAAAATGGATAATGAGGGATGGGAAAACAGAAAATGAAAGATAGACTTGAGCTCAAGTTGATACAGGCACACCACAGCTAAAACACAAGGGCAATGGACTCGATTACCTCAATGGATATAGGCGCAACACCATTGAAGTCACAAGCTCTACACCCACCACAAGGATTGCCAAATCCTTGATACTGTAGTAGAATTAACCAAATTTGAGAGTTTAACGTCACTCACAAACAAGAGGCTCAATAAGGCACTCAATTCTCATATTTCATATTTCAAGTTGTTTCTTTTACAATGACATCACAGTGGGTATATATAAACCTAGCTAAGATATCTAATTAGGAGTTTTTTTAAGCAAAAAGAAAACGTCCTAATCTTGCTTAATTAAACTAATTACATCAGAATAAGATAATATGTAACTAACTTAGGAAGCTTCTAGACCCATTGGTAATGAGGACTAATAAAAGCAAAACACATGGCATCTTCATGAAGCTTCTAGAACAATTGGAAGGCTCTAGAAACATCACACATGGCGCTTTCTTGTTGGAGCAGCATTCTTCACGTGGGCAAGGCTGGATAACCACCTCACGAGCTGGAAGGACCTCAACAGCTCGAAAGTGACGTCTTCATAGAGGGCCTCAATGACAAACACCTCACTGAATTGGAAAGACCTCAACAACTCAGGAAGTGAAGTCAAAAAGGTGCAAATAGTCTGGAACGTCCTTGGATGTCCAAATTCTCAGCAAACTCAAGATGGAGGTCTTCATGCGCATATTCAGATTGCATAAAAGATTAATGTCCTCCAATAAGCAGAAGATGATGCATCCCAAGTGAAAAGACCAAAAGGTCCTTACTGAAACACCAAAAGACAAGCTGATCCCGAATGAGGTCCTCATGCACGTACCCAGATTATAATAGTTGTGCAGAATGCAAACAACCTCCAAATGGATCAACCTTTGGCATTTAGAATGTCTTAGTAACACATTTCCTTGACCTCCAAAGAGAAGAGAAACACAAACTAAATTGAAAAGAACAATCAGCTCCAGATAAACGTCCTCAGTGTCCAGATAAACGTCCTCAATGCATGCCCAGGTTGAAATAGTTCTGTGGAACCCAAATAACATTCGGACCATGTAAGCTTGGACATTATGAATGACCTCAAAGGGACCAAATGTGAGTGAGGCCTCAATTCTGAAGTGTTGAGACAATAAGGATAGCCTCACATCAGGTGGATGACCTTTGATATAGTCATGGACCTTCTGGGATTCATGGATGGCCTCAAAGTATGCTGACAACAAATGAGGTTGTGAGGGTTGATCTCCATCACTATCTCTTTCGTGTTCTTCGATCACGAACAATAATCTAATCTAATAACAATCTTTTTTCGAAACAACTGTAAATAAATTGATCTAAATCTACTCTAAAAGCTACCTAAAAATCTCTTTGAAAACTAGAGTAAACGGAGGAAATCGCTCCTGCTGATCGATACTTGAAACATCGGCTGTCGAAGCCCTTTTATAGCGGCTGGATTAGGGCACAAAACGCGGCCTGCGTTTTGGAAACGCTGGCTGCGTTTTGTCCAAATAGCAGACTTCTCCGAGAGAGGGCGTGGGCTGCGCCTCCAAAACGTGGGCTGCGTTTTGTCTTTTCTCGGTTGCCAAATTTTCTGGACAAGGCGCGGCCTGCGTTTCCAAAAACGCTGCCTGCGCCTCCAAAAACGCTGCCTGCGCCTTGCCTTTCCGCTTGAATTGGATTTGGGCCGAGTCGTTTGGGTCGTTCTTCCTTTCCTCTTCTTTCCTTATTCATTCCCTTTTTATTTTTTGATGATTTTTGCTATTTCTTCTCCAATTCTTCATGCTTTTTTATATAATTCTACTAATTCCTATAAAACACAACAAACTCGCAAACAAGTGTATAAATCACAGAAATTGCTATAAAAATATGAAATATCGAGTATAAAAAGCATGAACCTGACATGATTTGAGCCCTAAAAACTCTATATAAAATTTTCTTATCAAATCCCCCCATGCTTAGCTCTTGCTCGTCCTCAAGCAAGTCGGAATTAAAAATAGGAGGGTTAGGGCCAAATAGGAGAAACCAAGTGTAAGAAGAGAAAGAGGTGGAAAGGTCTTTTGAAAGGATTGCAAAAACAAAATCTTAACACCCCCTCAGGCTAACCAATCTAACACACCAATTCAATCAAGCAATCACAAAGATCAGTCTGGACAAGATCAAAAACTCAGTTGAAAAGAGAAAGGAAGAAAATTTCGAAACCAAAAAGAGAGAACAAGTACTTCTGAAGCATAAACCTGCCAACAGTCTTAAGAATAATGCAAATGTGCGCGGTTAGTTATGGACGTAAGCTAGTCAAAAGAGCAAAACTCACTTTAGGATAAAAAGTCGAACGCTCAAACACTCAAATTTGAATGTGTGTGGGATTTTCTCATACTCAAACCAATAGAAACAACTACCATAAGCTTGGTAAGAATCTCGCTCTCCACTACTTGTATGCAATGCAAAAGTGAGAATCAAAAGGACTTTATCGGGTTGTAACAGGGCTTAGGTTAGGGGTAAGGAGCGGTAAAATTTTGGGATTGAGGAGTTAAGAGCCATGCTTGGATTGAATTTCAATGAATAAAACATTCTAAACTCTCCTTCTTGCTTAGTGTAAGCAAGGAATTTCACCTCTCACCCTCTACGATATTAAACATCTCAACTGAATACAACCAAGTCAAAGATTACAAATTTAAGTTGAATCTCCCTAAACACCCTTTTCCTCTTCTTTTTTATTTTTTACTTCTCTCTTTTTTTTCTTTTTGGTGGGTGATCGGGGAGAAGAAAACTTATGAAATTACAACTTCGACTTCGATATAATAAATGAACAACATAACCAAACACTAATTATTCAAAAGGTGGGACTTTAATTCTCCCTATTTGAACCAATAAGCATAATTTCTCCCAAACTTCACATTTTTGTCCAAACACAACTTAACCAATAGTTCCTTCCGAAAAAATGACAAACTCTCATTCAACCAAGCAAGGCAAAGGGATACTGGATATCAAAGGCCAAGGCTTGCATTGTCAGGGTTCAATCATAAAAGAAGGGTAAACAAAGGCTAGGCGGGGCAAAAAAAACGGTTAAATATAGTGTAGGGTAGGCTATTTGGCTATGTGGTTTAGCAAAATAAAACGAATGCCTTAATCACTTTGCACAGCGTGCAATGCAAGTATGTAGTCTCAAGCAAGATGCAAAGCAAGTTCTAGAGATGCAACTAATGGGTGAGTCACTCAGGGAATATGGAATTGATAAAAGTGATCAATTCAAAAATTTAGGCAATGTAGACTCACGGCACTACAAGAATGTCTCACTTGCGCCACCAAAGTGGCCACGGGAAGCAAGTTTTGGTGGGCAGATTTTACATCAATATTTATAATCCATAGATCCAAAGTATGTTTGCCATGAAAATAATTGTTTAGTGGCCAATTAAGAAAATGGTCCCTTGTTAGCCATGAAATAAGAGTTAATCGTCGCTAGTTTGTGAATTTGGCCATGACAAAAACATTTTGTGGCCAGTAGTCGTGGCTAGTTAGTAAATTTGGCCATTATAAAAATCTATTGTGGCCAATAGTCGTGGCTAGTTCGTGAATTTGGCCATGATCAAAATATATTGTGGCCAATGGTCATGGCTAGTTTGAAAATTTGGCCATGATAAAAATATATCGTGGCTAGTTTGTGAATTTGGCCATGAAAAATTATTTGGTGGCCAATTGTTTATATTTGCCACTAAAAAATCATTTTGGTGGCTCGAAGTTTCAACTTCATATGCTCCTACAAAATATATTTGGTGGTCAAACTTGTTGAGTATTATTAGTGATTAGTAATGGCAGTGAATACTGGATATTTTTATTACATGAAATAAACTTTTTTTTTGCTAGTGATTTAAAATGGTGCCAATAAGTCACTAGAAAAGTCGTGGCTAGAGATTCTGCATACTATGAACAGTATTGGTGTAACACCCCAGGTATATCGTTAGGCGTTGGCTTAAAAGGATTGAAATGTCTACTTATACACCAAGATGCACCTTCTTCAATGGTAGCCCATCCGTTGGAAACTCCTCAGTTAAGCGTGCTGGGGTGGGAGTAGTCTCAGGATGAGTGACCTCCTGGGAAGTTTTCCCAGGCAGCATGTGAGCGAGGACAAAGCATGCTCGAAAGACTCGCGGTGATTCGTAGGACCAGCCAGCAATCCTTGAAGCAGTTCTCGGTAATGTCCGTGGCCCGGAGAAATAAAAGAAAAACACAAAAATAAGAGAAATCACACTAAAATTTGAAAAACTACCATAAAGCAAGAAAAAGAAAGACGAAAATAAAAGAAAATGATGGAAAAACAGAAAAAATAAACAAAAAATAGATAAATAAGAAAAATATATAGGAAGAAATATTTTTCAACCCCCCATGCTTAGATGTTGCATTGTCCGCAATGCAGAAGACAACGGTGAAGGGTAAGGGATTAGCCAAGGATCAAGGATCCTCGGTCGGTGGGGAAGGGTCGGTATGGCTCGGTCCTGGTGGTGGTGAGCGTCGATCGAACATGGCCTGAATAAGGCCGGTGAGGTTAACAATTGACTCGTCGAGACGGTTAAATCGCAGGTCAGACTGCCCCCTATACTCAATAAAGCTATCCCTCAACTCGTTGACACGGTGTTCGGTCCGGTCAATGGAGGTTTGGAGGTCGTCAAAGCGTGCCTCATAGCCTGGTTGGGGTTGTTCGGGTTGAGGGTTAGGGTGGATTTCTGGTTCCAGTTCTGGTTCGGGTTCGGGATCGAACTCGGGGAAGGGAGGCATCCACGTCAAGTTCTCAACAACTTGGGGAGAAGTGTGGGGGTTAGGTACAGGAAACCTAGCATTGTTGGGATAGACCCAGAGACAACGCGAGTCCTTGTCGAACTTACACAAGCCAAAGTAATTACACTGCCCCCCATCTAAGAATAAGTTACCCGGGACTAGGTCAGTGGGGTTTCTAGGCGGCCTAAAGCCGAATTGGCGTGCAAGGTGAGTAATGTAGCCCCCTACGGCAATGCCCTTGTTGGTTGAGGTGGCGACACTAGAAAGATGGTGGGCTAGCATAGCTGCTGGGTCGACACGAGGGTCGGTATCCAACATAGCATGCAACATGTAGCAATCAGCCCGGCTAGCTTTGTTTGAGCTACCGGGCCTCCCGAAAATACCGCAAGAGAGTATGCGGTGGACATACCTCAATACGGGGTTCCTAATCAAGGACGCGGGGGTATTGCTAGGGTCCCAACTATCAAAACCAGAAATTCTGAAAAAGAAACCCCTCTCGTCCCACTCTATGGGTATAAGGGATGAATCCCTACATGTTCGTTCAAGAAAACCAAAGGCGCGGGCAAATTGGGACACAGTCATGTTCCTCTCTACCCCCAAAAGCTGGAAACGAATACACCCATCCCTTCCTTGGAGGTTTACAACTAGGGTCGACAAGAATTCAAGGGTAAGCCCCCTATAGGTCGGCTCTCCTAACCTAGCCGCGTTGGTCATGTGGCAACGGCTTAACATCCCATCAACATCATCCAACATACCACAACTACGCAAGAAAGGTTCATGGATATATTTGGTGGGGACGAGGGCTCTTTTGGAGAGGGAGTCGTACCTTTTCTTGACGTCCCCTTCAAAGTTGAAGGGGTTTGGGTTGCTCGAATCTTTTGAAGGCGTGGCCTTCTGTTTTCCTTTCTCTGCTGCCGTGGCTTTTCGCTTCCGGCTGCCTCCAGCTTCGTTATCATCTCCTGGCGGTCCGGAGAAGCTAGGATTCTTAGTTTCCACCATCTAAAAAACACTCACAAAATCAGTAAATTTACCAAGACAAATCCTAGGTATCAAATAAGCATGTTTATGACATATAAACTTAGTATGATCAATCCCCCCATGATTATTTGATACTAGGGATTGAAATCAACTTATATCTAACCTAAAATCTTACTAAAAATAGAGCACAACACCACAACATAATCACAACCAAAACGTAGACCTAAATTTCTCAATTTTATCATCACATTGCTTTCTAAACACATCCAACAACATAATTCTGTCAATTCTGGAACAAAAAGATTAGATATCATCCAACTCAACCTAAGCCCTAATCAAGAAATCAATCCAAGAATTCAAACCTAAATCAAGAAATTTGAATCTAGGACATAATAATTGGTATAAATTGAACAAATTACTCAATAAACTCAAGTATTCAACCAAAATCATACCAAGAATGAAGTATGTAATCAAGAAACAAGAGGAAGAATTGAGAATTCCATACCTTGAGGTTGAAGAGGAATGGAGTTTGAAGACTCAAAGTGTTAGAGTGCAAGTGAGAAGAGAAGAGAGAGAGAAAAGAGTGGTGTGAGGTGGCGGCCGGCGAGAGTAACGGCGGCGCTGGCGATGGCTGGTGACGTAGGTGGCGTAGGTGGCGTTTGGGGGAGAGGGGGGTCGTCAGGAGTTAGGGTTAAAGCAAGGAGCAGATTTTGTTTTGAAAGAAAAAGAAAGGAGGGCCTCGACTTAATTAAAAGAGCTGGGCAAAAAATTCTGGGCAAAGAGCAAAACGCAACCTGCGTTTTAATAATGCGGCCTGCGTTTTGTTAAAACAACGTACCTGAAGTTTCTGGACGGGGCGCAGCCAGCGCCTGGAAAACTCTGGCTGCGATTTCCTACCTGATGCTGGTAGCTCATTTTTTCGCCAATTTTGCTTGTTTTTCTCCCTTTTCTTTGTTTCCTCCTTATTTTCCCTACAAATTGACCCATCAAAAATCCCTACAAACATCTACCAACATAGAATTCATTAGGTTAGAAATAAAAATTCAATATAAGCCGTGAATTTCACGAATTTCTTCCTTTTTCTACACACTAAAAGAAAAATATTAGTAAACTTCAAAAAAAAAAAAAAAAAAACTATAGAGTAAAACTGAAAGCTAAAATAATTGAAATAAAATAAAATAAAAAATAAAAAAGTGGGGAGGAATAAATATGTAGATAATAGCGTACCTCCCCGGGGTTGCTTTGTTTAACGTCGTTAGCTCGATGTTATGGACCCTACTCATCAAGGTCCTTGATCCGTTTCAGAACCGGATCTCCTTCATCATGAATTATTTTTGGAACGTGTCTTTGAATCAACTTGCCTTTCCGTACTTCGTATTCTGTCATGGACTTTCCTAGCTCGATGATCATTGTGCCTTTCCTCATATCCATCTTGCAATTGACAGTCGAAAGGAAGGCCCTTCCTAGAATAATTTCCGCTTCTGGATCTTCTCCTGTATCTAGTACCAAGAAATTGACAGGAACAATGTGCTCTTCTATTTGGAGGGGAGTGTCATGTAAGATCCCTAGAGGTTTTCTAAGGGATTTATCTGCTAGACGAAGAATCTTGTCAGTCACCCTTAATTCCCTATGTACATATTTTCTTAGGTAAGACTTAGGCAAAACATTCACCTCAGATCCCGTATCGCACAATGCATACTTGATGGGTCTACCATCTAATTGGACAAGAATCCTAAAACTGCTTAGGTCTTCCTTATTAGGCATAATTGAGGGTTTTTAGCTCCCTCTAACAGGTCTGGTTTAGGTTCAGTCTTGACTACCCTATGTAAAATATGCTCTCCTAAGGGTTCACAGTCAAGGTTCACTTCCTCGCAGGTTATAGCGTTACATTGAACACCTGGATTAGGGACATGTTGAGGTGGTAAACTAGTAGAGGGAGTTGCCGAATTGGCGATCTGATTTTCTAAAATCTTATTGTGGGTTGCTAAAGCCTCTACCTTTTGCATTAAGTCTTTTATAACACCTTCCTGTTTCTGTTGTCCTGCGATAAGACTCTCCATCATGGTTTCTAAATTAGATTTTCGGGGAGGTCCTTGATGAGGTGGCCTTTGAGGTGGGGGAACATACTTTTGTTGTCCTTGTCCTTGAAGAGGACCAGTGGGATTGTCGTTCCTATAGGAAAAATTAGGGTGGTTTCTAAGCCCAGGGTGGTAAGTGTTAGAATTCATATCATAATTTTGTCTATGATTACCAATATAATTGGCCTGTTGGACTGGTTCATTACTAACTCCACCTTAGGGCAAGTAAAAGTTTCATGTTCGGTCGATTGACAAACATTGCAGGTCGGAGGGTTAGATGGCAATCTTAATCGGTCCATTTTTTGCGTTAAAGAATCTAGTTTAGATAAAAATAAGGAAATTGCATCAACATTAAACTTACCTCCCGCCTTTTGGCGGGGTTTAGACCATTGATAAGAATTGTTCGCCAGATGCTCGATCAGACTCGTGATTTGAGGTACAATTTTGTCCATAAGATCGCCTCCGGCTATAGAGAGGATGCTTCCTCTTGTTGACTCATTCGCTCCATTGAAGAAGGATTGGACAGGAACCCAAGGTTCGAATCCATGTTGAGGACATTGTCGGAGAATGTCCTTGAATCTTTCCCAAGCATCGTACAGTGACTCATCCG
Organism: Portulaca oleracea; assembly: GCA_029582165.1. Taxonomy (NCBI): domain Eukaryota; kingdom Viridiplantae; phylum Streptophyta; class Magnoliopsida; order Caryophyllales; family Portulacaceae; genus Portulaca; species Portulaca oleracea. The sequence continues at coordinate 29,169,040 of CM055868.1, read as the reverse complement.
GCTCTTGCGTGAATGTAGAAATCTGATTCCTTAGGCTGGTGAGCTTGCTTGGAGGAAAGTACTTTGCAAGAAAGGTGCTGGCGAGTTCGTCAAATGTTGTGATTGAATTCGGTGGAAGTGAGTCGAGCCACTCCCACGCTTTGCCTTCCAACGAGAACGGGAAGAGACGTAGTTTGACGGCGTCCTCCGATACGTTGTTGGCCTTGTAAGTGTCACAAGCTTGACGGAAGAGTCGCAGATGTCGGTTCGGATCTTCGTTGGTCAACCCATGGAATGGTGATTTTGACACTAGGTTGATCAAAGACTGTCGTAACTCGAAGTCATTTGCTTGGATGGTGGGAACGTTGATTGCTAATTGTGGGTTGGTGACATTGGGAGTAAGATACTGCCCGAATGTCTTTGGTCGTTGTTCTCCCATCTCTTCTTCTTTTTCTGAATCCGATTCGAGCTCCTCTTCGTCCGTTTCTTGATTTTCTTGAAATTCTTTCTCCAGTCTTGCTCTTTTCCTTCTCTCTCGAAGTGTTCGTTTGATTTTAGGATCGTACTTGAAAGAGAAATCTTTTTGCAAAAACCTGAAAAAGACAAAAACAAGAATACCAAGCGTAATAAAGAAAAATAAAGAAAAGTAACAGAAATTAAATAACCTAGTCATCCAGAGCGCGTTCGTCTAATGGCGATTGGGGAAACAAATCCCCGGCAACGGCGCAAAAAACATGACAGACCTAAAACATATAGGTGTCTGTGTACCGCAAGTGTACGGGTCTGTGTAGTAATAAAATATCGTTCTCTCTCAAAGATTTGTGTTCAATCACGCAATAAACTAGTTCGCTACAAAGAATGCTAGGTCGATCCAAAGGGTGTGGTAAAGTTTTCTAAATTAAACTAAGAAAGCAGGAATTTTTAGGGGTTTTATCAAATAATTGAAGGCGTTCAAAGGAGTCCACTCTAGTCAACTAATCAAATTATCAACAATTCCGGTGCAGGTAACAAGATAATTTGGGGTCTATAATCTTTCTAAGCCCTATCACTTCGATCTTTCGATCCTAGGTGAGTTATAGCGATTAGCCTAAACATTATTTCTAACTATTTAGCCTAATCAGAGATAAGAACTGACTATAAATTGACCCTAGGCAAGAATCATTATGTCTAATTATTTTCTAACCTATTCAATCTACGCAATCCAATTCAAGACTCAAACTGTCGTTCTATTGTCAAGAATCTAAAACCAGGTACAGACTCAAATTATTGTTCTATTGTCAAATTACCATGACATACAAAACACGCAGATTAAACGAATGAAAAGATAACCTAACACCGAAATTGTATTCAAATTCAATCAATTGACATCGAGTTTATCCCCTAAACTAAGAAAATTAGCTACTCATAATTCTAAAGGTAAACATTGCAAAATCTAAATAACAAGAAAGCATTAAAGAAGAATAGAAATAAACCGTGTTCGAATTGGCGGAATCGATCTCTTCGTGTCACCCGAATCGATCTCTTTCGTGTTCTTCCATCAAGAACAATAATCTAATCTAATAACAATCTTTTGGAAACAACTATAAATAAATTGATCTAAATCTACTCTAAAAGCTACCTAAAAATCTCTCTGAAAACTAGAGTAAACGGAGGAAATCGCTCCTGCTGATCGATACTTGAAACATCGGCTGTCGAAGCCCTTTTATAGCGGCTGGATTAGGGCACAAAACGCGGCCTGTGTTTTGGAAACGCTGGCTGCGTTTTGGAAACGCTGGCTGCGTTTTGCCAAAATAGCGGACTTCTCTGTGAGAGGGCGCGGGCTGCGCCTCCAAAACGCGGGTTGCGTTTTGTCTTTTCTCAGTTGCCAAACTTTCTGGACAACGCGCAGCCTGCGTTTCCAAAAACGCTGCCTGCGCGTTGCCTTTCTGCTTCAGTTTGATTTGGGCCGAGTCGTTTGGACCATTCTTCATTTACTCTTCTTTCCTTCTTCATTCCCTTTTTATTTTTTGATGATTTTTGCTATTTCTTCTCCAATTCTTCATGCTTTTTGATATAATTCTACCAATTCCTATAAAACACACCAAACTCGCGAACAAGTGTATAAATCACAGAAATTGCTATGAAAATACGAGATATCGAGTATAAAAAGCATGAAACTGACATGATTTGAGCCCTAAAAACTCTATATAAAATTTTCTTATCATGGATCCATCGCTAAACGTCCAACGCAGACCAAGAAGGAAAGGGGTCCTTTTGTTCTTCTCGGCGTTCCCGAGTCACTGATTGAAGAAGTTTACCTAGCCGCCCTCATATCTTGCTGGTTATGTTGCTTTGCGCTGCCAACTGACAAGCTTAACCTCATCCGCCCTAGTGTGTTCAAGGCTGCCAGCCAGATTGCGCATGGGGAATGTGTGAATTTAGCTATCCCAACTTTGGTTAGTGTCTACCAAGGTTTGCACAAGATCTCCTCTGCTAAGAATTTGAGTAAGCTTAAGGTTATTTTCCCTATGCAGTATGTTTATGCCTTGTTGGGCACCTATTTCGAGACTCATTTCAAGCATCCTAAGTTCAAAGACAACCATTCTCCTAAAATGGTTAAACTTTTAGGAGAAAGAATGGACAAAACATTTGATCGGCAGGGTCACGTGAGTTACTGAAGCGTCCTGAGGTGTCACGTGTATATTGTATTACTGAGTTGATGGACTCCTGTCGAGAACTGATTGACACTCCTATATTGTCCACTAGCTGGAAGACTTACATGGTCTGCATGCGTAGCGGTTTTCTGACGCTACGCCAGGGGAGGACTATCGTAATAGAATCATACTTCCTCTTGTAAATTCGTGCGTTAGTTTGGTTTTTATCAGGATGTGCTTAGTGATCCCAGCATGACTATTAGCAGTGGTACTTTAGAAGACGTGGCATGCTACTGGTACAATCTGACAAAGCATGGGCTGAGATCCACAGTGACTATTCCTAGTATACCAGGCCCAAAGTCCATGATGGTTACAGTAGAGTATGCAAACTGGTGGAAATCTTATCGCCAGGATCTCTTTTCTTCGGAGACTAAGAAGTTCATTCATGCTGATACAACGCCACCTAAGGCTCATAGGGCAAAGGTTAATGACGATGCCTCTGTTCTGGTTGTCACTGATGGAAAAGCAAAAGCACATAAGCCTGTCATGCCCCCTACTGTTCAAGTTATTCCTCCTGTTGATGATCTTAGGGAGGAAAGAGATGGTAGCTCTTCTATTGGTTCGAACTTGTCTCCTCAAAAGAGTTCTCATGATTAACCTGGGAGGGAGAAAATTGAGGCTTTGAAAGGCTTAGATATCACGCCAAGGTCCAGGGGTAAATCAAATAGCGCGACTAGCTTATCTAAGTCCAAAAACAAAGCAAAGGCAAGTCTATAACTCATCAACCTACCCCTTTCTCCCTTTTTGTTGATGGCGGATACGTAGATGAACTGATATATTTTTCTTGCCTGTGCAGGAGTTGACTCCAACGAGCAAGGAGCTGCTTGAAGAAATGTTCGGTGATGATGGCAGTGAGAACACCTTGACGGCACCGCTCGCAAGGAGTCGTGAGCGAACTACATCAATTGACACAATGCCCCCACCGATCCACGACGTCAATCAGGCTCATTCTCCTACTCTGTCTGCTTCCGCCTACTTTCCTGGCAAGATCTCCCATGGCTTGGCTGATGAGGTGCGACAACTGTTTCTTCAACAGTTAAAGAAGTATATTCCACAGACGGAAGATGACATTAAGAACCTGAGATCGGAGGCTGAGAAGTTCTATGGAACCTTTTCGTCTCTTGACACAAATCCCTCGGAGCTAAAGGAGCTTGTCGAAACATACTTGCAAGGAGGTGAGGGGTGCCTTATGTTAGAAGCTCAAGTGGAGAGGCGAACCCCCACAGCGGAGACCTTAGCCAAACGGGAAGCTTTATCTTCTGAACTCCGGGCAGCCCAAGCCTCTGTTACTGAGATTGACAAGCACTTTGAAGAAGAAACTTAGGCTATATTTCGTGCTCATAAGCGTAGGAAGACACTTGAAGCTGAACTTGAGGAAGTGAAAGCGGACGAGCAAAAGTTGCATAGCAAGCTAGCTGAGACTGATGCTTCACTTAAGAGGGCTAAGGACAAGGTGTCTGTTCTTGAGCGGGAACTTGGTGCTTTGGAGACACCGCAAGCTACTGAAAAAGAGAAGGCTGAAGTTGTGACAGTGAGGAGACGTGTCCAAGAGCTCTTGAAGAGATTAGACGGTTGATATTTGTTTAGCGTTTTTTTTACTTCAAACTTTGTTGAATCTTTTTGTTTTCTTTGGCTTTTTCCAACGGACTGTTACCTTATTCTTTTTTATTTTAGTATGTTATCGTTAGTGTTAGTTGTATTGCAATAAAATAGCTCCAATTTCTAGTTTATGCAGTAATATGTGTGACAACACTGTAAACAAAACAAACTTTATTTAACTTTCTTTTATGGATGTACCAGGTATATACCTAAGTTGCCTACGTACCTAAAGGGAATGCAAAACCCCAAAAGGATCAAGCCATACGTAGTTCATATAGGAAAAAGAAAGAACTTTTATTTATTTATTTAGTCGTTCACAGTTTATACTCTTGCGAGCCAGGAGTATTACATTTTTTTTTTGTTTGTTGTTTTGTCGTACACAGTTTATACTCTTGCGGGCCAGGAGTATTACATTTATGAAATGAAAGGAACTTAATAATTAAATAGTAATTAAATCTTTTTTTTTTTTGTGAACAGTTTAGGCTCTTGTTCGGGAGCTTACAATTGTTGAACTTCAAGGATAGTACCGCTTCAGGAACTTCCCGTTGATTGGTTCAATCTACACTCCTTCTGTGTCGACTATCTTGTAGGCTCCGTTTGTGTAGGCTTCGCGCACCACATGAGGGCCATCCCACTTAGAAGTGAACTTGCTTCCGGATTTGCGTGAGACAATGATAGGCCTTCTCACAGCTAGTACTTGATCTCCAACATTGAACGAGCGTGGTCGAACCTTTTTGTTGAAAGCTCGCGACAGTCGAGCGTGATAACACTCGACACATTGCTCGAAGTCTCTTCTCATCAAGAGCCTCTAGCTCCTCTAGGCGAAGCTTGTGATTTTCGTCCTCGGCCAAACCCTCTTGTATAGCAACACGAAGTGACGGAACTTGGATCTCCAAGGGGAGCACAGCTTCTACCTCGTACACGAGAGCAAAGGGTGTTGATTGGGTCGGCGTCTTGTAAGTCGTTCGGTATGCCCACAGAGCTTCTCTTAACTTCTCATGCCAATCCCGCTTAGATTTTGAGACAATCTTCTTGAGTAAGTTGCACAACGTCTTGTTGAAAGCCTCTGCCAAGCCATTTGCAGGAGCATTATACATGGACGACTTGTGTTGAGCGAACTTGAACTTTTCACAAAAACTCGTCATTAGACTGTTGACAAATGGCTTGCCATTATCAGTGATGATGTACCTAGGCACGCCATACCGGTAGATGATGTGTGTTCTTATGAAGTCAACTACATTTTCCTTCTTGACTTCTCTAAGAGGAATCGCCTCCGCCCATTTGGAGAAGTAGTCCGTAGCAGCCAAGATGTAAGAATGACTAGCCGATGACTTAGGCGTAATTGGTCCAACAACATCAAGACCCCATGCCTCAAACGACCATGATGGCACCGTAGGATGAAATGGTTCCAGAGGTTGGTGTATGAAGTTGGAAAGCGTCACACCTCCTGGCATAGTTCATGCAATCTTGCACCATCGTGGGCCAATAATATCCCATCCTCTTGACACGGTCCTGAAGCTTAGGACCTGATTGATGCGCGCCACACGTCCCTGAGTGAGCTTCTTCCATCACTTGCTTCGCCTCGTCCAAGCCTAGACATCTTAACCAAAGTCCTGAAAAGGAGCGCCGATAGAGGGTACCATTGTAGTAGAAGAACCGAGAGGCTCTCCGTTGGACTTCTGTCTTATGCCTAGAATCACTAGGTAGCCTTCCATGCTTTAAGTAGTCCATGATGGGTTGGCGCCAATCCTCCACCTCGGTTTCAAGAGCACAGATTGCATTGACCTCTTCTTCCAACTCCTGGTCTGGTGGTGCTACGACCCATCGGCTGCATATCGGGATCGTTATGTTCTCTTCTGCCCCAAGTGCTAAGGTGGCCGCCAGACTAGCGAGTGCGTCAACCATCTTGTTGGAACTCCTTGGCACATGCTCTACCTTGACTATGTCCAATTTCTCCAATAATTGCAACGCCAGCTTGCGGTACGGCACCAAGTCTTCCTTCTTAACTTCATACTCTTCAAGAAGTTGCTTAATGACCAACTGTGAGTCACCATAGATGTTGAGATCTTTTATCCGCTTTTCAGTAGCCATTTGAAGTCCCAGGACCAGTGCTTGGTATTCCGCCATATTGTTTGAACATAACTGAGTGAGAACAAACGAGTATGTTAAAACGTGTCTTTTAGAGGATACAAAGACAACTCCTGCTCCAGCGCCATCATGCCTCACCTCTCCGTCAAAATACATAGCCCATGATGGAAAGATGTCTTCGAAGAACACGTCTTCCCCTGGCAAGTCATCACTTATCTCCCAATGATCCGGAATCGGGTGCTCGGCTAAGAAGTCTGCTAATGCCTGTCCCTTGACTGCTTTTTCTGGGACATAAACAATATCATACTGTTTCAAGATCATGGCCCACTTTGCTAGACGACCACTCAACATTGGTCTAGATAAGATATACTTGATAGGATCTGCCTTAGAAATGACATGTAAGTGTGAGACTGCATGTAGTGCCTTAGTTTTTGAACAGCGAAAACCAAGGCTAAACATATCTTTACAATGGGAGAGTAATTCAGCTTAACCCCGACCAAAGTTCGACTTAGGTAATACAATGCTCTTTCTTTTCCATCTTCAGTGTGTTGAGCGAAAAACGCCCCCAATGACCTCTCATGCGCCGTAACATAAAGTATGAGGGGCTTGCCAAGGATCGGCGCTCCTAAGACCGGAGGGTTTTGCAAGTATTTCTTGATGGAATCAAAAGCTTTTTGACACGAGTCATCCCACTCGAAAGGAGCACCCTTCTTCATGAGGTGGCTGAAAGGGTGGCAACGACCAGCGAGATTTGATATGAACCTTCGAATATAGGTTAGTCGACCTTTATGGCTGCGAAGCTCCTTGAGATTCCTGGGTTCTGGCATTTCCTGGATTGCTTTAATCTTTGCTTGGTCAACCTCAATTCCTCTATGGCGAACATCGAAGCCTAGGAACTTTCCAGAGGTACCACCAAATGAGCACTTCAGAGGATTCATCTTAAGTTGACACCTCCTAAACCGTTCAAAAATTGGACAGAGATCCTGAAGGTGATCCGCCCTCTTCCTTGACCTAACCACCAAGTCATCGACATAACATTCCACCGTCTTATGAAGCATGTCGCCAAATATTTTCTACATCGCTATTTGGTACGTTGTTCCGACATTTTTCAAGCTGAATGGCATTACTTTGTAATAAAATATGCCCTTTGGTGTCCGAAATGCAGTCGCATCTTGGTCTTCCGGTGCCATCTGGATTTGATTATACCCAGCAGTGCAATCCATGAATGAAAAGGCCTCATGACCTGTGGTAGAATCAATCATAAGCTCCGTGATGGGTAAGGGGAAGTCATCTTTTGGACAGGCTTCGTTAAGATCGCGAAAGTCCACACAGACGTGAAGTTGTCTGTTCTTCTTCCTTACTGGGACAATGTTTGCAATCCACATCGGGTACTTCACCTCCCTAATGAATCCTGATTCAATGAGCTTGTCGACCTCCTTTTTAATTTCTGGAACCAATTCCGGACGGAATCTCCGTTGAGGCTGCTTCTTGGGTGAGACGCCCTTCCTTATAGGCAAGCGGTGAACAGCAACTTTTGGGTCTAATCCCGACATCTCCTTGTAATTCCAAGCGAACACGTCTTTACACTCTGAAAGGAGTCTGAAGTACTCCCCTTCTTCTTCTGGTGTAAGAAGAGAGCTTACATAGATGGGGCGAGGATTATCTACCATCCCAAGATCTAGCTCCTTCAACTCATCTACTGTTGCTTGCCCCCCCCCCCCACCATCCTCAAGAATTTTAGGAGTTTCAGCAAGCTCTATTTCATCCTCGGGACCTTGGTGTTCTGTGATGGTAATATGATTGGCTGACACAACTTCTTCTTGGCTGGACTCCTCTTCAGATTTGGTATTTACCCTGTGACCTGTGAGAACCACAGTACGTCTCTTAACTATAAGGGAACCATTTGTCTTTATATCCAAGGTATAGAGACGCTTCATGTGAGAAGGGACAGAGCTTTGAACGTCATTTGTGACTCCTATGCATTCGAACACGGAAGTGTCTCCTTGACAAAGTTGTGGCTCTAACAATTCCTCACTGGCTTTTATCATAGCAAACACTGAAGGCTTCGACTGAGAATGACCCTTGATTCTGCTGAAGCCATATCTCCTTCTGCTAGGTGTGTCTCTTATACGAGTGAAGACAGAAGGGCGTTCACCAAAAGTAGCCGGCCGTAGCCTATCGAACACAGAGGACCTTGGCTTAGGTTGAGTGTTTTCCTCCTCACTAACATCAGCCTCTTCAACTGTAATGCACTGAACCTCGGACCTCCTCTTTTTTCTTCGCGCTGAACTTCTAACTGGTTGTATTGGCTTGTAATCGAGGCCAACCTTAGAGACTTTTACCGAACCCCCTTGCTCTTGGATCTTCTTCTGCGTGTCATTAAGGCCATAAGGCTTGGCCTCAACTACCTCCCCTAAGGGTGCCGGATTTTGAAAGTCATAACCAACCTTTTCCATAAGCTTGTATGCCTTCGGATCGAACCCTTCATTAGTCCTTGGAGTCGGTATATCATCACCATCTTTATACGACACCACAAACCCGGAAAGAAGTGGTTTCTTGGCCTTGTTTTGTTGTGGGTGGAGGATAGGGATGACTGTATTTGCTTTGAGTGCACTTAGACCCTCCTCACTAACTTTCTTGCTAGACGCATTCTTCGAGCTTCCAATTGTATATTCGGCAAAAGGAGATTACCCCTCCTTCGGTGAGAGTTAGGTATGTACCTTAGAACTGATAGCACCGCGCCAGATGATGGAGCAACTTGCTTATTGGTCGGTTCAGAGAGTGCCACTGACATTTCCTCTTTATGCGGTACCTCCCGTCTATCGTCTGTTATAACCTCAACATCTTTCTTAAAACCCTTTTTCCAGTGGAGGCAATTGACGAGGGCATTGCCTCCTTAAACGTCACAGTCTCTTCAAAGAATCTTGAATCTGCAAAGTGGGATTCAGCCCTATTAAAAGGCTTAACATCACCATCTATCTTTCTTTCTCCACCTCTATAATACTTCAAACATTGATGTAGAGTAGAAGCTACGATGCCATGCTCATGTAGCCACGCTCTCCCTAACAACAACTTATAGGAAGTCTTGGAGTCGATAATATGGAAAATTGAAGTTGTAGACAAGTCACCCATCGTTAGCTCAACCCGAATCATCCCGAGTGCTCGTTGACCTTCGAGGTTGAACCCTTGTATCATTGTACGACTCTTGGAGAGCTCTTCAATTGTGATCCCCAATTCCGACATCGTCGACTTTGGAATGATATTCACCGCAGATCCTCCATCAACCAAAATGCGTTTGACCTTCTGTCTACGGATGTAGCCGAATACAAATAGAGGGCGATTATGGAGCTTGGATCCTAGAAGTAAGTCAGCGTCAGTAAAGGTGATGGATGTGTTGCAGGAAACACATTGTGTGAAAGTGACGGATGATTCCTCCACATCTTGAACCTTGTTAGCGTAAACCTCGAGGTGTTGCAATGTAGTGGCAACATGACGACGCATTTCTTCGGGAAGATGAAAGATTTGCTCCCATGCCATTCGTGCTGGTAAGGCCTCCAACACCCTTAGAGTTTTATCCGTAGCTTTTTGAAGAAGATCTTGGTTCTTCACTTCGATGTCCTCGTCTTCGAGCTTGGAACAGGAGACCATGTTAACCACAACTTTATCAGCCTTTCCTAGGAAGTCCTATGGGAAATATTCACCTAAGGTGAGATGACGACGTGAATCTTGCTCGAACGACCTAGAGGTTTTGACCAATTGCTTCCTAGCGCTGTCGACCCTCTTCCCTTGCCTAGCCAGTTGAGAACTTCTTTCCCCTTCTTGTTGCTTTCTATTGCGAGATGATGGTACTTGAACTTTGTTGTTCTTCCTAGTTTTCCTCCGTGTGACGAGAATCCATCCTCCCTCGTCCTCTAGACCTTCTGGTGCTTCAGTATGTTTCCTTTCAGAGGCCCGAGCTAAAAGGGTGATAAAAACTGGTTCTTGGCTCCCGAACTAGATCATCACAAGATCTTCTCTATCATATGGAGCCAGGTGTGCCGAAATACAGTTAGTCTCGACGTTGTTGTCCAAGTCCAATATTATCCTCCCTTCTTCAGCTAAGCTCATGATGCGTTCTTTCAGGGTAATGCATTTCTCGAGAGGGTGACTGACTACCCTGTGATAGCGACAGTACCTCGGGTCGTTTGTCCTTCCCGCTTCTTCTGGCCTCTTTGGTTGCGGGATCTTGATAACACCCTTCTCGAGCAAGTCATCAAGCATTCCCGACAAGTCTAAATCAGGGAACAGTTATTTCTTCTCTTGTAGCTCCTTCAACGTAGGACGTTTCTTAGCATCATTCCTCGAGAATGTGGTTTTTCTGCTTTCTTGTTTGGGCTTGGCGAGATTGACGGCTCCTCGATTCTGATTGAAATAGACATGGACTCCCTCTTCGAAGTCTTCACTGGCTTCGCATTCTTCTTGTACTCGTTAGTACCCTTTCTTGCTTCGGATGAAGATGAAGATTTTCCCCGTCGATTCTCTATGGTAATCTCCATGTCGTGTGCCTTGGTTGCCAACTCCTGGAAGGTCCTTGGCTGACCATTTTGAGGACGTAGAGCAGGTCCCAGTGCATACCTTGAGTGCACATGTCGACAGCCGAAGCCTCAGAGAGGCGATCCTTGCACTCAAGACTAAGGGCCCTCCAACGATGGATGTACTCAAGGACTGGCTCCCCCTCCCATTGTTTGGTATTCGCCAGCTCCGTCATGCTAACAACACGTTGAGTGCTGTAGAACCGGTTTAGGAACTCTCGCTCCATTTCTTCCCAGCTGTTGATAGACTCGGGTTCCAAATCCGTGTACCAGTCGAATGATATCCGTTTCAATGATCGAACAAACTGCTTTACCAGTCGGTCTCCTTCCGTCCCTGCATTGTTGCAAGTCTCGATGAAATACGCAACATGTTGCTTGCGGTTACCCTTTCCATCAAACTGGTTGAACTTCGGGGGTTGATAGCCGAGTGGCATCCGAAGTGCATCGATCCTCTTTGTGTAGGGCTTTGTGTACAAGTGACTCTTATTCGACGCCTCTCCGAGTTGAGCCCTTACTGCATTGGCGATCATACTCTGGATCTCTTCCGCAGTCATTGATCCTGAAGACGAGATCTTCTTTTTTTCACCGTTGCCATTACCATCACCCTTAGAAGACTCTTTGTCAGATTCCTCCTTGTCAGTTTCTTCATCAGACTCTTAATAAGGGCGCTTCCCTATCTTCCTTATCAGCTTCGCGATCTGTTCGCTTTGTTCGTCGATCTTTTTGTCTTTTTCTTCGCTTTCCCTAGCAAGTCTTCTAAGTGTAGCCTCCAACTCCGCAATCTTTTCTTCCATGTTAGAAGCGCCAGTTGTCATCACTAGCATGATGATAGTTTGAGTAGACTCAATTTCAGCCTCCGAGAAGATAGATTCCTCTTCAGTCATTGGGGAAGAATCTTCGCTGGAGTAGTCTTGGCCTTCAAAGTCCTCAGACTCGAAGATCGGGTTGTTGCGAGTTTGGAGTTCGTCCATTCCACGCGGGGTAGTCATGACTGAGCCGAAGGTATTTGTAGTGTTTGGCCTCCGAGAGCGAGGAGTCATTTGAGGCACTCCCTGAATGTTGGAATCAACAGCCAGACTCTTTCGTAACGGGGTTGGTGCCTTGGTAGTTGGTTCTTCCAACAGAGCAGAAATTGCAGCAGCAGCGCGCGGCAGCCTTCGCCATCCTTCGAGTCATTACTTCGCTTGATGTAGCACTCGTAGTCGTCGACCCTTGGGATGAAGCTTGAACGCTCCACTTTGTTGAGGGTTGAGAGACAACTTTCTTGGGTGCCATCGCGTCGCTTGAGTTGAAGATGAATTTGAACTTCTTGGAGAAAGAGATGAGAGGCAGAGTTGTCCCACCGATCGTGCCAAATTTATAAACACAAATTTCGAGCCTGAAATAAATAAAGACAAGAAATATGAGAAACAAATTAATTTGTATTAATATTCGAATGTATGCGGGTACAATCTATGTATTAAATATAATAAAGTATTCCTCTGATTCAATCTCCTAAAATTTGGGTGAGTCGAGGGCGCGGACGCTTGATCTCGATCTCGAATGCAGGTCTAGCTGAAGAACTCAGTTGTAGTTCTTTACTTTGACGTGCAGAAACTTGGAGCTTTTGATCTTGAACTTTTGCCGACCTTAATCCTTGGCGCTTGGGAGCTGGAGGCCGCTTGCAGTCCGAGCTTCTGAATTCTCTGAAGTGCAGAATGTCGAATGCCGAATGTAGACTGCCGAGTGTGTTGAAAATGAGGGAGAGGTCCCCTAATTTTAGGCTCTGGAGACCTAGGGTTGCCTAGGGTTTGAGTCGGCTTCGGGCTTGGCCCCAAATTATAATTATTCCTTTATTTTGAAATAAAGAAATAACCGTTATTTTCTGCATCATAATTGACATGTGTCACGATGGTATTGGCCAAGATACATTTCCATTTAAAAATAAATTAAATGGACTGCCGCAATTTATTTTCCACGTGTCACTTTCTAATTTGCCGACAAATTTTTACCTCCTATAGATTTATAATTGGATCAAAGAATAGGGTTTGATCAATTACACATCAAGGGGGTGACGTGTAACCAATCTAGGGTTAGGGCAAGTTCACGTGAATGGCTAGGTTTGAGGGAGTTCACGTGAATATTGAGAGATTTGAGAAGTTTGAGAGAGAGTATGGATTAGGGTTTGAGATGGAGTATGACGTGATGTGGAGGATTTGAGAGAGAATATGGATTAGGGTTTGGGAAGGACGTTTGAGAGAGAGGACGTGAGGTGGGGAGAGTTTTGAGAGATTGTATGAATGACGTGAGGTTGGGGAAAATAAGAGAGTGGAAAATAGCCTTAGGAAATCAACAGGATAGATAAAGAACCGGATTGTTCAAGAGAATCAAACTTGATACTGAAACACCACAAGTTGAATCCCTAGGGCTTCTTGTTCTTCCTCTTAGTTACAGAAATACCTTCTAAGAGTAGGAAACAAGCTCTTCCTCACCACTTGATTTGCCAAATCAAGATACAGTAGAAGAAATCAAATGAGGTTTTGAGAAACACTCAGGGGTAAGCAAAAGCTTGGCTGTATTCATAATTCAAGGATATGTATTTTAAACGACACACTTACACCCCTATTTATAATAGACTAAGTCCTAATCCTACTAGGACATTATACTTAACGCCTAAGCAACCATCTCCTACTAGGGGTTGGTTTCCTAATCCTAAGAGGATTAGTTACAAGATATGAATCCTTCTAGGACTTGACTTTCCTAATCCAAGATGGATTAGTTACAAAATAAGCCAACCTTATCTAGGATTGCTCTAACTTGGCGCCAAAGCGAAAAACCACACGCCTATCTAGACTATTTTAGATCATTATAAACTATTCTAGACTCCTATAACTGATGTCCAAGTTTATAGATATTACTTGACATCTCACACAACTAAAAATAATAAAATTACATCAATTAACTTGCTAATAATAAAAAAAAACACTAAAATGTGAAGTTTAACTTGAAAAAGCCAAAACTGTGAACTTGGAAATGCCAAAACTGTGAAATTCAACTTGGGCCTTTTGACGTGGACTAGGAGCTTCGTAGGACGTTTGGACGTCCTCTTGGAACAAAGAGCATGTAATATGGGTTGGCCTTTGGGCCTCCACAATAGATCCTTCCTCTATGGCCCGTTCTACCTCCTTGTAGATGAATTGGACCTCCTTTGTTGGGCTTGGTTTTGGAGAATTTCCATCATTATGGATTGGACGTTGGGCCTCTTTGATGAATCCTTCTTCTAGGGCCCTCTCTACTTCCTTGTATAAAAGTTGGACCTCTTTAGTTGGGCTTGGTCCTCCATCATTCTCCATGAATCTTGGGTCTCCAAAGGGGAGCCCAAGGCTATGTGAATCTCCATCTCCTTCCATGAACCTAGGGTCCCCAAAGTTGAGACCAAGGCTAGGCTGATTTCCATCATTTGCATATGTCTTTGTTATTCTATAAGGATATGTGGTCCTAAATCCATTTAGTAATCATATAATGTTACATCGTGCATTCAAAATCGACGCAATGCTTAACAAAAAAAATCGGCCGCATTTCCCCATAGTCCTCCAAGCACAATAACTAAAGTCGAGGTCTCTTTCACAGTACTCATTGTTAGTTTCGCACTCAGAGAATATTAAGAAGAAAATCGGATCTCGACATTTTGTCAACCAACTTACAATGACTAAATTACACACATTGTACCATCGTATAATTACTAAACTATCCAACACAGATAGTTTAAACAAATATACATACCAACCCCACTTCCTAAACAGTCCATACACGATGTGGATATGTGTATGGAACGTAGGACTTCTTATACCTTTCAGACCTTTTTATGTACATATGTTTGAACGGATTTTCCAATGTTATCTATTCTATTAATTATATTAAAACAAAACATATGTATCTAAAAAGTTGCCATGTGGCACTCCAATGTAATAAATTGAACTCTAATTTTTTTAAATTAAAATTCAACTTCAAAATTAAAGTCCCCTCAACATCCTATGTTGAATTGATAATTTATTTTTTGAAGAGCTTAATCACTATAAGCAAATTAATTGATACTTTATTACAACATAATTATAAAAACCACTTTAAATAAATTAACTATAAAAATTTACAATTATCAAAATAATTTATTTGTTTCATCACAATTATGAAAATCACTATAAATAAATTTAGTGTAAAACTTTTATATGATAGAAAAATAATATTATATCAATCATCTTGAAAGTGTAGTTAATATGAGATTAATATATATATTATACGATGATTATGAAAAATAAATAAATGATAAATTTTTTATATATTTTGTTTAGAAAATATATTATAATCTATTAGTTATATTTAAAAATATATATATATATATCTAACAAGTTGCCATGTGACACTCCAATGTAGTAAATTGAACTCTAAAATTTTTAAATTAAAATTCAACTTCAAAATTAAAGTCCCCTCAATTTCCTATGTTGAATTGATAATTTATTTTTTGAAGAGCTTAATCACTATAAGGAAATTAATTGATACTTTATTACAACATAATTATGAAAATCACTTTAAATAAATTAACTATAAAAAAATTTACAGTTATCAAAATAATTTATTTATTTCATCACAATTATGAAAATCAGTATAAATAAATTCAATGTGAAACTCTTACATCATAAAAAAATAATATTATATCAATCATCTTGAAAGTGTAGTTATTATGAAATTAATATATATTATACGATGATTATGAAAAATAAACAAGTGATTTTACGTATTTTGTTTCAAAAATATATTATAATTAATAGATAATGACAACACTTCATTTACTAACTGATAAATAATTATTTGATAAATATTTATAATATTTTATATATATATATATTTAATAATTATTTCAATTTTCATAAGTTTAACAAACATATTCTGTCATAAAATGTTTGACACACATGATTCTTGATAATTAAATAATTGACAATTGCCCCGTACATCGCACGGGATTTATAGCGCTAGTACTATATTAAAGCAAAACCAACCCATCTAAGAAGATGTCACATGTCAACATATAGTAATACATAACAATTTATTAAATTAAATGATCAAAATATAAATATTTCCTAAAAATTGTTATATTCAATTAGATGATGTAAGTTATCACAAACCCAAAAGACAAAACTTTCAAAATTCCATTTTAATCATTTGTTTCAGTTACCCCTCATTGATTATTATAATTATACCATATTACTATATATCTTATTGTTGTATTATATAAAATATCACCTCTCATATATTTTCCATAATTTTCAAGGCACATTCATAAGTTCTCTCTATTCCGACTTAACTCTTTCATAGGCTTATCCCTCACTATTAAAATAAAATGGAAATTTTATTATCATATCACAAAAATATATGATTGATTAAATATGCTTGATTAAAATTAAAATTTGACGTTGATTCAATGGATGTTAATGGTAAAATAAGAAAAGTAGTAATTAGTATATTATTAAAATTGGTGAATGACATATAATATGAGTGAAACAAGTTAGTCTAAAAAGTCGGAAAAAAGAACGGATGTGGTACTTATTATTAATTATTAATATCAATTAATAATTATAATTATTATTCTTTTTAGTAGTATTGAACAAGTGAAAACTAAAAAATTGAGAATAACACAACCCAACAAAAAGAGCACAGTCCAAAACAACGAAGGTCAAATAGTTCATAGTATATAGATTATTAAAATCCAATTTTCAAAATATTTAAGACAAGTAGAAAAAAATATAGGTTGTTTAGTCTTTCCTTAACATCTATATCATGCATGAAATCAACAAGTAATTAAACATATTCATATGCAATTCTTACTTACTATTTCTACACTTCATTTAAGTTATGTGTTTAATTAAACAATTTATTTATTACATGCATACAAATAAACAATCAAACCTTTTTACAAAAAAAAAATATATATATTTTAATGAGTGAGTTGAACAAGATTCATATTTAAGGAAAATGTCAAATCAGAAAGTCATGTTGGGAAATTGACACCACAAAAGGTATCCGACATAACTCCAACACAGAAAACGGGAAACATATTAAACGAGATCAGCAAGATATGTAAAGTACTATTATGAAATTAAACAAAAACAAAATAAAATGTCATTGTAATAACTCCAATTACTAACGTCTGAACTACAAACCAATCCAACAAGCCGAGGTCAAGTACCAAATGCCTACAATCATAACAAAACTTTTAATAAAGGGAGACTATGTGGCAATAAGCGAAATCACCAATTGAAAAAGAAACAAAGGTAGGAAAATTTATTAAATAAGAATACCAATAAGATACGATTGCTACTGTATTATAATATAATCAATGAAATCGTTGACATTGGCAATACAAAGAAAAACATGATGGATTTTTTTGACATAATTGTAGGGAAAGCATGAATCGTCAACACCACAACAACGACAACAAATAATAAGCATAAACAATAAAAATGACAATTTGAAGAAAATATACTAATTTAAAAATTACTTTCAAATTTGCATGATGAATATTATACAATGCTTCAGTACAAGTAACTTTCGATTTAATTACTAAATTATTCTAAAATGTGTTAGGCAAATTAAAATAAGATAATGAAAATCATTTCAAATTTCATAATACTACTTGAACTAAACATTGAATAAAGGAAGAAAAACATAACTTTAAAACAAATAAAAACAACAAATAAGACAAAATAAACCCGTGCATTGCACGGGCACAAAAACTAGTTGATTATTATAATTATACCATATTACTATATAACAGGGGCAGATCTAGCTTACAACCAGTGGACTCAAGCCACTGGAATTTTGAAAAAAAAAAACTGTTTGCACAAAAAAATAAAAAAAAATAGAATGTATATATAAATTATGCGCGTTAGTGACATTTCCATGAAGGTTAGTCAAGCGGTGGGGATGTTGCTCTTCTATTGTGCAGGCGCAAGTTTGATCCCTAGCGAACTCTACTTCTGGGCTTTTTTTTAAAACGCTCCTCTAATATGTTGAGGTGCGAGTTCGATCCTTAGAAAACGCAAGTTCTGGACTTTCATTGCTTTCCTCCATTGATCAAGGCACAATTTGGTTCTATCTTTGCATTATTTAAACTATTTAAAGCTGAAATTTATCAAATTTTTTTATGTGTTGAATTTTTGTGAAAATTTGAAAACTATAAAAAAAATATTGATGAACTTTTTAATAATATTAGTAAATTTATAATCAAATATTGATTAATTTTTAAAAACAAGTTGACCATAGTAGACCATATAGTAATTGCCCCACGAACCCACCAACTCAAAAATCAGAGAACTCATCGTCGTCGGCGCCCGATGGCTAACACCTTTGCGCGTTCTGTGCAACCGTCGATCGCAGTCTGCGCTCGATCTGCTGTTAGTCTCCGTCTTTCGGTTCATCTCTCTATATCCATTCATTCTCTTAACTCAACCTCTTGTGATTTTTCTATAATCATTTGTGATTTTTCTATAGTTCATCAGTTCATTCTCAATTCTCATGGTACTCTAGTATTTTCTCAATTTTCTTGTGGCTAAATTAGGGTTTGTATTTATTGATTCGTTAAATGAGTCACTTATTATCAAATTAGGAGTACCTATACATGAATTGAATTATGTGAATGTTATGAAAATAGAATTTACTAATTGAATGTATAACTTACAAGGTTTCTATTTGACTTGGGAGATCGTCAATTGTTAAGATTCAGAATATTTACTTGCTAGTTCATTGAATTATTACTAGTCGATTAAATTATAGATTACTAATTTGCCTACTTTAGGTCTTGTTATATTTTATTTTTTTTTAGCAAATTATTATTGACTCCACTGACCCTAGATCCTAGATCCACCACTACTATATATCTTATTGTTGTATTATATAAAATATCACCTGTAACGACCCGCCCTAAAACCGTTTTAATTAAAAGCTTAATCACGGTAATTAACTAGAATACGCGGTTAAAAATTTTTCTAATTTACGTTAATATTGTTATTATTGTTATTATTATTATTATCATTATTCATTTTTATGCGCGACAGGTCTCGAGCAAGGCGATGGTTAAACGGGTTGATTTTATGTTATCTCGAATTTAAAGTTATAAATATTATTACGAGTTTATGAATACTTTTACGATAAGTTATATAATTTTTTTTATGGTTCTCAATTTTACGTTTTCAATCGAGGAAGGTTATATTAATTTTAACTCCGTTTCTTTTACGATTTATTTTACCCCACCTTCCTAAGTGCATTTTATTGCCCATTTCATTCTATTAACGTGTCCTACCAATCCATTTTATGTGGTTTAATACTAGTTAATTTTACCCAATTTATTCCCAAGTGATTTTATTTAATCATATACTAAATTATTTTACCAAGTTTATGTTCATTAATTTTATTTAGTCAGTACCAATCATTTTACCTAGCAAGCTAATTACACTTTTGGGTAGCCTAAATTACTAATTAGGGGGTTAAGTAATCTAGTGGGAGTGTTTTATATATGAGGGGGTGAGTTAGTATGGGTTTTATGTCATTTTATTTAGATAAAACACAATAACATTTCAGCTTCTCCCACTCTTCCTCCCCTCTTCTGCTCGCCAGTCGGGTTCTTCACCTTTTCCGGCCAGTTTCCGGCGGCCGGAGGCCACGCCGGCGACCACCAGACGGTGACCGTGCCCCCTTCCACCTCTCTTGCCTTTCTCCTCCAATTTCTTCCCCAAGTGCTATATACTCCAAACCCTAACTCAAGTTTATTGTTCCTAATCTGATTTTCATTCCTAAATTGATTATTTTGATGTTTTTCATCTCTTTTATGATTTCTAAGCATGAATATATGTTGTTGTTAAGTTAGGGTAATTAGGGTTTGAATTAGAGTTTGATACATGTGAAGATTGAGGTGATTCTTGCTTGTTTCTTGATGGGTAATGAAATAGCTTGCTTGCATGAGGTTCTTGATGAAGAAATTTGAGTTTTAGGGACTGTTTTGAAGTGATTACTATGCTGATTAAGTTATTCAACACTTGGATGAT
The DNA here is from genome assembly GCA_029582165.1 of Portulaca oleracea. NCBI lineage: Eukaryota > Viridiplantae > Streptophyta > Magnoliopsida > Caryophyllales > Portulacaceae > Portulaca > Portulaca oleracea. The sequence continues at coordinate 29,149,036 of CM055868.1, read as the reverse complement.
ATGATTTTCACCATCCCGCCATGAGTCTACGCCCTCGGAGCAAGAGCCCGAGGAAGAAGAAGACCCGAGTATGGACCTGGATGAGGAGGAGATGGGCTAAGGGCCTAATCACGATAGAGACCGCGGCAGGGAGACACCTTCCCATGTGGTTCCAATAGCGAGGAACCTCGAGAGGGCAAATTCGGGGCCCAGAATCCGCCGAACAAAGCGCAAGAGCACTCGCCCTTGAGGCTACGTCACGTGGAGGAGTCAAGGGAGCAGGAGGGGTCTAACTCCTGTGTTTGAAGGAATACTAACCGATTTTTGTGCTGGGATAGTGGAGCGTGGCGTGATGGGAAAGATTGATGGACTAGCTTGAGAGACTTGATTCACAATCGTAAAAGAGCTTGAACACCCAAAGGACTTGGATATGACTTTGGATAAAGGAGAATTCACCACCAAAGCCTAGCATCCCACCATGACCATCATAAAGGAAGAATCCACCAAATGATCAATAAAGAGAAGACTTGCAAACACCACCATTAATCAATGGATAAAGTAAAGCAAGATTTTGAGAGAAAGGGAAGCAACCCTATTCCATGCATAAGCATATTCATTAATCGATCAAAAGTCTTTGAAGTATAATAACGAGCTATTTATACTAAACCCAAAATTAAGCCAAAGCAATAAAAGGTCTCCTCGACGCCGGCTCGAAGAAGGGGCGGCTCGAAAGGTGCAGCCTTCTCGCGTCGATCGTCGGCAGTTGCGTGCGCAAAGCATCTCCGCAGGTCCACCGGCGAGCGGAGAAACGCCGGGCGAGGTGTCTTAGGCTGCGTGGTTGTGCGCACAATGACAGCCTGACAGGAACGTTGCTCGGGCGAGCAGGCCCCCTGGCGCCCAGTTCACACTCGGCAGAAACCTTGCTCGGGCGAGCCAGGGTGTGGCTCGGTCGAGCAGGCTCCCTGATGACCACGGTTGTGCCCTGGGCTTTATTAATCCCGGGGTTTTAAACACTCGCACTCGATACCTTCTATGCTCTAGTCTCGAGCGGCCCGGTCGATCCCAGGCCTCGTGGGTCGGTGTTGTGAGCGGCCCTCCTAAGGAGCCGGGGCCCATCCATCGGATGGCCGAGACTAGCCTCCCACTCCGAAGTGGCCGGAAATTGCAACTCGAGGTTCGAATGGGCCAAGCGATTCGCAGGCGGTGGCCACCAGAGAGAAGAAAGGAACCCGGACCTCTTCATCCTCCTCTTCTTGAAGAGGACTTGCCCTCAAATCCACGTCGGGTTCAACATCCTCAATGTAGGGTGAGAGGTCCCCGATGTTGAAGGTTGATGAAACACCGATGTCTCCGGAAGTTCAAGCTTGTAAGCGTTGTCATTTATCTTGGCCAAAATTTTGAGCGGTCCTCGCCGTGGCTTTAGCTTATTACTCCTCGGGATGGAAACCGCCTTCCTTAGATGTAGCCAAACCAAGTCGTAGGGCTTGAACGTGATATCACGGTGATGCTTGTTGGCTCGGGCCTTATAAAGTTCATTGGTGCGCTCGATCTTTTCCGAATCTGTCGGTGAAGCACGGATCTCGGCACCTTTTCACTTGCTTCAAAGCTAACCTCGACTCTAGAGGAAGAGGAAGGAGCTCGATAGGAGTTATGGGGTTGATACCATAGCAAGTCGAAAGGGTGAATGACCGTAGCAAGAGAGGGGACCGATTATAGGCAAACTTCGGCGTGACATAACTTGGTATCCCAATCTCGTAGAGACTCAGACTCACAAGACCACGAAGTATTGTAATGAGTGTCTTGTTAGTTACCTCGATTGGCCGTCTGTTTGAGGATGATGCGATGTGCTAAATAATGCCGTTCCCAAGAGCTTCCACAAAGACCTCCAAAAGTGACCCATGAATTTAGTATCACGATCCGACACAATAGTCCTCGGGACTCCATGCAAACGCACCACCTCTCGGAAGAAAAGGGTGGCAATATGTGCAGCGTCATCGGTTTTCGCAGCAATGAAATGCGCCATCTTAGAAAAGCGGTCGCGGCGACTAGGATTGCATCCTTGCCACGCACGGTTCGGGGAAGGGCTACAATGAAGTCCATACTCAAATCCTCCCACGGACCATTCGGAACCGGAAGGGGTGTATAAAGCCCTTGGTGGAACTGGCTTTTGGCATGGTGGCAAATAATACACTTTGATATCACGTCCTGCACATCGCCTCCCATCTTCGGCCAATAAAAGTGCTCTTTTAACATGTCGGTGGTCTTATTGATACCGAAATGACCGGCGAGTCCACCTCCATGAACCTCCCGCACTAGAAGCTTTCTCAACGGACATTTTGGAACGCACAATTTGTTGCAATTGAAGAGAAATCCATCTTGTAGCAAATACGGTCCATCACCACCACCGAGGTGTGATTTAAAGTCATCATCCTCCTTATAAAACTCCTTCAAGTGTTGAAACCCAAGTACCCTCGCCTCAACTACGGAAAGAAGAGAGTGTCTCCTCGAAAGCGCATCGGCGACCACATTTATACTCCCCTTCTTGTGTTTCGCTACAAAATTAAATCCTTGAAGGAACTCAACCCAATTAGCATGCCGGGAGCTAAGCTTGTGTTGTCCATTCAAATATTTGAGCGCCTCATGGTCGGAATGAAGGACAAACTGGCTCGGCTTCAAATAGTGTGACCAATGATCTAGAGCCCGAACGAGCATAAAACTCCTTATCATACGTGGAATAGTTCCTCCTTGAACCACTGAGTTTCTCACTGAAATAAGCGATAGGACGTTGGTTTTGCATCAACACGGCCCCAATGCCTACACCACTAGCATCGCAATCAACTTCGAAGGCTTGTGTGAAATCCGGGAGAGCAAGTACCGGAGCCTCACAAAGTTGTGACTTCAGCTTCTCAAAAGCTCCTTGGGCTGCTCGGGTCCACTCAAAAATGCCCTTCTTCATGCACTCGGTAATGGGAGCGGTAAGGGTACTAAAGCCCTTGATGAACCGGTAGAAGCAAGACCGTGGAAGCTCCTCACCTCCGTGATAGTAGAGGGAGAGGGCCAAGAACGGATGGCCTCCACCTTCGAAGGGTCCATAGAAATACCCGTGCCGGAGACAATATACCCAAGAAAGGTGACTTGGGGAGTGCAAAATTCGCACTTCTCCAGTTTACCATAAAGCCGTTGTTGCCGCAAAACCTCGAACACCCGCTCCAAATGCATAATATGCTCCGCTTCACTCCTCGAATATACTAGGATATCATCGAAATAAACCACGACGAATTTACCAATAAAGGGTCGCAACATCTCGTTCATAAGACGCATGAATGTGCTCGGGGCGTTGGAAAGCCCAAATGGCATGACAAGCCACTCATATAATCCCCCTTTTGTCTTGAACGCCGTCTTCCACTCATCGCCTTCCTTCATACGGATTTGATGATAGCCACTCCGTAGGTCAATCTTGGAGAAAATACAGGAACCATGTAGCTCATCGAGCATGTCGTCAAGCCTCGGTATAGGGTACCGATACTTGATGGTAATATTGTTGATGGCTCGGCTATCTACACACATCATGAAAGTACCATCTTTCTTCAGAACCAAGAGGGCCGGGACAGAGCACGGACTCATACTCTCTCGAACATAGCCTCGTGATATAAGCTCGTCAACCTGCCTTTGTAACTCCCTAGTCTCTTGTGGGTTGCACCGATATGCCGCCTTGTTTGGAAGTGGAGCGCCGGGAATAAGGTCGATCTGATGCTCAATACCTCGGATAGGAGGTAGACCCGGTGGGAGTTCTTCGGGGAATACATCTCCAAATTCAGCAAGAAGGGGGGAAACGAGAGGGTGTTTAGGTTTCACTACCTCACAAGTGTTCGCCTCTAAGAGGAGTAAGGCAAAAATAGCCTTCCCCTTGCTTAGGGCTTGCTCGACCCGTGTCTCACTCAAGTGTTTGGGCCCCTCACTTCCCGTCCCAGGTTTAGGTGGTGATATTTCATGTGGTGCTAGTGGAAGGAGTTTAACCATCTTGCCCTCGTGGATAAAGGAGTAAGTATTCTTCGACCCGTCATGAGTGGTTTTCTTGTCGAATTGCCACGGTCGACCCAACAATATGTGACACGCGCTCATGGGGACAACATCACAAACAATAGAGTCCTTGTAGTTAGTGCCAAAGGTTAAATTCACTAAGACACGATTTGTTACCTTAATGCCGTCGCCATCGAGCCATTTCAAATGAATAAGGACGGGATGTGGCAATAGGGGTAATCCCATTTGTCAACCATATAGGTAGAGGCTACATTAGCTGACTTCCCCGTCGATGATGAGCTCGCACACCTTGCCCCCAACTAAGCATCGTATCCGAATATAGTCTCCTGCTGGGCTCTGTCGAGAGAGACTTCTTCAACATGCAAAGCTCGCCTCAAGACAAGAGCGTCTCCTTGGTCACGCGAAACAGCCGCGGTTTCTCCTTCCTCACTAGTGTATGCATCCTCGACAACAAATTCGGGTTCATCCTGGGCTCCTTGCAATTCCTCGTCAATGTCCTGAACCTCCTTGAGAGTCAAGGTCCGCCGGTTTGGACAATCGGCCTGGAAGTGGCCATATCCGTGGCACTTGAAGCATTTCTTTCCTTCCATAAGACGAGTGGTCCCCGTAGGAGACGCCACAACAAGTCCCTTCCCTTTGTCAGTTCGGGGTGTCGCAAGGAACTTGGGTGTCTCACTAGGTTTGGGTGTGGCCGATTGAAAAGGAGGTCGATTTGACGGTGGAAAATAGTTGCGTGAAGTAGACTTGGCGAGAGTCCTTTCGTTGACGCTGCTCAACCCGGCGGCCAAGCTACACAACTCATCCAGGGAATAGTATGGTTGGATCTCGACCCTTTTAGCGATGGTGGGATCCAAGCCATTCAAAAAACGCATCATGGTTTGATCTTCAGGTTCCTGGAGGCCACTTTTGATAAGAAGTTGCTCGAATTCAAATATGTACTCTCCAACGGTTCGTCTGCCTTGAGTTAGGGCATAGGCCCTTTTCAGATTGTCATGCCGGTAAGTGCTTGGTAAAAAACGGCGATTCATCACTTGCTTAAGGTGGGTCCAAGTGGAAATTCTCGCCTTCCCTTCTCGAGCCCGTTGTGACTTCATATTCTCGAACCAAAGCGAAGCGACCTTGATGAGTTTCAAACTTGCGATCTTATAAGCCTTCTCCTCATCATACTCCTTGGTTTCGACGATCCTATCCATCAATTGGGTCCATTCGATGTAGTCGTCCGGATCAATGGAACCGTGGAATTCGGGAATGTCAATTTTTATATCCTGGAAATCATCTCGAGGGGGTTGTTCATGCACATTCCGGCGAATTCGGCGTCGTGGAGAGCCTCTAGCATCGTCACTCGACTCAAAGTTTGGAGGAGGACGGACTGGGCTTTGTGTACGCCTCGGACGTTCAACTCGAGGCGGAACCGGACGCTCTAGGACGAGGTTATCCAACCGTGCCATGATGGCATTAAGGGTTCGATTGATGGAGGAGAATTGTTCGTCATGGGTGGCAAGTCGATTCTCGAGAACCCGAAGTTGAGGGCCACCCCGGTGGCTTGATTCCTCTCGATCGGAATCATCGTGACCATCCATATCGAGGGAAAGGTATGGGACGGATTGTGTTTGGGATATTTTGTGGAGTTTGGGGTTTTCTTGTAGTTGGCTTGTGTTTGGGATAAGGATTCTTTGTGTTTTTCTCACTTGGGCATTTTATCGAACACCTTGTGTGCACAAATTTTCCAACTCCTCCTCAAAGCTCCATTATGCATCAAAATCAACAAACACAATAGCAATAACAATTTCTCCAACACACTTGGAGTCACAAGGGTTGGGGAACACCAATATTTCAATCAAAATAACAAAAATCCAACAATAGAGAACAAACTAGCAAGAACAATGGAATACTCAAGCTAGATGGAAAAACCTTGGGCTCTGATACCAAATGGAGCGTGGCGTGATGGGAAAGATTGATGGACTAGCTTGAGAGACTTGATTCACAATCGAAAAAGAGCTTGAACACCCAAAGGACTTGGATATGACTTTGGATAAAGGAGAATCCACCACCAAAGCCTAGCATCCCACCATGACCATCATAAAGGAAGAATCCACCAAATGATCAATAAAGAGAAGACTTGCAAACACCACCATTAATCAATGGATAAAGTAAAGCAAGATTTTGAGAGAAAGGGAAGCAACCCTATTCCATGCATAAGCATATTCATTAATCAGTCAAAAAGTGCTGGAGAAGTATAATAACGAGCTATTTATACTAAACCCAAAATTAAGCCAAAAAATGAAAAAGGTCTCCTCAGAACGCCGCGGCGAAGCGCGGGGCGGCTCGGGCGGCGTGCCTACGCTGTCGTCGATCGTCGGCAGTTGCGTGTCGACATCTCCGGCGAAGTCCGGCTCGAGCGGCGGGAACGCTTCGGGCGGCGAGTCTTCCAGGCTGCGTGGTTGTGCGCATGATAGCGACAGGAACGTTGCTCGGGCGAGCAAAAGGAACAGCTCGGGCGAGCAGGCCCCCTGGCGCCCAGTTCACACTCGGCAGAAACCTTGCTCGGGCGAGCCAAGGTGTGGCTCGGTCGAGCAGGCTCCCTGATGACCATGGTTGTGCCCTGGGCTTTATTAATCCCGGGGTTTTAAACACTCGCACCCCGATACCTTCTATGCTCTAGTCTCGAGACAGCCCGGTCCAGTCCCCAGGCCTCAGGGGTCGGTGTTGTGAGCGGGCCCCTCCCTAAGGAGCCCCGGGGCCCATCCATCGGATGGCCGAGACTAGCCTCCCAGCTCCCGAAGTGACCGAAAATTGCAACTCGAGGTTCGAATTGGACGAAGCAGTTCGCTTGGCGGTGGCCACCAGAGAGAAGAAAGGAACCCGGACCTCTTCAGATAGCTAGGAAGTTAACCTTATTTTAGTTAGTTGACAAAATTAGTTGCGATTGGCCATATCTTTTGTTTTAAGGTCATCAAGTGTTCTTAGTCAAACTATGCTAATTTTTGGGACCCTCCTTATGTTATTGGGTAAAGGGAGGCAGTGTATGTATTTTGAATTGTTGATTTGCGTACTTGTTGGGACATATTTTGGAAATGATGATTGCAACAGGGATACCCGAGAAGAAAGAAAGAGGGATCCAAATTTTCTTTAATGTCTATCGATGGGTATGCTAGTATTATTGTTTGATGTTTGAGGTCCTAAGTATTTTGGAAGCCTGGTGAAGCGATGTTATCCTTTTCATATATGAATATGTGCATGTGCGAAAATGTATGTTGAGGTTTATTGTGACAATAAAATCATTGGGGATGTATGCATGATTAAAAATAACAAATGTGAAAACATGTTACCAGAGATTAATGGCTATGAATTGTGTTGATTATTGAATTATTCTTTATAAAATGTGTAGCATGTCTCAAACATCGGGGAATTCACCACAAGAAGAACCGGTGCATGAAGCAACCGGGAACCAGCTAGAGTTGCAACCTGAGTCATCTTTAGGATCAGTGCCTCCTAATCCTCCACCATACCCCGACCATTTTGGGTTTTTGGTCCAGGAGTTGCTAAGGCGGATACCTGTCCCATCTATGGCCCAACCAAGTAACCCAAAGGAGATAAACTATGCTGATAGGGTGGCAAGACGTAACCCCACCACCTATGCGGGAGGATATGACCCCGTAGTTTTGGAAGATTGGATTAGGGATCTGGAAAAGATCTTCGAAGTAGTAGAGGTGCCTAAAGAAAACAGACTGACAATAGGGACTTTCTACCTAAAGGGAGAAGCCGACATTTGGTGGAGGACCGTCAGGGAAAGATACCAAGGGACGACCAAGACATGGAACGATTTCTTAAGTGATCTTAGAGCGCAGTTCTACCCCTTAACCCTTAAACGGCAAAAAGAGAAGGAGTTCCTAGATTGGAGCATGGTGAACAAGGATATTTCGGTGCTACAGTATACCTCCAAGTTCAACGAATTGTCCCGCTTCGCCCCGGAGTATGTGGCGTCTGAAAACATGAAGATGTTTAGGTATGAGGGAGGTCTAGCACCATATATACGCAGCCAACTATCTTCACATCACTTCTCGACCATGCAAGAAATGTATGAAAGGGCTGCGGAGGTAGAAAGAGTCAGGAAGGAGTTGAAAGCTTTAAGTCAAGGAAGTCAGGGGAGTAGTAAGAGAAAGTGGAATGAAAAAGGAGTGTTTCCTTCACCTGCTGTGGAAACTAACAAGCCCAAGAGGCCCATACCCCCAAATCCTAGGAGCCAACCTAATCCGCCTACCACCAGGGAACCATGTAAGAAATGCGGGAGAACGAACCATTCAACCGCGCAATGCCGGGTAGGCACCAACAGTTGTTTATGGTGTGGCGGAACAGATCATAGGGCGGCTGAGTGTCCCAAAAGGTCCAAGAGACCGGAACCTGAACGGCGGCACCACCCTCCAGGACGGCACCGCAGCAGGGAAGCGTGGGGCAAGCCTACGTTATGGGCAAAAAGGAAGCAGCAAAGTCTGGTATGGTCGTGACCGGAACTATTTATATACATGCTAAGCCTTTAGTTGCATTATTTGATTCTGGGGCAACGCATTCGTTTATTTCATCTAAAGTTGCGTCAAGGTTGAATTTAAGAAATCTAGCATGTGCGGTAAATTATTTAATCAGCTTACCCAATGGTCAAACCATAGTATGTGAAAAATGTTTTGTGGGAATTCCACTTGTTTTAAATAAAGAAACCTTCCCAGCTAATCTCATTCAGTTGGATTTAGAAGATTTGACATCATTTTGGGTATGGATTGGTTGAATGTAACGCAAGCTCAAATTCGATGTGGTGAAGGGACAGTTGTTCTTAAGAATGCCTCGGGAGTTGAAATTTGTTTTATTGGGGATTTAGGAGTAAATCCGTGTCCTATCACAACATATGTAAAGGCTCGAAAGTTACTAAATCACGGGTGCAAGGGTTACCTGTGTTTGATTTGTGAAGATTCTAAGGATTCGCCCAAGATGGAAGAAATTCCTGTGGTGCAAGAGTTTCGAGATGTTTTCCCTGAGGAAGTTACGAAGTTACCCCCGAGGAGGGAGATTGACTTCGAAATAGAGCTAGTTCCTTGAACTCGGCCTATATCTAAACCACTCAATCGAATGGCACCAGCTGAGCTTAAGGAGTTAAAGGTGCAGTTGGAAGACTTATTAAGCAGAGGTTTCATTAGACCTAGTACGTCGCCATGGGAAGCGCCAGTGTTGTTTGTACGAAAGAAGAACGGAAGTCTGAGATTATGCATCGACTACCGAGAGTTGAACAAAGTCACGATTAAGAACAAGTACCCTCTTCCTAGAATTGATGATCTATTTGACCAACTCCAAGGAGCAGGAGTATTTTCTAAGATTGACTTGAGGTCAGGATACCACCAACTTAGGGTTAAGGATGAGGACATCTCTAAAACCGCCTTTAGGACAAGATATGGGCACTATGAATTTACTGTAATGCCTTTTGGACTTACGAATGCCACAGCAGTGTTTATGGATTTGATGAACCGAGTGTTCAAGCCTTATCTGGATAAGTTTGTGGTGGTTTTCATTGATGATATATTGGTGTACTCAAAGAGTAGAGAGGAACATGAAAATCATTTAAGAATAGTGCTCCAGACGCTAAGAGAGCGTCAGTTATATGCCAAGTTTTCAAAGTGTGAGTTTTGGCTCAAGGAAGTCGGATTTTTAGGGCATATAGTCACCAGTGAAGAGATCCGAGTGGACCCTAGCAAAGTATCCACCGTTAAGGATTGGGCGAGACCCACTACGGTTACAGAAGTCCGAAGCTTTTTGGGTATGGCCGGATACTATAGGAAGTTCGTTCCAAACTTTTCTAAAATAGCTCTTCCCTTAACCAATCTCCTCAAGAAGACGACCCGGTTTGAATGGACCAACAAGTGTGAGGAGGCTTTTCAAGCACTTAAGGAGAAGCTCACAACCGCCCCAATTTTATCCCTACCTGAGGAAGGAAAGAAGACGACCCGGTTTGAATGGACCAACAAGTGTACAGTGATGCGTCACATAAAGGGCTGGGGTGCGTGCTGATGCAAAACGATAAAGTGATAGCTTATGGTTCACGACAGCTAAAGTCGTATGAGAAGAATTACCCGACGCATGACTTAGAGCTAGCGGCAGTAGTTTTTTCCCTAAAGATTTGGAGGCATCATCTTTATGGAGTCCCTACTACTATCTTTACGGATCATAAGAGCCTCAAGTACATTTTCACTCAAAGAGAATTGAATTTATGGCAGCCAAGATGGTTAGAACTTATCAAAGATTACGATCTGAATATCCAATACCATCCCGGGAAAGCAAACTCAGTGGCAGAAGCCTTGAGCAGGAAAACCCAGCATGGGACTTTGAATCGTCTCGAAATTCATCCAAAGATGTTGCAAGAATTGAATAAGGAAAACATCGAAATAGTAAAGCTGGGTGAGACGGCTAAGAGATTGGCTACGTTAATCTTTCAACCATCTATCATTGAAGAGATCAAGGCCGAGCAAATGAATGATCCCGAAACCAAGAGGATTGTGGATAACCTAGCTACTAAAGGGATTTCAGGGTTTCTAGTTCACGAGGATGGGATCTTGAGGTTCCAGAATAGGCTATGTGTACCTAACCGGGGAAATTTAAGGCTTAAACTTTTGGAGGAAGGCCATAATTCAACGTACTCTGTACATCTATGAGGCACGAAAATGTATAGAGACTTAAGAGAGCACTTTTGGTGGCCTAATATGAAGAAGGACATAGCTAGTTATGTAGATAAGTGCTTAACCTGTCAAAAGGTCAAAGCAGAACATCAACGGCCATCAGGCGAACTGAGGCCTTTGGAAATTCCCACGTGGAAATGGGAATCAATTTCTATGGATTTTATTATGGGATTACCCCTCACAGCTTCTAGGAGAAATGTCATTTGGGTAATTGTGGATCGCCTAACTAAGTCAGCACATTTTATTCCTATTCATGAAGGATGGAAGGTAGATAAGTTGGCAGACATCTATATTCGCAAGATCGTTCGATTGCACGGAATACCGAAGGATATAGTATCCGATCGAGATACAAGGTTTCAATCACGATTTTGGAGTGCGCTACAAAGAGCTTTCGGTACTAAGCTTAATTTCAGTAATTCCTACCATCTAGAGAGTGATGGCCAGACCGAAAGAGTTAATCAAATTGTAGAGGATATGCTTCGCGCTTGCGTATTAGATTTCCAAGGAAATTGGGATCAATTCCTTCCACTTATAGAGTTTTCCTACAATAATAGCTACCAGTCTACCATTCAGATGGCTCCTTTTGAAGCACTTTATGGAAGGAAGTGTCGGACCCCATTGTGTTGGGGAGAACTGGATGAAGCATTGATCATAGGTCCGGATCTGATTCAGGACACCACGGATAAGATCAGAATCATCCAGCATCATATTAAGACTGCCCAGAGTAGACAAAAGAGTTATGCTGATCACAGGCGGAAGCCGCTCGAGTTTCAAGTTGGAGATCGTGTTTTTCTTAAAGTTTCTCCAACTAAAGGAGTTCGGAGATTCAATGTCAGAGGAAAGTTGAGCCCACGCTATATCGGGCCTTATTCCGTTGTACAAAAAATAAATCCGGCAGCATATCGTTTAGATTTACCCTCCAACCTAGGGCAAATACACGATGTTTTTCACGTCTCGCAACTACGGAAGTATGTGCCGGATTCGACGCATGTTTTAGAAGAAGAACCACCTCTACTGTCAGAAAATCTCACTTTTCAACAACAACCGATCTAAATCCTGGATCGTAGGATCAAGCGACTTCGTTCTAAGGAAATCCCCTTAGTCAAAGTGCTATGGGCGAACCAAGATACCTCGGAAGCCACGTGGGAAACCGAGGAAGACATGAAGAAAAGCTATCTAGACCTCTTTTAAGGTACTTCGTTCACGATTAATCCAGCAGCGAGTTTCAGGGACGAAACTTCTTTTTAGGGGGGGGAGGGAGGGTGTAACGACCTGCCCTAAAACCGTTTTAATTAAAAGCTTAATCACGGTAATTAACTAGAATACGCGGTTAAAAATTTTTCTTCTTTTACGTTAATATTGTTATTATTATTATTATTATTATTATTCATTTTTATGTGCGACAGGTCTCGAGCAAGGCGATGGTTAAACGTGTTGATTTTATGTTATCTCGGATTTAAAGTTATAAATATTATTACGAGTTTATGAATACTTTTATGATAAGTTATATAATTTATTTTATGGTTCTCAATTTTACATTTTTAATCGAGGAAGGTTATATTAATTTCAACTCCGTTTCTTTTACGATTTATTTTACCCAACCTTCCTAAGTGCATTTTATTGCCCATTTCATTCTATTAACGTGTCCTACCAATCCATTTTATGTGGTTTAATACTAGTTAATTTTACTCAATTTATTCCCAAGTGATTTTATTTAATCATATACTAAATTATTTTACCAAGTTTATGTTCATTAATTTTATTTAGTCAATACCAATCATTTTACCTAGCTAGCTAATTACACTTTTGGGTAGCCTAAATTACTAATTAGGGGGTTAAGTAATCTAGTGGGAGTGTTTTATATATGAGGGGGTGAGTTAGTATGGGTTTTATGTCATTTTATTTAGATAAAACACAATAACATTTCAGCTTCTCCCACTCTTCCTCCCCTCTTCTGCTCGCCAGCCCAGCCAGTCGGGTTCTTCACCTTTTCCGGCCACTTTCCGGCGGCCGGAGGCCACGCCGGCGACCACCAGTTGGTGGTCGTGCCCCCTTCCCCCTCTCTCTTGCCTTTCTCCTCCAATTTCTTCCCCAAGTGGTATATACTCCAAATCCTAACTCAAGTTTATGGTTCATAATCTGATTTTCATTCCTAAATTGATTATTTTGATGTTTTTCATCTCTTTTATGATTTCTAAGCATGAATTTATGTTGTGGTTAAGTTAGGGTAATTAGGGTTTGAATTAGAGTTTGATACATGTGAAGATTGAGGTGATTCTTGCTTGTTTCTTGATGGGTAATCAAATAGCTTGCTTGCATGAGGTTCTTGACGAAAAAATTTGAGTTTTAGGGACTGTTTTGAAGTGATTACTATGCTGATTAAGTTATTCAACACTTGGATGGTATGATTTTAGTGTGAATTTGTCATGGGTGTGCTAATTTGAACTTTGATTGAAATTACATTTGTTATCTATGGATGCATGTGAAAGATACCATCTTATTTGGGGTATTCTTGAGTGCTCAATTCTGGAAATATCATGGGTTATGGTTAATTTAGAAATTGTTGGTGTATTAGTGTAAATTAAGGGCCAAAAGGGGGCATGCAAGGGAAGAAAGATTGGCATAAATACGTTCTGTTTGCAATCTGGTTTTTACAGAGGATTTAAAGTGTGAGTTTAGCCCAGATTAGTACTTAAAATGATAGCCCAAGTCATTATCTAACTCTCGGCTTTGGAATTTCGAGAATCCGATATGTGTAGCCCGAGATACGACCAAAACCGTGAATGTATAAAATTTTATACGATTTTCTGAGTCAGTGGATTTATGCTTAATTTTCATCAATTTAGAGACTTTGTTATTTCTGGAAGTAAGCATAAAAGTTTTAGGTCGCTCTTCAAGCTTTCCGGAAACATAAGGTTTGCGTCCATACGATATCGGGAGAGTGATATATGAGGTCGTAAATGTAGGACGTCGGCAAAGTTTCTGCCCAGAATTTTATTAATTAATTTCTATCTTTAAGGGTGCAAGGTGATTCTTAGAGAGCTCTCATGAGATGGTAACCATTGTGATATTGTTAAGATGGGTTGGATAGGTATGCTAAGATGATTTTAAGGCAATTTAGTGGTTGGAGTTTAGCTCCTAAAGGTTTCTCAAATATTAGCAAAGCCAATGATCATTCGATAATCTTTTCTCGTCGCTTGCCGACGTTCCCTTTTAAAATTCAAGGACCATGTCATTTCTCTTGAGTAAGCCTTCAATGATTCCATTCCCATTCAAACTAATTGCTAAAGTGTCTCTATAACTCATAATCTTTCCATCGATCTCATTCAAGTTTCAATAGAAGTTTCGCACTAAAGTTCCAAACCGCCTAATTCCTTCTAAGCATTCTGCTTCTATCCGGGCTATTTTCCGAGCCCTTCCTTCATTTTTAGCCTTCGAGCCAGTTGACAAAGTTGTAGGGCGTGATTTTTTCCTTTCCGAAAAGTACTCGTTTGCAAAAATCCAAGTTTCCTAGCGCAAGTTATCAGCAAATCATTGACTTATCAAAAACTGAAATTTTTATTTTCTCATCCCTTTTAAGTTATCAAGTTTTAAGTACTTTAACCTTAGCTTATGTGATTCAAGGGCTTTATTAAAATTCTCAACTTCCTATACTCTTTTTATAGTTTCCAAGTCGCCCAAGCCATCCCAAGCTCGAGGCACGTCGCTAGATCTTTCTACTACCCAAGGTACACGAATTGTCCAACCTTTCGCTCCTGATTATCGTTTAACGTTTTCATGGTTATTTTAAGTTTGTTCTTTAGTGTTTATTTTACGGTCTTAAAAGGTCCCATTTTATGTATTCTTTGTGCTAGTTACTTTTAGGTGCTAGCTCTCTTTTTATGTATGATACTCCTGATCAGTGTCGGACACCGCGATGTCGATCGTCGCACCACCCATTCCAAACTTCGATCGGTTTGGGCATGCGCGTGTGTGAGATGCATTGCATCGATCGTAAGGGACCAAATACCTATGTTTTTGTACCTATGTTACCTTTCATATACTTTACCTTTTATGTTGATGAATCAAGTTATTTTTATTCTTGTTTATCCCTTTCTCCGTTTTCAAAATGAATTTAAATGCCGGCACTAAAACCGTTTTCGAACGGTTTGACGTGTTGGAGGTTTGTGTACTGAGTGTTTCCCCACTCACCTTTGCGTTGTTTTAATGTTTTGTTTTCGGCGGTCCGAGCTCTCAAGTTAAAGGCAAGGATAAGCAAAAGTAGGAGTTTTCCCGATCAAGGTAGTCATGAACGTCGTTGTTGGCCGACTCCGGTGGTCTTTATGGTTTCAAAGGCCGTTTTATTTATGGAAAGGGTTGTTATATATATCTTTGACGGTTGTATAAAGTCTAACTTCCATGTTTTGGTGATTCCTAAGTATGGAGTGTTTGTATTATGTTTAATTGGTGATTTAAGTGTACTGTAATGGTGTGTTTGGGTTTGTAACCTTGTCCCGAGTGGGGACGACGGTAATACCTCCACCCTAGGTGTTCCGCTACGCTAATCACAGGCTTAGTGTATGTTTAATGTTAATCTTGTGATTAAGGGTGTTGGGGTGTTACATCACCTCTCATATATTTCCTATAATTTTCAAGGCACATTCATAAAGTAATAGCACTTTATTGTTCCTGCTACTCTAAATCTATATCTTATAATCTTCATTTCCATAATTATTTTTTATTTTTGATAGGAAAAAGAATCTTCATTCTCATTATGAAATATGGCACAATTCTAATTTATACACAATTCTATCGGTGATTTTGATAGCTAATGCTTCCAATTGCACCTACACAAATTCTCAATTTCATATTAAATGTTGACGGGTAATATATATTCTTCTCCGTTTTACACTAAACTTCCATCTTCCACCTCCACTTTATTGCTTTATTTTAAATTAAAAGTATATTTAATTAACCAACATAAAACATTAGATTATTTGTTAAACCCCATTTAAGTGTTATAGTACATTTAAATTATTGTGATTGATTTCAATAATACATTTTAATTTTAATAGCATATTATCTGAAAAACAATTTTTTGGGATATTAACAAAATCATACTCGAGATTCAGAAGAACCAAAAAATACGAATATGAGTTTTCACAGAAACATGAGTGGGAAAACGGAAAATTACAACAACTAGCAAAAAAAGATTAACTAAAAGATATGATGCCCAAGAGAAACTTTGATCTAACTACTAATATTCTCTTTCGTCTAACTCTTGGATATGTTTTATATACTTAATAGATTACTTAGATCTAAATATTAATATTCTCTTTCGTCTAACTCTTGGATAGGTTTTATAAAAATTAAACAACCAAGATACAAAAAAAATTATAAACAAAAAAACTCTTTGATAGGTGAAGACGGACATCACAAATTATTAACTACTATTAATATTTAAAATCAAATTAATCAAATCAAAAAAATCAACAAGCAATTCAAAACCTCAAAGGTAATTCAAACCATAAATTTTAACCAACTCTATCCAGAAAATAAAATCAAGAACTGAAACCCATAAATTAACAACATGCATAACTTTTGGTTATTGCTTAACACTACCCCTTTTTTACTAATGTCGCCCCCCAAAAGACGTTTTTGCCCCTCATATATTTCAACTCACTTCTCTCTCTAAGTCACTCTCTTCTCACTCTCCTCTCACTCTCCTCTCACATTCTCTCTCTAAAATTTTGATTTGTTTTAGAAATTTAACCTAAAATGTCAAGAGAAGGTGATAATTCAATGAAGAGCAAGAGGTTAGTTTGTAACTTTTAATTTTGAAAAAATGAAAAATAAAATAAAAATTTTCGGAAAACGGCATGGTGCCGCGCCCAGGCACGCTCGCCGACGGCGGCGTTGCCGCGCCCATAATTTTGAAAAAATGAAAAATAAAATAAAAATTTTCGGAAAATGGCATGGTGCTGCGCCCAGGCACGCCCGCCGGCGGCGGACGTGCCTGGGCGCGACACTATGCCATTTTCCAAAAATTTTTATTTTTTTTAATTTTTTTCAAAATATTTATAAAATGTTAACATTTTTTTATTCATAATATGTTAATATTATTATTTATTTATAATATGTTAATATTATTATTATTATTTATTTATAATATCTTAAAATTATTATTTATTTATTTTTAATATTAGTATTAAGGTAATTAATGTTGTTAATATTATTATTATTATTATTATTATTATTATGTTAATTAATATTATTATAATATGTTATTTATAAGTGTTGTTATTATTATAATATGTTAATTATTATTATTATGTTAATTATGCTAATTATTATTGTTAATATTATTATAATATGTTAATATTATTATTTATTTATAATATGTTAATATTATTATTATTTATTTATAATATGTTAATAATATTATTATTTATTTATAATTTGTTAATATTATTATTTATTTATTTATAATATTATTATTAAGGTAATTAATGTTGTTAATTATTATTATGTTAATTATGTTAAAATTATTAATATTGTTATTATTTATTTATTAATATTATTATTATGTTAATTAATATTATTAATATTATTATAATATGTTATTTATAAGTGTTGGTCAATATTATAAATATTTTAATTATAAATATTGTTATGTTGTTATGTTAATTAGAATTGTATGTTAATTATTAATGTTAAAGCTATTATTATTATTAAGTATTAAGAATTAGCATCCCAGTTATTATTAGTATGATAATTGTTTTCTATTGTTTGTAGGTTTTTTTGGAGGACTTTGGTGGGGACGGCGTTGATTATTCAACTCATTTTTTAACGCAAAATATTTTTGAGAGTATTGAAGCATTGCAAGAATGGACAAAATAGTTGCGGGAATCAGATTTAGGTTTGTACGGGCTTCGTACAAGAGAAAAGATGTAGAGAGTCCGTTAAGGTGTTACTTGAAGTGTTGGAGGTACAGTAAATATCGTGGGAAACTGAATGATCTCGATGATCCGACTCGTCAGAGTACGTCAACGAAGGCGTGCCAATGTAAATTCACTATTGTTGCCAGGAATCGCAATGAAACGGAATGGCGACTTCGTGTGTGCGACGGTGACTGGGGGAAGCACAATCATGCCTTCATCGTGTACGAGGAAGGGCATCGCCACGGACATCCATTAACTTCTGAAATGAAAGAACATGTCCGGGATATGACCAACACGGGGTGCACACCGGCCACGATGCAAACTTCGTTGAAGATTAGATTCCCTACCTCTAAGATAAACGTGAAGCAAGTATACAACGAGCGGGCAAAGATGCGGACCGAGGAAATGGATGGTAGGACGCATGCGGGACAATATCTGTACATGGTGAAACTCAGCGGGCACGTCTCATTTGTTGATTATGATGATGATGGCGAGCTTCGTCAGGTTTTTTTATGTCACCCTTACTCGTTGAAGTTGCTACGTATGTACCCGCATGTCATTCTCATTGACACAACGTACAAGACAAACAAGGCAAAGTGGCCTTTATCTGAGCTGGTAGGCGTGACACCGACAAATGCAACTTCCAGATTGCTTACTCGTTCATGCGAGATGAGAAGATGGAATCATATGAGTGGTTGATGTGGAGGGTGCATGAATTGTTGGGTCCTGATGTTATCGATATCTTACGGGCCTAAAACGGAGTTCGAATGAAGAAGTTATGCGCGTTTGAAGTCAGTAGGGAAAAACTGACCGAAGGAGACCGTACCTACGGTATCATTGACCGTACCCACGGTCACACTGACCGCACCTAAGGTCTCAATGACCGCAGCTGCGGTCTACCTCTTCCCCCATTTCCCTCCCCTGAACCGAAGGAGACCGTACCCACGGTCTGATCACTGACCGCACCTACGGTCTCAGTGACCGCACCTATGGTCTGCCTCTTTCCCCATTTCCCTCCCCTGAACCGAAGGACGCCGTACCTACAGTCTCACTTATCGTACCCACGGTCTCCCTGACCGCACCTACGGTCTCAATGACTACACCTACGATCTGCCTCTTTCCCCCATTTCCTATAAATACCCCCTCCCATCCAATATTTGATAGTTTTTGATGTCCACCTTATCACATTTATAACTAAGTCGTGTCACGAGGCAAGAGGATCATGTTATTGTCCAAGGAGAGTGTGTTGGTTAACTGTTAATCTATAGCTGAAAAAGGCTTTCATCAGCCGTACCAACTTCTCGTTTATTTGTTTGGTTCCCAAAAAGTAGCGCACTGTCAGTAGTGAAATTGCGTGAGGTCTATAGTACTCTGGGAGTTAGAAGCGTCTCAAATTCGGTACAATACAATGTTTCTATTGTGCAGCCTGGTGGGCAACAAGACAATGTGGATCTGAAAGAGAAGCTAGTAGTGAAGGGCCTAATAGAAATCGTGTTGGCTTTCTTGCATGTAAGATTCATAGGTCCATCAAAGCATTGAATTTGCAGCATCTTGCCTTACTTTGATGGACCTATGAATCTTACATGCAAGAAAGCCCAAAACGATTTCTATTAGACCCTTCACTACTAGCTTCTCTTTCAGATCCGCATTGTCTTGCTGCCCACCAGGCTGCACAATAGAAACACTGCATTGTACCGAATCTGAGACGCTTCTAACTCCCAGAGCACAATAGACCTCGCGCAATTTCAACTCACGATCAGGCTACTTTTGGGAACCAAACAAATAAACGAGAGTCGATGCGGGGCATTGGTTAACCTTCTCAGCCATACATTATCAGGTTACAACACACACTCTCTTTGGACACTAACAGGACCCAAAACTCAACCTCTTTTTATGACGCATACAACTAACATATTAGAACTATACATTAACATAATTATTATCCTAAACTATCATCACAAATAACCTATTTACTTACGTATCAACTGGTTGTTGACTACCTAAGTTATTAAATGGATGTGACATAACTATTTATATAATTTATGTCTTTATTTGGAGTTATGAGTACATAAGTTAACAATTAAGTTGGATTATGAATAAATTACCCATACCAACTTTAAACGCCAACTCATTTACTAATAACAACCAAAATCATCCAAACTCAACATCATTTTAACACAACTACATATAAACTATTCTGAATACCCTAAACCCTAAACTTAATCCTACATCACAATTACAATTTTTTCTAACACAATTAATCACTAATATTAACACATACTTAATCACTAATATTAACGCATCAAATATTAACAACGAATCACTAATCACTAATAATTGTCATATTAACACATGCTTAACAATAATATTAATCTATTAATATTAATCTAATTTTTATAACACAATATTAATAATAATAACACAATTAATCACTAATAATTATGATATTAACTCATGCTTAACAATAATATTAATAATAAAAATATTAATAATTATCATATTTAATAATAACAATATTAATATTAATAAAAATAATATTTAATTTTAATTTATTAAAAACGAAATAAAAAATAAAAAAATTTCTGGGCGGACGGCTGCCGCGCGAAACGCACTGTCCGCAGAAATTTTTTTATTTTTTTATCGTTTTTCTTCAAATTTCAAAATTACAAAACACAAAACCACAAATTCAAAACACAAATTCGAAACATACCTCAAATTCTTCGATTCAATCCCAGTATGAGGGTAGTTTGTGGTGGTCGTTGGTTGAGAGCGTTTTCTAGAGAGATAAACTAGAGAGAAGGTGGAGAGTGAAGTTATGAAGTTCAAGAGGCAGTGATTGAAAAATTATGCGAAAGATGGGCGACAATAGTAAAAAGAGGGCGACGAAAAGCAAGCGGGTAACTTTTTGGCCCGGTAGAGAAGATACAGGTAAGATAAAATTAGATTAAGGAAAGGTAAGTAAAGTAGTAAAAGTAAATAAATAACATATCACCTAACTTTTTATTTTTAAATAAAATCCATGAGTTGAATAAAAAATTCAAAATATAAGTAAAGTAGTACGTATTTAAACATCTCTTATGTTTCTGCTGTGGATCCGTCAGAATCAGTCTCTCCATGAACTTTTGTTCATGGGGGTAAGGCTGCCTACAGTAGGGTCCCCCAGACCGCGCTCAAACGTGTCATCTGGCATGTTGCTGTTGTTGTTCTAGAAGGATAAAACCTATTCTTTTGGATGATAAGGTAAGGTAAAGTAAAATTTTACTTACCTTGCAAAAGATAGGGTAGGCATAACTTTGAAAACCAAGAAAAAAACTAAACCGGGTAATCAGGAAAAGACCAAGTAGGTCGGATCTGAACCGACGCGGATTTTGAGATCGAAAATTTACATGCATTCACCCAAAAGTTTGATCTAAAAAATAATAATAATACACGAACAATCATTTGAAAAACTCAATTAAAATATTCTAAACTTGTGTCATATTTTAAAAACTCAACCAACTTAATTTTGAATATAAAAAGCCTACATGCATTCAACCAAATTATGGATCCGACAAAAAAAGAAAATAAAAACTTTGATTGTCAAACGACAAACGAATTTACCTTAAAAGAAACTCATAGAATACATGAAAAGGTTTATATCTAAGTTAGATCCGTAGAAAAGTTTTTGATTGAAATTAGAACACCAAAAGATTAAGATATGCCACATACGTTTAGACGAATCACATATAGTAAAATAGGTCAATTTTTTATGTGATAAATTTATAAAAAAATAATAAATTAAAAATTATTAGTGAATTCTATAATGAGATTATAAATTCGTGATGAATCATATATTAAATATCAATGTTATTTTAGAAAAATTTAACGTTTTAAAGGACCTAGTAGATAATTTAAGGTATATCATTCTATATAATTAAATTTAAAGGACCTACGACATTAAATTTTGATAGCATTTGTGACCGTGATTCTAAAATTTGGATCACATGTGGAATTTGTTGATTCCACATTATTTCAAGTGTCATTGTTTTCTTCATCTTCTACATCAATTGACTCATCAAATATAATTGGATCATCAAATAAAACATACAATTAATCAATTATAATACATTAAAAAATTGTAATATAGCATACTGATAAAAAAATTAAAGAAAATGAAGAACACCTCCAATAACAATTAAATGTAACTTTAGATGATGGACATTATACAATGTTTTAGTGCAAGTTACTATTTATTTACTAAACAATTACAAAATGTATTTGATAAAAAAACAAGATTAAAACCCTTTGCAAATTTTATATTACTACTTGAACTAAAAATTGAACAAAGAAAGGAAAATCTATATGAAAAAAATGACAACTAAACAATAAATAAGACAAAATCAACTCGTGCATCGCAGGTAGGGGTGGAAACGGTGTAGTGCGGTGCGGTTTCGGTGCGCCGAAGCGGTGCACCGGATGAAACGGTGCGCGAAAACCATAAACCGGAACCGAATCACCCGGTTTTAAAAACCGGTGCACCGGCTTTAACGGTGCGGTTTCACCGGTGATCCGGAACCACATAAAATTCTATCAAACATCAAAAAATCTCTATTCAATAAAAAAAAATCTATTTAATAAACAAAAAATCTCTATTTAATAAAAAAAAAAGTGAGAACCCTAAACCCTAAATTGGAAAATGAAAATTTGAAATACTAAAACCTAATTCCCCCTCCCCTTGCTCGACGGTCAGTGTCTCAGTGAGACTGTGAGGAGTGTGAGCCAGAGAGCCAAATTTACAAGCCCATAAGCCCAACCTAATAACACATTAACACCTAATGTTCTTTTTTTTTTAACTAGTTAATTTATATTATTTTTGTATTAATTTTTGGGTAGAATTTTTTTAACCAAAATTTATATATATGTATTTAATTATATTAACGGTGCGGTGCGGGTTCCCCGGCGGTGTGAATATCTCAAACCGGAACCGCCCCGTTTAGTATCTGGTTTTTCCGGTGCGGTGCACCGGATTGTTAAACCGGTTCGGTGTTGCCCGTTCCCAGTTTTTTTATCCGGTTTCCGGTTTGGTGTGCCGGTTCCGGATTTTTCTTCCACCCCTAATCGCAGGTGTTCGGTCTCGTTACGAGCCGAATTTCTTCTCTTTTATAGGGTACTAGGCCTCAACCCGTGCGATGCACGGAGGGACCTCAATTAGTTAATTTTTTGATATTTTATAAAAGTTATGGATAAGTAACTGTCCATACAAATAAGCCAAACGAAATATTAATGAAATTGTTAAGTGGAAAACATCATGATAAATTGTTCCGACAAAACATGTAATTTAGCAATAGAAAATTTCCTAAAATGACAATGAACGTCGACCACGAGAAGTTGCATTATGCATCATCATTCCCTATGCTGACCTGCAATTTTAAATTATCGTATAAGTAATGGTAAAATTGTATGAAACAAACTATACATATGGAAGAGCAAGTGTGAAAGGTGTGTACCCTTTGTACCGGGAGATGTTGCGCATGTGAATAAGTTCTTCATCCCAATCATCAGAACATGGGACGATAAGCCGAAATGGACTGCGTAACACATCAGGCGTGACCCTCCCATCGGGACCTGGAGGATATATGATGAACCACCATGACTTGTTATGTTGTTGCTGATGCAAATCTATATAAGCCGCCATGGTTAGATCCGGTTCGGGCTGTGCGGAAGAATAATAAACTAATTAGGTAATTATTAACATCTAACAATGTTAAAGTTTTATAAGAAATGTAAGTCATGCTATAACCTGTGCGGCGTAGGTATCCAAATCTTGTTTGTTACTGTGCAACAATATCTATGCACCCTCATGGAAGACGGTGAATGATTTGGTGCCACTACAATCTCGCAACGTGACTACGAAGATAAATCTTCAGAAGAAATAAATGAGTTAGGAAAAAAATTGTGGTGGATAATAGGTTTTGTGTGTGATTCAAATATGTAATCACAACGAAAAATGGTGGATGAATTGATAACATAAGGGTTACCATTTCATGGTCGAGTTAGGGACAGAACATGTACAGAACGGCACATCATCTTCCAACTGCAGTTCCCATAATGGGGATTCACACGTGCTGGCACGACATTTGCACACAGTGCAAGCATCGTATGTTATATTATCTATAAAGGCAAACGAAAGAATACGATAGTATTTAACCTGCAAACCACGAAATAGTACATTGTTAGTGCGGGTATAGTTATGGTTAATCACATAATAGATCATAAATGGTATTGACGAAAATACAGACATCTGCCGCAGGTATAAACCCCGGAAGTGGAATACTTCGAGCGGAGTAAAATATTTGCAAGTCAGCTATGTGCAACGGCTTACAACGCATCCACTTGAAGCGTCGCTCGACAATGTGTAACTCAGACCTAACATGCGGGAGGGTAAGAATTATAAAATGAATAACGTTCGAAAATTGAACAATTAAGTAAAAGAATGATTAACGTACCATGATTCCAAGTCATCCGTTTCTGGAATGCTAGGAGCAATCATCAACGAACTACGGGCTATGGTTGTCAACGACGTTGATCCTGAAATAAAACATGATACATTGAGTTGATAAATTATTACGTAAGAAAGGGGGTAGGGAATGAAAGTAGAATGTGACATTACCTCGATAAGATTCAACTTCGACTCTGGAAGCAAGTAGTACGTTGTCTCTGTCGAGATCTTCATGGAGTGTACGACCCTCAAGTTCTGCGAAATCTCCAAATAGTGTAAGCAACAAAAGATGCATCATGCACATAAAAACGGAACAATCAACTCCAAGTAATGAGATTATACCAAACGTTAAAGCATAAGCAAAACAAATCTATTATTGAAATAGGTACCGCTTGTCACATAGCAGTACTTGTCGGCGCACAGTCCTTGTCATTTTAGGATTAGGGCCTGGGGTTCGCTTGTAAGTGACTGCAATCAGTGTTGCAGTGACAACAACACCAATAACATCTGCATGAACACAGAAGATGCAAATACGTGATTAACAGTCAGACATTGACATAAAACATTAAAAGGAAAAGTGAGAAAAGTATACAATATATATTGTGAACACTATATATATATATATATATATATATATATATATATATATATATATATATATATATATATATATATACCTTTGAAGTCGCCCACATGGTTGGGGACCTCAACAAAGGGAAGGAACGGAGCGCAGTACTGGACCGGAATGTGGGGACATTCCGGTATGACATCAATTACATGCGTGTTGAGTGAAAATACCAATTTCAATCGATTTTTACTTAGTTTCTGCTCATACGGCGTTGCACATGTAACGGAAAGACTGGTGATGTGGTAGATGACGCCAGGTTTAAGTCGATCTGTCCAGTGAGCAATCAAGTGATCACCCTCGATAACAGCAACTATCTCATCATACTGCAAGAGGAACGCAAAATCAGTAAGCACTGTGATTTACAAAATGAATGAGTTCAAAAAGACACTTGACATAAGCAATACCATGCGATCGATGAAGATAAGCTTCCGCTTACGACGACGTCCATATTGATGCACACCCATTGATCGCATAAGGTGAGCAACCAACGGGACAGATGAACCGGCTGGGCTGAGGCTACTTATCGGTGCACTTCGCAACACCCAGTCATAGTCACTCATGTCTGCAATAATGATTATAAAGTGTACAATATATGCGTAAGGCCGTGAAATTGATCACATGAGTAAAGTAAAGGATTCACAATCAAACTATATTTGCAGGAATATAAGTTGAACAACGATAAAACACAACCAGGGGTATAAATTGACTAACCTAAGACTGTTGGATGTCGTTAAAGACTTCTCGATATACAATATTTTTGGTCATATTGGAAGGTACGCCCCTCTTATTGCATATCAGAAACCTTAGGCCCGTAGGGGATGTCACCCGAGATATTGCAACGTACAGTTGCCCATGGCAGAATACTGGGCGAGGAAGATAAATGCCAACATAGTGAAGCGTTTGACCTTGGCTTTTGTTGATTGTCATGGCTAAGGACACCTTTAGGGGAAATTGCCTTCTCTTAAGGTGGAATGGACAATCATTTGCCGAAGGAGTGAGGTCAATGCGAGGTATGGCAACAGTGTGGCCAATGTTACGTCCACTCATAATTTTCGCTTGGATCACTCGAGTACCTAACCGTTCAACGATCAGGCGGGTGCCATTGCACAATCCGTCAGATGGGTCAAGGTTTCGCAGTAGAACAACGGGAGCACCAACCTTCAACTCGATTTCGTTAGGGGAAACTGACGCATGATGATTTTTAAAATTTGAAATATAGTAGACTTAAATGGCTTTTGTTAAATTGTGAAATATGTAACGCAGATGTTGGAAAATAATATTAAATTGGGAAAATCTGATTGGCTCAATTCTCGCAAAACGCTCTTGTGCAAGTATTCAGTGGGGCCCACATACTTTTCCATTATATTATAATAGATTCTTGCTTGTCTTTAATAATTATTCTAGTAGTTTTATTATGTTTTTACTCTTTTATTAGATTTTATAGCATTTTATTATTTTTGTTATTATTATTATTAAAATGAATCAAACATTATAAATATTAGTAAATAAAATAAAAACCGAATTGCTAATTCTAAGTTAGCCCAAATTCCTTCCTCCTAATTCTTTCCCTTCGACCCAGCTAACCTAAACCCAACCCAATTCCGTTTTCTACCCAGTGTAGACACCGGATTTTGTACCGGTATTAGTTTTAGTTGTTTATAAAAATAAGCTAGCCGAATAGTTTAGTAGCATGCAAACCCATTTCTTTTTTAGCCCGAAAACGATCATAATGGCCCAATATTATGGGACGAACCCGTCTGGGTTCTTTGGGCCTGAGCATGGCTCAGCTCGGCAAGAACCCGTCTGGGTTGCTGTGCCAAATACGGCTCAGCCCAAAGCTGAACTTGGCTGAGTTTGTCATCGCGGCTAAACCTAAACCCTAAACGCACCCCTTTGCTCCCCTCATTCCACTATAAATTAAACCCTTTTTTCCCTTCCATAGACACACCATGGTATGCTAGAGTATTGACACTAGCATATTCTCTCTACCTCTTCTCTCCCTTTGCATGCTGCTTCACTAAAGGTTAGCATAGTTGATGTAAACCATGTAGTAATCTATCGAATTCGTTTTTTTTTTCTTTTATTTTCATTGTTTTGCATGATTTTAATGATGAATTTGTGAAATTCATATTTAATTCCTCCCTTTTATTTTCTTTTGTTTTGCTTTAATTTAATTCTAGTAGAGTCTATTCGTTGAATAGGCGGATTTGATGATTTTAATTGTCAAATTCGTAACCTTACCCCTGAATCCATCTTTGGATTCGCAGGCCGGAGTCTATATTTTAATGGTTTGTTGTTTTTCTCCTAAAATTCAACTGGTGACTCTATTTTCGTACTTTTTCTTTTTCTTCCTTTTTATGGTTTTTATGACCTATTTTACGTTTAGCGCAAGTAGTAATCCGGCTAGGTTCAATTCATGAACCCAGACGGGTTCCTCACCTTCTCCCTTTGTTTTTTTTCTCTGTTTTCCTTTTTCATGGGGTTTTGCAGCTACGAACCCGTCTTGGTTCAGCAGTGAACTCAGACGGGTTCTTGTGTATTTTCCCTTCCCTTTTTTTTCTCTTTCTTTCTTCTTTCCTTAAAGGTGAATCTCGGGCGCATAAACCTTTTTTTCTTAATCTGTCAGCAAAGTTATTCTTAAAAGTTCAACCTTATTTAAGATTAAGCAATCCTAGTCGGCTCCCAATCATTCTTTAAGTAGCGCCGCGAAAAAGGTCCATCGATAAATTTTTCGGGGTCTACAGATTGGCGACTCCACTGGGGACTTAAACTTAAAAAGAGGGTAAAACTTGAAAGAATTAAATTTTAGTGTTTTTTGTAAAAGAGGAGGAATTAATTTATTTCACATTTTTATCATTGTTTTAGGCATATTGCATACCAGGCTACTCTTGGGCCTTTATGGCTGGGGAGCACAAAAGCGTTGGTTTAGGTTTTAAAACTAGGAATCAATCCCGAGAGCGGGAGGTCACTACTTGTGGGATGCACTTACATCGCCAAGCATTTGATCTCTCCTCTCCCCGTGTTACACTCTAAAGGTTTCCTTGAAACCCAAAGAGCAACACCCCACACATTTTTCCTATGAATTCCATAAGGAAAATGCACCGGGGCGAGAACATGTGGTACCCTATTCATCTCCCTAAACCTAGAAAAACCCTGAATCTAAAGCCATGGTTAGGCTCATCCCGCATCTGTATGTCATGTGATTTAATCCTATAAAAGTTGAGTCCAAGTGTCTAGCCCGATCATGAGTGGGACGTCATTCTGGCCCGCGTAGGATCAAATGAGAGACGGACTGGCCCAAACCCAGACGGGTTTGCTGTGCCTGGCCTAGTTGGACTCACTATGGAATCCGGTCTGTGCCTATTTGAAAGGGAAGAATTACAGTTCAAACCCAGACGGGTTTGGGCCTGTTTTTCTTCTCCTTCCACATCGTGCCAAATTGTTCGATACTGCAGTCAGCCCAATCCACTTACTATTGATCCTATTCGGCCCTTTATGACGCTCCTTAAGTCAATGTCAGTCCTGTCAGTCATCATGCTAGGTCCATATAGAGTTAGGACATGCACTCCCATAAAAGTGGGTGAGTCACCCTTGTGTCAGCATGTAGGCGTCATGTCCATGTCCTAGGTTCATATAGGTCTATTAAGTCATGCATACATTGGGCGGGTGGCGTAAAGGTTCTTTCGAGCACTAGTCAGTTTCCATGCAGGCAAGATAACAGACCATCTCCGAGCCCGCATCCGTGACCCACAAACCGGCAGGCTTATTCACAATCCCAACTACAGACCGCCTGCCCAATCCAGTGAATCCAGTGAATCCACTATGACCACTAGCATGCCTAGCCCTCCTCAGAAAACTGTTGAGACTAATTCCGTCCAACGGAGGCCGTAAACCTTTCTTACTTTCAGTTTAACTTGCTTTACTTAGAAAAATCTGGACGAGATCTCAAAAGTTTCTGAAACCTTTTCCTTCAAACCTTCTGATTTTGAGACAAGTTATGAAAGTTGTATCTGACTGCTTTGACTATCTTAGAAAGTATAAATGTGCGTGCCGCAAATCTTTGGGCTAAGTTTAGTTGATTGAGCCCCATCCCGTGAGTCCACATTGCCTAAATTTTGAATTGATCACTTTTATCAATTCCACGATCCCTTGAGTGACTCACCCATTAGTTGCATCTCTAGAACTTGTTTTGCATCTTGCTTGAGACTACACATTTGCATTGCACGCTGTGACAAAGTGATTAAGGCATTCGATTTTATTTTGATAAGCTACATAGCTAAATAGCCTTCCTTACATTATATTTACCGTTCTTTTTGCCCCGCCTAGCCTTTGTTTATCCTTTTTTCATGATTGAACCCTGACAATACGAGCCTTGGCCTCTGATATCCAGTATCCTTTGCCTTGCTTGGTTGGATGAGAGTTTGCATTTTTTTGGAAGTTTAGGAGAATCTGAAAGTCCCATATCTTGAGCGATTGGTATCAAAGTCGAAGATTCCATAGATATTCTTCTCCCCGATCACCCACAAAAAAAAAAACAAAAAAAAGGGTAAAAAAAAGTAAAAAAAAAAAGAGTTTCAAAAATAAAAGGGTGATTAGGGAGATTCAATTTAAAGTTCAGAAAACTTTGACCTGGTTGTATTCAGTTAAAATGTTTCAGGGTGAAAGGTGAAATGTCTTGCACACATTAAGCAAGAAGGAGAGTTTAGAGTGTTTTATTCGTTGAAGATCAATCCAAGCATGGCTCTTAACTCCTCATTCCCAAATTTTACCGCTCCTTACCCTAACCTAAGCCCCGTTGCAACCCGAAAAAGTCTTTTTGATTGTCACTTGTGCATTGCATACCAGTAGTGGAGAGTGAGGTTCTTACCAAGCTTATGGTAGTTTGTCTCTATTGGTTTGAGTATGAGAAAACACACATACATTTTCAAAATTGAGTGTTTGAGTGTTTGTTCTTTCCTATGTGAGGTTTGCTCTTTTTAACTGACCTACGTCCATAACTAACCGCGCACATTTGCATTATTCTTAAGACTGTTGGCGGATTTATGCCTCTGAAGTACTTGTTCTCTCCTTTGGGATTCGAAAATTTCTTCCTATCTCCTTCGAACTGAGTTTTGATCTTGTCCATATTAATCTTTGTGCTGGCTTGTTGAACTGATTTTGTTTTGATCGAAAATTCCTTATCCCAGAATGTTTCGGCAGCACATAGAAAATCCCAATATCAAATGTCTTAAAGCCCCAAATATGACTCGAGCGCATACTTGTAGCGTTTAATTCTCATCTTTTTATTATTTTGGTCTTTTTTTCGTTTGGGGAAGTGGGAGTAATCCCACCATGTAGATTGCATATCGCATTGCATTATTGTGCATAAGGGTACATGAAAATAAAAGAAGTGCATTACATAGCATCGTTATTGCATAAGCGTCACATCAGTAGTTCGCACTAGTACAAAAAAAGAATAAAAAAAAGGAAAAAGCAAAAAAAAACGTTATCTCATCATTGCATTGCATTGTTCTAAGTGCATAGAGTCATACATAGCGTTACATAGGTTCGTTGCATAAAGACCCTGCATCCTCATCATGCCAGACCTCCACCACCACCACTGGCGCTATCAGCCCCATGGGCTCCGCTTCCACCAGCTCCAAAGTAAGTGTCTCATTGATAGTAGGAGGAGTCTACCACCTCTGTATCACCACCTGAGCCAGATAAGTGTAACACTTCGGTACTGCCTGCATTAAGCCAAGAGTGTTCTGGAACCTGCCACTCTTGATTACCTCGAGGCCACCCCTGTGGAGCAGGCCAAGAAGTTCTTACGGTGGGCTCTGGGACAGGCCATCCCGACCATTCCTGAGTTTGTGTTCCCCATCCAGACGTTCGAGGCAGCTCCAAACCTCCTTGCGAAGGAGTAACGGGTACAACGGGTTGAGACGGAAGCACTGATGAGGCGTCATCTGCGAGGGCACGGTTATACCCCGCAGATGCACCCGAATCACTGCAAAGCACCACAGTAGGATCGACCGCGGCAAAGGAAGTTCCATAACCTAAATCCACGGTCGGTGCAGGAGACGCAGGAACATACCCAGGCATTCCATAGGGATACTGGGGCAAAGGATGAGAGGGTTGACGCCTAGACCCCGAATGATGAGATTCTGAAGGAGTACCTAAATGCAGTGAAATGCCTTCTTGCTCGCCGCACACAGCTCCACCAACAGCGCTAGACTCGGAGCATGTCTCCACCACGAAGCTGGGGGTGCCACGCCGAGAGCCGCGGCTCCGGCGAGAATTCCCATGATCATGAGACCTCACCTGATGCCCGTGCTCACCTAAAGACATGGAGGATATGCTGTTCTCCACAGACCGCTGAAAGTCGTGGCCAAAACCCGTGTCTCCGTGGTGGGAACTGGTTGAATGACTATCTTCAAGTAATATACCTTTCCCACGGTCATCGTGAGCCGGCATGCCCGTGCTCCGCCTACTCCTCTCCCCGTGCCTTCGGAGAGCAGCCTCACCCCCA
This sequence comes from Portulaca oleracea, assembly GCA_029582165.1. Taxonomy (NCBI): domain Eukaryota; kingdom Viridiplantae; phylum Streptophyta; class Magnoliopsida; order Caryophyllales; family Portulacaceae; genus Portulaca; species Portulaca oleracea. The sequence goes on along the minus strand of CM055868.1, from coordinate 29,117,763 downwards.
TAAGACCGCCTCGCGTCGGCCATGAAGGAAGAATGTCGAGGAGGGTCCCTCTGCTCCGACCGGCCACGAGGCACGTGCGCATCCAACGAGCGCGAGAGGATCCACGGGGCGATCGCATCATCATCCACGTCTGCGTCCCCAACCACAGAACCTGCAAGGTCTTTCTCGCGAGCCCATTTAAGTGTGAAGTAATTTTTGAGAAAGCCTTTCGCTTGTTTCCATCGCCACTGCACAGAATGAGGAAATTGGTCAAAGTTTGAGCAAATTACAACTAAGCAAGGAAAAAAGGGGAATCACCTACCGGCTTTCCCAGGATCTTCTCTAATTCCGGTTTGATGTCCTCACTAGTCGCCCTTGGGTAGCCGCAAACTGTGTCCCCCGAGTTGCTCTGACTCTTCTCGTCATCCTTGCAATAGGGCCCCAACTGCAACAAGCAAAGAATTGGTTATATTAGGCGGTAATAGAAGGAACATGAAAAGAGTAAATAGAGGTCTTCTTCCCCACCTTTCTGAAGGCCAGGCGGTCCCGATATTGTTCCCATTCCTCCCAGAATTGGTCGGGCGATGTCATCGATGCATGATTAGTATAACAGGAACCCCCCTTAGCTGCTGCAAACGCCTCGGCGTGCAAGGCTCGCGGATCATGCATGGTCTCGGGAGGGTCTGATGGTATTATCCACCTTTCATGGCCCAGGGTTTGCCTTGTAAGTCTCTCACCAAGACTCCAGATCCAACCGGTCGGGCCCTCCATCACCAAGCGTAGGGTACTATCCCTATGCGCCGCATTGCGTGAGGGAATAAAGTCTTGCGAAATATTGAAGCCAACCCAGGCATTCCAATTGACATCATCCTGCACAAATAAAGGAAACATTAGCACCAAAGAAATGCAAGAGAGATTACATGAAAAATGTACCTCTTCGAGGTGATCCAAGATGCGGCGCAACTCATCTAAGCTCCCAAATGGTTTCTTCTTTTGCTCGAGGTAGTTTTTGTGCAGATTACTGCTGCTATGCGGGCGTGTCGGGTAGGGATAGTGAATCCCTTAATGTACTCATACCCCCATACCTGCAAATATGTCAATACCGAGACTCACGATATAGAAAAAAAAAAAAAGAGAAATGCATGTAAAAGAGAAGCGTCTCGAAGATTACCTCGAGCACCTTCCACATGCTCGGGCTGCTCATCTCCCGCGGACTCTCTGGTGCGAAAAATGGGTCCACATCAGTACCAGGCCGAACACCAATGCGAAGCCAGCGAATGAAGTTAGCATAAGCAGCCTTTGCGATTCGGTGAATGACACCGCTCTAGATCAAGGAGATTCTTCATCGAGTCAAATAAACATCGTCTCCTCGATTGGCAAACATCGTGGCGAGAGATGAAATACGCCAGAAAATGAAGCGGCGCTGAAACTCATCCATATGAGTGAAGTCGGCGAAGTGATGACCTCGAAGGAACCATAAGAAAGCTTCATCTTTCGACCAAATCGGCGCCGTTCAAGCCGGGCTCTAATAGTTCCATCACTGATGGCACAACAGGTGGTCGACATCTTGACCACCCAGCGTGCCGGTAATCATCACAAAGTGGACGGGGTTATGGCCATTTCTCCTACGGGAGGTGGAAGGTGTTGGTGGAATCGAATCTCTCACAGCGCGCGCCCATCACCCGTGGTGTCAAGGTTCCTGTGCCTTGACACATTTCCAGAAGAGGTCGAATCCTGACTCTTCTAAAAGTGTAAGCGCCCAGTTATCTTCTGCAAAATGCTCCACCACCTTGATCGGCTTCCGCATATTGCCACCAGTTCTAAGGGAGTCTTCCTGAGGATGCACCACAAAAATTCAAAAAGAGACAAGTCCCTACAGCAACCTATCAGGTGATCCCTAATTTAGCAAAAGCTAAACTGAGCCTCCACTAAATTAGGGGGCTAAAAAAAAGAGAACAAAAAAAATCATTCGGCCCACCCGAGAAAAACGCAGACGGGTTCTTGCAAAAAGAACGAAGGTTGGGCCTTGTTTCTTTTCGGCCCACCCAAGAAAAGTGGATTGGGCCTCGCTGTTTTTCGGCCCACCCGAGAACGCAGACGGGTTCTTGCACCGAACTTTGGGCCGCATCAGCCCAACTCAAAAAAAGTGGGCTGGGCCGTATGCTGGATCCCAGACGGGTTCTTGCGCCGAAACCTTGGGCCGCATCAGCCCAACCAAAAAAAAAAAGAAAAAAATAAAAAAAAATGCCAGGGAAAGAAGGTTGGGCCCATCCAAGAGGGTTGGGCCTCGTTTTTTTTCGGCCCACCCAAGAAAACGCAGACGGGTTTCTAAGAATTGGGCCTCGCTTTTCGGCCCACCCAAGGAAAAGAGGGTTGGGCCTCGTTTTTTCGGCCCACCCATTCAAGACGCAGACGGGTTCATAAGAGTTGGGCCTCGCTTTTCAGCCCACCCCAGGGAAAGAAGGTTGGGCCTCGCTTTTCGGCCCACCCTTAGAAACGCAGACGGGTTACAGAGGAGCTGGGTCGCATCGGCCCAACTCACATGGGTTCTTTGATGACGGGCCTTGTCAGACGGGTTTTTGCTAAAAATCGATGAGGTTGGGCCCTTTCATCTAATGCGGCCCAACCTAGAAAGAAAGGTTGGGCCGTATGCAAGAACCCAGACGGGTTCCTAGCTCACTTTCCAGCCCAACTCAAATGGGTTCACGAGAACAAGGCTGGGCCGCTCATTTTTTTCGGACTGTCCCAGACGGGTTTTAGCTCAAATGGGCTCAATTTTTCGGATTATTTCAGGCGGGCTCGTTTTTCGGACTAACTCAAAATAGGATCGGTCTGGGCCTCTCACGCAGAAAACTCAGACGGGCTCATCATGCAAAAAAATCGGCCTATCATCCATGGTTCTCTAAAGTTCGATTTGAACAATACGGGTAATCGACATAAATTACTTCATTATTTGTAGCTAAATCAACAAGCTAGAATTAAAACATTTCTACTTGCAAATTTATGCTATAATTAAAGAGCAGAGTCAGGAAGAAGACATTACCCGGACATGTGAATGCTTGTGCCATACGTGATTCCACGGTTCAGGCACCAATATCGACGGTTCCCAACCCGGCCTAGGAATCCATGCTCGCCGGGAGCACATTTCATGTGCCCAGTTTGTTGCATGGGGTTGAACAGGCGGATCCCTAACTTTCCTAACCATTGCTTCCTAACTAGTGAATGAAGGATTTTTTGAGTAAGAAGTGGAAGTGAAGGATGAGATGTGTGATTGAAGGCATGAAGAGGCCCCCCTTTTATAAGGATAGTGGATGCATGCACACAACACAAGTGGCCAAGCGGCGGGTCCCAGCAACAAGATCATGGAGGGCATGCATTGGCCGAAAATCTATCCAAAAATCTATCCACATGCATTGGCCAAAAAGAAAAAAAGAGAAAAAAAAGAGAAGAGAAAGCGGGCTTGTAGGCAGAACGCAGACGGGTTCCTTGCCCTTACATTGGCCCAGATGCGTTTGCAGCGAAATTGGGCCTCGCTTTTCAGCCCACCCCAGGGAAAGAAGGTTGGGCCTCGCTTTTCGGCCCACCCTTAGAAACGCAGACGGGTTACAGAGGAGCTGGGTCGCATCGGCCCAACTCACATGGGTTCTTTGATGACGGGCCTTGTCAGACGGGTTTTTGCTAAAAATCAGACAGGTTGGGCCCTTTCATCTAATTGCAGCCCAACCTAGAGAAAGAAAGGTTGGGCCGTATGCAAGAACCCAGACGGGTTCCTAGCTCACTTTCCAGCCCAACTCAAATGGGTTCACGAGAACAAGGCTGGGCCGCTCATTTTTTTCGGACTGTCCCAGACGGGTTTTAGCTCAAATGGGCTCAATTTTTCGGATTATTTCAGGCGGGCTCGTTTTTCGGACTAACTCAAAATAGGATCGGTCTGGGCCTCTCACGCAGAAAACTCAGACGGGCTCATCATGCAAAAAAATCGGCCTATCATCCATGGTTCTCTAAAGTTCGATTTGAACAATACGGGTAATCGACATAAATTACTTCATTATTTGTAGCTAAATCAACAAGCTAGAATTAAAACATTTCTACTTGCAAATTTATGCTATAATTAAAGAGCAGAGTCAGGAAGAAGACATTACCCGGACATGTGAATGCTTGTGCCATACGTGATTCCACGGTTCAGGCACCAATATCGACGGTTCCCAACCCGGCCTAGGAATCCATGCTCGCCGGGAGCACATTTCATGTGCCCAGTTTGTTGCATGGGGTTGAACAGGCGGATCCCTAACTTTCCTAACCATTGCTTCCTAACTAGTGAATGAAGGATTTTTTGAGTAAGAAGTGGAAGTGAAGGATGAGATGTGTGATTGAAGGCATGAAGAGGCCCCCCTTTTATAAGGATAGTGGATGCATGCACACAACACAAGTGGCCAAGCGGCGGGTCCCAGCAACAAGATCATGGAGGGCATGCATTGGCCGAAAATCTATCCAAAAATCTATCCACATGCATTGGCCAAAAAGAAAAAAAGAGAAAAAAAAGAGAAGAGAAAGCGGGCTTGTAGGCAGAACGCAGACGGGTTCCTTGCCCTTACATTGGCCCAGATGCGTTTGCAGCGAAATTGGGCCTCGCTTTTCAGCCCACCCCAGGGAAAGAAGGTTGGGCCTCGCTTTTCGGCCCACCCTTAGAAACGCAGACGTTCTGAGAGGAGTGGTCGCATCGGCCCAACTCACATGGGTTCTTTGATGACGGGCCTTGTCAGACGGGTTTTTGCTAAAAATCAGACAGGTTGGGCCCTTTCATCTAATTGCAGCCCAACCTAGAGAAAGAAAGGTTGGGCCGTATGCAAGAACCCAGACGGGTTCCTAGCTCACTTTCCAGCCCAACTCAAATGGGTTCACGAGAACAAGGCTGGGCCGCTCATTTTTTTCGGACTGTCCCAGACGGGTTTTAGCTCAAATGGGCTCAATTTTTCGGATTATTTCAGGCGGGCTCGTTTTTCGGACTAACTCAAAATAGGATCGGTCTGGGCCTCTCACGCAGAAAACTCAGACGGGCTCATCATGCAAAAAAATCGGCCTATCATCCATGGTTCTCTAAAGTTCGATTTGAACAATACGGGTAATCGACATAAATTACTTCATTATTTGTAGCTAAATCAACAAGCTAGAATTAAAACATTTCTACTTGCAAATTTATGCTATAATTAAAGAGCAGAGTCAGGAAGAAGACATTACCCGGACATGTGAATGCTTGTGCCATACGTGATTCCACGGTTCAGGCACCAATATCGACGGTTCCCAACCCGGCCTAGGAATCCATGCTCGCCGGGAGCACATTTCATGTGCCATTTGTTGCATGGGGTTGAGCAGCGGATCCCTAACTTTCCTAACCATTGCTTCCTAACTAGTGAATGAAGGATTTTTTGAGTAAGAAGTGGAAGTGAAGGATGAGATGTGTGATTGAAGGCATGAAGAGGCCCCCCTTTTATAAGGATAGTGGATGCATGCACACAACACAAGTGGCCAAGCGGCGGGTCCCAGCAACAAGATCATGGAGGGCATGCATTGGCCGAAAATCTATCCAAAAATCTATCCACATGCATTGGCCAAAAAGAAAAAAAGAGAAAAAAAAGAGAAGAGAAAGCGGGCTTGTAGGCAGAACGCAGACGGGTTCCTTGCCCTTACATTGGCCCAGATGCATTGGCCCAGATGCGTTTGCAGCGAAATTGGGCCTTGCATTTGCAGCCTCAACGCAGGAACCCAGACGGGTTCCTGGGCCGTTTCAAGCCCCAAATCGCCTCAGTTCAAGCCCAGTAGTAATTCAGATACAGAATGGGCCTGGCGAGAACTCAGGCGGGTTCTATGCGCCAAAATGCGGAGCCCTACGTACCGGCCCAAGTCCATCGCAGCCAAAGTGGGCTTTGAAGAACTTAAACGGGTTACTTGCCCCTACCAGGCACGCCACCGGTCCGAGCCCATCGCAGCCAAAGTGGGTCTTGCAGGAACACAGACGGGTTCTTTGCGTCAAACAATACCGGCCCAGGCTCATCGCAGTTAAAGTGGGCCTTGCAATTGCAAGCCCAATTCGAGAACTCAGGCGGGTTCACAGAGCCAAAATGGGCCCAAGTTCGTCGTTCTAATTCAAGCCCAAAGCAGTGGCAAACTTAAGCCCATTTCCGAGAACTAAAGCACAACTGACAGGTAAATTCTCTGACTCGCTCTGATTTTCAGATAAACTGATGCCCTCCTTCTCTGTTTTGCAGAACAATGCACGAGATACGTCGGTTACAAAAAGACGAACTCATCTCCAGCGGCCGTCATCGGGCCCTCACAATGCGATGACACCCTTTCCAGCACAGAGACACAGGTCTTGCACTCCACGGCGAAATGAAGTGCATGATCTTGATCCACCTCACGGCGAAATGAGGCAGATCAATTCGGTCAGCTTTACGGAAGAAACTAAGCAGGCCAACCAACATCGGCGCAGGACCAAGCTTCCAAGCGTCACCTCGATCCGCCTCACGGCGAAATGAAGCGGATCAACCCCGACCGGCTTTACGGAAGAAACTAAGCAGGTCAACCCATACAGACACAGGTCTTGCACTCCACGGCGAAATGAAGTGCATGATCTTGATCCACCTCACGGCGAAATGAGGCAGATCAATTCGGTCAGCTTTACGGAAGAAACTAAGCAGGCCAACCAACATCGGCGCAGGACCAAGCTTCCAAGCGTCACCTCGATCCGCCTCACGGCGAAATGAAGCGGATCAACCCCGACCAGCTTTACGGAAGAAACTAAGCAGGTCAACCCATACAGACACAGGTCTTGCACTCCACGGCGAAATGAAGTGCATGATCTTGATCCACCTCACGGCGAAATGAGGCGGATCAATTCGGTCGACTACGGAAGAAACTAAGCAGGCCAACCAACATCGGCGCAGGACCAAGCTTCCAAGCGTCACCTCGATCCGCCTCACGGCGAAATGAAGCGGATCAACCCCGACCGGCTTTACGGAAGAAACTAAGCAGGTCAACCCATACAGACACAGGTCTTGCTCTCCACGGCGAAATGAAGTGCATGATCTTGATCCACCTCACGGCGAAAAGAGGCAGATCAATTCGGTCAGCTTTACGGAAGAAACTAAGCAGGCCAACCAACATCGGCGCAGGACCAAGCTTCCAAGCGTCACCTCGGTCCGCTTCACGGCGAAATGAAGCGTGCCACCCAGATCCGCCTCACGGCGAAATGAAGCGGATCGACCCCGACCGGCTTTACGGAAGAAACTAAGCAGGTCAACTCATTCAGGCACAGGTCTTGCACTCCACGGCGAAATGAAGTGCACGACCTTGATCTACCTCACGGCAAAATGAGGCGGATCAATTCGGTCAGCTTTACGGAAGAAACTAAGCAGGCCAACCAACATCGGCGCAGGACCAAGCTTCCAGCGTCCAACCGGCCGAGCGGGCTCGATTCATATCCAAGATCATCAAGACTACTTTGATCATCGTTTTACTCAAACTCGATCAAAGTGGGGGCTATCTGTAGACACCGGATTTTGTACCGGTATTAGTTTTAGTTGTTTATAAAAATAAGCTAGCCGAATAGTTTAGTAGCATGCAAACCCATTTCTTTTTTAGCCCGAAAACGATCATAATGGCCCAATATTATGGGCGAACCCGTCTGGGTTCTTTGGGCCTGAGCATGGCTCAGCTCGGCAAGAACCCATCTGGGTTGCTGGGCCAAATACGGCTCGGCCCAAAGCTGAACTCGGCTGAGTTTGTCATCGCGGCTAAACCTAAACCCTAGACGCACCCCTTTGCTCCCCTCATTCCACTATAAATTAAACCCTTTTTTCCCTTCCATAGACACACCATGGTATGCTAGAGTATTGACACTAGCATATTCTCTCTACCTCTTCTCTCCCTTTGCATGCTGCTTCACTAAAGGTTAGCATAGTTGATGTAAACCATGTAGTAATCTATCGAATTCGTTTTTTTTCTTTTATTTTCATTGTTTTGCATGATTTTAATGATGAATTTGTGAAATTCATATTTAACTCTTCCCTTTTATTTTCTTTTGTTTTGCTTTAATTTAATTCTAGTAGAGTCTATTCGTTGAATAGGCGGATTTGATGATTTTAATTGTCAAATTCGTAACCTTACCCCCGAATCCATCTTTGGATTCGCAGGCCAGAGTCTATATTTTAATGGTTTGTTGTTTTTCTCCTAAAATTCAACTGGCGACTCTATTTTCGTACTTTTTCTTTTTCTTCCTTTTTATGGTTTTTATGACCTATTTTACGTTTAGCGCAAGTAGTAATCCGGCTAGGTTCAATTCATGAACCCAGACGGGTTCCTCACCTTCTCCCTTTGTTTTTTTTCTCTATTTTCCTTTTTCGTGGGGTTTTGCAGCTACGAACCCGTCTTGGTTCAGCAGTGAACTCAGACGGGTTCTTGTGTATTTTCCCTTCCCTTTTTTTTTCTCTTTCTTTCTTCTTTCCTTAAAGGTGAATCTCGGGCGCATAAACCTTTTTTTCTTAATCTGTCAGCAAAGTTATTCTTAAAAGTTCAACCTTATTTAAGATTAAGCAATCCTAGTCGGCTCCCAATCATTCTTTAAGTAGCGCCGCGAAAAAGGTCCATCGATCAATTTTCGGGGTCTACACCCAGCTACCCCCCTACCTACACCCAGAAACCCATTTACCCATTTCCTTCTCTCTCTTATTTCAGCCGAGTAAACCCAATGCCCAAACCCTAATTCTATTCACTCATTCATTTCCCATTTTCCCTTTTCTCCCTCATCCCTCTCATCTCACTTCCTCTCTGATTCTCTCTTTTCTTTCGCCCAGACCACCGAACACCACACTCCACCATAACCATTCCCATCTCCATCTTTCTTTCTCTCATCTCATTTCATCTCCTTTTCTCTTCATCTCTCCCATTATCTCGTCTCTTCTTTTTCTCTTCTCCTTTCTATTTCTCGCGAATTCTCACTCATTTTCTCTCATTCTCGTTGTGCAGATTTGGTTGAAGAGTAACAGAAGAAGTGCGCACCATCGACGCATCATCATGTTCGTTCTAACCAAATTCATCTTGTCCGTCCACATGGAAGAAGAATGAAGGGTGGAGATTGAAAGTTGGTGTTTCGAATTCGACTATAAAAGTAGAGGAGGAGCAGATTCGAGTAACAAGGAGCTTTCGGCTTTCAATTAGGGTTAGCTTTAGGTTTATTTTTGTTCATGTTATAAATTATGTTTTTAAATTGTTTTGAATGTTTGTGATTTCAATTCTAGATTATGGTTTTGAATTTTGTTCTGTTTGATTCTGGATTTGATTTGGTTTGAATGTAATCGATTTGAAGTTTTGTATTTTGGAATTGGTATTGAATTGATCTGCGTTTGATTATGTGATTTATGGTGTTTGATTCATTTTGAGTTGGTGTTAGAATCTCTGTTTTGCTCATTTTTGCCCTCTCCCTTTTTCCAGTTTCATTTTGCTCCTGTTTCCTATGTTCTGTCAATGGACAGTAGGGAGTTGGGGATTTGACTCATTTCATTTTTCTTTCTTCCTCTCTTTCTTTGTTTCTCTATTTCTCTCTTGTTCTTTGTTTCGATCTTCAGGTAGTAGATATTAGGTTTTTCTTCTGTTCTTCTTTTTCTTTGTGTCGGTCAACTGGTTAATAGCATTAGGTATAGTTTCCTCTTTGCCTTGTCTTAATCGAGTTGTCTAGAGTCCTTGAGCTGGGTCAGTTCTAGGTATATTAGGGTTATTAGGATTCCTGTTAGTTTATTAGGTTTTGTTTAGGGATAGTCTGTTTCTTAAGGTTCTATTAGTTTAGCCACAAAACAATCCAACTTTTTAGTGAGGAGGAGGATTAAGAGTAACAAATCCTACTTTAAATTGAGGATTTGAGGATTCTTAGTAATCCAAATCACACTTTCTTGTTTGTTCGGGGGAAAGTTCAAGGTGAAGGATTCAATTGAAGTTTAATTCATCAAAGGTATAATTTCTCGTTCCCAATTTCATTATTAGTTGTAGTTTTATTGCTTTCATATTTCTTGCTCTTTAATTTCTTTCATCTTTATTACTTTCTTGATTATTATCATGTCTAGGTTAGTTTATTGCTTTATTTACATAATTTACCGCTTCCCGCATTGAGAAAACCCAAACACAAATCGATTACCTTAATCAAGCCTAACACTCATCCCTGAGATCGACAACCCTACTAAAAACCACAAAAATTACAACCAAACAATGGCGCCATTGCCGGGGATGGCGTTATTTGGTATATTAGGTGATTGGATTGTGTGTAAATAGTTTAATTGCTTTCTTGATTATGCTAGAAAAATGTAGTAAAAAAATTGAATATTAAAAAAAAAAGAATATATCGAAAAAAATAGAAAAAAAGAGATGGCATGTTTTAGCTTCCCTCAAAATGAGCAAGAATTATTTTGTGATTATCGTGACAGATTAAATGATTATCTTGCTTATTGGGAAGTGTTAGTTGTTACTAACGAGGGATTGAATTTCGAGACCCGTTCTCTTCTGAATTACTTTGATTTCAATGTTGAAAATGAGTATCGGGCTTGGGAATTATTTGATTGGTTGTACACGGATACTCGCCAATTTGGGGAGACTTTTTATTCATCGGGTTCTTGTTTTGGTAATCTGTGTGCTCTTCATGCTCAATTGCACTATGAGAAACGTTATGATCTTTCTCCATGTGATGTTGTTGAGTCTCGTCATTTGTGTGTGCATTGTGAATCTCCGTCTCATGCTTCCGAATCTTGTATGGACATTAGGCTAGATAAAATTGGTGCTGAAATAGTTGGTTTACAAGATAGGATGAATAAATGCATGTAAGAATTTGAACACGTGCTTAAACCTAGGGTAGAAACTTATCTTGCACAATTGGTTGATTCAAATGTTGAAATAGGTCATTCATCGTCTTTGAGTCCTGAAATGCATGACAATTCTTCTGTGTATGATTATGATTATGATTATGATGATGACTACTTTAATGGACATAGTTTTGTAAGGAGGATTAGTGATTCCTTAGCTCTAGCCCCACCTAGTGAGCATGAGGAACAAGATGATTCTGTGTGTGATGATGAAGAACTTGATGATTACATGCTTGATGATGAACCATTGTCCACAACATTGTCCATGCCTTTGTGTGAAGAAAAAGTTGAGTTTATTGAATGTCATGATGCTTGTGATATAATTGAGCATGATCTTGTTGAGAGTGGAGTTGAATCCTTTGTAATTGAATATGTAACGCCTCGAAAATTCAATTATAGAAAAGTCAAAGTCAAACTAACGTTAACAGACAAAATTAGCGGAATACTCAAACTCTTGTTGGGCGTCACTGCCGTATCCCCGAAGGAATACAAGGCGAGAAGGAAACTACAACTGTCTGATAACGGTAAACCAAACTAACAAACTCATACTTAGAAATAAACCTCAAAACTAACTTAATGTTTCTCATAAAAGAAAAGCAACATAATTAACGACTACTAAACATGTCGTCCTCACTTCTAATTCTCGTCCCCAGCACATAGATCTTCACCTGAAAACAAAACATTTCAAAAATGAAGGGAAAATCTCAATAATGTCTACCCCTAACGTTAAAAACAAGTTAAGTTCATTTCAATTTATTTGAGGGAGAGGGAACAAGTCAAACCTTTTCATAAACCGTTTAACCCTTACAACTATTTTCCTCAACCCAACCCATTCATTTTATTATGCAGGCGGGATATCAAATCTCATAAAGTAACATCGCCTACCAAAAGCATCAAAACATTCGCCTACCAAAAGCATCAAAGATAATCGCCTACCAAAGGCATAAATATAATAATCGCCTACCAAAGGCATCAATAATCGCCTACCAAAGGCATCAAAATAATCGCCTACCAAAGGCATCAAAGATAATCGCCTACCAAAGGCATAAATATAATAATCGCCTACCAAAGGCATCAATAATCGCCTACCAAAGGCATAAAAAATAATCGCCTACCAAAGGCATCAACATAATAAACCTGCTTAATGTTTCACTTTGAATTATTAGTATCTTATGCAAAGCTCATCTCACAACCCTCAAGTCAAACCCAACCCAAGTTATTAGTATCTTATGCAAAGCTCATCTCACTTTGAAGCCAACTTCGGGGGCTCCCCGAGCCGCGATGATAGTTCCGGTGGCCTAGGTGGTGGGCTTCGGTCAGAGGTGGGACTGTAGGGAGTCCTTTGGTGGAGATACCGGCGGTCGGGAACGTCAGAGGAGGTGTTTAGAGTCGGTCGAACAGTATCAGCAGCACAGTAACATCGCCGTAGTGACCCACCTTCGAGGGGTCCTCTAGCCGCGACGGTGGCTCCGATGATTGAGGTGGAAGGTGATAGTTGTCGAGGATAGTGCAGGCGACGACGAAGGGATGGTGTCGCGGTCAGCGGTGGTCCGCTGGTGGCGTGGCAGAGGTCCGAACAACAGCCGCTTACAATCGTTGCTCCTACTTTTGGGTGGCTCGGGGTTGCGATCCGGTGAGGCTCGTGGTGGTGCTCGGTGCTCCGGCGACTACCGGGTGGTGGTGCGACGCGACGGGAAGTGGTGGTAGTCGGCTGGGTGAGCGGCGATGGTTGTGCGTAGAGACCCGGGAGAGAGAAGACAAACGAGAGGTCCTGGGGTTCTTGCGCCGCGCAGGGTAAATGAAGGGATGGGGTTTAATTAAAAGACCTAGGGTTTAGCTAATAGGGGTATTTATACCCATAATTAATTTCAAAGAAAATTCAATAAAATAGGAAATTGATATCGCTGAAAATAATTAAATATTTATAATACTAGGTTTTTCCGAAATCTCTAAAATAATATATAATTACTAAAAAAAATACCCACATGAATAATAATAATAATAACAGCACTTAAGGTCATATACATAATATTACTAAAGTACCCACACTCCCATGCAACTCCCATGTACGTAGGAAATTACTAAAATACCCTTGTTAGCCCCTCAAAGGTCCTACGAGCTCAAGTGTTAGCCAAATTAATCACCGATAAAATCTCATAGTCAACGAATACAACTTAAATTATTAACGACGTCACAGTCAACGCCTTTGAATTTTTTGGGGTTTTACAGAATGTGTGCTAGATACTGATTTATTCACTTTCATTGAGAATTATTGCATTAGCGAGGCATTAGCTACCCTTTCTTGTGAATCCATTGATGTGAAATCTTGTGATGATGAACTTGAGTCTATGGGGATTGATTCTAAGTGTTTGAACTTGGTTCGTGACAATGATATTTTTTATGGTGATATGCTTTATGAGTCGTTGTTTGCATCCAAGTCTTTGCATAAGCATGTCCATGAATGTGTTGTATTGCACCCTCCCGTTGATTTGTATACCCAATCTCCATTTACGAGTCAATGGGAGGAGCCTTTTGTCATGTCTCACTTCACCATGCCTAAGAAAGTCTTGTACATTCTTGTAGTTCGTTCTTTCTATGACTATTCTAAGGCATTTGATAAATTGTTAAGAGCACTAATGTTTGTTGATATGTTATTGCGAGTGTGCTCTTACCTACACCATTCTGAGATGCATGAGAGGATGCATGACTTGTTAAGAGCACTAATGTTTTTCCTTTTGATCTTGCATGTGAACAATCACACACAGTATGTTTTTCTTGTTTATTCCTAACCTATTGTGTGATGTTCCTTGGATCGTGGATGGGGTATGCTTTTATTGAAGACCTCGAGGTAACCTCTTTCCACCCTCTCTTTGAGTGTACATATTCTTGATCCATGTTGCATGCTCGATTTTCCTTTTTGGGTGGCGAACCCCTTGAGTGTGAATGTTGGATATATATTGTTGTTGGAGCCGTGTGGACTTGGGTCGCCACCATTTTGTTTGTTATGTGTTTGTTTGTGTGTTTTTTTTTTTGGGTTTTCTACCTTATTTGTGACACCCTTCTTCTCACAATGGGGACATTGTGGTGTTTTGTGTTGGAGTGGGGGTGATATCTTTCATTGTTCATGGGTAGATAATCTAAGTTTTGAGTCTTTTATTTTTGTCTTTCGTAGTTTGTGTCCAAAATCTAAAAAATTTTGTGTGTGAAAGAAAAAAGGGGAGAAATGTTGTGAAAAACTGTAGGCACCGGAATTTGTACCTAGGGTTTGGGCGATCCAGGCCCATTTTTCTCAGCTCCCGCGGCCCATCTACGCAAGGATTTCTTTTGGGTCTCTCTGTTTGGGTTTAAACTGGCCCATTTGTGTATTTTTGATGTTCCGGGTTCTATTATCGGCCTAATGATGTCTGGTTCTGAAATTTTTGCTTGAGCTATCTCCGACACTTAAAATCTTTGTTCTTTTTTATTTTCTTTTCTTTTTGGGGAAGCGGGATTAATTGGAATTAATCCCATCATGTAGAAAAATAGCTTGAAATCGCATTAAATAAAGCGTCCAGTTGTGGATACACCAAATTCGAGTCTTGCATAAAATAAAAAAATATATTACAAAGAGTCCTGCATAAAAAAGAGAGTCTTGCATTGCGTAATAAAAAAGAGGGATAAAAAAAATAAATAAATAAATAAATAAATAAAAGAGAGAGTCATGCATTGCATTAAAATGATCACCACAGGGAACTAGAATCGCCGCTGTCCTCCACCAAGTTGCCCCCTGCATTTGAAGTTCCTGCGTTGGAAGCGCCGGCCATGCCAAAGTAGGTATCCCAGGAGTAATAATCAGACCCAGGAGCAGTCTGCACAGGAGGTGATGGCCCAGTCAAGGGTATTTCCGAAGGATGCACACTCGACGGCGAAGACACGGAATGTTCCTGCGAAGCAGCCAGCCAGGAATGATCAGGAACCTGCCATTCAGCAGAGGGAGTAGGCCATACCGGACCAGTTCCATAGCCAGGGACGGGCCAACCAGAAGAAGCAGATCCGCCCAGCCAAGAGTGCTGAGGCACATGCCACTCTTGGGAACCTGTGGGCCACGACGAACCCATCTAAGGAGCAGGGATAGGCCATCCTGCAGAACCAGAACCAAATGATGAAGCATCATAAGCTGTAGGGCGCGAAGTAGCGTCATCCGATAGGGCCTGACCGCCAGTATACCCTACGGATGCACCTGAATCGCGGTCCCTCACTACCATTTCACGACCACGACGAGCAGAGCGCACTGAAGCCGGGGTGTGACGAGAAGGAGGAGGCCGGTAGGTGGCGCTCGATTCATAAGCATCCTCCACCTAGTAAGGATGAGGCTGAGCATCACCATATCCAGTGCTGTGATATGACCCTCCATGACCCAATGATTCCTTCAAGGACATTTGAGCCATGTCCTCTTCCATGCTCGGAGGACGACGGCCTCTGCTACCGGACCTGCTACGATGGGATCCAGTGGAATGTTGACCTTCGATCAGAATGCCTTTGCCCCGACCCTCTGGTACAGCTGCTAGAGGAGGACGAGAAGACCCTCCAACTTCCTCCCGAGATCGACCTCGAGTGGAATATTCCCCAACTTAAGAGCGACGTGGGGGCTCTGTATGAGGAGCGCTTGCAGTGGAACGTCGAGGCGGCTCTCTGGGAACGGATTCAGCATCGGCCTCCATATCGGCCCGTCTAGCAGCACCACCTTGATATCTCCCCAAACCAGTGAAGCCCCGATCAATGTACTTCCTCATGGTGCTCCACTCCTTAGTCAGTTGCCGGAGAAATCCCCACCGCGGCTGGAAAATAGCAAAACCAAGGGGTCATTCACAAGTGGTGTACAGGGTAAAAGGAGGCAATATAAAACAAAGTTTTACCGGTTTGTGGTCGAATTCTTGGAGCGCAGAGCACTCACTACTGTTCTCCACTACCAGGAAGCCACCGATCTTTCGTCTCTCTTGAGGAGCCTCCACTTCGGCAGCTGCAGCGTAAGGTCCCAGCTGTAGACTTTCCCGTTAGAAAATGGCTAAAACATGACAAGGATAAATAAGGAAGATGCATACCACTCGAGGAGCCAAATGGCTAAGGTAACACTGGAACTCTTCGTCGAATTGATCCTGGGGAACGTTGTGCACGAAATCGTCAAATGCTTGACCCCAGACTAGATCCCTCAAAATGGCCGGATCAATCCACCATGGCTCAAATCTCTGTACTGGAGGATCTAGGGGAATGAGGCCAGGGTAACCTCCCAAAATCTGCCTTGAGGCCCTCTCCCCTAAATACCATACATAGCCGTAAGGCCCTTCAATTAAGAGGCGAAGACGGGTGTCGTGTTCCACCCGATCCAGAGGTTGTGGTAACCCTCTGATGTCGAAATCGGCCCAAGGACGCCAATTTATCTGATCCTGTAAGAAGAAGGATACATTTAAACATGGCATGTCGAAGAAAATAGAAAAGGCGTCAAGAGTAAGGAGATACCGCTGCAAATTATCCAAAATGCCGCGAATGAGGTCGAGAGCCCCCAACTTGTATTTCTTATCATGTATGCCCTCAATAGTCCAGCGTTCAGCAGCTGGCACTGTCTTGGTCTTCTTTGAGCGAATTCCCAGGGCCAAGATATACTCATATGCCCACGACTGCATGCACAATATGTCAAACCGGGAATGAAAGATGAATAAAACCCTTAAAAAAAAAAGAAGAAGAAGGATCGAGCACATACCTCGAGCACCTTCCACAAGGAAGGACCGTACTGGTAGCGAGCCTGGGCTGCATGGAGGTAAACTGGATCCGCATCCAATGAAAGACGGACGCCACGACGGAGCCAATGCATGAAGTTCGCATAGGCCGCCTTGCCCCAGTTCAGGTTTCGGATATTATCAAAGTTGAGGAGGTTCCGAAACCAGGACAGAGAAATGTTATCCCCATGGTTGGAAAAGAGCGTGGCAGAGATGATATATGCCATAAAAATGAAACGGCGTTGCTCTAGAGGCAGGTTCTGGAAATTCGCATCGCGAACGGTCATCTCAAAGTGCTTATAGGAAAGGTTAGAAAGACCTTGACGGCGCCCCAAGCACGCAGACACTGGAGCCAGCAAATCTAGAACTACCGGAGGAACATCTGCTTCGAAGACCACGTCCTGCCCACCCCAAGGGAGACCGGTGATCATGACAAAATCTTCAGGTGTGACTGTCATCTCACCTACCGGGAAGTGGAATGTGTTAGTAGAATCCCACAACCTCTCCGCCATCGCTCGACCAATAGCGCAAAACGTCCTTTTCTTCCAAGCCTCCAAGCATTTCCAGAAAGGCATGAAGCCCGCCGTGGTCAAAGTCTCTTGAACAAAATTCCCCGGGATTGATTTCGCTGCCTTAAGTGGCTCTTTTACCTTGCCATGGGAACGGTAAAACCAAGCGTGGTTCCAAGATTCAACAATAAGATCAGAAGGAGCCATTTCCATGCTGGGAACGAAGTTCCGTCGCGGGGACCGCTCATGAGGCCAAGCCGCCGCATGTGGAAGAGGAGGATTACGGTAACCGCGGGGTTGCATCTTTTCAAACCTGAAATTTGCTTCAAGATTTCTTTCTAGAGAGAGAAGTAGTGAGCTAGAGAGATGAGGGAATTGAAGATGTGAAGAAGATGAAAGAAACCCCTTTAATTTATAGAAAGGGTGGGTGAGTGTGAGCCACTCGTTTTTGTAACCGCCTCGAGATGCCAAACGCATTTCATTGGTCGAAAATCTAAGAGGTTATCCTTTTGTCACCCAAAAGAGAGGCAGGGTGACGTGGCCCCTTTATGACCACAAGTGGGACGGACCCATTTTGATACCTTCACGAGGCAGGAAAAAAAAAGGAAAAAAGAAAGAAAAAAAAAGAGAAAAATGCACAAACCCCGCCTAGGTTTTGTGCAGCCCAGAAGACACGGCCCAGAGGGTGCGGACCAGCCGCGGACGCGGCCCAATAATAAAAAAAAAAGAGAGAAAAGCCAAAACCTGCCTAGGGTTTGGCTCAAATAGGCCCACGATTTAAGCCCACAGTCGGAGCCCACACTCCGGCTTTGCGGCCCGCAGGTAAAAAAAATCGAATCTCCTTGGTTTTATTTCAATAAAACTAATGTTCGATCTTTTCTCTCATAATTTTCAGGTTGCCGACAATGGGACCACCATCACCCAGCTACCGCATAGAAGGTCGATGCCATCATCATTCCGGGCCATCGGCAGAGTTTCGATGCAGTCCCAACCTTCGGGCCATCGGCAGAGTTTCGATGCAGTCCCCATCTCCGAGCCATCGGCATCGTGCCCGATGAAGTCTCGACCCCCAAGACCATCAGCAACGCGCCTGATGAAGTCCTTCGGCATAAAAAATGCCAGCCAATATGAAGCGACACCGGGAAAGACTGGACCCCATATGAACCGACACCGGGAAAGACTGGAAGCGACACCGGGAAAGACTGGACCCTATATGAAGCGACACCGGGAAAGACTAGAACCGACACTGGGAAAGACTAGAAAATTCCA
Organism: Portulaca oleracea; assembly: GCA_029582165.1. Classification (NCBI taxonomy): domain Eukaryota; kingdom Viridiplantae; phylum Streptophyta; class Magnoliopsida; order Caryophyllales; family Portulacaceae; genus Portulaca; species Portulaca oleracea. Next base: position 29,099,349 of record CM055868.1, on the reverse strand, counting down.
TCAACCATCAGCATCATGTAAAGCATCATTCTTGCTCGAGATCATCTCAAAGGAGGCGTATGTCGCTCGCAACCTCGACGCAAGACTCAGTTTCCAAGCATCAAATCAGGCTTTGTAAACCAAAGTCATATCCTCAAACTACTTTGATCTTCATCCTATTCGGACTCGATAAAAGTGGGGGCTCTCTGTAGACACCAGAATTCGTACCGGTATAAAACCCGACTCACCAAAAATATATAAGCCCAAAATAAATCCGGAATAATTGTTAAAACCCAAAGGGGTTTTATTCTTTTCACAGCCCACACAGAAGAAGCAGGCCAGGCGCGCGCCTCGGCCCAAAACAAATTAAACCCACCTAGGGTTTGATCCAGCCCAGAAATGATCAAACCCCGCCTAGGGTTTGAGCGACGCAGCACGTGACGTCGTTTTACGCCAGGTCAGTGATCCGTGTGACGAAAATTGTTATACCCCGCGTAGGCTTTGGTGATTTTAGCGCCAAAAATTTCTGCATGCATGCAATTGCAATCCCCTGCTTTTTGCCCACGTGGTTGACTTTGCCCCTTGACCCCATATACCCCGCCTAGGCTTTGGAATAAAATAGCTTGATTTTTGGGGTATGTCCCCCACCATTTCCCTCTAAAAGCCATACTCCTCCACCTATAAATACCCCCTCCATTCCACCTTCATTTCATCAACAATCATCAACAACCATCATCTATTCTACTCTCATTTTCTTTCATTATCTCAAATTCTCTTCATCTCCATAATCACATTCTTCACTACCATACAATCATCCACATACACTTTTCTTAAGCCATCCACATTTCCTTATCCGGGTTTCAAATCAAGGGGCAACTCAAGGGATCGATTTCATCACCGCTACAACCAAAGCAAGGTTCGTTTCTTTGATTTAAATTATTGTATTTAATCATGTAATCTTTTATTTAATTCCGTGCTTGTACATTTATTTTGTAAAATAAAACCACATTTATTTTTTTATTGCATGATTTGAATAATAATTCCGCGAAATTAATCAAACTTCTCCCCGCTCTCTTTCTTTCCAATGTTGATTCTAGTAGAGTCTGTTTTATAACAGGCGGATTCGAGAGTTCTTATAACTCTCGAATTCATAACCTTACCCCCGAATCTAGAAATCGGGTTCGTAGACCAGAGTCTTTCTTTTATTTTATGGTGCGTCGATTTCCTTAAATCGGATGGCGACTCTTTAAATATTTTTTTTTATAACTTCGTTTAATTATTTAAAGTATTCGATTTCTTACACAATATTAGTTTACAAAAATGATTTAATATTTATTCAATGATAAAAATGGGTTTGGTCCGAGGAGAAAATGGCCAGAAATTATTAAAACCTAGGAGGGTTTTGATAATTTCCACCAATTATCTCCCTGGGCCTAGAAGCAAGATAACCGGCCCAGAATTCGTCAAAGCCTAGGCGGGCTTTGACAAATTCTGAAGGTCGGCTTGCTTCTTGGGCCCTTGTTTGTCAATTGGGCTGAAATTAAATTATTTGAGATTATTTTGTGTAATTTCCGGATAATTTAAATAATATAAAACGAGTTTGTAAATAAATAAAGTTTCATCACCCCGAAAATGAATTTCGAAAATAAAAATATCCTTATTTAAGGATTAAGAAACCTTAGTCGGCTCCCAATCACAAATGTAGCGCATCCGAGGAAAACATTTCCCCCGAACGGGGGGAATTTTTCCGGGTCCTACAAAAACCCAACAGTTTCTTTTTCCTTTTGAAGATGTTTCCGTTCACAGTTGTGTAGATAGTTGTCTAATTGGCTGATTCAATCAGTTAGAAGCGGCCGGTATGAATAATGATAGGCCTTAGGAAGGATTTTTGCCATGATTTATCTCTATTAGACCTCTACATGGAATGAGAAAGCGGAATCCTCAAATCTTACACGCTTTGACTGTGAATTCTTACCTAAGTTAGACGGTTTTAGTTGTTCAATTGTTTAAGCTCTTAATTAATGAATTAATTAATTACTGTCGAGCCTACCGTCATGGGTTTGTTTGGGTGGATCGGCACCCTATGCCCCTTAAGTGTAATGACTCACGTATGGAGAAACCCAGCACGGAGGGTAAACCCTTTGCGAAGGCCGGTACTTAAATCCCGCAAAAAACCCGACATCGACGCTCTAAAAGACACAAAACAGATTGAGTGGAAAGAAAAGAGCGTAGGTTTTGAAAAGAAAGAAAAGAGTGAAGCAAGAAAAAAGAAAAAGAGCAAAAGAATGGTAAGAAAGAGCAAGGAAAAGCAGAAAGAAAAAGAAAGAAAAGAGGAAGTAAGAAAAAGAAAGAAAAAAATAGAAAGAAAAACCAAGAGTGAAGTTAGGATAGACCCGAGCTTGAGCATGAGAACAACTCTGATTGTCTAGTTTAGGATAGGAAGGACCGATTAGGGCCCACTTGCACATATGCACGAGGTGTTTTGCTCATCATGAAGTGTTTTGGTTCAAAATCTCAAAGATTTGCAGTTTTCCAACCTTCGTATCTTAATTTGTTTACACTTGCTTCTTCCAACTGATTGTTGAGGCGGGTTGGGGAACTAGGTGCATGATTGGGGACGGTAATATTTTCTTTGCTTTTGTTTTGTTTCGTTTTTCGGTTTTCACTTCTTTTTCTTTCCCCTTTTACTTTTCTCGTGGCTTTTGTGGGTATAGTTGCTATAAACCCTCACGAGACCTACCTCGTCCACCCGGGCTACCGGGGGGTTTAAAGGGCTTGATGCGTGTGCTAAATGCATCCGCGATTCCTGCGAAAGTGAGTTAGGGTTTTTAGTTTTTCTTTTTAGTCCTTTTCTTTGTTTTTAGTTTTGCTCGGGGCGAGCAGACCCTTGTGTTGGAGTGTTGTTCGGTCTCGTTCCGAGCCGAATTTCTTCTCTTTTATGGGGTATTCTTGCTTGTCTTTAACAATTATTCTAGTAGTTTTATTATGTTTTTACTCTTTTATTAGATTTTATAGCATTTTATTATTTTTGTTATTATTATTATTATTAAAATGAATCAAACATTATAAATATTAGTAAATAAAATAAAAACCTAATCGTTAATTCTAAGCTAGCCCAAATTCCCTCCTCCTAATTCTTTCCCTTCGGCCTAGCTAACCTAAACCCAGCCCAATTTCGTTTTCTACCCAGCTACCCGCCTACCCACACCCAGAAACCCATTTACCCATTTCCCTCTCTCTCTTATTTTAGCCGAGTAAACCCAATGCCCAAACCCTAATTCTATTCACTCATTCATTTCCCATTTTCCCTTTTCTCCCTCATCCCTCTCATCTCACTTCCTCTCTGATTCTCTCTGTTCTTTCGCCCAGACCACCGAACACCACACTCCACCATAACCATTCCCATCTCCATCTCTCTTTCTCTCATCTCATTTCATCTCCTTCTCTCTTCATCTCTCCCATTATCTCGTCTCTTCTTTTTCTCTTCTCCTTTCTATTTCTCGCGAATTCTCACTCATTTTCTCTCATTCTCGTTGTGCAGATTTGGTTGAAGAGTAACAGAAGAAGTGTGCACCATCGATGCAGCATCATGTTCGTTCTAACCAAATTCATCTTGCCCGTCCACATGGAAGAAGAATGAAGGGTGGAGATTGAAGGTTAATGTTTCGAATTCGACTATAAAAGTAGAGGAGCAGATTCGAGTAACAAGGAGGTTTCGGCCTTCAATTAGGGTTAGCTTTAGGTTTATTTTTGTTCATGTTATAAATTCTGTTTTTAAATTGTTTTGAATGTTTGTGATTTCAATTCTAGATTATGGTTTCGAATTTTGTTCTGTTTGATTCTGGATTAGATTTGGTTTGAATGTAATCGATTTGAAGTTTTGTATTCTGGAATTGGTATTGAATTGGTATTCTGGGTGAATCTGCATTTGATTATGTGATTTATGGTGTTTGATTCGTTTTGAGTTGGTGTTAGAATCTTTGTTTTGCTCGTTTTTGCCCTCTCCCTATTTCCAGTTTCATTTTGCTCCTTTTTCCTATGTTCTGTCAATGGACAGTAGGGAGTTGTGGATTTGATCTCATTTCATTTTTCTTTCTTCCTCTCTTTCTCGGTTTCTCTATTTCTCTCTTGTTCTCTGTTTCGATCTTCAGGTAGTAGATATTAGGTTTTTCTTCTGTTCTTCTTTTTCTTTGTGTTGGTCAACTGGTTAATAGCAGTAGGTATAGTTTCCTCTTTGCCTTGTTTTAATCGAGTTGTTTAGAGTCCTTGAGCTGGGTCAGTTCTAGGTATATTAGGGTTATTAGGATTCCTGTTAGTTTATTAGGTTTTGTTTAGGGATAGTCTGTTCTTAAGGTTCTATTAGTTTATCCACAAAACAATCCAACTTTTTAGTGAGGAGGAGGATTAAGAGTCACAAATCCTAATTTAAAGTGAGGATTTGAGGATTCTTAGTAATCCAAATCACACTTTCTTGTTTGTTCGGGGGAAAGTTCAAGGTGAAGGATTCAATTGAAGTTTAGTTCATCAAAGGTATAATTTCTCGTTCCCAATTTCATTATTAGTTGTAGTTTTATTGCTTTCATATTTCTTGCTTTTTAATTGCTTTCATCTTTATTGCTTTCTTGATTATTATCATGTCTAGGTTAGTTTATTGTTTTATTTACATAATTTACCGCTTCTCACATTGAGAAAACCCAAACACAAATCGATTACCTTAATCAAGCCTAACACCCATCCCTGAGATCGACAACCCTACTAAAAACCACAAAAATTACAACCGAACAGCAGGGTACAAACACTAGTATATACATGAACACCAATTTAGGCTCTGTTCAGCAAAAGGAGCGGATTGGGTAGCGGATAGTTGTTTGGGTAGTGGATAGCTGTTTGGATAGCAGATAGTTGTTGCATGTTAGCGGATAGCTGATAGCGGCTAAGTAGTTGTTTGTAAAAAATTGTGTTCTAGTAAAATTAACTGTTGGAATAGCTGATGAATGTAAAATGACCAAAAAGTACATAATTATTTCTATTATTATTCTTTTATTATTGTTTGTATTGTTATTGTTATTACTAGGCCTCAACCCGTGCGATGCACGGAGTGAACTAAATTAGATACTTGAAATTTTATAAAAGTCATGGATAAATAACTATCTATACAAAGTCGTGTTGCACGAGTATATTAAAAAATGTGTTTAACAATTAAAAAGAAATTATAATATAAATTTACGTACATATAAATATACATTCTAATTATAAGGGAAAAAATACAAAAATAACAATTTAATTAAGAAATATGCATGTGCATACCAATTTAAAAGGAAACCATAAAATGACATTATGAATTCAATATACATGTATGTACCAATATTAATAAAAATATTTACATATCAATATTAAAACAAACAATAAATAGCATTATATCTCATAGACTAACCTACGAAAAATAAAAATATCATGACTTATATGATAATATTAAATGAAAGAGAGTATTATTGTGTTCCGTAGTAGTAAGCTATTCGAATGAAACTGCATAAAATACATAATAAGTTGTTCGAATGAAAATTATATGTGTACATACCAATATAATAAGTTATTCGAATGGAAATAATTATATTACTGATATTTGTACCAAAATAATTTACTTCGGTATTTATCTATTTTTCGATTGGTTGGAGACCGTACAATTAATCTCCTTTCTCCATTTTGTGGGACCCAAAAATGATACTATATATTAATATTATATAAATAGATTTTTATTATCATTACCATTATTATTATTATTATTATTATTATTATTATTATTATTATCATCATCATCATCGTCATTATTATTAAGGATAACATCTAAATAATTATTGATATTTGCACCAAAATAATTTGATTTAGTATTTCTTTTCTCCATTATGTAGGACCCACAAAGTTTATTATTAATATTATAAAGATATATTTAGATATTATTATTATTATTATTATTATTATTTATATATTATAGATAACACCAAAATAATTACTTATATTTGAACCAAAATAATTTAGTTTAGTATTTATAATTTAGTATTTATCTGTTTTCTGATTGGTCAGAATCCCTACAATCAATCTCCTTTATCTATTCTGCGAGGGCCACAAACTTTACTATTAATATTATATAGATATAAATCTTTTAATTTCTTTAACTGTAAATAAAATTTGGAAAGAAATAGAAAATAAAATACAATTTAAATTCAAATTGAACAAAAAGAACAAATATAAAGATATTATCATATGAAAACACACTAAAACAAATTGCGCAAATGGAAATATACCAAATACCAAATAGAAAAAGATGGACCAAAAAATCGAGCTGATGGATAATTTAAATTTTAACATGAGCATTACAACTTGATCATAATGGGCAAATTTTAAAAATTATTGAAAAATATGTAAAAGAAACCATATTACCATATAGTAACTCGAAGCTTCAATTCTACAACTTAGAACTATTTTATAACCCAGCAAAAATAGTAAGGTGAAACAATCTACAATTCGATAAAGGTGAACTCGAAGTAAAAATTATGAAATAATATATCATTCAACTCTTACATTACAATAATTCATCTCTTTAATTCAAATCATGAATCACAATAATTCAACTCTCAAATTACCTAGCCTCAATAGATAAACTCAAAATTAGTCAACTACATCAAGGCCCAACTAATTTTAAGCACTATCTTAGAAACTTGAGGGTATTCCCTCCAATAAGGATGAAACCAATATTCCCTAGAAACTTGATTAATAGCTATGAAATTCATGTTAGGTGTTGCAAGTTCCTCCCTGAAAGAAAAAAATTAATAAAGTTAGATGAAACATTAAATGGGACACCAATATTCAGCGTGCAAAGCTTAATACCCAATCTTTTGAGCACAACATATAACTTTATAGCAATGCTACTTTATTTAATAAGACAATGAGACAATTCAACTAACGAAAGGGCAAATACTATTATCAAATGGCCAAAAAGCCACTAAATGTGATGAAAGTAGTTTATATTCAAATTACCAAGTGCAAGCCTTTACTAAAGACAAACCTAGTGAAATAGCCCCAAAAAAAAACCACTAATTCATCAAAAAAGTGAAAGAACACCTTTTAATGGAAGTGAAAGAACACCTTGTACTAAAGACGAACCTAGTGAAATGGTTTCAACAATCCACATGCAACTATAAGGAGCAAATGTGTGAATTATGCCACTGTCATTTGTGAAACTGTAAAATTTCTTAAACATCTCAAACAATGCCTCCACCTCACTCACGATAACTGCAAAAACAAATCAACAACAAATCATATCAACATTGCAAGAAATCTAGGCAATAAATTGAAAAGACAACATCAGTCCAACACAAAAATTCAAAATCCAAACATACAAAATCATCAAAGCGAAGGGAATTAATCCTATTCGCTCATATACATCAAAACTCATTCAGGATGTGTAAGGATACCTAACGATTAAACCAATTATGGTAAGAAAAACAATACATTGAGTTGATGGTAGACAGTGAGAAAATCAATGGTGGACAAAGGAGAGTGTAAGGCATATTCAATTGGAAGAACATGATTTGAAGTTTTAAGGAGAGTGAAATTGAGAAGCAAAGTGAGAGAGGGAAGAAGCAGTTATGAAGAAATTATGGAATGAGAAACAGTAGTAGGATATGCAATTGAGAATTTTGAGGAGAGAGAAATTGAGAAGCCAAGAGTAAGAGAAGGCCAGAAGGGGCATCAGTTAGGTTGAAATTAGGGAATGGGAAAGTGGGGAACGGTGGTTACAAATAGAGGATTTGGGAGGAAGGGTGTTTGACTGCGTAAAATTCACATTCCATAATTAATTTATTTATCTAAATTTCTATTGGCTCAATTACCTACAAATGTTCTCCTTTCAGAATTCAGTGGGGCCCACCTACTTTTCCATTATAATATATATAGATTATTATTATTATTACTATTATTATATTTTGTTGTTATCATTTTTTTAATTATTCAAGCATATATGATAATAAGAAAATTACAATAGCTATTTGACAATATATTTTTATGTTAGAATTATATTAATCCCTAATTAAATTATTATTTAAGGTCCTTGGGATCAAAAGAAACTTTAATCCCCCAAATCACCCTAATGGATTATGACTAGGCAAAGAACTACAATATCAAGCAATAAATTGTTGGATAAATACGAGCAGAGAAATGAAGTCCACGTAGGTATAGCCTTCCAAAGCCACCATTTCCAAGGAGTCGCTAGCATTCTTCAAGCTTAGAGCCAACATCGAAAGGAGGCCTTTTGGCCACTATCCTCTTCAATTCTACTTCTTTCAAAGCTATTGATATATAATGAAGGCAACTTATCAGGTAGAAAATTCGAAGTGGGTTTGCTCAATTAGAAAAAAAAAATTGAAAACATGAATTTACAGTCAACACTTAGATTTAATGTAGAAATTATGTCAAAGGGAATGAATTTCTCCCTTCTCTACCCACCAAAATTACACACCTAAATTGAAGACCCTATTGTAGAAATTGCAATTGAATCATCGCTAATTGGCACATTTTGATTGAGGAATTTGAAGGGGAGAGGATGGTGTTAGTTCTGGAGGGGAAGAGAAGATTAAGGAAATCAGTTCTTCCAAGAAAGAGAGTTGTAGACACTAGAGCTATCTTTTATGACATTGGAGCTCTTGATTTATTGCTTCCACTGTACTTTAATGGCTTTGTCTGCTCTTCTTTTTTTTTGAAAGAAAGAGAGAGACACAGCCACGCAGGGAGAAGAAACAAGAAATGATTTATACTTAGTGCCTCTTTGGCGTAATTTCTAATAAAGTGTTTTTGCATCTTATAAACAGTTTTTATAAAAGTTATTTTTGGAGAGACTTTGAAGTGTTTGGCCTATCTTATGACATAAATGATTTTACTAAATTAAAGTGTTTGGCCTAACTTATGATATAAATGTTTTTACTAAATTTAATTTGTTAGCTTAATTACTTTTAAAAATTATCATGTGTTTTTCTGGAATAAAATTATCATATGATTATTTACATTTTCTCTTTTTATTCATTTTTAAACATATTATCAAATTTTAATTTTAACAATAATTATAATCGTATAGTTATAATTATAGTTATAATTATTATTATTAACTATTTATGGTCTTACTTAACTATACAATTTAAATTAAATATTTATATATCAAAAAATTACTAATACCATATTTGCAAAGGAATTAGATAATAAAAATGTCCAACATAATATTAAAGGTTCTAACAATATAATATTACAATATCTAAATACTATTTTATAAGAATCATAATATTTATTTAAAATTATGGAAACCAATCACTGGAGAATCTTGTAAATTGAGTAGTTATTAGTGTGTAAGAATCAGAAGCAACAATTTACAGCTTCTGCTTTTGAAGCTGTTTTTGGCCAAAACTGTTTTTGAAAAATAGTTATTAGCTTCTAAAAAAAACACTGTTTGGCCTAGGTTGTGCTTTTTAACTCCAAAAACACTCCCAAAAGTTAGGCCAAACAAGCACTTATATATGGATGGCAGGAGTTGTAATATGAGAGAAAAGAATAAGGGCAATATTGGAATAAAAAAGTTGCAAACGTTATTCCTCATCTCAGACGTTAGTAGTTGCAACGTTTGAGAAATCCCATCAAACGCTGGCTCAGACGTTGTATATCAATCTAAAAAGCTCTTTTACCGAACAAGTCAAATTTTAGAAAATAGCGTTTTTATCAATTAAAATGCTAAAAGCTAGCGCAAACGCTATTGCCGAATAGGCCTTTAAGAAACTACATTCAACCACGTCAAACAGAAACTTAAGTGCATGCTATTTCAAACAAAAACAAACATAAGTCACAACCAATTAAACCCTAAACAAACCTATTTCTGAAATAAATTAATCTCCAACTAAACAACTATTTATCCATCATAAGCTAGCAATTCAATGTCAACAGTATATCAAACACACATTTAGACATTCAAACATGCATAATTAAAAGGGAAATTGGAATTAAATAAACCAACCTTTGGGGTGCTTTGATATAACGAGCCAACCTTGAACATGAATAATAGACAAACTGATCTTAATATGTTATTTTTTCCAGCAAACCGCCACCAAATCAAACTCGTCGGAAGTGTGACGTGGCGGTAGCGGAAGCTTACATGGAGGGTGTTTTAGCAAAAAAATGAACATTAATATTAGTCACTATGAGAAGCTTCCGCCATCGCCACGTTACACTTCCGACGTGTTTTACTTGGTGGCAGTTTGCTGGAAAAAAACAACCTATTAAGGTCAGTTTGTCTAATATTAATGTTCAAGGTTGGTTCGTTATATCAAAGCACCCCCAAATGTTGGTTTATTTAATTCCAATTTTCCTAACTAAAAACTCTAGTTTACATTTAAACTCTATCCTGATTACTACCTTTCTAAACATTTAAAACAAACATAAGTCAACCTAAAATGTGCTCCACAAACCCTAGCTAGTTCACATTCAATTCCAAATCCTAACCTAACTAAAAATTCAAAAAATTAATCTAACAAATTACTTCAACTTATTAAAAATTAACAAGTCTAAACAATAAACATCAATATTTATACAAATTAACAACCCTAAAACCTTAGTTTACATTCAATTCCAAACCTAACCTAACTAAAAATTCAAAAAGTTAACAAATTACTCCAACTTACTAAAAATTAATAATTTTAACAATAAACATCAACATTTATACAAATTAACAACCCCAAACCCTAAACCTTAACCTAACTAAAAATTCAAAAATTAACCCAACAAATACTCCAACTTATTAAAAATTAATAATTCTAAACAATAAACATCAGCATTTATACAAATTAAAAACCCTAAACCCTAAACTAAAAACTCCAAAAATTAACCTAACAAGTTACTCAGACTTATTTAAAATTAACAATTCTTTTTTTTTTTTGGAAGAAAAGGATTTATTAACTTAAAACCACAAGTTCATCTTACAATAACTGGGAGGCATCAAAAACTTTGACCCCCTAGCCTTACCAAAGCCGAAACGAAAAAGAGCCCTACCAAAGCCCATATACAATAGATCCAAAAGAACCTTAACCCAACAACGGATATACTAAAAACTACAACCCAAACTGACTAACAGCCCCAAATACATAGCAGCCCAGCAGGACTGACCCCCAAAATAATTGCCACCAAAAGCACGAGGCCAGGCAGCCCAAAAAACCATAATCAAAACAGAACGACACTGAACCCAAGCCAAAGTGCTGTAGTTGCAGCCGCCCACGCCCCACACCAGCCCATTAGTTATCTTCTGCATAGAAATCTTTGTCCCGCTCCTCCAACATTTGCTGAACTTCTTTGTCGTAAAAGGTCTTCACATCCAACTCCAGAGCCATGGCCACACACTGGGGAGGCTGGGTGTGAATAATCACAGTCTCCTGCTGGGTTTTCAAATCTTCCACAAGAACAGCAGGGGTGAGGTTAATATATTTTTGGACCAGGTTAACCTCAACATCCCAATCACGGGCCATCATAGCATGGACATCTTCAATCACTTCAAGAAATTGACGCTCATTATCCTGACTGGGGTTCCGCAGCTGTTGGATGACCCGGTCTTCAAAATTAACAATTCAAAACACAATAAACATCAACATCTACAAGTATACCACAATTGATAATAACAATACAAAAATTATAATCAAAATTAACAATAAAATTAACAGTAAAATCACCTTAAACATTCATCGAGGACGGGGGTGCATGTAAGGGTATGGGGGCAGCAACGATAGGTGCGTGCGGCCAGGGGGTACGACGTTGGACTGAGGCGCGGATAGAGAAAAAAGAGAGCGAGAGATGTTATGCTCGAACTAGTCGAGGAAACTGTCAGGCCATGTAATTTGACTCTAACGACCATTAAATTAACGCTCATAAATTTTTCTAAACGGTTGTTGGTCGCGACCGTTAAATTAAGTTAGCAATCGTTAATTTAACTGTTGAATTAACGGTCACGCGAGGGTTTTTTTTGTGACAGTTAATTTAACAGTCGCAAATAAAGGTTGCGGTTCAACAATTATGTTGTAAATTTGTAATGTATACGGTTAAATAAATATCAGCCATAACCTGAAAAGCCTGACCCAAGCTGTCCAAAACCGAAATGTACTCGTATATGCTACATATACAAAGCTGAAGTACACTGAATCTGTGTTTACCTGAACATAAAATATACTGACCCGTATTTAATCAGCAGTCCAAATTGACAGGTATAATGTGCGAGAGTGTCTTGAATAGGAATTCGATTATATTTTGCATTGAACATGTAATCTCATAATTAAGATTAATCACCCGCCTAACCATGCATTTATGCTCCTCGGATTTCCGACCGACACTTGAGCCTGACTGAATCTCTCCTGTGATTCCACCTCCAATTTTCCTTTGAAAGTTCAAAGTCATATTCCGAAGACGTATTTAATCAGCAGTCCAAATTGACAGGTATAATGTGCGAGAGTGTCTTGAATAGGCATTCGATTATATTTTGCATTGAACATGTAATCTCATAATTAAGATTAATCACCCGCCTAACCATGCATTTATGCTCCTCGGATTTCCGACCGACACTTGAGCCTGACTGAATCTCTCCTGTGATTCCACCTCCAATTTTCCTTTAAAAGTTCAAAGTCATATTCCGAAGACGTCGTGGCGAGTCGTCAGAAGTCATGGGCCTATTATTTTGTTTTTTTACCAGTTGAAAATTCAATTAATCTGTCATTTGTTTTACATATCATTAAAATACAACTCATTCCTCAAAATGATTTTGTCAGCAGTTTCCTTTCCTGCGTGAGTGACCCACCTCCTTTAACGCAATGCAATAATTACAATCAGATTTTTTTGGCAATTAAAAGTAGCAAACCGCTTCAAAGGCAAATCCCTTTTGTTGGTGAATGAATCACCCCTTCCTTTTCTGGGGTTTTCGGCAAACAGTTGAGATTTAAACAGGGTTTATCGTTTATTCATTTATGCAACCATCCCCCCATTTCCATCAAAAAAAAAGGGAAAAAAAACCCCTCTTGTATCGTGCGAAACGTGGGAACTTTGAAGGGGTTCTGTTTCTCTCTCTCTCTCTCTCCCCTAGTCCTGGCATTGAATCAGCACGAGAAAAGCCTAGGAAACAAAGTTGATTCACCTAAAAGTATTTGCTTACCTATCGAATATCGATTCTAGAGTTTTGACTGGTCGGTCAAGTTTGTTGCCACCTGTTCTTGTTCGGTTAGTACAGCAGCTACAAACCCAGATTGAATCTTTTTTCTCACTTCAGGCTCTTACAGTTCTGGGTCAGCAATCGCTTCCGAATTAAATTTATGATTGTGGGTTGAATTTATATGTTGTATATTAGATTCGACCAATTTAGGGGTGTAGGTGTTTTGGGTTTACGATACTTGAGATGGATGATAGAGGAAGAAGAAGTAACAACTTGATGAATAGGTTAGAAGGAGGAGATGATCATGGTCAAGTACTGAATGGTAGTAGTGGTTCAACAGTTGCATTTGAAACTATGGAAGGAGCATCTTCATATAAATCAGCTATGGAGCAGGAGATCAGATTCCCAGGTACAAGTTCCAATGAACAAATGGTAAACATTGTTCAAGACAAAAACAATGTTGATTCTATTGATAAGGAGAAGGAGCATACTTGTTCTCAGTTGCTGCCTGAAATTCCCTCTGATTCTTCCCCTCCAAGAGGTATCTCATCTTTCTTTCTTGTTTGCTTTGGCTTCTGTTATGTTAGCTGCTGTAACATTCAAGGTCTTGGACCAAGTTTAGCCATGAAACTATGTATTTATATGTGTATAAGGTTGTTTATGTCTTCTGCACGTTATTTGGTTGTAATATTGTTTGACACTCAATAATTGAGGTTTATCAACTTGTCGTCTTCACAACTAGACATGATAAAAGCTGTCTAATCTATTTTACATTAATATAGCTAGTTATACATGTAGGTAAGTCCTAGGCCACTATATCATACCTATTATCATGCTATAAGCGAGATAATGTGGATGTATGATTATGATTTATGTGTAAACTTTGTGCCTTGAACCATTGCTTGTCTGGTGAGGAAAACTTTCCAGTAATGCCCTTATTTCCTAATTTTTTTTTTTATTTTGGTTTCTGAATTGTGCTTAAACCAATTCTTTCGCTACCATGACTAGAGCACCTCTATTAGTCCTTTATGGCAGTCCTTACAAACCCATCTAATTCACGTTTCAAATTTGATGTATTTGAGGAATGAAAAGGGATGACCTTCCAGCTGGGTAAGGATGTATAGCCACAGTGTTGCGTTGAGTTCAGTGACAATCAAGGCCAATATTGTATGGTTTGTCGATAACTATATTGTAATTGGATTCTTCAGTGATGCCAGTAAGTGATGTCAATAACTGTTTGTTGCTTAAGAAGAGATTATGTTACACAATTGGATAGTTTAGTGATGCAAAGATGATCCACGACACAATAGTTTACTGCCGGTCAGCCTGTTCTTTAAATCGGAACGCCAGAAAGGACAATGCTTTTGTGTGTGTGCGCTGGCTTGTTTATCAATTTCAAATTAATCAACCAGACCTATATATATTGGTGATGTCAACGAGCCTGCGAGATTGATCGCTGCATTTTAGAACTTGAATAGTTTCATTGAATGATCTTTTCAACTATCCCATCAAGGCCTCATCTCTCAAAATCTCATCATTAGTAGATCTACTTATAACCACCCCAATACTACCTGGATTTATTCGACATAAGTTGATTTTTCAATCATTTTCGCTACACTTTGTCCCCTTTTTATATCTTAAATTATTTTTACCTTGCTATCAGTCACTCTTATAAAGAAGAATAAAGGAAAATGAGTATGTACGTCTCTAATATGATATCTTTGGTGGATAAAAACTATAACTAGGAGTGAAAAGGTAAAAATTGGAAAGTTATAATAGTAAAAGAGTATGATAAATGTATATATTCGTTAGTTTTTATTGATTTGAGAAATAGGTCGAGCGGTTTCGGGTTTAGGTTGGGGGTAGACCCGCTAACTTTCGGGTTTTCCAAGTTCTGTTAATTTTCGATTTTGGGTCGAGAAATCGTGTTCAAAAACCAGAATTTTCGAGCAGGGTCGGGTCGGTTTTTAGGTCAGGTCGATTTCTACCAGGTCTAAGCATAATGCTTCATGGTTGTCTAGGGTAAAACATGGTTATGGACATCGCCCACCCATACCCTCCCGATTTCCCTTCCTCCAAACAAAAGGACAAAATTAAAAACCATCATGTCCTCATGGTTTCATACATGATCTTGTCCAAAAAAAAAAAAAAAACCTTATGTTACCTGTACCATGAAGCATTATGCTTAGACCTGGTAGAAATCGACCTGACCTAAAAACCGACCCGACCCTGCTCGAAAATTCTGGTTTTTGAACATGAAGCATTACCCATCACCCTTAATACCCATATACTCATGAGGGTAATGCCTATGGGTATTCATGATATAGTGGGTACTATCCAAAAGCAGTGTTACCTGGGACGCGGGATGATGCATCGATCTTTGAGACCGATTCATTAGAGTCTAGATTTTGACAAAGAAAGGAGGCTTGGGCCGCAGAAACAAAAATAAATTTTAAAAGACTATTTTTTTGGTGGATTTTGTAAAGGGGATATTTTGTTTTGATTTGTTAGGATTGGCGAATGAGGCGCATGCATTAAGGCTTTATGGTTAAGTTTCGTTTGTTTTTTTTTCCTTTTATTTTGTATATTTGGCGCGTTTTTACTCCGATATGAAATGCCGACTAATTTTCCTTGTGGCTTTAATTTTTTTGAATTAAAGTCTCATGGTCCCATAATCGATCCACGTACTCTACCCATACTATTTTGTACCCGATTCACTCTAGGTTGCGTCCCTTGTTCCCATTCTCGTTCCACGTACCGTACCGGGTTCTGTCTCGGGTAACTATGTCCCAAAGTAATACTCGTAAATTTTATATCCAATATTCCCTTTGTTTTTTTTTTTTTTGTTTTGAAGCCCTTGTCTCTCTCTTCTCCCTCTCACTCTCCTCACTCTCTCTGTGGGGGGTGGGGTAGGGGGGGTTTGTGGAGGAGTGTGTAGCAGGATTGAAGAAATAGTGAAATACGTTTATCACTTTACGAAAGTAAGAGAGAGACTGAAAAATAAAGGTAATGAGGAAGCTATAATTAAATTATTATTTAAAGGATATGATTGTCATTTGTCATATCAATGGGTATATGTGTGTACATCGGATAGTGGATACCCACACTAATTGTGGGTTTGTTTTTGTTGTAAATTACTACCCCTATTGGTATATCGGTGGCCTATGTTACTCAGACTCGGGTACACGTGTCCATATCGGACACAGATACGAGTGTTGGGCTCGGCTATTTCAAAGAAATTTTATGCATTTTCATTGTAATTTGAAGTGTTGAGTGTCGTACCCTTGTTCGGGTATCAAGGGTCCGACACATGTGCGGCAGGGAAAATGAAGAGTCGGAGTAATATAGTCGGTGGCACTCTCTTGGTGTATCTCTAACGCAATATTTGATTTCTCATTAAAAATATCTTCTAATGTCAAAGATTTTTGGTAGTATGGAGGAGGAGATAGAAGAAGAGTTGCGTTGGTCGGGATTGGAAAATTGTTCCATTGGCTATTGTGACTGCCAACCACTCCACAGTAAATAGAACTTATGGACAAATTTAGCAAGGAAATAATCAAATAAGGTTGTGGTTGCCATTGTGAAATCAAGTCATGGATTAGCGGTCATAGGCCCAAAGCTGTCTCATTGTGAACTTTGCAAGACCCCTTAGTTTTTTTTTTTATTTTTTATTTTTTATTTTTTAGGATTTCCTTCTAGTACTATCATATATGCTTACATGTGTTAACTTTGTTTCACATTTGTAAAGCTGGGAACCGGGGTTGAGGGGCGGTGAGATTACTTTTCCATGTCAAAAAAAAAAAGGTGGTAGATTATGTCTATTCTAGTATTGTTTCTTGGTCTTGCTCTGAGTTTATGCTTGGGGTTTTGCTTTAGTTTTGTCAAGAAGCAAGATGGACTTTTCAGGTTAGTTTATCTGTGTTTGAAGAGTGTTTTTCTTTTTATCTGTAGGGTTAAGGCTATGTTGATGAGTTTATCTAATCCTTCACGTGCTACAGTTGGTGTAATCTGAACCCAAGGTATTGATTAGCCATATATGTAAATGTAGGAAAACCTCCCTTGCCTTTGGATATATTATGCTTTCAGATATTGCTTCACTGTTTTATATGGAATATATCTTTTTTTTTTTTGTGTGTGTGTGTGTGTGTGTGTGTGTGTTGCAATGTAAGTCGCACTTATACTGAAACTTTGTCTCATGAAAGGGTTGGATCACTGCACTACTGCTCCTGTTGGCACTATTGGGTCCCAGAGAGAACTGCTGATCAGCAATCAGGAGATTAATGTGATGAGGTCTAAGACATACAGGGAAAGTCGGATACATGATCTGAAATTGGATAGACTCTTAGAGCTTGACAAGGTAATATAATTGTGGTGCTGTAGAAAGAGAAGTAACTAAAAGAAAAGTCACTATCTGTAAACGAGCTGATATGCCAAATAACATGAGCTCAGAGTAGCTTCGTTGGCAAACGACCACCTTTAGTATCATCTTACCTCTAAATTGACTTAGCTGAAAGCACATAATTGACCTGATCCAAGGAAAATTAGAAGTTATGCATAAAGTGATCTGAAATGAACAACAGGTGTTTGATTTTTAGATGCATGTATCTACATATTTCTTTACGCGGGTGTCGTTGACTGTTTTAATTGGATTTAGACTAATTTCATTGTTGGATGAGGTAAGTTTCGGAGGTGCAAGTAGCCTTTACATGGTAATTGTTGAGGAGTGTGGAGTTGATTTGGATTTGACTTTTGAGGGTTATTTAGTTTTATTTTCTAAGCATACGCTGGAGGGTAGCCAATCAGCATGTTTACACGCCAATTGACACATACAGTTTCTGGTCATACTGAGTTAGGCAAGTGCCTTTACTTTTTTGGTTATTGAATGGCCGAAATGGGAAATCACTTAGGAGCTCAATCATAGAGATGCAACATCTCCGTTAAGTATGGGGTTGAATTTCCATCAACTACAATTTCAAGTACTAGTGTTATGTGGCCTTGGGAATTCTTGTTTCTTTAACCATGTTGGACCATCCATCCCTTGTCCATGTCCTAGTTTGGATGAGTAGGGATGTAGAGATCCATCTCGTCTGTAGAGATCCATGCAGCAGCAATACTTTATGGTAATATGGGGATGATAGTGTCATGTTTAGCAGTTTGCATCATTGTGAGTTATTGCTTAATGCGTTGGTTGCCTATGCTATAAACTAGTAAACTACTACTACTACAGCCAAATTTCTCCCATGATAGCTGTTAAAGTGTGTATTATGTGTGGCATGACACTCAGTATCCACTCTTTAATATGGATCCCAGAAAAACCTTATTGCAAATCTGGTCAAGATTCAAAATGATGGAACCGTGAAGGTGGATTTACATGAAAATAATACTGTAGCTTCAGAGCTGTTGGAGCTTCATGCTGCTGAAAGTACTTCTCATCATGAGGATGGGACTGCTTCAAATCTCAAAAAATGTGTTCCAAAGATGAAAATTGCCATGCTTGTTGTTGGAACTAGGGGAGATGTTCAGCCTTTTCTAGCTATTGCGAAGAGACTTCAGGCATGTCTGAAAACTTTATTTTATGCTGTCAAAACTTCTTTTAAGATTTGATGTTCCTGTAGGTTTTATAAAGTCATTCTTTACGAAGCTAATTTGGTGCTTGGTAGATGCATTACAATGGGTGGATTATATACTTGGTTTGGGTGTGTCTGCAGGAATTTGGTCATCATGTTCGGTTGGCCACTCATATCAACTTTCGCGACTTTGTCAAATCAGCTGGTGTCGAGTTTTATCCCTTAGGGGGCGATCCACGAGTTCTAGCTGGATGTAAGAAGCTCTAGATCTTAATCTTAGTGTTTTTAGGTGTATCTGGCCTTATTTCTTTGTGTTTCATCTTTAATCGGCTTTGATGTTATTTGTTTTTGTTTTCTTAAATTTTTGGGAGGAGAATTGGGTGGAGAATATTTTGTTCACTGGCCATTACCTAGTTTTTGGTTGATTTTTCTGTTAGATTTGAATCTTTCTCAAAAGGTCAATGGCCCCTATAAATCATGTACCAAAGTTTCTCAAATTGTTAAGCAGTTTTACTCATATATGTGGATCAAATGGCTAATTTTCCAAATGATCCGGCTAAATCTACCAAGGCGTTCTATGCCCATGTTGTCCTATTGCTCTGGGTACTTTTTGATGGTTGCAATAGTCTTTCATGTGACTATCTATAGCTGTGTTGTTTACGCTTTGTTTGGAATTAAAATTGCTTCTCGTCCTTGTATGTTTGTTATAGATTGACAATATAGTACTTGATTCCTGTTTCATGCTTTTAGCTTGTTCTGTCATGCTCATGTAAATATTTTGGAATCAATGTAAAGTTCCTTCCCCTCCCTTTCTGGTGACCAGACATGGCACGAAATAAAGGTCTAATTCCATCAGCACCTGGAGAGATATCAATTCAGCGGAAGCAATTGAAGGCTATCATTGAATCGCTATTGCCTGCTTGCACAGAACCAAACATAGAGACTGGTATTCCTTTCAGGGCTCAAGCAATTATTGCTAACCCTCCTGCTTACGGTATGTATGTTCATGACAGGCAAGCTGTACTCTGAAGTCTGAACTAGTGGTTGTGGTTATTTGCGCTTTTTAGTTTTTTACTGTTTTAAATTTAGATTTGGTCATACCTTTTTGACTTATGATCTCGAGTCTTATTTTGATGATCATTTTTCTCTTTCCAAAATTCAAATTTACTCGTTGGGTAGATTATATGGGATCCCTCCCCTCCCCCTCCCCACCGCCCGCCCACGAAAACTTCCGAAACACAATGGAAGATTCTGAATTAGAGTTTGTGTATATGGAACTTCATATGATGGCTGTAGCTCAGTACTTAAAATGAAATTTCAGTGTTGTAACCAGGTTCTTAAGGTCATCAGTAATTTTGCCCTAATCGATTAATGTTAAGCACCATATCAGTTGATGCTGCCAGAACTCGACTTTGGAGATCTTAGGTCAGTCTCGTCTTGTGGGTGTTTGTGGTGAGGTTTTTTTTTCTTTTTTTTTTTTTGGGGGGGGGGGGGGGTTGCATAAAGCTCCTTTTTGGTTGTCTGCTGATAGCAGATTATCGAGGGGGCTTCTTTGTCAGATGTGCATTGTGGTTTGCATGGTTGGGCCCCCTCTTCAATAGTGCAATTTATTAGGTGCACCCGGAACATGTGCTCCATATGCTATGATTGTTCACCCGCATATATTAGTTTGTTCACCCACATATATTAGGTTGTTCACTCTGATTATTATGATTGTTCACCATCAAATATGTGGAGCACATGCTCCGGGTGCATGTAATATATATTGCTTCAATAGTGTATTCTATCCAGTACTCCAGTTTCTTGGGTTGAAGGCCTCGTGGTCCTCATACGGTCATACCTGTTTAAGGAGATGCTTTTGCTTTCATATAAGGTCCTATTATCCAAGAAAAGAAAATATCATCTCTTGTCCTTCTTTGTGGACATCCTGTTTCAACAACAAAATCTTCTAATGTGAGTTTCACCGAAGCTTGTCAGAATAGGCAACCCTTTATCTGTGAAAATCTCTGACTAGTCAGCAATGGTTACTCATAGTTGTCATACAATTTTCTTTTAAAAATGAAATGACAATATGAGGATACATGCAATAGACCCACCATAAGGGAAAAAATTGGAAAAAAAGGAAAAGATAGACAATACATCTAAATGTAGTAGCCCTTCATGAGGACATAATTCCTTTCCTTGTCTATTTAAAGGGGGAGAAAACTTAATAAGTGTGCCCATACTATACTACTTAATAGTGGTTAGGTTACTTTTAATTCTCATATAATATCCTTTGTACAATTTTCTTTCAAATGAAATCAAACAAGTGTGTCAAATTCATGGGTAAATTGGGTTGGGTAGTCTTTTACCAAAATTTACCAAAAAGGTTTTACCAAAACTTACCAAAAATTACCAAAGTTAAAAAACAATAAAATTTTAATTTTGATATATTAGGGTAAATTTGACAAAAGTTACCAAAATTTACCAAAAGTTAACCCAATTGCTTTTTACCATGAATTTGACACAGACACTTAGTCATCATGTTAAAAGCTCTTGTCCTCGTGGGGTTGGCTGCTTTGGCCATCTCTGAGCGGTTCAAATCCCTAGTGCATTTTGAGGTCAAGAGTGGCTCTAGGATCTTCTTTTGGTGTGATGTTTGGTGTGGCTATCGTCCTCTTAAAGAACATTTCCTAATTCTTTCTAGGATGGCCAGGGTAAAGGAGACAACGGTTCTATAAGTAACCTCATGAAATGGAGACTTTGTCCATTGGATTTGGGAGGAGGATAACACTTGTAGTTTGTTGGCCTTATTGGCTGAGAGTGTGGTGTTACATGAGGGTAATGATGAGATTGTTTGGCCTCGTGACTCTAATGGGTCTTTCATTATTAGGACGTTTTGCAGTACTCTTGTTGGTGAGCATAATGGGGTGGAGTACCCTGCAAAGTCTATTTGGAATTCTAAGGCTTCCCCTAAAGCTTGCTTCTTTGCTTGGGCAGCCACCAAGGGGAAGATACCAATGGAGGACATGGTTAAATGCCGAAGTTTTATCGGTGCTAGTAGGTGTTCTATGTGTTGTAAGGAGAAAGAGTTTGTGGATCATCTACTTGTATATTTTTCTAGGCTTCTTTGCTTAGAACCGTGCTTTTTTTGTTGATGGGTTTCTTGGGTTCTAGCAAAGGATGTGTTGGTGGTTTGGAAGGGAAAGATGAAGAAAGGGCGGGTTCTTGGTTTGTGGTTATGAGTTCCTTTAGCGAGTTGGTGGGCCAAATGGAAAGAAAGAAATCGATGGAGTTTGTGTGACAAAACTTTGATCATTGATGATTTCAAGCTCTACTTTTTGAGGGTGTTGTATAGTCCGAGTGTGGCGTTGAAGGGCGATAGAAACTTGAATTTTTTGGATTTTGTTGATATAATTTGATGAGATCTTGAGGGCTGGAGTGACTTTGGGTTGAAAATTCGATGATCAGTTGAATTTTCGGGCGAGATTTTAATTGAAAACACACTTATCAGAAATGAGACCAATCAAGAGGTCAAGACCAAGCTTATCTTCATTGCATTTAGCAGTATCCTCCACTAGCAACATCACAAGAAACACAAGTTTTTGTTTTGTTTCCTGTTTCTTAATTTTGTGAGAAGAGACAGATTTCGATAAATACTTGGAGACCCTTTCCTCCTCAACCGAATTTTGAGCTCTGATGCTTCTTCCCCAATTTAAAGGGTCCTTGAAAATGCTTTCCAAATTGACTAAGCGTATGTGTATCATTTTAATCATAAGACCTAACATTGAGTAAAACCGCGAGAGAGAGAGCGCCGGGGGGGGGGGGGTGTTTGAAATGTGAGGCTTCTTGAAAAGGTGAAGCAAGGGGTTAGGGAAGCAAAAGGAGATGACTTGGGAGCATTGAATAGAGCGGCCTCCCCTAACCCACTTGCCCAGGACCTCAGCACTTTGGCGATGGATGTAGCTTTGGGGCGGTTCATGGAACTTCCCAAAGCTGCCAATCGTCCGAAAAGCACCATCCCATCTTTCTCTTTCTTCACCTTCGCTATGATTCTGGTTCTGCAAATCTTCAGCGCTCTGTGTCTCTTCCTTCTTTTAAAAAGCTTGGCAATCAACTCAGAAAAATTCCATTGTTGGCATCGTTCAAGTTCTTGTTACCAGTTCAAATATCGCTGGAAAATTTAACTGCTCATCGATTTTTCATCACATAGTTACTGATGCAAAAAGTCTGCCAGCCCATAGTTATTTCAAAAAACTTTTGTCCATTTAGTTTTTTTCCCCAGAAAATGTTTGTTGACTTTTAGCGACTTTTCGCGCTCATTGTGTTTTTAGTAGAAGCAACTGTCATTTATGTTAATCTGCTTCTATTTTTTCTGACATCGATAATTAGATATGCCTGATTACCACATACTTATGTCATAATGAATCTCCATGGTGAACCATTACTATTTCCCTTGCAGCAGTAGCCTTTTGTTGCGTAGAACCGATAAGGAAATTCTCCATTTCTTCCAGCTAACCTTCTTCATGTGGGAGATGTCTTCATCTACTCTGCTGCAAAGTGAATGCATGAGCACTTGCTGTGACCAGGATTATTTGTCTATTTTTCTTGGAGCTTTTAATAGTATTGAGTAGCATACAATCCTTTACCACTTGCTTCGCTAGAGTGAAATCTTTGGAATCGATTGTACCTTTGTATAGCTCGTACATGTGCATTCATCTTGCTGTGATGATAAAATGAAAGAAAATTTAGTATGCGAATCAGCAAGAACTGGTTCTAGATAAATTTTGGAAACCTAAACTGTAATTCTTTTCGTACACTAGTGGAGTATTATTCAGTACCAATCAACGTCAGATATTAATGAGCACTCATTAAAACTCAAGGGAACGGGGTGGCTATCTGGACCAAGGATTGTTTTCTAGAAATATGGGACTGGAAAGTAGAAACAGAATTCCTTGACTGAGGATGCGTAATTTTGTTCTCCTTGTAGCATTCATTCTCCCGTTGCGGCTGCCTCCCCTTCCCCTTTTCCCCTTCTGTTTCGTGGTGCTTGGATATTCCTTGACCTCCTTTTTGTTCACTCAGAGTTCCTTGTTAGTGCTTGAAAGTTTTTTTGCTTTCTCTATCTTCTTTTTCTTCCCTGTTCTGTTCATCAAGTTGACATTGAATTGGAACACACTTACTTGCAGGACATGCACATGTTGCTGAAGCTCTTAGGGTACCGATACACATATTCTTCACAATGCCTTGGACGTAAGTCATCTGTCTAATTCAATGCACATGCCATTTTCTTCCTGAATTTTCTGGGCTGTGAACAAATAATGTTTTCATGTGCTTTTGTCACAATTTTACATTACATGTCAACTGTTGTGGTATCCTATCTAATACAAATGTACGGTGCAAGTTAATATCACAAGGCCTATCAGGTGTGTGTGAGTATGTTGAGCCTGAAAGAATTGTTGGAACTTCAGACCTGTATGAGCGCATTTAAGCATTTTAATCTGTGCGGTATTGGTAGTGATATGATGACTTGGTAAAAAGAATAAAAGGGAAAAATGAAAGCTGTGATCGTGTGGCTATTGTGGTACCAGGTGAGTTAAGGAATCAATACATTGTTTCAAATGGTCAAAAATCACTTACAGTCTTCTCATTCTTGGAGGGGACTCTGAATAAAGCAGTATGACTTGCTGTTATATATATTGTTGAAATATCAGATCAATGGTTGTACAGGAGAGGCATCTCTTTCAAAAAATAAATGTTCTATTTATCTTTGATATTTTACTTGATGTTCTACACCAATGGTTATTGCATCCTGTTCCAAGGTCCATTTCTTTGTCAATTTCCTATTTTCCCCTCGCCTGTGTTGGTAAGCTTTATCCTCTTGTGTTGGCTGCTAGTCAGGATAGAGAACAGTACGACCTGTAGTGGGTATGGAGGGCAAGGGGGGATGTCTCAATTTCAAAGCCTGAGTGTTTGCAAAACTCGAAGCTAGATGTACAATCTGGTTGCGAGTTGCCGGTGTGTTAAGAACTGCCTGGAGCTAGGATGAAAGTTTTGTGGAGTTTGAGCGCCCCAAATCTTTGACCGCCACTCTCGGTGAATATTTCACTATTCTGGAAACGGATTTATGGCTCACGTACATATGTCAATTTTAGTGGTATATCCTGTGCTGCATCTAGCTGGTCCAAATTATTTTTAGTTGATAATATTCTTTCTGGGCACCAATAAAGTTTGGTATTCTTTGATAATAGTGTCTTTGTGATTTGAAAATATGCCAACTGCTAGGCCATTACACATGCATGCGTGTGAAAGAGTACTGTTGTAAATTTTAACACAGTTCCAGATGTGCTTATGTGGATTAATTTGCAAAACTTGGCCTGTTTGATAGTTAGGATGGCTTTTGTGTGCATGTTGGCCTTGAAAACTTAGAAAAGATTATGTGGTATAGTGCTTGTTCTGTGAACCTTTGGTGCATTTGATTCTAGGGAATGCTGGCAGCCTGCTTTCTTTTTTTCTTTTTCTCTCTCTCTCTCTCTCTCTCTCTCTCTGTGTGTGTGTGTGTGTGTGTGTGTGTGTGTGTGTGTGTTGGGGGGGGGGGGTTTACAGTTTCCAATCAGCCAACTTTTATGTCCACTCAGACATTATTGTCCGTATAGCATCATCTGACACTTGTTGCTAATAGGCAGGCCAACATATGAGTTCCCTCATCCACTAGCTCGTGTACCTCAAAGTGCGGCTAATTGGGTATGTTCTTATCATTAATCTATCCCCCCTCCCCATAAAATAACACAAAATCCCAGTTAAATGGCCCATGTTATGGACTAAACCCCTTCTATTCCTTTTTTGGTGGATTTGGAACAGTTGTCATATGTAATTGTTGACTTGCTGATTTGGTGGGGCATAAGAAGCTACATTAATGACTTTAGGAGAAGAACATTGAAGCTCCCTCCTATTGCATATTTCAGCATGTATTACGGCTCAATATCTCATTTGCCGACAGGATACATGTGGAGTCAACATGTTGTACCAAAACCGAAAGGTATGACTGTTTATCACAAGCTAAAAAAGAATGTATTAAGCCAAATATTATTGTAGTAAAGAGGTTGGATTGTATGCCTAAGCTTTATATTTTTATGGTTTATACTTTTAGCTCAATTATTATCTCTATGACTTTGTATGTCTTATGAAATCCACTTGGCTTGCAGATTGGGGCTCCTTGGTTGATGTTGTTGGCTATTGTTTCTTAAATCTTAGTTCAAGGTATCGACCTAGAGAGGAATTTGTTGAGTGGATCAATAAAGGACCAAAGCCTATATATATAGGGTTTGGGAGCATGGTAAGTTCACCTGAACCTTTCTTTCTGTGGTATCCACCTCCCTACTTCTCATATAAATTGATTCAAATGGTGTGGTCCATAATTTCCATTTTGTCTTCATTATTTCCACTTTGTTTTGGAAAAAATAATGAGATGATGCCTTTATATGGGAAAATATGAAATATATTTTCAGTGTGTATTGCTCATCAAAAGTATTTATAAGTACGTCATGCAATTGTATCTCGAATGAAAAATTAAGAACATTGACCTTCAATCAGAATACAGACTACTCTTAATTGCTGAACTGAGAAAGGGAAAGTGAGTTGGCTTAGCTGCCGGACTCCACAACTAAAATAGTTTATGATGGACTCTTCATCATCTATAATTAAAACTACTCCAGCTGTAGGTAAAGCCCTGCACACTATGGGATGCTCACCCCTTGTCATGAGGAAAGTTGCCTTTACCTTGAATTGTTCGCTTTATTGGAGTACTTGGGTGGTTTGTTCCTCCTGTTTCGGTGGTCTTTGTTCATTTCCTTCTTCCCTTTCTAACAATATCTCTCTTTCTCTCTCTCTCTCTCTCTCTCTCTCTCTCTCTCTCTCTCTCTTCCTGTTTGGGGATGTCCCATTTGGTTGAAAGGACTTGTTGACCTTTGCTTTTATTTGGTTTCCATGCTCCACTGTTAGAATTCTATGGCTATCTAGAAATCACAAGTGCCAGAGGGGAAAAGTTGTGTTTGCGCAATATATGCAATTTTTTCAGATACAGTTCATGTGTGTGTCCACTTATTTAATTAATAAAGCGTCCCCTCAAAAAAAAAGAAAAGACTAATTAACCTTTGCCTTTCCAAAAAATTACTCGGAGGTACCCTAACTTTTGGTGAAATGTTTTTCAGGTACCCCAACTTTTTAAAACTCATTTTGGGGTACCCTTACTTTTTGAGTTAGAAATTATTAGGTGCTTTTTCGGTCATCAATTTGATTAAGTGACCGAAATACCCTTATCTTCCATTTTTTAAGAAATACCCTTAAAGAAGAAGAATAAGGGTATTTCGGTCACTTAATAAAATTGATGGCAGGAAAAGCACCAAATAATTACTAACTCAAAAAGTAAGGGTACCTCAAAATGAGTTTTGAAAAGTTGGGGTACCGAAAAATAGTTTCCCCAAATATTGGGGTACCTCCGAGTAATTTTTTGTTGCCTTTCACTCCAGATAACGGTTTCATCCCCCCTCCCCCCCCCCCCAAAAAAAAAAAAAAAAAAAATCTAAATCATGCGTTCTCTTCGAGTTCTTCAATTTATTATCACTACTGGATATGTGCAATCTTCTGACTTTTTTTTTCTTTTCATATTGAAGCCAGCCTTTCTTTTCATTAAACTGTTTGATGGCCTACGATGGAATACTTAAATTAACTCACTAAAAATTATTCTGTTCTATTTGCGTTCGCTATTGCATAACTTATTGTAAAAAAAAAAAGAAAAAGATTTTACTTCTCAAGAGTCGCAAAATTTTACTTCTCAAGAGTCGCAAAATTTTCTAAGTTTTCAATCTTGCATTCCATAATTGCCCTTCCCCATGCGGCCATGCCCTCTTCGAGTGCTAGTATGTCCTTAGGTGAGAAGCTAGGTATTGGTGTAGTGTGTGCAGTTCATATGCTCTCTTCTCTTGCATTTGAGGAAAGGTTTTCATTCATGCTATTATATACAAGGTTTTAATTCATGCAACTTCTGCAAATCTGTTTTGATTTGTTTTCCTATTCTTCTCTCTTCTGTAGCCTCTTGAAGATCCAAGTAAAACTACAGGGATTATTCTTGAAGCATTAATGGATACTGGGCAGCGTGGGATTCTTGATCGTGGTTGGGGCGACCTTGGCATTTGTAAGTATCTCTATCTCATTCGTTGCCTTTTCTTTTACTTTTATATATATGTTCAAACTGTGGCCTTTAACAATCCAGGATTTTGTTTCCAAATACTATGCATGTGTGACTTAAACATTTGGCAACTTTTGCAGTGTCCTAATTCCTTCAAGCACATATTGCTGAAATTTAGTATGAGTTCTATCCGGGCTGTAGCCTGAAGGAACAATTTATGAGATACACAAAACAAAAACAGTCGAAGCATTAATTGTGTATGTACATATATATAGTTTTGTGTTTAGGTTTTGCATGTAGGTCACCATTAATGTAGCATTTATGAGTTAGGTTCATTTAGGTTTGGGTTTCCCTTGGGTACTTTAGTTATATATATATGACCATCACTTTTGACTTTCCTCGATTGGAAATTTCTACCATAGCATATTCACAAAAGGAAAATTGGATTCTGGTGGTCCCTACTTTCAGCTTTTGTAAGCCAGTAGTCCCTACTTTTTTTTTTTGTATTCTGGTGGTCCCAAAAACATAACAATTGTATGCGGGTGGAACGCGCCCGAGTCAAGGGGCGTTGACTCGGTGGAAATTTGACGTGGAAAGAGAGAGAAGGGGAATACTGATCGTCCACGTCAGATTTCCATCGAGTCACCGTCCATTGACTCGGGGCGTCCCACCATAATACAATTTTTATGTTTTTGGGACCACCATAATACTAAAAAAAGTAGGGACCACTGGCTTACAAAAGCTGAACGTCGGGACCACCAAAATCCAATTTTCCTTCGCGAAAATTACATCACTGTGAAAACATTTTTCATGACAAATCTAATGATGTTAATGTTATATTTTGTATTATTATATGTTTAATAATTTATGGTGAAAGTTTTAAAAGGCTAACTGTACATGCTTTATAGCGATAAATAATAGGATTTTTGGCAGAAAATTGCACGAAGGTACCCTCTATTTTACATAAACTATTAGACCATATTATCAAAAGTTATAATTGGGTGATCAATGTTTTTAAGAATCTATTATTTGGGGAAAAATTCGCTACAAGTTACTGGAATCCGGTCACATTTGAAATTGACTAACTTGCCCCTGGTTATACATGCCAATTTCTCATTTAACATTAGTAGTTTCAGAATCAGAATTGTCGCCTGAGGAGGGTTTACACAGTTGTATTTGGACATTAGAAATTTTCCCCAGATTGATGGAACAGCAGCAGAAGTTGTATGCAAAGTTGAAAAGAAATCCTAGCAAACAAGAGGATGTCTTGTTACCACTTGCCCTTGTATATCATAGTATGCCTATCATAAATTGTACCAAAAACCTGTTGAAAGCCCTAATTATTCTTTGTTGGGCATGACAGGAAAAGAGAAATACCAACAATTGATAAACAACTACACAAAAATGTGAAGAACCAACAATCACACAATTGCAGCATGATGAATAATGAATCTGTACATATACATGGTGGTTGAGTGGTCTTTCGAATGCCCTGGAATAGTGTTGAGAAGGCTGTATGTTTTGGCGGCAGAAGGATTGAATACAACTTGAAGGGGGGTTAGTCATTTAACATTTAATCATGAGGGCTGGTTAGTAAATTTATAAATTTTGCCGGATTCTGATAAGTTCTGGTGAGTTTGTCCCCAAATAATAGATATATACAAACATTGTTCACCTAATTATAATTTTCAATATTAGGGTTTCCAAAAAGTAGTTTTCGAAAAACAGAGAGTACCTCCTAGCAATTTTTTGGGATTTTTGGATCATAATATACCCACCTTTTGGGGTATTGGATCGTAATATACTCACCTTTACTATTGGATGCTAATATACTGACCTTTATACCTAGGTGATTTTAATGTACTCACCATGACTTTAATGGTGGTGAATCGGTCTCAAGAATAATGTTGCAAGTGGTAGAAACTGCCCGAGACCCATAAGGAACCAATACAGGCCCACCAAAGTCATCCTTGAGACCAGTTCACCACCATTAAAGTCATGGTAAGTACATTAAAATCACCTAGCTATAAAGGTCAGTATATTAGTGTCCAGTAATAAAGGTGGGTACCTTATGATCCAATACCCCAAAGGGTGGGTATATTATGATCCAAAAATCCTAAATAGTATGGAATGGAGGGAGTATATTATAAAACATATAACTATTTCTAGAAAATTAAAGAGCTGACTTTGTTTTCTACCAAAAAAAATCTCTAACTTATTAATAAAACAATAATATTATTGTATAATTTTGAGGTTGTCTCTATCCAACACGACAGTCAAATGATCATGTATTCTTGTCATATTATTTTGAAAAAAGTGAGTTATACACCTATACCATGTTTTGAAAACTTATAAATAAGCATGTCCTTAACTATATATGTGTAAGCAGATTAAATAAAAATTAAATATACAAAACAAGTATGTGTAGAGCAAAGTTTCTAAAGCTAGTAATTAGTAAAGAAGGCAAACATAGAAAGAATTCTGTGCCATTGATGAAGCCAGCCTAGCGATATCCGTCTATATGACTATATGTCTTCAAGCAATTTACCAGTTCTTTCTATTGACCATATTGCCTGGAAAGTTTAGTCGAGTGTGATCAGCCAATGCCAATGATACAGAACTGGCCTAGCTTTTAATTTGAATAATATAGCTCAATTCAATCTGAACCTTAAAACAAACCAAGCTTTCTTTAGTGTAACCTAATATGCTTCCTAAATCTGAAATGCGTTGAACTGTGTTCATAAAGACATTTGACCTGACTCAAAATTGGACAAGAAGTAGACTATTATGAAAATTGTTGAAATGCCATCCAACTTGCACAAGTAATTGAGTGAATTTCTATTTTGGGTCAGCTGGACCACAAGCCCAATGGCCCCCGTAGTTATATCCCAAGCATGATATGAATGATAGCAAAATAAATTTGAACTCTTGGTAAGGTCCTTAACCAACCAAACTCAAAAAAGAAAAACGAAAAGAAAAGAAAAATGTTGCTGGTGCTCAAGGTTGAAGTTATGTTCTTTATTATTTTATCTCACTGTTTTCGCTGTGGAACTGTGTCATATATCAGTTTATCAATGATCATATGTCTTGTCTTGTGCATCATCTTGAGCCTCTATTGAATTCTAGGTCAGGTAAAGAGTGAAAGAGAATAAGGGAATTTCATTTGTGAAAATTGAGGAAAAGGCTGCCATAAAAAAAGTATGAAAATTAGGCTGAGCTTTGGTGCTATTGTGCAAGCATACATGATATGCTTACAAGTGTATTATGCTTTTGGTTACTGTTCAAGACTTTATCTTAGTCCAAACCAACTCTGCATGGCCCGAAAACATAAGTAGATTTGGATTGAATTTGGTCTTGTCCTTAATTTTCCCTTTTCATTTCTATCTAATACAAAATAAGAAGAAGATATTTCCAACTTTTGTAGGGTTATGGCCTCAGTTATTGCTAAACTATGTAAGCTATTGCTGTTTCAAAATAATGTTGGTAATGGTTCCTATTTATTAGCTTCTGCAAATCCCTTACTTTTGATGGAGGTTTGAGTTTTAGCTAATAAGAAATAACCTTGTAAATGTGGCACTAGCAAACTGAACAGTTTGGTAAACTGAACTGTTTGGTATTTTTCTTTTGGTGAGTAATCCTAAGTGTTAATGTTTCTACTTGCTTCCTGAGATTAAATAGAGCCCTACATTGTGTATGCATTTGGTCACCATTTGATTCTTAAAGAGAGTTTCTTTCAGTTCTTAGTTCCATTATCCAAAATCTCAGTCTTGGTTGTTCCTTAATGACAGTGGTTTTTGACTTTGTTCTGCAGTGTCCGAAATCCCAGATAACATCTTCCTTCTGGAGAATTGCCCTCATGATTGGCTTTTCCCTCAATGTTCTGCTGTGGTATGTTCTTTTGTCTCATTGTAACTTACGACAACCTGGATTTTATGGATTATGTGCCGAATGTGAAATGCAAGTGAATCGAAACAATGGCGGTCTGCTTTATGTTATCCAGGGGTACTTTGACTTGTGCCATATTTCTATGATTATGTCCAAACAATTACAGCTTAATTCTTATTATACGAATGCGCTGATAGATGTGAATATAACAGGGTTACTTTGCGCTTCATTTTTCTCAGAAAATATGCTAAATGGACTAAATTTCTCCTCAAATGTGCAGGTTCACCATGGTGGTGCTGGAACTACAGCTACTGGATTAAAAGCTGGGGTATGAATATTCCATTTCTTGTGGATGTGGTTGAATATTCCACTGTAAACATGGTGAAATGTTACAACTTCAATTTAGTTTGCATTTTAACATAATATACATTTACTATTGAAAATGAAAAGAGACATTTACAATGTTCTATAAGATCATATTGATTAGTGCAGTGGGGTGTGATTTGTCCCTTTAACATGAAAACTTCGTGCTGAATGACAAAGCTTGGTCTAGATTGTAATGGATTACATGTATTTATGTGTATATTTCCAACTCCCGGCCTTCCAACTCAAACTACTAGGGACGAGAAAAACATTTTAGTTGTCTTGTTGCATACCAGGGAAAGGGGAAAGACTGACTTTTTTGTCGTTAATTGCAGTGCCCAACAACTGTAGTACCTTTTTTTGGGGATCAGTTCTTCTGGGGTGATAGAATTCACCAGAAAGGCCTCGGCCCAGAACCCATACCAATTGCGCAGCTGAGTACTGAAGCCCTTTCTAATGCTATAAAGTTCATGCTTCAACCAGAGGTAATTTCTGTATTCAAAGAATAACAAGCGTTCCATAGCCCGTGCGATGCACATAAATCTTTTTGGTGCTTGTATGTGACTTTTTTTTTTGAGTACTACCTCCGTCCCATATTGTTTGTCCATCCAACTATATTTAAAAGTCCAATGGTTATGGGAAATGGGGTAAAAAATGTGTAATGTAACAGAATTGTCCTTACTTTTCTCATGTGAAAAAAATAAAAAAGAAACAAAAGAGTATTTATTAGGGGTATAATAGGAATTACAATCATTGGAATTGTAAAATGGACAAACATTTTGGGACAAGGGAGTTAGGTAGATGGACAAATAATTTGGGACGGAGGTAGTAATTTATAGTAATTATCAATGTAAATAATACTTAAATATTAATGAAAAATTGATTGAGGATTGGAGGTAGCTAACATTTTTCTATGATTGTCTCTAAACATTCTCAACCTTTTTTGGAAACTAAAAGTCAATTTATATATAACATTAACATATTTTTCAAGAATATTACTAATTTTAATTATTAATATTCAACCTAGGCATTGTACGGATCTTTGTAAAGTTACATCTATTTGAAATGAGCAAAAACTTAATGTTATAAATTATAATAATAAATGTGATACTAATTAAAATGACACTTTTATTAAAAAATGGGAAATTCCAAATGGTAGGCACCAACTATTGGTTATTCCAAGTTGTCAACCTGTTTTTCACATATTCCAAGTGGTAGGCTTAAAGACAAAATGATTCCACCCTATAGGCATCTAGTGAAACAGTGTTAGATTTTTTTTTTAACAAAAAGGGAAAAAATAGAAAAAATTGTGTTTTCAATTTGGGAATTCAGGCTACTGGACTATGCTCAAACCACTGAACTCCCTCAAACCTCTTCTCCCCTTATACTTGCTGGAGCTCAAACCCCTCTCAAATTGATGATGGGAGACTAAAACCCAGAACGAACAAACTCAATTCAATTGTTAATGGACTAATCATTGATCTTCCAAATCAAACAAACAAGGTCCTATTCTTGGAGAAGAAAGCAACACAAACACCCACAATCTGCTTCTTTCAAATTGATGATGGGAGACTAAAACCCAGAATTCATTCAACCCAGTGAGTACGGGCCAAATCCCACCTCATTTTCAACCATTGAAGCCAAAGGAATTCCAGTTATTGACATCTCCTCTGCTCTCAAAACCTGCCCAGATCAATCCATTGATGATGATCTGATCAGACAAATTAATTTTGCATACAAAAAGTGGGGTTTCTTCCAAGTTACTTGAGTACATGAGTGGACAAACATTGCTTTAATACATATCTGAGATTACCATTTGTCCACTCACTCTTCAATCTTCATTTCATCTCTTCTTTCACCCACTTCAACTTCTCATCAAACTTTTCCAGATTCCAATCCAAAACCCATCAAAATTCCCCCTCAAAATCATGCCAAATTCTCCCCTCAATCCCCCAAATTCCACCCGCATCTGCGATTTCTGCTCCGAATCCACCGCCCTGCCCTCCTCTTCTGCCACCCCGATTCAGCCTAACTCTGTCTCTCCTGTGACATCGAAGTTCATTCCACAAACCCTCTTTTCACCAAACACACTCGATTCCACCTCTGCGGTCTGTTTTCTGTCAAAATTGCGACTTCGAGGCGCACTTTGGTGGGTGTTCTGGGCATGATCGGCGGCCGGTGGAGGGGTTTTCCAGCTGACCGTCGGTGGCGGAGATGGTGGAGATTATAGGGTTTGATGGGAAAATTGAGGGTGGTTTTGGAGGGTGTTTTGTGGGTGGGTATGGATTAGAGGAAGAGAATGATGATGATGAGAGGGGTTTGAGCCCCAACAAGTATCAGGGGAGAAGAGGTTTGAGGGAGTTCCAGTGGTTTGAGCATATTCTGGCAGCGTCGAGTAAATTCCCAAATTGAAAACACAATTTTTTTCTATTTTTTCCCCTTTCTCTTAAAACAAATTCTAACGCCGTTTCACCACATGCCTACGAGGTGGAATTATTTTTTCTTTAAGCCTACCAATTGAATATATGAAAAACAGGTTGACAACTTGGAATAACCAATAGTTGGTGCCTCCGATTTAGAATTTCCCTTAAAAAATTATTGACATGGTGCAAATTTTATGATCAAACGATTTCAGAAACTACTGTCGATACCCAAAAATACTGATTCCATGTGATAATAATAAATTTTAGTTGTCAACTGGTCATATGAAAAGCCTTTCAAAATTCTCTGGCATTTAATGATCTAGTACAAACCTTAAATATAGTTTGTAAGTAGCTTTGGTAGCGGAGGGTTGGATTTAGGTTTGTAGTATAAACCCCTAATGAATAAGTTTGGGAATAGGTTAGGGTACTACGAAGCTCCAAAATGATGACATCTGGCATAGACTTTCATTTGGAGCTTTTGTTTTAATAGAGTTATGGATACTCAGCTTTTGCAGCAATCATCTGAAACTGTTAAGTATCCAAGCATCGGACTTTTGTCTAATCTCTACAAAATGTACATGTTTTGATATGAAATTAAGTGTTAGTTGCCTGTCTTCGCAGTACATTTTAGCTTAAAAGTGCGCGCCTCGTGCGCGATAGCCCACAAAGCACACGCCTCGCACCCTCCGCGCTATTTTGCCGTGAAGAGAGGTGAGGTTCATGAAGCGTGCACTTTTTGCATCTTTCTGTGCTTTTTATCGCAGCATGAGGGGTGATCCTTCTGTGCGTTATAGAGTTTTCACCTTTCAGCTCATTAAAAAGACAAATATATGTCTAGTGTATTATGAAAACACCCCTTCTGGGAGGAAACCCTAGAACGCACCTCTCTTCTCTCGTGTGTGTCTCTTCTCCTGACTCTCCTCAAGTGCTCTCCCCTCTTCGTCATGCCCTCTGTTGCTGCTTCTGCTGCTGTTTTTGGACTTATTCTGCGGCTGTTCTTCCTTTGTGTGCCACTGGATACTTTTCTTCTACTTTTTTTTTTTTTTTTTTTTGGGGTTGCGAATGGGTTCTTCATGCTTCTCCTTTCTTCTTTTGCTTCTGGGATGCTGTGGAAGCTGCTTTTCTTTTCTTTTCCCCCCTGGGCTGTTGAATTTTTTACTTCATTTGCTGCTGTTCTGGGTTGCAATTTTTTTCTAGGTTGCTTTTTTTTTTTTAAAAAAAAAAAACCCTGGATTGCGATTTTTTTCTTGGCGGCTGCTTGATTTTCATGTTCTGTAAGTGTCTCTGTTTGCTTGCGATCGGTCTTAAGAATTACTTGACATATTTATTTAACTTTTTTCTGTTTGTTACTTTGCTTAGTGTGTTGTGTTTCCGGTGCTTTCTTTATATTACTTGCTTGTTTTATCACTTTAGAAGATTATTGCGGTGTTGTATCTTATGTTGAAGACTGCTTGCGTGATTTTTCATCGTATTGTTCGAGTCTAATCCATTTAATGTGTTTTTTGAGCTTATTGTGTGAAAATGTACCTTGCGTGCATGAAGTGCAGGCTTTGCACTTTGCACCTCGGGCATGGGGACCTATGCGCTTTTTTGTGCCTCGCGCTTTTAATCTAAGCATGTTAGGAAGTTCAGTACATGACCCTTTGTTTTTTTTTGTACATTGGTAAGTTGGGCCAACCCATCTATAGGGTGTACAACCACCAGACCAGACTCAGTAGGCTAGCGAGCAGAGGGGTAACACAACCACCAGACTAGGCCCAACGGAGACTTAACTTTGAAAACAAGCCCACAAGGAAATACCAATTGGAAGTGGTAAACACTAAGCACTCCTCCCAGAGAGAGGTTGGCAGTTCAAGTCTCACTTGATGCAACTTTTGCCACCTTCCAAATTCATGACTTACTCCCTTGTGATGGGCTCTGTAGGGCCTGACCTCCTGAAAAATCATGTTTCTGCATCTAGTGGAATGCTTAGCGGCTGGCGTACACAAATACAGGGATTCAGTACTATTTAATACACTGATACGAGGAAAATACATAGATATACTGATGCACAAACTCATATAGCTTGTGAGCTCAAGTCGGTGGTCTACTGTTTCAGGTGAAGTCTCGAGTAATGGAGATTGCTCAGTTGATACAGAATGAAGATGGCGTTGCAGCTGCTGTTGATGCTTTTCATCAACATTTACCTGATGAGCCACCGATGCCTCCCGAGCCAGTCCAACCACAACAAGATGACCATCCCAACCCCATCCAGTGGTTGTTCACTCAGATCGGGAATTTTTGTTGTCGTGCCTGTTCATAGACTTCTTTCAATGCTAGAATACGTGTACAGTTCCTGCACATTCTTTGATTGCGGTCAAGTTATTTGCATAACTTCATTCATTCAAGACCATGTCTTACAGAGCTTAGCCGGGTTAATAATAAAGGTAGGTTATCCGGAAATGGTTAAGTGTATGATTGTTTGGAGGCCTGATTGTTTGGCGGTCTCATAAAAACCGTTGTTCTACTATAAACATTTTATTAGATTGAGGTAGAAATATTGACATTGTCGTGAAAGTTATGACACTTACAAAAGGCACATTGTCCATATTATCTTGTATAGTTATTTTCCTTAGCGATGGTGGTAGGAATACTATAGAAAAATTAGGTTGTTATTCTAGTTTGTCTATGAGCTACTAAGAAAAGTGGGGGTCGAAGAATACTATGATATAATGTTGCTATTGAGAAGCAAAGGACCGAGTTCTTCTGAGTAGGAATTAAGCAATGTAATAGAGGCTGCCGTGGTGGCCGAAGCCATGGCAATATGTTTTGCAAGCGGGCTATGTGATTGAGAGAATGACTCCAAATTTTTTTTTAAAAAATGAATCATATGCTCGGTGGCGGGAAGCCATGGCAATATGTTTTACCAATTTCCTAACATGAAAAAAAAATGGTCAGGAGCTTGAGATTGCATGAGAAGGGGAAGGCGATCAAGTGGCTCACCAACAAAGTGAGGCAGATGAAATAAACCCAATGGAGTCCATACCTTGGTTATTATGATATTGTACTATTTATTGCAAAAAACAAAAAAAAAAAAAAGAAAAGAAAAAGAAAGGAGAATTCCAGATATATAATTAAGATGTTGGATATCTTGGTTGTTATTATATTATAGTTAACTAGTTTTGAAACTCTTGCAATGTCGGACATTTTGTAGTAGGATTTTTAGCTCTAAATAATTCATATTTTTGGTGTTCTTGATCGGAAATAATCTTAATTGATTTTTTGGCCACTTTGGATAAAACTTTTGACCTGTTTTCTATCACTAAACTTTTTATTTATTTTAGCCCCTAAATTTTGGACTTTTGATTACTAAAAATAGATAAAAATTTTAGTGATACAAAATAGGTCAAAAGTTTGGTCTACTAGTAGCCAAAAATTTAGTTTGGATTATTTATGTTCAAGACACTTAAAGTAGGATTCTTTGGGGCCAAAGACTCTTTGTAGTATTTATAAGTTTTTATTAGTTTTTAAAAGGATTTTTGGATGATAATATGCCAACTAGGGGTGGAAATGAGCCAAGCCAAGCCTGAGCTTATAAAGCTTGAGGCTTGGCTTGTCATGTATTGGGTAAGCTTGAGCTTGGCTTGTGGCTTGCCGAGCTTGAACATGTTCGGCTCAAGCTTGGGTTGCCAAGACTTGTGGGCTTAGCTTGACTTGGCTTGTGGAATTATCCTTATGATAAATACTAATAATTCACAGTTTCGGTACTAAATAATTTATAAAATGAAATTAGTTTGAATATGAGGACATGACGATGCTTAATGCTTTTTTTTTTTTGTTGCGGCAATACAAAGTACTAATAGCCTAATATAATCTTACGTGATTGTTTGTCCTCTTTGTAGGATTTTTTAATGCTTTCAACTATTTAAATCACCTCTTTTGATTAAATATTTAAATATAGGGTTTTTGGCTCAAAATAATCCGAAGTCGGAGGTCATTGCCTGAAAATAATCCAAACTCACTTTTTGGCTGAAAATAATCCAAACTTGTAACCTATTTACTCGGACTAAACCGGAACCGATTTCCGATGTCGGAATGCTGACCGGTTAGCTTATGTAGACCCCAGTCAACATAAATTCAAAACCAAAATCAATTAAAGAAACACGTCCTCCGGCTACCCATTCAAAATTCTGACGTCGGAAATCGATTCTGGTTTAGTCCGGGTAAATAGGTTACAAGTTTGGATTATTTTCAGCCAAAAAGTGAATTTGGATTATTTTCAACCAATGACCACCGACTTCGGATTATTTTGAACCAAAAACCCTTAAATATATATAAGTCAACCTAAAAAAAATACCCTATTAAAAGTAATAATAGAATATAAATACAAGCTTATTAGGCTTGTCAAGCCTAACGAGCCAAGCTCCTCGTGGCTTAGCTTGGCTTGTGTAATTCACGAGCTCGAGCCCGAGCCAAGCCAAGTCGATCTCAAGCCGAGCTATACGAGCTTCCCGCCGAGTCGGCTTGCGAAGGTTCATGAGCCGGCTTGACACATTTCCACCCCTGATACCAACCTTTGGTGGTGTTGGATCGTAATATACCAACCTTAACTATTGGACATCAATATATCTCTGACCTTTATACCTGAGTGACATTATTATACCAACAGTAACTAAGGGGGTGGTGAACCGGTCTCCATGCGCGCTGACATGGTTGGCTAAGGGAAAAAAACGGTCCCAAGTCAATAACTTCATTAACCTTTTAGTTTTTCTCACTAACTCACATTACAAGACATTGGTTGGTTGTGTTTCACGTCAATATGAAAACCGGTTCACCACACCGTTAATCATTGTGTTAGAGCTGATTTTTTTTAACGTGGGTTAGTGAGAAAAACGGAGGGGTTAACGGGGTTATTTGGCAATGACCAATTATTTTTCCTCCGCCTATCACGTCAGAATCGAGACCAATTAACCAGTCACTACCTTCTTAGCCATTGTTGGTATAATAATCTCACCTAAGTATAAAGGTTTGGGATATTGTTGTCCAATAGTAAAAGTCGGTATATTACAATCCAATCCCCTCAAAGATCAGTATATTGTCATCCAATATCCCTTTTAAAAATATATTTGTAATAATTACTGACATAAATTACAACTATTTATTAAAGGAATTCGACCCTGTTCTTTTTTAATGTAGGGAATGTATAAGGTAAGATAAGTAAAGTAGTAGATATAGGTAAATGTCACATCACCTATTTTTTTTTCTTTTTATATAAATTTTGAGAGTTTAGTACAAAGTTTTAAAAATAAATTATCTAACCGTAACAAGTCATTTTCTTTTAGATGGTAAGGTAAGGTAAGGTAAGACAAGGTGAGCTAAAATAAGGTAAAGTAAGGCAATTTAAAATTTTAGTTACTTTGCAAAAGAACAAGTTCATGCATGTTTAACTTAAGAATAACCAACGCTGATAGTAGTACAAAAAATTGCTGGGCAGTGCCACACATTTCTAACAACTGACTAGAAGGGGATCACATTTTTTTTAATGCACTCGAATGGGAACACATCTTCAAGAAACTGGCAGCTGGGTGATTTTCCGACCATTTTGACTGAATTCCGGTGATTTATATATGAAAAGACAGAAATACCCCTATGTTTTATCAAACAATTGATGGGAGGTGCCATACATTTCTAAAAACTGACTGGACGGGGAAAACCTTTTTCACATCTCTTATCTGCACTTTCTCTCCTCCTCCTCCTCCTCCAAATATTAATACAACTCAACCCATCAAAACCATAAACAAACTCATCTTCTTCTTCTTCTTCTTCTTCTTCTTCTTCGTCCACCACCCGTCCACCACCACTACCACCAGTGTAACCACCAACACCACTTCAACGCTCAGCCACCACCGAGAACAACAATGGCCATTTTAAATCAAATCTCAATCTAAGTTTGACACAACCAAGCACTAACCCCTCTTCTCATTCCCTGTTTCGAACTGAATTTAACACCCACACCATAACCACCAATCAGACTCCATTTTTGCATCCCAAATGTCACCAGAAAAAGGTCACTCCAGCCACCCAAAAACACTGATAACCACCCGAACTCAATTCTGAACCATCCTTGTTTCTCCTCTATTTCGCGCGACCAGACCCACAGTTGCCGTCGAGGCCGCTGTCAGCGACCTATGTTGACCGACGCCCATGCCCAGGACAACCAAACGCCGCACTAGACGCTATTCTTCTTTCTCTCTCCTTGCTTGCTTGATATTAGGTTTTGATGGGTTGAGTTAAGACCCAAAAACAAAAAGCGGATTGAGAAATTGACATACTGATGGCATGAAGAGAGGGATTTATGCTTGGTTGTGTCAAACTTAGATTGTGGTTTGATTTAAAATAGTCGTGGTGGTTCTCGGTGGTGGTTGAGTGCCGAATTGAGTGATGGTGATATTGTTGGCGGTTGGACTGGTGGTTGTGCTAGTGGTCGAGTGGTGGACGAATGATGAAGAAAGAGAAGAAATGGGTTTTTTTTATGGTTTTGATGGGTTAAGTTGTATTGATATTTGGGGGAGGAGATAGTGCAAAGAAGAGGTGTGAAAAAAGAGGTCCCTATCTAGTCAGT
Source organism: Portulaca oleracea (assembly GCA_029582165.1). Classification (NCBI taxonomy): domain Eukaryota; kingdom Viridiplantae; phylum Streptophyta; class Magnoliopsida; order Caryophyllales; family Portulacaceae; genus Portulaca; species Portulaca oleracea. Next base: position 29,058,149 of record CM055868.1, on the reverse strand, counting down.
TTTTAGAAATGTATGACACCTTCCAGCAATTTGGTCAAAATGGTTGGAAAATCACCCAGCAGTCAGTTCTTTGAAGTTGTGGTCCCGTTCGAGTGCATTAAAAAAAATGTAGTCCCCTTCTAGTCAATTGTTAGAAATGTGTGACACCTCCCATCAATTTTTTGGATGGTAGTACTACTATATGATCTTGTTCTTTTGGGATGTAGAGCTAAAGTAAGGAAATGTGGTAAAGTAGTAGATGTAAGTAATAAATGTCACATTACCTATTTCTTTTTTTTTCTTAAATAAATTATGTGAATTGAATGAATAACTTTTAATATATATTATCTAAAAATATAATTTTCAAGAATGTGGAAGTGTTTGATAATTTTGGTAATACTTGTAAAGTTATTAGTTCTTAAAGTTTATTTATATTAGTTACTAGTGTAAACTACGACTAGTTATGCTAATTGATTGTATTACTATATTTATATATGATTTTCACGTAATTAATTGATAGAGTTTAAAATAATTAATTCATTTATAAATTTATTTTGTTTAGATACCCTTTCATGTAAATTCGTTCTACACCAATTAATCAATTGAAAATTTTGTGACATGCTACGAGCCGTATCTTGTTGGAAATTGATTAAAGGATAATTTTTTTTAATATATACTATCATATAAGTTCATATTACATTTATGGATCAATTAAATTTTTATAGCTTTCATGTATATAGTAAATTAATTTTATTTACAATCAATTAAAAACACGAATATTGATTTTAAATGGCATAATATAAAATTTGTTTTTACATATAGTAAATCAATTATTCTTATATAAATAAGCCTTGTACAAGTCCAACCCAGTTCCTGTTATGTGCTAAATTAGTACTACCTCCGTCCCAAAATGTTTGTTCTTTGACATAATTTTGAGCGTTGATTATTCACAAATTACAATGAGTTGCGATATGCCGTCATTGTAATTCTTATTAAGGTATCTTTATAATATTGTGATGGAGGTCCATCACCAACAGTATTGCTAGCTGAGACAACAAAGTTCAAGGAGAGGACTTTCTTTCCTGAGGTCCTCACCAGGTCCTTCACAAACTGGGATCTAGTTGGGAATTCAGGAGGGATTAAGTCCCTCTTACAACAAAACTGAAGCAGCAAGGGAGGACATGTCCTAGGGTAATTTTGAAGCTATGAATGGGAGCAATGTCATCACCCCAGAACCTGTGCAAGAGGCAGCTTTGGCCTTAGAACCAAAGTTCAATTCATGTAATTGAACCTTGGCAGAACCCCGATCTGTGAAATCAAGGTTCATGTCTGTTTCAAGGTCTGAAACAAGCTGCAGTGTAAGGCAATGGCATTTAGCGGATTCTATGTGTTCCTTGATCCATCAGCAACCACTGATCGAGGAGTGCAAGTGACTGATATTCCTGGACATTTTCTACAGCCAGTTAGTTCAGGGAATGCAAACATCATCAAGCAGCTGGACAGTTTTGGAATTCCAAGCTTTAATAAGGTCATTTGGTCATTTTTCCTTTAATGATCGAGTAACCTTGAGTTCTATTACTACCAGCTATTTTCAACAGCCAAGGAAGACTTAAATAATGCAGTGGAAAGATGACTCATGCATGAAGGAAGCAACTGCTGGCCCAATCAGAACAAGCCAACCTTTTTATTTTTATTTTGCTGTTTCCTTGATGTAATATGATGTAATTATGCTTTGTATTAGTTTTAAGCAGCTCACTTATGTATCTTAAGATAGCTTGTAGTGGTTTAGAGGTTTCTTTCAGCTTAGGAAACCTCAATTACTCGTAGACAGCCAGCTATTTGCTTAAAGTGGCATATATAAGCCAACTCCTATGTATTGTTGTTCATTATGAGTGAATGATATGAGAAATCTGTCGAGCTTGGCTCCTATGTGTTTGTGAGTGTCTCAAAACTCTCAACCATTTCTACTTTTTTGTAACTAAGCTTTGGCCAGCTTAGAAGGTGCTAAGTATATCTTAGTTTGTGTCCTGGTGGTGTGGTCTGTAACCAGTGCATGAGTTGAGTCCCACCCTTGTGTTTTTCCTGCTGTGGTGTGGTCTGTATCAGTTGGATACACATGTTTCTTATCTTTCCCTATTTGTTTTTCGTTCCTTGTGTAGGACCCCGAAAAAAGGTGGATCCTTTTTCTCGCGATGCGCTACTTTCGTGATCGAGAGCCGATTAAGGTTTCTTAATCCTTAAATAAGGATGTTTTTAATTTTCGAAATTCATTTTCGAGGTGATGAAACTTTATTTATTTACAAACCCGTTTTTTATTATTTAAATTATCCGTAATTACACAAATTAATTTAACAATAATTTAATCCCGGCCCAATTAATAAATCCAAGCCCAAAAAGGAGCAAATGGGCCACCAGAGGCTGCCAAAACCCGCCTAGGCTTTGGCAGACCCTGGGCTGGGCCATTTGCATCCCTGGGCCAAAAGGAGATGGGTTGAAATTAATAAAACCCGCCTAGGTTTTATTAATTTCTGGCCCATTTCCCTCGGGCCCAACCTTGAATTAACAAATTGGAAGAATTAAATTATTTATTAAAATTATTTTTTGTAAAAAAAAAATTTTAAATAATTAAACGAATTTATAAATCGTTTTAAAGAGTCGCCAGCCGATTTAAGGAAACCGACAAACCATAAAATGAAAGAAAGACTCCGGTCTACAAAACCCGATTTCTAGATTCGGGGGTAGGGTTACGAATTCGAGAGTTATAAGAACTCTCGAATCCGCCTGTTATAAAACAGACTCTAATAGAATCAACATTGAAAAGAAAGAGAGCGGGGAGAAGTTTGATTAATTTCGCGGAATTATTATTCAAATCATGCAATATAAACAATGCGGTTTTTATTTTACAAAAAGTACAAGCACGGAATTAAATAAAGGATTACATGATTAAATAATTTAAATAAAAAACCGAACCTTGCTTAGGGTGTAGTGGCGACGAGCTTGATCCCTTGAGTTGCCCCTTTGATTTGAAACCCGGATGAGAAATGTGGATGGTTTAGAAAAAGTGTGGTGTGGGAAGTTATATGGTAGTGAAGAATGTGATTATGGTGGTAATAGAATTATGAAGAGAATTTAAGAGAGTGGAAGTACGGTGAAAATGAGAAGAGAGTAGATGATGATTGTTGGTGGTGAGAGTTGATGAAATGAAGGTGGAATGGAGGGGGTATTTATAGGTGAGGGAGTATGGATTTTGGAGGGAAATGGTGGGGGGCATACCCCAAAAATCACATCATCTCATACCAAAGCCTAGGTGGGTTTTAGGGTGGTCAAGGGAGGTCAAACACGTGGGCAAAAATCATGGGATTGCATGCATGCAGATCGTTCATATTTTTTTTGGCGCCAGAATCACCAAAGCCTAGGCGGGCTTTGATAATTTTATCACGTGGATCCGTGACGTGGCGCTGAACGGCGTTGTTTGGTGCTTCGCCCAAAGCCTAGGCGGGGTTTGATTTTTTTCTGGGCCGGATCAAACCCTAGGCGGGTTTTATCCTCTCTGGGCCGGGGACGCGTGACGGGCCCGCTTCTGTTGCGGGCTTGTAAATAAAAATAAAACCCCTGTGGGTTTTAATAATTATTCCCGGCTTGATTTATTTTCTTTGGGTTCAGTTTATTGATCTTTTGGGCCCGTTGATCCGTTCCACTTTGGCCCATCCGTCTTGTATATTTTTGATGAGTCGGGTTTATACCGGTACAAATTCCGGTGTCTACACCTTGATGTTTTTCCATCCCTAGAAAAAGCTTAAGTTGAATTATCAAGGTCGGGGAGGGCCTTTGGTGTTGTCCAGCTCAATTGCACTCTAATTAGTTTGAGCTGCATATACATCAGCTTTGGTATCAGAGCTGTGTAACCTTCTTGGTGAGCTTCTTGCTGATTACAGGATGTCTACTAGTAGAACTGCAGGAAGTAGCTGAGCAAGCTCTTAGGGAGAAGGCTGAATTGGAAAAGCAGGTTCAATACCTGACTGATCAGTTGAAGAATTATTTATATTTGAAGAAACAGAGTCTGCATGATGAGTCTGAATATGAAGAAGAGGAGAGTACTTATTCCGGCAACCCTTTTGCTGAAGAAGAGGGTCTTCTTGGAAGAAAAAAAGTAAGAACTAGACAGAAGAAGGCTGGAATGGATGACAAATTAGATTTCAAGGTAGAAATTCCTAAATTTGAAGGCCAGTTGGACACTGAGGTGTTCTTAGACTGACTGCAAACTGTGGAGAGGGTTTTTGATATGAAAGAGGTCTCTAATGAGAAGAAGGTCAAGCTTATTTCCCTAAAGCTGAAGAAACGTGCTTCAATCTGGTTGTCTAATCTGCAGAAAAGGAGAGTAGAGAAGGGAAAGGAGAAAGTTAAAGGAGAGTAGAAAAGGGAAATGAGAAAGTTAAAACCTTGGAACAGATGAAGGAAAAGTTGAAGTCTAAATTCTTGCTTGTAAACTACCTTAGGGAGAACTATGGTAAACTGCAACAGCTAGTGCAAGGCAACAAGTTTGTAGAAGAATATACAAAGGAGTTTGAGCATCTTTTGTGGAGGCATGACCTAAAAGAGAATGAAACTCATGTGCTAGTGAGGTTTATGGCAGGTTTGAATGAAGGAATAAGGAATGTGTTGGAACTGCATCCATATACTACTTTGGATGAGCTCAGTTCCTGGCTCACAAAGTAGAATTGCAAAAGAGGTCTAGAGGAAAGGAGTTTGCTACAAAAATCCCCTACAAACCTCAACCCAAGCCTTTTACCTATCCCATAACCTACCCTACAGCTCCAAGAACCCTCTTTACCCCAAGATACCCTACTAAACAACCTACTCCCCCACAAAAACAACCCTCAGCCCATCAAAGAAAGACAACCCCTATTCCTACTGATAACAGAAGATGTTTTAGATGTCAAGGACTAGGGCACATAGCCTCAGAATGTCCTAATAAGAGGATAGTGACCTTAGCAGATTACCAAGCTTTATGGTTTGTTGAACCTGAAGTTGAGGAGGAAGAGGAAGTACATCAGGAGGGAGAATTGCTTGATCCTGTGTATGATGAAGTATACGAAGATCCTGATGAAGGAGAGCTATTGGTGATAAGAAGAGTCCTTAGTAGTTCTTCCATGGAGACAGGGCAGGAACAAAGAGAATCTTTATTTCATACAAGGTGCACTATAAAGGAAAGTCTGCTCAATTATTGTGGATGGTGGAAGCTGTACAAATACAGCCTCACAGGAGATGGTAGAGAAGTTGCAATTAGTCACTTCATCTCATCGAGCACCATATTCTATTCAATGGTTGAAGTCTAGCAGAGGCATTCCTATCACAGAAAGATGTTTGGTGAGTTTTTCAATAGGCAAATCATATCATGATTATGTTTGGTGTGATGTTTTGCCTATGGATGCATGTCATTTGTTGCTGGGAAGGCCTTGGATGTTTGATAGGTCTGTGCAACATGATGGAAAGGCTAACACCTATACTTTGGTGGTGAATCACAAGAAAGTAACCTTAACCCCACTCAAATCAACCCAGCCTACAAAGAACCTTTACCTTGAGCCTACCCTTGATCTTTTACTAGCTGCTGAGCATCATGAGTTCAGTGCTTGTAAGGATCATATCCTATTGTCCCCTGATGAACCACAAACCCCACAAATAACCATCCCCTACTTGTCCCACTCCTAGAAGAGTATGCATTTTTATTTCCTGGTGAAATGCCCCCAGGATTGCCTCTCCCCCCCCCCCCCAAAAGAGACATCCAGCATAAGATTGATCTGGTTCCAGGATCAGTCTTGCCTAATAAACCTGCTTATAGGATGACTCCAGCTGATACTGCAGAGATTCAGAGGCAAGTAGATGATCTTCTTAGCAAGGGAATGATCAGGGAGAGCCTAAGTCCATGTGCAGTACCAGCTGTATTAGTCCCCAAGAAAGATGGTAGCCAGAGGATGTGTATAGACTGCAGAGCTATTAATAAAATTACTATCAAGTATAGGTTTCCCATACCTAGGCTTGAAGATCTTCTTGATGAGCTCCATGGGTCTCAGGTGTTTTCAAAGATAGATTTGAGAAGTGGCTATTACCAAATCAGAATCTATGAAGGAGATGAATGGAAAACAGCTTTCAAGACAAATGGAGGTTTACTTGAATGGCATGTAATGCCCTTTGGTCTCACTAATGCCCCTTCTACATTTATGAAAACTTATGAACCAGGTACTAAAACCTTTGATTGGCAGTTGTGTGGTCGTTTATTTTGATGATATTTTGGTTTATAGCAAGACAGAAGCAGAACATCAGCAGCATCTGAAGCTAGTCATGGAAGTTCTGTCCAAGGAGAAATTATATGGGAATTCGAAGAAGTGCCAATTCTTTACAGACCAAGTTATTTTTCTTGGCTATATAGTTTTAGTTGATAGCATTCAAGTTGATCAGAAGAAGATCAAAGCCATTCAAGAGTGGCCTACACCCAGTTCTATTCAGCAAGTAAGGAGCTTTCATGGGTTAGCTTCATTCTATAGAAGATTTGTGAGGAACTTCAACACTCTTATGGCACCAATGACTGAAGTAATCAAAGGCAAGTCTTTGCAATGGACTCCAACAGCACAGAAGGCCTTTGAACAGATCAAAGAAAAGCTTACAACAGCACCAGTTCTTGCTTTACCCAACTTTTCTAAGATCTTTGAAGTAGAATGTGATGCCTCTGGAGTTGGTATAGGAGTTGTCCTATCCCAAGAGGGCAGGCCTATAGCCTATTTCAGTGAGAAATTAAATGAAGCAAAGAAGAAATACATCACTTATGATAAGGAATTTTATGCTATTATCAGAGCTCTTGAGCATTGGAGGCATTATTTGGTTGGTGGAGAGTTTATTTTACATAGTGATCATGAAGCCCTAAAATATATTCAAGGACAGCATAAGCTCAACCCCAGACATGCAAAATGGGTTGAATTTATGCAGTCTTTTCATTTCATGATCCATCACAAGTCAGACAATACGAACAAAGGAGTTGACGCCCTTTCTAGAAGGTTTTTCTTATTACATATCCTGGATTCCAGAATCCTAGGATATGAGCAACTAAAGGTCCTTTATTCTATAGATGATGATTTTAAAGACAAGTTACAGGCTTGTCAACAACATCCTCATGGTCTGTATCATATAGATCAAGGATTTTTATTTAAAGGCAGCAGATTGTGTATACCTAAAAGCAGTATAAGAGAGTTATTAATCTCATAAGTTCATGGAGGTGGATTAGCAGGACACTTTGGCGTAGAGAAGACACTTATTATGCTGAAAGAGCATTACTTCTGGCCAAAGATGGGAAGAGATGTAGAACATCTTGTCAAGAGGTGCAATATATGCCAGCTATCCAAGAGTCAAAGCCTACCTCAAGGGCTTTATACCCCTCTATCAGTTCCTAAAGGTCCCTGGGAAGATGTCAGCCTTGGTTTTATTGTGGGACTACTAAGAACTCAGAGAGGTAAAGATTCTATTATGGTTGTTGTTGATAGATTCTAAAAAATGGAACACTTTATTCCTTGCAATACTACCTTTGATGCTGTGAAAGTTGCTAATTTGTACTTTCAAGAGGTAGACAGGTTGCATGGCATTCCTAGGTCTATGGTTTCAGACAGGGATACCAAATTTTTGAGCCATTTCTGGATTACATTGTGGAAAAATATGGGAACTCACCTCAAGTTTAGCACCACTAGTCACCCCTAGACAGATGGGCAAATTGAGGTTACAAACAGAACCTTAGGTGCACTCTTGAGAAGCCTAGTGACTAGAAACAAAGGAGGTTGAGATACTATACTATCACATGCAGAGTTTGCATTCAATAGAGCCCTAAGCAAAGCTATTGGTCACTCACCATTCCAAGTAGTTTATGGTCTGAATCCATTACCCCTTTGGATTTAGTCCCTCAAACTACTTTAGTCAAGTTTAGCTATGAAGCTGAAGTAAGGGCCAAACAAATTAAAGAGTTCCATCAACAAGTGCAATAGCAAATTGAAAAGCACAAGAAGAAGCTAGTAGCAGCAGCAAATCAAAAGAGGAGGACAATTGTGTTTGCTCCAGGTGACTTGGTATGGGTACACCTTAAGAAAGACAGGTTTCCTAGCAGGAGGAAAGGGAAACTTGTTTCCAAGGCAGATGGTCCTTTGGAGGTGTTAGAGCAAATCAATGAGAATGCTTACAAGCTGGATCTATCTGAAGATTATGGAGGGAGTGCAACCTTCAATGTTGCAGATCTCATGCCCTACTATCCAGAAGAGGAGGGTTTACCAAGTTTGAGGGCAAACTTTTTAGAGCCTAAGGAGGATGATGGAGGTCCATCACCAACAGTATTGCTAGTTGAGATAACAAGGTTCAAGGAGACGACTTTCTTTCCTGAGGTCCTCAGCAGGTCCTTCACAAACTGGGATATAGCTGAGAATTCAGGAGGGATTAAGTCCCTCTTATAGCAAAACTGAAGCAGCAAGGGAGGATAGGTCCTAGGGTAATTTTGAAGCTATGAATGGGAGCAATGTGATCACCCTATAACATGTGCAGGAGGCAGCTTTGGCCTTAGAACCAAGGTTCAATTCATGCAATTGAACCTTGGTAGAACCCCAATATGTGAAATCAGGGTTCATGTCTGTTTCAAGGTTTGAAACAAGCTACAGTGTAAGGCAATGGCATTTAGTGGTTTCTATGTGTTCCTTGATCCATCAGCAACCACTGATCGAGGAGTGCAAGTGACTGATATTCCTGGACATTTTCTACAGCCAGTTAGTTCAGGGAATGCAAACATCATTAAGCAGCTGGACAATTTTGGAATTCTAAGGTTTAATAAGGTCATTTGGTCATTTCTCCTTTAATGATCGAGTAACCTTGAGTTCTATTACTACCATCTATTTTCAGCAGCCAAGGAAGACTTAAATAGTGTAGTGGAAAGATGACTCATGCATAAGGAAGCAGCTGTTGGCGCAATCAGACCAAGCCAGCCTTTTTATTTTTATTTTGTTGTTTCTTTGATGTAACATAATGTAATTAAGCTTTGTATTATTTTAAAGCAGCTCACTTATGTATCTTAAGATAGCTTGCAGTAGTTCAGAGGTTTCTTTCAGCTTAGGTAACCTCAATTACTCGTAGACAACCAACTACTTTCTTAAAGTGGCATATGTAAGCCAACTCCTATGTATTGTTGTTCATTATGAGTGAATGATATGAGAAATCAGTCGAGCTTGGCTCCTGTGTGTTTGAGAGTGTCTCAAAACTCTCAACCATTTCTACTTGTTTGACTAAGCTTTGGCAAGCTTAGAAGGTGCTAAGTAGAGCTTAGTTTGTGTCCTGGTGTGTGGTCTGTAACCAGTGCATCAGCTGAGTCCTGCCCTTGTGTTTTTCCTGTTGTGGTGTGGTCTGTATCAGTTGGATACACAGGTTTCTTATCTTTCCCTATTTGTTTTTCGTTCCTTGATGCTTTTCCATCCCTAGGAAAAGCTTAAGTTGAATTATCAAGGCCGGGGAGGGCCTTTGGTGTTGTCTAGCTCAATTGTACTCTGATTAATTTGAGCTGCACATACATCATATTGGTAATTTCATATCGTAACTTATTGTAGTTTGTGAATAATCAATGGTCAAAATTTAGTCAAATGACAAACATTTTGGTACGGAGGTAGCTTTAAAAAGTATGGGTGAGTGGTTCAGGGTACCCTCACCTAAAATTAGAAACCTTAGCTTTATCCATTTGACCGGTTCTTAAAATTCAGTAACCTTATCCTTACCCGTTTAAACTAGTTTCTAAATTTAAGAACCTTACCTTTACGCGCGGTTTCGAGTACCCACCTATTATACACTAAGTATATTTTTTAACATGTTTTTTTTTTCAAAGCATATTGTGCTAAAGTCTAATATTTTTCTTTTTTTAAAAAAATATTGTCTGTTGTGCCATGATTTCGTCCCTACATTTTGATATTGACTATCATATGTCAGGCGCATATTGCTCTAAAATCCAAACAAACCAAACCTTTAAAATAGTCTTACAAGTTCATTTTACGGAAATGAACAACGATAGAAAATTACAAATAGTCCTAGTAAAAATTAAATCTCAATAAAAATTACAACTTTACGAGAACAAAAGCCATATAACAAGCCTAAAGGTCCATAAAATCTTCAAGTTTAGTGACAATAATTGGAACCTAACCCTAATTGGCAGGTTCCAATTTCCGGTTCAGAGTAATAGTTTAGGAACCTTACCCTTACCTGTTTGACAGGTTCTTGAATTTTTAGAACCTTACCCTTATCCGTTTGACCGGTTTGGGTTTCAGAATCTACCCATTTGACCGGCTCGGGACATGTTCCAGGTTTCGGATCTGGAACCTCTCAACCCGATTAAATACATACATATATATATATATATATATATATATATATATATATATATATATATATATATATATATATATATATATATATATGCAAGAAAATAGACTATATTCACACCAAGGTAAAACAGATACAAGACTGCTGGGAGATGGCCCAGGCTGAGTGTTACATACTTAGAACTGGCTCAATGAGTCTACGATGTTTAGGGTACGTTTTTTCCATGACCAAACACCTAGTGCGGATGTCCTCCCTAATGTATTGTACAGTGATTTCAGGGGAGGAATGGGCTCTTCCATGGATCCTTCTGTTTCTCTCACCCCAAATGTTGTAGCACATTGAACCGAACACAACGCTCCTGAAGTATCCTTGCCATTTTGCATCTGCCTCATGTGTGAGGGCATCTACCACCTCTGGTATAGTGTTTAGATGCTTGTAGTCAAGGCTAAATGGCCAGCTGGTAATTTGTCGTTGCACTTCTCTGGCATATGCGCAATTCACAAGAAGGTGATCTATCGTTTCATCCTTGGTTCTACAAAGGATGCATTTTGGATTTCCCCCGTCCCATCTCGCTGTTTATGCTTTAACCCAGAGCTTGCCATGGAGTACTACCCAAGTTATGAAAGCATGTCTGGGTATGATGAGCCTATTCCAAGGTATTTCTACCCAGGTTGGCATGTCTGACCCATTCATTAACCATTTGTACCCTTGTCTTACCGAATACCCGCTTGTTCTTCCCCTCCATTCCCAGTGGATGTCGGGGATGCATCCCCATTTGAGCTCATCCTTTACTTCACAGAATTTTTAGAAGTAGGGACAATTGTTATATGGGTGGTTATATGACCACCATGAGCCATTCTTTATGTACTTTAAATGTACCCATTTCACCCACAATACCTCCTTGTGCTACTGGATATCCCAAACGAGCTTTGCCGCCGATGCTTTGTTCCATGCCGATAGGTTTCTCAGCCCTAATCCTCCCATTTTCTTGGGCTGGCAGGAAGTCTCCCATGAGACGTAGGGCGGGCGGCCGTATGTATGTTTGGCTCCCCATAGGATGTTTCTGCAGTATTTGTTCAGCTCATCTATGGTGTGTTGGGGGATAATGAGTATTCGTGCTCAGAAGCTATAAATCCCCATGAGAATGTTGTTTATCAGTATGACTCTCCCCGCATATGAGATATTTCGGGTGGACCAAAGCCTGATTTTGGCGATGATTTTGTCGACCAGGGCATTATAGTCGTTCTTAGAAAGGTTGCAAGCTGAGACCGACATGCTTAGATATTTGAAGGGGAGTGACCAGGGGTGAAGTCGGCCTCTCTAAGGAGGCTGTCATTGAGGTCACTGTCAACCCCACCGCAGACCATCTTTGACTTGTCTAGGTTTGCAACCAAGTCGATAACGTTAGAGAAATAGTTGAAGGCCTTCATCAGTGTCTTCACCGAGGTTTTTGTGGCCGCCGCAAATAAAATGAGGTCGTCTGCAAACATCATGTGGGTGAGTTTTAAACACGAGCAGTTCGGATGGAATTTGAACTCTGGTTGGTTGCGAACATAATAGTCAAGTGATCTTGAGAGATATTTAATCGTCAGTACGAAAAGGAGAGGGGACATGAGATCTCCTTGACGTAATCCTCGCCCTCCTTTAAAGCTCTCAGTGGTTTTTGCGTTCACACAGGTTGAAAAGGACGGGGTAGTGATGCAAGCCATTATGCATTTTGTCATCCAACTCAAGAATTTTAGAGCCTCTAGAGCCTCTCCAATGTAGTCCCAATGAATGGAGTCGAACGCCTTTTTGAGGTCTATTTTCATCATACACCTGGGAGTGATTGAAGCTTGAGTGTGTAACATGGATTTTGTACCCCAGTTTTTATATCGTTCTTCTCAAGGAGCTAGGGGCCTTGGCTAAGAAACTCGGTCTAAGGTTGGGTTAAGATCGCTAGGTAAGGCAATGGGTTGAAAGAGGCGGTCACGAAGCGACAAATAAATCTAAGGTCAGTCAAGGTGAAACAATGGGTTTCAAGGGCTTTTCGGGATGCAAACGGGAACAAGGAGATAGGTTTCGCAACAAGAGAGCAACAAGGAAGGAAATCAAGTGGCAATTCCGTTAGAAAATACCCACCGGGCTTCCTCTTTCGAGGATAGTCCGGATTAACTTCCCCAAAGTCCACCACGGACCCGGAGGGTTGAAGAAACGGAATTCCCTAGTTAGTCTCTACTCACTCTCGTGAGTAGAGTGCTAACTATCCCGATTCCAACCTTCCAACTCAAGTGTTGGATGTGTTCGGGGGACTTTCGAACCGAAATACATCCCACTTGAGGGAAGGAATGGAGTGGGAAAAGTGATTTCCTAACTAATTACTCACTAAAATTGCTAACCCATGCCTAATTACCCATTCACACCCTTAATTACCCCCTAACCCATTAGGGTTCTAGCCACTACCCATCACAACTATGATAACAACATCAACAAAACCAACCCTAAGCATGATTTCTATCAACAACAAACATAAACCAAGCAAGAACAATGAAATAACAAGCAAAGTAATTAAACAAGCAAGAAAGTAATTAGTAAAACAATTAATGAAAGAGTTAAGGGAAGAGAATACTTATCAAAATGCTGTAAATGAACAAAGGAAAGCAATAAAAAGATGATCCAACTATCTCTCAATTGTTTGAATCCCCAAATCTTCAACAATACCACAAAATCTCCAAAACCCTAGATTAATCTCTCACTAATCTCTCTCTAAAACTCCTAATTACAAGGCTGGAAAATGTCTAAGTACTAGAATAGGATCCCCCAAGAAATCGTCAACAAGGAGTATATATACAAGTGGAGTTAGTTGGGCAAAACGCAGCGCACAGCCGAAAACAATCGCGCATAATTTAGGGAGACCGTAGGTACGGTCTCTGTAAGTCCAGGGGAGGTAGCAGGTGCCACCAGGAGGGTGGCGGGCGCTACCATGTGAAATCTGCTTGGCGATTTTTAGCTTCGAGAGATCGCAGGTGCGGTCCGGATGACCGCAGGTGCTATCCAGCTTAGGGTAGCGGGTGCCACCATGCGAAAACCAGGGCGATTTTCTCCTTCGTAAGATTGCAGGTGCGGTCCGTCCGACCGCAGGTACGGTCTTCCTCGGCCTAGCTGAGGTAGCGGGTGCTACTAGGAAGGTGGCGCGTGCTACCCTCTGACTTCCTTCCCTTTGTTCCTTCCTTCATTCCAAGGAATGTAACGCCCGATAGGAGGATCGTAGTGGGTGTTACCTCACTAATTGACACCAAAGGTGGGGAAAGTGGTCCCGGGTCAACTCCGCCTCGACTCTCGGGCCGGGTCGGCTCGGGAAATCACCAAAAATGCTCTAAAATGGCCCATTTTACCTCGTTTTTGTGTACAACCTCAAAACCTACAAAATAACCAAAAACATATTAAAAAAGCCATGAAAATAAACACGAAACAAGTCAAAAGCCTAAGAATTAAGGCGTTATTTAGACACAAAATTGGGTTTAATCAGAGTGTAACCCCTGGCTACTTCTTGGCACAACAGTACATTATACAGTAGCTCCCTATCCGCGATGAAGGTGCTCTGGCTCAGATTGATAATCGAGGGGAGAACTTCTCTTATTCTTGCTCTAAGAATCTTTGTGATGCATTTGTAGAAGGTGTTGCAGCAGGAAATTGGGCGGAATTCTGACGATTTTGTGGGATTATCAACCCTTAGGATAAGCACCAAGTTGGTTGGTTGCGTTGAAGCTCTTTAGAAGATTCCCCGTCCTGAAAAACTCTTCTACGGCTTTACAAATCAGATCCCTTGTGATGGCCCAAGTGTCTTTGTAGAAACCGCTCGAATAACCATCCGGCCCTGGAGTTTTGTCATTCGGTATGGAGAACATGGCATCCTTAATTTCTTTCTGAGATATGGGACGACCAATATCAATATGTTGTTCTACAGTAAGTCAGTAAGTACAGGGCCAGTTCCTGTTACCTGATGGTTTATGACTGTTATTGTAGTTTGATAGGTTCCAACCAGTTTCAGATAGAAGTTGTGCAGCACTATTTTCACAGCGTCAAAACCATGGACCATTTGACCGTCCTCGTTCTCAAGACTTTAGACAAAATTTTGGCTCTTTCTTTGGTGAATTTTTGCACAAAACAATTTAGTTGTGTTATCCCCCAACAAGGACCAATCGAATTTGCTTTGTTGCTTTCTAAGCTGTAATGTCGAGTGCAAGATGTCCATATAGTATGCTCGAGCTTCCTTTTCTTAGTCCTACAGTGTTGGGTTTCCCGGGTCAGACTATAGCTGTATTTGTATTTGGTCCAACCACTCCTTAGCCTGTGCTTCTTGACCATGAATGTCTTGGTATTTGTTTTTATGAAGTTGCATGAGTCCCCCCTGGAGCTTTATGAGTAGATGAGCCAACTTGAATTGGCAATGTCCAGCGAGTAGCCCCTGTAAAGCCTCTTTGATGATGGTGTTGAAATGTGGGTGACAGGACCACATTAGACAGTATCTGAAAGGGATCTTGTGGATTGGCCCAGTAGGGAAAGAGATCTCTATGGCCACATGGTCTAAAAGCCCCACTGTTCTATAATAGACATGAATAAGATCAGAAATCAGGTACCAACCCATGTTTACCAAAAGCCTATCAATCCTTGATCTGACATGATTATTGGTTTATGTGTGAAAAGCCCCTGAGTATGGGGGTTCATGCAATTCACAGTCTTGTATGGATTGCATAAATGGGTGTGTCATGAAAGCCTCTACATCAGCGCCCCCCACCCTTTCTTCAGCTCTCATGATTGCATTGAAATCCCTTATCACCTCCCATTGCTCTGTCATATTGGCTGAGATACCCCTGAGCTTGCCCAATAAAACTTCCCTTTCCTGAATATTGTTGCTGCCATAAACGCAAGTAAGAAAGAAGGTAGTTGTATTTTGCACCATGTCTACCTTGGTGTGGATGTGTTGACATGAACTCTCAAGTTTTTCTACATGGTAGATATTGGGATTCCTAGCAATTAGAAACCTTATTTTGCTGTAATGCTCCATATTCAACATAAGATTGAGTTATCTTGTGATAGTCAATAACATACTGTTAAGTCGTTTAACCTTATAATTCATATAGATATGTTTCTCTTATGGAAAGTTTAATAGTTAAATTTAGCAATTCCTAGTTCACATAGCTTGTGATGACTATCAGCCAGGCAAAATTTTCGATCGAGCTATCAGAATAATGGAACTTTGATAATTTATTTTTTAAAAATGTGCCTAAATCCAATTCTTATGTTTTCGTAGATATGGAATTTACAACAGATACTGAGCTAACCACAATTGAGAAATTAGACGACACCAACTATGTCACATGAAACCTAAAGATAAGATCTTTTCTAGTATAAAGTTATGTTTTATATCACTTAACTCGTGTCTTGATTTTTTCATTTGAACACGAACTAGACAAGAAGAGAAAGAAGGTAACATATGAAGGGTGGATCGAGAAAGGTGCTTGTATGCTCTTTATCGTGCGTAGCTATGTGCATTGTGATCTTCAGTGAGATTTTGAGGTTGCCTCCACTATTAAGGATATGGGGGGATCCTGGAGTACAAATTCGATAGACAACTTTGGATTTTGTGTCTGAAATTACTTGACTACTCTATGGGGTCTAATTGCAGTGTATCTGAGCACTTACAAATCAAGGGGGAGACGATTGAGGACCTCAGAGCTATTGGAAGACAACTCTTTGATCAACCACATGTCTCATATGTGTTGAGTGCTCTCCTGAACGACAATGGTTGTTGAGAGAGATTCAAGCTTAGGGTAATTCACCATGAGGATATAAAGACCTTTCTTGAAATTTGTGAACTTATCATATAAGTTGAATTTCATTAAGAAGAAATTTGACTCATAGTTGGGATAGTGTGAACCATAACTATTTCACAATTTACTATCAAATTGTGAACTCGACAGCTTCAGTAGTTTAATTGGAACAACCTTTAGATTTGTTTTTGTACGTGAAGAACAATACACTATTTTAAAGCGTGTCTTTGAAATTTTTACCATTTACTCAAAACATTTTGCCTCTCTTGATGGCAATGTGTTTGACCTCTTGTATGAAAATTGGTTTAATAGGTTCCAAGTTGAGTGCATTGTTATGTATTAGTTTCATTTTGTATCATTCAAAGCCCAAACTTGAGCTAAAATGATCGCAACATAGCTGCAACACAACAAAATATAATAACTCAACAGTACATCAAGTAAAACATATATGATAAAAATACACACTTTGAAATAAATCGCTAATCAGGGCTAGCCTTTCGTTCTTCCAACCATTGATCCTTGGATTCTTTGATATAGTCTCTTGATTGTCGGGAATGATGCCCAAATCAAATCTAACCTTTGTCGCTTTGTGTGCCTTCTCACCCAAACTATTTAGAGAGATTTGCACATATTCCTTCAAATTTGGTGTACTAATCCCTAGTCCATCTTCATTATTGGACTTGTAGCTTTATGAGTGTTTTTTCTTCCCTTTATTGAGACCCCAACTACTAAAAGAAGCTAACACATATTTTGATTGTCTGGCCAAACACCACTTAGATTTTAACTTGATATTGAGATTCTCATTCTTTCTATCTCTAAATTTCAAAGCCTCGTAGATACAATCCTTAAAACTAGGAGGAGAATCTGAATCTACCTAACCATCCAAGGGGCACTATTTTACTAATATTGCGATCATTATCAGAAATTGCTACCTTATCAAAACCCTCCTCACCACCGAGTTAAGAGCCTCTTCAAGGAGCATCTTTATAAGATATCTTATTCGAAACCTTGGGACAAGCCTTAGTCATTAGTAGATGCAACACCCTTAAAATTCTGAGTAGCCTTAGACACCTACTTTCAAACCTTATAAAACCTCCTAGAACATGGCTTTGGGCTTGGTTTCTTCTAAAATTTCTCCCAAGAAATACCTAAAATGGACTCTTTACACATTTTGTCGTTCACACCCTAAATAACAATTGAAGTTGCTTGCTTATTTTTAATCGTACAAACCAAACTGATTACTGTTTCTCGCACATTTTCGAGGAATATAGATATCAACAATAACACCAAATTTCTTGAATAAATTTTCCAGCCGGACTAAGAGATATCCAATGGAAAATTATCAATAAAAATTGAGAAATATGAATCAAAATCCCTTACCCCAACTGATTTAGTAGCCAAAATAGTAGGATCCACTGGGAAGGATCTCAGGATGCTTGATAGGTAGACACATCTTGCTCACTATTTGGCTAAGATTGATTAAACAAGGGCATAGAAGCATTAGCAAGCAGAAGAGAGGCATAGATTGCCTTCAATTCACATAATAACTCCATAATTTGTTTTGCTCTATCAAAAATAGCAAGCAAGGCACACATACTATCCTTCCCAAAGATGTAATAGGATAATGATTTCAAAGAGCATCATAACTATTTAAATAGATGAAGGGATGCTTGAAACCGAGGAACTTATGGCTACCGCTACTACCAAAGATCCTTAATTTCTCACATAAAATCACATACAAAAGCACCCAAATACAACAGAAAACCATACCATAAGATCGCCAGATAAGGGTAGCTTGACGATGTTGAAAATCACCCACATAAGGTCAGCTCGAAAGTAGAGAAAGAAACATACTACGGCGAGCAAAAGGATAGGATAGTTAGATGGAGGCGACAACTCATGATTTTCGACACCCGGAGAAACTCCTCCCCCCCCCCCCTATTTATTCCATATTTTACATATTTTTACCCCTTTATTCAATGACTTTTTATTTGTTTTCAATAATTAATTTAGAAATTATTATTAGATTTATATTTATTTTGCATGTTTATTAGTTTTTCTATTCATTTTTGTCATTTTAGTTATTATTAGAAAATCTTAAAAAATGTGTTAAATATGAAAAGAAAATAAATAACAAACCTTAATGATCTACTCAACCCCTGACCCATTCTCTTTCTCTCTTCTACTTTCCTAGCCCAATTTTCGACCTTCTACCCATCCCACTCTCTACTCGCCTAAACCCAAACCCAAACCCAGTTACCCAAAACCCAAACCCAGGTACCCAAAACCCAAACCCTAAGCCACCTACCCAGTACCCCGACCCGCCTCCCCTCTCTTTTTCCTTTAGTCGATTAAAACTCGCTCCTTAAACACCAACTTCCTCAAGTCCCATTTTTCAGCCACAAAGGTGATTTTCGTACTAGGCGATTTTCGGCGACTGAGGAGATTTTCAGTGTCCCCAATCATTTCCAGTGTTTTTGCTGTTGTTGCTCGCTGTGTCTAGGGTAATTGCTTCCATAGTCCCCGATCAAGCAATTTCTTGTCTTAGTGGCTTCCATAGTTCTTGATCAAGCAGTTTCCGCGATGCTTCTATCTTTGTGGAAGTTTCTGTCGCTGGTCGCGTACGCTGTTACCGGCATCCTGTTTCGAAGCCTCACTAGGGCGGTTAAGACGCTTGGGTGGACCTTGTGATCTTGGGCTTTACTCTTATTGAACTGGCCTGAAGTTGAGCCCTTCAATTTCTCCAATACTCAAATTTATGGAATAACTCTTCGATGTAGCTAAGTCACCACTTGCATTAAATGCCCTGTCAGGATTTTTCTAAAGCTGTATGGAGTCTTTAGCTGGAAATTTTTCCATCGTTGATTGGTATCTGTCATCTACACGTAGCTTATTTATTTTGAAATCATCTCTGGTTTTGCATCTGCATGTTGAGTATTGTTTAGACTATGATTACACTATATACCTATTGCCTCTGATGAACTTGTGAAAACTTATCCCTCTCCATATCTAACACCCTTTAAATGCAGACTTGCTCAAGATGTCCCTTTTTCATCTTCATCTCGCTCATTTCCACCTCCCTCCCTTTCTCTCTGTCTTTGTTCTCCTTCTCAAAGAAACTATTTTGGGCCCTCTTATCATCGGTGTTCTACGACATATAAGAACTTTAATTCTTTCTGGCGACGATAGATGGCCCACTAGAGGTCCTCTTCTTCTTCTCAAGATGTCCTTGCTCGTACGGCAACCCAAATAAATGTCAACCAACCTCATTCTCTTGTAGAGGCATGATGTATTGATGATAGAGAGATGGAGGCTTATCTTGTTCAACTTATGGTTAACAAAAATTGGAAACTAAGGAACCGATATTTGTTCAGAAGTCATCGTATCTTTCTTTTTGGTTCTGATCGGATAAATTTCCTCGATATGGCAGCACATCATACAACCAACGTGGATGTTGCGTTAGTTGCTCTGGTTCTGGGGCACGCGGATGCAAATTTGAGGGTTGCTGACTTTGACTATATCAATCTTTGGGTCCATCTTGAGGTTATTCCCATGTGACATCGCTGGGATGGGGCTATTCTTAAGATTGCTCATGTCATCGGACTTGTGTTGAATAAGGGATATCGTGGACGTGTTGCGTGGCGTGGCCTGCATATAAGGGTACTTGTTCGGCTGGACAGAAGGAAGCCTTTAGTCCCTGGTGTCTATATCCAAGATGAACAAGATCATATATTCTAGGTCCCAATTCGGTATTAGAATGTGTTCGCTTTTTGTTTTTGGTGTGGGTGTTTGGGATATTTTGAAGATTGGTGTAGACAATCTCAAGCAACAGTGTCAGAAATAATATGAATCGGATAGAAGAAACACGTCTTGATGGATACCCGATACTTATAGGGCCTGAGCCTTGTTATACTGCGGATATTCGGGCTTTCCCACCCAAGTTTGGTTATATAAACACCAAAATGGAGGATGGTAAAAGAGTGTATTTTAGTGAGAAGGATCCAATTGTTGATGTATCGGGGGTCTAAATGATGGGAAGAGAGTGTCGGTGTCTCATAGTAAGGGGTTATTGATTGGTATTCCTGGCCGTCAGCGTCGGGCCTTTGATACTGATCAGCCGGGGCCAAGTCGGCTGTGGCCCCGAAGTCAATCGCTTGATGATTCTCCCAATGACTTGTCTGATGGGGATCTAGATGACCAAATGGTACGACAAAGGAGGATGGAGGACATGTGTATGCAGGCCCAAGCTCCAGGAGGTGGTTCTACCTCAGCCGCTCCTATCTTTACTAATAATGACCAACGTATAGAAGAAGAAAACCAGTCGGAACTGGGTACACTGCAAGCCTTAATCTTATAAGGTATACCGAGGCTACGACTGCATGATCCTATACAGGAGGTACGTTCGCATACTTCCATGCATTTTGGCTAGGGGAGGGAATCTTGGGTGATCATGCTGATGTTGTAGCTGGGCCATTACAACCTACTCTGCTACAACCCCCTCATTTGTATCTTACTTCATTTGTTGGGCTGGCAGTTGATGGCCTCATGAATAGTGTTCCTATTTTGCCTGTTTCTACCCAACCTTGGCTTATACCTACTCCTCTACCTCTTGGGCCATCTTTGTTTGAGATTGGGCTGGAACCGATTGGGTTGGGAAGGTCAGATTGTATGACACAATGATACTATGGACATCTTTCAACACATAATGTCAATCAGACAGGTAGGGGTTGACGGATGTTTGTGCCTCCCGTGGGCTGGGCCTCAGATGAGGCCTTTTTGAATGGGCTTGAGGAATTTCAATCCTCTTTTGTTGTTGATGATGTAATATCCAATGTTTCTGGGTCTGTCGAGGAAAATTCATAGTCGACTTTTTCTGGATGTGCTCTATCTGGTGTTTCGATAGGGGGTTAGGATTAGTGGCCTACTATCTCTATCAATTCTGATGAAGATCACAACGAATTTTGTGCGGTTGAAACGGTTATTAGACTAGAAGCAATTGTTCGTTTACAGGCGAATGTTTATCCATGAGGGGGTTCATGCCCTATTTCCACAATGAATTCTCCCACTCATACACGTAAAAAGGGCTCGGTCTTTCTCTGTAAATGTTGAGGAATGTAGGGCTGAATTTATTGATGAATTTATGCATCAAATGGATGCTATGTTTATCACTAAAAAAGCCAAAATACCGAGGATGTCTCCATAAGTTGAGTTCGTTTCGGAGCTTGTTTTTTCGGGTATGGTTGAAGAGGTGCAGGGGGCAACCTATGCCCCCTGGTGATGTATAACTGATGCAAAGCTAGGGTTTGATCAATTACACATCAAGAGGGTGACGTGCAACCAATCTAAGGGTATAGGTAGTATCACGTAAATCTTAGGGTTTGTAGGGATAAATCAATAAAGATAGAAACTTTGGATAGTTCAAGGGAATTGAACTTGATACAGAAACACCACACGTTGAATCCCTAGGGCTTCTTGTTCTTCTACTTAGGTACAGAAACACCTTCTAAGTAAAAGAGACAAGCTCTACCTCACCACTTGAATAGCCAATTCAAGATACAATAGTAGAAAAGGAAAGAGGAAAACTCTCAAGATGAGTAAAAACTCGTTTGGTATTCATAATCAAAGGCTATGTGTCTAAACATAACAAGTTATCCCCTATTTATACTAGATTAAGACCTAATCCTTCTAGGATTACTAAACTTGGCGCCTAATTAACAGCCTAAGGACGAATCCTTCTAGGATTCCCTTTGGCTTTCCTAATCCTACTAGGATTAATTACAAAAATTGACGTCTAAGTAACTAAGGTTGAATCCTACTAGGATTCTTCCCTTCTAGACTCTCCTAACTCTTCTAGATTCTTCTAAACTCTTTTAGACTCCTCTAGATTGACACCTAAGCTAAACTAGGAAAAATTTAATATTAACTTGGCTTTATGCCTTCTAACAAACTTAGCTACTAATAAGGAAAATACAAATACTACTATAACAAACTTAACACAAATATTACTAAAACTTCTTATGGAATTCTCTTTCACGTGACTTGTATACTTCCATGGACTTCTTTCACGTGACTTTGTTCCCCTTTAGCTTGCTTGGACGTCATATACCCTCCATGAACCTAGGGTCCCCAAAGGTGAGACCAAGGCTAGGAGAATCTCCATCACCCAGGGCACCATGATGCGCATTGCTACTTGGAATTGCATAGGGTTAGGGATGGCTGAACACTCTGCAATTTCATATCTTTCATGGGTCCAAAGCTCCGGCCGTTTTGATATCCTTGCTTTGTTTGAAACAAAGTAGAAGTTGGATGATGCCCGATCTGTTTTGTGTGAAATAGGGTTTACGAATGTTGTGGGCGTAAATGTGGTAGGTAGGTTGGGGGGTTATTGTTTTAGGATGACACACAGATGTACCCGTTGCCCCTTTTGTTGTAAATTTTCATTATGTAATTATAAGGAAAATGAATATAGTAGTTGTGTGGGGTATGCTTGCTTTATTTATGGCTCCCCTGCTGTGGATAATCTACCTCAGGTGTGGGGTGAGTTAGCACATGTGATAAATGGCTTAAAAGCCCCCTTTGTGATTACGGGAGACTTTAATCAGGTCGCAACATCTATAAAAAAATTATGGGGTAGCTATTGTATAAGGGGGCAAGATGAGTTTTTTTTTTTTTCTTGGTTACAATCTATATGTGTGCTTGATATTCCATATCAAGATGTCCCCTTCACGTGGACAAACATGCGAGAAGGGTCAGATCAGATTTGGGAGAGATTGGATCGAGCTTATGCTTCGTTGAATTGGATGGATGAATTTCTAAATAACTACATTTACAACCATCCAATTGGAATCTCAAATCATTCTTTATTGGTATTATATGTACAACGCAGTACACCCATCAAGCGACGATTGTTTAAATTAGCGACATGGATACTATTGTTACCGGATTTTCACCTTGGTGTGGAACAAATCCTTAATAAAAATATCCAGGGATCCAGTTGTTTTACGCTGGTGCACAAGTTGGCTCAGGCACGTAAGCTTGGGAAGCAACTGTGTTTGAAATTGAAAGAGGAGCGACCCCAACATATTCTAAAGCTCCATATGGATATTAATCTCTTCAACAACAGTTGGATTATTGCTAGATGTCTTCTTCGGCTTTTGCAACTATGTTGTATCGTATGAATGATCTTAAAGGAGCTCTTTACCAGATACAAATGTTTTGGAAAGAAAGAAGCAGTTGTGGTTGATGGAAGGAGATCAATGCACCAAGTTTTTCTTTCAAGAATATAAAAATCGTCAGCGATGTACTATTATCAGGGGCGTAAGACTCAAAGATGGTACATGGTCGGTGGATCCAACAGTGTTTAAGCAGCTAGCTTTTGATTATTTCTATACGTAATATAATCCAAAAACGCCTCTTCCCATGACAAGGAAACAATGTATTAATGAGCAGTTATTGCATAAATGTACGAAGATTTTACCTGAACATCATCTAAGCTTATTGCAAAAATCATTCACAGAGGACGAGGTCAGGAAAACTGTTTTCTAACTTAAAGTGGATAAGAGTCTTGGGCCAGATGGTATTCCCCCTATCTTTTTTCAAAAATATTGGCATTCTATGAAACAACAATTGGTGGAGGCAGTATTATCATTCTTAAATGAAGGTAAATTTGTGGGGAGAGTGAAACAATACATCTATAGTACTTATCCAGAAGAAAGAAGGACCAGAGAGGATTAGTGATTATGGGTCGATCAGTCTAGGCAATTTATTATACAGAATAATTAGTAAGTGTATGGTTAATCGCTTGCACCGATGATGAAGGATTTAATTAACATATATCAAGGAGCTTTCTTACAAGGCAGAATGGGGGTGGATAATTGTTTGGTTGCTCATAAAATATTTCATACCATGAAAAACAAGAGACAAGGCCTTCAATATGCAGGTTGATATGAGCAAGACATATGATTGTATAAACCGGGAATCGGGACCGGGACCGAGAAATGAGGTTAAGTCCAACTCCCGGTCCCGTTGTTGATCGAGACTTCATTTTTAGTCCCACTCCCGATCCCGCTCCCACCGGGAACGAGATTTTGGGACTGATATTTGACAGGGAGTGGGACGGGCCCGGGATTCCTAGAATTTTTGCTCACCCCTGCTCATTTCAAGCCCTTACACTTATTTTTAGCTTTAACTCTTAACTAGAGAGTTGTAGTACCAATCCATAGCTTTACAAAAAGTTATTTTATGAAGCTTTTCGATGTTTGCAGAGGGAATTATGGTTTCTTTTTACAAATTTATCGCAAAAACCCGAAATTTCCAAATCTTTATATTAAAGTTATTTTTAACTTATGGTGGAGAAAACTTCCCTCTTTAAAACTTCAAACTAATTTACTTCTTTTTTTTCCATCTCAAGTGTGGCTCAATGGGTTGTTGCTACTTTCTGTTTGAGTCCACCCAAGTTTTCATATTATTCCACCTACACTTACAACTTTAAGGTACGCATATTGTCTTGTGTCTTACCCAAACTCACTCTTTAAGTTCAAATAAAATATGAATGTTATCTAATATGAACAATCAATGTTTTACATATTTTTCTCACATAAATGTGGTCCCGTGCCATTTTCATTTGTGCCAAAGTGCATTATTCACTTCATAACTTGGCTAGTGTCAGCCTGTTAATTCCATCCAGACAGTCCATGTATGCACATATGAAGACTTAGTCCGATGATTTCAATTAGGGAACCACTCAGATAATACTAATCATGTAGTATGTGTTTATTTACCTTGCTTCCTTCTCTATCAATTTACAAAATTAATTGAAATGCGCGAAATAAAATGAATTGCTTAAATAAGTTTGACTGTATAGGGATATGCATATTGAGTTTTCACTCATTCGTGATAATTTGTTTTTGTGTTTTCTTTTAGGTTGTAGTTTTAAGGCAGCAAAAACCAGCTCAAACGAGAACACATGTTAGGATTGGGAACATGAAGTTCCTTAGTTTGTTTAAAGTTGGCAATTACTGTGACATAGATCTTCTTGCTTGTGGCTTTCCATATCCATGAATAGTAGTAATGAAAGTTTTCTTTCTTTAAGTGTTAGTTTTGTAGATTCGTGATTAAGGATTTGTTGTACGATTGTGGTTTTTCGCTATCATGATTGATGTATCTATAGTTCATGAAAGTCTTTTTCTCACGTTGGGTGGAGTACCTCTGTTTCATAAGGGTGATTGTAATTTTTTTCTTGGTCATAATTTGTAAAGTGGTGGTCTAGTAGTCAAGTATGGTACAATTGAGCTTATGTATTATTTTTAAACTTTTCTTCGGGAATTCTATGCATTGTCTAGTGTATTTGAAGTATCGTGCGTTGTCTCGTGTTGGTTATTTGGCCTTATCCTTTATTTAGGACGATGGTAATAATCTTGGGTTTCTTTAATCCGCTGCGCTAATCATTGGGTTAAGGAGTGTTTGACTTTAATTTGATGCTGGTTTAATATGGGGGCGTTACAGATTTAGCGGCAGAAAATGTCGACATAACTAGCGATATATGTTACAAATGAAAATCTTTGGAGCTCATAATTCATATGTGAACTTTTTTTACTGCATCCTATCATATCATAAAGTTTTGATTTAAACCGCAAAAATTGAATTTTGTTTTAAGGTTTTAGTTAGTTTAGCGGTAAAAGATGTTGGTATATCATATATGTGGCAATATATGTTATTAGATAAATATATCTTGAGTTCAACAATTATATTTGAGCTATTTTGAATCTATTCTTTTGCCAATTTTGCTATATATCGCCCTATTGGTAACAAATAAAGTGTATCTTATCAATTTCAATTTTTTTTTAAATAGAATGTTATTAGAATCTTCATTAATTAAATATAAGAAGATATCAGAAAATAAAAAATTAAGTTTACAGAATTTAAAGACCACCAAATATAAAAACAGTTGTCTCACTTCACTAGAACAAATCTTATAGATTCCATTATATCAATTTACTGGAGCCTTGCAGCGGCAGTTAAGCTTCAAAAGTGGCACCATTATCAATGAAACATGGAAAATATAATTGGCTTTCGTTAACATTCAAGTAAAATTCAAGAAGACATTAAGGTGAAATAGAATCCTATAGGGTTGTAATTTTTTTGGTTCAATTCCTGATTCTTTGGGGCTACTCAAGTAACTTAATCACCAGTGAGAGGCTTAATGACAATTTAACTATGGCTTTTGTGCTCAAGCTTTCTTTATTTTCAGTACCATCATAAGCTCCTAGTACTTATGCTCACAAATCTTTGAATCCAAACCGCTTCACCAGACGGACAAATGGCTTAATTTAATTATGTAAATAATATCTCAAAAAACTACAAACTAAGGGAAAATTTTGATGAATTGACATACGGGATACCTTAAGATAGCTCAGGCGGTGGACATGGATGAATGGCAAGAGATATGAAGGGTGGTTTCCAATAATTTTGTTAGAGAACCACCGGGTGAAGGGAAAGGAGGATCGAGGAGCAATAACCAATGGAAACGCTTCGTGATTACCGATGGTGAAGCTGAGCAAATCGAGGAGGAGTTGGCGCCATGGTGGTGGGTGACCAACAGTGGCCGATGGAGGAGGGACGAGGGAGATGAGTATGCATGAATGTTGCCTGGGAGTGCGAGAGAAAGTGAAAGGACGATCACTCTTCCTGTAATTTTGTATGTCCATAGATATTTTTTTTTGAACCGTACGTCCATTGTTTCCATCTTAAACTAGGTAAATCTTATTTTATTTTAATTATCCTGATATGTTCCTATACTTAACTGATCAAGATTCAAATAACTCGTAATTAGGAAAATCTGAAATTGACAAGATGTTTTTCATTTTATCGCCCTTAGGCGACATATAGCAAAACCTTTCTTTGTCATTTCAAAACTTCGAGTCAAACCATCTAAGTTGAATTTTTTCCTTAAATTTCAGTTGTAAATAAAATATAATCAAAGTTCAAAATTCTTATCGATCGTATTATAAAATTTCTTCAGAAAATCGATATGAGAAACCAAGGGGGGAAATATTTATCTTACGTTGAACAATGGAGTTCAAATTCCTTCATTGTGGGGAAAATAATTTCTTTTAAATATTTCTTTCCTAACGTTTTTTTGGTGCCAATATTAGAAAATTAGAAAAATATTTTCCTAAAAAATCAAAAAATGATTTTAGGAGGAAATTCATTTATAATAATATAATATAATAATCTATTAATAGAGAAAGTTATCTCCCCTTTTTTGGTGTGATGGTTTTGTTTTGCAGCTTACCTGTCTGCTTGTTTGTGTTTATATACAAATTTACTATGTTATCCTTAAATATTATAATTAATTAGCTACTTGCGTTTAGTTTGTGTACACAGACGAATTGGCTCTTTTACCCTCGAGTACAATAACTAGGCAATATAGGTCGATTGTATATCTGGTTAGAGTAAACACGGGTCTGGTGTATTTCGATCTCGGATACATTTCACTGAAAAACATGACTCGGGTATATCTCAAATTCAAGTAAATACGGGTCAGATATTCTTTAATAGTAAAAAATTCTTTTTAGGTTAAATACGGGTCGGGTGTATTTTGGTTTTAGGTAAATTTCACTTTAAGAACATGACTCGAGTGTATTTCGGGTTTAGGTAAATACGATCAGATGTATTTCAAATTCAGGTAAGTACGGGCCAAATGTTTTTTTACAGTAAAAATTTTCTTAACCTAAGACAATCTTTAAAGGATTTTATGTTTGTATGCAAATTAAATTGTTGTACATTGTATTTGAAAAATAAATATAATACTAAATATAAATGAGTTTTTGACTTCAAATAATTTCTATTGAGGGCCTTGTAATTGAAAATAATCAAAAGTGACTTTTCGGTCGATGACAATCTATACTTTTATCTTATTTTCTCATAGCATAATATTGCATTTTTCGACAACAGAAAAATGCGTGGCCACCGGACTACGTGCTATTGGCCGAAAAATATAGACTCTCATTGGCCGAAAAGTCACTTTTTCCATCGACCATGTCATTTTTTTTTTGTTGCTGAAAAATGTTAATATTATGTTATGAGAAAATAAGATAAAAGTATAGAATGTCATTAGTCAAAAAATCAGTTTGAATTATTCCTAATCTTGATCCTTCAGTATGGACTATTTAGAGTCAAAAACCCTATATAAATTACATAATATTGTATTACTATTTATAATTTTTCATATTTATTATAATTTAAGGTAATTTCTACTTAATATAATAAATTTAATAGACATTATTATTACATGTAAAACTATAATTTGTAACTCGTGTTTTGGAGGGGCGTTCTTTACTAGTAGTTTAAAAACAAAACCCACTGAATACTTCTGGTAGTAAACAATAAAAAAAATGGACCCTCCTTGGGAATTTGATGCTCTTTCTAGAGCACTACCGAGACTCTCCTTTTCCCCCATCCTCCCCTTTCTGAAACGTAAAAACTCATCTCTTCCTCCCTAATTTTTACAGGCGACGCTTCGCCTCCATTTCTTTCTCTTTTGTCTATGGGTTCACTGGTTTTTTCTGACTCGTGCTTGCTGCCCAAGCAAGCCTTGCTTGCCTCAATTACCTATACTAGATCCTAAAACAATGGTTGTTTTTGGGTCCAGCTGGATTATTTTTCCCCTAATTCGATATACTTGCATGAAGATCTGCTATCTACGAAGGCTGATTCAGCTTTTCCACCGCGTGGCTAACACCGATTGCGGTGTTCTAGCGTGGAGGGCAAGGTGGATCGACGCTGCAAATTCCGTCCTATTTTGGCGTGTGAGACCTAGAGGTAAATCTCTGGCTTGGCCTCCAAGGCCTACTCCAGATTCACTTCAGGTATGCCTCACACAGATCATTTTTTATTTCAAGTTATTTTCCCTTTTCCTCTCCCTACCTAGGGTAGGTGATAATTCTAGAATGGGAATTGTGAAAGGTTTGGCTTCTCAAACCTGTGCTAATACCATTCACTATAAATACAGACCAATCAGGTCCTTCACCCTGTGCTATCCTCTCACTCAACATTCCCTCTATAGTACTCTGCTTATGTCTGCGAAAATCTCTGACAAAAATGGCCCTTCTGTCCACCTCAACGTTGTTCCCTCTCTTAACCCTCCAACCGGACTCCGAACCTTTGATGGTTTGGATTCCGGTGGAAATCAACATGATAGCAACCATAGTATCTGAAACCCAACTCTCTTCCATATTGTTAAATACAGTGTGGGCAGTCACAATGATGGTCTCTGCACTGTCCCTGGAGTACAGGCTAGTGACCTTCCTACCGGAAGTCCATCTAATATCCACAATGCCTCATTTTCCTCCTCTCCTCTAAAAATAAATCCCGGCCCTAGCTCCACTGACCTCAGTGGGCTGTCTGACTGTCTTGACCCGGCTATTATCAATGATCTCCAAAAGCTCTGTCTTTTCGGTAAAATGTGGGAAGCTGATATTCCTATCCCTATTATCGCTGCAAAAAAACAAAAGTGACTGGAAACAACTTAAGGGCTCGGTTGAATATGCCGATCATGGTAACGGCTGGGTCCTTATTAAATTCTCAAATGCTGAGGATAGGTAATATGTCTGGTTCAATAGGCCTTACCATGTCCGAGGGTCAAATTTTGTGCTAAGAGAATGGGTTCCTCTTTTCGACCCTTATGCTGAAACCATTAGCCACATTGATGTCTAGGTAAGAATTCCTAGTCTCCCCCTTGAATACTGGAGTGAAAAGCCTCTTGCAGCCATCTTTGCCCACATTGGCAAGGTCATTCGTGTTGACCACCGCATCCTTAATAGGACCAAGGTCCTTTATGCGAGAGTATGTGTCCGTATTGATATAACCAAACCTGTTATGGGTCATGTCTGTATTCCTTCCATGAAGGGCCCTAAATGTGTAGCCCTTACTTTTGAAAATCTTCATGAGGCTTGTGCTATATGTGGTGCCTCTGATCATCAAACTGAATCTTGCCCAAATCATATTCCCACTCCAAAAATTGAAGTCGTTGTTGAAAAACGCCAAGCTGTTGGGGTGTCTGATAACCCGAACCCTGTCCGCCCAGATTCTGACTGGGTTAAGATGGAGCCAAAGAAAAGAAATCGAAAGCTCCCCAGCTCTAAAGCTTCCAAAAAACCTCCTCATGCTAAGCCCATCAAAAATCCCTCACAAAACCTTGCGGGTAAAGATGTCAGCTCTTCCCACCACCCTCCCAAATCTACTGAGCTACCGCTGAGCAACAAAGAAAGTGACGATGAAGAAAGCTCCAACGCTTCTCTGGTCAAAAATCCTCAATTTGCTCCTCCATGTGATAAGCCAGTTGAGCAAATCGGCGGTGTCACAAATTGCCCTGCTGCGGAGAACACTGCTGACGATGATGCTGATCTCTTCCTAGATCTTGATGATCTGGAGGGGTCCTTGTTATCTACTGACTCTTCTAAAAAGAGGAAAATGGATACGGGGGCGGACCCTGCCTTTTGAAGTACTTTCCAAATGTGGGTTTTCTACTAGAAGTTTTTGATGTGGTCTATTTGGATTGTATGCTTCCTCTTTTGCCTACTAGTATCTGCTAGAGAGAATCTTACTATAGTTAGTATTAAGCAATTTCCTAGCAGCCTGTTGGCCTACTGGCTAACTGCTTTTTTAACTGCTCTAAGCTGTTTCTGTTGGTTGTTTTATTCTGTTTCTACTAAGCATGTTGTATCTCAAATTCAGCCTCCTTTTCAATATAATGGATTGGCTGCGGATCGTTACTTTCCCATGAGTTCGTTTTCGGTTACTTGCCTATTTCTGATGCTCATGCTGCCCTGGGAAGTTTTAATTGGAACTGAGGTCGACCCTCATTGTAATGATCAAAACAATATTTGCTGGGTTTGTGCAAGCTGGCAATGGAATTATTTTCTAAACAAATTACTGATCAATAACTTATCAGGTCCCTCCTTTCATTCACTTTTCTCGCTGTTTACAGGTGGGAATCCTTGCCCCTCGCTTGGGCTTGCATCTCCTATATCCAAGGCTTTGGACATCATATTTGTAAAATATAACAGTGATGTCGCCGCCATCTATTATAAGGCTGGCTGGCCACTTTGGAAGGGTTACATAACCTTGATTGATGTAGTTGTTGCCAGTATACTTATTCTGCCCCTGGATCTCTTGATCAATGATGAGGTCTTACTCGCACTGAGATCAAACCTGGAGTTGATCTATCCTTTTCTCCGATTGCCTCATCCAACTCCCTGGGACACTCTCCTGTGCTCGTTTGGCACTGTGAACTGCCTATGGGTTTTACACTCAACGCATAAGACTCTTGAATTAGCTCTATCAGTGCAAACTAGGGGTGTTGCCGCCCTTTGTCTTACCAATGTTGGCTAGCCACCCTTTTTTGTCACTACCTCAAACTTGGTCTATGATGATTTTTCTACATAGATTTGAGACCAATTATAATTATAATTATAATTATAATTATAATTATAATTATAATAATTACAATTATAACTATAATTATAATTATAATTATAATTATAATAATAAAAATAATAATATTAATTATAATTATAATTATAATTATATTTTCAATTATAATTTTAATTATATTTCTAATTACTCTTTTAATTATTCTTACTTTTATTTCCACAAAGACTTGTGTAATTTTAAATCCACCTTTTAATTGCCCTGCAGCTTACATCCCTTTAATTTCTAATACGTCTTCTCCTCTTCTTTCAGATACTTCTTCCTTATTAGCTCCAATTCTAATGGCTGCCTTTACTGTCAACACTCTTCTTTATGCAAGTTCTAATCGTCGCTTTTGGTGGAAATGACACTTCTTCGGCTCTACAATTTCTACCCCACACTTTCGGGTATCTTGGAGTCGTGCTGTGTCTGCGTGCATCTCTGCAGAGGCTTACGATTACCATTTGGACTATTTCTTAATTAATATTTCCTTAGGCTTCATGCCCACTTTTAGGAGTTGTAGTTACTTCTCCCCCACTGTAAAATATTCAGTATATGACTTTTATGATTATTTCTCCTTTTGGTGGTCCATTACCACTATAATTTTGGCTGCGGAAGCCCTCAGTTTTACTAACTCATTATGAAGATTCTCTGCTGGAATGTCCAAGGAGCTAAAAAGCCTCAGCTTAAACTAGAGCTGAGACACATTAAGGCTTCTTTAAACCCGGATTTAATTATCCTCTTGGAAACTATGGTTAACCAAGAAAATACCAATAAAATTTTACCAAAACTTGGGTTTAATTCCTACTTATCCATCCCTAATATAAATGGCTCAGGGGGCATGTGGTGCCTATGGAACTCGGATTCAGTAGACTTTGCCCCTACTTTTTCAAAATCTAGGATTATCCATAGTGAAGTAATCGATAAGGCAATAAATTTCCGCTTTATGTTAACGACCTGTTACGGTCCCGACCAAGAAAAGGACAAAGATGCATTCTAGAGTTCCTTACTCGATCTAGCCTCCACTGTTACCATTCCATGGTGTCTCATGGGGGATTTTAATGAACTACTTACTCCTGCGGATAAGATTGGTGGCCCCGCTCCGCCTCCCAAAAGATATTTTAGACTAAATAGCTTCCTCTCCCAATCCCTCTGCACTGATGTAACTGCTTGTGGCAGGCAGTTCACTTGGAAAAAGCTCTGCAAAGGTCATCTCATCTATGAAAAACTTAACCGTGTACTCATTTCTCCTCCCTGGGAATCATTATTCCAAAACTACACTCTATCTACTAGCCCTTTCACGATTTCGGACCACTCTTATATTCTCCTGGATACAGAGTCGACCTCGCCGCGATCAAAAGGCCCGAGTTTTAAGTACCAACCTGCTTGGTCTTCTTATCACGAGACCCATAATATTGTGAAAAAATGCTGGAACAGGAGGTTCCATGGCACTCCAATGTTCCAACTAAAACAAAAACTTTCCTACACCAAATCTGAGCTCAAGCGCTGGTCCAAAGCTTTTTTTGGGAATTATCGGAATAAGCTCCAGCGAAACACTGAGCTTCTTCAATCTGTTGAACTTAAACTAGCCAGCGATTCGAATAATCCCAAGCTAAATGCTTGGCTTAGCCGTCTCCTCAAACAACGAGAAAAAATTCACCTGACCAATAGCAGATTATGGGGCAGCCTTAGTCGTAAAGATTGGCTGATTAATGGTGATCGCAGTTCTAGACTTTTTCACCTCACGATGAAAGGTCGCCAATCTCGCTCCAAAATCTATAGCATAAAAAATGATGTCGGTAACTGGACTGATAATACCAACGATATAAAGAACATTTTCATTAACAACTTTACTAATCGTTTTAAGTCCGACTCCGATCCCGATAGGAATCTCGGTCTTGACCTCTCCCCCTGCCTCTCCGATGCCGATAACTCCTCTCTTATTAGAGATGTCACTGATGAGGAGATTGAGCAAGCAGTCTTCCTTCAAAATAAGTATAAAGCTCCGGGTCCTGATGGGTTTGGAATTGCCTTCTTCCAGAGCCACTGGCCTGTCATAAAACATGATGTTTGCCGGGCGGTCAAACCTTTCTTTCAGGATGCAAAACTTCTAAAGCAATTCAACCATCCCTTAATCTCACTCATCCCTAAAGTAGACCACCCGTCCATCTCCTCTCACTATCGTCCCATTAGTCTCTGCAACAGCTTCTATAAAATCATTTCCAAAATCCTTTCTAATAGGCTCCGGCCGATAATGGAAAAACTTATTGATCCTGTTGAAACAGCCTTCATGCCTAACCGTTCTATTCATGATAACATTCTCATTGCCCATGAAATCGTCGACAAATTTAAAACCTTGAAAGGAAAAAAAAGTTGGGTCGCACTGAAATTGGACCTCGAAAAGGCTTTTGATAGGGTAGAGTGGGACTTCCTTTTCAAAGCGCTGGCCGAACTAGGATTCCACTCCAAATGGATTTCCTGGATTCGGGAATGCATCACCACGGTGACCTACTCTATCTGCATCAACGGGGAAAGTTGCGGTTTCTTTAGGCCTACTAGGGGTTTGAGACAAGGAGACCCTCTTTCCCCCTACCTCTTTGCCATTTGCATGGAAGTTCTCACCTATAACTTGAGAATTCACTCTATTATCCCAAAATTCTGGTATTGGGCTTAATGTTGCCCCAAATTGTCAACCCATCCCATGCTTATTATTCGCCGATGACAGCCTAGTTTTCTGTTGTACGAATATCAACTCAATACAAAATCTCAAATACATTCTGGATAGATTTAGCTACCTGTCTGGACAACTTATTAATTTCAACAAATCCACCTTAATCTTCTCTCAGAATACTAGCAACTGTGATAAACTTCGAGTTGCGGGGTATCTTAATATCCCTCGCAGAGACAGTCTTGGTAAATATCTCGGCTGCCCTCTCTTTAAAGGTAGGCCCCCAAGCTCTACTTTTAATGATCTTCTCGTACGGTCACAATATAAACTTCAAAGCTGGAAAACCAGGCATGTCTTGAAAGTTGGTCGAGTTGCCCTCATCCAATCAAATCTCGAATCTCTCCCCACCTATATAATGCAATGCTTCAAAATCCCACCCTTGATTTCTAATAAAATTGATGCTACCAGTAGGAATTTTTTCTGGAAAGACCCGTCAACGGGAAAGGGTATCCCTCTGATCTCTTGGGATAAAATTTGCCGGCCCAAAAAACTAGGAGGGCTGGGTCTCCGTAGAGTTGACGCTACAAACTCAGCCTTTATTTGCAAATTAATCTGGAAATACCTGTATGGCTCGGGCCTCTGGGCCAACCTTATGCGAGCCAAATATCCCACCTCTTCTAACTTTTTCAATAGAAAGACCAAAATTAATGACTCCTGGGCCTGGAAAACCATACTAAAGCATATGGATCTTTTCAAAAAAGGTCTCCGTTGGATCGTTGGTAATGGTGAGTCTATTAATTTTTGGTTGGACAATTGGTGCTCTAATTCGAACCTTCTCACCATTAATGAGATTACCGACTTTCATTCGGTGAAACTAAATCTAACGGTCTCTGACTTCATCAAGCCAAATCAAACCTGGGACTTTGACAAATTAAGCACATTTGTCAATACCCGCTCTCTTAACCTAATCAAAGCCATTCCAATTCCTCACTCTCCTACTAAAGATGAATGTTGTTGGGGGCTAACTGGATCGGGCAAATTTTCTATTAAATCTGCCTCCTGGCTGGCCCATGATGTTGCGCCCGATACCCCCATATGGGACTTTGCCTGGATCTGGAACCTTGACATCCAGCCCAAACTCAAAACTTTCATGTGGATGGTCTGTCATAATGCACTACCTACGAAATGTGCTCTTGCAAAACGTGGGATAGTTGGTAATACTACATGTCCTGCATGTAAGACTGCCCCCGAAGATCAAAATCACAATTTTCGTGACTGTCCGAACAATCTCACGACCTGGAAAATTGCCTTAAACTCAGGTTGGATCCTTAAATGCCCTAACTTGGGTGACACTTCCCTATTAAGTTTTCTCTCGCATTACAAAACTCAATTTGGAATTACAAGCATGCCACAGATGGGCGCGCTCCTTTGGAGCCTTTGGAAGGCTAGAAATGAGTTAACCTTTAAAAACCACTTGTGGCGCCCCGAGTCCACTTTCATAAAAGCTAAAAGTAACTGGATCGAGTGGTCCATAGAAAACATCTTGATGATGTCACGAATAATTTTGTGCGTACTCGAACGGATCTAAATCGCAACCCTTTTTATAGTTGGATTTCCTGGTCCCCCCCTCCGATCGGTTCCATCAAAATCAACTTCGATGGTGCAAAATCCTCAATCAATGCAGCTGGTGGATTCATCATTCGGGACTGGACGGGATCACCGATCGCCTGTAACTCCTTCAATCTGGGAAATGTATCTGTCATTGTGGCGGAGGCCATCGCTCTTCGTAACAGCCTGATCGAAGCTGTCTCTTTGGGCCCCAACAACATCCTTATTGAAGGTGATAACAAAGTAGTAATCGACGCTGTAAATGGCCGTTGTGAGATTCCTTGGACCATCAAAAAGATTATCGAAGATATCCGCATTCTCCTGAGCAGACTCTCCTTCGTTAGCATCAAACATGTTTTCAGAGAAGAAAATCGCGCAGCTGACTGGACGACAAAGCAAGGTCTTTATATTGCTGATGTAACTAGTTGGAAGCAGAATGAACATAGAGCTTTAGATAACATCTTGTACGAGGATATGATTGGTACGTCCCTCGTGAGAAGGGTACCCTAGTCCTCCTTTCTTACCATTGTAAAAAAAAATAAAAAAAAATAAAAAAATAGGTGGAGATGAGAAGTAGTTAGTGTTAGATTCGAAAGTGAAGGGTGAGATGAGAAGAAATGGTTAAAGTGGAGTGTGAGAGTAGAGAGGTAGTAGTAGACACTGGTGGGTGTAATGACGTGGTCGGCACCGATCAAGGGCGGGGGATCGGGATCGGGGGGGCGTGGGCTGGCGATAGCGGCAGTGTCGTACATAGCCATTGACTATCTCCGAGAGATCTCACCGATATGGCACCGTCGGCTACAGCCAGCACTCTGGTCAATTCTCTCTCTTCTCGCCCTCACTCGCGCCTTCTTTTACAAGCACTGGCTCCCCGAGTTCCGCTCTGCTCTCCCTTTCCTCGCTTCCGTCATCTTCCTCCTCTCTGCTTTCCTCTTCGAAGTTCTCTCTGTTCGCTTTGTCACCGCCGTTCTCGGACATAACTGGCATCGGTACCATTCCCACGTTTTTTCTTTTTTCTTTTTATCATTTAAATCTTTCTCATCTCGAGTCTCCACTGCCCCACATACTTCACTATTAACTTGGATGGATTCAAATTCAATGCTTGTTTTCCATCCTAATACACTGGAATTTCGAATCCTAATTGTAGTTCTCTCCAGTTGTGTGACACTAAGATTCCGGCTTTGTTACTTATCTTGGTCAAATATGCCTAAAGCTGTCTTGCATCCCAGCTGTGTCTATCGCTAATCATTCTGAAGGGTTGACAATAGCTTTTTCTTTTCATTTCTTACTGTGCTAGTCCAAGTCCTGCATTAACTCTGTTTTCATGTCTTTTCTTTTAAAATCCTTAGGTTTCTCATATAAATCCTTAGATTGCTAATAACTGCCATATTTCACAATTTATGTATAAGTTCTAGCTAATACCATCTTGTGCTGATAGACAGACCCCTAAGATAATTGAATTTTCTTGTCTTTTAATCTTGTGCTGATTGGAACCAATGAATCATGTGCGGCGAGTCGCTTCATAGTGAAACTTTTATGGCATGTACTTGTCATGTCAGTTGTTGCAAGGAAACCTAGTGTCTACCTGAGTCAGCTTTGTGCTTAAGCAAAACTTTACGAGCAAACAGACAGAGTGTTATCATTCTAAGACTTCTGCTGTTCATTTTTGTTGATTGATGATTCGCTTAAAAGTAGAAGCAATTCATGTGAGACGGTCTTACAGTAACTTGTCGTAAGATCATGTCGCAAACAATTGTTTTCCTTTTTAATTTGTGATTGGTGGCGACTAAGTCTGACTTAGTCTTACAATTACTTACTGTAAGATCATTTCACATAAGACTTACTTAGGAGCGTATGCCATGGAAGAATAGAGCATGATGTACTGTTCTTCTGTTCCTAACCCCCACCTCCAACCAATAAAAAGGGAAAAGGGAGCAACACCCTGAAACGACCCTTGGGAACTAGTACTCTGAACTTTCTTTTCTAGCTTTGGGGACAGATGGAACATCTTTATAGGTTTAGGATGCACTTTGTCCCCCCCTCTTTCTCTTTTAACCAGTTCCCTTCCAAACCTGCAAAAAGTAAAATAAGATGGATAGATAGATTGATATATAAGTAAGAACTGAAAGAATATCTTCTCTTATTTTAGGTACAAGTTCTTTGTTTTCACATTGTTGAGATAATGGAACTTCTTTGTAGATTTTGTTGCCTGAACTGTTTTGTCCTCCTCACACAAGTGGGCAGTACTGTGCATTGTTATTGTAAAGAGATGTTTACGGTGTTGACCCAAACTGTTTTCACACATTAAGCTATATTAATGTTCTAAGCTCCCACCAAAGCATACTTTGTTACATGGGCTGCCAACAAATGAAAGACACCCACTGAAGTTGTGCTTAAAAAGAAATTTGAACTTGGCTAGCAGTTCTATGTGTTTGGTGGAAGAAGAGTCCCTTCATAACCTTCTTATCCATTGCGGGTGGGTGTTTGCTTTATGGCATATGTTATTTTCTTTGATTGGGGTTAGTTGGGTGCAACCTTGAGGGCTAAGAGTTTTCCTAGCGCGTTGGGGAAGAAGATTGAGGAAGAGTTGGATTCTAACCATGTGGATGCTAATACCTTTGTCAATTTAGTGGTGCACTTGGAAGGAGAGAAATTCTGGAGGTTAAGAGATTAACCCTTTGTGATTTCAAACTTTATTTTGTTAGAACTTTATATGGTTAGTGTCAAGTTCTTGATCATGGAGCAAAGGTCACCTTTTTTGGATTGAGTATGCCCTTGAAGTCACGCATGATTTCAGTCAGAACTCAAAAGGCCAATCAACTTTCTAATCAAGCTCTTTTTGTATGATCTGTGACAGAAATACAAATCCTCTTCCTGATACTGGGCAGTGGCTGCTTTTGGCTTTGAATGAGCACCTTCCTCAAATCGCTGTTGACATTTTGAGAGCACATATTGTAGGACTGCATCACTACTTGATGTTGTTTATTATGTTGGGTTTCTCTGTGCTATTTGGCAATGTGAAAGCCCCTGGTCTTGGACTTGGAGCAAGGTACTTGTTTACCATGGCAGTTGGTCGGGTGTTGCGTACAATAACTTTCATATCAACGATTCTACCATCTCCTCGCCCATGGTGTGCCGCGGCGCGCTATCGACTTCCTCATCATCCTCATCGTTGGGCACAAAAATATTATGTTCCTTATGCTTCAGATGCGGAAGCTATTCGTCAGGTGGTATATCAGGATTTTGCTTATGGTAAGTCTTTTGCTCATATATACTTGCTGGCCATGTTTGGCAAACAACTGCTGGCTATTTGAATTGGTTGTTTTGACCAGCTGTTTGTATTAGTTGTTTTGACCAGTTGTTTCAATTCGTTGTTTCAAAAACAAGTGTTTGGTAAACTTAGCTGTTTGTGAAAGTAATATTTGGTAGAATTCCATATGCGTCCTTCATTGATTTAGTTTTTATTGAACATTATATATTTAGTATTTGTTCAATGCTTTTGATAAATAATTAGACTATTGTGAAATATGCAAATTTGTTTTCTTAGTAATTATAATTCTAATTTGGATCACTTCATGTCATACCTACTTTTTGTAATATTATTTTTTTTATTTAGAACTTCAAAGTCAATGCTATACAATGGTTAATTTAGAATTTTTTGTAAACATTTTTTTTAAGCAATTTTTTTCATTAATGATATTTAGACAATAAATAATCAACTCTATTCACTTTTCATAAAAAAATACTAAATAGTCATATAATTGTAATCTACAATAAAAATTATTTTATATTTATCGTAGTTCATAATATTATTGTTTAATTTAGGGGATGTTTGGCTACCCAAATTTTTGGGTAGCTTTAGCTTTTTGACCAAGGTTAAAAAGCTACTTGAGGTGTTTGGTAAATAGCTTTTTATGTTAGCTTTTTGAACCCAATAAGCTAGTTTTCAAAAAGCTACTAGATGAAGCTTTTTGAAGTAGCTTTTCACAAAAACCTACTTCACCAAACACTTTTCTTGCAATCAGCTAACCCAAACAACTAAAGTCAAATAACTAATCCAAACAGCTATCATCTAACAACTACAAGCTAACAACTAATAACTACCAGTTACTAGTTGGTTGCCAAATAGGCCCTTAATGATAAATATGAATGTAAGCATTATTATGTAAATTAATGATGATTTGATCTTTGATTAAATTTTTTTTGCTACAACTAAAATAAATTATGAATAAATTGATGGTAAAAATTATTGTGAATAAATTGATGATAAGAATTATTTGTTACTTTATTAATTAATTCAAATTTGTAGTAAATGTAGGTTTGAATATCGGAAAGAGAGTAAAAGGATATGTACTTTATAATAATAAA
Source organism: Portulaca oleracea (assembly GCA_029582165.1). NCBI lineage: Eukaryota > Viridiplantae > Streptophyta > Magnoliopsida > Caryophyllales > Portulacaceae > Portulaca > Portulaca oleracea. Next base: position 29,017,859 of record CM055868.1, on the reverse strand, counting down.
CAAGGGCATTTTAATCTTTTACAATTCAAACCCAATAAGCCAACTTGAATAGGCTAGACATATCAACCTATTGAAAAATGGCTTATTCGGGTAAAAGACTGTCGGAATAAGCCATTTACCAAACAATTGTTTTGGCTTGGTCAAACAACCAATCACCCCAATAAGTCATTTTTGAGCAATAAGCCACTTACCAAACATGGCCGTTGTGTTCTGCCTATCTACTGCTGTCTGCTCCATGTGGGGCTAAAAAAGGTTAACATTCTACTCCTGGAGTTTTGTGTAATCAGGGTGTAAGTTTTTGTAAATATGAGCAAATCTTACCTGATTAGCAGAGTGGCTGTATCTGATGAAGTGTCAATTACAAAATTGACTGCCTAATGATTTTGACTATGGATAGAAGCTGTAGTCCACTTCAAATTTGAACACTGGTCTTAGGGTATCTATTTTTGCTTCCAAAAAAGTGGACAAGGCAGTCGTTTGGGATGACAAATAGAGTTTGTGAGCTTATGTTGCTGTTGTTGTGTGAGCATTGTTGTACTTCAAGAGCGTCTGGTGTGGAGAAACATTAACTAATGAAGAAAATTTTTATTTCGGTAGCAACAAGAATCATTATAATCAAATCATAGAATCAGAAAATATGATTGGATCATTGATTGTAAGAGTAACATTTTATTGAAATAATGAAAAAAATACAATATTATATATAATATCATAATACATATTATATTAAAAAAGGAAAATTAGATTGTTGTGCACCGTATTTTAGGCCTTGGGATTGTGGTAAGCCCCAAACTTGAAATTGTATCACAGTAAACCAAATTGTGAAACTATTGGACTACAGTGCACCGCCATTGAGTTGGGTGAATCATACTCGTTGGATTGTCATAGTTTGGTGTAGCACAATCTAATGGTTGAAATTTTTGGACTGCTACAACCAAATCTGTCTTACTATGGTGTACGGAAATCCTAGCCATGAAATGTTAGGCCTACTGGAGTTCAGTCTGTCATACTTTGGTTTCACCCAACTCAGTGGCGGTGCACTGTAGTCCAATAGTTTCACAATTTGGTTCATTGTGATACAATTTTTAAGGTCGGTTTATCATAATCACAAGGCCTAAAGTACGATGCACTACAATCCAATTTTCCTTAAAAAAAAAACACATTAAACTATATTTTGTGGATAATTTTGATACAAAAACTTATGTTGTAATAAATTATTCAACCTAATATGGTATGAAATATCATCAAGTTCAAGGTAGATTGTGGATTAGGTCGTATGATCGTAGAATCGTATTACTATTCTAATATAAAATATATGAAGCAATTAGTATCATAAGATCCTAATTAGATTAAGATTCTAACAGAAGTTGGATTGATAAAAAGGTTTTGGTATCGTAGAATCATAAGATTGTAAGAGGCGGGGCAAAACATTGTAGAAATAAATGTGTGCACAATTTTCCGATGTTCGGTGGAACCTTGGAAGATAATTCTCTTGAAGGCAAGGCTATGACCACCCACATATACCCAGTCCCAATTATAAATCAGATCATACATGTTGAGTGATACTTGCTTCCATTTCACTTGAAGGAAGTTTGGTTTGCATGTTGAGTCAGAAGAATCATTGCCTTCCTATCATTTTGCCAAACTTTCAAAAATTGGAAACTAGTTTCTTGCATAAAAAATTCAAAGTGCGATCAATGTCCTAGAGTTCTGGCTAAGAAGGGTTTGGACAATTAGATATGATGCGTTCCCCCTCAATTAAACTGATGCTTTTTGTGTTAGACCTTGGTTGGAACCCTTTAGTTGCCAATTGCTCTACTAAAAAGGATGGAGTGACAACTTCATGAAGCATGTTCACATAGTCCAACCATGATCCAAGCTGAAATGATTGTAGACAAATGATTGGCAAACAGAATTATCCTATCAGTTGGGTTAAGGGCGGAATTTCACTTATGAAAGCGTGTTATCTAGATTATGTTGACTAAGATCGTAGATTCCTCTATTTTTGACTTATCTTTTCATGTAGTTTCTGCTATTCTGTGCTTTATATGATTACAGGATCTTAGTGAGCTGCATGTCTGCATGTGTGGATTGCTGATTGCTGGTTTTTCAGCACTTGCCTTACTCATATTGATGTGATTTATAATTAGACATAGACATTCCTATTAGTATCTGCATCTTTGGGGTTTTGGGTGGTTTTGCATGAGGATAATGATGAGACTGTTTGTCTTCATGTCTCTCAAGGGTCTTTCATTATTAGAAGTTTTTGTAGGACTCTTGCTGGTGAGCATAATGGAGTGGGGTTTTCTACAAAGGAGCTTTAGCCATTTGGTGGGCCACTTGAGGATAATGATGAGAATGTTTGTCCTTATGACTCTCAAGCTTTGTCCCTTAATTGATTTCAGACTATATTTTCTGAAGATGTTGTGTAGTTGGAGTGTAGTCCTTAAGGGCGCTAGAAACTTGAATTTTTTGGATTTTGTTGGTAATATTATTGACGAGAGCTCGAGGGCTTGAGTGTTTTCATACCCACACCTCTTTTAAATGGGTGACATCCCCTGCATGTCTTTGTAATATTCTTTTGTTTCTCATCAACATTATTTTCTTTCAGCTGATCCTGGTGAAATATGTGGTGATTATCGTCCTGACTGGGGTTCAATGAGCTTTCTTATTGATTTTCTACGGCCGACTCCTTCTGAGGGGCCTTCCTGGTATCACCTGCTTAAGAGAGCTTCAGGTGGCTGTAATGACCTCCTGTACAGTGGCCACATGCTGGTAGCCGTGCTGACAGCCATGGCTTGGACGGTATTGTTTCCGATTCTGTGTTGTTCCCAATTTGATTAATATGGGGAAATCGGATGAATGTTGGAATTATACATTGTTAGGTCTGTTCCTTTAGTAGAAACAAAGAAATAATCTGGACAAGTATTTCGAAGGATTATTTGAAGTCTACTGATTTCTTTAGCTGTGCATATGTTGTGGGCAAGGTTGTTATGTACCAGATTATGAGATCCAAAATGACCCAAAACCAGACTTTGTGTCTGTTCAAATTACAGTGGTGCCATTTTGATCTCAACTTGGATAGACATAACCTAGAATTTATAGCTTGGCTGATTGAAACTTGGATAGATTGATAGCATTGGAATATGATAAGAACCTGAATGACATGACCAGAACTTGAGGTGTGCTTGATGTTCCATCGAGCCGTTATGATGTAATTTCTCCTAATCTGCATCTGTATGACCTGTTTGTCAAATCTGCCTTATTCATATGATTTCATAAAGGATCCTTAAAGCTGAGTGCAAGAGCAACATTTGGCACATGTATTATATTCAGAGTACTACTTTGTTCTTGATGGTAGCATCGTTCGTTTTGTCTACAAAGTGACCATGTTACCAATCATGCTCCAACAGTCCTCCAGTTTACAATCGTATTCAGCACAATATACTTGATTTATTTTGGTAATCCTTAACTACTGCAGGAAGCTTATGGAGGATTTAGCTCAGTTCTCATATGGCTTCTAGTGATGCACAGTGCACAGAGAGAAATCAGGGAGCGCCATCATTACACTGTGGACTGTGTAGTGGCCATCTATGTTGGTATCCTCTTGTGGAAGATGACAGGGTTTTTGTGGTCATCCAACAACGTCGCCAGAATCAAAAGACTTGCCAAGCTTGAAAGTGTAGAAGGCCGACTAATCAAAGCTGCGAAAGATTCCGATATGGAAGAAGTCCGGAAACTTCTACAAGAAGTGGAGTTAGAGAGACGGGGAAGTGAGGAGGGTGGTTTAAATAGAAAGGTGAGGTTGTTGTTTCCTTTGGTAACCGTTATGTTTACCTTCACCATTGTTATTGTGGCCTTAACGTACACTGATGATGGGTGATTTAGAGACTCTTAAGTTCTGTAGTTTAGTTTTACTATACATGTATTTCATTGTTCTTTGGGGAAGATCTTTATGCGGTTGTAAAACCTACAGATTTATATTGTGCAATCTACATCTGCATGTTTGAGATTGTTTACTTGAGCCTTCATTTCAATTGTAGTGGGACGTGATATGATAATTCTTTTTGGTGAAGCAGTATGCCTGTGGTAATTTTGTTTAGGGTGCTGAGATCTGTGATTTTGGTAAGAGATTCAGCATCATTTTTCAAACAGCTCAGCTTAAGTATTACATCATTGAACCATTTCTGTTGAGGGAGAAGAGGGTGGGTCAGTAATGCTGTAGAGGTAATACAAGAAAAGAAGCCAATGTATAGGCATCATAATCAGTTTTGATTTTGGGGGTGTTTTGGGGGGGGGGGGGGGGGAGGAATGGGGTTCTGCCGCTGCCGTGATTGGAAGTGGCTAAATTCAAGGTTGTTGAGCAGAGAATGGGCTTTAATGGTGTCGATTGGATTGAAGCAGAAGCATGTCATTGTCTACTACCTCCCCCATATGGCTCAACTTCAGGGGTTTCAACCAGCTATAGTGGAAGGTCACAGACTCAGTCTATCCTTCATTTCTAAACTCGAGAGGAAGGAGGTCCCAAGTAACGAACTTGGCCTTCAGGCTTCCGATCTTTTATCTTCTGCAACTTCATTCTTAGGAAAATTGGACGAAAATAATACAAACTTTAGAAGTATTGGACAATAATAGTATAAACCTTTTCATTGGATGATAGTATCATGAACTATGGAGGCATTTTCTTGAAACAGTACACCACCGAGTTGAAGGGGCTAAGACTCATTTTGACCATGACGTGGACAGTGGAGCTAGCGCGTTGACCTCTACGTAGGCTTTTTTTTGACATGGCAACAAGTGACAAGACAAGTTTTATTTGATGTGGCAACCTTAAAAAAAAGGGCAGGCCTTCCGTTTTACTTTTCTTCTTTTTTAGCAAATCACCACATACCTTTACTTTATAACCACTTGGGTTTGGATGAAGGGGAACGAAATACATCAAAGTATGGGAATAAGGATGATGATGTCGGTCAAGAAGCCATTCTCGAAGTCAAGAACCACAATAGAAGAACATGAATCTATGGTGGGATCTTCACGACGTGTTGAAAATAATGGGCTTGGAATCATGAGATGCAAACATGGTCTCCCAACTGTTCATCAAACCTGTAGGAAGCATCAATTTGAAGTTAGGGTTTGTCAAATTTGAATTTTAGGATATGGATGTGAAAAATTGACTTTGTTTGTCGAATTCAATGTTTCCATATAAAAAAAGGCCGATTTTTCAAATGGGATGAAGAGCAAGATCTAACACTCAAAGAGAGGAATGAGTTACTTGAATAGAGAGTGGAGGAGTTGGTTGCTGAAGTTTAAAAATTAAACTTAGAAGTTGGGAAGCTTAAAAGTGACAACAATAATATTGATTCAGATTCAAACTCAACAAGTCAATTAGATGTATTGTTGGAAGAAAACAAGAATTTGAATGCCATGTTAACAAGAGAGAAGATGAAAAGAAGAGTGGTTCAAGAAGAGTTGAAGAAATTGAACCACTCAAGGGAGTCCTCTTGTTGATTAAGTACTTGGATTGTGACATGTTGTGTTATTGTCATGATGTGGATTAGGTACATTTAAGATAATAGGGCATCTTGTCTGGATGTTGTTGTAGGAGTTGGTGTGGTGATGCAATGTGGTAGATGAACTGGTACTAAGTTGAATTGTATTTAGGGTTGTCAAAAATCTGAGTTCGGAAAATTTCAAGCCTGGATGAATCGGCCGTTGGACGAAAAGTTGATATCCGATACATGACTTCTTTTAGTATTTTTCCGATTGGACAATTTGGACAAGCCTAACTTCGGGTCAATATTAGGTTTTGTCAATAGAGAAATGAAAAGAATATGTTCGTATTTTTTGGTCAAATTGGTCAAAGTCAAAGTTTGGACGAAAAATTTATGACTGTACCGGTATTTTCCGAGTCGAACTAACCAATTTTTCAGGTCGGATAGTCCTTTGACAGCCCTAACTGTATTTATTTGTTTCAAGGGAACCAAAATTCGAAAATAAAGCCAACACAATATGAGGTTCTGGAGAGGAAAATAGATGTATAACATTTGAAAACCATAACTATGTTTGTTTAGCAGAATAATATGCTTACTACAACTTCAAATTGCTAATTTGTAAATACATAAAAAAAGTAGGCCCAAAAATTACATCAGAGTTAGGTCCCAAAATGACAATCATATACCAACCCATTAGTGTATACATACATCACATGAGGAGTCCAAAAAAACAACAAAATCAACGCTCATCTTCTCTTCATTTATGCAACACAAAACCTATAAGATAGTGAAACAGAGGCAAAACAATTAGACTTGGTGACACCATAGTATGGATTGCAAATAGAGTTATACATGAGAAAATTTCAAAATTACCATCCTAAGAAAATGTAACACCCCCATGTTATTAATCACTAGATTAAGCTAATGACTCCCTTAACCTAATGATTAGCGCAACGAAAATAGCACCCGAGGGTATTACCGCCGTCCACGGAAGTGGACAAGGCTAAACTCTATCCCAAAGCATACAAACCATAACATTGGAGTATGATCCAAAGACTTGCCCGATCAATAGCTACATAAAGGGTTCTGTGCAGTTGCTTCATTCATCGGTACCCCCTTTTCTTCTCTGATAAATTTCTTCTGACCATTGCTTGAATTATTTTTTGTTTATCATGTTCAATTCTCCATCTGATTTTTTTTTTTAATTCTCGTTTTCTTTTTCTTTTTTTTTTGACATTTTCAAAATTCTTTTTTTGACTAACAATTTTTTTTTTCTTTTGCTTCTTTTTGATGTAGGGACTCGAGAGGCATTCATCCTGACCGCTACTATTTTCTTGAGGTTGAGTTCTGCTATCGTCAGTGTATTGTTTACTCCTCAGCGTACTGACCAAGAATAGCCCTAGGCTACTCTCTTCAGGACTGTCTGGGTCGACGACTGTTTAGACCCAATTTTGTGTCTAAATATACCGCCTAAATCCTTAGGCTTTTAACTCGTTTCGTGGTTTAATTTCATTGTTTTAATGCGTTTTTGGTTATTTTGTAGATTTTGGAGTTTTCACTCAAACCGTAGCAAAACGGGCCTTTTTATAGCATTTTTGGTGATTTCCGAGTGGCCGGACCGGAGCCGTGAGTCGACCGGACCACTTTCCTCACCTTTGGTGTCAATTAGTGAAGTAACACCTGCTACGACTCTCGGATCGGGCGTTACATGCTTCGGAAAGAAGGAAGAAACAAAGGGAAGGAAAGCCAAGGCGTAGCCCCTGCCACAATTGGCGTAGCACCCGCTATGCCCAGAGCACATTTGGAGCCGAGCTGGACCGTACCCACGGTCCTGGTGACCGTAGCCACGGTGGGCATATACAGAGGGTCAGGATGACCGAGGAAGACCGTACCCACGGTCAGCATTACCGTACCCACGGCGCTACGAAGCTCCAAATCGCCTGGCACTTTTCGCTCGTCGCGTCCGTGACGGGGTGGGTCACGCCCGCGACCCCCCTGCTGGGTTGCGATTCCTCGGCTTGAAACGCTGCGTTTTGGCCAACTATTTTCACTTGTTTAAATAGCTCTTTTGCTGCGATTTTGAGGGGAGTTCGACTGGGGACATCTAGGGATAGAATTAGATAATTTCCAGCTTTGTATTAGTGACTTTTAGAGAGAGATTAGTGAGAGATTAATTTAGGGTTTTGGAGATTTGTGTTTATTATTGAAGATTTGGGTATTCAAACAATTGAAAGGTTGTTGGATTATCTTTTTATTGTTTTCCTTTGTTCATCTACAACACTTTGATAAGTATTCTCTTCCCTTAACTCTTTTATTAATTACCTTGCTAATTACTTTGCTTGTTCTTAATTGCTTTGCTTGCTATTTCATTGTTCTTGCTTGTTTATGGTTGTTTGATGTTAGAAATCATGTTTAGGTTTGGGTTGGATGTTGTTGGATTAGTTTTTATCATGATTAGTGGCTAGAAATCCTATGGGTTGAGGGTAATTAAGGATGTGAATGAGTGATTAGATTTGGGTTAGCAATATTAGTGAGTAATTAGTTGGGAAATCAATTTCCCACTCCTATCCTTCCCTCAAGTAGGATGTATTTGGGTTCGAAAGCTCTCGAATACATCCAACACTTGAGTTGGAAGGTCGGAATTGGGATAGTTAGTATTCTTTTCACGAAAGCGAATAGAAGCTAACTAGGAAATTCCGTTTCATTAACCCTCTGGGTTTGCCGATGGACTTTGGGGAAGTTAATCCGGACTATCCTCGAAAGAGGAAGCTCGGTGGGTATTTTCTAACGGAATTGCCACTTGATTCTCCCTCCTTGTTATTCCCTTGCTGCAAAACCCATTTACTCATCCCCGTTTGCATCCCGAAAAGCCTCCGAAGCCCATTTTCCATTCCTCGACTGACCTTAGTTTTATTTGTTGCTTTGTGACCGCCTCTTTCAACCCATTGCCTTACCTTAGCAATCTCGACCCGACCATTGACCTAGTTTCTATGACCAAGGCCGCCAGCTCCCTGAGAAAGAACGACAAAACCGAGGTCCACAAAACCACTGTTACAACGGTGTCATTGTCTTGACTTGTGTGGATTATTTCTCAATGTACTAAAGTAGAGTTTGTCCTAGACAACTCTCTTAGAAACGACAATACATCTAGGTCGACAAAGTCATAGTCTCACCACAAGTGGAACACTCCTCAGCATACTGACATAGAGTGGTCACTGACTTACTCTCTAAAAAACGTTAGTAAAGTTTGGGTCGACGGAGTCATTGCCTTAGCTTCCGTGGGCTACTCCTCAGCTTACAGACGTAGAGTTGTCATAGACACCTCTCTCAGAAACGTTAGTACAGTTTGGGTCGACGAGGTCATCACCTCGCCGCAAGTTGAATACTCCTTGGCGATGTTATGATGTGTTAGACATCTTGAGGTGTCTCTTTTTAGAACTGGCTTGGGTCGATGAAGTTAGCGCCTCGCCACAAGTGGAATACTCCTCAAAATGGCAGTAGAGTTTGGGTCGACAGAGTCACCACTCCACCTTAGCTTCCATAGATTACTCCTCAGCGTACTGACGTAGAATTGTCCTAGACAACTCTCTCTGCAACGGCAATACAATCTAGGTCGATAGAGCCATCGCTCCACTTCAGCTTCCGTGGGCTACTCCCAAATTTATGGACGTAGAGTGGTCATACACTTACTCTCTTTAGGACTGTCTAGGTCGATTGAGTAATCACTTGGCCTCAAGTGGAATACTACTCAGCTTACTGGCGTAGAGTTGTCCTAGACAACTCTCTCAAAAATGGTATTAGAGTTTGGGTCAACAGAGTCACAACTCTACCTTAGCTTCTGTAAGTTACTCCTCAGTATATTGACGTAGAGTTGTCCTAGATAACTCTCTCAGAAACGACAGTATAGTTTAGGTGGACATAGTCATCGCTCCACCTCGCCTTCCGTGGATTACTCCTCCTAGACTTTCTGTCGTCTACGTGCTATGAAGAGCAAACTTGAATTCCCTGTTTAGCCATGATGAGCCAGTCGGACTTTCTTATGAAGATCCACAATAAACCACATGATCTGTGACAAAAAGGACACCGGCAGCTGGTTTGCCGCTAATATTAACCTAAATGATACGTCGAAGTCGCTAGCTTGAGAGAGTCTACCACTTAGCCAAAGGATCGGAGTGCGCCGCTGATTTGAAACACAATGATGTCTTCTAAGAGCAGAAGTCAACCAAGACGACTAAGATGCCCCAACGATGCATGCTTAAAAGAGGTTGTCAACCAACACGAGGACTGCACCATTGATGACTCCGACTTGAAGCGGGCCAACTACACGATGATCTTAGCATGCCAGAGCATGACTTGAAAGTCTACAATTTTGATGACTTAGAAGAAGATCCATTTCTTACAGTTTTGACTTGAGAGTCTTCATCATGATGGCGTAGAAGTCCTTAACATTATCAACTTTGGAGTCTTGTACGGATAAGCTATTGATTTTAATGACTTAAGATTCTCTTTTATTGACTTATGAATCTTTACTTATCTTGACTTGGGAGTCCTGAATCCTGTTGACTTGTGAGTCATTAAATTTTGTTGATGCATGAGTCATTCATTTTGACTTGGGAATGAACTCATGAATCTTTTGTGGGGAGTGACTTGAGAGTCTTTTCTTTGGTGACCTAAGAGTAATTGGTTTTCTTCGCCCTAAAACTAATTTTGACAACTTGGTAGTCTTGAATTTGGCTTACTTGGATGTTTTCAATTTTCATTGACTTGGAAGTCAGTGGGTTAGATGACTTAAGAGTCTTGAATTTTGTTGATTTGAATTTGGTTAACTTGTAACTCTTTCATTTTAACGACGAGGGAGTCAAGAGACTTATTGATGCAAGAGTTTGACTGACTTGGAAGTCTTTGCCTTGTTGTTGACTTAGAAATCAAGGGACTTGGTGACTTAAGAGTCTTGAAGTTTGAAGATTTGAAAGTCTGGATTTTTTTCCGACTTGGAAGTCTTTAATTTTTGTTGACTTGGAAGTTGGTGAATTTGGTGACTTGTGAGTCTTGAAATATGTTGACTTGAAAGTCTCAATTTTTTCAATTCTTGACCCTTTTGTTTTTGCTATGTTATGGCTGTATTTGGATCTGGACCCCCAAATTACCTACGTACCTTAAGAATGAAATACTCATAAGGATCATGCCAAATGTAGTTCAAATTCAAAGATGGAGAAACGACAATTTTATTTATAAATTTAGTTGTTCATAGTTTATACTCTTGCGGGCCAAGAGTATTGCAATGATAAAAATGAAATGAACTAAAATGTAAATGAACTGAAAATGAAATCTTTTCTTTTTTGGTGAACAGTTTAGGCTCTTGCTCGGGAGCTGAATCTTCACTTTCCTAGATTCCCACTTGGTGTGAAGAAAGCATCTTCTCTTGCTCAAGCTCCATGTCAAGGTTACTTTTGCTTTGATGCCCAGTAAAAATCACAGTGTGTCTCTTCATTCTGAGGGATCCTTCAGTCTTTTCCTCCAATGTTAAACATCGCTTCATGCGAGATGGAATGGAACTTTGAACTTCGTCGATAACTCCGAGGCGACTGAAAGCAGAGTTGTTTACCTGGCTAGTTTGTGAGCTTGTCACCTCTTCAACATGTTTGATTCTTGAAAATACAGAAGGCCTTGATCTAGAATCATCCTGAATCCTACTAAAGACTGAGGCTTTGCGAGTTCCTTGATGCCTTATTTGTTCAAAGACTGATGCTTGTTTCCGGGAAGTTGATGGTTCCAACCTATCGAACACGGAGGGCTTTGACTTAGGTTGATACTCAATTCCTTCACTATCATCTTCTTCGATCTCAAAGCAGGAGACCATGTTCACAGCTGCAACTTTGTTAACTTTTCCCAAGGAGTCCTTCGAAAAGTATTCCCCTAGCGTAATAAGAACACGAGAGCCTCGCTCAAGCAACTTAGGTGAACTAACTTCTTGTTTCTCGATGACTTCGAGCCTCTTCTTCTCCGTTGAAGGTTGTGGGTTGTTTCCTCTCCTTTGATGCCTTTGGGGTGGTGGTGTTTGGACTTCCCTTTACCCCCTAGTCTCCGTTTCAGCAACCATGATCCATTTTCCATCTTCAACAAAAGCTCCTAATACATGCTCAAGCTCATCTTGAGGGGCTTGGACTAGCACTGGAAAAGGAACTCGTTAATTTATGGCGTCCAAAATGGACCGTTAAGAATTCATTTCTGTCGGCCGAAATTGGATGTGTTGAAACGTAGTTGGTTTCCAAATTATCATCCAAGTCTAGTATTATATGTCCTTCCTCAGCTAGCTTCATAATTCGCTCCTTAAGCGTGATGCACTTCTCAAGAGGGTGACTGACTACTCTCTGATAACGACAATATCTTGGATCCGTGATTCTTCCCGCTTCTTCTGGCCTCTTCGATTGTACGAGCTCAATAACTCCTTTCTCTAACAAGTCGTCGAGCATTCCTGGCAAGTCTGGATCTGGAAATGGGTACTTCTTTTCTTGAAGTTTCTTCAGTATAGAACACTTCCTTTCAATATCTTTCAAGAAGTTGACTTTCTTTCTTTCTGGTTAAGGCTTGGAAAAGATTTATACTAGCTCACAAGCAGAAATAGTAATGGACTCCTCTTTTGAAGTTTTTGATGGCTTGTCATTCTTCTAATACATATCGTCTTTTCTAGTATCATATGAAGATGAAGACCTTCCCCGTCAACTTGCTATGGTGATCTCTATATCATGTGCCTTGGTTGCCAAATCCTGGACGGTTTTTGGCTTGGCCATCTTGAGGACATATAGCAGATCCCAATCCATGCCTTGAGCGCAGATATCGACAGTTAAAGGTTCGATAAGGCGATCCTTGCATTTAAGACTAAGAGCCCTCCAACAATGGATATAGTCAAGTACTGGCTCGCCCTCCCACTGTTTGGAGTTTGTCAACTCTGTCATGCTGACGACCTGGAGCGTTACCGTCGTGGTGGGATGAATGGTGCTTCAGTTTTCGGAAAAAAATCGAAGGAAACGGAGCTTAGGAACGATAGGGTTTGCATATGACCTTGGCTAGGAGAGTCCACAACCTTGGCCTAACATTCCACCATGACTAATTAGGCTAAACCACCATTAATCACTAAAGAAATGACTTGAACACCACCAAATAAAGATTGGATTAACTAAACAAGAATTTTGGGGGAGAGGCTTAGAAAGCTCTCAAGCAATGGCATTCAATATGATTCAAAAACTGCCCAGAAAAATAGAGCAAATGGGTATTTATACAAAAGGAGGCAAGCCAAAACACAGTCGTTTTGGGTGCCCAAATTACAGTAGAAAGTGAAACCGTCACGGGCGCGACGTCCCTGGTCGCGAGCGCGACCAGCTCTTGGGCGGCAACAACATCCACACTGGGCGAAGGTCGCGGGCGCGACCAACCATATCGAGGGCGCGACGTGCGTGGCCAGCAGGCTGTCGCGGTCGTGACACTGACTGTCACGGGCGAGTCATGGCTCTGCCCAAACTTAGCTAAAGCAAGCGGGCTGGCGTCGCGGGCGCGACACGTCTGGTCGCGGGCGCGACCAAGTGGGGCACCGAGGCTTCTCGGGCGCGGCTAAGGCCTGTCCAAAAGGTTCAGCATGGCCTATTTTTATTCCAAAAGTAACCCGGATCTCGTCACGGCATTGTTCAACATCTCGGGATGGTATGACCTCGGGCCTCCGGGGTCGGGGCGCAAGCGGGTCTCCTTAGAAGGTCTCGGTTCCCATCCAATGGATGGCCGAGACTACCCTTCCGTTTCCGGGCTTCACCGGGAATTGCACCTCGAGATTCACCGTGGTTGAGGCGGCTCGCTTGGCAAAAGTTACGAGGGACGAGAACGGAACCCAGGACTCTTCATCCTCCCCTTCTTGAAGAGGATTTCCCTCGAATCCGCATGGGGTTCAACATCCTCGATGTAGGGTGAAAGATCGCCAATGTTGAATGACGAGGAGACCCCCATATCTCCAGGAAGATCGAGCTTGTAGGCGTTATCGTTTATTTTCCCCAACACCTTGAACGGTCCCTCACTTCTTGGCATGAGCTTGCTTTTCCTCCGCGAAGGAAACCGTTCCTTCCTCAAGTGGAGCCAAACATAGTCCCTGGGTTTGAAAGTGATGTTCCGGCGGTGTTTGTTAACTCGGGACTTGTAGAGCTCGTTAGTTCTCTCGATCTTCTCCCGGATCTGGCGATGAAGCTTTTGAATCTTGGCGGCCTTCTCGCTTGCCTCAAAACTCGTCCTTGCCTCCAAAGGAAGAGGAAGGAGGTCGACAGGAGTGATAGGATTCACCTTGTAGCAAGTTTCAAAAGGCGAGCGACCCATGGCGAAGGAAGGAGACCGGTTGTACGCGAACTCGGCATGACAAAGCTTAGCATCCCAATCCCGCAGACTCTTGCTCACAAGACCCCGAAGCAAGGTAGTGAGGGTCTTATTGGTGACCTTGGTTTGACCATCCATTTGAGGGTGGTGCGACGTGCTGAAAAGGAGCTTTGTTCCAAGGAGTTTCCATAGAGATCTCCAAAAATAACTTATGAACTTCGTATCACGATCGGAAACAATGGTCCTTGGAACACCGTGTAACGTCAGTATTTCCCGGAAGAAGAGATTAGCGATGTGAGTGGCGTCATCGATTTTCTCACAAGTGACGAAGTGCGGCATCTTGAAGAAACGGTCAACGACGACAAGGACTGAATCCTTGCCACGTACGGTTCGGGGAAGAGAAACGATGAAGTCCATGCTCAAATCTTCCCAAGGGCCATTCGGAACGAGAAGAGGGGTATAAAGCCCTTGGTGAAACTTGCTTTTGGCATGTTGGCACGTGATACACTTGGAAATCACATCGTGTACGTCTCCTCCCATTCTAGGTCAATAAAAATGCTCCTTTAGCATGTCAAGGGTCTTGTTGATGCCGATATGACCGGCTAGACCATCTCCGGGAACTTCTCGTACACATAGCTTCCTCAACAGACACTTGGGTACACACAATTTGTTCCCCTTGAAAAGGAACCCGTCTTGGAGTACATAGGAACCATTGCCACCATCGAGGTGTGCTTTGTAGTCCTCATCTTCCTTGTAAAACTCTCGCATGTGTTGGAACCCAAGAACCCTCGCTTCAACTACCGAAAGAAAGGAATGCCTCCTAGAAAGGGCATCGACAACCACATTGATGCTCCCCTTCTTGTGTTTAGCCACGAAGTTTAAACTTTGAAGATACTCCACCCACTTTGCATGACGCGTGTTGAGCTTGTGTTGTCCGTTTAGGTACTTGAGAGCCTCATGGTCGGAATGAAGCACGAATTGGTTAGGTCTCAAGTAGTGGGACCAATGGTCAAGGGCACGAACAAGGGCATAGAAATCCTTGTCGTAGGTAGAGTAGTTCTTCCGTGACCCACTGAGCTTCTAACTGAAGTAAGCGATGGGGCGTTGATTTTGCATGAGCACGGCAATAATGCCCACTCCGCTCGCGTCACAATCCACCTCGAAGACTTGTGAAAAGTCCGAGAGGACAAGCACCGGAGCTTCACAAAGTCGAGCCTTAAGCTTCTCAAAGGCCCCTTGGGCTGCTCGGGTTCACTCAAAGGTGCCCTTCTTCATACACTCGGTGATAGGGGCGGAGAGGGTACAAAACCCTTGGATGAACTCTGGTAGGTGCAATCCTTCTTGGGAACGAGGAGGGCTGGGACTAAACACGGGCTCATGCTTTCCCTAACGAAGCCCCTAGAAACGAGTTCGTCCACTTGGCGTTGTAGCTCCTTGGTTTCTTGCGGGTTGCATCGGTAATCCGCTTTGTTGGGAAGTGGTGCTCCGGGCATAAGGTCGATCTGGTGCTCGATTCCCCAAATAGGTGTAAGAACCGGTGGTAGATCATCGGGGAAGATGTCTCCGAACTTAGAAACGAGAGGGGCGATAAGAGGGTGCAAGGGTTTCTCTACCTCACTTTTGTTTGCTTCTAACAGGAGTAAGGCAAAAACTACCTTCCCCTTGGTTAGAGCTCGCTCAACCCGCGTTTCGCTCATGCGCTTGGGTTTCTCACTTCCCACCCCGGGTTTTGGAGAGATAATTTCATGTGGAGCTAACGGTAGTAACTTAACCCTCTTGTCCCTATGAGTAAAAGTGTAGGTGTTTTTCGACCCGTTATGCACCGTTTGCTTGTCGAATTGCTAAGGACGTCCCAACAATATGTGGCAAGCACTCATAGGAACATCATAAATAACAGAATCATCGTAGTTAGCACCAAAAGACAAATTCACGAGGACTTGTTTGTTTATCTTGATGCCATCTTGGTCGTTGAGCCACATGAGGGAATAAGGTCCAGGGTGAGGCAATAGCGGTAATCCAAGCTTCTCGACCATATACGTTGATGCGACGTTGGTGCAACTCCCTCCATCGATAATAAGGTTGCACACCTTGCTTTCCACGAAGCACCGAGATTGAAAGACCATCTCCCATTGGGCCTTATCGAGAGGGGCGTCCTGAGTGTGTAAAACCCGTCTCAAGACAAGGGCGTCACCATGTATGTGGGGTGTGGGGGCGGTATCAACATCTTCACTAGTGACCGCATCCTCAACAATCAATTCGGACTCATCCCGGGCTGCTTGCAATTCCTCATCAATGTCCTGAACTTCCTTGAGTGTCAAGGTCCGTCGGATCGGACAATCCGCCTGGTAGTGACCATAGCCGTGGCATTTAAAGCATTTTCCGAACCTCCATTCGGCGAGAAGGGTCTGTTGAAGACGCCACAGCAAGTCCCTTTCCTTTATCCGTGAGAGGTGTTGAAGGAAACTTGGGTGTCTCACTGGGTTTCGGGATACCCGAATATAGAGGAGGTCGGTTAGGCGGTGGAAAGAAGGCTCTTGGTGCCGGTTTGGAAGTAGCCTTTTCTTTCTTTCGTCGCTCAACCCGAAGGGTCAAGCTGCACAAGTCATCCATGGAGTAGTAGGGTTGAACCTCAACTTTCTCGGCAACCGAGGAGTCCAATCCATTCAAGAAGTGCATCATGGTTTGCTCCTCGGGTTCTTGAAGATCACTTTTGATGAGGATTTGCTCGAACTCCTGAATGTAGTCGCTCACGGACCGCTTGCCCTGGGTTAGGGCATAGACCTTCCTCAAAACATCCTGTTTGTAGGTGGCGGGTAAGAAACTGCGGTTCATCAACTGTTTAAGTCGTGTCCAAGTGGTGATCCTCGTTCGACCTTCCCGAGCTCGTTGTGCTTTCACATTCTCAAACCAAAGCGATGTGTCTTTGGTGAGTTTTATGCTAGCGATCATATAGGCCTTCTCATCATTGTACTCCTTGGTCTCACAGATCCTATCCATCATTTGGATCCACTAAAGGTACTCGTCAGGATCACTGGAACCATTGAATTCAAGAATGTCGATTTTGACGTCCTGGAAGTCGTCATGAGGGGGTCTATCATGTACCTTCCTATGTGGACGACGATATAGGGAACCTCTATCATCGTCACTCGACTCGAATGTAAGAGGAGGACGAATAGGACTTTGGCCACGCCTTTGACATTCATCTCGGGGAGGACCTAGACGCTCTTGGGTGAGGTTGTCCAACCGTGCCATAATGGCATTAAGGGTGCGCTCAACGGTGGAGAAGCGTTCGTGATAAGTGGTGAGTCGGCTCTCGAGAGCTTGAATTTGAGGGCTACCCCGGTGGCTCGATTCCTCTCGTTCAAGGCGAGCTCCATCGGCCATATCGGGGAAAAAGGTGAGGGACGGTTAGCGTTTGGGGTAATTTGCGGAGTTTGAAGGTTTTTTTGTGGTTGGCAAGTGTTTGGCTAAGGGTTCTTTGTGTTTTTTTCACTCGGACATTTCATCGAACACCTTGCGTGAACTATTTTCCAACTTCTTTTCAATGCACCAATTAGCTACAAATCCAACAAATACATCCACAATACAATAATTCCCAACACACCTTGATAACAATGGGGTTGGGGATCACCAATAGTAGCATATAACTCACAAAACCCAACACTAGAACACTACACTAGCAAGAACAATGCACAAACTCAAGCTAAATAAAAACCGAAGCTCTAATACCAGATGGAGCATTAGCGTCGTGGTGGGATGAATGGTGCTTGAATTTTCGGAAGATAATCGAAGGAAAACGGAGCTTGGGAACAATAGGGTTTGCATATGACCTTGGATAGGAGAGTCCACAACCTTGGCCTAACATTCAACCATGACTAATTAGGCTAAACAACCATTAATCACTAAAGAAATGACTTGAACACCACCAAATATAGATTGGATAAAGTAAACAAGAACTTTGGGGGAGAGGCTTAGAAAGCTCTCAAGCAATGGCATTCAATATGATTCAAAAACTGCCCAGAAAAATAGAGCAAATGGGTATTTATACAAAAGGGCCGGGGCAAGCCAAAACATAGTCGTTTTGGGTGCCGAAATTACAGCAGAATTTGAAACCGTCTCGGGCGCGACCAGCTCTTGGGCGGCAACAACATCGACACTGGGCAAAGGTCGCAGGCGCAACCAACCATGTCGCGGGCGCGACGTGCGTGGCCAGCAGGCTGTCGCGGTCGTGACACTGGCTGTCACGGGCGAGTCACGGCTCTGCACAAACTCAGCTGAAGCAAGCGGGCTGGCGTCGCAGGCGCAACACATCTGGTCTCGGGCGCGAAACGTGTGGTCGCGGGCACGACCAAGCGGGGCTGCCAGGCTTCTCGGGCGCGACATTGCATGACTCGAGCGCGGTTAAAGCCTGTCCAAAGGGTTCAACATGGCCTATTTTTGTTGCAAATGTAACCCGTATCCCGTCACAGCATTGTTCAACATCTCGGGACGGTACGTCCTCGGGCCTCTGGGGTCGGGGCGCAAGCGGGCCTCCTTAAAAGATCTCGGTTCCCATCAAATGGATGGCCGAGACTACCCTTGCGTTTCCGGGCGTCACCGGGAATTGCACCTCGAGATTCACCGTGGTTGAGGTGGCTCGCTTGGCAAAAGTTACAAAGGACGAGAACGGAACCCAGGATTCTTCATCTCCCCTTCTTGAAGAGGATTTGCCCTCAAATCCCCATCGGGTTCAACAGCCTCGATGTAGGGTGAAAGATCGCCAATGTTGAACGAGGAGGAGACCCCCAAATCTCCAGGAAGATCGAGCTTGTAGGCGTTATCGTTTATTTTCTTCAACATCTTGAACGGTCCCTCACTTCTTGGCATGAGCTTGCTTTTCCTCTGCGAAAGAAACCGTTCCTTCCTCAAGTGGAGCCAAACCAAGTCCCTGAGTTTGAAAGTGATGTTCCGGCGGTGTTTGTTTACTCGGAACTTGTAGAGCTCGTTAGTTCTCTCGATCTTCTCTCGGATCTGGCGATGAAGCTTTTGAATCTCGGCGGCCTTCTCGCTTGCCTCAAAACTCGCCCTTGCCTCCGAAGGTAGAGGAAGGAGGTCGATGGGAGTGATAGGATTCACCTTGTAGCAAGTTTCAAAAGGCGAGCGACCCGTGGCGAAGGAAGGAGACCGGTTGTACGCGAACTCGGCATGACAAAGCTTAGCATCCCAATCCCGGAGACTCTTGCCCACAAGACCCTGAAGCAAGGTAGTGAAGGTCTTGTTGGTGACCTTGGTTTGACCATCCGTTTGAGGGTGGTGCGACGTGCTGAAAAGGAGCTTCGTTCCAAGGAGTTTCCATAGAGATCTCCAAAAATGACTCATGAACTTCGTATCACAATCGGAAACAATGGTCCTTGGAACACCGTGTAACATCAGTATCTCCCGGATGAAGAGATTAGCGATGTGAGTGGCGTCGTCGGTTTTCTCACAAGCGACGAAGTGCGCCATCTTGAAGAAACGGTCAACGACGACAAGGATTGAATCCTTGCCACGCACGGTTCGGGGAAGAGAAACGATGAAGTCCATGCTCAAATCTTCCCAAGGGCCATTCGGAACGAGAAGAGGGGTATAAAGCCCTTGGTGAAACTTGCTTTTAGCATGTTGGCACGTGATACACTTGGAAATCACATCGTGTACGTCTCCTCCCATTCTAGGTCAATAAAAATGCTCCTTTAGCATGTCAAGGGTCTTGTTGATGCCGATATGACCGGCTAGACCATCTCCGGGAACTTCTCGTACATATAGCTTCCTCAACAGACACTTGGGTACACACAATTTGTTCCCCTTGAAAAGGAACCCATCTTGGAGTACATAGGAACCATTTCCACCATCGAGGTGTGCTTTAAAGTCCTCATCTTCCTTGTAAAACTCCCGCATGTGTTGGAACCCAAGAACCCTCGCTTCAACTACCGAAAGAAGGGAATGCCTCCTAGAAAGGGCATCGGCAACCACATTGATGCTCCCTTTCTTGTGTTTAGCCACGAAGTTTAAACTTTGAGGATACTCCACCCACTTTGCATGACGCGTGTTGAGCTTGTGTTGACCGTTTAGGTACTTGAGAGCCTCATGGTCGGAATGAAGCACGAATTGGTTAGGTCTCAAGTAGTGGGACCAATGCTCAAGGGCACAATCAAGGGCATAGAAATCCTTGTTGTAGGTAGAGTAGTTCTTCCGTGACCCACTGAGCTTCTAACTGAAGTAAGCGATGGGGCGTTGATTTTGCATGAGCACGACCCCAATGCCAACTCCGCTCGCGTCACAATCCACCTTGAAGACTTGTGAAAAGTCCGAGAGGACAAGCACCGAAGCATCACAAAGTTGAGCCTTAAGCTTCTTAAAGGCCCCTTGGGCTGCTCGGGTCCCCTCAAAGGTGCCCTTCTTCACACACTCGGTGATAGGGGCGGTGAGGGTACTAAACCCTTAGATGAACCGACGATAGAACGAAGTAAGGTCGTGGAAGCTTCTCACCTCCGTGATAGTAGAGGGAGTAGGCCATGAGGGTATAACTTTCACTTTCGAAGGATCCACTGAAATACCTCGAACTGAGACGATGTACCTAAGAAATGTGACTAGGGGAGTGCAAAATTCGCACTTCTCGAGCTTGCCAAATAGCTATTGTTGTTGGAGAACTCGGAAAATAGATTCCAAATGCGAGAGGTGCTCTGCTTCGTTCTTGGAATACACGAGGATGTCATCGAAATAAACCACCATGAATTCGCTGATGAATGGCCTTAAGACCTCGTTCATGAGTCGCATGAATGTGCTAGGAGCGTTAGAGACAACGAACGGTATGACAAGCCACTCGTACAAGCCTCCCTTGGTCTTGAACGCCGTCTTCCATTCGTCCCCTACTCGCATGTGAATCTGATGGTAACCGCTCCAGAGGTCGATCTTGGAAAAGATACAAGATCCATGTAACTCGTCGAGCATGTCATCAAGCCTCGGTATGGGGTACCGATACTTGATGGTGATTTTGTTGATGGCTCGACTTTCGACACACATCCGGTAGGTGCCATCCTTCTTGGGAACAAGGAGGGCCGGGATGGAACACGGGCTCATGCTTTCCCTAACGAAGACACTAGAAACGAGTTCGTCCACTTGGCGTTATTGCTCCTTGGTTTCTTGCGGGTTGCATCGGTAAGCCGCTTTGTTGGGAAGGGGTGCTCCGGGCATAAGGTCGATCTGGTGCTCGATTCCCCGAATAGGTGGAAGACCCGGACGTAGATCATCGGGGAAGACGTCTCTGAACTTGGAAACGAGAGGGGCGACAAGAGGGTGCAAGGGTTTCTCTACCTCACTTTTGTTTGCTTCTAACAGGAGTAAGACAAAAACGGCCTTCCCCTTGCTTAGAGCTCGCTCAACCCGTGTTTCGCTCATATGTTTGGGTTTCTCACTTCCCACCCCGGGTTTTGAGAGATAATTTCATGTGGAGCTAACGAGAGTAGCTTAACCCTCTTGCCCCTATGAGTAAAAGTGTAGGTGTTTTTCGACCCGTTATGCACCGTTTGCTTGTCGAATTGCTAAGGACGTCCCAACAATATGTGGCAAGCACTCATAGGAAAATCATAAATAACAGAATCATCCTAGTTAGCACCAAAAGACAAATTCACGAGGACTTGTTTATTTATCTTGATGCCATCTTGGTCGTTGAGCCACATGAGGGAATAAGGTCAAGGGTGAGGCAATAGCGGTAATCCAAGCTTCTCGACCATATACGTTGATGCGACGTTGGTGCAACTCCCTCCATTGATAATAAGGTTGCACACCTTGCCTCCCACGAAGCACCGAGATTGAAAGATCATCTCCCATTGGGCCTTATCGAGAGGAGCTTCCTGAGTGTGTAAAACCCGTCTCAAGACAAGGGCGTCACCATGTACGTGGGGTGTGGGGGCGGTATCATCATCTTCACTAGTGACTGCATCCTCAACAATCACTTCGGACTCATCCCGGGCTGCTTGCAATTCCTCATCAATGTCCTGAACCTACTTGAGTGTCAAGGTCCGTGGGTTCGGACAATCCGCCTGATAGTGACCATAGCCGTGGCATTTAAAGCATGTCCGACCCTCCATCCGGCGAGAAGGGTCCGTTGGAGACACCACAACAAGTCCCTTTCCTTTATCTGTGCGAGGTGTTGAAAGAAACTTGGGTGTCTCACTGGGTTTCGGGATATTCGAATATGGAGGAGGTCGGTTAGGCGGTGGAAAGAAGGCTCTTGGTGCTGGTTTGGAAGTAGCCTTTTCTTTCTTTCGTCGCTCAACCCGAAGGGTCAAGCTGCACAAGTCATCCATGGAGTAGTAGGGTTGAACCTCAACTTTCTTGGCAACCAAAGAGTCCAATCCATTCAAGAAGCGCATCATGGTTTGCTCCTCGGGTTCTTGAAGGTCGCTTTTGATGAGAAGTTGCTCGAAATCTTGAATGTAGTCGCTCACGGACCGCTTGTCCTGGGTTAGGGCATAAACCTCCCTCAAAACATCCTGTTTGTAGGTGGCGGGTAAGAAACTGCGGTTCATCAACTGTTTAAGCCGTGTCCAAGTGGTGATCATCGTTCGACCTTTCGAAGCCCGTTGTGCTTTCACATTCTCAAACCAAAGCGATGTGGCTTTGGTGAGTTTTAGGCTAGCGATCTTATAGGCCTTCTCATCATTGTACTCCTTGGTCTCAAAGATCCTATCCATCATTTGGATCCACTCAAGGTACTCGTCAGGATCACTGGAACCATTGAATTCAAGAATGTCGATTTTGACGTCCTGGAAGTCGTCATGAGGGGGCCTATCATGTAATTGCCCACGTGGACGACGATATAGGGAACCTCTATCATCGTCACTCGACTCGAATGTAAGAGGAGGACGAATAGGACTTTGGCCACGCCTTTGACATTCATCTCGGGGAGGACCTAGATGCTCTTGGGTGAGGTTGTCCAACCGTGCCATAATGGCATTAAGGGTGCGCTCAACGGTGGAGAAGCGTTCGTGATAGGTGGTGAGTCGGCTCTCGAGAGCTTGAATTTGAGGGCTACCCCGGTGGCTCGATTCCTCTCGTTCAGGGCGAGCTCCGTCGACCATATCGGGGAAAAAGGTGAGGGACGGTTAGTGTTTGGGGTAATTTGTGGAGTTTGAAGGTTTTTTTGTGGTTGGCAAGTGTTTGGCTAAGGGTTCTTTGTGTTTTTTTCACTCAGACATTTCATCGAACACTTTGCGTGAGCTATTTTCAAACTTCTTTTCAATGCACCAAATAGCTACAAATCCAACAAATACATCCACAATACAATAATTGCCAACACACCTTGATAGCAATGGGGTTGGGGATCACCAATAGTAGCATACAACTCACAAAACCCAACACTAGAACACTACACTAGCAAGAACAATGCATAAACTCAAGCTAAATGAAAACCGAAGCTCTAATACCAGATGGAGCATTACCGTCGTGGTGGGATGAAGGGTGCTTGAGTTTTCGGAAGAAAATCGAAAGAAAACGGAGCTTGGGAACGATAGGGTTTGCATATGACCTTGGCTAGGAGAGTCCACAACCTTGGCCTAACATTCCACCATGACTAATTAGGCTAAACAACCATTAATCACTAAAGAAATGACTTGAACACCACCAAATAAAGATTGGATAAAGTAAACAAGAATTTTGGGCGAGAGGCTTAGAAAGCTCTCAAGCAATGGCATTCAATATGATTCAAAAACTGCCCAGAAAAATAGAGCAAATGGGTATTTATACAAAAGGGGGCAAGCCGAAACACAGTCGTTTTGGGTGCCGAAATTACAGCAGAAATTGAAACCGTCGCAGGCACGACGTCCCTGGTTGCGGGCACGACCAGTTCTGGGGCGGCAACAACATAGACACTGGGCGAGTGTCAAGGTCCGTGGGTTCGGACAATCCGCCTGATTGTGACCATAGCCATGGCATTTAAAGCATGTCCGACCCTCCATCCGGCGAGAAGGGTCCGTTAGAGACGCAACAACAAGTCCATTTCCTTTATCCGTGCGAGGTGTTGAAGGAAACTTGGATGTCTCACTGGGTTTCGGGATACCCGAATATGGAGGAGGTCGGTTAGGCGGTAGAAAGAAGGCTCTTGGTGCCGGTTTGGAAGTAGCCTTTTCTTTCTTTCGTCGCTCAACCCGAAGGGTCAAGCTGCACAAGTCATCCATGGAGTATTAGGGTTGAACCTCAACTTTCTTGGCAACCGAGGAGTCCAATCCATTCAAGAAGCGCATCATGGTTTGCTCCTCAGATTCTTGAAGGTCGCTTTTCATGAGGAGTTGCTCGAATTCCTGAATGTAGTCGGTCACGGACCGCTTGTCCTGGGTTAGGGCATAGACCTTCCTCAAAACATCTTGTTTATAGGTGGGGGGTAAGAAACTGCGGTTCATCAACTGTTTAAGCCGTGTCCAAGTGGTGATCCTCGTTCGACCTTCCCGAGCCCGTTGTGCTTTCACATTCTCAAACCAAAGCGATGTGGCTTTAATGAGTTTTAGGCTAGCGATCTGTAACGTGGTTTGTAAGACCTCGGTTATATCGTTCTTCCACAGGGAGCTAGGGGCCTTAGCTACAACTACTTGACTCTAGGTAGGTTTTGCATGAAAGGATGACAGAATTCAGGGTAAAAACAGCACAAACACACTAGGTTCGGTAAAAAAGGTGAGATAATTGGTGTCGGGAGACTTTCGGGATGCAAACGGGGATAAGGAAATGGGTTTCGCAACAAAAGAGTAACGAGAAGGGGAAATCAAATGGTAACTCCGTTAGAAAATACCCACCAGGCTTCCTTTTTCAAGGATAGTCCGGATTAACTTCCCCAAAGTCCATCGACAGACCCGGGGGAGTTAATGGAACGGAATTTCCTAGTTAGTTTCTATTCCATTTCGCAAACTAGAATACTAACTATCCCTATTCCTACCTTGCAACAAGCGCTGGATGTATTCGGGATGCTTTTGCACCCAAATACATCCCAGTTGCGGGAAGGATAAGATTGGGAAATTGATTTCCCAACTAGTTACTCGCTAATATTGCTAACCCAAACCTAATCACCCATTCACACCCTTAATATCTCCCTAACCCATTAGGGTTCTAGCCACTAAACATCCTAACTATCATGATAATAACATCAACAACTTCATTCATGCTTAAAAGAATAAACAGGATGACAATAAACAATCAACAAAACCAACAATACCAATAATAACAAAAACAGGGATTAATAAATAAACAGTAAATTAAAGAGAGAAGGGTTAAGAAATGTTCATTGATTGTGATGACAAAGAGGAAAACTCCCGAATAATAAAGCTCCAATGCTCCAAAGATGAGAATAATCTTCAAACTTCAAATAAAACTCAAGAGAATCCAATACAAGAACCAATAATCTCAGCAAAGATCTTCACTAATCACTCTAAGCTTAAATTGTGATAAAGTATATGCTAAAGTATCATAAAAGATAGATAAAAGCTGATTTTCGAGTCCCCCTGCCAAAATGACCTAAATACATTAAATAGGGACTAAGTTTGTTACTCAAAACTCATCATTTTACACAACAGACAAAATTTGTCCCGCAGGGGACCGTGGGCATGGTCAAGGTGACCGTGGCTACGGTCCTGCGTAAGGCAGGCAAATCTTCTCTTCGCTTCGGAGTACCGTGGACACCGTGCCCATGTACCGTTGGCACGGTCTAGGCGATTAGGGATGACAATATTCCGCTCCTTCGCACCGTCGTGGTTACGGTCATGGGAGACCGTGGCCACGGTGTTCTTCGGCCAACTTCTACCTTGGGCAGGACATGATCCTACCGTGGCTACGATCAGATTGACCGTGACCACGGTCCATCTCGGGTTGCAATTCCTCCTTCCTTAGGCATTGGCTCCAATCACACCGCGGCTACGGTCTATCTCGGCCACAAGTTTTCTTCAGGGTGTTGCGCCCGCTACGAAACTGGTGGCGGGGGCCACCCTTCTACGCCTGGGAGTGTGCAACGATCATCCAAGGGAGATGAGGGCGTAGCGCCCACTACGGCAAGCGTGGCGGGGGCTACCCTTCGGTGCTCTTCAATAAGATGCTTCCGTTTCTACGCTTTTCGACATGATCGGCCCTTCCGTTCCCGCTGCCTTCGACACGACTAGGCCTTGGGGAATCTAGGGATTCCCAAGATTGGTGCAAAATTGGCCCATTTAGCATCGTTTTGAGTAAAAACTTTGGAATCTACAAAAATTACCAAAACGCATTAAAAGTTATCAAGACATGCTACAAAACAAGTCAAAAGCCTAAGGATTTAGGCGGTATTTAGACACGAAATCGGGTCTAAACACCCCCCCACACTTAAACTTTTGCTCGTCCCGAGTAAAACAAAACAAAAACTAACTAACTAACACTAACTCCTCTGTCGTGGGAGAGAAACGGGTGCATTTAGCGTATGCACCAAGCCCTTTGAACCCCCCGGCAGCCCGGGTGGACGAGATGGACTCGTGAGGGTTTGTAGCAGCTGTACCCACAAAAGCCGAAGAAAAAGGAGAGAGGGAAAGTGAAAACAAAACCGAAGAAAAACAAAAAGGAACGAAAACAAAGGCTTTGATTCACAAGATCTCGCAATCCAACTAAGAAAACGTTATTAAACCTCCCAAAGTAACCGTTAGGAGCATCTCACAAACACCAAACCCAGATAAAGGTCGATCTTGAAGATTTTTCAACTCCCTACACCTTGTACCAAGCGAAACCCCACCTGCAAAAGCACAAAAAGGGTTTTAATGGGAACCAAAAGTCTCTAAAAACTCGCGCCCGAATTTGAAAACAACGAAACAACCAAGAGAAGCGTTGCCCTCCCTCGCATTTGGTCGCCCTTGGCTTGGTGAGGGCCGTAGGTGATGCAAGGGGAGGCCTCACTCTTTTTAGAAGCAAGAACTTTCTCTTTTCTTTCTTTTTTGAGTTGGAAATACCAACGAAAATTGCTTTTTTCTTTTTTTTTCTTTTTGTTTTAAAAAGTGGGTATTAGCCTTACTTTCGGGAATTGGACGACCCATATAAGGGGTATACCCTCCCAACACGGTCTTTTCCATTCGCCTCTCCGTCGCAAAGCGATATGGGAGGAGGGTTAAGGGGTATCCATGTCGTACCACGAATACCGGGCCCGTGTAGGTTGGCTAAGTGTAGGTGGTTAATGTCTTCAGCGACAGGCTCCACTTATTCAGGTTATTGTATCTTAAGAAAGCTTTTCTTACTTTTCTTTTCTTTTTCTTTTTGCACTTTTTTGCTTTTGCTAAATGAGAAACAAAACAAACTCGGACACAAGCTCCTAGAACTTCTCGGTTCTAAACAAAACGAGAAAGGAATGGGGGTCTCACTAGACACTTAATGAAGAGAGTCTATTAAGGGTAAGTCTCGACTAGAACCCGAGTTAGGGTCGAAAATGCTCCAACCGGTTACTTTTAAAAGAAGTTTAAGAACGGCTTCTCAACTTCGATAACGAGATCCAGGAAACAAAGCAAAACAGAAACAAAACGAAAAGAAAAACTGAAAAGGTTTTCACTCCCTTTTTTCTCCTTTTTCACACAAAAATTTTCAAATTTTATGCAAAAACTAGGAAAACAAAGAACAAAACGACTAGGTGATCTACCCTTTAAACATAATATCTCCCCCCCCTCCCACACTTAAAGCTCCACAATGTCCTCATTGTGGGAAGGTGTCACTTGAAAAGGGTAGAGAACCTACAAAACACAAACAAACAAAAACAACTAGCAAGTAGAAATGGTGGCGACCCGAGCCCACACGGCTCCAACAACAATATATCCCAACACAAACACTCAAAGGGGTTCGCCACCCAAAAGAAAACCAAGCATGCGAAGGATCATGATAAGAATTCACATAAAAAGAGTAAGGTGGAAAGGTATTACCTCAAGCTCTTCACAAGCGGTAAAAACAGCGATCCGAAGTCGTCGTTCGAGTGGATCAAAATAATGTTAGAGTAAAAGACGACTTTATAACTATGGAATTCGCATGTGAGACCAAAAGCAAAAGAAAAGGAAACTAACATAAAAGACCATGAAAAGAAACTGAAAAGATGAAAAACGAAACTATTAACAATATATACATTGCCAATGACTTACCTTATTCCCGAATATCACTCATTGAGGCGAGAAATAAGGGTGAAACTCAATACACACTAACCGAAGCAACCAATTCATTACATTCATCACAACAATACCCACTTACAAACCAGCCATGACCATAATACAATCGAGACATGATGAAATAAACTTCCTAGCCCACAAAAACAACCATCAATCAACCATAAGACAACCCCGCTACACTTGGAAGACAAACAAGACAAGGCAAACCCGAGCATCCTAACCAAACAACCCCAAAACATGCTAAAACATGCCAAAAGAAACCGAGAGACCAACACACCAAAACCACCAGACATCGCATCCAAAACCCCGAAGAAGCACCCCCCACACTTATACTTCACAAAATAAAGTAAATAGAAACAGTGATAAAGGTCGGGTGGGGGGTGGAGTGCTTACAAACGGTCCTCAAACGGACCCTCCCGGAGGAGAACGGGGTTGGAGTTGTGATTGGATTCTAGCTAGCATCTCCTGTTGGGTCTCGATCAACCCTTGCAAGTTTTCGATCAAAGTCTGCTGGTTTTGGATGAGCTCCCGTTGTTCTTGAAACTCAGCATGAAGCTCTTGGAGTTGCTCGCTGATACGCTCAAGAGCGGCGTCCCGTACTTGACTCGGCTCGGCTTCGTCCCCTTGTGCTTGTTCACCCTCTTCTTCTTCTTCCTCATCTTCTTCTTCTTCTTCTTCTTCACTCTCCTCCTCATGATCCCCGGGACCACCCACCACAAAACGGTCCCCAAATGTTTGGCCACACGACCAATTGCGTTGGTCGGTGACATCTAGACGCTTCTCGGTATTGTCGTCGCTCAAATGAAATGCGACGCTATGGGGGTCATTTCCATGACAGTAGAATGTTCGCGTCTTGTTTTTCTCCAAGAATTCCATCTTTCGTAAGCGAACACCGTCGATAGGATCGGGGAAAAACCGGGGAGTCCACTTGTCTAGATAAGACTCGAACCCTTGCTTCCTTAGAAAATGGGTGATGATGTGACCCATACCAATAGTCATGTTCCGGGTTTCGAGGCTTATTTCCTGAAGATAATGGAGGATGCATGAGCCGGTGTTGACCCGGCGATTGTTGATAGCATTGTAGAGGATGAAGAGGTCGTCTTTCTGGATGCTTGAACGCCCGGCGTCACGGCCAAAAACGGAGTTTGATATGATACGGTGGAAGATGCGGACTCTCAGATTACAAAAATCTCTGGCCTTAGAGTTGCTTGGGCAATAGTATTTCGGTTTTTGGGTTCGAACCTTTGGATAACGTCTCCTCCAGCAAGTGAGTGCTTGCATAGCTTCTTGTTCATTAAAATTGACGCACTCGCCGTGGAAGATGCCATCCTCGGGAAGGCCTAGAGCGTTGCAAAGATCTTTGAGCGTACATTCGACCTCCTTCTTGGCCACAATGTATGAGGAAGAGGCGTAGGATGTGCCGTCTTCCTTTAGCACCAAAGAGCTGAGGAACTCGAGTACCGGTTGCTCGATGATTGGTTCGTTGATTGTGGCAAAGACCTCCCAACCCATGACTTTGATGAAAAAGTCCATGCTCGGTTTACAAAAGACATCCTTAGCCGTCTCTTCATGATAGAGGTCCGGAGCACAGATTTTCCGCTTCTTGAGCCGCTCACACCGTGCCTTGTGTATATCGTCCCGGAAATTGACCTTACTTTTCGGGTCGCATTGAATAATCGAAGCAGGTTGACCCTTGTATCGCGTTTTATCGGGCTCGACAGAGGTGGATGGAATGGGGGTCGATGCCAGCTCAGTCCGGGCACGTTTTGCTCGACCCATTGAAGTCAACTGCAAGACAAACAACCACCACAACACCAAAACACAACAAAACACCACCCAAAAGTCCCGAGCAACCACGAAATCACGACCACGACGAAATCCCAACAAAAAGATCACCAATAACACTCCCAATCTCAACAATTTTCACGAAAATTTCAACCCCAAACTCAACCAAATTTGTCCAACCAAAAACTCACAAGAAATTGCACAATAATCAACCCAAAAGCAAGCAATTCGAGAATTGATGCACCAACAATCAAGGAATACCCGGGTTGAAGACTTTAGAGACTTTTCTTGGGAGATTCGAGCCCCACAAGGAACAAAGAACCCAGAATTCCGCTTGAGGAATACCCGAAATTGGCGAAACTCAGCAAGTATGCGCAGCTAGGGCAAAAACGCAGGAGAAATTGGAGAGAAATGGAAAAATTTGTGAAGGATTTGTCAAAAATGGCAAGGGATTTAGGGTTTTAGGGTTGGGGGTGATTTTCGAATGGGAGGGAATGGAAGAAAGTGAAAGAGAAATGAATGTGAGAGAGTATGAAGCCCCGACAAAATTGCAGTTTTTTCGACTTACCGTGGCCACGGTCAGATGGGACCGTGGGCACGGTACCTTTCGGGTTGAGAAAAAGGGGCGAAAATTGGCTGGGAGGAAACCGTGGCTACGGTAACATTCACCGTGGCCACGGTGATCTTGGGGAGACTTATTTCCAGGAACTGCTTTGATGAGACCGTGGCTGCGGTGAAACCTACCGTGGTCACGGTTACGCTCACCTTCGGCTTGAAAAACTGACGATCAATTGCCTAACCTTACCGTGGCCACGGTCCACGCGACTGTGGGCACGGTACCTTTCGGCCCATCCGCAGTACCTACAAGGCTCAAAACTTGGGAAAAAAATGTTAAGTCCAAAAATCTACCCTCTTGTCATCCACTCCCTTTTCTTTCTCGCTCAATCATCAATCAAAGACACTTTCCCAACACTCAAAATCACTTTCAAACCCATCTCTCATAGAACCTCTCTCGATTTATTTTTTTTTCAAACTTTTCTAATTTAATAATTTTTTTTTTCAATTTTTCTAATTTTTCTAATTTTTCTCAAAAAACAAAGGAAGATGAAAAAGGTAAAACAAGGGAAGTAAAATGGAAGAAAATGAAAGAAAACACTAAAACAAGGGGAAGTTGTTCATACCTCTCCCGGGTGCTTGTTTTTGTAGGTCCTAGGTCGACCTATCCCGATGCTTTTCAATCTTCAAAGTCTGCGAGGTACACCACAACTGTCCCGACATATTCCTCGCCCATGATGTATGGTTTAAGATTTGATGAGTTTGCTTTGAAACACTTTCCTTGTGCATCCTTTAATTCAACCACTCTGGCGGGGAGAATTCTCACAATTTCAAATGGCCTGGATCATCTTGATCTCAATTTCCCGGAGAATAACTTCAGCCTTGAGTTGAAGATGAGAACCCTATCGCCTACCACAAACTCACGTCGGTTCAACCTCTTGTCATGCCATGCTTTCGTTCTTTCTTTGTAGATCTTGTTGTTTTCATATGCATGACGCCTCAGCTCCTTAAGTTCTTCTAGTTGAAATAACCGACTACCTCCGGCCGCCATGAGATCGAAATTCAACTTCTTGATTGCCCACATGGTTTTATGGTCAAGCTCTATGGGAAAGTGACATGCCTTCCCATAGACAAGACGGTAAGAAGTAGTACCGATCGGTGTCTTGAAAGCGCTGCGGTATGCCCACAAGACTTCATTCAATTTTTCCGCCTAATCTTTCCTTGAAGAGCTGACCGTCTTCTCTAAGATCTCCTTGATGGCACGGTTTGAGGTTTCCACTTGACCTTGTATTTTTGGATGGTAAGGGAGTCCCTTCTTATACTTGATGCCGTACTTTGCCAAGAGAGACTCGAACTTCTTTTCAATGAAATGGGAACCGTTGTCACTAATGATGACCCGTGGAATGCCAAATCTTGGGAATAGGGTCTTTTTCAAGAATCTCGAAACAAACTTCCCATCGCACCTCACACATGGTATGGCTTCGACCCACTTTGAGACATAGTCCACCGCCACTAGGATGTATTGGAAACCCCTTGATGACGGGAAAGGACCCATGAAGTCTAACCCCCACACATCAAAGACTTCAACCTCAAGGATATAGTTCAACGGTGCTTCATTCTTCCGGGAGATGTTTCCGGATCTTTGACATCTATCACATTGCTTGACATGCAAATGGGCGTCACGAAAAAGAGTCGGCCACCAATAGCCGGCTTGCAAAACCCTCGCCGCCGTCTTTTGGGAGCCACCGTGACCTCCCACCGGAAATTTGTGACAATGAGTCAAAACAGATTGCACTTCACTCTCGGGAATACATCGCCGGTACATCCCATCATTGCAAAGCCGGAAAAGGAAGGGGTCATCCCAAAAGTAATGCTTCATGTCGTGGAGAAATTTCTTCTTTTGATGATGGTTCAATTGTTGAGGAGTCACATCGCTTGCCAAATAATTCACAATATCCGCATACCAAGGATGAGAGTTGATAGCCAAGAGTCTCTTGTCCGGGAAAGCATCTACAATTGGTTGGGTGTCTTCCAAGTCGACAAGAATCCTCGAGAGGTGATCGGCCACGACATTCTTCGTGCCAGCCTTGTCGCGGATTTCCAAATCAAATTCTTGCATAAGCAAGACCCACCATATAAGCCTCGGTTTTGTCTCCTTCTTTCCCATCAAGTATTTGATAGTGGCATGATCCGTGTAGACCACCACCTTAGAGAACATAAGGTACTGCCGGAATTTGTTGAGCGCAAAAACGATCGCCAAAAGCTCCTTTTTCGTGGTAGTGTAGTTCCTTTGGGCACTATCAAGCGCATGACTCGCATAATAGATGACCCTTGGCTTCTTGTCTACTGTTTTGGTCAAACACGCCCCCATGGCAAAGTCACTTGCGTCAGCCATAATCTCAAAGGGTAGTGTCCAATCCGGAGGTTGAACCACCGGAGCGGAAATCAAAGCCTGCTTCAATCTGTAAAACGACTCAAGACACTCATCAGTGAAAAGGAAAGGGGCATCCTTGCACAAGTGGTCGGTCAGAGGTCGAGCAATTTTCGAAAATCCTTGACGAACCGGCGATAGAAGCCGGCATGGCCATGGAAGCTACGCATCCCCTTAACAGAAACTGGGGGTGGTAGGCGCTCTATGACCTCAACTTTCGCCTTGTCCACTTCGATGCCCTTAGAAGAGATTAAGTGACCCAAAACGATACCTTGTTCCACCATGAAGTGGCATTTCTCCCAATTCAAAACTAGATCCACTTCCTCACAGCAAGTTAACACTTTCTCCAAATTTAGCAAACAGTCATAAAAAGAATTACCGTACACAGAAAAGTCATCCATAAAAACGTCCATGCATTTTTCAATGAAATAGCTAAAAATAGCCATCATGCAATGTTGAAAAGTCCCAGGGGCATTACATAAACCAAATGGCATGCGGGGATAAGAAAATATCCCGTATGGGCAAGTGAAAGTGGTTTTTTGTTGGTGTGAGGGGTGGATTGGAATTTAAAAGAGCCCCGAATACCCGTCCAAAAAGCAAAAATGTGAGTGACTCGTCAACCGTTCTAACATCTGGTCGATAAAAGGAAGGGGAAAATGGTCCTTCTTTGTTACTTTGTTAAGCTGACGGTAGTCAATGCACATTCTCCAACCAGTCACAGTTCGGGTACTTACCAATTCTTTCTTATCATTTTCAATTACGGTCATTCCACCTTTTTTTGGCACACACTGAACCGGGCTTACCCATTCGCGATTTGCGATGGGGAAGATGATCCCAGCGGCGAGCAACTTCACTACTTCCTTTTTAACCACCTCTTGCATGTTGGGATTTAAACGACATTGGGGTTGCCTAGTAGGCTTGGCATCTTCTAGCAAGTCAATCGAATGCATGCATATGGAAGGGGACAAACCTTTCAAATCTTCTATCTTATAACCTAATGCACCCCTATGTTTTTTAAGCAAATCAAGCAACTTGGACAATTCAAAATCATTCAAATTCGCATTCACAATGACATGATAAGATTTCTCATCATCCAAGAAAGCATATTGGAGGGAAAGGGGCAAAGGTTTAAGCTCTAAAGGAGTAGAAGATTGAATTTGAGAGGAAAATATACTTTTGTAGATCACATCTTGAATCTCCATGCACTCCATATAAGGCTCATCAATAATAATCTCCTCAAGCATGGGTGAAGAGTCAATAAGGTTGGTGAAGAAAGTAATATCGGTGCCGTCGGTCTCAAATTGGAAGGACTCTAATAAGCAAGCTCCCAAGGGATCATCGCAAATAGATTCAAGAAGATGGGATTCCTCGACATACTCATCAACGAGAATCTCCATCATATCAATAGCGTAGCATGAGTCCCCATACGAAGGACCTTTCAATGGCCCCTCAAGTTGAAAAATAATGCTTTCATTCCCGAAATTCAACGACATGCTTCCATTCTTCACATCAATAATTGCTCCCGCCGTAGCAAGGAACGACCTTCCCAAAATAATAGGGATGTTGTTGTCCTCCTCCATCTCCAAGATCACAAAATCACAAGGAATCAAAAACCGCCGCACTTGAACCGGGATGTCCTTAAATATCCCCAAAGGTCTTTGTATGGAACGGTCGGCCAATTGGAGGTTGATTGTTGTAGGAGCTAGATCATCAAGGTTCAACATTTTGCAAATTGTGTAAGGCATGACACTTACACTTGCTCCTAGATCGCATATGGCACGACCAATCCGCATATCACCAATGGGGCATGGAATAGAAAAACTCCTGGGGTCGGCTAACTTCTCTGGTTATTTGTTATCGATAATGGCACTACAATCCGCTGTCA
Source organism: Portulaca oleracea (assembly GCA_029582165.1). Lineage (NCBI taxonomy): Eukaryota > Viridiplantae > Streptophyta > Magnoliopsida > Caryophyllales > Portulacaceae > Portulaca > Portulaca oleracea. The sequence continues at coordinate 28,983,203 of CM055868.1, read as the reverse complement.
AATGAATTGTAGATTTCTCTTGAATCCTCCTTTTGCTCGTGAGAAGCTCCTTCAAATGCTTCTTGAAGGATGGGACTTCAGAAATGGCATCAAGAAATGGGATGTTCACTTGAAGCTTCTTAAGCATCTTAATAAACTTTGAAAACTTTGCATCGGATTTTGGCTTTGCTAACCGCTCGGGAAAAGGGACTGGCGGTAGCTTTGGTTTCTCGATGGTTTGGATTGGCTCTTCTTCCACCATCTTCCCTTTCCCTTTTCTTACTCTCTCCATCTCCTCTCTTTCCTTTCTAGATTCTCCCAATTCTTCCTCATGTACTCCCTCAACTCCCTCACCCAAGACTAACTCACTCTCCCGCTCTTCTTCCAAATCTTCCTCTTCCGTGATATCGACCACATCACCCTCCTTGTCACCCAAGACATCTTCCACCACCATCCTAGGGCCATCAACCTCCCTACCACTCCTCAATGTAATAGCGTTAAGTTGTCCCTTCGGATTTGGTTGGGGTTGGCTAGGTAAAGATTGGATGGGTGGAGATTGTTGTGCCATTTAAGGTATTAGTAACTCAAGGTTCTTGATGCGTGCGACATCTTTTTCTCTTTCTAAGGCCATCTTTTCTTGAGATAAGAGTAACTTTTCTTGAGATAAGGCCATCTTTTGAAGAGTTTGCTCAATGGGTTCTGGGTGTGGTGGTTTGGGTGCTTGGGAAGATTGACCTTGGTGATGATTTTGGTGGTATTGGCGGCGATTTTGATTTTGGAAACCGGGGGGTGGATTTTGGGCTAATGGAGCTTGTTGATTGTAGGCATAATTCCTACGAGGTCGAACAGGGTTTTGGTTGGCAGAGGAAAGGTTGTTGTTGGGATAGATGGCTTGGACTTGCTAAGCTTGATACTCTTCACACCTCTTCAAAGAATGTGGCCCTCCACAAAAATCACATACAAGAACTCGGGCTTCTTGAATAAGCATAGGTACTTCTTGAGCTGCCTTTACTTGCCTTGTGGTCTCTTCCAAAGCCGACTTTTGTTGCATCTCAAGAACGACATTCATGAGAAATTTAATAGTGGGATTGCTCTCAAGAGGAGGACCATCCCTTGGACCACGACCGCCTCCCCAATGAGGAGAGTTTTGTGATAACTCGTGAAGAAATACGTTTTCTTCCTCCGCCGTCTTCTTGAGGAACATGCCTCCCGAGGCATGGTCAATGGATTCTCGCGGAGAGCTACTCAATCCGGAATAGAAGTGGTGCAATAATAGCCAATCCTCAAGGTTGTGGTGTGGACACCTCCGTTGGAGACCCTTGAATCTCCCCCATGCTTCGAACAACGACTCATCGGGCTCTTGCTTAAAGCTCATAATGGCTTGCCTCAACCGACACGTCTCATCGTTGGGGAAAAAACTCTGAAGGAAGTCGCGGCTAAGGGCATCCCATGTAGAATAGGTTCCGGCCGGACACGTGTTGAGCTATAATAGTGCTTTCCCCATCAAAGTGAGGGGAAAAAAATTTCAGCTTCATGTACTCGGCGGAGACTCCATTCATTTGCACGAAGTCGATGCATTGCTCGAATTTGTTAATATGGTCTATAGGATTTTCTTGCTCTCCTCCATGATACGGAGTGTTCTAGAAGATGTCCAACAAATATGGCTTGAACTCGAACGTAGCGTTCGGTGGTAATGCAGGTAGTATGATGGGATCGCCTCCCGTACCCGACAATGGTAAGGAATATGATGCTAGGGTACGAGGTGGATCTTGCTCTCTGTCAGACATTTGAACTTCAATTATTTCTTGTTGCCTTTGTTGTCTTCTTCGTCTTGAGCTGGCGTTTGCTTGGCGAATAATGCTCTCCGGGTTCGGATTTAGTGGAGTTATCGGAGTTTGGCCTTGTCGAGATCGAGTCCGCATGCACAAAAGGAACAAACAGAAAAAATCAAATTTCCAATATCCAAGAATAACAAAATATCTAGCAAGTGAAATGATCTTAAACAACCTAAAGACAAAGAGCTAAGCTAGGTGCGCTTGCTCCCCGACAACGACGCTATTTTGTGTAACGTGGTTTGTAAGACCTCGGTTATATCGTTCTTCCACAGGGAGCTAGGGGCCTTAGCTACAACTACTTGACTCTAGGTAGGTTTTACAATCATGAAAGGATGATAGAAATCAGGGTAAAAACAACACAAACACATTAGGTTCGGTCAAAACGGTGAGATAACGGGTGTCGGGAGACTTTTGGGATGCAAACGGGGATAAGGAAATGGGTTTCGCAACAAGAGAGTAACGAGAAGGGGAAATCAAATGGTAACTCCGTTAGAAAATACCCATCGGGCTTCCTTTTTCAAGGATAGTCCGGATTAACTTCCCCAAAGTCCATCGACAGACCCGGGGAGTTAATGGAACGGAATTTCCTAGTTAGTTTCTATTCGCTTTCGCGAACTAGGATACTAAATATCCCAATTCCTACCTTCCAACAAGCGTTGGATGTATTCGGGATGCTTTCGCACCCAAATACATCTCACTTGCGGGAAGGATAAGATTGGAAAATTGATTTCCTAACTAGTTACTCGCTAATATTGCTAACCCAAACCTAATCACCCATTCATACCCTTAATATCTCCCTACCCCATTAGGGTTCTAGCCACTAAACATCCTAACTATCATGACAATAACATCAACGACTTCATTCATGCTTAAAAGAATAAACAAGACGACAATAAACAATCAACAAAACCAACAATACCAATAATAACAAAAACAAGGATTAATAAATAAACAGTAAATTAAAGAGAGAAGGGTTAAAAAATGCTCATTGTCTGTGATGACAAAGAGGAAAACTCCAGAATAATAAAGCTCCAATGCTCCAAAGATGAGAATAATCTTCAAACTTCAAATAAAACTCAAGAGAATCCAATACAGGAACCAATAATCTCAGCAAAGATCTTCACTAATCACTCTAAGCTTAAAATGTGATAAAGTATATGCTAAAGTATCATAAAAGATAGATAAAAGCTGATTTTTGAGTCCCCCTTGCTAAAATGACCTAAATACATTAAATAGGGACTAAGTTTGTTACTCAAAACTCATCATTTTACACAACAGACAAAATGTGTCTCATAGGGGATCGCAAGCGGCCAGTCGAGGTGGCGTGTGGCGATCCGCATAAGGCAGAAAATCTTCTCTTCGCAGCGATCTGGTAGGCACGGTGCCCATGTACCGTGGGCACGGTCTAGGCGATTAGGACCGACAATATTTCGCTCCTTCGCACCGTCGTGGCTACGGTCATGGGAGACCGTGGCCACGGTGTTCTTCAGCCAACTTCTACCTTGGGCAGGACATGATCCTACCGTGGCTACGGTCAGATTGACCGTGACCACGGTCCATCTCAGGTTGCAATTCCTCCTTCCTTAGGCATTGGCTCCAATCACACCGTGGCTACGGTCAACATGACCGTGGCCACGGTCTATCTCGGCCACAAGTTTTCTTCAGGGTGTAGTGCCCGCTACGAAACTGGTGGCGGGGGCTACCCTTCTACGGCTGGGAGCGTGCAATGATCATCCGAGGGAGATGAGGGCGTAGCGCCCGCTACGGCAAGAGTGGCGGGGGCTACCCTTCGGTGCTCTTCAATATGATGCTTCCGTTTCCGCGCTTTTCGACATGATCGGCCCTTCCGTTCCCACTGCCTTTTACACGACCAGGGCTTGGGGAATCTCGGGATTCCCAAGATTGGTTCGAAATTGGCACATTTAGCATCGTTTTGAGTAAAAACTTTGGAATCTACAAAAATTACCAAAACGCATTAAAAGTTATTAAAACAAGCTACGAAACAAGTCAAAAGCCTAAGGATTTAGGCGGTATTTAGAAACAAAATTGGGTCTAAACACGATCTTATAGGCCTTCTCATCATTGTACTCCTTGGTCTCAAAGATCCTATCCATCATTTGGATCCACTCAAGGTACTCGTCAGGATCACTGGAACCATTGAATTCAGGAATGTCGATTTTGACGTCCTGGAAGTCGTCACGAGGGGGCCTATCATGTACTTGCCCACGTGGACGGCGACAAAGGGAACCTCTATCATCGTCACTCGACTCGAATGTAGGAGGAGGACGAATAGGGCTTTGGCCACGCCTTTGATATTGTTCGGCCTCGTTCCGAGCCGAATTTCTTCTCTTTTATAGGGTATATTTGCTTATTTTAACCCCTATTTATATATTAGATATAATGATTTGGTGTTTTGTAGGAAAATAAGGAGTTAGAAGAAGTTTGGGCTTAATTGAAGGTTTTTAGGGAATCCCGGGCTATTTCCCGAGTCAACCCAAGCCGAGATCCGAGTCAAACCAAGTCAACCCGAGCCGAGAGCCGAGGCGAAACCGAAGTCGGAAATTCCATATCAAGATTGGCGCAAAACAGGGGAACGGTACAAACTCAAAGGTTTGAAATATGTGTGCCTTCACCCTTTGGGTCATAACTCCTTCGTTACAACTCCGATAGGTCTGAAATTTTGGGAGCTTAAATTACACCTTGAGAGCTTTCCATTGATATCTTACGGGTCTAAAACGGAGTTCGGATGAAGAAGTTATGCGCGTTTGAAGTCGGCAGAGAAAAATGGCTCGCCGAGCAACGCCGCTCGCCGAGAGCCAGCCGGGAAAACAAAGACACCAGCCGTAACGCTGGCTCGCCTGAGCAGGTGGCTCACCCGAGCCACACCGTCATGGAGAAATGCTGCGCGTGCTGAGAATTATTTCTAGGGTTTTGGGTTGTATTTTTCCTTCTTCTATAAATACCCACTTGTATTAATCTAAAATTATCAATTAGCCTAGGTAGTTTAGGAGTAGAATTAGATTTAATTGCTTTCCTTTATTTGCTTTAATCTCTCTTTAATTGTTCTTCAAGTTTTCAATTGTTCTTCATTGTTCTTCAAGCTTTCATTGATTTCTAGCATTTGTATTCAAACTTTCTCAAGCTTTCTCAATTCAAGCAAGTTTCCATTGAAGTTTTACAAGCTTTCTCTCTCTTCTCTCTCTCTCTCTCTCTCTCTCTCTCTCTCTAATTTCCATTGTTGACTTGTTTTCCAAGCTTTATAGTGTTAGCCACAATCAACTCCATTTTTAGTGGGGAGGAGGGTCAAGGAACTCCAATTCTACTTACTAGTGAGAATTTGGGGGATTCTTGGTAATCCAAACCACAATTTCTTGTTTGTTCGGGGGAAATTCAAGTGTAGATTGAAGGTTTATTGAAGATTAGTCATCAAAGGTATAATTTCTCGTTCCCAATTTCATTGTTCATTCATTGTCTTCATTCATGCCTTTTAACTGCTTTCATCTTTAAGTGCTTTCTTTATTGCTTCTTTTAATTGCTTTCTTTATTATTATCATGTCTAGGTTAGATTTAAATGCTTTCTTTACATAATTTATCGCTTTCCGCACTTGAGAAAAACCCCTTTACACGAACCGATTACCCTTAATCAAGCCTCACACCCATCCCTGAGATCGACAACCTTAACTTATAAAACCACAAAAATTACAACCGAACAGATATTCATCTCGGGGTGGACCTAGACGCTCTTGGGTGAGGTTGTCCAACCGTGCCATAATGGCATTAAGGGTGCGCTCAACGGTGGAGAAGCGTTCGTCATAGGTGGTGTGTCGGCTCTCGAGAGCTTGAATTTGAGGGCTACCCCGGTGGCTCGATTCCTCTCATTCAGCGCGAGCTCCATCGGCCATGCCGGGAAAAAAGGTGAGGGGCGGTTAGTGTTTGGGGTAATTTGTGGAGTTTGAAGGTTCTTTTGTGGTTGCCAAGTGTTTGGCTAAGGGTTCTTTGTGGCTTTTTCAGTTAGACATTTCATCGAACACTTTGCATGCACTATTTTCCAACTTCTTTTCAATGCACCAAATAGCTACAAATCCAACAAATATATCCACAATACAGTAATTCCCAACACACTTTGATAGCAATGGGGTTGGGGATCACCAATAATAGCATACAACTCACAAAACCCAACACTAGAACACTACACTAGCAAGAACAATGCACAAACTCAAGCTAAATGAAAACCGAAGCTCTGATACCAGATGGAGCGTTACTGTCGTGGTGGGATGAATGGTGCTTGAGCTTTCGGAAGAAATCGAAGTAAAACGGAGCTTGGGAACGATAGGGTTTGCATATGACCTTGGCTAGGAGAGTCCACAACCTTGGCCTAACATTCTACCATGACTAATTAGGCTAAACAACCATTAATCATTAAAGAAATGACTTGAACACCACCAAATAAAGATTGGATAAAGTAAACAAGAATTTTGGGGGAGAGGCTTAGAAAGCTCTCAAGCAATGGCATTCAATATGATTAAAAAACTGCCTAGAAAAATAGAGCAAATGGGTATTTATACAAAAGAAGGCAAACCAAAACACAGTCGTTTTGGGTGCCGAAATTACAGCAGAAATTGAAACCGTCGCGGGCGCGACCAGCTTTTGGGCGGCAACAGCATCGACACTGGGCGAAGGTCGCGGGCGTGACGCGCGTGGCCAGCAGGCTGTCGCAGTCGTGACATTGACTGTCACGGGCGTGTCATGGCTCTGCCCAAACTCAACTGAAGCAAGCTGGCTGACGTCGTAGGCGCGACCAAGCATGATGTATGCTAACTCACTAAGATCAGAGTATTGAGCTAAAATACATAATACAGTCACACACACATAGCTGGATGCTTGGATTCACAACAAGTGATTGAAAGCAACAAGCTGGAATAGAAGACAACCCAATAACAGAATAAAAAGGATAGGCATGCTTACAGTTGATACAGACACACCACAACTTCAATTAAGGGCAATGGACTCTCACACACAAGCCTCTACAGACACACCAAAGCTTGGATGATCAAGCTCAGTTTACACTTGCTGGATTTTGCCAATATCCAGTGACTGGAACTTATTGAACCAATGTTAAGAGTTATAGGACACTCACAAACTTTCAGAAGTACTAAGACACTCGAGAATACTATTGAATGAACACTGGGATACCTTTCATTGATAGAGAACTTCAGAATATAAAGGGGAACTACATTTTGATTAACAGGTGCTTAAGCATAAGCATTCTATCTAATCTCCCTGATCTAATTCTTACTTACAAAGCTTAAATCAAATACATATGATTACATCCTATACTATCTAATATGATCCGGCTTACATTTGTTTAGAAAATAAAAGAGAAAAGCTAACTAAAATTTGATTGGACCAATTTGCCAAAGAGTGGCAAAATGAGCCAATGAGAGGCTTTCCTCTCCTAAGGGGTAAAAATAGGCTTTACTGAGGTAATTCCCGCGCCAACACTAACTTGGAAGTAATCTCAACAGGTTAATATCATGCTGGAAAGACCAAAACAACCTCTAAAGACAGAAATCAGGACATATAGCCCCAGAACTTGGGTTCTGGAAAAAACTGTTAAAACAATCCTTCTGGGATTGTATGTTCTGACTTCTGAATCTTACTATGCCATGCTTGATCATGCTGGAACTTGGATTGGACTTGAAAAGGACATGGCAAGGAACAAAAAACTCCTAGGAAACATTAGCTGATTCTTCCTCAATCAATAGACACAACATTGAGAAATTCAGCTGCTCGGACTGTTGTTGCTGGGAACTGGAATAGGTCTGGATGACAAATGCTGGTGGGATGAGTGGCTGTGGATGCCAGGACTTGCTTTACAAAGGTGTAGCAAGCCTGGATGGATGTTGTTGGTGGAGTGGTGGCTGCTGGAGATGCTGAGATCCTCCTGCTGGAAGTTGGAACTGCTAAAACACTTGCTGAGTAACCTGCTGTCTGTGCTGGGGTTTTGAAGCCTGCTGTTTCTGCTAGAAAGGCTTTCCTAGTTGCTGAGTTGTGTGAAACAACAAGAACTCCTCCTTCTGCTACTGCAAATGCTGGTGAAGATTCCTTGGATGCCTCCTTTGCTGATGAAGCTGTTGTTGCTGATTGTTCACCTTGATGGTCTCCATCATCCTCCCCAGGTTGAGGAAAGTTTGTCCTCAAACTTGGAAGGTCTTCATCTGGTGGATAGTAGGGTCGATGGTCGACTACATTGAATGTTGCTGAACCTCCATACTCTTCATATAGGTCCAACCTGTAGGCATTATCTCCAATTTTCTTAAGCACTTCAAAGGGGCCATCTGCTCTTGGTAGTAGCTTGCCTTTTCTCTTGTTGGGGAACCTGTCCTTCCTTAAATGGATCCAAACTAGATCTCCTAGCTGGAAAGTCACCTTCTTCCTATGTTTGTTTGCTGAAGTAGACACCTGTTCAGTATACTTGGCAATTTTCTCCTTCACTTGCTGATGAAGCTCCTTAATTTGATCTGCTCTTTTACATGCTTCAAAACTAAATTTGACAGAAGTAGTTAGTGGAACTAAATCCAAAGGGGAAATTGGAGTTTCACCATAGACTACTTGGAATGGAGAGTAGCGTGTGGCCTTGGATGGTGCTTTGTTGTAGGAAAACTCAACATGGGGTAGTAGAGTATCCCATCTTGCTTTATTTTTGTGGATTAGTGCTCTCAATAGGACGCCAAGTGTTCTATTAGTAACCTTTGTCTGTCCATCAGTCTGTGGGTGGCAAGTGGTGCTGTACCTAAGCTGGGTGCCCAATTTCTTCCATAGAGTAACCCAAAAATGGCTCAAAAACTTGGTATCCCTGTCAGACACCATTGTTTTTGGGACTCCATGTAACCTGACAATCTCCTGGAAGAATAACTCAGCTACTCTTGTGGCATCAAAGGTGGTGTGGCATGGGATGAAATGTGCCATCTTTGAGAATCTATCAACCACCACCATGATTGAATCCTTCCCTCTCTGAGTTCTTGGCAAACCTACAATGAAATCAAGGCTGACATCTTCCCAAGGGCTGCTGGGAACTGGCAATGGTGTGTACAAGCCTTGGGGTAGGCTGTGTGACTTTGCCAATTGACAAATATTGCACCTCTTCAACAGATGCTCCACATCTTTCCTCATCTTTGGCCAACTGTAGTGCTCTTTCAACATCAGCAATGTTTTCTCAACTCCAAAATGTCCTGCTAAACGCCCTCCATGGATTTCTGAGATCAGTAGTTCTCTGAAGTTGCTTTTAGGCACACACAATCTATTCCCTTTGAACAAGAACCCTTGGTCTATGTGATACAGACCCTGGGGTTGCTGCTAGCACTTCTGGTACATCTGCTTAAAGTCTCCATCTTCCTGATACAAAGCTTTCAAATGCTCAAAACCAACAATTCTAGAATCAAGCATATGAAGCAACATGTACCTTCTACTCAATGCATCGGCTCCCTTGTTTAACACTCCTGATTTATGGTGGATCATGAAGTGGAACTGTTGCATGTACTCGACCCAAGCAGCATGCCTGGTGTTGAGCTTGTGCTGCCCTTGAATGAACTTCAAGGCCTCATGATCACTGTGAAGTATGAACTCTGCTCTAATAAGGTAGTGTCTCCAGTGTTGAAGAGCTCCGATGATAGCATAGAACTCTTTATCATAGGTGATGTACTTATTCTTGGCATCATTCAACTTTTCACTAAAGTAGGCAATGCCCTCCTAGGTCAATACTGCTCCTATGCCAACTCCTGAAGCATCACATTCTACCTCAAAAACCTTGCTGAAGCTGGGTAGTGCTAAGACTGGTGCTGAAGTGAGCCTTTCCTTGACTTCTTCAAAGGCTTTCTGGGCTGCTGCTGTCCAAATAAAGGACTTCCCTTTCAGCACTTCAGTCATTGGTGCCAGAATGGTGCTGAAACTCTTGACAAATCTCCTATACAATGAAGCCAGGGCATGAAAGCTCCCTAATTGCTTGAATCTTCTCATCATCAATCTGAATACCTGCTGATGTGTCAATGTACCCCAAGAAGTTCACTTGGGATGTAAAGAAGTGCCACTTCCTAAGATTTCCAAACAACTCCTCCTTGCTTAGAATAGTCAAAACCTCCTGCAAATGCTTGACATGCTCTAGCTCAGACCTGCTATAGACAAGAATATCATCAAAGTATACCACAACACTCTTGTCTATGAGTGGTTTAAGGACCTGGTTCATGAGCCTCATGAATGTAGATGGGGAATTAGTCAAACCAAAGGGCATCACCAACCATTCAAACAAACCTCCCTTGGTTTTCAAAGTTGTTTTCCACTCATCTCCCTCATAGATCCTTATCTGGTAATATCCACTCCTCAGATCAATCTTAGAAAAGGCTGCTGACCCATGTAACTCATCCAACATGTCTTCAAGCCTAGGTATAGGGTACCTATACTTGATGGTGATCTTGTTAATGGCCCTACAATCAATACACATTCTCTGGCTTCCATCTTTCTTAGGCACTAACAAGGCTGGGACTGCACATGGACTCAAACTCTCCCTAATCATTCCCTTTTCCAACAACTCATCCACTTGCCTCTGTATTTCATTGGTATCTGCTGGTGTCATCCTATAAGCTGGCTTATTAGGTAACACTGATCCAGGCACTAAGTCAATTTTGTGCTGGATATCCCTTTTAGGTGGCAAACCAGGTTGCATTTCATCAGGAAATACATGCTGAAACTGCTGGAGTAAAGGTAGGAATAAAGGGTGGTCATTTTGTGGTGCTGAGGGTTCTTCAAGGTCTAAAAGGATCAAGTCCTTCTGTGTGTTAAACTCATGATAATCAGATAAAAGCAACACATCAAGACTAGGTTCAAGACATAGGGTTTTGGCTTTTTTGGTTAATTGTGAGGGTTTCATGGGAGTAAGGACAATCTTTCTGTGGTTTAGGGTCAGGGTATAGGTATTAGCTCTTCCACAGTGGTTTACTGATCTATCATATAACCAAGGTCGACCCAAAAGAAAATGACATGCATCCATAGGTAAGACATCACACCAGACCTCATCTTTGTATGATTGACCAATGGAAAAAGCAACAAGGCATCTAGTAGAAACGTTAATACCTTTGCCTGAGCTGAGCCACTGAATGGTGTATGGAGCTGGGTGGGGCTGGGTTGCCAGGCTTAGCTTCTTCACCATGGTGCTGGATGCTGCATTGGTACAACTTCCACTGTCTACAATTACTGAACATACCTTCCCTCCAATAATACACCTTGTAGGAAAGATATTCTCCCTCTGCTCTTCTGCTTCTTCTATTGTTGAGCTGCTCAAAACTCTCCTAATTACAAGCATCTCTCCCTCATCTGGGCCTTCTTCTATGACCTCATCATCATAGATAGGATTATGCTCGTGCTCTTCATACTCTTGTTCTTCTCCCTGCACATGTTCAGGATCAATAAACAAAGCTGCCTAGTACTGAGCAAGAGTAACCATTCTCTTATTTGGACATTCTGAGGCAATGTGCCCTAGTCCTTGACACCTGAAACATCTTCTTTCTGAATAGGACCTGCTGATAAGGGCTTGGGTTCTTTGTGGGAGATTTTGTGGCTGATTTTGTGGGGGTCTTGGGACTGGATTTCTGGCTTGAGGTGGGGGTGGGGGTTGGGGTGGATAGGCTCTTTGTGGGGGATTATAAGGTTTGTAAGGGTTAGGCTTGGCTGGTGCATAGGGCTTGGCTGGATATCTACTGTATTCTTTCACTCTAGCCTTCTTCTACTGCTCCACTTTGTGAGCTAAAGATCTTAACTCATCAAGTGAATCATAAACCTGTAATTCCACAACATTCTTGATCCCTTCATTTAAGCCTGCATGGTACCTAATGTAAGTTTGTACGTCATTCTCCTGCATATTGCACTTCTAAAGCAAATGCTCAAACTCCTTTGTGTACTCTTCCACTGACTTGCTCCCCTGCACAAAATGTTGTAACTTGTTGTAGTTCTCCTTCATGTAGTTATCTGGAGGGAACTTCTCCTGCAGCTTCTGTCTCATCTCAATCTAGGTACTCACTCTAGCTTCCCCAATCTCCATTCTCCTTCTCTGCAAATTAGTCCACCAAGTAGAAGCATATTTTTTCAATTTTAAGGCTACTAATTTCACCTTGTTTTCTTCTGAAACCTCCTTCAAATTAAAGACTCTTTCCACTGTCTGTAACCAATCTAGGAAAACATCAAGATCTAATTCTCCAGCATATTCAGGTATATCAATCTTGAAATCAATTTTCTCAACCCTCCTACTTCCCTTCTTACTTCTCTTTCACTCTCACTGTTTTCCTCAGGCTCACTAATCCTAGGTGATCTTATTATCCTTCTTCTGCTCCTGGGTGTAGGCCTAGGACCTCGTCCTCCTCTCCCTGTCATATTAACAGATTCTCACCTTCTCCTTCCTCCATTTCATCATCAGTCTCCCTATTCAACTCATGTCTATGCAATCTCATATAATAGTTCAACTCCTCACTTAAAAACTTCATTTTCTGTTCTACTTCTTCTTTTTCTTTCAGAGTCTGTTCTAGAACTTCCTGTGGTGTTTTACTAGTTCCGGCCATTTTAACTAAAACAAGCAAAAACTCCAAGATAGAACACAGCTCTGGTACCAAGATGATGTATGCTAACTCACTAAGATCAGAGTATTGAGCTAAAATACATCATACAATCACACACACACACAACTGGATGCTTGGATTCACAACAACTGACTGAAAGCAACAAGCTGGAATAGAAGACAACCCAATAACAGAATAAAAAGGATAGGCTTGCTTACAGTTGATACAGACACACCACAACTGCAATCAAGGGCAATGGACTCTCACATACAAGTCTCTACAGACACACCAAAGCTTGGATGATCAAGCTCAGTTTACACTTGCTGGATTTTGCCCATATCCAGTGACAGGAACTGATTGAACCAAGGTTGAGAGTTATAGGACACTCACAAACTTTCTGAGGTACTAAGACACTCGAGAATACTATTGAATGAACACTTAGATGCCTTTCATTGATAGAGAACTTCAGAATATAAAGGGGAACTACAGTTTGATTAACAGGTGCTTAAGCATAAGCATTCAGTCTAATCTCCTTGATCTAATTCTAACTTATAAAGTTTAAATCAAATACATATGATTACATCCTAAACTATCTAATATGATCCGGCTTACATTTGTTTAGAAAATAAAAGAGAAAAGCTAAGTAAAATCTGATTGGACCAATTTGCCAAAGAGTGGCAAAATGAGCCAAAGAGAGGCTTTCCAATCCTAAGGGGTAAAAATAGGCTTTACTGTGGTAATTCCCAAGCCAATACTAACTTGGAAGTAATCTCAACGGGTTAATATCATGTTGGAAAGACCAAAACAACCCCTAAAGACAGAAATCAGGACATATAGCGTCAGAACTGGGGTTCTGGAAAAAAATGTTAAAACAATCCTGCTGGGATTGTCTGTTCTGACTTCTGAATCTTACTATGCCATGCTTGATCATGCTAGAACTTGGCTTGGACTTGAAAAGGACATGGCAAGGAACAAAAAACTCCTAGGAAACATTAGCTGATTCTTCCTGAATCAATAGATACAACATTGAGAAAGTCAGCTGCATGGACTGTTGTTGCTGGGAATTGGAATTTGTCTGGATGACCAATGCTGGTGGGCTGAGTGGCTGTGGATGCCAGGACTTGCTTTACAATGGTGTAGCAAGCCTGGATGGATGCTGTTGGTGGAGTGGTGGCTGCTGGAGATGCTGAGAACCTCCTGCTGGAAGTTGGAACTGCTAAAACACCCGCTGAGTAACCTGTTGTCTGTGTTGGGGTTTTAAAGCCTTCTGTTTCTGCTAGAAAGGCTTTCTTAGCTGCTGAGTTGTGTGAAACAACAGGAACTCCTCCTTCTGTTGCTGCAACTGCTGGTGAAGATTCCTTGGATACCTCCTTTGCTGATGAAGCTACTGTTGCTGATTGTTCACCTTGATGGTCTCCATCAAAGCGAGGTAGCGAGGCTTCTCGGGCGCGACATTGCATGACTCGGGTCAACATGGCCTATTTTTGTTCCAAAAGTAACCCGGATCCCGTCACGGCATTGTTCAACATCTCGAGACGGTTCGACCTCAGGCGTCCGGGGTCGGGGCGCAAGCGGGCCTCTTTAGAAGGTCTCGGTTCCCATCCAATGGATGGTCGAGACTACCCTTGCGTTTCCGGGCTTCACCCAAAATTGTACCTCGGGATTCACCGTGGTTGAGGCGGCTCGCTTGGCAAAAGTTACGAGGGACGAGAACGGAACTTAGGACTCTTCATCCTCCCCTTCTTGAAGAGGATTTGCCCTTAAATCCGCATCAGGTTCAACATCCTCGATGTAGGGTGAAAGATCGCCAATGTTGAACGAGGAGGAGACCCCCAAATCTCCAGGAAGATCGAGCTTGTAGGCGTTATCGTTTATTTCCTCCAACACCTTGAATGGTCCCTCACTTCTTGGCATGAGCTTGTTTTTCCTCCGCGAAGGAAACCGTTCCTTCCTCAAGTGGAGCCAAACCAAGTCCCTGGGTTTGAAAGTGATGTTCTGGCGGTGTTTGTTAACTCGGGACTTGTAGAGCTCGGTAGTTCTCTCGATCTTCTCCCGGATCTGGCGATGAAGCTTTTGAATCTCGACGGCCTTCTCGCTTGCCTCAAAACTCGCCCTTGCCTCCAAATGTAGAGGAAGGAGGTCGATGGGAGTGATAGGATTCACCTTGTAGCAAGTTTCAAAAGGCGAGCAACCCGTGGCGAAGGAAGGAGGAAGGTTGTACGCGAACTCGACATGACAAAGCTTAGCATCCCAATCTCGCAGACTCTTGCTCACAAGACCCCGAAGCAAGGTAGTAAGGGTCTTGTTGGTGACCATGGTTTGACCATCCGTTTGAGGGTGGTGCGACGTGCTGAAAAGGAGCTTCGTTCCAAAGAGTTTCCATAGAGATCTCCAAAAATAACTCATGAACTTCGTATCACGATCGGAAACAATGGTCCTTGGAAGACCGTGTAACGTCAATATTTCCCGGAAGAAGAGATTAGCAATGTGAGTGGCGTCATCGATTTTCTCACAAGCGACGAAGTGCGGCATCTTGGAGAAACGGTCAACGACGACAAGGACTGAATCCTTGCCACGTGCGGTTCGGGGAAGAGCAACGATGAAGTCCATGCTCTAATCTTCCTACGGGCCATTCGGAACGGGAAGAGGGGATAAAGCCCTTGGTGAAACTGGCTTTTGGCATGTTGGCACGTGATACACTTGGAAATCACATCGTGTAGGTCTCCTCCCATTCTAGGCCAATAAAAATGCTCCTTTAGCATGTCAAGGGTCTTGTTGATGCCGAAACGATCGGCTAGACCACCTCCGTAAACTTCTCGCACCAATAGCTTCCTCAACGGACACTTGGGTACACACAATTTGTTCCCCTTGAAAAAGAACCCGTCTTAGAGTACAAAGGAACCATTGCCACCATCGAGGTGTGCTTTGAAGTCCTCATCTTCCTTGAGAAACTCCCGCATGTGTTGGAACCCAAGAACCCTCGCTTCAACTACCGAAAGAAGGGAATGCCTCCTAGAAAGGGCGTCGGCAACCACATTGACGCTCCCCTTCTTTTGTTTAGCTACGAAGTTAAAACTTTGAAGATACTCCACCCACTTTGCATGACGCGTGTTGAGCTTGTATTGACCGTTTAGGTACTTGACAGCCTCATGGTCGGAATGAAGCACGAATTGGTTAGGTCTCAAGTTGTGGGACCAATGGTCAAGGGCACGAACAAGGGCATAGAAATCCTTGTCGTAGGTAAAGTAGTTCTTCCGTGACCCACTGACCTTCTCGCTGAAGTAAGCGATGGGGCGTTGATTTTGCATGAGCACGGCCCCAATGCCCACTCCACTCGCGTCACAATCCACCTCGAAGACTTGTGAAAAGTCCGGGAGGACAAGCACCGGAGCTTCACAAAGTCGAGCCTTAAACTTCTCAAAGGCCCCTTGGGCTGCTCGGGTCCACTCAAAGGTGCCCTTCTTCATACACTCGGTGATAGGAGCGGTGAGGGTACTAAACCCTTGGATGAACCGACGATAGAACGAAGCAAGGCCGTGGAAGCTTCTCACCTCCGTGATAGTAGAGGGAGTAGGCCATGAGCGTATAGCTTTCACTTTCGAAGGATCCACTGAAATACCTTGATCAGAGACGATGTACCCAAGAAATGTGACTAGGGGAGCGCAAAATTCGCACTTCTCGAGCTTGCCAAATAGCTTTTGCTGTTGGAGAACCCAGAAAATAGATTCTAAATGCGAGAGGTGCTCTGCTTGGGATACACGAGGATGTCATCGAAATAAACCACCATGAATTCGCCGATGAATGGCCTTAAGACCTCGTTCATGAGTCGCATGAACGTGTAACTCCCTCCATCGATAATAAGGTTGCACACCTTGCCTCCCACGAAGCACCGAGATCGAAAGATCATCCCCCGTTGGGCCTTGTCGAGAGGGGCTTCCTGAGTGTGTAAAACCCGTCTCAAGACAACGGCGTCACCATGTACATGGGGTGTGGGGGCGGTATCATCATCTTCACTAGTGAACGCATCCTCAACAATCACTTCTGACTCATCCCGGACTGCTTGCAATTCCTCATCAATGTCCTGAACCTCCTTGAGTGTCAAGGTCCGTCGGTTCGGACAATCCGCCTGATAGTGACCATGGCCATGGCATTTAAAGCATTTTTCGACCCTCCATCCAGCGAGAAGGGTCCGCTGGAGACGCCACAACAAGTCCCTTTCCTTTATCCGTGCGAGGTGTTGAAGGAAACTTGGGTGTCTCACTGGGTTTCGGGATACCCGAATATGGAGCAGGTCGGTTAGGCGGTGGAAAGAAGGCTCCTGGTGCCAGTTTGGAAGTAGCCTTTTCTTTCTTTCGTCGCTCAACCCGAAGGGTCAAGCTGCACAAGTCATCCATGGAGTAGTAGGGTTGAACCTCAACTTTCTTGGCAACCGAGGAGTCCAATCCATTCAAGAAGCGCATCATGGTTTGCTCCTCGGGTTCTTGAAGGTCGCTTTTAATAAGGAGTTGCTTGAACTCTTGAAAGTAGTCCATCACGGACCGCTTGCCCTGGGTTAGGGCATAGACCTTCCTCAAAACATCCTGTTTGTAGGTGGCGGGTAAGAAACTGCGGTTCATCAACTGTTTAAGCCGTGTCCAAGAGGTGATCCTCGTTCGACCTTCCTAAGCCCGTTGTGCTTTCACATTCTCAAACCAAAGCTATGTGGCTTTGGTGAGTTTTAGGCTAGCGATCTTATAGGCGTTCTCATCATTGTACTCCTTGGTCTCAAAGATCCTATCCATCATTTGGATCCACTCAAGGTACTCGTCAGGATCAATGGAACCATTGAATTCAGGAATGTCGATTTTGACGTCCTGGATGTCGTCACGAGGGGGCCTATCATGTACTTGCCCACGTGGACGGCGACATAGGGAACCTCTATCATCGTCACTCGACTCGAATGTAGGAGGAGGACGAATAGGGCTTTGGCCACGCCTTTGACATTCATCTCGGGGTGGACCTAGACGCTCTAGGGTGAGGTTGTCCAACCGTGCCATAATGGCAATAAGGGTGCGCTCAACGGTGGAGAAGCGTTCGTCATAGGTGGTGATTCGGCTCTCGAGAGCTTGAATTTGAGGGCTACCCCGGTGGCTTGATTCCTCTCATTCAGGGCGAGCTCCGTCGGCCATACCGGGAAAAAAGGTGAGGGACGGTTAGTGTTTGGGGTAATTTGTGGAGTTTGAAGGTTCTTTTGTAGTTGGCAAGTGTTTGGCTAAGGGTTCTTTGTGATTTTTTCACTCAGACATTTCATCGAACACCTTGCGTTCACTATTTTCCAACTTTTTTTCAATGCACCAAATAGCTACAAATCCAACAAATACATCCGCAATACAATAATTCCCAACAAACTTTGATAGCAATGGGTTTGGGGATCACCAATAATAGCATACAACTCACAAAACCCAACACTAGAACACTACACTAGTAAGAACAATGCACAAACTCAAGCTAAATGAAAACCAAAGCTCTGATACCAGATGGAGCGTTACCGTCGTGGTGGGATAAATGGTGCTTGAGTTTTCGGAAGAAAATCGAAGGAAAACGGAGCTTGGGAACGATAGGGTTTGCATATGACCTTTGGCTAGGAGAGTCAACAACCTTGGCCTAACATTCCACCATGACTAATTAGGCTAAACAACCATTAATCACTAATGAAATGACTTGAACACCACCAAATAAAGGTTAGATAAAGTAAACACGAATTTTGGGGGAGAGGCTTAGAAAGCTCTCAAGCAATGGCATTCAATATGATTCAAAAACTGCCCATAAAAATAGAGCAAATGGGTATTTATACAAAAGGGGGCAAGCCAAAACACAGTCGTTTTGGGTGCCGAAATTACAGCAGAAATTGAAACCGTCACGGGCGTGATCAGCTCTTGGGCGGCAACAACATTGACACTAGGCGAAGGTCACGGGCGCGACCAACCATGTCGCGGGCGCGACGTGTGTGGCTTGCAGGCTGTCGCGGTCGTGACACTGTATGTTACGGGCGAGTCATGGCTCTGCCCAAACTCAGCTGAAGCAAGCGTCCTGGCGTCGCGGGCGCGACCAAGCGGGGCAGCGAGGCTTCTCGGGCGCGGCATTTCATGACTTGGGCGCGGCTAAGGCCTGTCCAAAAGGTTCAGCATGGGCTATTTTGTTCTAAAAGTAACATGGATCCCGTCACGGCATTGTTCAACATCTCGGGGCGGTACGGCCTCGGGCCTCCGGGGTCGGGGCGCAAGCGGGCCTCCTTAGAAGGTCTCGGTTCCCATCCAATGGATGGCCGAGACTACCCTTGCGTTTTCGGGCTTCACCGAGAATTGCACCTCGAGATTTACCGTGGTTGAGGCGGCTCGCTTGGAAAAAGTTATGAAGGACGAGAACGGAACCCAAGACTCTTCATCCTCCCCTTCTTCAAAAGGATTTGCCCTCAAATCCTCATCGGGTTCAACATCCTCGATGTAGGATGAAAGATCGCCAATGTTGAACGAGGAGGAGACCCCCAAATCTCCAGGAAGATCGAGCTTGTAGGCGTTATCGTTTATTTTCTCCGCGAAGGAAACCGTTCCTTCGTCAAGTGGAGCCAAACCAAGTCCTTGGGTTTGAAAGTGATGTTCCGACGGTGTTTGTTAACTCGGGATTTGTAGAGCTCGTTAGTTCTCTCGATTTTCTCCCGGATCTGCCGATGAAGCTTTTGAATCTCGGCGGCCTTCTCGCTTGCTCAAAACTCGCCCTTGCCTCCAAAGGTAGAGGAAGGAGGTCGATGGGAGTGATAGAATTCACCTTGCAGCAAGTTTTAAAAGGCGAGCGACCCGTGGCGAAGGAAGGAGACCGGTTGTACGCGAACTCGGCATGACAAAGCTTAGCATCCCAATCCCGCAGACTCTTGCCCACAAGACCCCGAAGCAAGGTAGTGAAGGTCTTGTTGGTGACCTTGGTTTGACCATCTGTTTGAGGGTGGTGCGACGTGCTGAAAAGGTGCTTCGTTCCAAGGAGTTTCCATATTGATCTCCAAAAATAACTCATGAACTTCGTATCACGAACGAAAACAATGGTCCTTGGAAGACCGTGTAACGTCAGTATCTCCCGGAAGAAGATATTAGCGATGTGACTGTCGTCGTCGGTTTTCTCACAAGCAACGAAGTGCGCCATCTTGGAGAAACGGTCAATGACGACAAGGACTGAATCCTTTCCACACACGGTTCGGGGAAGAGCAACGATGAAGTCCATGCTCAAATCTTCCCACGGGCCATTCGGAACTGGAAGAGGGGTATAAAGCCCATGGTGAAACTGGCTTTTGGCATGTTGGCACGTGATACACTTGGAAATCACATCGTGTACGTCTCCTCCCATTCTAGGCCAATAAAAATGCTCCTTTAGCATGTCAAGGGTCTTGTTGATGCCGAAATGACCGCCTAGACCACCTCCGTGAACTTCTTGGACCAATAGCTTCCTCAACGGACACTTGGGTACACACAATTTGTTCCCCTTGAAAAGGAACGCGTCTTGGAGTACATAGGAACCATTGCCACCATCGAGGTGTGCTTTGAAGTCCTCATCTTCCTTGTAAAACTCCCGCATGTCTTGGAACCCAAGAACCCTCGCTTCAACTACCGAAAGAAGGGAATGCCTCCTAGAAAGGGCGTCGGCAACCACATTGACGCTCCCCTTCTTGTGTTTAGCTACGAAGTTAAAACTTTGAAGATACTCCACCCACTTTGCATGACGCGTGTTGAGCTTGTGTTGACCGTTTAGGTACTTGAGAGCCTCATGGTCGGAATGAAGCACGAATTGGTTAGGTCTCAAGTTGTGGGACTAATGGTCAAGGGCACGAACAAGGGCATAGAAATCCTTGTCGTAGGTAGAGTAGTTCTTCCGTGACCCACTGACCTTCTCGCTGAAGTAAGCGATGGGGCGTTGATTTTGCATGAGCACGGCCCCAATGCCCACTCCGCTCGCGTCACAATCCACCTCGAAGACTTGTGAAAAGTCCGGGAGGACAAGCACCGGAGCTTCACAAAGTCGAGCCTTAAGCTTCTCAAAGGCCCCTTGGGCTGCTCGGGTCCACTCAAAGGTGCCCTTCTTCACACACTCGGTGATAGGGGCGGTGAGGGTACTAAACCCTTAGATGAACCGACGATAGAACGAAGCAAGGTCGTGGAAGCTTCTCACCTCCGTGATAGTAGAGGGAGTAGGCCATGAGGGTATAACTTTCACTTTCGAAGGATCCACTGAAATACCTCGATCTGAGACGATGTACCTAAGAAATGTGACTAGGGGAGTGCAAAATTCGCACTTCTCGAGCTTGCCAAATAGCTTTTGCTGTTGGAGAATCCGGAAAATAGATTCTAAATGCGAGAGGTGCTCTGCTTCATTCTTGGAATACACGAGGATGTCATCGAAATAAACCGCCATGAATTCGCCGATGAATGGCCTTAAGACCTCGTTCATGAGTCGCATGAACGTGCTAGGAGTGTTAGAGACACCGAACGGCATGACAAGCCACTCGTACAAGCCTCTTTTGGTCTTGAACGTCGTCTTCCATTCGTCCCCTTCTCGCATGCGAATCTGATGGTAACCGCTCCGGAGGTCGATCTTGGAAAAGATACAAGATCTGTGTAACTCGTCGAGCATGTCATCGAGCCTCGGTATGGGGTATCGATACTTGAAGGTGATTTTGTTGATGGCTCGACTGCCGACACACATCTGGTAGGTACCATCCTTCTTGGGAACCAGGAGGGACGGGACGGAACAGGGGCTTATGCTTTCCCTAACGAAGCCCCTAGAAACGAGTTCATCCACTTGGCGTTGTAGCTCCTTGGTTTCTTGCGGGTTACATCGGTAAGCCGCTTTGTTGGGAAGTAGAGCTCCGGGCATAAGGTCGATCTGGTGCTCGATTCCCCGAATAGGTGGAAGACCCGGTGGTAGATCATCAGGGAAGACGTCTCCGAATTTGGCAACGAGAGGGCGACAAGAGGGTGCAAGGGTTTCTCTACCTCACTTTTGTTTGCTTCTAACAGAAGTGAGGCAAAAAACGGCATTCCCCTTGCTTAGAGCTCGCTCAACCCGTGTTTCGCTCATGTGTTTGGGTTTCTCACTTCCCACCCTGGGTTTTGGAGAGATAATTTCATGTGGAGCTAACGGGAGTAGCTTAACCCTCTTGTCCCTATGAGTAAAAGTGTAGGTGTTTTTCGACCCGTTATGCACCGTTTGCTTGTTGAATTGCTAAGGACGTCCCAACAATATGTCGCAAGCACTCATAGGAACAACATCACAAATAACTGAATCATCGTGATGGAGACCATCAAGCAGATCAGTCAACAACAGTAACCCCATCAGCAAAGGACGCTTCCAAGGGATCTTCACCAGCAATTGCAGCTGCAACAGCAACCCAAGGAGGAGTACTTATTGTTTCACACAACTCAGCGGCTAGGAAAGCCTTTCTAGCAGAAATAGCAGACTTCCAAATCCCAGCACAGACAGCAAGTCACTCAGCAGGCTTCTCAGCAGTCCAAACTTCCAGCAGGAGGTTTTCAGCATCACCAGCAGTCACCACTCCACCAACAGCATCCATCCAGGCTTGTTACACCCTTGTAAAGCAAGCCCTGGCATCTACAGCCATTCAGCTCACCAGCATTGGTCATCGAGACAAATTCTAGTTCCCAGCAACAACAGTCCAAGCAGCTGACTTTCACAATATTGTATGATTGAGGAAGAATCAACTAATGTTTCCTAGAAGTTTTTTGTTCCTTTCCATGTCCTTGTCAAGTCCAAGCCAAGTTCCAGCATGATCAAGCATGACATAGTAAGATTCAGAAGTCAGAACAGACAATCCCAGCAGGATTATTTTAACACTTTTTCCAGAACCCCAGTTCTGAGGCTATATGTCCTGATTTCTGTCTTTAGGGGTTGTTTTCGTCTTTCCAGCACGATATTAACCTGTTGAGATTATTTCCAGGTTAGTGTTGGCGCGAGAATTACTTCAGTAAGTTTATTTTTACCCTTTAGGAGAGGATAGCCTCTCATTGGTCCATTTTGCCACTCTTTTGGCATTTGGTCCAATCAGAGCTTAGTTTAGTATTTCCCTTTTATTTTCTTACAATATGTACTCGAGATCATTAGGAGGTAATCAGCTGTGTTTGTTTCAAACTTTGTAGCTTAGGATAATCCAGGGAGATTAGACAGCTAGCTTATGCTTAAGCAGCTGCTAATCAAACTGATTAGCTTTCTTTATATTCTGAACTTTTTTCTATCAATGAAAGGCATCTCAATGTTCAATCAATAGTATTCTCGAGTGTCTTAGTACCTCTGAAAGTGTGTGAGTGTTCTATAACTCTCAACCTTGGTTCAATCAGTTCCTGTCACTGGATATTGGCAAAATCCAGCAAGTGTAAACTGAGCTTGATCATCCAAGCTTTGGTGTGTCTGTAGAGGCTTGTGTGTGAGAGTCCATTGCCCTTGATTGCAGTTGTGGTGTTCCTGTATCAACTGTAAGCAAGCCTATCCTTTTATTCTGTTATTAGGTTGTCTTCTATTCCAGCTTGTTGCTTTCAATGAGTCGTTGTGAATCCAAGCATCTAGCTGTGTATGTGTGACTGTGTGATGTATTATAACTCAATACTCTGACCTTAGTGAGTAAGCATACATCATCTTGGTATCAGAGCATTGTGTTATATCTTGGAGTGTGTTTACTTGTTTTAGTTAAAATGGCTAGAACTAGTAAAACACCACAGGAAGTCTTAGGACAAACTCTGAAAGAGAAGGAAGAAGTAGAACAGAAAATGAAGTATTTAAGTGATAGTTGAAATATTATATGAGATTGCATAGACATGAGTTGAATAAGGAAACTGATGATGAAATGGAGGAAGGAGAAGGTGAGAATCCTTTTAGTAGGATAGGGAGAGGAGGACAAGGTCCTAGGCTTACACCCAGGAGAAGAAGAAGGATAATAAGATCACCTAGGATTAGTGAGCTTGAGGCAAACAGTGAGAGTGAAAAAGAAGTAAGAAGGGAAGATAAGAGGGTTGAGAAACTTGATTTCAAGATTGATATACCTGAATATGCAGGAGAACTAGATCCTGATGTTTTCCTAGATTGTTTACAGACAGTGGAAAGAGTCTTTGATTTGAAGGAGGTTTCAGAAGAAAACAAGGTGAAATTAGTAGCCTTAAAATTGAAAAAATATGCTTCTACTTGGTGGACTAATCTGTAGAGAAGGAGAATAGAGATTGGGGAGGCTAGAGTGAGTACCTGGATTGAGATGAGGCAAAAGCTGAAGGAAAAGTTCCTTCTAGATAACTATATGAAGGAGAACTACAACAAGTTACAACATTTTGTGCAGGGAAGCAAGTCAGTGGAAGAATACACAAAGGAGTTTGAGCATTTGCTTTGGAAGTGCAATATGCAGGAGAATGAGGTACAAACTTACATCAGGTACCTTGGAGGCTTGAATGAAGGAATTAAGAATGTTGTGGAGTTATAGGTTTATGATTCACTTGATGAGTTAAGCTCCTTAGCTCACAAAGTGGAACAGCAGAAGATATCTAGAACAAAGGATTACAGCAGCAACAGATATCTAGCCAAGCCCTATGCACCAGCCAAGCCAAACCCTTACAAACCTTACAATCCCCCACAAAGAGCCTATCCACCCCCACCCCCACCTCAAGCCAAAAATCCAGTCCCAAGACCCCCACAAAATCCCCCACAAAGAACCCCAGCCCCTATCAGCAGGTCTTATTTAGAAAGAAGATGTTTCAGGTGTCAAGGACTAGGGCACATTGCCTCAGAATGTCCAAACAAGAGAATGGTTACTCTTGCTGAGTACCAAGCAGCTTTGTTTGTTGATCCT
The DNA here is from genome assembly GCA_029582165.1 of Portulaca oleracea. Taxonomy (NCBI): domain Eukaryota; kingdom Viridiplantae; phylum Streptophyta; class Magnoliopsida; order Caryophyllales; family Portulacaceae; genus Portulaca; species Portulaca oleracea. The sequence continues at coordinate 28,958,919 of CM055868.1, read as the reverse complement.
GAAAATGTGCAGGGAGAAGAATAGGAGTATGAAGAGCATGAGCATGATCCTATCTATGATGATGAGGTAATAGAAGAAGGTCCAGATGAGGGAGAGATGCTTGTGATCAGAAGAGTTTTGAGCAGTACAACAGTAGAGGAAGCAGAAGAACAGAGGGAAAATATCTTTCATACAAGGTGTACTATTGGAGGGAAGGTATGCTCAGTGATTGTAGACAGTGGAAGCTGTACCAATGCAGCATCCAGCACCATGGTGAAGAAGCTAAACCTAACAACCAAGCCCCACCCAGCCCCATATACCATTCAGTGGCTCAGCTCAGGCAAAGGTATCAAAGTTTCTACTAGATGCCTTGTTGCTTTTTCAATTGGTCAATAATACAAAGATGAGGTCTGGTGTGATGTCTTACCTATGGATGCATGTCATTTGCTTTTGGGTCGACCTTGGTTGCATGATAGATCAGTAAATCACTGTGGAAGAGCTAATACCTACACCCTGACCCTAGACCACAGAAAAATTGTCCTTACTCCCATGAAACCTCACAATTAACCAAGAAAGCCAAAACCCTGTGCCTTGAACCTAGTCTTGATGTGTTGCTTTTATCTGATCATCATGAGTTTAGCACACAGAATGACTTGATCCTTTTAGACCTTGAGGAACCCTCAGCACCACAAAATAACCACCCTTTATTCCTACCTTTACTCCAGCAGTTTCAGCATGTATTTCCTGATGAAATGTCACCTGGTTTACCACCTAAAAGAGATGTCCAGTAAAAAATTGATTTAGTGCCTGGATCAGTGTTGCCTAATAAGCCAGCTTATAGGATGACACTAGCAGATACTAATGAAATACAGAGATAGGTGGATGAGTTATTGGAAAAGGGAATGATTAGGGAGAGTTTGAGTCCATGTGCAGTCCTAGACTTGTTAGTGCCTAAGAAAGATGGAAGCCAGAGAATGTGTATTGATTGTAGGGTCATTAACAAGATCACTATCAAGTATAGGTACCCTATACCTAGGCTTGAAGACATGTTGGATGAGTTACATGGGTCAACAGTCTTTTCTAAGATTGGTTTGAGGAGTGGATACTATCAGATAAGGATCTATGATGGAGATGAGTGGACAGCAGCTTTCAAAACCAAGGGAGGTTTGTTTGAATGGTTGGTCATGCCCTTTGGTTCGACTAATGCCCCATCTACTTTCATGAGTCTCATGAATCAGGTCCTTAAGCCACTCATAGGCAAGAGTGTTGTGGTATACTTTGATGATATTCTTGTCTATAGCAGGTATGAGCAAGAGCATGTCTTGCATTTGCAGGAGGTTTTAACTATTCTAAGCAGGGAGGAGTTGTTTGGAAATCTCAAGAAGTGTCACTTCGTTACATCCCAAGTGAACTTCTTGGTGTACATTGTTACAGTAGCAGGTATTCAGGTTGATGATGAGAAGATTCAAGCAATTAGGGAGTGGCCTGTGCACCATTATTCAACAAGTCAGGAGTTTCATGGCCTGGCTTCATTTTATAGGAGATTTGTCAAGAATTTCACCACCATTCTGGCACCAATGACTAAAGTGGTGAAAGGGAAGTCCTTTATTTGGACAGCAGCAGCCCAGAAAGCCTTTGAAGAACTCAAGGAGAGGCTCACTTCAGCACCAGTCTTAGCACTACCCAGCTTCAACAAGGTTTTTGACGAGAATATCTTTGAAGAAGAAGTACATCACCTATGATAAAGAGTTCTATGCTATCATCAGAGCTCTTCAACACTGGAGACACTACCTTATTGGAGCAGAGTTCATACTTCATAGTGATCATGAGGCCTTGAAGTTCATTCAAGGGAAGCACAAGCTCAACACCAGGCATGCTGCTTGGGTCGAGTACATGTAGCAGTTCCACTTCATGATCCACCATAAATCAGGAGTGTTAAACAAGGGAGCAGATGCATTGAGTCGAAGGTACATGTTGCTTCATATGCTTGATTCTAGAATTGTTGGTTTTGAGCATTTGAAAGCTTTGTATCAGGAAGATGGAGACTTTAAGCAGATGTACTAGAAGTGCCAGCAGCAACCCCAGGGTCTGTATCACATAGACCAAGGGTTCTTGTTCAAAGGGAATAGATTGTGTGTCCCTAAAAGCAGCTTCAGAGAACTACTGATCTCAGAAATCCATGGAGGGCGTTTAGTAGGGCATTTTGGAGTTGAGAAAACATTGCTGATGTTGAAAGAGCACTACAGTTGGCCAAAGATGAGGAAAGATGTGGAGCATCTATTGAAGAGGTGCAATATTTGTCAATTGGCAAAGTCACACAGCCTACCCCAAGGCTTGTACACACCATTGCCAGTTCCCAGTAGCCCTTGGGAAGATGTAAGCCTTGATTTCATTGTAGGTTTGCCAAGAACTCAGAGAGGGAAGGATTCAATCATGGTGGTGGTTGATAGATTCTCAAAGATGGCACATTTCATCCCATGCCACACCACCTTTGATGCCACAAGAGTAGCTGAGTTATTCTTCTAGAAGATTGTCAGGTTACATGGAGTCCCAAAAACAATGGTGTTTGATATGGATACCAAGTTTTGGAGCCATTTTTGGGTTACTCTATGGAAAAAAATTGGGCACCCAACTCAAGTACAGCACCACTTGCCATCCACAGACTGATGGACATACAGAGGTTACTAATAGAACACTTGGAGTCCTATTGAGAGCACTGATCCACAAAAATAAAGCAGGATGGGATACCCTATTGCCCTATGCTGAATTTGCTTACAACAAAGCACCATTCAAGGCCACAGGATACTCTCCATTCCAAGTAGTCTATGGTAAAAATCCAATTTTCCCTTTGGATTTAGTTCCACTAACTACTTCTGTCAAATTTAGTTTTGAAGCAGGTAAAATAGCAGATCAGATTAAAGAGCTTCATCAGCAAGTGAAAGAGAAAATTGCCAAGTATACTGAACAGGTGTCTACTTCAACAAACAAGCATAGAAAGAAGGTGACTTTCTTGCTAGGAGATCTACTTTGGATCCACCTAACGAAGCACATGTTTCCCAGCAAGAGAAAAGGCAAGCTATTACCAAGAGCAGATGACCCCTTTGAAGTGCTTGAGAAAATTAGAGATAATGCCTATAGGTTGGACCTATCTGAAGAGTATGGAGGCTCAGCAACATTCAATTTAGCAGACCTTCGACCCTACTATCCAGCAGATGAAGACCTTCCAAGTTTGAGGACAAACTTTCCTCAACCTGGGGAGGATGATGGAGACCAACAAGCAGAATAGTCAACAACAGCAACCCCATCAGCAAATGAGGCTTCCAAGGGATCTTCACCAGCAATTGCAACTGCAGCAGCAACCCAAAGAGGAGTACTTGTTGTTTCACACAACTCAGCAGCTAGGAAAGCCTTTCTAGCAGAAACAGCAGGCTTCCAAATCCCAGCACAGACAACAAGTCACTCAGCAGGCTTCTTAACAGTCCAAACTTTCAGCAGGAGGTTTTCAGCATCACCAGCAATCACCACTCCACCAACAGCATCCATCCAGGCTTGCTATATCCTTGTAAAGCAAGCCCTAGCATCTACAGCCATTCAGCCCACCAGCATTGGTCATCCAGACCAATTCCAGTTCCCAGCAACAACAGTCCAAGCAGTTGACTTTCTCAATATTGTATCTATTGATTGAGGAAGAATCAGCTAATGTTTCCTAGGAGTTTTTTGTTCCTTGCCATGTCCTTGTCAAGTCCAAGCCAAGTTCCAGCATGATCAAGCATGGCAAAGTAAGATTCAGAAGTCAGAATAGACAATCCCAGCAAGATTGTTTTAACAGTTTTTCCAGAACCCTAGTTCTAGGGCTATATGTCCTGATTTCTGTCTCTTGGGGTTGTTTTGGTCTTTCAAGCACGATATTAACCTGTTAAGTTTATTTCTAGGTTAGTGTTGGCGCGGGAATTACTTCAGTAAGTTTATTTTTACCCCTTAGGAGAGGAAAGCCTCTCATTGTTCCATTTTGCCACTCTTTTGGCATTTGGTCCAGTCAGAGCTTAGTTTAGTATTTCCCTTTTATTTTCTTACAATATGTACTCTAGATCATTAGGAGGTAATCAGCTGTATTTGTTTCAAACTTTGTAGCTTAGGATAATCCAGGGAGATTAGATAGCTAGCTTATGTTTAAGCAGCTGCTAATCAAACTGATTAGCTTTCTTTATATTCTGAAGTTTTCTATTAATGAACGACATCTCAGTCTTCAATCAATAGTATTCTCGAGTGTCTTAGTACCTCTGAAAGTTTGTGAGTGTCCTATAACTCTCAACCTTGGTTCAATCAGTTCCTGTCACTGGATATTGGCAAAATCCAGCAAGTGTAAACTGAGCTTGATCATCCAAGCTTTGGTGTGTCTGTAGAGGCTTGTGTGTGAGAGTCTATTGCCCTTTGATTGCAGTTGTGGTGTGCCTGTATTAACTGTAAGCAAGCCTATCCTTTTATTTTTTTATTGGGTTGTCTTCTTTTCCAGCTTGTTGCTTTCAATCACTTGTTGTGAATCCAAGCATCAAGTTGTGTGTGTGTGACTATATGATGTATTATAGCTCAATACTCTGATCTTAGTGAGTTAGCATACATCACATCGTAGTTAGCACCAAAAGACAAATTCACGAGAACTTGTTTGGTTACCTTGATGCCATCTTGGTCGTTGAGCCACATGAGTGAAAATGGTCGAGGGTGAGGCAATAGCGGTAATCCAAGCTTCTCGACCATATACGTTGATGCGACGTTGGTGCAACTCCCTCCATTGATAATAAGGTTGTACACCTTGCCTCCCACGAAGCACCGAGATTGAAAGACCATCTCTCGTTGGGCCTTGTCGAGAGGGGCTTCCTGAGTGTGTAAAACCCGTCTCAAGACAAGGGCGTCACCATATACGTGGGGTGTGGGGGCGGTATTATCATCTTCACTACTGACCGCATCCTCAACAATCACTTCGGACTCATCCCGGGCTACTTGCAATTCCTCATCAATATCATGAACCTCCTTGAGTGTCAAGGTCCGTCGGTTCGGACAATCCGCCTGATAGTGACCATAGCCGTGGCATTTAAAGCATTTTCCGACCCTCCATCCGGCGAGAAGGGTCCGCTGGAGACGCCACAACAAGTCCCTTTCCTTTATCCGTGCGAGGTGTTGAAGGAAACTTGGGTGTCTCACTGGGTTTCAGGATACCCGAATATGGAGGAGGTCGGTTAGGCGGTGGAAAGAAGGCTCTTGGTGCCGGTTTGGAAGTAGCCTTTTCTTTCTTTCGTCGCTCAACCCGAAGGGTCAAGCTGCACAAGTCATCCATGGAGTAATAGGGTTGAACCTCAACTTTCTTGGCAACCGAGGAGTCCAATCCATTCAAGAAGCGCATCATGGTTTGCTCCTCAGGTTCTAGAAGGTCGCTTTTGATGAGGAGTTGCTCGAACTCCTGAATGTAAGTCGCTCACGAACCGCTTGCCCTAGGTTAAGGCATAGACCTTCCTCAAAACATCCTGTTTGTAGGTGGCGGGTAAGAAACTGCGGTTCATCAACTGTTTAAGCCGTGTCCAAGTGGTGATCCTCGTTCGAACTTCCCGAGTCCGTTGTGCTTTCACAATCTCAAACCAAAGCGAGGTGGCTTTGGTGAGTTTTAGGCTAGCGATCTTATAGGCCTTCTCATCATTGTACTTCTTGGTCTCAAGGATCCTATCCATCATTTGGATCCACTCAAGGTACTCATCAGGATCACTGGAACCATTAAATTCAGGAATGTCGATTTTGACGTCCTGGATGTCGTCACGAGGGGGCCTATCATGTACTTGCCCACGTGGACGGCGACATAGGGAACCTCTATCATCGTCACTCGACTCGAATGTAGGAGGAGGACGAATAGGGCTTTGGCCACGCCTTTGACATTCATCTCGGGGTGGACCTAGACGCTCTAGGGTGAGGTTGTCCAACCGTGCCATAATGGCAATAAGGGTGCGCTCAACGGTGGAGAAGCGTTCGTCATAGGTGGTGATTCGGCTCTCGAGAGCTTGAATTTGAGGGCTACCCCGGTGGCTTGATTCCTCTCATTCAGGGCGAGCTCCGTCGGCCATACCGGGAAAAAAGGTGAGGGACGGTTAGTGTTTGGGGTAATTTGTGGAGTTTGAAGGTTCTTTTGTGGTTGGCAAGTGTTTGGCTAAGGGTTCTTTGTGATTTTTTCACTCAGACATTTCATCGAACACCTTGCGTTCACTATTTTCCAACTTTTTTTCAATGCACCAAATAGCTACAAATCCAACAAATACATCCGCAATACAATAATTCCCAACACACTTTGATAGCAATGGGTTTGGGGATCACCAATAATAGCATACAACTCACAAAACCCAACACTAGAACACTACACTAGTAAGAACAATTCACAAACTCAAGCTAAATGAAAATCGAAGCTCTAATACCAGATGGAGCGTTACCGTCGTGGTGGGATGAATGGTGCTTGAGTTTTCGAAGAAAATCGAAGGAAAACGGAGCTTGGGAACGATAGGGTTTGCATATGACCTTTGGCTAGGAGAATCCACAACCTTGGCCTAACATTCCACCATGACTAATTAGGCTAAACAACCATTAATCACTAAAGAAATGACTTGAACACCACCAAACAAAGATTGGATAAAGTAAACAAGAATTTTAGGGGAGGCTTAGAAAGCTCTCAAGCAATGGCATTCAATATGATTCAAAAACTGCCCAGCAAAATAGAGCAAATGGGTATTTATACAAAAGGGGGCAAGCCAAAACACAGTCGTTTTGGGTGCCGAAATTACAGCAGAAATTGGAACCATCGCGGGCGCGACCAGCTCTTGGGCGGCAACAGCATGAACACTGAGCGAAGGTCGCGGGCGCGACCAACCATGTCGCGGGCGCGACGTGCGTGGCTAGCAGGCTGTCGCGATCGTGACACTGACTGTCACAGGCGAGTCATAGCTCTTCCCAAACTCAGCTGAAGCAAGCGGGCTAGCTTCGCAGGCACAACACATCTGGTCGCAGGTGCGACCAAGCGGGGCAGCGAGGCTTCTCGGGCGCGGCTAAGGCCTGTCCAAAAGGTTCAGCATGGCCTGTTTTTGTTCCAAAAGTAACCCGGATCCTGTCACGACATTGTTCAACATCTCGAGACGGTACGGCCTCAGGCCTCCAGGGTCTGGGCGCAACTGGGCCTCCTTAGAAGGTCTCGGTTCCCATCCAATGGATGGCCGAGACTACCCTTGCGTTTTCGGGCTTGACCGGGAATCGCACCTCGAGATTCACCATGGTTGAGGCGGCTCACTTGGAAAAAGTTACGAGGGACAAGAACGGAACCCGGGACTCTTCACGACCCATTGAGCGTAGTAGAACATGTTGGGAAACTCTTTCTCCATTTGTTCCCAACTATAGATAGATTCAGGCTCTAGATCCGTATACAAGTCGAATGTGATCCCCTTTAGAGAACGAACGAATTGTTTTACTAGTCGATCTTCTTTTGTGTCGGCATTGCTACAAGTTTCGATGAAGTGAGCGATGTGCTGCTTAGGATTACCCTTCACATCAAATTTATTAAACTTTGGGGGTTGATACCCTTGCGGCATTCGAAGGGCGTCGATTCTCTTCGTGTATGGATTTGTGTATAAGTGAGTCTTGTTTGAGCCCTCTCCGAGTTGAGCCCGCACTACATTCATTACCAAGTTTTGAATCTGCTCCACATTCAGTGATTCTAAAGAAGAGTTACTCTTCTTATCCTCCCCATCGCCATCACCCTTGGAAGACTCTTTGCCAAATTCCTCTTTGTCTTAATCTTCGTCGGAGTCTTGATATGGATGCTTCTCAATTTTCTTCATCAGTTTTGCGATCTGCTCACTTTGTTCACTGATCTTCTTGTCTTTCTCTTCACTTTCCCTGGCGAGCCTGTTTAGCATAGCCTCAAGTTCAGCTATCTTCTCCTCCATGTTGATGGGTTTTTTGCTTTTTGGACCCGGAACTTTGGAGGTATTTATTTTCTGGACCCCCATATTTCAAAGCTTTTATTTTGGACCCTATACTTTGTCTCCGGCAACAATATGGACCCTATACTTTGTCTCTGCCAACAATATGGACCCCCATATTTCAAAGCCATTATCGAATTTTTTTTCTCTCGAAAATTTTCCAGCCGCAACTTCTTCTTCCTCTTCTTGCACGATTTCCAACCCCCATATGAGCATAAATTTGACAAAATAGTTACTAAAAATTACCAAAAATTACAAAAATTTAACTTTTACCCTACTGTTTTTACCCATCAATTTTACACACCCTTAGCTGTCAAAGTCTGGTCAATTTCAAAACAACTGTCAAAAGAAGGAAAAAATGATAAAAGGTCATATCGGGAAGTTTTGACAACAATTAGGTCATCGTCGGAGTCAAATATAACTTTTCGGCCACATTTTTTGGGTCCACAAAGTATAGGGTCCAAAATATAAACTTTGAAATATAGGGGTCCAGAAAATAAATATCCTCAAAGTTCGGGGTCTAAAAAGCAAAAAATCACCATGTTGATAGTTATCCCGTCGCTTGAATTGAAGGTCGAATTTGACTTCTTGGAGAAAGAGATGAGAGGCAGAGATGTCCCACCGAGCATGCCAAATTTGTAAACACAAATTTCCAGTCTAAAATAAATAAAGACAGGAAATTGAGAAATAAATTAATCTATATTAATATTTGAATGTATGCGGATACAATCTCTTTATTAAATACAATAAGTAGTCCTTTGATTCGATCTCCTGAAATTTGGGTGAGCCGAGGGCGTGGACGCTTGATCTCGATCTCGAGTGCAGGTCTAACTAAAGTACTTTGTAGCAGTTCTTGAGCTGAAGATCTTGAGCGTTGATCTCCTTAGTGCTTGGTAGCTGGAGGTTACTCGAAGGTTGGCCGTTTGCAGGTTGAAAATTGGTTGCAGTTCTTCAAGTTCTTGGATGTGAGGGCTTGAGTGCTTGGTCTTGATCAATGAACCAGACGAAGATGACTGCAGTCTTTGATATGATGAACAAAAGTTGTTGAACTAGCAGGCGTTGGTCCTTGGCGCTTGATAGTTGGAGGTCGCTTGTAGTTCGATCTTCTAAAGGCTTTGTGAGTCTTACCGAAGAACTCTATTGTTTTTCTTGATCAAGACGTGTTGAAGACTTGCAGACTCGATCTTGAACTTCTACAGACTTCGATCCTTGGCGCTTGGTAGTTGGAGGCCGCTGGCAGTTTGATCTCCTGGAGCCTCTGGATGCTGACTGTCGAATCTCCGGGGGTGTTCAAATGTAGGGGGAGGACCCCTATTTATAGGCTCTGGAGGCCTAGCCCCTAGGGTTTGAGTTGGGCTTTAGGCTTGGGCCCAAGTTAATTAATTATTCCTTTAATTTTAAATAAAGAAATAATTACCATTTTCTCCATCATTATTGACACGTGTCACGATGTTATTCGCCACGATAAATTTCCATTTAAAATTCAATTAAATGGACTGTAGTAATTAATTTAACACATGGAGGATAATATTTGGACAAATAAATTAAATTTATTTTCCAAGTGTCATTTTTTAATTGGTCGACAAATTTTTGCCTCTTACACTCACATTTCATGGATGTGTTCATGAAAGCTCTACAAAAGACCTAGAATTTTGAGCCACTAAGTCATCAGTTGTGATGTATATTCATCATGCTTCAGCCTCACAAGGGGACGTGCAAGGTCCATAGAAGGTGCATTGATACCACATTGGTACAAATATGTGACTTGGCTATTTCAACAACCAAACAAATATAAAGTTGGCTCCAATTTTCTCCAATCTCCCTCATGGTAGTTAACTTTATGAATGGAAGCCATAAAGGACCAAACCACCTTGGTTCTAGAAGAATTCCTAGCTATATATGAATGACACAGCAAGCCCAGTAATTCCAGCCACATGAGAACCCAAAAACACAATCCATGCAAAGGTTTTGTCATCTCAATATTTATTAGATTGAGGTCTTTGCAAGGGATCAGCCCTAGGAGTCTTTGAAGGGTATCATTCAAGGTTTCCGGAAAGCTACCCCATGTCCAGGATGAGGCACACCCATGTTCTAACAAAAAATTACTTAGAGGTACCCTAACTTTTGAAGAAACAATTTTTTGGTACCCTAACTTTTCAAAACTAATTTTGGGGTACCCTTACTTTCAGGATTAGAAATTACTAGGTGAATTTCTAGCGAAACTCCAATTGATTCAAATGATTTTCGTCCATGAAAACAAAAGGCATTTTCATCCACAAAAACACTTAATCAATTTCCCACCTAAAACTCACAGGTGAATACAAATCATTGGCCGGAAATTCACCTAATTATTTCTAATTCTAAAAGTTAGGGTACCCCAAAATTAGTTTATAAAAGTTGGGGTACCAGAAAAATATTTCACCAAAAGTTAGGGTACCCCTAAGTAATTTTTGCATGTTCTAAACTTCATTTTCATGTCAGTTTGTTTTACCTAGAAAATCAGTTCTGACAGGTTGTGGTGTTTTGCTTCGTACATGCTCATTTGGTGTCCAAAAAGGTTGATTCCAAAGCCATTGGAACCTTTAAGGAGTCCTCTAAGACTACCCAAAGAGTGTACATGACTGATTTTGAAGGAAATTTTCTACAACTCCAATAGTCCGAGTATGTCAAGAAAGGTTCTATTCTAGGCAACATGGGTCTGCAATCTTAAAGGGTTATTTTGGTCCTTTCACCCTATGCTCAAGTTACCTATAGTAAATATATATTCCTAAGATGATTCAGCAGCTTGTGGATAGTATGGAAGGGTAATTACTCAAGAGGAGGTGGAGTTTATGCAGGGAACTCATTAAACACAAGTGCTGGTCTAATAGAAATCAACCAGGCAGCAACTTGAGTTTTGTTGGCTTTTGTTCATGCTAAGCGATGCAATTAGAGTTGTAACTTAGTCTAAGTAGCTCATTTTAATGTATTTTAGCTTAATTAAGCTAGTTTAGAGGTTTGTTTATCATTAGGAAACCTTAATAGCTCAGTTTAGTTAGGTGTGCGGTTGCTTAGGTGTTGTATATATTCCAACTTTGTAATTCATTATTATGAGTTTTATGAAATAGGTGGAGCTTTGTTGCTTCTTCTTGTTTGTGAGTGTTCTAATAACTCTCAACATTTCTACTTGGCTGTATCTAAGTTGTGGCAAACTTAGTGGTGATAGGTAGAGCTTGATTCATGCCTATGGTGGCGTGACCCGTATCCTTTTCTGTGAGTTGAGTGTCGCCCTTGTGTTTCTTGTTGTGGTGTAGGCTGTATTAGCTATAGCACAAGTTTATCTTTTGTTCTTTGTTTGTTTTCCTTTCCTTAATGTTGATTTGATAACAAAATCAACTTAGTTGACTTCAAATCAGCCCTAAGAGAAGTCACTTGATGTTGTCCCCAGCTCGTTGCACTCAGATTAGTGAGCTACACATACATCAAACTACTTGACTCATTCTTTAGTTTCCCAAGTGCAATGTTGAAATCAGTTTCATTGTATGCATTGGTACAGTTCTAGAATAGCAACTTAAGCTCATGCCCCTTGTGTTGTTTGTGCCAATGTGCATAAATGTGTCTAGCACATTTTTTATGCTCCGCCTTTGGGAGTTGAGCAGTAACCGAATGAGTAATGGCCTGCCATATAAATGACCATTTTCATAAATAAATAGTTTACTTGGGAGCATAAGTAAAGATTTAACATGAGAACATAAATAAACAGGCATGGTACCTTGTGTTAGTCTGATATTAAAGCCTAACCTTCGACATCTCTGCTCCAAATACAAGCCTTCACAATAGACAAAAACCATACCAAACTATCATTATTTTCACCTCAGCCACTGTCTAGGAAAGGGGAAATATTTGATTATTCCCATCAAATCCAATGGCAGTTAACAAAGTTCCTCCAAGGAAAGTCTTAAGAAAGGCTGCATCTATGCATAACTCGCCTCTGCAACCACTTAAAATCCCACTTCTTGTCCATAAAAGCAAATGAAGAATCTTTGAAAAATTGGGATTTCTTTTTGAATTTCAGGGTTTATTTGAAGAACAAATGTAAAGTAGTGTTTGAGCACTTCAACTCTTCAAGATATCTCCCAACCTTGGAAGCATGGAACCATGAAGTAACATGCCTGCAACTTGTTTAATCTTGGAAGCAACCCAGTTAGTCATGCATAATCCGAACTCAGCCATCATAAGACCTTGTATTTCTTTTGCACACAAGCAAGGCTTTTCCTTAAATTTCATTAAAAAATGACTAGCTTCCCAATATGGTTTCAATTGTCTGTTTTTGCTCATGTCTCTCGTGTATTTGTAAGAACTATCAAGTGTTCTGACCAAAAAGGTAGCCATCTTCTTGTACTAGGAGCAATAAATATTGAAATTGCATCATTGCTTACAAATGACGTGCATCTTCTTCCTCTGCCTATCATACACTTTAAACTTCAAGTTATACCCTTGGAAAGAGGATACTTCTTGATCACATCGTTGAACTTTTGTGTAGTGCCGAAAGACATGCCAACTTGTTATTTCATCTTCTTAAAATCTGTTTTTCATCAATAGTAGATGACCTTTTCTCCCTAGTCAAATTCGTCATTTGAACCATAATTGAGCATCTCATTATTAGAGTTCTCATATTCACTTCGAACCTCATTTTGTACAATGTAATTATGGTTATCAATGCACTCATCACCACCATTACCCAAATCATATTGAACAACTACTTGTTTAATAAATTTTTCTTCACCCCTAAAGTCATGAACTTTACCTCTTGCTTCATGCCATTCATTGTTACTAGTGTCAATATCATCAATAACATCATCATTTTCAAAATCATTTACACCTTCCCTCTCATCTTGTTCTGTAACCTTTCTCTTCCCTTAGAACAGCTAGTAGCTCTTTCATCTTCATGATAATTATCACTGCCACCATCTTGAGTTGAAGGTACATAATCACTAATATTATCTCCACTACTTGAATAACTCAATACATCATTCCATGGTATAGGTGAATCTAGTCTATTATCTTCCCAATCATACTCAACATCATCGGTAATATGCTTTCCTTTGCCATTGACAATAACTGTTGGGATAGGATTGGCTTTAGGTTGGGCTCCCTTGGTTGCTGACTTTAAAGGTTGGGGTGCAATGGACTTTTGAGGAAATTGGGCTTCTTTAGGATTAGGAGTTGATTTGGATATTTAATGTTCAAGTTGTGCTAATTTGGGTTTGGGGGAAGATCGGCTAGGTTTTCCCTTTATTGAAGATGGGTCATCCACAATATGGCCAACATTTTCATCCATCCTAACATCTTTAATATTACCAAGTCCTGTAAGCTCTACAATCACTTCAGGTTCATTAATATTATGCATCACATATACATGTACCTTCTTATGTCCCCCGATCAATTCCATCATGTTCCTACATTCATCATCACTTGTGACCTTTTTAATACCATATTCCATGGCAGTTCCAGGGATTAAGTAGAAGAAATGCTCAAACATTTTCATACCCTAATTCCTTAGCTATCCTTTTTAACTCAAAGTATGAAAGTTTGTCAACATCAACTGGGTTTATCACCCTAGTCTTGCCCCCAACATAGTCCAATCTTTATCGAGATACAATTTCCCCTATGATGAACATGTAAACATATCTTATTACCCATACCTACATGACATTTCATTAAACTTATGTCAAAAAAATTAAAGTAGATGAAGATTAATCTAGCTCCAAATCCACATTTTAAAAAATAATGATTTTCACCCAAATCCATCAAAGTAATTTATAAATCAATAAACGGTGGTTAATTAAAGAACCAAAAAATTACTTAGAGGTACCCTAACTTTTGAAGAAACAATTTTTGGGTACCCTAACTTTTCAAAACTAATTTTGGGGTACCCTTACATTTAGGATTAGAAATTACGTGAATTTTCGGCGAAACTCCGATTGATTCAAATCATTTTCGTCCACGAAAACAAAGGGCATTTTCATCCACAAAAACACTTAATCAATTTCCCGCCTAAAACTCACTGGAAAATTCAAATCATTGGCCGGAAATTCACCTAATTATTTCTAATTCTAAAAGTTAGGGTACCCCAAAATTAGTTTTTAAAAGTTGGGGTACCAGAAAAACATTTCGCCAAAAGTTAGGGTACCCCTAACTAATTTTTCGTTAAAGAACAATCACCTATCTTATTGTAACGCCCCGGAAATTCAATTATAGAAAAGTCAAAGTCAAACTAACGTTAACTGACAAAACTTAGCGGAAGACTTCAAATTTAGTTTGGGCGTCACTGCCGTATCCCCGAAGGAATACAAGGCGAGAAAGGAAAACACAATTGTCTGCTAACGGTAACTATTAACAACTCAAAACAAAACTTTAAGATTTCATAACGAAAACAATATAAAAAGATTCAAGGACTTCTAGACTCGTCGTCCTCACTTCTAATTCCCGTCCCCAGCATTTAGATCTTCACCTGAAAACAAATCATTTCAAAAATGAGGGGGAAATCTCAATAATGTCTACCCCTAACGTTTAAAACAGTTTAAGTTCATTTCAATTCATTTTGGGGAGAGGGATCGAATCAAACGTTTTACAAACCTTTAATCCCATACTGTTTCCTCAACCCATCCAATCCATATTTTAATTTGCGGGCGGGATACCAAATCCCTTAAAGTAACATCGCCTACCAAAGGCATCAAGAACATCGCCTACCAAAGGCATAAATAATATCGCCCACCAAAGGCATCAAAACATCGCCTACCAAAGGCATCAAGAACATCGCCCACCAAAGGCATAAATAATATCGCCTACCAAAGGCATCAAAATTCTATCCTATATCAAGGAAGGAAGCCCTGATCTCCTGGTCCATAACCCTGCAGGTTGTTACACCTGTACAACAGGTTATCCCCCGAAACCCGCTTAACGTTTCCACTCGAATTATTTAAACAATTTTCAAACTCAACTCACGAATCTCAAGTCCAACCATCCCAAGTTATCAAAACCATTAACAAAACTTTGAATAAAAGACCATCCAATTTCTCAACTCAAATAAACCAAGATAACAATCGAAACAAAAATATTATCAAAACAGATGGTCGTATTTCCACAAAAGTCCCCTTTCGGGATGCAATTCTCAAAATAGATTATAAAACATCAAAACACATTTAAAGAGCATCCCGATAGGGATTAGAGCATAGACAATTACCTGAATAACGTCACAGTACAGCAATAAGGAGAACAAACTTGAGCTCACTATCGTCACGCACTAACTCGGGCCTAGAATAAGAATAATTATCTAATCAAAACGCGTTCTAACGAAGTTAGTATTAACTATCAACTACCTAACCTATCCCCTAGGAACACTTAGGTTCCTATCATTTATGATTTACACTTAACACACTCAAGGAATTATATAACAAGTTCACACATAAAATTTACTCAACAATTTTCATAAATAAAAGCAAGCAGCGGACAGATTGTAACGTTCACATAAAACGGGTCACAACTCGACTTCCCGACATCCCATGGGTCTGGTTTTGGACTTTTCGGAAACTTCAGGATGTCTACTAAAACTTCTATGTTGATGACCAAGCCCATATAAGTCCCGAAGGACTCTATAAACACCCATCATCCCAATTGGTCCAGATCTGACAGGTTTTGGTAAAAAGGTTATAACTCGGGTTATACAAATCAAACGTTCGATCCGTAAAATTCCTATGGTTCCTAACATCTAAGGGAACCTCCAGTTAAAAGGGTTCTGTCAAAGAGTAACTATACTAATCGTGGCAACCCGATCTTTAGACACTAACAAAACTGTCATGTTACCGGTTCTTAATAAATTTGTAATTTCGACTCTAACTTTTACCAATTGATCTCCGGGTTCTAGTTTGAGCTCAATACAGTAACTAAGGTCTAAGGTATAAAGTCCAACTTAGCTAGGTCCAACAATCAAACTTTTAACATTAACCCAATTTAGAAAACATGGAAACACTTTACTAATTTTAATCCATCCTAAAATCAAACAAGAAATATAATACTTTAAACATGAATTATTTACAAGGTTATAACAGTAAAGCAAGAATTTCAAAGAACAATAAAAGGTGGTTAAACATGTGGTTTCTTTAATCAAGATTCAAGGAGGTCTTTAGGAAGTATAACATAAGGTATAATATGACAAGTAACTACTAATCAAGAAAAACCCAACAACCAATTCTTTTACTAACTAAAACAAGAATTCAAGAATCAAGAAAGACTTAAAGAACATGTAATATTTAACAAGAAACCTAATTGATTTTCAAGAATCAAGATTTAATAAGAAACGAATTACTAACAAAGATTGAATCTAAATTAAACAACTTAATTTATTAATCAAGAATTTAACCTAGATGTTACACTTTCCAATTTCGTGCATATAATAATATAGTGATCTAATATGATTTATAAGGAATATAAAGAATTATAAAGAAACACTTTTAAACCTAATAACCAACTATTACAACTTAATCTAATTACAATTTACAACATAAAATTACATATAACAAATAAACAAATTACACATAACAATTAACAATTTACACATAATTACAACCAAGAAAAACTTACAAATAATTTTCCCTAAATTACAAAATTACAGAAATAAAAATAATAAAACTAATAATAATAATATTAATAATAAGAATAATAAGAATAATAATATCAGAAATAAAATAGAAAGAAAACAAAAGAAAGAATTTGGTTAAAATAAATTAGGGTTTACGTTAGGGTTTGGGCACGGGTTCGGGTTCCGGTGACTGGACGGTGTCGACGGCGGCACGAGGGGCGGCGGTCAGAGGCGGACGGGCGTCGGAAGGTGGTTGTCGGACGGCGGTGGTCGGCGTCGAGACGAAACGACGACAACAACAGCAGCGGCAGTGGTTCGACTCTCGACAGCCTGCGACACTGGGTTCGGTGGTGGCGACGACGACTCCGGCGGTTGGCTGCGACTCCGGCGACGAGGATAAGAGCGGCGGTTGCGGTGGTGGTGGCGCGGCTGGGGCGGTCGAGCAAAGGGAATAAGAAACAGGGCTCGAGAGAGAGAAGGAGAAAAGAAGGAGAAAAAAAAAAGGTGGTTGGTTGCGGTGGTTTCCGGCTGTGGTGGCGGCGATGCAGTGGCTGGCCACTGGGTGGTGGCCGAGGGAGAGAGAGAGGGAGAGGAGAGGAGAAAGCTAGGGTTAGGGTTTAGGGTTTGAAGATTAGGGTTTGAGGAGGGAGAGAGAGGTTTTTATACTATCTAATACTTAAGGCCCAATTAACACTCCTAACCCAACCCAACTAAAACAATTAAAAACTTATTTTTTTCTAAAAATAACTAATAATACTAATAACAATAATAATAATAATAAAAATAATAATAATAATAATATAATCACATAACAAATAATATTCACGTAATTAATCACATAACTCAATAATATTAATAGTAATACTAATAATAAAAAGAGTAAAACTAATAATACTAAACCCATGAAATTACCGATATACCCTTGTTAGTCTCTCACGATCCTACGAGCTCAAGTGTTAGCAAAATAAAACACAAACGAATAATAATAAATAACGAAGTCAAACCTAATTTACTAACGACGTCACGATCAACATCTTTGGATTTTTTCGGGGTTTTACATCATTACCTTCTAAAAAGAAGTTTCGTCCTCGAAACTTAAACTTAACCCTAACGGTCCGGTAAGGAAACTAACGGTTCCATTCCTCCTAAAACTCGAGGTTTTACATCATTACCTTCTTAAAAGTAGTTTCGTCCCCGAAACTTGACGCGCCTTAGGCTTGGAACAAGTGAGGGTACTTCTTCCTCATTTCGCCTTCATTTCCTGTGTTGCTTAGTCGTGGTATGATTTGCCCATCGTACTTTTACCAAGGGAACTACTTTCCTCGTAAGCTGCTTTTCCCTACGGTCTAGTATCTCTAGCGGTTGCTCTTCATAGCTCAGATCTTCTTGCAGTTGAAGCGGCTCGGGATCAATCACGTGAGTCGGGTCCGGAACGTATTTCCTGATTTGTGATACGTGGAAAAGATTGTGCACTCTTGGAAGTTCTCCTGGCAGCTGCAACTTGTAGGCAACCTCTCCGATGCGTTCCAAGATTGGATATGGCCCGATAACCTTGGTGTCAATTTCCCCGACTGGCCGAATCTCATAACTCCCTTCGTGGGTGAAACCCGCAAAAACACGTATTCCCCTACTTCGAACTCTAAAGGTCTTCTCCTTCTGTCAACATAACTCTTTTGTCGACTTTGTGCTGCCTTCATCTTGTCTTGAATGATCCGAACCTTCTGAGTAGTGGCCTGTATTAGGTCCGGTCCGATCGTTAGAGCTTCATCGATGTCCTGCCAACATAGGGGAGTTCTACATCTCCTTCCATACAAAGCTTCGAAGGGTGACATCCCTATACTAGCATGGTAACTGTTGTTGTTGGAGAACTCAATGAGAATTAACTCGTCATCCCACGAGTCCTTGAAATCCAATGCGCATGCTCGTAACATATCTTCGAGGGTTTGGATGGTCCTCTCTGTCTGCCCATCTATAGCTGGGTGAAATGCAGTACTGAACTTGAGCTTTGTATCAAACGCCTCTTGTAACTTTTTCCAAAAACCAGACTGGAATCTGGTGTCTCTGTCTGAGACTATAGAACTGGGTACTCCATGTAACCTTACAATCTCCCTTACATAGGCTTGAGCTAGCTGATCTAGGGACCAGTTGTTGGCGATGGCTAGGAAATGAGCTGACTTGGTCAAACGATCTACAATCACCCATATTGCATTGTGTTTCCATTATTTCCGTTGCTTCCATTGTTCCCTCCACTTCGGCCCCCTGTCGGCTGCTGAGGGCACTGGCGTACCTGATGTTGGAAACTCCCGCAGTTGAAACATCCTCCTCGCACGTTCCTTGCTCTACAATCCCGTGGATAATGGCCTGGTCGACCACAAACCTTGCATATTGGAATATTCGATGGCCTACGCCCCGAAGACTGATTTCCCTTCTAGTTGTTAGGGCGGAACCTCTTCTCCTGATAATGTTGAGGTGGGTTAAAACGGGGTGGCTCTTTCCTCTTTTGCCCCTGTATGCCTAACTGTCGTTCCATGTCATGCATCACCCTTTCTACAGTGAGGGCAACGTTCAGCATGTTCTGGTAAGACGTGAACTCTCGCGATGACATGCGATCCTGAATCTTGCAGTTCAGTCCATCCCAGAAACGGTCCATCCTTAGCTGTTCAGTGGCTACCAAAGCAGATGCAAACCGAGATAGTTCGATGAACTTTGCAGAGTAGGCGAGCACGCTAGTTTCCCCTTGACGCAGATTCATGAATTCTTTTTCTTTCGCCTTCTGGAGAGAAATTGGGTAAAATCGATCCCTTAGCACAATCTTGAAGCGGTTCCAGTCGAAACCCGGTTCAGTCCTTATTTCCTTCACACTGGCCCACCACAAATCGGCCTCTTCCTTTAGGTGGTAAGCAGCAAAGTCCACCCTTAACTCCTTAGGACAGTGTTTGGTGTCGAAAATCTTCTCAATCTCCCTAACCCAATCTTCAAAGACCTTGGGGTCAGCTACCCCGGTGTAAGTGGGGGGGTTGAAGCTATTGAACCTTTGGAAGAGAGCGGAGGGATTATTTTCCCTTTCTCCTCCTTGTCGATCCACCACCCTCTTCAGTAGATCCTCGTGCTTGTTAAGCATCTCGATCATCAGCAGGCTAGCAAGGTCATTCCCTGGTGTTGTTGTACTCGGCCCGGATATCAAGTGAGGAAGGCGCTGACGCAGTTCAGTCGCGGTTTGAGGGCGCTGTTCGGCTGCAGCTTGCGGGCGCTCCCGATTACCGTGGTTGGGTTGAGAACCGTTCACGTCCGACATCCTGGTTCAAAGGGTCGATTTAGACTACTTAAGGGTTTTCCAATCCATTGTCTCAACATCATACTAGAGGTAACTACTTGGTCCGGTCTTCTCATAGGGTGCTAAACAATACGAAATTGTAATTCTATTTCACCAAGTAATTTCTTATGTCATCAACTTATTTCATGAATTTTCATCACATACTGAAAGGTCACATATATACCTGTATCACAAAACAAAACTTTTATGCACACCAATGTAATCATATGTACATCTTTCCCCATCGGGGCAAATACCCAAAAGAAACAATATACCAATATCCAAGTTATATCACAGTTCAACAAAAATACAAACGTAACAGCTATACACTCCTCCTCAACACATCGTGGCCATCCCACTCAAATGATCCTCCTGCATCGAGGGTTCTTCCTCGCTGAAACTGGAGTCCACTCGGGATCACTCGTCTCATCCCCCGAGCCCTCCTTGGGGTCATCTCCTGTCCTCCAGTCCACCTCATCCTCCTCCTCGGGCGGGATCTCATGCTCGAACTCGACGGCGGGTGCAGCCGTGACCCTAGAGGTCACCTCGGGCTCGGAACCCTGTGCGCCGTCCTGTGTGGGATCCTCCTCCGGATCTTCTTCAGGGTCATCCTCATGATCCTCAATTGGTGCAGGAGCTGGGTTCACTTGAACCCTCTCTACTCGGCGCATCCCAATCCGGGCGATCCTAGAAAAGACCCCCGGGATTCGGTGCTCTGGCTCTACCCGGTACCTCTGACACCAACAACACAGGTGTGGGTACCCCTCCTCCGAAAGCAGGGGTGGCAGCAACGACGGCACAGTATGGCCCCACCAGGGATCGTCTCGTAAGGTGAGTAGAAAAGCGTTGGCCTGAGCTTCCTCATTGCCACGCAAGCAAGAGTTCGGGACATCCTTGGTGTATCGGTCGATCTCATCGTAGAAATTTAGCATGTGGGTTCCCAAGTACCCAACAGGAGGAATGGGTGTGTAGCGGTGAAAGCACGGCGTGGGGTGCTGGTGACAGTGTGTGCGTTGTGCAATCCTACAAGGTCAGAACGCATTACACATAAAATACTGATGGTATAATCAAAAATATTTAGGGAAAGCATAAAACCTTTTTCCCCCATCCTACGCTCATCACTCCGAACTTAGCTTCCTAGGGTCCATCTAAACATGAAGGAGTCTGAGGAGCTACTAGGTCGCAACCCAGAGCTCTGATACCATTCTGTAACGCCCCGGAAATTCAATAATAGAAAAGTCAAAGTCAAACTAACGTTAACTGACAAAACTTAGCGGAAGACTTCAAATTTAGTTTGGGCGTCACTGCCGTATCCCCGAAGGAATACAAGGCGAGAAAGGAAAACACAACTGTCTGCTAACGGTAACTACTAACAACTCAAAACAAAACTTTAAGATTTCATAACGAAAACAATATAAAAAGATTCAAGGACTTCTAGACTCGTCGTCCTCACTTCTAATTCCCGTCCCCAGCATTTAGATCTTCACCTGAAAACAAATCATTTCAAAAATGAGGGGGAAATCTCAATAATGTCTACCCCTAACATTTAAAAAAGTTTAAGTTCATTTCAATTCATTTTGGGGAGAGGGATCGAATCAAACGTTTTACAAACCTTTAATCCCATACTGTTTCCTCAACCCATCCAATCCATATTTTAATTTGCGGGCGGGATACCAAATCCCGTAAAGTAACATCGCCTACCAAAGGCATCAAGAACATCGCCTACCAAAGGCATCAAGAACATCGCCCACCAAGGCATCAAAACATCGCCTACCAAAGGCATCAAGAACATCGCCCACCAAAGGCATAAATAATATCGCCTACCAAAGGCATCAAAATTCTATCCTATATCAGGGAAGGAAGCCTACGATCTCACAGTCCATAACCCTGCAGGTTGTTACACCTGCACAACAGGTTATCCCCCGAAACCCGCTTAACGTTTCCACTTGAATTATTTAAACAATTTTCAAACTCAACTCACGACTCTCAAGTCCAACCATCCCAAGTTATCAAAACCATTAACAAAACTTTGAATAAAAGACCATCCAATTTCTCAACTCAAATAAACCAAGATCACAATCGAAACAAAAAGATTATCAAAACAGATGGTCGTATTTCCACAAAAGTCCCCTTTCGGGATGCAATTCTCAAAATAGATTATAAAACATCAAAAAAAATTTAAAGAGCATCCCGATTGGGATTAGAGCATAGACAATTACCTGAATAACGTCACAGTACAGCAATAAGGAGAACACACTTGAGCTCATTATCGCCACGCACTAACTCGGACCTAGAATAAGAATAATTATCTAATCAAAACGCGTTCTAACAAAGTTAGTATTAACTATCAACTACCTAACCCATCCCCTAGTAACACTTAGGTTCCTATCATTTATGATTTACACTTAACACACTCAAGGAATTATATAACAAGTTCACACATAAAATTTACTCAACAATTTTCATAAATAAAAGCAAGCAGCGGACAGATTGTAATGTTCACATAAAACGGGTCACAACTCGACTTCCCGACATCCCATGGGTCTGGTTCTGGACTTTTCGGAAACATTAGGATGTCTACTAAAACTTTTATGTTGATGACCAAGCCCATGTCAGTCCCGAAGGACTCTAAAAACACTCATCTTCCCAATTGGTCCTGATCTGACAGGTTCTGGTAAAAAGGTTATAACTCGGGTTATACAAATCAAACATTCGATCCGTAAAATTCCTACGGTTCCTAACATCTAAGGGAACCTCCAGTTAAAAGGGTTCTGTCAAAGAGTAACTATACTAATCGTGGCAACCCGATATTTAGACACTAACAAAACTGGCCTGTTACCGGTTCTTAATAAATTTGTAATTTCGACTCTAACTTTTACCAATTGATCTCCGGGTTCTAATTTGAGCTCAAAACAGTAACTAAGGTCTAAGGTATAAAGTTCAACTTAGCTTAGGTCGAGCAATCAAACTTTTAACATTAACACAATTTAGAAAACATGGAAACACTTTACTAATTTTAATCCATCCTAAAATCAAACAAGAAATATAATACTTTAAACATGAATTATTTACAAGGTTATAACAGTAAAGCAAGAATTTCAAAGAACAATAAAAGGTGGTTAAACATGTGGTTTCTTTAATCAATATTCAAGGAGGTCTTTAGGAAGTATAACATAAGGTATAATATGACAAGTAACTACTAATCAAGAAAAACCCAACAACCAATTCTTTTACTAACTAAAACTAGAATTCAAGAATCAAGAAAGACTTAAAGAACATGTAATATTTAACAAGAAACCTAATTGATTTTCAAGAATCAAGATTTAACAAGAAACGAATTACTAACAAAGATTGAATCTAAATTAAACAACTTAATTTATTAATCAAGAATTTAACCTAGATGTTACACTTTCCAATTTCGTGCATATAATAATATAGTGATCTAATATGATTTATAAGGAATATAAAGAATTACAAAGAAACACCTTTAAACCTAATAACCAACTATTACAACTTAATCTAATTACAATTTACAACATAAAATTACATAGAACAAATAAACAAATTACACATAACAATTAACAATTTACACATAATTACAACCAAGAAAAACTTACAAATAATTTTCCCTAAATTACAAAACTAAAAATAATAAAACTGATAATAATAATATTAATAATAATAATAATAAGAATAATATCAGAAATAAAATAGAAAGAAAACAAAAGAAAGAATTTGGTTAAAATAAATTAGGGTTTACGTTAGGGTTAGGGCACGGGTTCGGGTTCCAGCGACTGGACGGTGTCGACGGCGGCACGAGGGGCGGCGGTCAGAGGCGGACGGGCGTCGGAAGGTGGTTGTCGGACGGTGGTGGTCGGCGTCGAGACGAAACGACGACAACAACAGCAGCGGCAGTGGTTCGACTCTCGACAGCCTGCGACACTGGGTTCGGTGGTGGCGACGACGGCTCCGGCGGTTGGCTGCGACTCCGGCGACGAGGATAAGAGCGGCGGTTGCGGTGGTGGTGGCGCGGCTGGGGCGGTCGAGCAAAGGGAATGGGAAAGAGGGCTCGAGAGAGAGAAGGAGAAAAGAAGGAGAAAAAAAAAAGGTGGTTGGTTGCGGTGGTTTCCGGCTGTGGTGGCGGCGGCGGTCTGGTGGCGCGGCGCGGCTGGGGTGGTGGCCGAGGGAGAGAGAGAGGGAGAGGAGAGGAGAAAGCTAGGGTTAGGGTTTAGGGTTTGAAGATTAGGGTTTGAGGAGGGAGAGAGAGGTTTTTATACTATCTAATACTTAAGGCCCAATTAACACTCCTAACCCAACCCAACTAAAACAATTAAAAACTGATTTTTTTCTAAAAATAACTAATAATACTAATAACAATAATAATAATAATAATAATAATAATAATATAATCACATAACAAATAATATTCACGTAATTAATCACATAACTCAATAATATTAATAGTAATACTAATAATAAAAAGAGTAAAACTAATAATACTAAACCCATGAAATTACCGATATACCCTTGTTAGTCTCTCACGATCCTACGAGCTCAAGTGTTAGCAAAATAAAACACAAACGAATAATAATAAATAACGAAGTCAAACCTAATTTACTAACGACGTCACGGTCAACATCTTTGAATTTTTCGGGGTTTTACACTTATTCTCTTGAATGTGAATTCACGTCCTTTGGAACCAAATGTGCCACTTCAATCTTCTTCAAGTGGTGTAAATTTTGAAAAGTAAAATTATGATTCATTTAACTTTTTTTCTCTCCATTACCAACACAAATCAAATCGACCATCTAGAAAATAAATGGCGATGAAAAAAAAATAGGGCTCACAAAAATGTAGGTTTTCATTTATTTTCGCAAGTATTGAGGAAGACAGGTATTAAAGGGAAAAGGGGAGTAGCGGTAGAAGTGTTGTTCCATCACAATTAAGGCAAATTCTAATCTAAGACGGTCTTATAGTAATATTAATGTAAGACGGACGTGTGTAATTCACGGCAGTTCCACTACGCATTTGTTCAATTATTTTCTCATAGATTTTTTGTTTTCATGCACTGTTATATACAATAATTATCATTTGTTTTCAATCACAAGTACACTTCAGCACACCACCGAGTTACCACCACTTGACTCGGTGACGTCCCACCAGAATATAATTTTATTTTATTTTGGGACCACCAGAATCCAAAAAGAAAGTAGGGAATATTTTTATACAATTGGTGAAAGTCGGGATTATATATATATATATATATATATATATATATATATATATATATATATGGGAATAGATCCAGTGAGAAGGAACTTTAGGTGAGAAGGTGAGAAGAGAAGATCTTGGCCCTCCATCTAAGATCCGACGGACGCGATCAAATACCCACACATGTGCCAAAAATCCCAAAAACCACCAGTTGTATTAATAAAAACAGCTAGTGGTATTGCATTTGTAAACAAAAAAAAATAAAATCATTGATTATTTCCATAGAAAACGCATCAGATTGGACGTGATCAATGCAGTATCCAAATTGCCCTAAAATAGCATGGCAATCCAGATTATGGAATATGTCAACTAACAACCCAAAAAAAAAATTCAGAATACTCCATCAGATTGTAACAGCAACAGCACATCATCATCAAACGAATCAGATCCATGGCGTCAAGCAAGTTTGATCATCAAAATTTCCATCTTTTTTTTTGTAATATTCATGCATATGCAGTTTTTTTATATGGATGAAGTTTTCGGTTGTTCACAATGGGTAATTCAACATGTTTATTGGATAGATCAAATCGAGTATGTTGATTGAATAACATGTGATCTGTTGTATCGATATGCTTCATTGAAAATCATAATCACATAATAAATATGAATTAGTTGCATTGTGGTCGTGTGTTGATTACTAATGTGATCACACAAAATTCCCTAATCGACGAACTGATTTGTGATATGGAGACGGGCGTAGTGTGTGATCACAGTAGTAATCAACACATGACCACAGTGACGCCATAGTAGATCAATCGCATTGATATTGGGGTTCGTGGAGTGTTTTGATTTTTTTTTTTTACCATATATATTGTAAAATGGTTATGGCTTCGTATTGTAAATTTTTGATGTTTTGATTTTGGTCTATCTATTGTAGCTCAAATGGAGGTAGTCAGAGCCGATACGTTGCGCCACCTCATGTGCGCGGAAGATGCCAAAAGCAAGCCTTTTTTTGCAGTTGACCATTCACCAGAAGCATCAAAAGCCACGATTGATGAAGTGCGTGCGCGGAAAGTGGACATTTGGGCCAAACTTTATAAGTGCGTTGATGCAGCCTGGAACGACCCTGTGCGAATGGGCATGATGAATGGTATGCTTGATGACATACTGTCCAAGTGGAGTGCCGGCCTAGACGGATGTGGCAACAGGAGTGTAGCTGATGATGTTGAGATATGCTTTGGGGTCCCAATCCCTCGAGAGGCATCCATCAAACCACCCCCCGCATCGGTGGCAAAGGGGCGCGCAAAGCGGAAAAAGAGCGGCATCGAAGTTGCGATTCAGCAAAAAGCATCAGCGAGGCGATGTCATTTTTGTGATCAAATAGCTAACCACGACAGTAGGACGTGCCTAGAGCGTTATCAGTAATGTTTGAAGTATTTAAATATTGTTATGTATTAGGTCACCATGAACGCACATTTTGGAACTTTATCAGTTCATGTGTTTTTTATTATTAGATTGGTTAATTTCACCATGAACACACTGATGTGTCAATTATGAAGATTGTTGTGGCCTTCCAACATGTCGCATGTCCACTATTGTGGCAAACACGATCATAGTTTACAGAAGTGTTGAAATGGTGTGTTTGATTATGTTTTTATATTCATTTTGTTGTTTTTCAAAATGCTATGCATATGAACATACGACACACAACACTGAATGTATTTTTAATCGAACCAATATATTTGTCAGACCACAATGAATAACTTTTGACCACACTATTTTTGTATATTTGATTATGTTTTTTATTTTTACCCTTTTGATCAAAATGCATTGCATTTGAATAAATGACAGACCACAATGAAAATATGTTCAATCAAACTAATATATGTTGTCAGACCACAATGAATAACCTTTGGCCACACTACATGTTGTGCCAACCATGATCATATTTTACAAAGGTGATGCATTGGTATGTTTGATTATGATTTTATTTTCATCTGTTGGTTTGCACAATGCATTATATGTGATATGGATTACTGTTGTAGACAATAATTTTTTATGAAGTCACGCGGAATATCATATGACCACACTATTATGTTTGTCTATAGTATCAGACCACACTCAAAAATATGGTAATCACACTAATATATTTTAATCACACTGAATATTTTTTATTTTCATCTTTTATGATCAGACCACACCGGCTATATTATAATCACACTGATATTGTTTAAGACAATAACATTTTATCAGGCCACACTGACTATATCATGATCACATTAATATATTTGTCTGTAATATCAGACAACGCTTAAAATATTTTAATCACACTAATACATTTCACTCTAACTTAATGGTCATGTGGCCATTGAGTCTTTTTGTTGCTTGATGTGGTCAAAGAGTTATTTAAGTAGATTACTCGTTGATAAAATAGATTTGTGTGTGTGGCCAATGATTTATTTACATACACTCGTGGAATGTGGTCATAATATAGTCAGTGTGGCCTCATAAAAATAGTATTGCATTAAATTATATTAGTGTGATCATAATATAATCGGTGTGGTCTAATCATAAAAGATGGGATTAAAAATTATTCAGTGTGATTAAAATATATTAGTGTGATTATTAACAATTTCATAGTTGCGTAAAAAAACATGCTCACAACAATTTCATAGTTGAACACGAATACGCGTACGTTAAAACACACCATAGTACAACATAAAATGGCCAACATGCCGATGTTTGCTTCAAAAGATAGAATATTGCACAAGCATCTGCGTAATACGAATATTTTGTGTCGTATGACACAAAATGACACCAAAAAAAAAAAGTACAACTGGTTGATCCAAAATGACAATTTTCGCCAGAGTACCACGCGTTTAAACTTATGCAACAAAATGACGCCCGACAAGGTAAACAAAAAAAAAGGTAAAACATCAATGTCAAACGCAGTCGTAGGCTGATGGTGGGCTGGACACGTGA
The DNA here is from genome assembly GCA_029582165.1 of Portulaca oleracea. NCBI lineage: Eukaryota > Viridiplantae > Streptophyta > Magnoliopsida > Caryophyllales > Portulacaceae > Portulaca > Portulaca oleracea. The sequence goes on along the minus strand of CM055868.1, from coordinate 28,930,808 downwards.
ACCGATCACCTCGCTAGAGCGAGTCTCAAAAGCTTGCTGCATGGCGGTCGATAGTCTTCTGCTTCCTCCAACGTTCGGCATTCCCGTACACAATCTCCCTGCTCTGGTTTTCACGGTGCATCGCCAAATTGTAATAGTAGTTGATTCTTAACGAACGTATTTTTGTGGCCCTCACCTGTGCCAATTATAATAAAACATATATTGTCAATGAATGCATTTTTGTCACATATTTTAATTACACGAGTATATGTGTGTTATCATACACTAACCTGCATCGTGTCTTCCTTCTTGAACCCCGACATCCAGTTTGTTGCCTGACCAAAAAACGTCTCCATATGGCTCATACAATAGATGTCGCTGTCGACGCCCTGGTCATTGAAGCGCCATCCCATCGTCGGCCTCTTCATGTCGCTATCACCGACGATCATTTCAGCAAAAGGATTACCAGAATGTGTTAGAAATCGGCGGAAGAGCGTTCTCTGTAACAATACGAACACCGAGTATCATAGGTATAATATAAAATTTTCATATAATATGTTGGCAGCCATTGTGATATTGCATGTACTAACCACGATATGATCAATGTGCCCATGAGCAATACCGACAGCGGTCCGGGTGTTGTGGTTGTCGATCAAATAAATGCAGCTACGTCTGAGGTCAGCACATCAGAGGAAGTATCATCCGTCCATCCTCGTAGGAGCAAACAACTACGAGATCGCACCGTGAATAGCAAAATGAAGCAATCATAACAACCACAAAGTACGACGCACTAATCAATACGAGGCTTTCACAGTAGTTGATGCATTTTGTTGTGTGTGGCTGGGGCATGCTGGATGTATAGGTCGGGCAATGCAATTGTGGACATATCACCATAAGTGTGGATCACATATTGCTTGTACGGATCACAATTATTACAGCCCGTCTCATATTAGCACATACTTAGATTATGCACATAAGCCTTACTAATGGCGAACAATATATGTTAGCGTGTGTAGTTTTTAACAGTGTAGCTCACATACTATTGGTGTGGTCAATATACCCAACTGGTAGTCATGTGTTGTTGATGTGGATAATTAATACATTAGTGGTACATGTGGACATACCCCGTAAGTGTGAATGTTTTATCTAACTAGTGGACACGCACGTCAATATTAGCATGTATTGCATGCACTGTCGTAGTGTGCATGAGGTGGCGGTGGTGGTGAGGGTGGGATATGATGTGGTACATGCTAAAGACAATTAAAAAAAAAGATTGCACATACCATGTCCAATTTTCCTACATCGATCCACTGGCATCTATTGAGTTCTGTTGATGTGCATGAAATGAACCAAGAGGTTGCTCCCTCTGAAAGGGCATCCCCTTCAAACCCTACATCAAATAGGTCACCCTGCAGGGTTGTCGGTACAAGTATATCAGTCATTGCAATTACATTGTCGTGAACATATAAGAAACGTGGGCGTGCAGTACTTACGAAACATCTCATGGGGATGAAAAATCTAAATGGGGCATTGTCGGACTTGTACCGCTCATCCTCGTTCAGCATTGTAGAGTGGATGTCTATGATTTTTAGTGACACTTGATTGCCGGGGGCAAGCGATCTAAAATGTAGTCTCGCAGCAATGACACCCCCACGAACATAAATCAACTCCCTGATTATCAACGAAAAAGACAGATTTGAAAATTTGTCAATTGCATGACTCATATCAATGAAATCTAAATTCACTACCAAAATGCGTATTACGTGGGGTTTTGACTCGGTTCCTCTTCAGTACTCAAAAAAAGGTAATTGCTGACAATCTTGGGGGCCTTTTTTTGCACAAGGTCCATCGAAGTCTCTCTGACACAATATGGCGAGCACAACGCACGCCCTGGGCGGGTATGCTCTCGCCTAGGATTGCAGCGCACCACCGGATCACCCGGTTGAACATCGTTGGCGGTCAACGTACCAATGTGGTTGTCAATAATGACACATGGGGTCACATGACTAGGCCCTGAGCTGGATGCGGGCGTTGAACGCGATCTCCTGATTAGATGGCCAGCCGGTGTCATATATGAGATAGGCACACATGAAGATGCCTACCTCCCTAATGACCCCCCAGACGATGTGTTTCTTAAAACGTGATTTGCGAAGTTGTTCGGTGTGGTCAACGATGCAGTACGTACTGACATTGAGCTGGCTGGGTGACCCGGCGTTGTAGTGAGATTGGGCACAATTGTGCATGCTTGTACACTGTTCGGCACAAGCTTGAGCGCACCCCCAAATCCGGTAGAGGAACAGCAATGGGGGTCGGGTGGTTGGGTGTTAACGGTGTGTTGTTCGTCAACATGTCGAGTGTGTGCCAATTCATCCACATCCGCAAGCACCCCAGCATGGTCGTTGTTTGCACCTGACTTGCCAACATGGTCGTGTGGCTGTGCAGGGCCATCCATACGTGCATCTGAATCTGCTACATCATGTACGCGCTTATCACTCCCGAATAGCTGCCGCGGTTGCACCGGGTTTACTCCACCTGGTCCTCCGCCGCCTGACTTCGCTGGACTGTCATCCGACTCATCTAGCAATCGGAAATCGGGTGCAGGTGCGTTAAGGATGTGGACCCTTGCCTCGACCGCATCAACTTCAACTAGTATCTCGCCAACTTGCGAAGATAGCCAAAACTGGCTAATGCATGGGTCCGCAACATCGCACTGGTCGTCACCTGCAACTGCGAGCGCGCACACAATAATCATGTGAATGTTTGAGGTTAAGGACATAATAATAAATGCGACACATTGACGACTATGTTCGCTATAACACACTGTCAATTTTGATATGACACACTGATATCGCGAATGATATTGCTACTACCAAACACATGAGACGCACTAATACATTAAACATCCAGACCACACTGATCGTGGTGTGACACCAAATAAATGCGATGTTTGCTGTGACCACACCTAAGACATATACAGACCACACAGCATGTTTGGACAAAAGCGACATTCATATTGTGCACGTGTTAGATATCTGTACATTAATATGGCATATTACCATTGGACGTTTCGCCATGCGGGACTGTCGGACGGCCATCCCCGACTACGTCCGCAACGGACGTTCTTGCTCCTGTAATTGGTTTCACATTCTGCTCTGAGTCCACCCTAGATACAGCCTGGCCGGCCCCCCTACCGAACACACGGCACACCAAAGAGTCGACTTGTTGGCGTACCTCGTTGATATCATCATGATCGGTGTAGAAGCTACATATATGGGCGACTTGCCTCTCCACATTATTCTTTGATGTCGCCCACTCCTCCAAAAACTTCCCCAACTGTCGTACAGCGTCCTGGAAAATTCAACCCCACGTCAGTCCACATACTTGATTGACATGCAGTACGGTCGGGTAGGCCACACTGGTAACACTGCCGGGGCCACAAAAGTGACTTACATGACCTCGACACAGTGTTGTCAATAATGACATGAGGGTCCTTGATTTTACCTGGAGTTGCATGTCTAAATGACTCCGCAACGCAACACCTGGTTGTAGACACCGGGATTTGCATCAATATAATCCCGACTTATTAAAAATGAGAATAAAACATTGAACGTCGGATACATCACTGGGCCAATATAGCAACGCAAAACAAACGAACGCAGAAGCGGCCCAGTCCAGCGATAAAACCCGCACGGGTTTTGTGTGAAGAAGGAGGCCCAGAACCAAGGCAGGCATAAAGGCGTGCCCCGGTCCATGGTTCAAAACCCGCGCGGGGTTTCCTTCGTCCAAACGCGTTGTTTTGCTGTGCCACATCAGCGATCCGTGTGCATGGATTATAAAACCCGCGCGGGGTTTCATTTCAAGATCCGGCGCCAAAATCCCATGCAAAAGCCCTTGATTTTAGCCCATGTGCATATTAACGTTGCCCTTGACTTGGATAATACATGATTGCATGGCATAATCCTTGGGATGTGTCCCTCCATTTCCCTCCTAAACCTCACCTTCTCCAACTATAAATACCCCCTCCATTCTTCCACTCATCTCATGAACAACTCTCATAAACCACCACCATTATACTCTCATTCTCACCTACTATCATCATAATCCTACCTACACTCTCTTAAACTCTCTCTACTATACACATTCTCACCATCCCCTTACTCTACCAAAATCACCACTCACATTTTATCTTAATCCCATCCCCATACTCACCCTTTCATCCATCAAGTCAAAGGAAGTCAAGGGTTTTGATCGGCGCATTCGGATTCTTAAACCAACGAGGTTCGTCTTTATGTTTCTTTTGTTATTGTTACTTTAATTATGTAATTCGTATTTTATCTTCATTATTTGTACATATTTTGTAAATCAAAAATCTCATTTTTTATATTGCATGTTAAGAATATAAAGTTTCGAAATTAATTAAACTTCTCCCAGCTCTTTTTCATTTAATGTCTATTTTAGTAGAGTTTGTTTTCTAACAGGCGAATTCGAGAGTTCTTATAATTCTCGAATTCTTAACCTTACCCCCGGGCTTAGAATCGGGTTTCGTAGACCGGAGTTATTTTTATTATTTTTATGGTTTGTCGGTTTCCTTAAATCGGTTGTCGACTCTTAATTCTTTTATAACCCGTTTAATTATCTTAAACATATGGGTTTACACCAAAATACTTAAAAATGATTTAGTCTTTTCCATACACTAATCCAAGGATAAAACCGAGAGAAAATGGGCTGAATTGATAAAACCTCGCGGTTTTATTAGTTTCACCATGTTCTCTGCGAGGAAAGGCACGGGTCCACCCATGGACACTTAAAACCCGTGGGTTTTAACAGCCCATGGCGCCCGCTTGCCTTCGTTGGCCTGATCCGTATTTGGGCCAAAACTGAATTATTTTTAAAGTATTTCGGTGCAATTTCGAGTGTTTAAATAAATAAAAACGGATTTATAAATAAATAAAGTTTCATCACCCCGGAAATGAATTTCGAAAATAAAAATATCCTTATTTAAGGATTAAGCAACCTATGTCGACTCCCGATCATTAAGTAGCGCATCATGGGAAAAGTGGTCTCACATTTTCCCGGGGTCCTACAGATTGGCGACTCCACTGGGGACTTAAACTTAAAAAGAGGGTAAAACTTGAAAAAATCGAATTAAATTGAAATTGCAAAAGGGAGAAGTTGATTTATTTCGCGATTTTATAATTCTTTTAGGCATCCTTTGCATACCTGGCCACTAATCGCGTCTTTTGACACGTTAGCACAAAGGTGACGGTTAAGTTATACCTAAGTGATTCCCTCGAGAGCGGGCGGGCCACTGCTTGTGGGATGCATCCTACATCGCCAAGCATTTGGTCCCCTCTCTCCCCGCGTTACACTCAAATGGCTTCCTTGAAGTTCTTTGAGCAATACCTCACACTCCTTACCTAAGGGTATGGAGCACGGAGATGAAAACATGCGGTAAGCCATGTAATCCAACCATAGAAAAATCCATGAATATAGAACCTTAGTTTAGGGCATCCTCTCATGTTGTATGCTATGCGCTATGTGCTACCCCTTCCCTTTTTTTCTTTCTTTTTTTGTTTTAGAGTCGACCCTAGTTTAGAGGTTTTGTTCTAGTCCGTATAAAATTCATTGGGTTGAGAAAATGATCATTTATTAATTAGAATAATTAACTCAAAAAGCATCATGGTTAGCCCAAGTGGAAGGGCCCATTTATGTTTGAAGAATGATTATTTTAATTAATAAATAAAAATTGACTTAACTTTGATGATATTATATGGCCCTTTACGAAATTCTCTTGATAAAAGGTCCCAAAATTAATTAAAAAGTCCAACAAAGTAGATGAATGGCATTTTAGATTGCATAATAGTCACTAGGCTTGAGTAAATTAATTTGTCGATTTAATTAATAAATCCACCGCATTTATGGTCGGCCTGTTGTTAAGCCCAACCATATTGGATTTGTTGATTAAGCCCATAAATTAATTATAACTCGCTTATTGTTGACTTTATTCAATCCTTCATAATATCCGTTTTCCTTGACTAAAAAAAAGAAGAAACAAATGCAATAAAAAGAAAAGTTGGGTCGTCGGTTTTGTCAAGCATTATTCTAGTCCGCATAATAGTCACTATGGTTTGAGCTGCCTGAATTAGTAGGCCAAGTTACAGATTCTCCTTAAAACGGTCGGCCAGTGGATTAGGCCCATCCGAATCTAGAAACACTGACTTGAGCTTATCGATTTACGACCCACTCGCTGTGTTTGACTTTGTGCGGCCCTTTATAATGTTTCGTCCATAGGTCCATATAGAGTTAGATCATGCACTCCCAAAAAGTGGGTGAGTCCCTTGTGTCAGCATATATGTGTCTAGTCAGTAGGATCATATAAGTTTTTAGGGCATGCATGCATTGGGTAGTATGTGTCAGAGTATGTCATTGAGTGTTCTAACTTTCAATTTCCATGCAGGCATCATTGGTGATCGACTCCGAGCCCGCATTCGAGATCCGCGAACTGGTCGTTTGATTCCAAACGCACATTACGATCCATCTGCAACTAGCAACAGCACCATGTCTGGAGAGCAATTCCAAGAGATCCCGGTCCAAACCGCCGAAGCCAACATCCCGAAGCATTTGGACGAGCTCTACACCAAGATGCAGGGTCTGGTCTTCCCTAATTCCCTAGAGCAGGAACAGAAGATGGGGAAAAGGTTAAATGAACAACAACAGGTGATGGATGGCATGCTGCAGGCCATCACTAAGATCAACACCTAGTTAGGGTTGAATGCTGAAAAGGATGACGAAGAAATACAGGGATATGAGTCTGAACCTGAAATCATCAAGATATCCCCAAATTCTGGAGAAACAGGGATATCTAAGACTAAGGTTAACACCCTGAAGTGTCGAAACCTACGAGGTGCCCCGCTGTTAAGGCTCTCGAGCAGAAGTTAGAAAACCTCACCAAGGCAATGAGCTCTGTGCCGGCTTTTGCTGACAAGTATTTAGAAGTTTCATTACCTGTTCAACCAACTTTGAAGATAGCTAACAAGGTTGAAGTGTCGAATATTAGATTCAAACCTTTTGAGAACCCTATTCATCATGTAAGGAGTTCATGAGGTTGGCGCCCTTGAATCGAATTGATGTTGACCTATACTCTACCGTCTTCCCATCCACTCTAGATGGAGAAGCAAAGGTATGGTATCACGCTCTGTTGCCCCAAATCAAAGCTAATTGGACTGAATTGTTCAAAGCATTCATCCACCACTACACACGCATCCAGAAGAAACAAGCTACAGTGGATGATCTAACCGCTATGGAGCAACGGGATGATGAGTCCTTTATGGATTACTTCGAGAGGTGGCACACAAAATTGTCCCACATCAACGAGGCAATTCCTCTCCGTCTGCAGTTATCTACCTTTAAGCAAGGACTCAAGAGCACTATCCAAGCACTTGGGGTATCACGTCGTCAAAGACTTCGATTACCTAAAGGACATATGTGTCCAATTAGAAGCCATGCAGAATGATAAGACAACTTCGCCTGGGTGGAAAGGGTCCAGCTCCAGTGCGGCTAGCCACCCTCCTAAAATCATGGAGACTAACTCTATCCAGCGCAAGGGGCCTTATGTACCGAAATATGAGACTTATACGCCATTGGATGTTCCTTATTCTCAGGCTCTCGACCGTCTGGCCAAGAAGGGTATCCTGATTTTGCCCTTACCAAAGGAGGAACCGGAAATCAAAGGCAGAAATTGGGATGCCAACCAATTTTGCCGCTATCACCGTTGCCGAGGTCACGACACCGAGAAATGTTGGACCTTAAGGAACAAGATAGAGGATATGATAAGGGCAGGGACGTTACCAATACCAAAAGCTGCCAAGAAACCAAACAATCAAAGTAATCCTATGCCAGAGCATGCAAATGCTATTTTATGTGGGGATTTCAGCTTCGACCCCTCTGCTTTGATTGTAGAAACAGGTCAACCTGTCCCCGAAATAGTTGGGTTCCCCGAAGGTCTACTCATTCATGGTATTTGGGATAGCGACGAGGATGATGAGCACGAGCATTCCGAGACAGAATGGATGGAGAAAGATGAGTCGGATGATGTAGCATTCCTTACTCGGTCTAGTTGTCACAACAATAACTGGAATACCACCATCCCAGTGGCTATTCCTAACCTTACACCAACAAATGGCAGTGACCATCAGACCTCCTCTGAAGATCCTCTCCTTTCTCAACTCAAAAAGACTAGGGCTGAGGTCACCATATGGCAACTCATATGCACTTCACATGCCCATAGGCAGAAGATGTTGGATGCCCTTACAGCACTCACGGTATCACCTGCAACAACTCCTGAGACTATGGTCGCCATGTGACTACCCAGCAAGAAATGATCACCTTTGGGATTGAAGATCTACCTCAGGGGGGAGCATCTCATAACAAAGCATTGTATCTTACAGTGCAATGCTCCAACAAAACTATCCCACTGGTTTTGGTTGACAATGGGTCAGCTGTAAATGTGTGCCCTTGGAGGACGGCACAGAAATTGGGAGTACAACAACAACACTTGGCTCAAAACGGTGTACAACTCAGGCCTTATGATAATTCACCCCGGAAGTCTGTTGGATCTGTGGTGTTGCCTATCACTACTGGTAGTGTCACTCGGAATGTGGAATTTGTGGTGTTGGAGATTCCATCCTCCTTTAATTTGCTGCTAAGGAGGCCCTGGCTTCACGAGTGTAATGTTATAGCATCCACTTTACATCAGAAGGTGAAAATGTTGGTTCAAGGACAAATGATCACTATCTCAGGAGAATCCATCAATGCTGTTTTCACTCCCAAACAGTCAACTCTCGAGGTGGAGCACAACTCAATGGACGAAGAACTCCACAATTTTGAGCTCGTGGCAATGATGAGCAAGGATGAAGCACCTTTTGACTTCGATCCCTACTTAAACCCCAAGGTACATGCTATGCTCAAGAAACAAGGACATTTCCCAGGAATGCCGCTAGGGAAGAACCCGAAGAATAAAATCTTTCCTGTGTTCAAGACTTTTAAGCAGAAGGGAAGGTTTGGCTTGGGCTATAAGCCCACTGAGAAAGAGGCTAGGTTCGCAAAAATGGCTATCATTGAATAGAAGAGAATGGACAATCCTCCCACCTTATTCCAAGTAAAGCCCTATGCACTCACTCTGAATGGACAATTTGTTAGGGAAGGTGATGACTTCCCTTACTATGGGTTTCATGAGCCATTCTATCTGAAGAACAAAGGAGTTCAAGTTGCTGGACTGGAAGTCTTCAATGATTGCTCCATTAATATGGCTACTGTCTTTGTTCCCGCTCGGGACAAACAACCACCATTAGAATGGACTCATCTTGCTGGAAACAACATCTTTGGCATCTTTGTTTGGGCAGAAGTATCGGAGAAATCAAGTCGATCTTTGTTATTCTACTGCCTAACCCAAGCTTTGATCCAAGTCTTATGATTGCTGAAGACAGAGAGGTTAAGGCGGTCTCGTGGGTCGATGCTGAGGAGAATAATTTTGCTTTATCTGTAGGAGAGTCTGTTCCTAAGGACATAGAGTCAGGTTTTAATGGTCTAGAGTCAAGTGAGTCTGGTCTTGAGTCTGCTGGCGATGTATTCCTTTCTCCATTCAATAAAATGAACCTTTCTTCTTACTCTGATTCTTCTTTCCCCTCTTCCCTGAGCTGTTGCGCCAATAATAATCTGGAATTTAATGAACCCTTAAAAGAATTTTCTAATGAACATGAGCATAAGATGGCGGTGTTGGAAGACACCATCACCATAAATGTGGGCACAGAAGGGCAACCTCGGGAGTTGAAGTTAGGTAGCTCGCTCACAACAGAAGAACGGGTGTCCTTTGCAGAGGTTCTCAAGGAGTTTGTGGATGTATTCGCATGGTCTTACGAAGATATGCCTGGGATTGACAGGGAAATTGCGGAGCATACCATCCCTTTGCTTCCTGACGCAAAGCCGGTTCGACAAAAGGCTAGAAGGATCAAGCCTGAATGGGCTAAGAAGATCGAGGAAGAAGTGATCAAGCAGCTTAACGCCAAGTTCATTAAAGCAGTCCAATATCCCGAATGGATAGCTAACATTGTCTCAGTACCTAAGAAAGATGGGAAGGTGCGCATGTGTGTAGATTTTCGAGACCTTAACAAAGCTAGTCCCAAGGACAGTTTCCCTTTACCTCACATCGATGTATTAGTGGATAACACTTGCGGACACGAGCTACTATCCTTTATGGATGGATATGCGGGTTATAACCAAATCAAAATGGTGGAAGAAGACATGGAGAAAAACTCATTCACTACACCATGGGGAACATACTGTTATGTGGTTATGCCTTTTGGTCTCAAGAACGCTGGGGCAACATACCAACGGACAACCAACACCCTACTTCACGATGTGATGCATATAGAGGTAGGGATTTATGTGGATGACATGATCGTTAAATCCAAAACAAGGGAAGGACACATTCCTAACCTTCGCAAGTTTTTCCTCCGACTTCGCAAATATAAGATGCGACTTAATCCAGCAAAGTGCTCTTTCGGTGTCACCTCTGGGAAGCTGCTAGGCTATGTGGTTAGCCAACAAGGCATTGAAGTTGACCCTTCGAAGATAAAGGCTATTCAAGAGTTGCAGCCACCCAGGACATAAAAGGAGATAAGGGGTTTCCTGGGACGAGTCCAATATATCAGTAGGTTTATCTCGAAGCTCACCATGACTTGTGAACCTTTGTTCAAGAAACTAAAGAAGGGAAGAAAAATAGAATGGGATGATCAATGTCAAGCGGCCTTCGACAAAATCAAGTAATATTTGCAGCATCCTCCAGTCCTCATGCCGCCAGTACCAGATGAGCCTCTACTCCTTTACCTTACTGTAACTAGCTCTGCAATGGGGGCTATGCTAGCTCAGAAGGCCAAAGGTCAAGAGAGCGCCATCTACTACTTGAGCAAGAAATTCTTGGACTACGAAAGTCGATATGCAGACATAGAGAAAATGGCTCTTGCGCTAGTATGGGCCACCAAGAAGTTAAGACATTATATGCTTTCACATAATGTATATGTCATAGCTGAGAATAATCCTATCAAGTTTATCATGGAACAGCCTACCATCAACAATCGCATTGCTCGATGGGTGGTCATGCTTTCGGAGTTCAATCTTCTATACTTGCCTCAGAAATCCATCAAAGGTGGGGTTGTTTCGGATTTCCTAGTCGCTTCTCCGTCAAAGGAACTTCTAAGCACTCACTTGGAATTCCCAGATGAGGATGTATATTTCACTGATGAAATCACATGGGAAATGTATTTCGACGGAGCTTCTAACCAAATGAGCTGTGGAGTAGGAATACTGCTGATCTCTCCAGAAGGGGCGCATGTCCTTATATCTGTAAAGTTGGACTTTGATGCTACTAACAATGCTGCAGAATATGAAGCCTGTATCAGAGGTTTGCAAGCCGCCTTGGCTTTAGGCATACGCCATGTAAAAGTCTTTGGGGATCTAGCCTCATCATTAACTAGGCTAAAAATACATGGAAGGTCCGGAATGAATGTCTCATGGCATATCAACGGAAGCTTTTCGGACTTGCCGACCAATTTGAGAAAATCAGTTTCCAGTACCTCTCAAGAGATCACAATGAATTAGCCGACGCCTTAGCCAAGTTGTCTTCAATGATATCCATACCATCAGGAACGCTTCAATTACCAATAGTAATGGAGCGACAATCTGAACCGGCATATGTTTGCCACTTAGAAGCGCAAGAGGAAGAAACTGAGGAATGGTTCTATGATATATACAATTTCCTTCGAAAAGGAGAATATCCAGCTGAGTTGGACGCTCGAGGACAGCGAGCAGTCAGGTCTCTAGCAGCACAATAACGCTTAGTCCAAGATCGACTCTACAAGAAGTCATCTACGGGCATTAATCTGTGTGCATATTGACATCATTGGCAAGATACACCCAACCGGAACAGGGGGACATGAGTACATATTGGTCGCCATCGACTATTTCACTAAGTGGGTGGAGGCAGCCTCTTTTGCCAAACTCACATCCAAACATGTGGCCAAATTCATTCTTCAAAATATTATATGTCGATACGGAGTGCCTCATGAGATCATTAGTGACAACGGAAGCCACTTTCGAAAGGAGGTGGAAGCCTTGCTCGCCACTTACAAAATCCAGCATCATCGGTCTTCGCCATACCGGCCTCAAGCCAATGGAGCTATGGAAGCGGCCAACAAGACGATATCAAGGATTATCAAGAAGATGGTTGTCACTTACAAGGATTGGCCGGATAAATTAGCATTTGCCCTATGGGGATACCGAACCTCTATACGAACTGCTACGGGGGCAACACCGTATTCTCTAGTATATGGGATGGAAGCAGTCCTACCAATTGAAGTAGCGATCCCTTCGTTACGAATAGTGGCCGAGAGTCAATTGCCAGAAGCTGAATGGGCAAGGGCAATGTTCGAGGAGCTGAAAGGCGATTGAGAGCATTACATAATTTGCAAGTATACCAAAATAGGATCACTCGAGCTTTTAATAAGAAGGTGAAAAGCCGTTCACTTCAGCAGGTGATTTGGTGCTTAAGGAGATGAGGGCACCCATACAGGATCCAAGAGGAAAATTTGCACCTAATTGGAAGAGTCCTTACATGATTAAGGATATTTTGTCAGGAGGGGCAACTCGGCTCGCTACTATGGATGGAGAAGATATAATCCAACCAACAAATTTGAATCAACTAAAGCGATATTACGCTTAATATCACCAAGCAACTGAAAAACTAATTTTTAGACACTTGGGATATACTTAATAAATGCTCATGTACTTGAGGAAAATAAAATCTGCAAGAACACAATATTTGTGAACAATATTTCTCCTTTATTAAAAATGCAAATACATTATTTGTAACATAAGAAAATTCAAAAGGCATAATTAAATAAAAGAGTATCCTGGCAAAGCAGTTTCAGTTCCTTCACTCATCCATCTTCTAATCTTGTTTCACCTTCTCTACTTCGCCAGTTGTCTCATGGTTGATCTCCATGTCTGTGGGTCCGTTAATTGCTTTCTCTTTGTCCTTAGGCTTATAGGCCCGCCTGCCTCATTTCCGTGTATCAACTCTCGGACCAAGTCTATCTTTTACTGAGTCCCTCGCGCCAAGACGGTCTTTTACTGAGGTACGAGGACCCAACCTTTCCTTCACAGGTGCTTGCCTTCATCTCGCTTCCCCAGCACGGCGAGATTCAATAGCAGCAATCAGCCATCCATGATAACCGGCATCTGCGATGTGAGACACATGTATTTTTGGCGGAGATTTGAGAGTTGGTCTTCTCTCCCAATACTTCAGCCATGACTCGATCATCGAACTTCGAAGCATCAATTGATCGGGGGTTTCACACAGTAGCTCAGGAATGTCCTGCTTACGGCCCATCTGGCGCTTCACTCGCGCCGGGAAATAAAAGGTCATGTGCGTCAAGCCGGCAAGACACACATAAGCATTACGGACATCATGGGTCACATACTCGGAAATGTGCCATCATTCGATCCACCATACAATCTCCCGAGGCTCCTTTAAGAACGCAATCCATTCCGTTACCGAGCGGAGGTCGGTGTACTTTCTCTTTCTTTGACAATAGTTCGCCAACGCCGATGAAGTCCGGGGTTCTTCGATGAGGCCCAAGTTCTCCATTAACCAGATCTGTCCAGCAATTAGCCAGGGTTAGAATTGCACACCAATTCTCCCAAACTATAAAAAATAAAAAATAAAAAGGGGGGGGGGGGGAACCCGCGCAGGTTTTGCAAACAGTAGGGGCAGAAAAGAGCAAATCAAACAATGGTAGGAAGGATACCTGAAGTAGCAGTGGGCTCCCTCGAAAGTCATGTTCTGGATTCGGATCATCCAAGCCCATCATGGTTTCCGCTAACATTAGGGGCACGGGGTTGTAGCCTCGGGACATGTCGTCGACGATTTGTATTAAATTCGCTGGTCTGGTTGTTTTGCCGCCATGATAAAAGCAAAACTCGCCGAGGAGACATAATACGAGCGCTCGCACTCGTATCACGGGACCAAATTCCAAAGTGTCAGGAGATTGAAAATATTCGACTATAGTTTCGAAGTGTACCTTTTCGCCGAATATCGCACTCCCGATGACCCGAGACGGAAGACATAAGAGCTCCTTGTATTGCTTGGGGTGTCCATTGGCGTTAGAGGCGACGTCGGTCGAGTAAAATGATTTATCCCTAAGATCGAAGACCATTCCTCCAGGAGCGGACAAAATTCCTTCCACGCGAAGCGAAAGACATGCATTTTCGGATCCCAAAAAGCCTCCGCCGCACGGAGAAAATCGTGGTTAATTCTCACTTGTCGAAGACTCAATAAGCTCGTCAGTTTGTATCTTCCGAGCTCTTTCTTTTCTTCCTTGGATAGGGTGCTCATCCAAGTTGCAAGTTTCTTCTCGAAAGCCATGAGAAAAGGGGGATGTTCTTTGTGTTTTTGGAAGACTTTGAAGAGGATGGATGATCACATGCATAACATGGGGTATTTATACACCTCCATTCAAGCTCAAAATGAAGAAACATAACCCAGCAACGATCACATAGCCGTTGCCCTCCATATCCCATGATTTCAGCCCATCAAGCAACGGCTAATAAAAAAAAAGGGAACTAAAATCAAAACCCACGCGGGTTTTGATGTGTCCAGGACCGCGTTCGCGTTCGCGCTCGCCCAAGCCCAAAAGCCCAGGCCTGCTGAGGGGAAAGCCCGCGCGGGCTTTCAGACGATATAGGCCGCCTCTCCACAATTCGGCCCACCCGCCTCTGATTGTATTTGGGCCATGGAATCAAATTGGCCCGTTTGTGTTATTTTTAATGTTTCGGATACTAACCCAATGATGTTCGGTTCTGAAAATTTTTGCTCGAAGTTTACTCTGACACTTAAGTTTTCGTTTCCTTCTTATTTCCTTTTCTTTTTGGGGAAGCGGGATTAAGTTGGGGATTAATCTCGTCATATAGAGAAATCGTTCAATGCATTAATAAAATAAAGTTGTGCATCCACCAAGTCTTGCATAAATAAAAATAAGAAATAAAATGCATAAAGTCTTGCATTAAAATAATTAAATAAAAAGTAATACAAATTAGCTTCTCATAAAAAATAAAAAAAAAAAAGAAGATGCATAGAGTCTTGCTTGTCATTGCTTTGATCACCACAAGGAGCCAGAATCGCCGCTGTCCTCCACCAGATCGGCACCAGCATAAGAAGTCCCAGTGTTAGAAGCACCAGCTGTACCAAAATAGGTGTCCCAAGAATAATAGTCAGAACCAGGTGCTGTCTGCGGCGGCCCAGACAAGGAAACTTCGAAAGGATGCACACTCGACGGTGATGATATGGAATGCTTCCGTGAACCAGCTAGCCATGAATGGTCAGGAACACGCTACTCAACAGAAGGGGTAGGCCATACAGGACCAGTTCTGTAACCAGGGGCTGGCCAACCGGAAGAGGTAGATCCCCCTAGCCAAGAGTGTTGGGGTGCAGACCACTCTTGCGTATCCGCAGGCCATGAAGGACCCATTCCAGGAGCCGGGACTGGCCACCCAGCAGAATAGGAGCCAGAACCAAAGGAGGAAGCATCGTATGGTGCAGGACGTGAGGTAGCGTCATCCGCTAGGGCCTGACCACCAGGATACCCTACGGATGCACCTGAGTCATGGTCCCTCACCACAATCTCTCGACCACGACGAGCAGAACGCACCCAAGCTAGAGTGCGCCGGGAGTGAGACGGCCGGTTGGTAGCACTCAATTCAGAAGCATCCTCCACCCAATAAGAATGAGGCTGGGTATCGCCACTTTACCCAACGCTATGATATGACCCCCCTTAGCCAGGATGCTCTTCCAGGGACATCTGAGCCATGTCTTCGTTCATAGGTCGACGACCTCTACTACCAGATCCACTACGATGTGACCCCGCAGAATGATGACCTTCGGCCATGATGCCCTTACCACGATTCTCCGGCACAACTGCCAAAGGAGGACGAGAGGAACCACCAACCTCCTCCCGTGATCGACCCCGAGAGGAGTATTCCCCTTCCAAAGAACGACTGGGGGCTCAGTACGAGGAACTCCGCGATGAAGCGTCGAGGTGGTTCGAGAGCAGACTCAAGATCGCCTCCATGTCGACGCCGGAGGTGTTCTCGCGATATTTGCCTGAGCCCGTAAATGACCGATTGATGTATTTCAACATAGTACTCCATTCTTTGGTCACTTGCCTGAAGACAGACCATCGTGGCTGAAAGGCGATAAAGACAAAGGTGACACATACATAATTGGCACATGAGGTAAAAGGAAGCAGCAAGGGACGAGGGATTACCGGTTTCCGATCAAACTCTTGGAGCGCGGAGCACTGACTGCTAGTCTCAACCTCCAAGAAACCACCGATCTTTCTCCCCGCCGGTTGGGCCTCCACCTCAGCAGCCATAGCATAGGGCCCCAACTACAAGACTTTATGGTTAGGAATCAATCAAAGGCACAACATAAAAAAAAAGCGAGAAATACCTACCACTCGGGGCGTTAGACGGCTCAAGTAGCGTTGGAATTCCTCCTTAAAATGCTTCTGAGGAACGTCATGCACGAAGTTGTTGAAATCTCGACCACGAATCCAATCTCCCAAGACGTTCGGATTGACGCGCCAAGGCTCGAACATATGCTTTGGAGGATCCTGGGGTATGATGCCAGGATATCCACCCAGGATCTGCCTCGTAGCTCTCTCCCCCAGGTACCATATGAAGCCCGAGGGTCCCTCCATCAGGATGCGGAGGCGAGTATCGTGCTCCACTTGTTGTAATGGGGTGGGCAGTCCATTCAAATCAAATCCCGCCCAGGGACGCTAGTTCACGTGGTCCTGTGAAAAAAAGAGAGAGTCATTTCAAGAATGGAGGCAAAAATAAGATAAAGATGTCAAGCATAAAGAAATACTGGGGTGAGGTCATCCAACACACGACGAATATGGTCAAGGCTGCCCGGCTGGAATTTCTTCCCTCGTATACCCTCGTGATCCAGTGGGATGGGGTATCTATTTTTCTTGGAGCGAATGCCCAAGGACAGGATATACTCATATGCCCATGACTGCATGATTATAAAGTCAAAAGAAATAGCAAAGAGTAGCCAAACTACAAAGAGAAGAGTCTCAGGTACGTACCTTGAGCACCTTCCACAAAGAAGGACCATACTAAAAGCGGGTATGAGACTCGTGGAGGTAAACGGGATCATCGTCCAGCGTCAATCTAACACCGCGACGAAGCCAGAGGAGGAAATTTGCATACGCAGCCTTGCCCCAATTCAAGTTCCGAACCTCGTTCAAATCCAGGAGATTCCGGAACCAGGTCAAAGTAATGTTATCTCCCCGATTGGCAAAAAGAGTAGCAGAAATAACATAAGCCAAAAAGATAAAGCGACGTTGATCTCCAGGCAAATTCTGAAAGTTGGCATCACAGATGGCTGCCTCGAAGTACGCATAGGCGAGATTGGCCAGGGTCCGACCTGGGCCTAAACGCGCTGACACTGGACCCAACAAGTCCAGAACCATCGGCGGGATCTCGGCGCTAAAGACTATGTCACGCCCACCCCAAGGAAGACCAGTGATCATAACGAAATCTGTGGGGGTAATCGTCATCTCACCCACAGGAAGATGGAAGGAGTTGGTCGTGTCCCAAAACCTTTCCGCCATAGCACGGCCTATCACGCGAAATGTACGGCCTTTCCAGGCCACCAGGCATTTCCAGAACGGCATGAGTCCTGCCGCAGTAAGGGTGTTGCTAACGAAATCCCCAGAAATCGAATCAGCTACCTTAAGGAGATCCTTTAGGACGCCGGGAGTTTTCAGATTGTCCTCCTAATGGCAAAACGGGAAAGGGAAAAATTAAAATCGGGGGCTCACCTATGGCATTGACTAAATGCATAGTCTTTCGGGCCCTAGCTGGACCCAGCACCAACACTGGGCCCACAGCCATGGCCCGCAAGATAAAGGAATTTGGCAAAAAGAATCTGCCGGCCCAAATAAGCCGGCCCAGCAGAGCTAAAACCCGCACGGGCGTTGCTTCAGCTAATGGGCCGCTCATCCAGGCCCAGTTTCTTTTTTTCGGGGTTTATGGCCCAGAAAACCCGCACGGGTTTTGGTTCAGCTAATGGGCCGCCCATCCAGGCCCAGTTTCTTTTTTAGGGTTTATGGTCCAGAAAACCCGCACGGGTTTTCCCTGTGCAAATGGGCCGTGTTTTCTCTGTGTCCATTGGGCCGGGTGTGCGCACAACCCATCCTATTTTCCTTGGGTTGGGTTTGGTCCGTCTCTAAAAATAAGTTGCAAATAAATAAAGGGACATCGCGCAAACATGCATATACATCAATTAAAGGGCATGCTTAAAATAATAAAAAATCGACAAGACATGAGAAATTAAATTCGTGCTTGCTCATGGGAACGGTAGAACCAAGCATGCTTCCAAGATTGGATAGTGAGATCCGAAGGGTCAGCATTTGCACCCGGAATAAAATTGCGCCTCGAAGACATCTCGTGAGGCCATGCCGCCGCATGAGGAAGAGGAGGATTTCTGCGACCTCTGCGATGCATTTTCTCAAGAACTTGAATTATCTCCAAAAAGCAGTTTTTCTAAAGAGAGAAAGAAGAGCTAGGGAGATGATGAGAAGAAGTTGAAGGTGTGAATGAAAGAGATGAATGAGGCTTGGCATTTATAGAAATGAAGAGTGAATATGAACCGTTCGTTTCTAAGACCCGCGTCGAGATGCCAAATGCGTTTCATTGGCTGAAAATCCAAAGGTCATCCCTTTGCCACTCAAAGAGGAGACCAAGTCATGTGGCCCTCTCTCGTCCACACGAAGCCTGGGCCCCACCATGAATCCCTTCACGAGGAGAAAAGAAAAGAAAAAAAGAATAAAAGCCAAAACCCGCGCGGGGTTTGGGTGTTCTATGGGCCCTGTTTTGGCGGCCCAGCGTCTAGTAGCAGCCAGTAAAAAAATCATGAAACCCGCACGGGTTTTCCACCAACAAAAAACTAAAACTAGTACCCCAAGATCATGCGGCCCAACATCTTTCAACGGCCCAGGGGTCCCCAACGTTCAGGTAAAAAAATCTGAACCCATTTGCATTTTTACGAAAACTAATACTTACTTTTCTTATGATTTGCAGGTCGCCGTACAAAAGAGCACCATCATCCGGTCGCCGTTAAAAGGGACCATCCAACAGGTTGCCATACAAAAGAGCACTATAATCCGGTCACCGCTAAGAAGGGACCATCTATCATCCGGTTGCCATACAAAAGAGCACCAACAGCGACAATCGTCAAACGGTTGCCACCTAAAGGCCTCCACCGATGTCGTCAACGACAATCGTCCAACGGTTGCCACCTAAAGGCCATCAACGATGTCGTCAGCAGCAGTCGCTCAAACGGATTCCACATAAAGGGCTCCAGCGACATTCTCAGCATCAGTCGTCCAACGGTTGCCAAAGTTTACCAAAATCCCATGCAAAAGCCCTTGATTTTAAGATCCGGCGCCAAAATCCCATGCAAAAGCCCTTGATTTTAGCCCATGTGCATATTGATGTTGCCCTTGACTTGGATAATACGTGATTGCATGGCATAATCTTTGGGATGTGTCCCTCCATTTCCCTCCTAAACCTCACCTTCTCCAACTATAAATACCCCCTCCATTCTTCCACTCATCTCATGAACAACTCTCATAAACCATCACCATTATACTCTCATTCTCACCTACTATCATCATAATCCTACCTACACTCTCTTAAACTCTCTCTACTATACACATTCTCACCATCCCCTTACTCTACCAAAATCACCACTCACATTTTATCTTAATCCCTTCCCCATACTCACCCTTTCATCCATCAAGTCAAAGGAAGTCAAGGGTTTTGATCGGCGCATTCGGATTCTTAAACCAACGAGGTTCGTCTTTATGTTTCTTTTGTTATTGTTACTTTAATTATGTAATTCGTATTTTATCTTCATTATTTGTACATATTTTGTAAATCAAAAATCTCATTTTTTATATTGCATGTTAAGAATATAAAGTTTCGAAATTAATTAAACTTCTCCCAGCTCTTTTTCATTTAATGTCTATTTTAGTAGAGTTTGTTTTCTAACAGGCGAATTCGAGAGTTCTTATAATTCTCGAATTCTTAACCTTACCCCCGGGCTTAGAATCGGGTTTCGTAGACCGGAGTTATTTTTATTATTTTTATGGTTTGTCGGTTTCCTTAAATCGGTTGTCGACTCTTAATTCTTTTATAACCCGTTTAATTATCTTAAACATACGGGTTTACACCAAAATACTTAAAAATGATTTAGTCTTTTCCATACACTAATCCAAGGATAAAACCGAGAGAAAATGGGCCAGAAATTGATAAAACCCTCGCGGGTTTTATTAGTTTCAGCCCATGTTCTCTGGCCCAGGGAAAGGCACGGTCCAGCCCATGGACACTTAAAACCCGCGTGGGTTTTAACAGCCCATGGCGGCCCGTTTGCCTTCTGTTGGGCCTGGATCTGGTATTTGGGCCAAAACTGAATTATTTTTAAAGTATTTCGGTGCAATTTCGAGTGTTTAAATAAATAAAAACGGATTTATAAATAAATAAAGTTTCATCACCCCGGAAATGAATTTCGAAAATAAAAATATCCTTATTTAAGGATTAAGCAACCTTAGTCGACTCCCGATCATTAAGTAGCGCATCCGAGAACAATTTCCCCGAACGGGAATTTTCCGGGTCCTACACTGGTATGAAAGGCCGCATCGTTGCCACACTTGGTCGCGAAATTACGTCGCCCACCCCAAACCCATCAGGGCCTAACTCCTTTAACATCCGACTGTTTACCTTATCGCTTGTCCACGCGTACATCGTTGGCCATTCCCGCACGGACGGACAGTCTTCTCTAACCAATCTGTCGAAATATAACATCTGCAAAAGTATGATAAAAAAACAGATGCATCACGCCCCATGTAACGCATATACATCCAACAAACACTTCACATTGTTTTTGGTCTTACCAGTAGGGGAACTATTGGCCCCGTGAACGGACTAGACGGCTTTGACTTCTTTGCTCTGACTGCGGTCTTCAACTGGCTAACAACATAACTGCACCAATTGAGGTTTTTTATGTTGTCAACGTCAATAACATTGGGTAGGAAATCACTCGTGCAGTATCGTTGCGTGTTACGATGAATAAATGACGCAACCATAAACAGAACAACATTTCGCTTGAACTTCTTGCTATCCGCTCGTAATGTTACGATGTGTCTTGGCATTTTGGCAACGTGTGGTGTGCCGCTGTCCAAATTGTACTCAGCTCGCCACTTGGCGAGTAGCCTAGCAACCCTCTCCGCGTCTACCCCATCGGTCCCTTCTTCAATAATGGGGATTTTGCCACGGGGGAGCCCCGTGGTAATGAATATGTCTTCCTCGGTAACCTCCAACTGTCGACCACCCTCAATGTCAAGGATCATCGTGTCCGGATCAAGGTGCTCAACAAGCCACTTGCACAAGGGCCCTGGTAAAAATTTCATCTTAAGGTTTAGAAAACCGCCAAATCCTAAATCCTTGATAACTGACGCTTGCTCCTCGGTAATGTGCTCAATTAGGTATATCAACGGCTTGGGGGACATCCGGGTCAGGAATGCCCTGTCCGTCCACTAGTCTGCAATGTCATCCACAACATCAATTGACTTTGCCTGCAATAACCCATAATCGTAGTGTTATGATTGATCGGTTATTTATTTCAACGATCGTATAGCGCAATTAAACATCGAAAAAAAGACTTAGGGCCACTCATATAAAAATGGACTAAGATGCAAAGATGACCTTTTTTGCACGATTTGCATTTTGCACATCAGCATTAGCTGTCCTCTTCCTTGCAGCATCACTTGGTTCTTCGATACATACAGATTTGCCCCCTGTCCTCGCTCTTGTGTTTTGCCCTGGAGAGTCATCAAGTATAATTAATTTTCCCTTCGCAATCTTGGATCGCGTGTTGCGCACTGGAGAGTCATCAAGTATAAATAAATTTTCCTTCGCAATCTTGGATCGTGTGTTGAGCCCAGGAGAGTCCTCATATATATTCGATTTCCCCTTCAGTTTATTTGATCTTGTGTTGCGCCCAGTGGAGTCCTCGAATATAGATGATTTCTCCTTTGAATTCATTGCGGCAGCAGCTGCAACTGGTGGTATGGATGCATCACTTCCTCGAATATAGGTGATATTGGCGGCCGCATCTGATACGCCCGCATCACCTCGCACTACCGCGGCCCCACCACCCCGTATTTCCATGCCAGCTTCTGATGGAGTCAGCCCACCTTATTTCTTCCGCCGGCATTGGTATGTTTGCCGAATTATCCCACCGGTAATAGTGCGCACCACTCCCTCAATTGCGTCCATTGCATCCATGCACATCAAATCATCGTTTAATGACTGCAGCATATTTGAGGTTATTTGCTTGCTTCCGTCATCAAATCCCAAATGTGCACTGTTCAAACAAAACACGCGGCAAAATTCAATAAAAATACACCGATCAATCGAAATAAAAAAAATTGGACATGTTTCTGCCAATGG
Organism: Portulaca oleracea; assembly: GCA_029582165.1. Classification (NCBI taxonomy): domain Eukaryota; kingdom Viridiplantae; phylum Streptophyta; class Magnoliopsida; order Caryophyllales; family Portulacaceae; genus Portulaca; species Portulaca oleracea. Next base: position 28,908,194 of record CM055868.1, on the reverse strand, counting down.
GTATCGTCCACAAATTGGTCCGTTTAAAAGTACATGAATGACCACACAGTGTGTGTGTTTTGGCCACACACAGAAAGTAATGTAGCCGAAGAGAAATGTTTGTAGCCATGTACTCAACCATGCATTAACTATACCCATATGGACATAACAATTCACACATCCATAAAATACTTGCAAATAACCAAACTGTTCTGTCAATAGAGAAATTGTGCATCAACCCCACACAACCAAATACCGACCACAGATACTACAATCACCCTTACGCAAACCCCCTGGATCGTCGGGCCATTATTTCGCTACAACCGTCCATGCATGTTTGTACCATGATGTATAATCACCAAATTGGTCCCCTTAAATACCATGATTGATCACACAATGTGTGAAATTTTGGCCACACCTTGAAAGTAATGTGGCCACAAACTAACAAGTGTGGTCCTGTGTTCAACCATGCATTATCTACGTACCCATTTACATAATCACATACACGTCCACACATGCATGTAAACAACCTATATCTGACACCAAAATGGGCTCACTGTCCATCACCACGCGCAACCAATTGCCGACCACACTTACTAACACCCACCTTGTCCCCCTACCAAACACATTGGGTAGTCCGGTCATGGTTTCGTTGCAACATTCCCAGGCACAAAACATATCCCCACGAAGAAAACAATATACCAAAACGAAATTGAAAACCTAAATATTGTAAATATGACATACCCGAACAGTGCGGCACCTATGTCGCCGATGACCTGTTCCGCCGGTAATTTGCTATCCTGTGAGACAGCGCGTAAATAACATGTCAAAATTATAGAGTTCAAAAGCCTATACTCAAGCTATTGACGACCGGAAAATGGTTGAACACCCACAAATAACGACATACCTCATTCATGGTCGGTCAACCGAGTTTGCCTCCCCCATGGTGGGTGTTCGACGGATGATGTGTGACTGGTGTTTCCCGGCGAGTCGACTCCCATCCAGTGCTCGCAGCTACTCAATTTTTCGTCGCAGTTGTTCACCGTTTTTTTGCCACAAAACCCTAGCCCCGTCGATGTGGATTCGAAATCGTGTTTCTCTCTCCCAATATTTGTCCGATCAAACTCTTGCAGCAAGTAATGATTACCAGTAAGGAAATAAACCAAACTGCCAAACCAAACTCCTTGATACCCGCAATATGATAAATTCACAATCAATTAATTTTATTTTTTTTGCCACACGTGTGGCTGTTTTAGGGGTGGATTAGTGGTTTTAATCTCAACCCTAGGATGTAGATTAGAGGGCCAAGATCTTCTCTTTTCACCTTCTCACCTAAAGTTCCTTCTCACTGGATCCATTCCCTATTTTATATATATATATATATATATATGTATATATATATATAATCTCGACTTTCACCAATTGTATAAAAGTAATCTCTACTTTATTTTTGTATTCTGATGGTCAAAAAAAAAATTTGGATTCATGTGGGAAACCACCGAGAGTATACCCTGAATATCATTGATTTTGATTTGCATTTGATTCGAAACTTAGTATAACACTTTACCACGGCTTTTAATGAACTTACGGTGTTTCTCCCAATTTCTTTTCATTTTTTACGATTTTTATGATCTTTTCACTTTGATTCTTTTTTAAAAATCATAAAAATTGCTCGAAGTTTCAAAAAAATAATTTAAAAATTCTTTTAGTAATTACATTTCATTACCTTTATGGGGCAGGAATGAAAATAAAAACAATACCGGGCATGAATGAAAAAATAAAAAAAATGTGGAGGTGGATTTGGTGAAAGTAGGGATTATTAGAATCCAATTTCCATATATATATATATATATATATATATATATATATATATATATATATATATATATATATATATATATATATATATATATATATACCTCTTCCCAGAAATATATATATATATATACATACATATATATATATATATACACACACACACACACACACACACATATATATATATATACCTCTTCCCAGTAAAATATATATATATATATATATATATATATATATATATATATATATATATATATATATATATATATATATATATATATATATATATATACCCTCTTGTTAGCAAAAAATTGTTGGGAAGTTCCAGGCATTTATAACAACTGACTAGAAGGGGACCACATTTTTTTTAATGCACTTGAAGGGGACTACACCTTCAAAGAACTGGTTGTTTTGTGATTTTCCAACCATTTTGACTGAATTCCGGCGATGTATATATGAAAAGACAGAAATACCCCTATGTTTTTATCAAACAATTGTTGGGAAGTGTCGTACATTTCTAAAAATTGACTGAACAGGGACAAGTTTTTCACATCTCTTCTCTGCACTTTTTCTCTCCTCGTCCAAATATTAATACAACTTAACCCATCAAAATCATAAACAAACTCATCTTCTTCTTCTTCTTCGTTCATCCACCACCCGACCACTACCACCAGTCCAACCATCACCAACACCACCACCACTTCAGCGCTCAACCACCACCGAGAATAACAATGGCCATTTTAAATCAAATTTCAATTTAAGTTTGACACAACCAAGCACTAATCCCTCTTCTCATTCTCTGTTTCAAACTGAATTCAACACCCACACCATAACCACTAATCAGACTCCATTTTTGCATCCTAAATATCGCCAGAAAAAGCAACTCCAGCCACCTAAAAACACCCATAACCACCCGAACTCAATCCTGAACCATCTCCGTTTCTCCTCTATTTTGCGTGACTAGACCCACACCTGCTGCCGAGGCCACTGCCAACGACCTATGTTGACCGACGCGCAAGCCTACAACAACCAAACGCCGCTCGCCTGCAACTAACGCCCTTCCTCCTCTCTCCTTGCTTGCTTGATATTAAGTCTTGATGGGTTGAGTTAAGACCCATAAACAAAAAACAAGAGAAATTGACATGTTGATGGAATGAAGTGAGGGATTTGTGCTTGATTGTGTCAAACTTAGATTGTGGTTTGATTTAAAATAGTCGTGGTGGTTCTCGGTGGTGGCTGAGTGCTAAATTGAGTGATGGTGGTGTTGTTGGTGGTTGGATTGGTGGTTGTGCTGGTGGTCGAGTGGTGAACGAATGAAGAAGAAGGAGAAGAAATGGTTTTGTTTATAGTTTTGATGGGTTGAGTAATATTGATATTTGGGGTATGGGAGAGTGCAGAGAAGAAGTGTGAAAAAAGTGGTCCCCATCCAATAAGTTTTTAGAAATGTATGACACCTCCCAGCAATTGTTTGATAAAACGTATATGTATTTATGTCTTTTCATATATACATCGCCGAAATTCAGTCAAAATGGTCGAAAAATCAGCCATTTTTTGAAGATGTGTGGCAACTCCCAACAATATTTTGCTCTTGCATGAGGGAAGGAAAGTTAATATATAGGACAAGGGGAGTCGAGGAAGGATGAAGGGAACGAGGATAAAAAATCTGGAAGGTTGGGCCAAGCAGAGGCGTAGCGTTCCACAAAACAAGTGAACATAGAGCAAACAGTCACTCCCTTGGCCCTAATTTTCACTGTCTTCCAAAGCTCCTCCAATGGCGATTTTTGCGTCCTCAATGGCGATTTCATCCCGAACGTCCGACCGCATGCTCATTTGTCCGGCTAAAGCGACTGCTTCCTTGGTTTCCAAGTTTTCTTCTTTATCTTCTTTCCAACTCCAATTCCCGCAGCACCTCCGTCGCCAGCTACGACTCCCTGGTGCACGCTCTGTCTCTCGTACGACCCCTCGTCTTCATCCTCTGGTAATTATTCCGCCCTTGACATTTTCCCCTTATTTGATTTCTTTTGCTACTATACTATACTATTCACTTGCTTTATTGTGTTTCCATTCTATTGCACTCAATTTCCTGCTCCTTTCAGCGGCTTCAATTGCTAGGGTTTAGGTTTTGCTAGCCGAATCTTTGTTAGATTCACGCGTCTCCAAATTTGCAAATTGGCAGCGGTAATCTGTGCGTTGAACCCTATCTCCATAGGGATTGCCTTCATTACTGGTGGATCCAGGAATTTGTCTCTATAGAGTCCGACTTGTTTTTGCTTCACGACTCAAATCGTGTTACTAGCTCTTTTTTCGTTGTCAAAATTGGTTTCATCATAATTTTCAAATAAAAAGGGATTTAATGTGCAACATTTCATCTTTGTTGTCTTAGATTTGATATTACATTGTTAAGGATGTGATTAATTTACTAAAAGAATTTACATAATCAACATATTCTACCAGTTAATTAGATCAAATGAATTACTGTATCTGCATATCCTACATCCTTTTAGTATATAGAAGAAAGAAAGAGGAGAAACAAAATTAAACAACCCATAGGAATGAAACTTTTGATCATTGCAGATAGTAATTTATAATAACCAACTATCGAAAATTATTTTTTATTGGGTGGATTCAATATGAATATATATTTTAACCTAATACATATATTATATATAATAGATTTTGTAAACTTTAATAGAGTCCATGCACCCCGATGTTTCTAATGTGGCTCCATCACCAGCCTGCATTCAGATGTTCAGAGTTGAAGGACGTGGAGGTCTTTTTATGATATTGGGAAGCGTTTCAATTGAGGAGGTTATTATGGTTGGTAGTCTGATTATGTGTAATACCAAATTCCATTGTCTAGTGGTGTTTAGGTCTCTCTGCTTAATCTCTACATGAAACATGGTTGCTTGAGATAAGAGAGAGAGTGGTCCAAGTACCGTGTTTCTTGTTCTGTGATGGTTTTATTTGTTATTTTAGGAAACTGATTGATTAATATTCAGTGTCCATACTTGGGTGCTTTGTAGCACATTAGACCAATATATTTGTAAAAGATTAACAAGTTATTCATGATACATTCTCTTTATTGCTGACACTTTATAGATTGAAGCCAAGCAGCAAACCTTTTCAAACTTTGATGAGTTGATCAAGAATTCTGACAAACCAGTTTTGGTTGACTTCTATGCTACATGGTATGTTCCTCACCTTCTATAATCTTTATTTTACATCCCACCTCTTGTAAAATCAGATAAGTTTTAATGCATAACCCGGCAAACCCTCTGTCTTTTCTTATTGTTGTTCAGAGATGTGACTGTAGGAACAACTCCATGGATCACGCTGTCTTTGGCTGATTTGCTATGAATTTACATTTGTTTCTGCCGTATAGCAACATCTTTTGTGTCACTTCCACTGTTTAGACCTCTCCTTCATTAAGCTTTTATAAAAGAAGCTTGGTTTGTAGGTTTCTTGGATCAGTCTCTGCGCTTCGCAGGATAAAAGCCAAGTAGTTAGAGCTCCTTAATCAGGGGTCAGGACTATCAGTTTTTCACAATGAATTCCCTTTTGTTATGTTGTTTGGAGCTGCCGCTTCACTTCACAACCATATGCCACTCTAAAGGACTGCAAAGTGCAATCAGTTTGGAAGGACTGCAAAGTGCAATCAGTTTTGAAGTCATTGGTGTTGCATTGAGTGGCATTTGGTTGGATGTAGCAGAATGAGAGTGTAATGCAATAAATTGTGCAATGTGATGGAACATTCATTTCATTACCATGTTTGGTTGCTAAATATGGATAGTGTAATAAATCACATATGCAATAAATTGTTCATATTTGTTTTCTGATATGTGTGTGTGTGTGTGTGAGAGGAGGGGTGGTAACGGGTGTGAGTGAGTGTGTGAGAGTCTCAGTATGGGAGTGAATGTGTGTGAGGGAGGGAGGGGGTGGGGGGGGGGGGGGAGTCTGAACAATACTATTACAAGATTGATGTGTTCAAATAATTTTGTAATTTGAGTTTCATTGTATGCTTGATAGCAATCAACCATAAAAGTCATTGGTGTCAACAGTAATTTATCTGTTCATCTGTGTCCAAATATCTAGTGACAACCTTATCAGTCCATTTGTGTCCTGATGTCTACAGGCACTTAGGTTGTGAGAATGAATTACTGTTACCACTATATTGTGCTGATTTTTGTTTCAGATATTCTTGTTATTGTTTGCATGATTGCTCATTGAGTATTGTTTCAAAATATTGTAACCACTTCCAGATTTAGAGACCTTTTCATGGATCTTTCTGAAATAGATTTTGTACTTGTAGGGGTTAAGACTGCATATACCTGGGTTAGGGTGTTTTTTTTTTTTTTTTTTGACCTTATCCTTTCATTAAGACTTTTGGCAGTTGGTGATTTCCTTTCCTTTATTTTTTTCGATTAATTTTCTTGAATGTGGTTCACCTTGCAAGGCATCCCTTCATGTGACATATCTGCGCTTAACTTGTTGGTAGTTTGTACTAAACTTCTGAGTTCATCTGCCTGCAGGTGTGGTCCTTGTCAACTTATGGTTCCTATCCTTGAAAAAGCAAGTGCCTCTTTGAAAGACAAAGTACAGATAGTGAAAATCGACACTGAGAAATATCCAACCATTGCCGACAAGTACAGAATTGAGGCGTTGCCGACATTCATCCTGTTCAAGGATGGCGAACCCTGTGATCGCTTTGTAAGTTGATATCTTTTCATTCTCATATGACAGTTTTGTGCCTATATATCTTTCTTTTGGGTCCTTTTCTTTTGAACTGTTCATTTTCGTTTCGACTAAATGTCATGGTTCTCCATTAACTTTTATTTTACCCTTCCCTATGTAATATGGCTTTAGCTATGTAGGCGTAGATTTATACTACTTGGAAGAACCCACTACAATTTTGGGTCCTTGGTCTTAGTGTCAATGTTTGTCATTGTCTCTAGACAAAAACCAATTTCTATCTCAACTTTCCTAGTAAAGATTTTTGCAATGTGTACTTTTGACAATTCTAGGAGGGGGCACTGCCGGTTGACAAGCTACTTGAGCGCATTGAGTCTTCATTGGCAGCAAAACAAAAGCAAGAGTTGTAACAAAAACTTGATGTGATACATTGGCAAAGGGGAGCAGTCCTTGGGTTTCCACAGGAAAAAAAAACACCCTAGTATTGTTTATAACAAAAACTTTGTAGTGTAAGCATGAACCAATTTTGGATATTGTTTGTAACAATCATGGTCCCTGTATTCTTTTGAAGGCCAGTTGATCAATAAACTTTGTCAAAATTAGGCTTGCAGTAGGCTACGGTTCATCATTTACCTTTTTATTTTTCCCAAAATAAAAAAGTAAAAGTTATTAATTATTATTATTGTAATCTTGAACATATGTTTAATTTGCCGTATAAATTTCTGAAAATCTCTCCTAAAACAGAAGATTTTATGTAAGAGTATACAATATAAATTGAATCCCAAAATGAATATATTTAAATAATTTTCGAGAGCATCATGTCTTGTAATGACGTAGAGCATCTGCAATGGTGAGTTTTAATTTGACTCACTGCTGACGTGGAATGAAATAAGATTGAAACAAGGTCATGTAGGCCATTACAGTGGTGAGAATAAGATTCGTCTCGCTAGAATCTCGCTGTCAGTCTCGCGAGACGAATTTGAAAGCGAGTTTAACATATTAATATTTTAATCATAACTTTTTCTCTCCTTTACCTTATTTTTTTATCAATATAACCAAATTAATTATATTAAGTAGGATCTATTTACTTTTTTTTAATTAAATACGAGTCAAACTCATGCTCACCATTAGAAAGCAAGCTAAATAAAGGGTTAAATTTTGATTCTTTTGATAGGGGTACACAGATTTCACGTTATCCAATTAGCCAAACTCAAACTCACCGTTGCGGGTGTTCTAATATACTCCCTCCGTCCCATATTAATTGACACATTGACGAAATTTTAATCGTTAATTATTCACAAATTATAATGTGTTACAATATGAAATTATCTTCATTGTAATTTTTGGTAAAATATCTTTCTAATGATAATAATTTCATATTGTAATTGATTGTAATTTGTGAGTAATTAACTGTCAAATTTAGTTAAAGTGTTAATTACTATGGAATTGATGAAGTAATATATAAGGGAATTTTTCTTGTGTTTCGTACCTTGTTTTATAACTTGCATTCATAAATTTACTATTTTGACATTAAATATAATTACTAGTAGCTTGTGTCTACTCACATATTTAGCCTTTTACCATTGAGTAAATAACCATCAACTTGCTTGGTATATTGTGTTCGCATAGCAATTTACTCTTTTACTCTCAAGTCTCAACTACAGTAATAAAAATTCTAACATCAAATGAAAGTAAAGTTATTAGACCTATCAATTTAGGCAATAGCGGATCAAGAATTCAGTGTCAGTGGTGTCACCGTGTCAAGGATAATTTGCTTTAAGACAATTGAACAACATAAATTTTAAAAAGTAAACGTAAAAATGTCAACATAGACCATAAAAATAGCATTGAATAACTAATACATACCTACACTTTCGAAAACATCATCCTCAAAATGATATTGACCATAAAAATAACATTAAATAACAACCCCTAATTGTCTCATTGGATATTTTTCCAAAGGCATCATCCTCAAAAAAAGAGTAATAATATTATCATTTAAAAATCTCATCTGACATCCATAATTTCACAAATTAAAACATACCGAATCTAATATAATAAATTAACAAATTTCCTTCAAACACTTGAGAACATCCACAATTTCACATAAATAGTACACAGGATAATTTAACAAAATTTGTTCATTCATACCACAAACAATTAATAAACCCAAATCACATTAATTTAACCACATAAATCTAATTCATAAATTGCAACCAAATATGACAATACACTCAATAACGACGAAGAATAACTTGAGAAAAGAATAATAAAGTAAATTACACAAATTTCAATTCAATAGTGGAGTATGAAATGAACAGGTGACCTCAATGACCTGTTTGTTTGTCAGGTCTATCAAAAAACATGAAGTGTGATAGCAATTTACTCGTTTACTATCAATTACAATAATAAAAAGTCTAACATCAAATGACAGTAAAACTATTAGACCTATCAATTTTGACAATGGCGGATCAAGGATTCAGTGTCAATGGTGTCAACGTGTCAAGGATAATTTGCTTTAAGACAATTGGATAGCATAAATTTTAAAAAGTAAACGTAAAAATGTTAGCATTGACCATAAAAATGGCAAAGAATAACTAATACATACCTACACTTTCGAAGACATCATCCTCAAAATGATATTGACCATAAAAATAACATTAAATAACGATCCCTAATTGTGTCATTGGATACCTTTCCAGAGGCGTCATCCTAAAAAACGCTAATAACATTATCATTTAAAAATCTCATCTAACATCCATAATTTCACAAATTTAAACATACCGAATCTAATAGAATAAATTAACAAATTTCCTTCAAACACTTGAGAACATCCACAATTTCACATAAATAGTTATAGTACATAAATTAATTTGTAAGTGTACAGAGGATAATTTAACAAAATTTGTTCATTCATACCACAAACAATTAACAAACCCTAATTTAGTCACATTAATTTAACCATATAAATCTAATTTATAAATTGCAACCAAATATGAGAATACATTCAATAACGACGAAGAATAACTAGAGAAAAGAATGATAAAGTGAATTACATAAATTTCAATTCAATAGTGGAGTATGAATCGAACAGGTGACCTCAATGACCTGTTAGTCAAGTCTATAAAAAAAAACTTGAAGTGTGATAGCATGAATCGAACAGGCAACCTCAATGACCTAGCATGACCAAGATTTCGTGTAGGACTACTACCAATGAGCTACACCTGCCTTCGTGATTTTAAGTGCAAAGTAATATATAATTGCTTATCTTCATATTTTTCTTCCTAAACAGATTTCTTTTAAAATAAATTTAGCACCACTCCCATCAATGTAGATCCGCCCTGAATTCGGGTGAACGAGTTAAATACGGGTCGGGTGCATATCTGATTAGGGCGAATATAGGTCGGTTGTATTTTGGATTTGGGGAAATTTGACATTAAAAGTACGAGTAGGATGTATCTCAAGTTCATGCAAATAGGGTAAAGTGTATTTCAGGTAAATAAAGGCCATTTTTTTTTGTGGGCCAATTGTTATTGCTATTCCAAAATCTGAGTTAATAGTTGATATACCCACAAAAGTTCAATAAGATGAATATTTCTGCTTACTTTGATTCTCCACTTTTTTCTCTTTCTGGCTAGGCTAACAATAATGAACTTACTGTTTAACCACTTGGAGATTTCAACAAACTAACACAAGCTATGGAAGAACATGAGAGCAAAAAATCCATAATCGAGGAAACCATAACCATCAACATAGGAAACTCAAACAAACCTTGAGAGCTCAAAATAGGGAAATCCTCAACCCTAGCTGAGCAAGAGGAATATAAGCAACTATTGATATGTCTTCGCTTGGTCTTATAAGGACATGTTTGGGATAGATCACAAAACTGCAGAGCATATGATACTTGTCACGCCCCGAACCCAAGGAATGACAGACGCCGCACATCTGTAGGACAAGACTCCACAAGCATGCAAGGCTCAAAAGACCAAACAAATCCAAGATACAAAATAAACTTAACTTCGAGTACTTGATTGAATAGTTAACTAAGAAGGGTAGTCATAAGACAAAGACCATAGAAAATCATTAATTACAACTTCACATAAAATAAAGAGTTATTGACTATGAAGGACAACACACTAAGCCATTTGACCCTAAAGCCCTCTCAAGACCACGAGGTCCTAAATTGCAATTAAAAATCAGACCCAAGCTGCTGACTTGAAGACTAAGTGTACATCTCTTTTTTTTTTTGTTCCAATTTTTGATTTGCTGCCCAAAAAAAAAAAAAAAAAATCTAACACCTAAGGTCTTCATTCTTCTTTTCTATGTTGTTGTTTCATCGGTTTGGTTTGAGGGAATTTTATCATTCATCTCTTCTTTCTTCACATCTTCGTTCTTCTCTTTAAAAAAGAAACCCATCAGAAATTTCTCCCCCTTTTTTCATCTTTGGAGCTGGTAAAGTTGAAATCTTTGGGGGGTTTTTTGGTTACCCATTTCACATCCGGGTTTAGGTTAGGTTGGGTGGTTTCAGACGATTCAGTGAATTGTTTAGCACTTCCTACCATACCTCTATATTAGATGTCGACACTCTTGATGCTGAGAGGTGATAGATTATCTTTCAACATCAAATTGGAGGGTTATGGATGGATTAATTGGACACTAATATACATGTGATTAGTGTCCAATTAGGAGAATTAGACCATTATGCTACTTAGAAATCATCCCTATGGGAATAGTGGTGGAATCTAGAGAGTAAGCATCTGATCCTAACTCTGGCGAGAGGGATTTGATGGTAATTCATTCGCCTAATTCCTGTGTTGAATAGCTTGCCTATGGATTATCCCTAAACCTCTTCACCGACTCTTTTTCTCTCGTTAGGAGGCTCGGTAATACCCCCGAGCTCTTTCCCTTTTTAATTGTAACTTTCCTTTTGTCTTTTAGTCCATGTGTCTACCAACCACCCAAAACCTTGAACATTAAGCCTAGGGGTTCAGAAGTCCCAACTCCTTATTGATACGACAATTACACCCCCACTATGCTACGGTTGAATAGTAAACATCCCAAATAAATTGGGTGTCTACTGCATAAGCATTCGTTGTAAATCTAGGAAAGCATGAGTAGCCAAGGAACACCATTAAGCTAAGAAGCTCAAAGGTGTGGTGACTAATCTCTGGTTTTTGTGAGTAATATCCAGTCAGCTAAAGTCCTCATCGAACAGTGGGGCAAACCTTACTTCTTTGCAAGAATTAAGGATGTAAGTTTGAACACATTTAAAGATCATCTAATCAATCGTTGCTAAGAATACATGAATCCATCTATGCTCTATTGGAAAATGGACACTCATTTGCAAAGCAATGATGTAGTGTCTCTAGAAGGTTAATATGAGCGTGCTCTATATAAGGATATAATTAATGCAATGCAAAGCACAACACTTGAGATGGAAATTAAGAATTGCATTCTTAGCTCAAAATCTGGCATAATTGACATCATTAAGTGGTGAGGTAAGCGAGGAACACAACTGGGTTTTTAGCTCCTTACTGACATTGTGGTTTTCTGGAATTTCTAAGGCTCAAATGAACTAAAGTTAAGGCCACACTATGAATCAGGTAACTCCAGATTAAAACGCACTTAACGTGAATGAGCTACACCATTAAAGCTTTGATCCCGAATTACAGTTCCATAAATATTCACCTGGAATCATATGAAACAACAACAACAATAAAGTTTCTGGACAAAGAGAATATGAATCAAATTTGACAGCTACACCTCAACCCCCCCTCCCAAAAATAAACTAGTTAATAAACTAACATCAACAAGAATTATCCTCGACAATTAGATGGATGATCACTCTATACATCTCCAAGATTCCACGCCATAATCCCTACTCCAGTACTCAACTTTTCCTAGCCTCTAGAATCTCCTGCTCCTACACTGACCAAGCCCCAAGAGTCCCCCCCTCTCCTACACCTGCCAAAAGTAGTTAAGCAATTTGTTTTGGCTAGCAATGAAAACTTTTAGGGTCCGTTTGGACCTTGGAAAATAACATGGAAAAAAATTATTTTGGAAAATGAAAATCTTTCCTTTGTTTTGATTGAAGAAAAAAGAATGGAAGAAAAAATAGTTGGAAAATTGCATGGAAAATTTGGAGTAACAATGAATAAAAAATTTTCCCTTAAAAAATGAAAGGAAAGTTGGGAGAAAAATTTTGGATCAAAGCCAACCTTTCTTTTCATCCTCTCTCTAACTCGTCTCTCTCTCTCTCTCTCTCTAACTTTCTTCTCTCTCTCTCTTTCTCTCTCTCTCTCTCTCTCTCTCTCTCTCTCTCTAACTTTCTTCTCTCTCTCTCTCTCTCTCTCTCTTCTCTCTCTCTCTCTCTCTCTCTCTCTAACTATTTTCTCTATCTGTCTCGATCTCTCTCTTCTCTCTTTCTCTCGCTCACTCTCTCTTCTTTTCTCTAAGTCTCTTCTCTTTCTTCTCTTTGTCTCTCTAACGTTCTCTCTCTCTCTCTCTCTCCCTCTCTCTCTCTCTCTCTAACTCTCTTTTCTCTCTCTTTGTCACTCTCTCTATCTCTTTAATTCTCTCTCTCTCTCTCTCACACTCTCTCTTTCTCTCCCAAATCACATAAGATGATCTAAAAAAATGAAACTTGATATTTACAAGTTTTCTTGCAAATTTTATTTTTCCATGTATTTTTCCTCAAACCAAACAAGGAAAAGAAAATTGAATAGAAAATCAATTTTTTTCCTTCAAAATTTACTTAAACCAAATAAGAGAAAGAAATTTACTTTGTCTCAAAATTTTTTTTCTCCTAATTTTTTTTCCACGAGTTTGGATCTAAGAAAATAACATGGAAAAAAAACATAAATTTGGAAAATGAGAATTTTTTTGTTTGGATTGAAAAAAATTAATGGAAAAAAAATAGTTGGAAAACTACACGGAAAATATGGGGAAACAAAGAACAAAAAATTTTCCCTTAAAAAATGAAAGGAAAGTTGAGAGAAAAATTTTGGATATAAAAGTCAATATTTCTCTCCTTCATCTCTCACGACTCTCTCGATTGTCTCTCTCTCTCTCTCTAACTCTATTTTATCTCTCCAAGTCCCTCTTCTCTCTCTCTCTCTCCAAGTTTCTCTCTCTAACTCTTTTTAATTATCTTTTCTCTCCCAAATCACATCATATGATCTAGAAAAATGAAGGTTGACATTTACAAGTTTTCACGCAAATTTTATTTTTCCATGTAGTTTTCTTCAAAACCAAACAAGGAAAAAAAATTGAATAGAAAATCAATTTTCTTCCGTCAAAATTTTACTTACACCAAACAAGAGAAAAAAATTTACTTTACTCCAAAAAAATTTTCTCCTAATTTTTTTCCATGAAATTTTTTTTCCATCCTATTTTTCTAGGTCCAAACGAACCCTTGAACTAAAGAAAACAGGGACTTGTCATTCTGTTTTGACCAAACACGCAAGCCAATGAAAATATGGCAACGTAGTCTATTATCCAACTATTCGGACACCCTTATTTTTCCAGTTGCATTTAACACATTAACCCAAACCACAATATCCCAAAATCTTGACATCGATCAAGAAAAGCAAAATTCAAGAAAGTAAAACATAAATTATTTTCCAAGTAATCCACTAATTTAAACAAGCAACTCAACTCAACAACCAAACATTGGGATGAATAACTGATTGACAAAAACCCAATTGCCCACCAAAATTCAACAATGAACTATGGCACTGGGTCCACGAATTGGTTAGAAATTCAACAATAAACTAAGGGGATGTAATTTTGAAAAAGGAAAATTGTGTTCACTCGTAAGGTTCGAACGTTGGCCGCCGAGTACACAGACAGAGATTAAACTGGGCACAATATGAAATCAAGAAAGGAGAAATTCAGGAAAGTTGTGAATTGGCCGAAGAAGAAGAAAAACATAACTAAGGAAGAGGTGTATTTTTAAAAAAGGAGAAGATTGTGTTACCTTATTAGCTAGATTCATCAATGGCCGAAGAAAAGGAAAACCATGCAGGTTTTGTGAATTGGGTGATGAAGAAGGAGACTAGGCGAGAGAAGAACAGTCACGAAATTGGCCAATCTACGTGTTCCTCGTTTTGTTTTAATCCAATACTAGTCATTGTGTCCTTGCAATGCATGCCTTAATATGGAACTAATTACATCCATCCTCCACCAAGTATTTGAAAAACAGGATTTTACCCTTCAAATCTGAGAAATGACATTTACCCTACGTCACTTTTAGTACTTGTATTTGATATCCCACCTAACCATTGAAAATAAATTTTAATTGTATTTTTTCAAATTAGGTGAGTGATTATGTGAATGAATTTCCCTAATTGCCCTTAATCATCAAAGATTCTGCCCCCCCTTGCTCAGATATATTGCCGAAATCCAAAAAAAAAAAAGAGAAAAGAAGTCGAACACATTCTGTCTTTTTCCTTCCCTTCGTGCTTTTTTTCCTTCATTCTTTCTTCTGTCTTCATTCTTTCTTTTTTCAGTTCATTTATCCATTTATTAATCGTTTACTAAATTTTTGATAACAACATCCAATTGTGAGTTCATTTATCCATGTAATAACAACATCCAATTGTGAGTAAACAACAATTAGAGACCATAATCCTCAAAACTAAAAACAGGGGAAAGAAGGGAACACTTGAATTCTATATTGCCCATACATCATCATCACCAAATATATTGATATCTAACTTTGAATTTCATATTACTAACTGCGTATAATACATGTAGAAAACATTTTCATTTTAAAAATTCCATCTTTGTTCAAATAATTGCAGAAATTGTATAAGAAAACACACTTCTTCAAATGTACCCAACAAAGGTAGAAATGAAAAGACCACACAAGCTTCTCAGCAATTTAAACTCTGATACTTCTCCAAAACTGACGCCAAATTCGAACTCTGATCCTCTCCCTCACTAACGCCAAATTCAAACTCTGTTAAATTTTTCTGTTCTTTGCTGGCTCTTATCGGTCGCTCGAGTTGACGGAGAAAGGCAAGGGAGTTGAAGGGGTGCCAAGGAAAACCGTGAAATAATTTTAATTAACAAGGGGGCTATTTTCGTTTTTTGTTATTGTAAGTCAGGGGCATTTTTGTTAAAACACACTCAAATTCACCCAAAAAATGACTTGGAGGTACCTATTATTTTGTGAAAATGATTTCTAGGACCTCATATTTTGAAAACTGATTTTGAGGTTCCTTTCTTTATGTGCTAATAATTATCAGGACCCACTATTTTAATAAAAACCTATTAAAAGGGGTAGTAACTTTTTATATTTATAGAAAATGGTTTAAAACAAGGACCTTTTATACAAAAATATGATTTTTTTAGATTTTTATTAAAACATATTAAAATAAACACTCTTAACTCTTTGTGATAATTTTAATGGTATTAGCTATCACAATCAACTACTTATATCTTAAAAATTGTACTTGCTTATGATAACTTTAATAATTTGACTGTCAAACACAACTACGTTAAGATATCAGTCAATGTTCTCTAGTTATGTATAATTTTTTTCCTAAGTATGGTGAACCTATAACCACAAAAAATGCAATTTTTGTTGTATAAGTAGTTGATTGTGATAACTAATACCATTAAATTTATCACAAAGAGTTAAGAGTGTTTATTTTAACATGTTTCAATAAAAATCTCAAAAAATCATATTTTTGCATAAAAGGTCCTTGTTTTAAACCCTTTTCTATAAATATAAAAAATGACTACCCCTTTTAATAGGTTTTTATTAAAATAGTGGGTCCTGATAATTATTAACACATAAAGAAAGGGACCTCAAAATCAGTTTTCAAAATATGGGGTCCTAGAAATCATTTTCACAAAATGATAGGTACCTCCAAGTCATTTTTTGCAAATTCACCCCATACGCAGCTTAGCCGCCGGAAATGGTAGTAGTTTATTAGAGTTCCATAGGTTGGGTAGGGTAAATATCATTTCTCAAATGTGAGTGGTAAAATCCCTTTTTTCATATAATTGGTGGGGGATAGATGTAATTAGTTCCGTTAATATGTCTTCTTTGTCGTTATTATTAACCAAACACTTCATATAATATTTGAACTGATAGATTATCCAGGAGATTTGAAATTATAATCTTTGTATTTATCCAACAAAGATGCTATATATATATATATATATATATATATATATATATATATATATATATATATATATATATATATATATATAATGATTTCTCATTTTTCATGTCAACAATTTCCCTAAAAACAGATTAATGGTAAAGCTATGGTGACAATCTCAATATAAAGATTAAATAATCAATAACAAATTATTACTCACTAAAATATCTTTATTAGTAGAATGTAACCTTTAAACTACAATTAATTACTTATTGCATGCATAGTAATTGTCTACAAAGTTTGCTTACTAAGAATTAACCGTTCCTAGAGTGAATTGTCCATTTGTCTATTTTATTTTATTGTAAATTATAATAAAAGAAATTAAAAGGTCATACATAGTATATTGGAAACCAATAACATATCGATAATAAATGATACGCATTAAAAATTTAATTATATCAATAATATATTCATTATTTAATACATAGGAAGTAACGTTCATATAGTGTTATTAAAGTAACTTACCAACTTAGGCACCGTTCTTTTGTGCGTTAACATAACTAACCGCAATACAAACTAACGCAACATACCGCAAATTACCATTACCTTTTTACTATTTCCACCGCAACTTACGCAACTAACCGCAACGCAACGCAAATTAAACGCACAAAAGAACGGTGCCTAGTTCTTTTAATTTATTGATAGACTATAACAATTGTATTTATTTTTTAAAAAGTGAAGATGATCAACTATAAATACCTTTTTTGAAACTGACACCATAATGCATAATGAGTGATTTTTTAATAAAATATAAGTTTTCTATATGAATGACACATGACAAATTTTTAATTGTTTTGGTCTTGTTTTAATATAGTTAATAGATTATAAAATATAGATTTAGAGCAGCGAGAATGGTAGAATACTATTACCAAGTAGGTGTGCCTCTTAAATTGTATGAAAATAATGAGGGATGAAATAATTCTTTTATATAAGGGAATAGTAGAATAACTTTAATACAAAAATGTATTATCAAATGGTATAGTTACAATCCTCATCTAAAGATTAATTGTACAGTATATAATTAAGTATGAAATTTTAAAAGGTTGATCTTTTGGGCTTTTGATAACTGATGCATTAATCAAATTCAACATTTAAACAGTGACTGTACAATATAATTAACTTCCATAAAACCAAAAATTATGCATGAAATTTGTGTGTATTTTTAATGAAATTTTGTTTTTTTTTTTTTTATATGAATGGAGCATTACCATTGCGTGGAGAGATGAAGATTAGCTTGAGCGGATGATGGAAAATCTCAAACTACCAAATGCTTGAACACCCAATGGAATGGATATGACCTTGGGCAAGGAGAGTCCACAACCCTAGACCTAACACCCCACCATGATTATCATAAAAGATAAACCACCAAATAATCATTAAAGGAATGACTTGATTCACCACCAAATTGATTGGATAAAGATAACAAGGTTTGAGAGAAAACTAGGGAAAACCCTAACAATGCTTAAGCATAACATTCATATTCTGGAAAAACTGAATAATCTGAGCTAAGGCATGATATTTATACTAAAGGGGAAAATAAAACGAAACACAACGTTTAATCACAAAATTCACGCGCTGGAAAACAGGTGGTTGCGGGCGGCACCAAAGGGTCGCGGGCGCGAAGGGACTTCAAACCAACAGCAACAAATGATCAGCAGTGTGTGAGCAACAAAACACCGCGGCCGTTACCGTGCTTGTGGCGGGCGCGACAGCCAGCTTCCAAGGGACGCTGACAACGTTTTTCTTGACGCTGACCGCGGTTGTCCTTAGCGTGAGAAGTCGAGGTTCCTGGGTCGGACTCTGGTAGGGGGTGGGCCAGACGCTGGCAGGGGGTAGCAGTGGCGTCCAGCTCCCACGCCTCACCAAGACCGTAGCGGGCGCTATGGCTTTGGTAGCGGGTGCTAACATGCCAGCCAAGAATGTAGCGGGTGCTACGCTGGTTGTAGCGGGCGTTACCACGCCCTGCTCTGACTGTGGCGGGTGCTACGGTGGTGATGGCAGGCGTTAACGGTGATGGTGGGTCGCACTTGTTCAGCTTCTTCTTGCACTTTAATGAACCGGGCCTACACCCGAGCCTCGATGCCTCGTAGTTCCTCGTCTCGAGGTGACTTGGTGCTATCCCGAGGCCTCCGGGGTCGTTGACCAATCCCGAGCCTCTCCATACTCCCAAGATGGGTGACTTGCCGACGCCACGCTAGTTCGATACTAACCACCCCACCCGTTGAGAATGTATATCAGTTATTGAAAATGAACGGGTGAGTGGGATTAATGCGGGAACGCCGGGTCGGGGTTTCACTTACCTCGTCAATGTCCTCAAGCTCGGCTAAGATAGCTCGGACCCGATCCCGACATGATTCATACTCCCCTTCTTGAAAAAGAGTTGCCCTCAACTCTTGGGAGTTAAAACCGAGGCACTCTCCATAACTTGGCTCCAAAGAACTTTGAACATCCCGAACGCCACGAGCAATCTCACTGGACATCCAACAAGCTTCGAACGCCACAATGTACCCATCATCTAAATGAAAGAAGGAGGTTGGAGGCTTGGTTTGTGGAGGTAATGGATTAAGGGAAGGGATAGGGAAATTTTGTGGTGCTTGGGAACTCTCAATCTCACTAGGTTCGCTGCAAGGTAAAGACAAAGCAAGAGGTAGTTTGTCCTCACCAAGAGCACACTCATCCCGTGTTTCGCTCATCATGAGAAGGTTCCTCAACTCGCTACCCATCCCGGTTTTTGAAGATTTAGTTTCTCGGGGAGAAATGGGGAGTAGTTTGATCTTCTTGCCTTTATAGGTGAAGGTGTAAATGTTTTCCAACCCATTGTGCACCGTTTGCTTGTCGTATTGCCATGGACACCCCAACAAAATGTAACAAGCACTCATAGGAACAACAACACAAACAAGGGAATCATCGTAGTTGGTTCCAAAAGAAAAATTCACTAAGACTTGCTTAGTTACCTTGACGCCGTTGTGATCATTGAGCCAATGGAGTGAGTAAGGTCGAGGGTGAGGTAATAGAGGCAAGCCAAGCTTCTCGACCATATGGCTAGACGCGATATTCGTGCAACTCCCTCCATCATGACAAGATGGAACAACATTTCCCTTTGGGCCTTGTCGAGAGGAGTTTCATGGGCATGCAAAGGTCTCCTCAAAACAAGGGCACCTCCACGAACGGGCAGTATGGGAGTGCATCCTCTTTGTCACTCACATCTTCCTCCTTGACAACTGCTTCGGTCTCCTCTTGTGCCTTTTGAAGCTCATCATCAATGTCATGGACCTCTTGAAGGGTCAAAGTTTGTCGATTCGGGCAATCCGCTTGAAAATTGCCATAACCGTGACATTTAAAGCATTTCTGGCCTTCCATCCATCGAGGAGGTTCCGTGGGAGGAGGCACGACAATTCCCTTGCCCTTGTTGGTCTTAGGAGTAGGAGTGGACCTAGGAGTCTCACTTGGCCTTGGAGTGCCGGAGTAGGGAGAAGGCGGGTTAAAAGGCGAGAAGATGGGCTTAGTCGATGGCAATGCGGACTTCTCGTTTTTTCGCCTCTCAACCTTGAGAGCAAGACTACACAACTCATCCAACGAATGATAAGGTTGAACCTCAATCTTCTTGGCAATGGAGGGATCCAACCGTTCAAAAAATCGCATCATAGTCTGCTCATCGGGTTCTCGAAGGTCGCTTTTGATGAGGAACTGCTCGAACTCCTGAATATAATCGCTCACAAACCCTTTGCCCTGGGTGAGAGCATAGAACTTCCTCAGGACATCCTGCTTGTATGTGTTGGGAAAGAAACGATGGTTCATCAATTGCTTCAACCGTGCCCACGAAGTGATTTTCGAATGACCTTCCCTAGCCCGTTGTGCCTTAACATTCTCAAACCAAAGTGAATCGGCTTTGGTGAGTCTCAAACTAGCGATCTTGAAGGCTTTTTCGTCATTGTACTCTTTGGTTTCAAAGATTCTTTCCATCATTTGGACCCATTCAAGATATTCGTCTGGGTCACTAGAACCATTGAACTCCAGAATGTCGATCTTGACATCTTGAAAGCTGTCACGAGGGGGCCTATCACGCACTTCCCGACAAGGATGACGTTGAGGGGAGCCTCTATCATCGTCACTTGACTCAAAGGTAGGAGGAGGACAGATAGGGCTTTGGATGCGTCTCCGACGTTCATTTTGGGGTGGACCTTGGAAGTTCAAAGCAATGTTGTTCACTTGGGCCACAAGGTCCTGAATAGTCTGTTCGATGGTGGAGAATCGATTGTCGAAGGTGGTGAGTTGGTTCTCGATAGTTCAAATTCGAAGGCTACCCCGATGGCTTGATTCCTCTCGAGTGGAGCTAACTTTTTCATCCATTTCGAGGGAAGGGTGAAGAACGGTATGTGTTTGGGTATATTTTGTGGAGTTTGGGGGTTTTCTTGTAGTTGGCTAGTGTTTGGCTAAGGGTTCTTTGTGCTTTTCTCACTCAGACATTTCATCGAACACCTTCCGTGCACTAATTTCCAACTTCACCTCAAAGCTACAAATGACTTCAAAACCAAAAAATACAAACACAATACAATGTATTCCAACACTCTTGGATAGCAAAGGGAATTGGAAACACCAATATTTGCATACAATCCACAATAGAGAACTCTACTTATAAGAACAAGGAACAAAACTCAAGCTAGAACAAACCTTGAGCTCTGATACCAAATGGAGCGTTACCGTCGCGTGGAGGGATGAAGATTAGCTGGAGTGGATGATGGAGAATCTCAAACTACAAAATGCTTGAACACCCAATAGAATGGATATGACCTTGGGCAAGGAGAGTCCACAACCTTAGGCCTAACACCCCACCATGATTATCATAAAGGGTAAACCACCAAATAATCACTAAAGGAATGACTTGAATCACAACCAAATTGATTGGATAAAGATAATAAGGTTTGACAGAAAACTAGGGAAAACCCTAACAATGCTTAAGCATAACATTCATATTCTGAAAAAACAGAATAATCTGAGCTAGGGGGTATTTATACTAAAGGGGAAAATAAAATGGAACATAACGTTTAATCACAAAATTCACGAGCTGGAAAACATGTGGCCGCGGGCGGCACCGTAGGGTCGCGGGTGCGAAAAGACTTCAAACCAGCAGCAACAAACGATCAGCAATGTGTGAGCAACAAAACGTCGCGGCCGTTACTGTGCTTGTTGCGAGCGCGACAACCGACTTCTAGGGGACGCTGACAGCGGTTGTCCTTAGTGTGAGAAGTCGAGGTTCCTGGGTCTGACGCTGGCAGGGGGTAGAAGTGGCGTCTAGCTCCCACGCCTCACCAAGACCGTAGCGGGCGCTACGGCTATGGCAGCGGGTAGGGGTATCCAAAAAATCCGGAACCGCCACATCGATCCGTAAACCGACAAAAAAAAAACGGAAACGGGCAATACCGAACCGCCTTAAAATTCCGATGCACCGCACCGCACAAAACCAGATGCTAAACGGGGTGGTTCCGGTTTGGGATATTCAAACCGACAGAGAACTGGAACCACACCGATAATATAAATAAATAAATAAATAAATACACACACACACACACTAAAACACACACACACACACACACATACACACACACACACACACATATATATATATATGTGTATATATATATATATATATATATATATATATATATATATATATATAATTTTTGTTTAAAAGAAAAAAATTTACGGAGAAATCAACTTGAATACACTATAAAAACAAATAGATTGAATAATGGTTAATTGACACTGTGTGGACATTAGTGCATTACCATATGTGGGCTTTGAAAAACCGGAATCGAGCCCAATTTTTTTTTTGGATTGATTGAATGATGATTTTTTAATGTTAATGTAAAATAAAGGCGAATCCGGTTAACTAGTGATACTGAACCGTTAAATCCGTCGCACCGGTTTTTTAAAAAAAAAACCGAGTGTTTCGGTTCCGGTTTACGATTTTTGTAGACCATTTCATCCGGTGCACCGCTTCGTGAAACCGGAACTGCCCCGAACCGCACCGTGAACACCCCTAGTAGCGGGCGCTACCATGCCAGCCCAGAATGTAGCGGGTGCTACCGTGGTGATGGCGGGCGTTACAGTGATGGTGGGTCGTACTCGTTCAGCTTCTTCTTGCACCTTAATGAACCGGGCCCACACCTGAGCCTCGATGCCTCGTAGTTCCTCGTTTCGGGATGACTTGGTGCTGTCCCGAGGCTTCTGAGGTCGTTGACCAATCCGGAGCCTCTCCATGCTCCCAAGATGAGTGACTTGCCGACGCCACGCTAGTTCGATACTCACCACCCCACCCGTTGCGAATGTATATCGGTTCTTGAAAATGAACGGGTGAACGGGATTAATGGGGGAACGCTGGGTCGAGGTTTCACCTACCTTGTCAATGTCCTCAAGCCCGGCTAAGATAGCTCGGACCTGATCCCGACATGGTCCAGTTCCACATGACAACTTCTTCTTTGTTTTGGCATGTTTTAATATATTTAATTAATAAATTATCTAACCGTTGCAAGGTGATTTTAGTGGAAGAATAGCAAATCAATAGTTGTTGTCAAAACCTGTTCCACTAATCTTCTTCGTATCTCTGCAATGCTCCATGACTAAGGTTTGATTTTTATTTAAAAAAATTATATGGTTATGCATTAATTATGTTGACACATGGCATTACCTTGTTAGAGAGGGTTTCATTTTAATATATGTAATAGATTATTCTAACCGTCTCCTTCCTTTCCTTTTCTCTTGCTCTCCATATTTCTAGCCACTTTACTATTTTATTTTTGAAATAAGATGTTTTATTTTGCATATATAGTATTAGTAAATATATATTAATTATCTTATGCTTATTTATTTTTTTAGGATTTTTGGACGTCAATCATACCAACTTTGGAGTTATTGGATACTATTAATACAAACTATTTTCTTGGATACTGACAATACCAACTATCGACCTATTTTGCCCCAGCAGTACACCACCTATTTGTTATGGTTTTAACTAATCAGAAAAATGATGTGGTTCCATAATATGTGACGTGGAAGCTAGACTAGCGTCCACGTCAACATCTTCTACACAAAGCTCCACCTTCCACATCACGCATTAGGGAACCACGTCATCTATTCATGAGTTAAAACCATACCAAATTGGTGTGGTGTACTACTGGTGGAAAATAGCTAGATAGTTGGTACTGCTAGTAACCAAGAAAATAGTTTATATTATTAGTGTCCAATACCCCCAAAGTTGGTATTATTTACGTCCAAAAATCATTTTTTTTAAAAAAATTTGTTTGATAGTATTTTTTATTTCTCATATAATAAATATATATGTTGACTATGTCATATTCATTTTAGTTTTTTTTAAAAAATATTATTAAGACTTTTTGTTAACTATTCATATCAATCCAAGAATAAGCCTTATGAAAAAACAATTTACCAAAATAATTTTATTATGTATACTTGTAAAAACAATATACTTAATATCAAATTATTTTGATAAAATGTCCATTCATAACTTTCACACCAACAAGTTGTTGCTATAAACGGGTATCTACTATTGTAACAAGAAAGGTCGTTGGCATAAAATAGTATGTTTTTTCATAATGACATTGGTCGCCGCCAATGTTATAGGCCATCTTTCATAACATCTACCTTTGTCACAAAAATACATGTAAAATTCCCGCTAAACCTTCCTTCAATATCAAAGCCTAAATTAAGGGTATGACAACAACATATGGTAGAGACAATTAGATGTCGTTGCCATAAATCTTCATTGCAACGATTGAAAAGAGGTCATTGCAAAAAATCGTTGCCGAAAAGGGTTAGTAGTGTAAGGATGATGGTTTCAAGCTACAAACCTATAGTGACTCAGATTGGGACTCACGTAAACACACTTGAAGATCAATCAATGGCTTTGCTGTATTTCTAGGAAATACTCTCATTTCATGGAAGTCAAAAAGCAACCAATAGTCTCCTTATCCTCTACTAAAGTGGAATATGGGAGTTTGAGAAGATTAGTGGCAGAGTTAGCTTGGCGCAATAGATTATCCACGAGCTTGAGGTAGATTCTATTTGATGAATTCCAATTACATATGGCAGTTAGGTAGCCATCTACATTGTCACAAGTTCAATTTTCCATGAGAATATTGAGCTAAATTGCCAGTTTGTGAGGTAAAAGTTAGCATAAGACCTCATTTCACTTAGTCATGTTCCAACGACTTTGCAGATAGCAAACATATCCACCAAAGCTCTACCAGGATCACAACATCACAACTTTCTCAACAAACCAAGTGTGTATAGTACACCCTCCAATTTAAGAACGATGTTAGACTTAGTTAATGTCAGTTAAGGCTTTTGTTAATTAATTAGTAAGAAAGTTGTCACATGCTATTAGATTACTCTTCCTTTATTTTATTATTTTTCCTTTCTTTATAATAATGCTGAGCTATACTATAAATACACAACTATTCTATTCCTTTCCATCTAATGAAATCATTAAGCAATTTGTAAATTTTCTCTAAGTTGAACTATCGTTTTTCTTTTTCTTTCACGTGTTTTGAAAATTTTCAAATGTAGAAAAACTATAATGAAGAAGTTCAATCCATTTATGAATTAACAAAAACTTGCCCTTTCATATAATGAGACAAACCATTTCAGCCAACTTTTACCTTTTCTACCCATTTATGAATTAATTGTAAGCTATTAATAATCCAACATTGTCAACTTTTATCCAATTTTATTTTTCTACCTATACTTAGTTAATGGCCCCATTTTTTGTGCGTTGCATTTGCGTTGCGTTGCGTTGCGTTACGTTTAGTTGCGTTGGAAATAGTTAAAAAGTAATGATAATTTGCGTTATCTTGCGTTGCATTTAGGTGCGTTAATGCATAAAAAAACGAGGCCTAAATTTATCTAAACTTTGATACTATTAAAAAAGTCGATTACCTACTCATATTTAATTCTACCTAAACCTATCCAAACCTACTTAAACATATTTTACTTTATTTTAATCAACATTTATATCCCCACTGAAAATAAAAAACAAACCTAATCATAAGTCAATAATTTGATTGAGTACACTTTAAAATAATTACAATAATAAATTAGAAAAATCGTATTCCAAGAGTGTCGGTATCTGTGGAGATATGTACCTGACCGCATTTAAGTAGACGAAATATCGAGCCAATATAATAAGGAAAAGGGATGTGCTTAACTTAACTGTTTGAAATAATGAAATTTATGTCAATAATACAAAAGTAACAATTAATTAAAAAACAAATCAATCGCTATCTGCCCACTGACCCATATGGTTGTACTGCCTGTACACTATTCTTGCGCATGTGAATTTGATGCATCCAGCTCCTCAAGCTGCTTGCCTGTCAATTTTCAATAATATTATTTAAACTCCCTTAATTTATTTCCCGTTAATTATTTTATTTTAATAAATAATAATATTTAATAATATCAAGTAACCGATCCTGTAAAAGGAAATCAGTTGTATAAATCTTTACTGGTAATTGTTGCTGGGTTTTATGGCCCAAAATCTAGTTTGATCTCACAATTATTTGTTTCATAATTATATTAGGATATTATTTAGGTTTCTTTATTATGTTAGGTTTTCTAATTGTATTAGATTCTAAATCTAATTAGAGTGGGAGTCAAGTTAGGTTTATAGGAAGTTTTTTCTATAAATATAGGTTGTTATCAAGCTATACACCTACGGCATACGACACACACATTGAGATCATTCTTCACTTCTACCCATCCCTAGGTTGTGAGAGTCCTTTAGAGAGTAAGTTTGTCTTCAGTATATTCCCGCTGTGCTATTAACCTCTTGTGATCTTGCCATCGATCCCCTTGCGTTATATAGCCTGTGCTATTAATCCCTTGTGATCTGACCATCGACCCCCTTGCGTTATATAGCCCCTTGGGATCTCTCTTGTAATCTCTCCCCTTATATTAGTGGATTATTGCTCTGTTGCCGTCCGTGGTTTTTTTCCTGATTTGGGTTTCCACGTAAATCGTGTGTCTTTATACTCTCTAGTTTTAATTACTGATCTTGTTATATTTTTCTCAATTTATACATCCTGATAGTTATCTCTTCCACTGCAAATACTAGGCTATCTTTTACCTCGATCCTAACAAGTGGTATTAGAGCGAGGTTTAATCCTTTTATTTTTTGCCTAGTTCGGGATGTCTGCAGTTAAGTCTTATATTGAGAAGTTCGACGGTGTGATTAGTTTCAGTATCTGGAGAGTTCAAAAAATTATTTTGATGAAGGTAACTCCATTATTATTGATCTGGCAAATTTGGAGGTTACTAATGAAACTGAGGATAAGGCTATTTTTGTTGGTTGTCTCTTTGCCCCATTCCTACAAGCACTTTAAAGAAATCATATCATATGAAACCCTGTCTTTCGAAGATGTCAAATCAAATTTGATCTTGAAGTGCTTTCTGATAAAGATGAAGGCTTGGTTTTTTAGAGGTGAAACCACTAATAATGGGGGTTCTTGCAAAGCCAGATCGAAGTTTAAAGAGCGTTCCAACAATACCTGTTCTACAACCTCCAGTCAAGGCGGTTATTATGTTCGACAGGGTTCAACTATTGCAGGATCTACAACCGTTTCTACAACCTCATCTCTTATTGAGTTCAAGGGTGACTTGAATTCAGTTGATGCTCATCACATCTGATTGCCCTTCGGGGGCTCTATGACGATATCAGAGATTTTGGCCCAAGGTGGAGTTTGTTGGGTTTTATGGCCCAAAATCTAGTTTGATCCCACAATTATTTGTTTCCTAATTGTATTAGGATTTTATTTAGGTTTCCTTATTATGTTAGATTCCTAATTGTATTAGATTCTAAATCTAATTAGAGTGGGAGTCAAGTTAGGTTTATAGGGAGTTTTTCCTATAAATATAGGTTGTTATCAACCTATACACCTACGACATACAACACACACATTGACAGCATTCTTCACCTCTACCCCATCCCTAGGTTGTGAGAGTCCTTTAGAGAGTAAGTTTGTCTTCAGTATATTCCCGCTGTGCTATTAATCCCTTGTGATCTTGCCATCGATCCCCTTGCGTTATATAGCCTGTGCTATTAACCCATTGTGATCTGGTCGTCGATCCCCTTGCGTTATATAGCCCCTTGGGATCTCTCTTGTAGTCTCTCCCCTTATACTAGTGGATTATTGCTCCTTTGCTGTCCGTGGTTTTTTTTCCTGATTTGGGTTTCCACGTAAATCGTGTGTCTTTATACTCTCTATTTTTAATTAATGATCTTGTTATTTTTCTTCTTAATTTATACATCCTAATAATTATCTCTTCCGCTGCAAATACTAGGCTATCTTTTACCTCGATCCTAACAGTTGTTTGTGCGAGTAGAATTTTTGAGACAAGAGTTACCTATTTATGTTGGTTTATCCTTGTTAACCAAATGTAAAAGAAATATTTGCCTCATTTCTTAATATCCTTTTGCTATGTGAAGACAACATATTGTTGATATGTTTTAGACTTTTCTCCTCTTAGCTAATGTTAGATGGCACAAGTGAGAGTGAAAATTTGTCTGTATAATCAAAAGTCCAAACTATCACCGAGTTGGTGCTAATTTAATTGTTAGCTAAGACCATTTCCAATTGTAAGTTTAAATTCGACTTACTAATGACATAATATGAGATGAGAACGAAATGTGGTTGTGTAAGTCATTCCAATATTGAGAATAAGAGTTGATTCACGAGACTGGCGGTGAGGAGAGTCTCATGATAAGAGTTTGATTGTGAATTTATCATACAAATATTTTAATTATATTTTTTCTCTACTCCTTAAACAACTCATTTTTATCAATATAGCCCAATTAACTATATTATTAAGTAGAATCCGCTTTTTTTTTATTTATTAATATGAGTCAAACTCATATTCAAGACTAGAAATCTAGCTAAGTAGGAGACCAATTTTAACTTTGTTGGTAAAGGACCATAGATTCCACCTCATCCATTAAACCCTATTCATACTTACTATTGTGGGTGCTCTAGCAAACCTTGTGCAAGACTCAAGTGACAACCTTTTAGTTCTGCCACTATAGTTTCACTGTTTTATTGTTGATAAATTATCCACCTTATGTTTGTTGAGTTACTTCTAGCATATAATTGACATTATTTTGATGTAAGTCAAAAATAATAAATTATTTAGGATATATGCGTTGTCTAAATGAAAATACACACCAAATTATTAATTAAGTTAATCATAATTAGGGAAGACAAGATATTAATTGATTTCATTGTTATTATATTTCAAGATTATAATTGGTATCAATAATATCTAAATTAACATGAAGATGAAATTGTATGAATTTGGATGATATAGTATATTTGCCACATACATTAATTGAGTATTATATTAAAATTGACTCTTTCTCCATTTCATATAATTATGGTTTTCCTTCCAAGGTCAAGATTCAAGGATTATATTATCTAATCAATTTGCTACTAAAGATGGTTATATGTGCATATTTACCAAGAATTAAGACTTGCTTAATGAGGAATTGATCAACCATGGCTAATTTATATTTGGAAGTAACAATATCCTGTGACTAAGGAATCATATTATGATTTCATATGGATATCAAGATCAAGAGATGCTACAATCCTTTGATTGTCTCCTTGATATTTCAGTCACATTGCACCATCAATACGAAGGGTCCTAGCTTGATCACCTAACAGTACAAAACACAAGCATATATCTCACTTGAGCAATATTGTTTCTTACTATTGTTGAGTATGAGATTACAAAAAAAAAAAAAAAATTGTATTGAGCCATTGATTAGAGTTGTTGAGATAGTTTATTAGGGAGAGGACTAAGAGTTAAGATGTCAACTCCCACACTTGATTGAGAGGTGATTTCAAGTGGTGAGATCTTGAGAGTAGAGAAGGCTCAAAGATTACCAAAGTCCACACTAATAAAAGATCGAAGTTCAATCCTAGAGTTGGAGAATTTTAGGAGGTGACGTACTCTGAAAATTGAATTCGAGGAACATCATTAACAACTACCTTGTTTTGTCTCATTTACTTTCCGCTCTTTATTTCTGCATTTTATTTTATTTAGTATTTTTGTGATCACCCTATTCACTCCCCTCTAAGTTATTCTTGTCTCATTTACTCTAAGTTAGTATTTTAGTATTTCTTATTTAATAATACAAAACAAGAACAAACCAAGAACAAGATTAGGGTTTCTGGGCTAGTGTTTTCCGCCAACCAGGGCGGTGACGGGGTGGCGGCCGATCGAGAGGTGACCGCGGGTGGTGTTGGTGGCACAGTTGAGTCATAGCAGTAGGGTTCGCACGACAACAACAATAACAACTTCGGGTTCCCTCGTTCTGGGCGGTGTCGATGACAGCTCCGGCGGGCAGCAACAACTCCGGTGGCGAAGGCAGTGGTGCGACGGTGTCTGGGTGGCGCGGCGTCAGTTGGTGATTGATAGTGGACAGTCGAACGGAGTGAGAGAAAGAGATATCGAGGGGGAGAGAGAGAGAGAGAGAGAGAGAGAGAGAGAGAGATGGGCGACGATGGCCCTGCGATGGTTTCCGACGACTCACAGGCGGAGGGTGGCGGCTGCTGCTACGACGGTTCAGAAGATGGGAGGAGGGAGAAAGAGTGAGAGAGAGGTAGGGTTAGGGTTTTTTTTGGAGTTAGGGTTTTAAGATGAGTTTGGCTTTTATAATAATCTAATAAAGGCCAACTAATATTACTCCTAATCCTAATCCAACCCAATTCTATCATAAATAAAAATCAGATTTTCTGGAATAATAATAATAATAATAATAACAATATTAATGATAATAATAGTAATCACATAACAAATAATATTCACATAATTATTCATATAACAATTATAATAATAACAATAACACTAATACTAATACTAATAATAATAATAGCAATAATAATAATAATAATAATAATAATAATAATAATAATAATAATAATAATAATAATAATAAACCATGAAATTACCGATATACCCTTGTTAGTCCCTAAACGATCCTACGAGCTCAAGTGTTAGCAAAATAATCACAAGCGAAAATTTAACAACTAACGGAGTCAAACCTAATTTACTAACGTCCTAACGGTCAACACCTTTAGATTTTTCGAGGTTTTACATAAATACCTCCTTAAAGAACTTTCGTCCTCGAAATATAAACTCAACTCCAATGGTCTGCAAACGGAACTAATGGTGGCGCTAACAAAAAATTCAGGGTTTTACAATTTAGTAAACATTATTTATTTCTTTTCCATGAGCAGTAAATATTGAACGATTTTTAAATCTCAGACCATTAGAATAAGTTTCTCACATTGTAAAACTCAGTTATGAATGTTTTTTTTTTTTGAATTCGGGTAGAAGAGGGGTACAAAGGAACTTAGGAGACTATTCTCGCAAGGCGTATACCTAATCTATCATGAAAAAAAATAAAACAAAACACAAAATCAGCGCTAAGACTTCAAACGATCGTATTTTGGATGGAGTGCCCCTTGTTAGCTAACCAATCTACAGCTATGGTAGCTTCTCTAAACACATGTTTTACAGAGAAAGCTTCACAAAGTTGAAGATGATTTCTAATGTATCTAATAGTCATATCTATCTACCACAAAATTTTAAAGGATCCTTGGATTGCTCGAACAAGGACTAGATTGCCACTTTCAACTTGAACTTTCTTGAAACTTGCTTGAATAGCCTGCTCCATCCCATACTTGATTGCTAAAGCCTCCACAAGAAGAATATCTTCCGAGTGTAGTTTGAGGGAACCTGCACGAAGAAATCTACTAATATGGTCTCGATTGACAAAGCTAGCTGCTGCGCCTTGCCCATTAACAGAGCCATCACAGTTGAGTTTGACGCATCCAAGATCCAGACGATCCCAACCAATGTGCTTTGTGAGGTAATCTGTTCTAAGTGTGTGTTGACGATCCGAAGAGAATGAAGGATGTGCTTGGAAGGATCTTCTAGCTTGCCATTCCGTGCAGTTCATCTTTGCCCTAATGGTTGCTTGGACGTGGCTGAAGACAGTGTTGTTGAAGTTGCAGTCGTTCCGCTCCTTCTAGATGCTCCAAATAAGATATGTGGCTCTCTTGAGGTCACTAGGAGAAAGTGTTGCCAGAAGAGATAAAATATATGTTCACCACTAGAGTCAAGTGGCCAATCGTTTGTGGAATTTATCCATTTATGATCTTTGGCAGTTTTCCAGACCTTTTGGGAGAACTGACACTGATGGATCAAGTGTTCGTCCGTTTCAATCTGGTCCAAACAAGTAGCACAAGTAGGGTCAATGTTGACATCTCGTCAGACTAAATTACCTTTAAGAGGCAAGCCATTATGGAAAACTTGCTAGAGAAAGACTTTCAGTTTTAGTTGAACGTCTAGTTTCCAAATCTAATTGCCTTTCCAATTTTCTCTTTTGGTTATGCTTTGGCATAACCAGGAGGCTGACTTAACCAAAAAACAACCATCGCTTGTAAGACCCCAACAACTCTCATTTTCTTGATGGAATGAGGGAATTGGGGTTGAGAGACCAAATTAGCAATATCCAAGGGGAGAAGGTCAATAACTTTAGGGATATTCCAATCTTTATCAGTGATGAAGTCACTAACTAGAAGTGTATCATCAAAATCAGTAGCATCGACTGAGCAAAGGTTGATTAGGGGTTCTTGGTGGCACCAGCTATCCAACCAAAAGTTAACTTTGGTGCTATCGCCAATTTTCCAATGAGTGTCACGCTTATAAAAGTTATAGGCTTTATGCATGTTCTTCCAAACCTAAGAATCTGTAGGTTTGGGTCGAAATGGGTTGTTAGCTTTCGCATATTTCAGTTTGATTTGTTCTGCCCATAAGCCACTTGTATTGTGAAAAACTTTCCAAATCAACTTACATTGGAAGGCTAGATTCACAACACAAGTTTTCCTGAGCCCCAAACCCCCTTGGTCTTTTGGTCTACAAATCTTTTCCCAAGTAATCATAGGCATACCATTCCCCGAGTTCTTCCAGAAAAATATTCTATTAATCTCATCAATCTGATTCAAAGTCTTTTTTGGCATGAGAAAACATTGCATGGTATGTGCAGGTGAGGATTCTAGGTTTGTTTGAATGAGGTTAGTTCTACCGGCTCTAGAGACAGTATTTCCTTTCCAGTTAGAGAGCTTTCTGTTAGCTTGTTCAGTGATTGGTGAAAACAACTCAATTTTCTTATGACCATTCACTGAGGGGCAGCCAAGATACTTTCCTAGAGAATGCTTGATATGGATTTTAAAAATGCCTTGAATGGTGTCTTTTTTCCTACTCGAGGTTTTAGCAGAAAAAATCAAAGTTGATTTTTGAAAATTAACTAGTTGCCCTGACGATTTACGAAAATTATCAATAGTTTTCTTAAGTAATTTACAAGCATTGTCTTTGCCCTTGCAAAACAACCAACTATCTTCGGCGAAAAAGAGAGAGGGGATTGTTGATGCCTCTTTATAAAATTTAATACCAATACCATTCTTTTTAACTTTACTGAAATCATAAAGTTGTCTAGAGAATACTTCCATACAAAGTAGAAATAAATATGGTGACAGCGGATCCCTCTATCTAAGTCCTCTAGTAGGCTTAATTAAACAAACCACAGGGTTGGTCATTAACCACAACTAAATAAGTGAGTATAGAGATACATTCTAATACCCATTTGATCCATTTATAGGGAAAACCCATAAATTTAAGGACATTTTAAAGAAATTTCCATTCAATTCTATCATAAGCTTTTTTCCATATCAAGTTGTAGAACCACCCAAGCCCAAGGTGTCTTATTTCTTGTCGCATTGAACTTATGCATAATCTATTAAGCCAACAAAATGTTATCATGGATATGCCTGTTAGGAACAAAAACACTCTGAGTTCTACTAATCAAAGAATTAGGAGGAGGCCTAAGTCTGTTAACTATAACTTTTGCTATGATTTTGTAAATAGTATTACACAGGCTTATTGGTCTAAATTGATTAGGTAGAGATGGATCACATCCACTTTCGGGATAAGAGCGATGAACGTATGATTAATTTCTTTTAATATTTTTCATTTAGGAAGAATTCACTTATGGAGAACATAAATCATCAGCCATTAGATTCCAATAAGTTTGGAAGAAAACAACACCAAACCCATCAGGACCTTGACCTTTAGCAGGGTCCATTTGGAAAAGGGCTTCTTTGATATCCTATTTTGAAACATTGGCTATAAGTGAATTAGCCTGATCATGATTAAGCTTAGGAAGAGTAATTCCATCCCAACAAGGCTCATTCCCACCAAAAGTAAATATATTCTCGAACTCTTTAATGAACTGAGATTAAATATCATCCATGTTTTCAATTGAAACCCCTGAGGGGTCTTTAAGTCTTAATATTGTACATCTGCGTTTAGGAAAGGTGACTGCTTTATGAAAAAAGAAAGAATTTGTTTCACCTTCCGTTAACCACTTTTTCCTTGCTTATATTGTCCAATATTTTTTGTTAAATAACAATAATTTTTCTCTTTGAGAAATTAATCTCCTATACCACTTATTGAGTCGGATACTGTTAGGATTAACAATTAGTTTATCCTCAACCATTTGCAGCTTCTCCCCATTTTGCTCGAGTTTTTCTTTGAAGTTGCAGAAAATGATCTACTCCAACTTTTCCATTCGGATTTTATTCAAACTGGAAAAATTTGAGTTAAATAGATTTTACGATTATATATATATATATATATATATATATATATAATATAATATAATATAATATAACGAATCTGAAAGCTAGAGAGAGAAAGAGCGACGGACGAAAATTGTGAACACCGCCTGCACACGCGGCTCCGCACGCCGAAGATGCCGGAGGCAGCCATCTAGTGACTCACCGGCAACATTGGAGTGGGTCTGACATCTATGTTCATCGGATGATTCGCTCACTGACTCATGCTTTCAAGGTCAGTCATATGAGATCTGAAATTGGGGTTTGATTTGAGTTTTGTTCTTCAATGTTTGCAGAGTGCTCTTGAATCGATTTGATTTCAAAGAACCCCTACTTATTGTTGTTAAATTTGTTCATTCTCTCCTGAAAATAGACACGAACCTGGGATCTGGGTTCGTTAATCTGAGCTTCGAATGTTGGATCTGTTTCTGGGTTCGAAAAATACTCTGCATTTTCGATTTCTGGATTTAGTGAAGATTTCTGAATGTTTTGATTTCTGGAAATCGAGTTGAATTCTGGGTTTTTTGAATCTGGGATCATTCATCAGATGCGGGCTTGGTGTGCATAATTGGGTAACATGAACACAAACCTTGCTCTATACATGTAAGTTCTGATTGCTGGATTTACTGCTTGAAGTAGAACACAGTGGCATTGCTAATCAGATTGCAGGAATACTGAACTGGGTAGCTTCATTAGTGGTCAATTGGTAGCTTCTGGGAACAGGCTGAGCATAGCTGGGTTGTTCCACTCTGTTCGCTGATTGATCGATTTGCTGATATGGTCATGACCAGACAGACGCAATCGGTTGGCCGGAACCCAACTCTGGTGGCAAAAATGACCAAGCTAAAAGGGAACCCAAAAAGTAGTGGTCAGAATGTCGAACAAACTACTGTCATCCAAACCGCAACGGGAGAAAAATCAGCTGAAGAACTTATCCTAGAATCTTTCAATAAAGAACCAAAGAGGAGTACTTACGCATCTCTTTTCAATCAGGACGACGGGATGCAATTACAATATGTGGCACTAGTTAATGTTGAGGGAATCACATGCGCCAAATTAGACAGAGACGATGTGATGGAATCCATTGAATACTGGAACAACTCTGTCATCTGCTGTGTACTTGGTGCGAATCCACCACATGAAGTAATGAATGGATTTCTTCGTAGAATTTGGCGACACTTGGGCATCGAACAAATCTCAGACGTTAAAAAGGGAATGTACATGGTACGTTTTCAGTCAACTGAAGATAAAGACAAGGCTTTAACCCAGGGATTCTATTTCTTCGACAGCAAGCCTCTCATTGTCAAGGAATGGAATGAAAATCTTGACATGGACATTGATTCAATTACTTCACTACCTATTTGGGTAACCCTGCCAGACCTTCCCTTCAAATTCTGGAGCAATGAAGTCCTAAGCAAAATTGCAAGTATCCTAGGAATCCCTATTAAGACTGATAGACAAACAAAAGACAGAGTCAAATTGGGATACGCGAGGATCCTCATCGAAATGCAACTCAAAGGAGCCTTTCCTGAATATGTTGACTACATGGACTACAATGATAACTTAATGAGGCAGCACACCCTGTATGACTGGAAACCAATTCGATGCGCACATTGCAAGATGTTCGGCCATGAGGAGGCTAATTGTAAGAAGAAGCTTCAATGCAAATACTGTCACAAAACAGGGCACGAAGAAAATCAGTGCAGGAAGAAAACTGAGGAAAACAAGAAAGAAAAGCATATGACAGGTCACTCCAAACAAACATCTGATGCAGAAGGGTTCAATAGGCCAAAAAAATCTTTGGTGTGGAGACCAACTACACAGCCAAACAACACCGTCAACACCAACAGATTTGAGGTCCTACAGGACAACGATGATAACACTCCTGCACCACCGTCTGATGGCAATGTCCAAAATCCCAAACAAAACCCTGATGAAGAACATACTCAGCTGGAACATCAGAGGGCTTAATAGCCCGGAGAAGCAGGAAGACCTCAGGGTCTTCTTGCAAAGAATAACGGTAGTGCGATAGGACTATATGAGACAAAAATCCCCCAGAGAAATGTCATTAAATTCCAAAACAATGTCTTCAAACATTGGAATTCTACTACAAACATCCAGCATTGTCAGAAGGTTCGCATTTGGGTTGCATGGAACCCTCGGTACTATGACGTTGAAATTTTGGAGAGTTCCGATCAGCACATTCATACGAAAATTATTGTTGTCCAAGACAATACTATCTTTCACATAACTTGGGTCTATGGGCACAACGATCTCAGTGAAAGAGAACCCCTTTGGGAGGCTCTTAGAGGAATCGCAGACGGGATGGATGGTCCTTGGGCTGTATTAGGAGACTTTAATGCGATAGTGACGGAAGAAGACAGAATTGGTGGAGCCAAAGTTGAATCTTTCATGACTCAGCCAATGACACAATGTGTCCAATACTGTAGCCTGCACGAACCATCATACTCAGGGACGTACTACACCTGGACCAATGGCCATGTTCGATCTCGAATAGATCGCCTTCTGGTGAATGCTCACTGGTACCTACTTACGGACTTGCTGCAGGTTAATTTCAAGGCATGTGGTCTATCGGACCATTCAGTCATCACTATCAACTTCATGGAGTTTACAAAACAGAAGCAACCGTTTAGGTTCTGCGACATGTGGACTAAAGACGATCGATTCAACAATCTGGTTCAGAACACGCTAATCGATCTTCCGGAGGGTCACAAAATGTTTCAATTGACACAATTCCTCCATAAACTCCGCCCGAAGTTGCAAGCTTTACATAGAAATAGATTCTATGATATTTATACACAAGAAATTGCAGCCAGAGATAAGCTCACAAAGCTCCAGGATAGGCTTAATCAAGCTCCGACAGACATGACGCTTCAACAGGAAGAGAAACAGCAGAGACGCAACTACTACGACATATTACACTCATCTCTGCTCTTGAAGCGACAACAGAGTAAACTGGCTTGGGATGATATGGGTGACAGCTGCTCAAAATTATTCTTTGCCAAGATGAGACAAAAGCGTTCCCAGATGTACGTTCGAGAAATTGAAACCATCAATGGCACTAAAGTCACAGGACTTCAAGAGGTCAACGAACAACTCAGTTTGTTCTATAAAAATCTACTTGGAAACACAGACCTTCAACAAAAAGCATTTGACTCAGCTGCTCAAAATTATTCTTTGCCAAGATGAGACAAAATCTACTTGGCACTAAAGTCACAGGACTTCAAGAGGTCAACGAACAACTCCTACATAATGTACTCCTCTGCCAAGAGATTGTAAGGGGCTACAACCGACAGACCATCGCACCGAGATGCTTAATGAAGATAGATCTACAAAAAGCATTTGACTCAGTGCATTGGAGTTTCATTGAAGAAGCACTGTACGCATACCGTTTCCCAGAATGGCTCATTAAATGCATAATGGCTTGTGTCACATCTCCCACCTTCTCCATTTGCTCTAATGGCATCTCCTCTCCCATCTTTAGCGGGAAGAGAGGTCTGCGACAAGGAGACCCAATGTCACCACTGCTCTTTGTACTGACAATGGAATACCTGTCAAGATCTGTCTAGTACTTTGTCAGTAAACAAGTGGGTTTCAAATATCATCCAAATTGCAAACGTCTCCAGCTCACTCACCTTGTTTTTGCGGATGATCTGATCATGTTCTCCTCGGCAAATAGAGTCTCTATTCAAACACTTAAAACAGCTTTCGACCACTTCTCAGCAGCCACAGGTCTTGTTGCTAATAATGGGAAATCAGCAGTGGTAATTGGTGGGGTTCCCAATCTGCTGACCTTAACGAGGAAGCGAGTTTGAAGAAGGTACGCTACCCTTCAAATACCTTGGAATTCCTATATCCTCCAGTAACCTCACAAAAAATGATGCCAATATCCTTGTTGAGAAGATTCTCTCCCGAATCAAAACGTGAGAAAGCAGGCACATCTCTTATGCTGGAAGAGTCACACTAATTAACTCTGTCTTGATGGGGATTTATAGTTTCTGGGCTAGAATTATCGTCATTCCCAAGCATGCCATTGAAGAAATTACTTGTTTTTGTCGTAATTTTCTCTGGGGCTCCTCCTCCCATTACAGAAAAGCCCCTATGGTGGCCTGGGGGATTTTTTGCAGGCCAAAGCATTCGGGCGGCCTGGGCCTACGAGATCTTGCATCCTGGAACAATTCCAACATTGCCAAACTGGTTTGGGCGATTCAGAACAAAGAGGATAACTTATGGGTCAAATGGATTCATGCCAAATATATCCGAGGGTCATCCTGGTGGGACTATCAACATCCCTTTGATGTCTGCACCTACTTCAAGCATCTTTGCCTTATGAAAGAATACTTCAAATGGGGGTGTGATCCCGGGCACAGATGGCAATGGGCTGGAAGTATGACGACAACGAAAAGAGGTTACAACGCGACAGAAGGGCACATATGGAGCCTCAGATTTATGAATGAGGTAGGATGGGCCTCAGCTATTTGGAATCCCCTTTCTATCCCACGCAATTCCTTTGTCACTTGGGTCCTTTTACACGGAAAACTGCATGTACGAGCTAGAACAATGCGTTGGCAACCTAATGGAAATCCACTTTGCCCCTATTGTGATTTGGAGACTGAAACCGTTGATCATCTTTTCCTTGAGTGCGCTTTTGGGCAGGAAGTGAGACAAGCTATTAGACATTGGGAACTTGGTGATCTGTCAACCATCCAGGAATGGAAACAACATCTGAGCAGTCTCCGAAAAGCCAGTAAAGAAACTCATATGAATTGTGCTCTTCTCGCGTACAGATGTCTACCATATCCGGGTGAGAAAGAAACAACCGAGTCCACAAAACTCGCAACGCTACTCCACAGGTGATAGTAAACTTAGTAAAAAATGATGTAATAAGCAAGGTCATTCTGGCAGCAAAATCTAGGAAAAAGTATAGAAGTCTTATAGACACAGTACTTAGTATGTGATTGTGAGGGGTCGTGTCCTCACTCTTGTAAACTACATTGAGTTTGTTATATATAACCTGTTTTCTTGTGCATATATATATATATATATATATATATATATATATATATATATATATATATATATATATATATATATATATATATATATGTGATAGAAACAACAACAACAACAACAACAATAATAATAATAATAATAATAATAACAATAATAATAATAATAACAATAATAATATAGAATTATATCAAATAGCTACACCTGATACATGTAACAAGTTTTAGTCTAAAATAATTTCCATTGCGAGAAGGCTACGGACATTATAACAAATAGCTACACCTTTAGCATGTGAGAATTAGGATTAGGATATCTACACCTGCCACATGTAGCTAAATTACCTACATGGCTTCACATGTAGCTAAAATTAGTCACACGCAAAATTCCTACACCTCCTGGAGATGTATCAATGATTTTATAGCTACACCTCTAAATGTAGGAATATTATCAAATAAATGTAGCTACTGCCATGATTCGTTGTAATGAATCATTCTTAGCTACAGGTCTATCCAATCTTTCATAAATCGTATGGCCATGAATGACCTTCTTCCAAGTGAAAATTCTATCGAGAGGTGGAATGTCTAAGACATTGATTTCTTAGATAAAGTTAGACATACTAGTTGTTCTTGAGGGTTGAATGGCAACATCATCCTTTCATAAGGGTGAAGGAGCTCGTTACAAGCACCAATTATAACTTTTATTGCATCTAAAATTAAACTTAGAAGTATTGATTTTGGTTGGGTTTTCATTGTTGATCAACAGTGCGGTTCCATATGAAACTACAAACTTTAGACCGTACTCTCATGGGAATACTAGTTTCACTTCTTCTCCCGTATCTAGCCCAGCTCAATGCACAAATCTCGGTCCAAAACCTCTTAGCACATAATCCAACTCAACAAACATAATTGTTGACGTTTGGATGCTACAATGTAGAATTGCTTAGGTGAAGCACTAGTCTTCTTGTAGTAATATACCAGAGATCCAATGTTTGAATCTTCAAATTGGCCATGTGTAAGTAGATACCTCAATCGTATCGAGGTAGGGTCCGAGCCTCAAAGTTCTTGGCTATCAACCTCATCCGTGCGATCTTTACAATTTCCGAGGAAATGAACTTCTAGGTTGGGTGTGGAGTCCATTTCAAGGTGGACCCGAGACGTGTAGAGACCATCGATGCCATCCCTGGGATGACGTAGAACTCCCTCTAGAGGGGTATTCCTTTCCACTTCGACACTAATAACGGAGGAAGGCCCAGGCTAAGGTTGGTAGGAGGTGAAGATGGTGTGAAGGGAGGTGAAGTAGGCCTGTCATGGGCGTGACCTTCAATGTCATGACCGTAACTCTCACTAGAAGCATGCTTGGCCAAGGCAATAGGGCGCCGCGACCGCAAAACAACACGTCATGCCCATAACCACCTTTCCTTTTTTTCTTCCAAGGTTGGGGCCGAAGCTAGTCACGACCGCGGCTCAACCATCCCGACCGCGACTGTTCATGGACTCAAGAATTTCGCGCCCGCGACTTCGTCGTCACGGTCGTGACTCGATAGCAATGGGGGCAAGGACATAACTATGACACCCCTCGTCATGCCGCGACGGAGTGAAGACTGGCAGCACCAATTGCAGCGTCATGGCCGTGACGTGGCGCGTCGTGCCCGCGACACCCTGTCTGGTCCTTTCTTTTTGTTCTGAAACCCCGTTCTTATAAATATCTCTTGTTAATATTTTATAAGGGACTTTTGATGATTTTTGACAAACTTGCTTTATGAATAGAATGGTGAAGCTAATAGTTTTCGTTCTTCTCCTCTAAATCTTGTTTACTTTATCCATAATTGCTATGTTATGGTTGTGTTGCAAGTCATTCATTTATTGGTTAGTGGTGGGCAATTTTTTATCTAATCATGGTGGGATGTAAGGTCTTGGTGATGGAATTTCTCCTTTATCCATGATCATATCCAACTCTTTTGGTGTTCAAGTTTCTTGTTGATTTGTTCCTTGGGTTTTGATTATTGTTTTCTCAATATTATTGTATTGATTCAAGAACATTATCATTAAGTTTATTATCTTCCATTCAACATCATCAACATACTCAAGCAAGGTTTTTCTTATTCATCCCACCGCGCCATGCTCCATATGATATCAAAGCCTTAGGTTAATTCTTACTTGATCTCTTTTTTAGTTTCTCGTATTTATATTAATAAATCATTTCCCTTAAATAGCCTTTGTGCAATTCAAGTCTCTTTTACTTAACCAACCATACTCTATTTTCATTATATGAGCCAACTCTTTGTCTCATATTCATGTTATAATCCCTTATTGGGAGTTGTCTTCAACATCATATTTGCGATTCTTGTTAGCAAGGTATTTTATATTTCATCCATGTAATTTTGGATCAACTATTTCCAATGATATTACTGGGAAACTAAACTCAACCTTCTATATTCATGCTTGATCTTTAACTTATATACCCCACTAAATTCATTAAACTATCCATTAATATGTATTGTACTCCTCTTTGTCCTAACATTATGGTTGCTTCATCACTTTTCATAGCAAATCCAATTTGATCATATTATGTCGTTTCTCACCCTTACATGACCCTTTGATTCCGCATTAGTATATCTATACCATTCTTACTTGGATGAGAGAATTCACCAAAGGTAAAGAATTAATAGGGCAAGCGATTACTCGTTTTACAACTTCTTACTTGACATTAAGATGCCTAAATGACCAAAAGTGCTCTTTTTTATTATTGCTCTCTTCTAACAAGTGAAGAGAGAGTTGTTGGGATTAATCAATAATTAATCAATCACTATAAACCCAGAATCCAATATGTCGAATCAATAGAACATAAACATAAACATGAATACCTAAATCCATTGCAGTTGTTGATCCTCTTCAAGTGACGTGGTCAGGTCTTCCAGATCAACACCCACTCAGAAGAGAACTCACTGAGAAAACTCTCTCTCACTGACGATGGGATATCAGGGAGAAATTAACCGTGTGTGTGACCTGGGGACCATAACCTTATATATAATGGTAAACCCCTTAGGGTTTTGACCTATTATTATTCCGCCCATCATGGAATAATAATAAGTCACTGGTATCCACACATTAGAGCCCACATCTTGCCTGATACATTCAAAGCCAATCTTTTTACTTATTGGATCACTTTTAGTTGGGCTATAAACAATGACAGTTATTGTGATGTATATTCTTTTTACATATAAGCTCATCGTTGGATTATGATCCAACAATCTCCCACTTGAGCTATATGTGAAACCTTATGAATTTATTTACACAGTAAACCAAAGTATTGAGCTCAACTTTACTGTCAACATTACAATGTATCTAAATAATCCCGTCCATCAATAATGTTAACATAGGATCAAAGAGGCCTTCATTATAATTATCGTAATTCGACCCATCGATAATCACATGCACGAGCACCAAGGAATGACATGGATCAGGATGTGGATGTGCAACATGGAAATATCATGCAGTGTGATCTTAACATGACTATTTCCAACTGGTCCACCTTAAACTTTATTGAGATCATACTGTATCCAAAATAAAACAGAGATAAAAGGAGACTTTAACATAACTTTATTTCTGCACAAAACGTCATCACAACTGTGAAGAACCAAAATCTAATGTCAAAACAAGCATCCAAATTACAAACTCCCACTAAAACTGAATATCTTCAAAAGATGATGTAACACCCATATGAGCAACATGCTCATGGAACTTGACGGGTGGTAACCCCTTAGTAAGTGGAACCGCAACCATAGAGTTTGTACCAATATGCTCAATCACCAATTCCCCACTCTGAACTCTTTCCTTAACAACTAAGAATTTGAGGGCCACAAATTTTGACATTCTCAAACTCTTGTTGTCGTTGGAAAATAAGACTGCAGATTTATTGTCACAAAAAACCTTAAGTGGTCTCTGAATAGTGTCCACTACACGCAGTCCAGTGACAAATTTACGCAGCCAAATCCCATGATTTGATGTCTCATAGCAAACGATAAACTCTGCTGCCATAGTAGAAGATGTCGTAATGGACTGTTTGGCACTCTTCCAAGAGATAGCTCCACTAATGGATAAATATGGGAGGCCGAGGATCCACTAACTACTTAGGGTTTGAGAAAACCCCAATTTAGAACTCATAAAAGTACACTAATATTTAGGGTTTTGGGGTTTTGGAGATGAACAACAAACACAACAAGAATTAAAAGGGATATGGACAATTGTAAAGAGTAATCACTCACTCAATTGAACTAAGATGTTCAATCACTTGCACAAGGACCTTCCACAAGCAAAGAGTCTTGAAAGACCCAAGAAATCTTACAAAGAGTGGAGGAAGAACACCCACTCACCAAGAAGAGAAATCACCAAGCAATCTCCACCCAAAGGATTAGCTTTCATTGATTAGGGTTTAAAAACCAACAATTACAAACTCTCCAAGTGAGAGGAATTTTGAGTCTAAATCCTAAACATTCATCAAAAGTCCAAAACAGAGAAATATATTCTGGGCAACTTCAACTCAAAAAATAACCCCAATATTCAATGAATACTTGGACCCAAATGATAAAATTGACATACCAATACTCCTAACACATCAAGGGACCAATACCAATCATCAAGCATCAATTTTGCATCCAAAATCAACAAGAACAAAGCCAAAACTTCATGAACATAAACCCAAAAAGAATCTGATTTTTTTTCCCTTTTCACCACATGAGCATGAGTTCTAATCCTTGCTCTGATACCAAATGATCTGGGAAACCCGGGGGTCATTCAAATGGATAAATGTGGGAAGCCAAGGATCTACTAACTACTTAGAGTTTGAGAAAACTCCAAAACCATAAAAATTAGTGTAGTTTTATGAGTTCTATATTGGAGTTTTCTCAAACCCTAAGTAGTTATTGGATCCTAGGCCTCCCATATTTATCTATTCGAAGGACCCCCGGGTTCCCCGGATTATTTTTACGTATAAGTGCATCGTTGGATTATGATCCAACAATCTCCCACTTGAGCTATATGTGAAACCTTATGAATTCACTTACACAGTAAACCAAAGTATTGAGCTCAACTTTACTGTCAACATTACAATGTATCTAAACAATCCCGTCCATCAATAATGTTAACATAGGATCAAAGAGGCCTTCATTACAATTATCGTAATTCGACCCATCGATAATCACATAAACTAACACCAAGGAATGACATGGATCAAGATGTGGATGTGCAACAGGGAAATATCATGCAGTGTGATCTTAACATGACTATTTCCAACTGGTCCACCTTAAACTTTATTGAGATCATACTGTATCCAAAATAAAACAGAGAGTAAAAGGAGACTTTAACATAACTTTATTTTTGCAGAAAACATCATCACAACTGTGAAGAACCAAAATCTAATGTCA
This sequence comes from Portulaca oleracea, assembly GCA_029582165.1. Taxonomy (NCBI): domain Eukaryota; kingdom Viridiplantae; phylum Streptophyta; class Magnoliopsida; order Caryophyllales; family Portulacaceae; genus Portulaca; species Portulaca oleracea. The sequence continues at coordinate 28,863,327 of CM055868.1, read as the reverse complement.
AAACAAGCATCCAAATTACCAACTTCCACTAAAACAGAACATCTTCAAAAGATGATGTAACACCCATATGAGCAACATGCTCTTGGAACTTGACGGGTGGTAACCCCTTAGTAAGCGGAACCGCAACCATAGAGTTTGTACCAATATGCTCAATCACCAATCCCACTCTGAACTCTTTCCTTAACAACTAAGAATTTGACGGCAACAAATTTTGACATTCTCGAACTCTTGTTGTTGTTGGAAAATAAGACTGCAGATTTATTGTCACAAAAAACCTTAAGTGGTCTCTGAATAGTGTCCACTACACGCAGTCCAGTGACAAAATTACGCAGCCATATCCCATGATTTGATGCCTCATAGCAAGCGATAAACTCTGCTGCCATAGTAGAAGATGTCGTAATGGACTGTTTGGCACTCTTCCAAGAGACAGCTCCACTAATGGATAAATATGGGAGGCCGAGGATCCACTAACTACTTAGGGTTTGAGAAAACTCCAATTTAGAACTCATAAAACTACATTAATTTTTAGGGTTTTGGGGTTTTGGAGATGAACAACAAACACAACAAGAATTAAAAGGGATATGGACAATTGTAGAGAGTAATCACTCACCTAATTGAACTAAGATGTTCAATCACTTGCACAAGGACCTTCCACAAGCAAAGAGTCTTGAAAGACCCAAGAAATCTTACAAAGAGTGGAGGAAGAACACCCACTCACCAAGAAGAGAAATCACCAAGCAATCTCCACCCAAAGGATTAGCTTTCATTGATTAGGGATTGAAAACCCACAATTACAAACTCTCCAAGAGAGAGGAATTTTGAGTCTAAATCCTAAACATTCATCAAAAGTCCAAAACAGAGAAATAAATTCTGGGCAACTTCAACTCAAAAAATCAACCCAATATTCAATGAATACTTGGACCCAAATGATAAAATTGACATCCCAATACTCCTAACACATCAAGGGACCAATACCAATCATCAAGCATCAATTTTGCATCCAAAATCAACAAGAACAAAGCCAAAACTTCATGAACATAAACCCAACAAGAATCTGACTTTTTTTCCCTTTTCACCACATGAGCATGAGTTCTAATCCTTGCTCTGATACCAAATGATCCGGGAAACCCGGGGGTCATTCGAATGCATAAATGTGGGAGGCCAAGGATCCACTAACTACTTAGAGTTTGAGAAAACCCCAAAACCCTAAAAATTAGTGTAGTTTTATGAGTTCTAAATTGGGGTTTTCTAAAACCCTAAGTAGTTAGTGGATCGTCGTCCTCCCATATTTATCTATTCGAAGGACCCCCGGGTTCCCTGGATCATTTTTACATATAAGCGCATCGTTGGATTATGATCCAACAATCTCCCACTTGAGCTATATGTGAAACCTTATGAATTCACTTACACAGTAAACCAAAGTGTTGAGCTCAACTTTATTGTCAACATTACAATGTATCTAAAAAATCCCGTCCATCAATAATGTTAACATAGGATCAAAGAGGCCTTCATTACAATTATCGTAATTCGACCCATCGATAATCACATAAACTAACACCAAGGAATGACATGGATCAAGATGTGGATGTGCAACATGGAAATATCATGCAGTGTGATCTTAACATGACTATTTCCAACTGGTCCACCTTAAACTTTATTGAGTTATACTGTATCCAAAATAAAACAGAGTGTAAAAGGAGACTTTAACATAACTTTATTTTTGGAGAAAACATCATCACAACTGTGAAGAACCAAAATCTAATGTCAAAACAAGCATCCAAATTACAAACTTCCACTAAAACTGGACATCTTCAAAAGATGATGTAACACCCATATGAGTAACATGCTCATGGAACTTGACGGGTGGTAACCCCTTAGTAAGTGGAACCGCAACCATAGAGTTTGTACCAATATGCTTAATCACCAATTCCCCACTCTGAACTCTTTCCTTAACAACTAAGAATTTGAGGGCCACATATTTTGACAGTCTCGAACTCTTGTTGTTGTTGGAAAATAAAGCTGCAGATTTATTGTCACAAAAAGCCTTAAGTAGTATTTGAATAGTGTCCACTACACGCAGTCCAGTGACAAAATTAGGCAGCCATATCCCATGATTTGATGCCTCATAGCAAGTGATAAACTTTGCTGCCATAGTAGAAGATGTCGTAATGGACTGTTTGGCACTCTTCCAAGAGACAGATCCTCCAGCCAACAGATAAATATATCCGGAGGTTGACTTCACGCTATCCTTACATCCAGCAAAGTCGGAGTCACTGTACCCAATGACCTCAAGTTGATCTAGCCTCCGATATGTGGGCATGCACTCCTTTGTTCTCTGTAGGTACCGCAACACCCTTTTGACTGCTTTCTAGTGTTCTAGTCCTGGATTACTTAAGTACCGCCCCAACATTCCTTCGATGTATGCAATGTCTGGTCGAGTGCAGACTTGTGCATACATTAGGCTTCCTACCGCTGATGCATAGGGAATATTTTCCATTTCCCTTTTCTCAAAATCATTCTTAGGGAACTAAGTGAGACTAAACTTGTCTCCATTAGCTACAGGGGTGTCTCCCGGTTTGCAATTTTGCATGCCAAATCTTTTAAGTAAGTTTTCGATATAGATCTTTTGTGACAATCCAAGGATACCTCGAGAGCGATCCCGATGTACCTTGATACCCAATACAAAAGAGGCCTCCCCAAGATCTTTCATCTCAAAATTCTTTGATAGAAATCTCTTGGTTTTGTGCAATAAGCCTATATCATTGCTGGCAAGCAATATGTCATCAACATACAAAACTAGGAAAATATACTTACTCGCACTGAACCTATGGTATATACATTCATCAAGCAAATTCATCTCAAAACCAAACGAGAGAATTACTTGGTGGAACTTTAAATACCATTGGCGAGACACTTGTTTGAGCCCATAGATGGATTTCTTAAGCTTGCAAACCATATTCTTAAGGTCTCCAACCACAAAGTTTTCTGGTTGCTTCATGTATATTGTTTCATCAATGTTGCCATTGAGAAACGCTGTTTTCACATCCATATGATGTAACTCATGATCAAATGTTCGACTAGTGCAATTATAATTCTTAAAGAGTATTTCGAAGAAACCGGAGAGAAAGTCTCTTTGTAATTGATGCCTTCCTGTTGCGTAAATCCTTGCACAACAAGACGAGCCTTATATCTCTCCACATTACCATTTGAATCCCTTTTTGGTTTTAAATATCCATTTATTACCAATGGGTTTCACACCGTCCGGTAATGGGACAAGATCCCATACGTCATTGTCCTTCATGGATCGCATTTCCTCATTCATGGCTCTCAGCCATTTATGAGAATTTGCACTTTCCATAGCCTGACGGAAGTTGACTGGGTCATCTTCTTCCATCAATGACTTAATCTCGTCGTTCATGGCATCTATCCACTCTTGAGAATCAGAACATTCATTGGTTCGAGTTTCCATCGAACCAATGTTCACCTCATGTTCATGAAGAAATACATTGTAGTCATCAGACAATGCACTTCTCCTCACTCTAGTGGATCTTCTTAATGGCACAGGTTCTTGAGGAGTAAGAGTTTGTTCTTCGAGAACAACCTCAAGGGCAGGAGGTTCCTCAGTATTGTCTTGAGGTGTATCAGAAGCAAAATCAGGTATAAAACTTTTATCAATGCTAATGACACCTGTAGGAGTGTTCACACATTCTTCTTCAGAGACAATGTTCCTAATTGAATCTCTCCCCACAAACTCGATATCCTCAAAGAACTGAGCATTAATCTTCTCAAAAAAGGACTTAGCCTTGGGATCATAAAACTTAAACCCCCTGGACCTTTCAGCGTAGCCAATAAAGTAACAACTAACTGTCCTTGAGTCCAGTTTCCTTTCATTCGGCCTATAAGGCCGTGCCTCAGCTGGACAACCCGAAACATGTAAATGATTAAGACTCGGCTTCTTGCCGGTCCAAAGTTCATAAGGGGTTTTAGTAGTTGCCTTTGTTGGAACTCTGTTAAGGATATAAACTGCAGTCTTTAGTGCATCTCCCCAGAGTGACTCTGGTAAGGTAGAATGATTAATCATACTCCTCACCATGTCCTTAAGAGTCCTGTTCCGCCTTTTAGCAACAGCATTCATAGTGAGTGAACCCGACATGGTGTACTGAGGGACGATACCACACTCCTGTAGGAATTTTGCAAAGGGTCCTGGACATTGTTCACTTGAACCGTCATATCTACCATAGTAATCACCACCACGGTCAGATCTGACACTTTTAATCCTTTTGCCAAGTTGGTTTTCAACTTCAGCCTTGTAGTTTTTGAACACATCCAGAGATTGTGATTTTTCAAGAATGAGATATATGTAGCCATATCTGGAATAATTATCTATGAACGTTATTGTAGGACCCGGAAAATTCCCGTTCGGGGAAATTGTTCTCAGATGCGCTACTTGATGATCGGGACACGACCAAGGTTGCTTAATCCTTAAATAAAGATATTTTTATTTTCAAAATTCATTTTCGGGATGGTGAAATTTTATTTATTTTACAAATCTGTTTTTTATTATTTAAATATTTGAAATTACACCAAAAATATATTAATAATGATTCAAAATCGGCCCACACCACATTCTGGCCCAAAAGGAAGCACGCGGGCCGCTAGAACCAACAAAACCCGTACGGGTTTTGATGGCTCTTGGGCCGGGCCGCCTGTTTCCCTCGGGCCAGAGAACATGAGTTTGAAATAATAAAACCCGAGTGAATTTTATTAATTCCTACACATTTTCTCTCAAGTTTCCACTTTAAATTGGGCCTAAGGAAAGATATTAAATCATTTCTTAATTATTTTTATGTACGTTTTAATTTTAAATAATCAAACGGATTATAAAAAAAGAATAAAGAGTCGCCAGCCGATTTAAGAAAATCGACAAACCGTAAAAATAATAAAAGTAACTCCGGTCTGCGAAACCCGATTCTAAGTTCGGGGGTAAGGTTACGAATTCGCCCGTTAGAAAACGGACTCTACTAAAATCAACATTAAATGAGAAAGAGCGGGGAGAAGTTTAATTAATTTCGAAGCTTTATATTCTTAACATGCAATATAAAAACGAGATTTTTGATTTACAAAATATGTACAAATAATGAAGATAAAATGCGAATTACATAATTAAAGTAACAATAACAAAAGAAACATAAAGACGAACCTCGTTGGTTTAAGAATCCGAAAGCGCCGATCAAAACCCTTGACTTCCTTTGACTTGATGGATGAAAGGGTAAGTATGAGGATGATGGAAAGGTGACATATGGGTGATGGAAAGGTGATGTATGGGTGACGATTTGATGAGAATAAAAGTAATGGTAATATGAGAATGGGTGTAATAGAGAGAGTTTAAGAGAGTGTAGGTAGGATTATGATGATAGTTGGTGAAAATGAGAGTATAATGGTGGTGGTTTATGAGAGTTGTTGGTGAGATGAGTGGAAGAATGGAGGGGGTATTTATAGGTGAAGGATGTGAGGTTTAAGAGGGAAAATGAGGGGAACATACCCCTAAGATCATGCCCTCTATCCATGCAAAAATCAAGTCAAGGTCAAGTCAAATACACATGGGCTAATATCATGGGATGTTGATCATATGTTTTTGGCGCCGGATCTCGAAATGAAACCCTGCACGGGTTTTATAATCCCTCGGCACGGATTGCTGACGTGGCAAGGCAAAACGGCGCGTTTGGACGAAAGAAACCCCGCGCGGGTTTTGAACCATGGACCGGGGCGCGCCTTTGGGCCTGCCTTGGTTCTGGGCCTCCTTCTTCACACAAAACCCGTGCGGGTTTTATCGTTGGATTGGGCCGCTTTTGTCTTCGTTTGTTTTGCATTGCTATGTTGGCCCAATGACGTATCCGGTCTTCAATGTTTTATTCTCATTTTTAATGAGTCGGGATTATAATGGTGCAAATCCCGGTGTCTACAGAGAGCCCCCACTTTGATCGAGTCCGAATAGGACGAAGGTCAAAGTAGAATTTGATGGCTGTCTTGATGCTGGCGGTGCTCTTTTATATGTCAACCACATGACATTGCTGATGTCGTTGGTAACCTTTATGTGGCAACCGTTGGACGAATGACGCTGAAGATGAGATCGTTGGTAACCTTTAGGTGGCAACCGTTGGACGACTGATGCTGAAGATGAGGTCGTTGGTAACCTTTAGGTGGCAACCTTTGGACAGCTGATGCTGAAAATGTCGCTGGAGTCCTTTATGTGGAATCCGTTTGAGCGACTGCTGCTGACGACATCGTTGGTGGCCTTTAGGTGGCAACCGTTGGACGACTGTCGTTGACGACATCAGTGGAGGCCTTTAGGTGGCAACCGCTTGACGACTGTCACTGTTGGTTCTCTTTTCTATGGCAACCGGATGATAGATTGTCCCTTCTTAGCCGCGACCGGATGATGGTGCTCCTTTGTATGGCAACCTGTTGGATGGCCCCTTTTAGCGACAACCGGATGATGGTGCTCCTTTATGTGGCAACCTGTAAATTATAAGAAAAGTAGGTATTAGTTTTCACAAAAAAATGCAAATGGGTTCAGATTTTTACCTGAGCGTTGGGGACCCCTGGGCCGTTGAAAGATGTTGGGCCGCATGATCTTGGGGTACTATCTTTTGTTTTTTTTTGTTGGTGGAAAACCCGTGCGGGTTTCATGATTTGTTTACTGGGCTGCTACTAGGCGCTGGGCCGCCAAAACAGGGCCCATAGAACACCCAAAACCCGCGCGGGTTTTGGCTTTTATTTCTTTTTTTTTCTTTTCTCCTCGTGAAGGGAATCATGGTGGGGCCCAGGCTTCGTGTGGACGAGAGAGGGCCATATGGCTTGGTCTCCTCTTTGAGTGGCAAAGGGATGACCTTTGGATTTTCGGCCAATGAAACGCATTTGGCATCTCGAGGCGGGTCCTAAAAACGAGCGGTTCACATTCACTTCTCATTTCTATAAATGCCAAACCTCATTCATCTCTTTTATTCACATCTTCAACTCTTCCTTAGCTTCTCTTTCTCTCTCTAGAAAACTGTTTTTTTGGAGATAATTCAAGTTCTTGAGAAAATGCATCGTAGAGGTCGTAGAAATCCTCCTCTTCCTCATGCGGCGGCATGGCCTCACAAGATGTCTTCGAGGCGCAACTTTATTCCGGGTGCAAATGCTGACCCTTCGGATCTCACTATCCAATCTTGGAAGCATGCTTGGTTCTACCGTTCCCATGGCAAGGTAACCTGTGAAAAACTTCTCTTCTGAAATAATGAAAAAATGAGCAAGCATGAATTTAATTTCTCATGTCTTGTCGATTTTTTATTATTTTAAGCATGCCCTTTAATTGATGTATATGCATGTTTGCGCGATGTCTCTTTATTTATTCGCAACCCATTTTGAGAAACGGACCAAACTCAACCCAAAGAAAAAAGGAATGGGTTGTATGCATATTCGGCCCGAAGGAGACAAAAACACACGGCCCACTAGCACAGGGAAAACCTGCGCGAGTTTTCTGGACCATAAACCCTGAAAAAAGAAACTGGGCCTGGATGGGCGGCCCATTAGCTGAAGCAAAGCCCGTGCGGGTTTTCTGGGTCATAAACCCCGAAACAAGAAACATGGCCTGGATGGGCGGCCCATTAGCTGAAGCAAAGCCCGTACGGGCTTTAGCTTTGCTGGGCCGGCTCATTTGGGCCGACATATTCTTTTTACCATTTTCTTTTTTTTTTTTGTTTCATTTTTTATTCAATTCCTTTATCTTGCGGGCCATGGCAGTGGGCCCATTATCGGTGCTGGGTCCAGCTAGGGCCTAAAAGACTATGCCTTGGTCAACGCAATAGGCGAGCCCCGACTTTAATTTTTCCCTTTTTTGTTTTGCCATTAGGAGGATAACTTGAAAACTCCCGGCGTCCTAAAGGATCTCCTTAAGGTAGCCGATTCGATTACGGGGGATTTCGTTAGCAACACCCTTACTGCGGCAGGACTCATGCCGTTCTGGAAATGCCTCGTGGCCTGGAAAGGCCGTACATTTCGCGTGATAGGTCGGGCTATTGCGGAAAGGTTTTGGAACACGACCAACTCCTTCCATCTACCTGTGGGTGAGATGACGATTACCCCCACAGATTTCGTTATGATCACTGGTCTTCCTTAGGGTGGGCGTGACATAGTCTTTAGCGCCGAGATCCCGTCGATGGTTCTGGACTTGCTGGGTCCAGTGTCAGCGCGTTTAGGCCTAGGTCGGGGCCTGGCCAATCTCGCCTATGCGCACTTCGAGGTAGCCATCTGTGATGCCAACTTTCAGAACTTGCCTGGAGATCAACGTTGCTTTATCTTTTTGGCTTATGTTATTTCCGCCACTCTTTTTGCCAATCGAGGAGATAACATTACTTTGATTTAGTTCCGGAATCTCCTAGACTTGAACGAGGTTCGGAATTTGAATTGGGGTAAGGCTGCGTATGCAAATTTCCTCCTCTGGCTTCGTCGCGGTGTCAGACTGACGCTGGACGATGATCCCATTTACCTCCACGAGTCTCATACCCGCTTTCAGTATGGTCCTTCTTTGTGGAAGGTGCTCGAGGTACGTACCCGAGACTCTTCTCTTTGTAGTTTTGCTACTCTTTTGTTATTTCTTTTGACTTTATAATCATGCAGTCATGGGCATATGAGTATATCCTGTCCTTGGGCATTCACTCCAAGAGAAATAGGACAGTCCCAGCTACTGAATGCTGGACTACTGAGGGTATACGAGGGAAGAAATTCTAGCCGGGCAGCCTTGACCATATTCGTCGTGTGTTGGATGACCTCACCCCGGTATTTCTTTATGCTTGACATCTTTATCTTATTTTTTTGCCTCCATTCTTGAAATGACTCTCTATTTTTTCACAGGACCACGTGAACTGGCGTCCCTGGGCGGAATTTGATTTGAATGGATTGCCCACCCCTTTGCAACAAGTGGAGCATGATACTCGCCTCCGCATCCTGATAGTGGGACCCTCGGGCTTCATATGGTACCTGGGGGAGAGAGCTACGAGGTAGATCCTAGGTGGATATCCTGGCCTCATACCCCAGGATCCTCCAGAGCACATGTTCGAGCCTTGGCGCGTCAATCCGGACGTCTTGGGAGATTGGATTCGTGGGCGAGATTTCGACAACTTCGTGCATGACGTTCCTCAGGAGCATTTTAATGAGGAATTCCAACGCTACTTGAGCCGTCTAGCGCCCCGAGTGGTAGGTATTTCTCGCTTTTCTTTATGTTGTGCCTTTGATCGGCTCCTAACCATAAAGTCTTGTAGTTGGGGCCCTATGCTATGGCTGCTGAGGTGGAGGCCCAACCGGCGGGGAGAAAGATCGGTGGTTTCTTGGAGGTTGAGACTAGCAGTCAGTGCTCCGCGCTCCAAGAGTTTGATCAGAAACTGGTAATCCCTCGTCCCTTGCTGCTTCTTTTTACCTCATGTGCCAATTATGCATGTGTAACCTTTGTCTTTATCACCTTTCAGCCACGATGGTCAGTCTTCCGGCAAGTGACCAAAGAATGGAGTACTATGTTGAAATACGTCAACCGGTCATTTACGGGCTCAGGCAGATATCACGGGAACACCGTCGGGCATATTGACATGGAGGTTGATGCTGAGTCTGTTCCTCGGGAACCACCTCGACGCTCTACTGCGGGAGTTCCTCGTACCGAGCCCCCCACGTCGTTCCTCGGTAGGGGAATACTCCTCCCGGGGTCGATCATGGAAGGAGGTTGGTGGTTCCTCTCGTCCTCCTCTGGCAGCTGTGCCGGAGAGTCGTAGTAAGGGCATCATGGCCATAAGGTCATCATTCTGCGGGGTCACATCGTAGCGGATCTGGTAGTAGAGGCCGTCGACCTATGAACGAAGACATGGCTCAGATGTCCCTGGAAGAGCATCCTGGCCAAGGGGGCTCACATCACAGAGTTGGATACGGTGGCGAAACCCAGCCTCATTCTTATTGGGTGGAGGATGCTTCAGAATCGAGTGCTACCAACCGGCCGTCTCATTCGGCGCCTCGGCCGGTGCGTTACGCTGGTCGAGAGATTGTGGTGAGGGACCATGACTCAGGTGCATTCGTAGAGTATCCTGGTGGTCAGGCCGTAGCGGATGACGCTACCTCACGTCCTGCACCATACGACGCTTCCTCCTTTGGTTCTGGCTCCTATTCTGCTGGGTGGCCAGTCCCGGCTCCTGGAATGGGTCCTTCATGGCCTACGGATACGCAAGAGTGGTCTGCGCCCAAAAACTCATGGCTAAGGGGATCTACCTCTTCTAGTTGGCCAGCCCCCGATTACAGAACCGGTCCTGTATGGCCTACCCCTTCTATCAAGTGGCGTGTTCCCGACCATTCATGGCTAGCTGGTTCACGGGAACATTCATCACCGTCGAGCGTGCATCCTTCCAAACTTCCCTTGTCTAGGCCGCCGCAGACAGCACCTGGTTCTGACTATTATTCCTGGGACACCTATTTTGGTACAACTGGTGCTTCTAACACTGGGACTTCTCATGCTGGTGCCGATCTGGTGGAGGACAGCGACGATTCGAGCTCCCTGTTGTGATCAATGTTATTAAAATCGCGATCCGGATCGGTGGATCGTACGATCCTACGATCCAAATTTACCCCCACGATCTGGATCGCATTAGGATCGCCCAGTAGTTAGACTCGGACCAGGATCGGACCAGGATCGTACAAACTGGAAGGATCAAACGATCCTAACCGATCCTGCGATCCTAGCTCATTTGCAATAATGGGCCACTTTTTGGTAGGGAAATGTAAATGGGTGTGTGGGCTGTCCACATCTCCTTCTCCAGCAGTCCAAGTTGCTCAACCCACCCTTAGTTTTTTTTTTTAAAAACATTGAAATTGAATAATTGAAAGAATAGAATAGATGTTTAGGTTTTGATGTGGTGAATCTGGTGACTGTGATTCACGATTTCACACAGGCCGCAGCTCTTCACTGTCTTCTACATGGAGTTTTCTCTTCAGTCTTTACTCTTTACTCAATCACTCTACTTGCTGCTGAGCACTGCCACTCTTCGCTGTCGATGTTGTTCACTTTCGTCGGTCGCTGGTCTTCACTGTCACTCGTCGTTGCTCGCCGTTGGCTGCTCGTTGGAGTTGCTGCTCGCTGTCGCTGCTCGAGTGCTCGCTTGCTCACTGCCAGTTGTCGCTGCTCCCTAGTCCCTCGCACAGCAACACCTACTTTACCAACTGATTTTGTAAGTTCAACTCCTACAGTCCCATTTTCTTTCAAAGCTCCCAGATTTTGTAAGTTCTTCAAAGTACAAAGTAAGTTTTGCAAATCAATTACTTAACTGGATTCTTGCATATTGTAGATTTTTATGGGTAAGAATAAGATTGTTATTAATTGTTATTGCAAAAGTTGGAATCTTGAACTTGGAATTAGAAGTTGGATGAAATGTGTGTTGTCATTTTATGTAATTAAAATGAATAATAAATGTGATACTGTGATGCTGTGAATTGTGATGCTTGAATGCTTCCTTTTTGGAACCTTGGACATGTATTGTAATTAAAATGAATCTTGTGAAACAAATCTTAACTAGTCTTAACTTTAAGTGTTGAAATTTTTCTTGTGCTTTTTGGAATTGTGATGATGTGTATGATACGAACTGTATTGGTAATCAACGAGTCTTTTGCTTGTGCTTTTTGGAATTGTGATGCTGTGAAATGTATATGGTAATCAATTGATGGTGATATGGTTTTGTGTGTTTGGTCAGGTATGGCATAGAAATTTAGTACTATTGTTATCTTTAGTCTTTACATGATGTTATGTTTCAATAACTTTCAAAACAAATTCTCATTTATGTTTAATTTATGTATCTTGGTAAACGAAGTAGCATGTAATGATCAAGGTTATTAACCGAAGTAAGGGGTAGATGCTTATGACGTTGAAAGCCTGAAAGTGGGGCTATTTATTGACGAATCTGCTAAAATTATGTTGATTTAGACCTTTTTAAGTGTGAAAATGAATTTATAGATGGTAAAATAGCTTTGTACGTAGACTCTTACGATCCTCGATCCGATCCTTCGATCCGATCCTCGTAAGCCCTCATCGATCCTAACTAGAATCCCGATCCTAACAACCTTGGTTGTGATCAAACCAATGACAAGCAAGACTCTATGCATCTTCTTTTTCTATTTTATTTTTTTTATGCGAAGCTAATTTGTACTACTTTTTTTATTTTAATGCAAGACTTTTATGCATTTTATTTCTTATTTTTATGTGCAAGACTTGGTGAATACACAACTTTATCTTATTGATGCATTGAACGACTCTCTACATGACGGGATTAATCCCCAACTTAATCCCGCTTCCCCAAAAAGAAAAAGAAAATAAAAAGAAAACAAAACTTAAGTGTCAGAGTAAACTCGAGCAAAAATTTCAGAACCGAACATCATTGAGTCGAGATTCGAAACATTAAAAATACACAAACGGGCCAATTTGATTCCATGGCCCAAATACAATCAGAGACGGGTGGGTCGAGCTGTGGAGAGGCGACCCATGTCGTCTGAAAGCCCGCGCAGACTTTCTCCTCAGCAGGCCCTGGGCTTTGGGCTTGGGCGTGCACGAACGCGATCCTGGACACATCAAAACCAGCGCGGGTTTTGATTTTATTTCCTTTCTTTTTTAACTAGCCGTTGCTTGATGGGCTGAAATCATGGGAAATAGAGGGCAACGGCTATGTAATCGTTGCTGGTTGTATTTCTCCATTTTGAGCTTGAATGGAGGTGTATAAATACCCCATGTTATGCATGTGATCATCAATCCTCTTCATTAATTCAAAGTCTTCCAAAAACACAAAGAACATCCCCCTTTTCTCATGGCTTTCGAGAAGGAACTTGCAACTTGGATGACCACCCTATCCAAGGAAGAAAAGAAAGAGCTCGGAAGATACAAGCTGACGAGCTTATTGAGTCTTCGACAAGTGAGGATTAACCACGATTTTCTCCGTGCGGCGGAGACTTTTTGGGATCCGAAAATGCATGTCTTTCGCTTCGCGTGGAAGGAATTCTGTCTGCTCCCGGAGGAATGGTCCTCGATCTTAGGGACAAATCATTTTGCTCGGCCGACATCGCCTCCCATACCAATGGACACCCCCAAGCAATACAAGGAGTTCTTATGTCTTTCGTCTAGGGTCATTGGGAGTGCAATATTCGGCGAAAAGGTACACTTCCAAACTATAGTTGAATATTTTCAATCTCCTAACACTTTTGAATATGGTCCCAAGATACGAGTGCTAGCGCTCGTATTATGTCTCCTTGGCGAGTTTCGCTTTTATCATGGCGGCAAAAGAATCGGACCGGTGAATTTAATTCAAATCGTCGATGACATGTCCCGAGGCTACAATCCTGTGCCCCTAATGTTAGCATAAACCATGATGGTCTTGGATGATCCGAATCCAGAACATGACTTTCGAGGGAGCCCGCTGCTACTTCAGGTATCCTTCCTGCCACTGTTTGATTTGCTCTTTTCTGCCTCTACTGTTTGTAAAACCCGCGCGGGTTTTCTGTCTCTTTTTTTTTTTTAGTTTGGGAGAATTGGTGTGCAATTCTAACCCTGGCTAACTGTTGGATAGATCTGGTTAATGGAGCATTTGGGCCTCATTGAAGAGCCCCGGACTTCATCGGCGTTGGCGACCTATTGTCAAAGAAAGAGAAAGTACACCGACCTCCGCTCGGTAACGGAATGGATTGCGTTCTTAAAGGAGCCTCGGGAGATCGTATGGTGGATCAAATGGTGACACATTTCTGAGTATGTGACCCATGATTTCCGTAATGCTTATGTGTGTCTCGCCGGCTTGACGCACATGACCTTTTATTTTTCGGCGCGAGTGAAGCGCCAGATGGGCCGTAAGCAGGATATTCCTGAGTTGTTGTGTGAAACTCCCGATCAATTGATGCTTCGAGGTTCGATGATCGAGTCATGGTTGAAGTATTGGGAGAGAAGACCAACTCTCAAATCTCCGCCAAAAATACATGTGTCACACATTGCAGATGCCGGTTATCATGGATGGCTGATTGCTGCTATTGAATCTCGCCGTGCTGGGGAAGCGAGACGAAGGCAAGCACCTGTGAAGGAAAGGTTGAGTCCTCGTACCTCAGTAAAAGACCGTCTTGGCGCGAGGGACTCAGTAAAAGATAGACTTGGTCCGAGAGTTGATACACGGAAATCAGGCAGGCGTGCCTATAAGCCCAAGGACAAAGAGAAAGCAATTAACGGCCCCAGAGACATGGAGATCGACCATGAGACAACTGGCGAAGTAGAGAAGGTGAAACAAGATTAGAAGATGGTTGAAGTGAAGGAACTGAAACTGCTTTGCCAGAATAGTCTTTTATTTAATTATGCCTTTCGAATTTTCTTATGTTACAAATAATGTATTTGCATTTTCAATCAATAAAGGAGAAATATTGTTCACAGATATTGTGTTCTTGCAAACTTTATTTTCCTTAAGTACATGAGCATTTATTAAATATATCCCAAGTGTCTAAAAATTAGTTTTTCAGTTGCTTGGTGATATTAAGCGTAATATCGCTTCAGTTGATCCAAATTTGTAGGCTAAATTATATCTTCTCCATCCATGGTAGCGAGCCGGGCTGCCCCTCCTGGCAAAATATCCTTAATCATGTAAGGACCCTTCCAATTAGGTGCGAATTTTCCCCTTGGATCCTGTATAGGTGCCCTCATCTCCTTAAGCACCAAATCACCTGCTTGAAGTGAACGACTTTTCACCTTCTTATTAAAAGCTCGAGTGATCCTATTTTGGTATACTTGCACGTTATGTAATGCTCTCAATCGCCTTTCATCCATCAACATCAGCTCCTCGAACCTTGCCCTTTCCCATTCAGCTTCTGGCAATTGACTCTCGGCCACTATTCGTAACGAAGGGATCGCTACTTCAATTGGTAGGACTGCTTCCACCCCATATACTAGAGAATACGGTGTTGCCCCCGTAGCAGTTCGTATAGAGGTTCGGTATCCCCATAGGGCAAATGCTAATTTATCTGGCCAATCCTTGTAAGTGACAACCATCTTCTTGATAATCCCTGACACCGTCTTATTGGCTGCTTCTACAGCTCCATTGATTTGAGGCCGGTATGGCGAAGACCGATGATGCTGGATTTTGTAAGTGGCGAGCAAGGCTTCCACCTCCTTCCGAAAGTGGCTTCCGTTGTCACTAATGATCTCATGAGGCACTCCGTATCGACATATGATGTTTTGAAGAACGAATTTTGCCACATGTTTGGATGTAAGTTTGGCAAAAGAGGCCGCCTCCACCCACTTGGTGAAGTAGTCGATGGCGACCAATATGTACTCATGTCCTCCTGTTCCGGTTGGGTGTATCTTGCCAATGATGTCAATATCCCATACCGAGAATGGCCACGGAGATGTCAAAGTAGTCAGGTATGACGGGGGTTGATGTTGTAGGTTGGCATATTATTCGCATTTGTGGCATTTTCGAACGAACTCTAAGCAATCTGCCTCCATGGTGGTCCAATAGTACCCAACCCTTTGGATATTCTTTGCTAACATTCGTCCATTCATGTGGGGACCGCACTCTCCTCTATGTACAGTAGTCATGATCTCCTTGGCACTCTTAGCGTCAACGCACAACAAATTAATGCCCGTAGGTGATTTCTTGTAGAGTCGATCTTGGATTAAGCAGTATTGTGCTGCAAGAGACCTGACTGCTCGCTGTCCTCGAGTGTCCAACTCAGCTGGATATTCTCCTTTTCAAAGGAAATTGTATATGTCATGGAACCATTCCTCAGTTCCTTCTTCTTGCGCTTCCAAGTGGCAAACATATGCTGGTTCAGATTGTCGCTCCACTACTATAGGTAATTGAAGCGTGCCTGATGGTATGGATATCATTGAAGACAACTTGGCCAAGGCGTCAGCTAATTCGTTATACCTTCAAGAAAAGCGGAGTGGTGAGCGTCAATTTAGCTTAGCTAAGGCGAGACGTCCATAGTCGGGGTCCAAACTTCTCCACGGATGTTTCGAATGGCCGGGAAGAGATTCGAGACTTGTCGATAACCATGAGGACCTATGGGATGATGGATCATCCCGAGATGTCATGAATATTTGGCATCGTGGTTTGGTTGTGAGCCGGGTGAATAAACACAAGCTAATAATGGCGTTCAAACGTTAGAAATGCGCGCGCCTTCACGCTTGGGGTCATAACTCCTTCAATATAACTCCGATGGATCTCTAATTTTTGGAGCTTAACGTACACACTGAGAGCTTTTTAGCGATATCTTATGGGCCTAAAACGGAGTTTAGATGAAGAAGTTATGCACATTTGAAGACGGCAGAAAAACTGCCCAGATCGTCACGCCCGCTACCTTCAGTGGTAATGCCCGTGACGACTCACGACAGTTTCTTTTTTTGTTCCGGAAGCTCCGTCACGCCCGCGACAACCAATGGTCACGCGTGACCACGATCGCCAGTCGTCACGCGTGACGGCGGTATAACGCCCGTGACAAAACTGTTTTGCGCGTATTATTGTGTTAAACGACTGTGTTTTGTTTTAAACCCCCCATTAGTATAAATACCCCCTTAGCTTATTTTCTAGGCAGCTTTTGATGATTATGAACATGCATATGCATTGGTTAGGGTTTCCTAAGTTTTCTCTCAAAATCTAGATTACTTTATCCATTGATTAATAATGGTGGTGTTTCTAGTCATTCCTTTATTGATCATTTGGTGGATTCTTCCTTTATGATGGTCATGGTGGGATGTTAGGCTTTGGTGGTGAAATCTCCTTTATCCAAGGTCATATCCAATCCCTTTGGTGTTCAAGGTTATTGATATTGGTTGATTTTGGTTACTATTCTTGTTATTATTCAAGTTCAAGGCTATTGTTGAGAAGTTCAAACATGGGTGATTGAGATGTTCATCTTTCTCCCCTTATTCTATTGCTTATGGATTTTCTCTCATCTCTTCTACAACAACAACTCAAGCTAAGTCTTCAATCTCTCCCACAGCGCCACGCTCCATTTGGTATCAGAGCTGTGGTATTCATCTAGCTTGAGTTATTTTTCATTGTTCTTGCTAGTGTGTTCTCTAGTGTTGGATTTTTATGGATTGTAAGCAAATATTGGTGATCCCCATTCCCTTTGCAATCCAAGAGTATTGGAATACTTTGTATTGTGTTTGTATTTGGTGATTTTGATGCATATTGGAGCTTTGAGGAAGAGTTGGAAAATTTGTGCCCACAAGGTGTTCGATAAAATGCCCAAGTAAGGAAAACACAAAGAACCCTTAGCCAAACACAAGCCAACTACAAGAAAACCTCCAAACTCCACAAAATATCCCAAACAAACCGTCCCATACCCTTCCTCGATATGGATGGTCACGATGATTCCGATCGAGAGGAACCTAGCCAGAAGAAGTCTTAGAATCCAAGGAATTGAGGACCGACTCGCCACGATGGACGAGAGGTTCACTTCTCTTGAGAATCATAACGCCAACATCGAGCGGAATCTTCTGAAGATTGCGGCACAAATGAACAATTTGACGGTGCAACGTCAAGGGCGACCACAAGTTGAACATCGGAGGCGAGCACAAAGCCCTATCCGTCCTCCTCCCTCCTACGAGTCGAGTGACGATGAGAGAGGCTCGTTTCGACGCCATCGTCGACGGGAAGCGGTTGAGAAACCCCCGAGGTGAATTCTATGATATCGAAGCGGACTTAAGAATTCAATGGCTTCACCGGCCGGAAAACTATCTTGAATGGGTCGAATCTTGGAGATGAAGTTTGAAACTAAGGGGTTTGGCGATGACCATGCCTTCATGATTGCTCGATCAAAACTCACCGGGATTGAATCCATTTGGTTTGAGAATGTCAAGGTACAGTGAGCTAAAGAGGGCCGAACAAAGGTCACTTCATGGGCGACTTAAGAGATTGATGAATCGATGATTCTTGCGACAATTACAAGCGAGAGGTCCACCATGAGCCCTTTTCATCACTTGGTGGGAGCAGAAGTTAAGCTAGCAAAGGTCAATCTCTTGCGAGGAGCTTCCATTGAACCTTGCGAGACTACAGAAGCTATTGTTGGCGCTCATGCCACGAGAAGTAGAGAATGAAAAGAGTTCAATAGCGGGGTTAGTGTCCTTGCGAGCGATGAAGGGAAACTCTTGAGCTTCTTGAGGTACATGGTGAGGCGGTTGAAGCTCCATGCCAAGAGGTTGTTGAAAACAAGAACCTTGATATTCCTTCCATCCTTGATGAAGACCCCCTATACGAAGCACCTTCATTCCTCTTACCTCCACCGATTGATGAGCCTAGTGAGATTGAGATTTCCCGAGCACCACCAAAATTCCTTATCCCCTCCCTTAATCCTTTACCCCCAAACGAGCTTCCAACCTCTTTCTTGCATTTGGAAGATGGGTACATTGTTGGGTTTGAAGCTTGTGAGATGTCTAGCGTTATTGCTCGTGACGTTTGGGATGTTCGAAGTTTACCCGAGTCAATTGAGGGAGAGTGCCTCAGTTTTAACTCCCAAGAGTTGAGGGCAACTCTTTTTCAAGAAGGGGAGTATGGACCGTGTCGGGACCGAGTCCAAGCTTTCACGTTCCAGGTTAAGCCAACGGTTGTGAAGCATCGGTAGTTGCACTCTCTTGTGATGCTTATATCGGGATTTTGGCGACAACATGGATAGAGGAGCTAACGGAAACACCGTGCTAAATCGTTCACCCACTTGTTCTCAAAATCGTTATACCTTGAAGAAGCGGGGTGGTGGCGTCAATTTAGCTTGGCTAAGGCGAGGCGTCCATAGTCGAGTCGAACTTCTCCACGAATGTTTCGAATGGCCGGGAAGAGATTCGAGACTTGTCGATAACCATGAGGATCTATGGGATGATGGGTCATCCCGAGATGTCATGAATATTTGGCATCGTGGTTTGGTTGTGAGCCGGGTGAATAAACACAAGCTAATAGTGACGTTCAAACGTTAGAAATGCGCGCGCCTTCACGCTTGGGGTCATAACTCCTTCAATAAAACTCCGATGGGTCTCTAAATTTTGGAGCTTAACGTACACACTGAGAGCTTTCCAGCGATATCTTATGGGCCTAAAACGGAGTCTAGATGAAGAAGTTATGCACATTTGAAGACGCGAAAAAGCGCGGATCGTCACGCCCGCTACCTTCAGTGGTAACGCCCGTGACGACTCACGGCAATTTCTTTTTTTGTTCCGGAAGCTCCGTCACGCCCGCGACAACCAATGGTCACGCCCGTGACCCTGATCGCCCAGGTCGTCACGCCCGTGACGACAGCCGTAACGCCCGTGACAAAACTGTTTTGCGCGTATTATTGTGTTAAACGACTGTGTTTTGTTTTAAACCCCCCATTAGTATAAATACCCCCTTAGCTTATTTTCTAGGCAGCTTTTGATGATTATGAACATGCTTATGCATTGGTTAGGGTTTCCTAAGTTTTCTCTCAAAATCTAGATTACTTTATCCATTGATTAATAATGGTGGTGTTTCTAGTCATTCCTTTATTGATCATTTGGTGGATTCTTCCTTTATGATGGTCATGGTGGGGTGTTAGGCTTTGGTGGTGGAATCTCCTTTATCCAAGGTCATATCCAATCCCTTTGGTGTTCAAGGTTATTGATATTGGTTGATTTTGGTTATTATTCTTGTTATTATTCAAGTTCAAGGCTATTGTTGAGAAGTTCAAGCATGGGTGATTGAGATGTTCATCTTTCTCCCCTTATTCTATTGCTTATGGATTTTCTCTCATCTCTTCTACAACAACAACTCAAGCTAAGTCTTGATCTCTCCAGCGCCCGCTCCATTTGTATCAGTGGTATTCATCTAGCTTGAGTTATTTTTCATTGTTCTTGCTAGTGTGTTCTCTAGTGTTGGATTTTTATGGATTGTAAGCAAATATTGGTGATCCCCATTCCTTTGCAATCCAAGAGTATTGGAATACTTTGAATTGTGTTTGTATTTGGTGATTTTGATGCATATTGGAGCTTTGAGGAAGAGTTGGAAAATTTGTGCCCACAAGGTGTTCGATAAAATTCCCAAGTAAGGAAAACACAAAGAACCCTTAGCCAAACACAAGCCAACTCTGAAAACCTCCAAACTCCACAAAATATCCCAAACACAAACCGTCCCATACCCTTCCTCGATATGGATGGTCACGATGATTAGATCGAGAGGAACCTAGCCACAGAAGAAGTCTTAGAATCCAAGGAATTGAGGACCCACTCGCCACGATGGGCGAGAGGTTCACTTCTCTTGAGAATCATAACGCCAACATCGGCGGAATCTTACGAAGATTGCGCACAAATGAACAATTTGGCGGTGCAGCGTCGAGGCGACCACAAGTTGAACATCGGAGGCGTGCACAAAGCCCTATCCGTCCTCCTCCCTCCTACGAGTCGAGTGACGATGAGAGAGGCTCGTTTCGACGCCATCTTCGACGGGAAGCGGTTGAGAAACCCCCACGAGGTGAATTCTATGATATCGAAGCCAGACTTCAAGAATTCAATGGCTTCACCGGCCCGGAAAACTATCTTGAATCGGTCCAAATCTTGGAGATGAAGTTTGAAACTAAGGGGTATGGCGATGACCATGCCTTCAAGATTGCTCGATCGAAACTCACCGGGATTGCATCCATTTGGTTTGAGAATGTCAAGGTATAGTGAGCTAAAGAGGGCCGAACAAAGGTCACTTCATGGGCACGACTTAAGAGATTGATGAATCGATGATTCTTGCCTGACAATTACAAGCGAGAGGTCCACCATGAGCCCATTTCATCACTTGGTGGGAACAGAGAAGTTAAGCTAGCAAAGGTCAATCTCTTACGCGAGGGCTTCCATTGAACCTTGCGAGACTCAGAAGCTATTGTTGGCGCTCCATGCCACGAGTAGAGAATGAAAAGAGTTCATAAGCGGGGTTAGTGTCCTGCGAGCGATGAAGGAAACTCTTGAGCTTCTTGAGGTACATGGTGAGGCGGTTGAAGCTCCATGCCAAGAGGTTGTTGAAAACAAGAACCTTGATATTCCTTCCATCCTTGATGAAGACCCTATCTGAAGCACCTTCATTCCTCTCACCTCCAGATTGATGAGCCTAGTGAGATTGAGATTTCAGAGCACCACCAAAATTCCTTATCCTCCCTTAATCCTTTACCCCAAACGAGCTTCCAACCTCTTTCTTGCATTTGGAAGATGGGTACATTGTTGGGTTTGAAGCTTCTGAGATGTGTAGCGTTATTGCTCGTGACGTTTGGGATGTTCGAAGTTTACCCGAGTCAATTGAGGGAGAGTGCCTCAAATTTAACTCCCAAGAGTTGAGGGCAACTCTTTTTCAAGAAGGGGAGTATGGACCGTGTCGGGACCGAGTCCAAGCTTTCACGTTCCAGGTTAAGCCAACGGTTGTGAAGCATCGGTAGTTGCACTCTCTTGTGATGCTTATATCGGGGATTTCGACGACAACATGGATAGAGGAGCTAACCGGAAACACCGTGCTAAGTACGTTCACCCACTTGTTCTCAAAATCGTTATACCTTCAAGAAGAGCGGGGTGGTGAGCGTCAATTTAGCTTGGCTAAGGCGAGACGTCCATAGTCGGGGTCCAAACTTCTCCACGAATGTTTCGAATGGCCGGGAAGAGATTCGAGACTTGTCGATAACCATGAGGATCTATGGGATGATGGGTCATCCCGAGATGTCATGAATATTTGGCATCGTGGTTTGGTTGTGAGCCGGGTGAATAAACACAAGCTAATAGTGACGTTCAAACGTTAGAAATGCGCGCGCCTTGGGGTCATAACTCCTTGATAAAACTCCGATGGGTCTCTAAATTTTGGAGCTTAACGTACACCGAGAGCTTTCAGCGATATCTTATGGGCCTAAAGCGGAGTCTAGATGAAGAAGTTATGCACATTTGAAGGCAAGAAAAAGCGCGGATCGTCACGCCCGCTACCTTGATGTAACGCGCGTGACGACTCGCGGCAATTTCTTTTTGTTCGGAAGCTCCGTCGCGCGACAACCAATGGTCACGCCCGTGACCACTGATCGCCAGTCGTCACGCGTGGCGGCGGTAATGCGCCCGTGACAAAGCGTTTGCGGCGTATTATTGTGTTAAGCAGTATGTTTTGTTTTAAACCCCATTAGTATAAATACCCTTAGCTTATTTTCTAGGCTTTTGATGATTATGAACATGCTTATGCATTGGTTAGGGTTTCCTAAGTTTTCTCTCAAAATCTAGATTACTTTATCCATTGATTAATAATGGTGGTGTTTCTAGTCATTCCTTTATTGATCATTTGGTGGATTCTTCCTTTATGATGGTCATGGTGGGGTGTTAGGCTTTGGTGGTGGAATCTCCTTTATCCAAGGTCATATCCAATCCCTTTGGTGTTCAAGGTTATTGATATTGGTTGATTTTGGTTATTATTCTTGTTATTATTCAAGTTCAAGGCTATTGTTGAGAAGATTAAGCATGGGTGATTGAGATGTTCATCTTTCTCCCCTTATTCTATTGCTTATGGATTTTCTCTCATCTCTTCTACAACAACAACTCAAGCTAAGTCTTCAATCTCTCCCACAGCGCCACGCTCCATTTGGTATCAGAGCTGTGGTATTCATCTAGCTTGAGTTATTTTTCATTGTTCTTGCTAGTGTGTTCTCTAGTGTTGGATTTTTATGGATTGTAAGCAAATATTGGTGATCCCCATTCCCTTTGCAATCCAAGAGTATTGGAATACTTTGTATTGTGTTTGTATTTGGTGATTTTGATGCATATTGGAGCTTTGAGGAAGAGTTGGAAAATTTGTGCCCACAAGGTGTTCGATAAAATTCCCAAGTAAGGAAAACACAAAGAACCCTTAGCCAAACACAAACTACTCTGAAAACCTCCAAACTCCACAAAATATCCCAAACACAAACCGTCCCATACCCTTCCTCGATATGGATGGTCACGATGATTCGATCGAGAGGAACCTAGCCAGAAGAAGTCTTAGAATCGAGGAATTGAGGCCAGGCTCGCGCGATGGACGAGAGGTTCACTTCTCTTGAGAATCATAACACCAACATCGAGCGGAATCTTCTGAAGATTGCGGCACAAATGAACAATTTGACGGTGCAACGTCAAGGGCGACCACAAGTTGAACATCGGAGGCGTGCACAACGCCCTATCCGTCCTCCTCCCTCCTACGAGTCGAGGGACGATGAGAGAGGCTCGTTTCGACGCCATCGTCGACGGGAAGCGGTTGAGAAACCCCCACGAGGTGAATTCTATGATATCGAAGCCAGACTTGCAGAATTCAATGGCTTCACCGGCCCGGAAAACTATCTTGAATGGGTCCAAATCTTGGAGATGAAGTTTGAAACTAAGGGGTATGGCGATGACCATGCCTTCAAGATTGCTCGATCGAAACTCACCGGGATTGCATCCATTTGGTTTGAGAATGTCAAGGTATAGTGAGCTAAAGAGGGCCGAACAAAGGTCACTTCATGGGCACGACTTAAGAGATTGATGAATCGATGATTCTTGCCTGACAATTACAAGCGAGAGGTCGCGTGAGCCCATTTCATCACTTGGTGGGAGCAGAGAAGTTAAGCTAGCAAAGGTCAATCTCTTGCAGGCGAGGAGCTTCCATTGAACCTTGCGAGACTACGAAGCTATTGTTGGCGCTCCATGCCACGAAGTTGAGAATGAAAAGAGTTCAATAAGCGGGGTTAGTGTCCTTGCGAGCGATGAAGGGAAACTCTTGAGCTTCTTGAGGTACATGGTGAGGCGGTTGAAGCTCCATGCCAAGAGGTTGTTGAAAACAAGAACCTTGATATTCCTTCCATCCTTGATGAAGACCCTATCTGAAGCACCTTCATTCCTCTCACCTCCAGATTGATGAGCCTAGTGAGATTGAGATTTCGAGCACCACCAAATTCCTTATCCCTCCTTAATCCTTTACCCCCAAACGAGCTTCCAACCTCTTTCTTGCATTTGGAAGATGGGTACATTGTTGGGTTTGAAGCTTCTGAGATGTGTAGCGTTATTGCTCGTGACGTTTGGGATGTTCGAAGTTTACCCGAGTCAATTGAGGGAGAGTGCCTCAAATTTAACTCCCGAGAGTTGAGGCGACTCTTTTCAAGAAGGAGTATGGACCGTGTCGGGACCGAGTCAAGCTTTCGCGTTCGAGTTAAGCCAGCGGTTCGTGGCATCGGTAGTTGCACTCTCTTGTGATGCTTATTTCGGGGATTTCGACGACAACATGGATAGAGGAGCTAGCAGGAAACACGTGCTAAATCGTTCACCCACTTGTTCTCAAAATCGTTATACCTTCAAGAAGAGCGGGGTGGTGGCGTAAATTTAGCAGCTAAGGCGAGGCGTCCATAGTCGGTCCAAACTTCTCCACGAATGTTTGAATGGCGGGAAGAGATTCGAGACTTGTCGATAACCATGAGGACCTATGGGATGATGGGTCATCCGAGATGTCATGAATATTTGGCATCGTGGTTTGGTTGTGATGGGTGAATAAACACAAGCTAATAGTGACGTTCAAACGTTAGAAATGCGCGCGCCTTCACGCTTGGGGTCATAACTCCTTCAATAAAACTCTGATGGGTCTCTAATTTTTGGAGCTTAACGTACACACTGAGAGCTTTCCAGCGATATCTTATGGGCCTAAAACGGAGTCTAGATGAAGAAGTTATGCACATTTGAAGACGGCAGAAAAACTGCCCAGATCGTCACGCCCGCTACCTTCAGTGGTAACGCCTGTGACGACTCACGGCAGTTTCTTTTTTTTGTTCCGGAAGCTCCTTCACGCCCGTGACCCTGATCGCCAGTCGTCACGCGTGGCGGCGGTAATGCGCCCGTGACAAAACTGTTTTGCGCGTATTATTGTGTTAAACGACTGTGTTTTGTTTTAAACCCCCCATTAGTATAAATACCCCCTTAGCTTATTTTCTAGGCAGCTTTTGATGATTATGAACATGCTTATGCATTGGTTAGGGTTTCCTAAGTTTTCTCTCAAAATCTAGATTACTTTATCCATTGATTAATAATGGTGGTGTTTCTAGTCATTCCTTTATTGATCATTTGGTGGATTCTTCCTTTATGATGGTCATGGTGGGGTGTTAGGCTTTGGTGGTGGAATCTCCTTTATCGAGGTCATATCAATCCCTTTGGTGTTCAAGGTTATTGATATTGGTTGATTTTGGTTATTATTCTTGTTATTATTCAAGTTGAGGCTATTGTTGAGAAGTTCAAGCATGGGTGATTGAGATGTTCATCTTTCTCCTTATTCTATTGCTTATGGATTTTCTCTCATCTCTTCTACAACAACAACTCAAGCTAAGTCTTGAATCTCTCCAGTGCCACGCTCCATTTAGTATCAGTGTGGTATTCATCTAACGAGTTATTTTCATTGTTCTTGCTAGTGTGTTCTCTAGTGTTGGATTTTTATGGATTGTAAGCAAATATTGGTGATCCCCATTCCCTTTGCAATCCAAGAGTATTGGAATACTTTGTATTGTGTTTGTATTTGGTGATTTTGATGCATATTGGAGCTTTGAGGAAGAGTTGGAAAATTTGTGCCTGAGGTGTTCGATAAAATGCCCAAGTAAGGAAAACACAAAGAACCCTTAGCCAAACACAAGCCAACTACAAGAAAACCTCCAAACTCCACAAAATACCCCAAACACAAACCGTCCCATACCCTTCCCTCGATATGGATGGTCACGATGATTCCGATCGAGAGGAACCTAGCCACCGAAGAAGTCTTAGAATCCAAGGAATTGAGGACCGACTCGCCACGATGGACGAGAGGTTCACTTCTCTTGAGAATCATAACGCCAACATCGAGCGGAATCTTATGAAAATTGCGGCACAAATGAACAATTTGACGGTGCAACGTCAAGGGCGACCACAAGTTGAACATCGGAGGCGTGCACAAAGCCCTATCCGTCCTCCTCCCTCCTACGAGTCGAGTGACGATGAGAGAGGCTCGTTTCGACGCCATCGTCGACGGGAAGCGGTAGAGAAACCCCCACGAGGTGAATTCTATGATATCGAACCCAGACTTCAAGAATTCAATGGCTTCACCGGCCCGGAAAACTATCTTGAATGGGTCTAAATCTTGGAGATGAAGTTTGAAACTAAGGGGTATGGCGATGACCATGCCTTCAAGATTGCTCGATCGAAACTCACCGGGATTGCATCCATTTGGTTTGAGAATGTCAAGGTACAGTGAGCTAAAGAGGGCCGAACAAAGGTCACTTCATGGGCACGACTTAAGAGATTGATGAATCGATGATTCTTGCTGACAATTACAAGCGAGAGGTCCACCATGAGCCCATTTCATCACTTGGTGGGAGCAGAGAAGTTAAGCTAGCAAAGGTCAATCTCTTGCGACGAGGAGCTTCCATTGAACCTTGCGAGACTAGAAGCTATTGTTGGCGCTCCATGCCACGAAGTTGAGAATGAAAAGAGTTCAATAGCCGGGGTTAGTGTCCTTGCGAACGATGAAGGGGAAACTCTTGAGCTTCTTGAGGTACATGGTGAGACGGTTGAAGCTCCATGCCAAGAGGTTGTTGAAAACAAGAACCTTGATATTCCTTCCATCCTTGATGAAGACCCCCTATACGAAGCACCTTCATTCCTCTCACCTCCACCGATTGATGAGCCTAGTGAGATTGAGATTTCCCGAGCACCACCAAAATTCCTTATCCCCTCCCTTAATCCTTTACCCCCAAACGAGCTTCCAACCTCTTTCTTGCATTTGGAAGATGGGTACATTGTTGGGTTTGAAGCTTGTGAGATGTGTAGCGTTATTGCTCGTGACGTTTGGGATGTTCGAAGTTTACCCGAGTCAATTGAGGGAGAGTGCCTCAGTTTTAACTCCCAAGAGTTGAGGGCGACTCTTTTTCAAGAAGGGGAGTATGGACCGTGTCGGGACCGAGTCCAAGCTTTCACGTTCGAGTTAAGCCAGCGGTTCGTGGCATCGGTGGTGTTGCACTCTCTTGTGATGCTTATATCGGGGATTTCGACGACAACATGGATAGAGGAGCTAACCGGAAACACCGTGCTAAGTACGTTCACCCACTTGTTCTCAAAATCGTTATACCTTCAAGAAGAGCGGGGTGGTGAGCGTAAATTTAGCAGCTAAGGCGAGGCGTCCATAGTCGAGTCCAAACTTCTCCGAATGTTTGAATGGCGGGAAGAGATTCGAGACTTATCGATAACCATGAGGACCTATGGGATGATGGGTCATCGAGATGTCATGAATATTTGGCATCGTGGTTTGGTTGTGAGCGGGTGAATAAACACAAGCTAATAGTGGCGTTCAAGCGTTAGAAATGCGCGCCTTCAGCTTGGTCATAACTCCTTGATAAAACTCTGATGGGTCTCTAATTTTTGGAGCTTAACGTACACCGAGAGCTTTCGGCGATATCTTATGGGCCTAAACGGAGTCTAGATGAAGAAGTTATGCACATTTGAGGCGGCGGAAAAAGCGCGGATCGTCACGCCCGCTACCTTGATGGTAACGCGTGGACGACTCACGGCGATTTCTTTTTGTTCGGAAGCTCCGTCACGCGTGACCACGATCGCCAGTCGTCACGCCCGTGGCGTTGCGCCCGTGACAAAATTGTGTTGCGCGTATTATTGTGTTAAGCAGCGTGTTTTGTTTTAAACCCCCATTAGTATAAATACCCTTAGCTTATTTTGCGGCTTTTGATGATTATGAACATGCTTATGCATTGGTTAGGGTTTCTAAGTTTTCTCTCAAAATCTAGATTACTTTATCCATTGATTAATAATGGTGGTGTTTCTAGTCATTCCTTTATTGATCATTTGGTGGATTCTTCCTTTATGATGGTCATGGTGGGGTGTTAGGCTTTGGTGGTGGAATCTCCTTTATCGAGTCATATCAATCCTTTGGTGTTGAGGTTATTGATATTGGTTGATTTTGGTTATTATTCTTGTTATTATTCAAGTTCATGTCTATTTTTGAGAAGTTCAAGCATGGTTGATTTATATGTTAATCTATCTCACCTTATTCAATTGCTAATGCATTATCTCTCATATCTTCTACAACAACAACTCAAGCTAAGTCTTGATCTCTCATCGCCACGCTCCATTTGGTATCGAGTGTGGTATTCATCTAGCTTGAGTTATTTTTCATTGTTCTTGCTAGTGTGTTCTCTAGTGTTGGATTTTTATGGATTGTAAGCAAATATTGGTGATCCCCATTCCCTTTGCAATCCAAGAGTATTGGAATACTTTGTATTGTGTTTGTATTTGGTGATTTTGATGCATATTGGAGCTTTGAGGAAGAGTTGGAAAATTTGTGCCCACAAGGTGTTCGATAAAATTCCCAAGTAAGGAAAACACAAAGAACCCTTAGCCAAACACAAGCCAACTACAAGAAAACCTCCAAACTCCACAAAATATCCCAAACACAAACCGTCCCATACCCTTCCCTCGATATGGATGGTCACGATGATTCCGATCGAGAGGAACCTAGCCACCGAAGAAGTCTTTGAATCCAAGGAATTGAGGACCAGGCTCGCCACGATGGGCGAGAGGTTCACTTCTCTTGAGAATCATAACACCAACATCGGCGGAATCTTACGAAGATTGCGGCACAAATGAACAATTTGGCGGTGCAGCGTCGAGGCGACCACAAGTTGAACATCGGAGGCGTGCACAACGCCTATCAGTCCTCCTCCTCCCTACGAGTCGGTGGCGATGAGAGAGGCTCGTTCGGCGCCATCGTCGGCGGGAAGCGGTTGAGAAACCCCACGATGAATTCTATGATATCGAAGCGGACTTGAGAATTCAATGGCTTCACCGGCGGAAAACTATCTTGAATGGGTCGAAATCTTGGAGATGAAGTTTGAAACTAAGGGTATGGCGATGACCATGCCTTCAAGATTGCTCGATCGAAACTCACGGGATTGCATCCATTTGGTTTGAGAATGTCAAGGTATAGTGAGCTAAAGAGGGCGAACAAAGGTCACTTCATGGGCGACTTAAGAGATTGATGAATCGATGATTCTTGCTAACAATTACAAGCGAGAGGTCCACCATGAGCCCGTTTCATCACTTGGTGGGAGCAGAGAAGTTAAGCTAGCAAAGGTCGATCTCTTGCAGAGGAGCTTCCATTGAACCTTGCGAGACTCAGAAGCTATTGTTGGCGCTCATGCCACGAGAAGTTGAGAATGAAAAGAGTTCAATAGCGGGTTAGTGTCCTTGCGAGCGATGAAGGGAAACTCTTGAGCTTCTTGAGGTACATGGTGAGGCGGTTGAAGCTCCATGCCAAGAGGTTGAAAACAAGAACCTTGATATTCCTTCCATCCTTGATGAAGACCCCCTATACGAAGCACCTTCATTCCTCTCACCTCCACCGATTGATGAGCCTAGTGAGATTGAGATTTCCCGAGCACCACCAAAATTCCTTATCCCCTCCCTTAATCCTTTACCCCCAAACGAGCTTCCAACCTCTTTCTTGCATTTGGAAGATGGGTACATTGTTGGGTTTGAAGCTTGTGAGATGTCTAGCGTTATTGCTCGTGACGTTTGGGATGTTCGAAGTTTACAGAGTCAATTGAGGGAGAGTGCCTCAGTTTTAACTCCCAAGAGTTGAGGGCGACTCTTTTTCAAGAAGGGGAGTATGGACCGTGTCGGGACCGAGTCCAAGCTTTCACGTTCCAGGTTAAGCCAACGGTTCAGCAAGCATCGGTAGTTGCACTCTCTTGTGATGCTTATATCGGGGATTTCGACGACAACATGGATAGAGGAGCTAGCAGGAAACACCGTGCTAAATCGTTCACCACTTGTTCTCAAAATCGTTATACCTTCAAGAAGAGCGGGGTGGTGGCGTCAATTTAGCTTGGCTAGGCGAGGCGTCCATAGTCGGTCCAAACTTCTCCACGAATGTTTGAATGGCGGAAGAGATTCGAGACTTATCGATAACCATGAGGACCTATGGGATGATGGGTCGTCGAGATGTCATGAATATTTGGCATCGTGGTTTGGTTGTGAGCCGGGTGAATAAACACAAGCTAATAGTGGCGTTCAAGCGTTAGAAATGCGCGCGCCTTCACGCTTGGGTTCATCCTTCAATAAAACTCTGATGGGTCTCTAATTTTTGGAGCTTAACGTACACACTGAGAGCTTTCCAGCGATATCTTATGGGCCTCAAACGGAGTCTAGATGAAGAAGTTATGCACATTTGAAGACGGCAGAAAAACTGCCCAGATCGTCACGCCCGCTACCTTGATGGTAACGCGTGGCGACTCACGGCGATTTCTTTTTGTTCGGAAGCTCCGTCGCGCCCGTGACCACTGATCGCCAGTCGTCGCGCGTGGCGACGGTGCGTAACGCCCGTGACAAAGCGTTTTGCGCGTATTATTGTGTTAAGCATCGTGTTTTGTTTTAAACCCCATTAGTATAAATACCCCCTTAGCTTATTTTCTAGGCAGCTTTTGATGATTATGAACATGCTTATGCATTGGTTAGGGTTTCCTAAGTTTTCTCTCAAAATCTAGATTACTTTATCCATTGATTAATAATGGTGGTGTCTCTAGTCATTCCTTTATTGATCATTTGGTGGATTCTTCCTTTATGATGGTCATGGTGGGGTGTCAGGCTTTGGTGGTGGAATCTCCTTTATCGAGGTCATATCAATCCCTTTGGTGTTCAAGGTTATTGATATTGGTTGATTTTGGTTATTATTCTTGTTATTATTCAAGTTGAGGCTATTGTTGAGAAGTTCAAGCATGGGTGATTGAGATGTTCATCTTTCTCCCTTATTCTATTGCTTATGGATTTTCTCTCATCTCTTCTACAACAACAACTCAAGCTAAGTCTTGAATCTCTCCCACGCGCTCCATTTAGTATCAGTGTGGTATTCATCTAGCAGAGTTATTTTTCATTGTTCTTGCTAGTGTGTTCTCTAGTGTTGGATTTTTATGGATTGTAAGCAAATATTGGTGATCCCCATTCCTTTGCAATCCAAGAGTATTGGAATACTTTGTATTGTGTTTGTATTTGGTGATTTTGATGCATATTGGAGCTTTGAGGAAGAGTTGGAAAATTTGTGCCCACAAGGTGTTCGATAAAATGCCCAGTAAGGAAAACACAAAGAACCCTTAGCCAAACACAAGCCAACTACAAGAAAACCTCCAAACTCCACAAAATATCCCAAACACAAACCGTCCATACCCTTCCCTCGATATGGATGGTCACGATGATTCCGATCGAGAGGAACCTAGCCAGAAGTCTTAGAATCGAAGGAATTGAGGACCGACTCGCGATGGGCGAGAGGTTCACTTCTCTTGAGAATCATAACGCCAACATCGGCGGAATCTTACGAAGATTGCGGCACAAATGAACAATTTGGCGGTGCAGCGTCGAGGCGACCACAAGTTGAACATCGGAGGCGTGCACAGCCCTATCCGTCCTCCTCCCTCCTACAGTCGGTGGCGATGAGAGAGGCTCGTTCGGCGCCATCGTCGGCGGGAAGCGGTTGAGAAACCCCTACGAGGTGAATTCTATGATATCGAAGCGGACTTGAATTCAATGGCTTCACCGGAAAACTATCTTGAATGGGTCCAAATCTTGGAGATGAAGTTTGAAACTAAGGGGTATGGCGATGACCATGCCTTCAAGATTGCTCGATCGAAACTCACCGGGATTGCATCCATTTGGTTTGAGAATGTCAAGGTATAGTGAGCTAAAGAGGGCCGAACAAAGGTCACTTCATGGGCACGACTTAAGAGATTGATGAATCGATGATTCTTGCCTGACAATTACAAGCGAGAGGTCCACCATGAGCCCATTTCATCACTTGGTGGGAGCAGAAGTTAAGCTAGCAAAGGTCAATCTCTTGCAGGCGAGGAGCTTCCATTGAACCTTGCGAGACTACAGAAGCTATTGTTGGCGCTCCATGCCACGAGAAGTTGAGAATGAAAAGAGTTCAATAGCGGGGTTAGTGTCCTGCGAGCGATGAAGGGAAACTCTTGAGCTTCTTGAGGTACATGTTGAGTCTT
This sequence comes from Portulaca oleracea, assembly GCA_029582165.1. NCBI lineage: Eukaryota > Viridiplantae > Streptophyta > Magnoliopsida > Caryophyllales > Portulacaceae > Portulaca > Portulaca oleracea. The sequence goes on along the minus strand of CM055868.1, from coordinate 28,831,266 downwards.
TTGAATCTCCATGCCAAGATGTTGTTGAAAACAAGAACCTTGATATTCCTTCCATCCTTGATGAAGACCCCCTATACGAATCACCTTAATTCCTCTTACCTCCACCTATTGATGAGCCTAGTGAGATTGAGATTTCGAGCACCACCAAAATTCCTTATCCCCTCCTTAATCCTTTACCCCAACGAGCTTGACCTCTTTCTTGCATTTGGAAGATGGGTACATTGTTGGGTTTGAAGCTTGTGAGATGTCTAGCGTTATTGCTCGTGGCGTTTGGGATGTTGAAGTTTACAGTCAATTGAGGAGAGTGCCTCGATTTTAACTCCCAAGAGTTGAGGCGACTCTTTTGAAGGGAGTATGGACCGTGTCGGGCCGAGTCCAAGCTTTCGCGTTCGAGTTAAGCCAGCGGTTCAAGCATCGGTAGTTGCACTCTCTTGTGATGCTTATATCGGGGATTTCGACGACAACATGGATAGAGGAGCTAACCGGAAACACCGTGCTAAGTACGTTCACCCACTTGTTCTCAAAATCGTTATACCTTCAAGAAGAGCGGGGTGGTGAGCGTCAATTTAGCTTGGTAAGGCGAGGCGTCCATAGTCGAGTCCAAACTTCTCCACGAATGTTTCGAATGGCCGGGAACAGATTCGAGACTTGTCGATAACCATGAGGACCTATGGGATGATGGGTCATCCCGAGATGTCATGAATATTTGGCATCGTGGTTTGGTTGTGAGCCGGGTGAATAAACACAAGCTAATAGTGACGTTCAAACGTTAGAAATGCGCGCGCCTTCACGCTTGGGGTCATAACTCCTTCAATAAAACTCCGATGGGTCTCTAAATTTTGGAGCTTAACGTACACACTGAGAGCTTTCCAGCGATATCTTATGGGCCTAAAACGGAGTCTAGATGAAGAAGTTATGCACATTTGAAGACGGCAGAAAAACTGCCCAGATCGTCACGCCCGCTACCTTCAGTGGTAACGCCCGTGACGACTCACGGCAATTTCTTTTTTTGTTCCGGAAGCTCCGTCACGCCCGCGACAACCAATGGTCACGCCCGTGACCCTGATCCAGTCGCCAGTCACGCGCGTGGCGGCCGTAACGCCCGTGACAAAGTTTTTGGCGCGTATTATTGTGTTAAGCAGTGTTTTGTTTTAAACCCCCCATTAGTATAAATACCCCCTTAGCTTATTTTCTAGGCAGCTTTTGATGATTATGAACATGCTTATGCATTGGTTAGGGTTTCCTAAGTTTTCTCTCAAAATCTAGATTACTTTATCCATTGATTAATAATGGTGGTGTTTCTAGTCATTCCTTTATTGATCATTTGGTGGATTCTTCCTTTATGATGGTCATGGTGGGGTGTTAGGCTTTGGTGGTGGAATCTCCTTTATCCAAGGTCATATCCAATCCCTTTGGTGTTCAAGGTTATTGATATTGGTTGATTTTGGTTATTATTCTTGTTATTATTCAAGTTCAAGGCTATTGTTGAGAAGTTCAAGCATGGGTGATTGAGATGTTCATCTTTCTCCCCTTATTCTATTGCTTATGGATTTTCTCTCATCTCTTCTACAACAACAACTCAAGCTAAGTCTTCAATCTCTCCCACAGCGCCACGCTCCATTTGGTATCAGAGCTGTGGTATTCATCTAGCTTGAGTTATTTTTCATTGTTCTTGCTAGTGTGTTCTCTAGTGTTGGATTTTTATGGATTGTAAGCAAATATTGGTGATCCCCATTCCCTTTGCAATCCAAGAGTATTGGAATACTTTGTATTGTGTTTGTATTTGGTGATTTTGATGCATATTGGAGCTTTGAGGAAGAGTTGGAAAATTTGTGCCCACAAGGTGTTCGATAAAATGCCCAAGTAAGGAAAACACAAAGAACCCTTAGCCAAACACAAGCCAACTACAAGAAAACCTCCAAACTCCACAAAATACCCCAAACACAAACCGTCCCATACCCTTCCCTCGATATGGATGGTCACGATGATTCCGATCGAGAGGAACCTAGCCACCGAAGAAGTCTTAGAATCCAAGGAATTGAGGACCGACTCGCCACGATGGGCGAGAGGTTCACTTCTCTTGAGAATCATAACGCCAACATCGGCGGAATCTTACGAAGATTGCGGCACAAATGAACAATTTGGCGGTGCAACGTCGAGGCGACCACAAGTTGAACATCGGAGCGTGCACAACGCCTATCCGTCCTCCTCCCTCCTACGAGTCGGTGGCGATGAGAGAGGCTCGTTCGGCGCCATCGTCGGCGGGAAGCGGTTGAGAAACCCCACGAGGTGAATTCTATGATATCGAAGCGGACTTGAGAATTCAATGGCTTCAGGCGGAAAACTATCTTGAATGGGTCCAAATCTTGGAGATGAAGTTTGAAACTAAGGGGTATGGCGATGACCATGCCTTCAAGATTGCTCGATCGAAACTCACCGGGATTGCATCCATTTGGTTTGAGAATGTCAAGGTATAGTGAGCTAAAGAGGGCCGAACAAAGGTCACTTCATGGGCGCGACTTAAGAGATTGATGAATCGATGATTCTTGCACGACAATTCAAGCGAGAGGTCCACCATGAGCCCATTTCATCACTTGGTGGGAACAGAGAAGTTAAGCTAGCAAAGGTCAATCTCTTACCCGACGAGGGAGCTTCCATTGAACCTTGCGAGACTACCGAAGCTATTGTTGACGCTCCATGCCACGAGAAGTTGAGAATGAAAAGAGTTCAATAGCCGGGGTTAGTGTCCTTGCGAACGATGAAGGAAACTCTTGAGCTTCTTGAGGTACATGGTGAGGCGGTTGAAGCTCCATGCGAGAGTTGTTGAAAACAAGAACCTTGATATTCCTTCCATCCTTGATGAAGACCCTATCTGAAGCACCTTCATTCCTCTCACCTCCACCGATTGATGAGCCTAGTGAGATTGAGATTTCGAGCACCACCAAAATTCCTTATCCTCCCTTAATCCTTTACCCCCAAGCAGCTTCCAACCTCTTTCTTGCATTTGGAAGATGGGTACATTGTTGGGTTTGAAGCTTGTGAGATGTGTAGCGTTATTGCTCGTGACGTTTGGGATGTTCGAAGTTTACCCGAGTCAATTGAGGGAGAGTGCCTCAGTTTTAACTCCCAAGAGTTGAGGCGACTCTTTTTCAAGAAGGAGTATGGACCGTGTCGGGCCAGTCCAAGCTTTCGCGTTCGAGTTAAGCCAACGGTTCAGCAAGCATCGGTAGTTGCACTCTCTTGTGATGCTTATATCGGGGATTTCGATGACAACATGGATAGAGGAGCTAACCGGAAACACCGTGCTAAGTACGTTCACCCACTTGTTCTCAAAATCGTTATACCTTCAAGAGCGGGGTGGTGGCGTCAATTTAGCTCAAGGCGAGGCGTCCATAGTCGAGTCCAAACTTCTCCACGAATGTTTCGAATGGCCGGGAAGAGATTCGAGACTTGTCGATAACCATGAGGACCTATGGGATGATGGGTCATCCCGAGATGTCATGAATATTTGGCATCGTGGTTTGGTTGTGAGCCGGGTGAATAAACACAAGCTAATAGTGACGTTCAAACGTTAGAAATGCGCGCGCCTTCACGCTTGGGGTCATAACTCCTTCAATAAAACTCTGATGGGTCTCTAATTTTTGGAGCTTAACGTACACACTGAGAGCTTTCCAGCGATATCTTATGGGCCTAAAACGGAGTCTAGATGAAGAAGTTATGCACATTTGAAGACGGCAGAAAAACTGCCCAGATCGTCACGCCCGCTACCTTCAGTGGTAACGCCCGTGACGACTCACGCGATTTCTTTTTGTTCGGAAGCTCCGTCACGCGTGACCACGATCGCCAGTCGTCGCGCGTGGCGACAGTATGTAACGCCGTGACAAAGCGTTTTGCGTATTATTGTGTTAAGCAGTGTTTTGTTTTAAACCCCCATTAGTATAAATACCCCCTTAGCTTATTTTCTAGGCGACTTTTGATGATTATTAAAATGCTTATGATTTGGTTAGGGTTTCATAATTTTACTCACAATATCTAGATTACTTTATCCTTTGATTAATATTGGTGTTGTTTCTAGTCATTCCTTTATTGATCATTTGGTGGATTCTTACTTTATGATGGTCATGGTGGGGTGTTAGGCTTTGGTGGTGGAATCTCCTTTATCCAGGTCATATCAATCCCTTTGGTGTTCAAGGTTATTGATATTGGTTGATTTTGGTTATTATTCTTGTTATTATTCAAGTTGAGGCTATTGTTGAGAAGTTCAAGCATGGGTGATTGAGATGTTCATCTTTCTCCCTTATTCTATTGCTTATGGATTTTCTCTCATCTCTTCTACAACAACTCAAGCTAAGTCTTCAATCTCTCCCACAGCGCCACGCTCCATTTGGTATCAGAGCTGTGGTATTCATCTAGCTTGAGTTATTTTTCATTGTTCTTGCTAGTGTGTTCTCTAGTGTTGGATTTTTATGGATTGTAAGCAAATATTGGTGATCCCCATTCCTTTGCAATCCAAGAGTATTGGAATACTTTGTATTGTGTTTGTATTTGGTGATTTTGATGCATATTGGAGCTTTGAGGAAGAGTTGGAAAATTTGTGCCAAGGTGTTCGATAAAATGCCCAGTAAGGAAAACACAAAGAACCCTTAGCCAAACACAAGCCAACTACAAGAAAACCTCCAAACTCCACAAAATACCCCAAACACAAACCGTCCCATACCCTTCCCTCGATATGGATGGTCACGATGATTCCGATCGAGAGGAACCTAGCCACCGAAGAAGTCTTAGAATCGAGGAATTGAGGACCAGGCTCGCGCGATGGGCGAGAGGTTCACTTCTCTTGAGAATCATAACGCCAACATCGGCGGAATCTTCTGAAGATTGCGGCACAAATGAACAATTTGACGGTGCAACGTCAAGGGCGACCACAAGTTGAACATCGGAGGCGTGCACAAAGCCCTATCCGTCCTCCTCCCTCCTACGAGTCGAGTGACGATGAGAGAGGCTCGTTTCGACGCCATCGTCGACGGGAAGCGGTTGAGAAACCCCTACGAGGTGAATTCTATGATATCGAAGCCAGACTTCAAGAATTCAATGGCTTCACCGGCCCGGAAAACTATCTTGAATGGGTCCGAATCTTGGAGATGAAGTTTGAAACTAAGGGGTATGGCGATGACCATGCCTTCAAGATTGCTCGATCGAAACTCACCGGGATTGCATCCATTTGGTTTGAGAATGTCAAGGTATAGTGAGCTAAAGAGGGCCGAACAAAGGTCACTTCATGGGCACGACTTAAGAGATTGATGAATCGATGATTCTTGCCTGACAATTACAAGCGAGAGGTCCACCATGAGCCCATTTCATCACTTGGTGGGAACAGTTAAGCTAGAAAGGTCAATCTCTTGCAGACGAGGGAGCTTCCATTGAACCTTGCGAGACTACCGAAGCTATTGTTGACGCTCCATGCCACGAGAAGTTGAGAATGAAAAGAGTTCAATAGCCGGGGTTAGTGTCCTTGCGAACGATGAAGGGGAAACTCTTGAGCTTCTTGAGGTACATGGTGAGACGGTTGAAGCTCCATGCCAAGAGGTTGTTGAAAACAAGAACCTTGATATTCCTTCCATCCTTGATGAAGACCCCCTATACGAAGCACCTTCATTCCTCTCACCTCCACCGATTGATGAGCCTAGTGAGATTGAGATTTCCCGAGCACCACCAAAATTCCTTATCCCCTCCCTTAATCCTTTACCCCCAAACGAGCTTCCAACCTCTTTCTTGCATTTGGAAGATGGGTACATTGTTGGGTTTGAAGCTTCTGAGATGTGTAGCGTTATTGCTCGTGACGTTTGGGATGTTCGAAGTTTACCCGAGTCAATTGAGGGAGAGTGCCTCAAATTTAACTCCCAAGAGTTGAGGGCAACTCTTTTTCAAGAAGGGGAGTATGGACCGTGTCGGGACCGAGTCCAAGCTTTCACGTTCCAGGTTAAGCCAACGGTTCAGCAAGCATCGGTAGTTGCACTCTCTTGTGATGCTTATATCGGGGATTTCGACGACAACATGGATAGAGGAGCTAACCGGAAACACCGTGCTAAGTACGTTCACCCACTTGTTCTCAAAATCGTTATACCTTCAAGAAGCGGGGTGGTGGCGTCAATTTAGCTTAATAAGGCGAGACGTCCATAGTCAGGGTCCAAACTTCTCCACGAATGTTTCGAATGGCCGGGAAGAGATTCGAGACTTGTCGATAACCATGAGGACCTATGGGATGATGGGTCATCCCGAGATGTCATGAATATTTGGCATCGTGGTTTGGTTGTGAGCCGGGTGAATAAACACAAGCTAATAGTGACGTTCAAACGTTAGAAATGCGCGCGCCTTCACGCTTGGGGTCATAACTCCTTCAATAAAACTCTGATGGGTCTCTAATTTTTGGAGCTTAACGTACACACTGAGAGCTTTCCAGCGATATCTTATGGGCCTAAAACGGAGTCTAGATGAAGAAGTTATGCACATTTGAAGACGGCAGAAAAACTGCCCAGATCGTCACGCCCGCTACCTTGATGGTGTGCGCGTGGCGACTCACGGCGATTTCTTTTTGTTCGGAAGCTCCGTCACGCGCGTGACCACGATCGCCAGTCGTCACGCGTGGCGGCGGTAACGCCCGTGACAAAACTGTTTTGCGCGTATTATTGTGTTAAACGACTGTGTTTTGTTTTAAACCCCCCATTAGTATAAATACCCCCTTAGCTTATTTTCTAGGCAGCTTTTGATGATTATGAACATGCTTATGCATTGGTTAGGGTTTCCTAAGTTTTCTCTCAAAATCTAGATTACTTTATCCATTGATTAATAATGGTGGTGTTTCTAGTCATTCCTTTATTGATCATTTGGTGGATTCTTCCTTTATGATGGTCATGGTGGGGTGTTAGGCTTTGGTGGTGGAATCTCCTTTATCCAAGGTCATATCCAATCCCTTTGGTGTTCAAGGTTATTGATATTGGTTGATTTTGGTTATTATTCTTGTTATTATTCAAGTTCAAGGCTATTGTTGAGAAGTTCAAGCATGGGTGATTGAGATGTTCATCTTTCTCCCCTTATTCTATTGCTTATGGATTTTCTCTCATCTCTTCTACAACAACAACTCAAGCTAAGTCTTCAATCTCTCCCACAGCGCCACGCTCCATTTGGTATCAGAGCTGTGGTATTCATCTAGCTTGAGTTATTTTTCATTGTTCTTGCTAGTGTGTTCTCTAGTGTTGGATTTTTATGGATTGTAAGCAAATATTGGTGATCCCCATTCCCTTTGCAATCCAAGAGTATTGGAATACTTTGTATTGTGTTTGTATTTGGTGATTTTGATGCATATTGGAGCTTTGAGGAAGAGTTGGAAAATTTGTGCCCACAAGGTGTTCGATAAAATGCCCAAGTAAGGAAAACACAAAGAACCCTTAGCCAAACACAAGCCAACTACAAGAAAACCTCCAAACTCCACAAAATACCCCAAACACAAACCGTCCCATACCCTTCCCTCGATATGGATGGTCACGATGATTCCGATCGAGAGGAACCTAGCCACCGAAGAAGTCTTAGAATCCAAGGAATTGAGGACCGACTCGCCACGATGGACGAGAGGTTCACTTCTCTTGAGAATCATAACGCCAACATCGAGCGGAATCTTCTGAAGATTGCGGCACAAATGAACAATTTGACGGTGCAACGTCAAGGGCGACCACAAGTTGAACATCGGAGGCGTGCACAAAGCCCTATCCGTCCTCCTCCCTCCTACGAGTCGAGTGACGATGAGAGAGGCTCGTTTCGACGCCATCGTCGACGGGAAGCGGTTGAGAAACCCCTACGAGGTGAATTCTATGATATCGAAGCCAGACTTCAAGAATTCAATGGCTTCACCGGCCCGGAAAACTATCTTGAATGGGTCCAAATCTTGGAGATGAAGTTTGAAACTAAGGGGTATGGCGATGACCATGCCTTCAAGATTGCTCGATCGAAACTCACCGGGATTGCATCCATTTGGTTTGAGAATGTCAAGGTATAGTGAGCTAAAGAGGGCCGAACAAAGGTCACTTCATGGGCACGACTTAAGAGATTGATGAATCGATGATTCTTGCCTGACAATTACAAGCGAGAGGTCCACCATGAGCCCATTTCATCACTTGGTGGGAACAGAGAAGTTAAGCTAGCAAAGGTCAATCTCTTACCCGACGAGGGAGCTTCCATTGAACCTTTCGAGACTACCGAAGCTATTGTTGACGCTCCATGCCACGAGAAGTTGAGAATGAAAAGAGTTCAATAGCCGGGGTTAGTGTCCTTGCGAACGATGAAGGGGAAACTCTTGAGCTTCTTGAGGTACATGGTGAGACGGTTGAAGCTCCATGCCAAGAGGTTGTTGAAAACAAGAACCTTGATATTCCTTCCATCCTTGATGAAGACCCCCTATACGAAGCACCTTCATTCCTCTCACCTCCACCGATTGATGAGCCTAGTGAGATTGAGATTTCCCGAGCACCACCAAAATTCCTTATCCCCTCCCTTAATCCTTTACCCCCAAACGAGCTTCCAACCTCTTTCTTGCATTTGGAAGATGGGTACATTGTTGGGTTTGAAGCTTGTGAGATGTCTAGCGTTATTGCTCGTGACGTTTGGGATGTTCGAAGTTTACCCGAGTCAATTGAGGGAGAGTGCCTCAGTTTTAACTCCCAAGAGTTGAGGGACTCTTTTCAAGAAGGAGTATGGACCGTGTCGACCGAGTCCAAGCTTTCACGCCTGTTCAGAGTTAAGCCAGTTCAAAGCATCGGTAGTTGCACTCTCTTGTGATGCTTATATCGGGGATTTCGACGACAACATGGATAGAGGAGCTAACCGGAAACACCGTGCTAAGTACGTTCACCCACTTGTTCTCAAAATCGTTATACCTTCAAGAAGAGCGGGGTGGTGAGCGTCAATTTAGCTCGCTAAGGCGAGACGCCCATAGTCGTGGTCCAAACTTCTCCACGAATGTTTCGAATGGACGGGAAGAGATTCGAGACTTGTCGATAACCATGAGGACCTATGGGATGATGGGTCATCCCGAGATGTCAGGAATATTTGGCATCGTGGTTTGGTAGTGAGCCGTGAATAAACACAAGCTAATAGTGACGCTCAAACGTTAGAAATGCGCGCGCTTCACGCTGGGGTCATAACTCCTTCAATAAAACTCGATGGGTCTCTAATTTTGAGCTTAACTTACACATGAGAGCTTTCCAAATGATATCTTATGGGCCTCAAACGGAGTCTAGATGAAGAAGTTATGCACATTTGAAGACGGCAGAAAAACTGCCCAGATCGTCACGCCCGCTACCTTCAGTGGTAACGCCCGTGACGACTCACGGCAGTTTCTTTTTTTTGTTCCGGAAGCTCCGTCACGCCCGTGACCCTGATCGCCCAGGTCGTCACGCCCGTGACGACAGCCGTAACGCCCGTGACAAAACTGGTTTATGGCGTATTATTGTGTTAAACGACTGTGTTTTGTTTTAAACCCCCCATTAGTATAAATACCCCCTTAGCTTATTTTCTAGGCAGCTTTTGATGATTATGAACATGCTTATGCATTGGTTAGGGTTTCCTAAGTTTTCTCTCAAAATCTAGATTACTTTATCCATTGATTAATAATGGTGGTGTTTCTAGTCATTCCTTTATTGATCATTTGGTGGATTCTTCCTTTATGATGGTCATGGTGGGGTGTTAGGCTTTGGTGGTGGAATCTCCTTTATCCAAGGTCATATCCAATCCCTTTGGTGTTCAAGGTTATTGATATTGGTTGATTTTGGTTATTATTCTTGTTATTATTCAAGTTCAAGGCTATTGTTGAGAAGTTCAAGCACGGGTGATCGAGATGTTCATCTTTCTCCTTATTCTATTGCTTATGGATTTTCTCTCATCTCTTCTACAACAACAACTCAAGCTAAGTCTTCAATCTCTCCCACGCCACGCTCCATTTGCATCGAGTCGTGGTATTCATCTAGCTTGAGTTATTTTTCATTGTTCTTGCTAGTGTGTTCTCTAGTGTTGGATTTTTATGGATTGTAAGCAAATATTGGTGATCCCCATTCCTTTGCAATCCAAGAGTATTGAATACTTTGTATTGTGTTCAGATTTGGTGATTTTGATGCATATTGGAGCTTTGAGGAAGAGTTGGAAAATTTGTGCCCACAAGGTGTCTGATAAAATGCCCAAGTAAGGAAAACACAAAGAACCCTTAGCCAAACACAAGCCAACTACAAGAAAACCTCCAAACTCCACAAAATACCCCAAACACAAACCGTCCCATACCCTTCCCTCGATATGGATGGTCACGATGATTCCGATCGAGAGGAACCTAGCCACCGAAGAAGTCTTAGAATCCAAGGAATTGAGGACCGACTCGCCACGATGGACGAGAGGTTCACTTCTCGAGAATCATAACGCCAACATCGAGCGGAATCTTCTCAAGATTGCACAAATGAACAATTTGACGGCAACGCCAAGGCGACCACAAGTTGAACATCGGAGGCGTGCACAAAGCCCTATCCGCCCTCCTCCTCCTACGAGTCGAGTGACGATGAGAGGCTCGCTTCGACGCCATCGCCGACGGAAGCTTGAGAAACCCCACGAGGTGAATTTATGATATCGAAGCCAAACTTCAAGAATTCAATGGCTTCACCGGCCCGGAAAACTATCTTGAATGGGTCCAAATCTTGGAGATGAAGTTTGAAACTAAGGGGTATGGCGATGACCATGCCTTCAAGATTGCTCGATCGAAACTCACCGGATCGCATCCATTCGTTTGAGAATGTCAAGGTATAGTGAGCTAAAGAGGGCCGAACAAAGGTCACTTCATGGGCACGACTTAAGAGATTGATGAATCGATGATTCTTGCCTGACAATTACAAGCGAGAGGTCCACCATGAGCCCATTTCATCACTTGGTGGGAACAGAGAAGTTAAGCTAGCAAAGGTCAATCTCTTACCCGACGAGGGAGCTTCCATCAACTCGAGACTACCGGCTATTGTTGACGCCCACGCCACGAAGTTGAGAATGAAAAGAGTTCAATAGCCGGGGTTAGTGTCCTTGCGAACGATGAAGGGGAAACTCTTGAGCTTCTTGAGGTACATGGTGAGACGGTTGAAGCTCCATGCCAAGAGGTTGTTGAAAACAAGAACCTTGATATTCCTTCCATCCTTGATGAAGACCCCCTATACGAAGCACCTTCATTCCTCTCACCTCCACCGATTGATGAGCCTAGTGAGATTGAGATTTCCCGAGCACCACCAAAATTCCTTATCCCCTCCCTTAATCCTTTACCCCCAAACGAGCTTCCAACCTCTTTCTTGCATTTGAAGATGGGTACATTGTTGGCTCAAGCTCCGAGATGTCTAGCGTTATTGCCGTGACGTTTGGGATGTTCGAAGTTTACCCGAGTCAATTGAGGGAGAGTGCCTCAGTTTTAACTCCCAAGAGTTGAGGGCGACTCTTTTTCAAGAAGGGGAGTATGGACCGTGTCGGGACCGAGTCCAAGCTTTCACGTTCCAGGTTAAGCCAACGGCTCGAAGCATCGTAGTTGCACTCTCGTGATGCTTATATCGGGATTTCGACGACAACATGGATAGAGGAGCTAACCGAAACACCGCTAAGTACGCTCACCCACTTGTTCTCAAAATCGTTATACCTTCAAGAAGAGCGGGTGGTGAGCGCCAATTTAGCTCGGCTAAGGCGACGCCCATAGTCGTGGTCCAAACTTCTCCACGAATGTTTCAATGGCGAAGAGATTCGAGACTTGTCGATAACCATGAGGACCTATGGGATGATGGGTCATCCCGAGATGTCATGAATATTTGGCATCGTGGTTTGGTTGTGAGCCGTGAATAAACACAAGCTAATAGTGACGCTCAAACGTTAGAAATGCGCGCTTCACGCTTGGGGTCATAACTCCTTCAATAAAACTCGATGGGTCTCTAATTTTGGAGCTTAACGCACACACCGAGAGCTTTCCAAATGATATCTTATGGGCCTAAACGGAGTCTAGATGAAGAAGTTATGCACATTCAAGACGGTAAAATCGCCTGCATCGTCACGCCCGCTACCTTCGTGGTAACGCCCGACGACTCACGGCGCTTTCTTTTTGTTCCGAAGCTCCACGCCCGCGACTGATCGCCTGTGTCGCCACGCCTGCGACGATACCGTAACGCCCGTGACAAAACTGTTTTGCGCGTATTATTGTGTTAAACGACTGTGTTTTGTTTTAAACCCCCCATTAGTATAAATACCCCCTTAGCTTATTTTCTAGGCAGCTTTTGATGATTATGAACATGCTTATGCATTGGTTAGGGTTTCCTAAGTTTTCTCTCAAAATCTAGATTACTTTATCCATTGATTAATAATGGTGGTGTTTCTAGTCATTCCTTTATTGATCATTTGGTGGATTCTTCCTTTATGATGGTCATGGTGGGGTGTTAGGCTTTGGTGGTGGAATCTCCTTTATCCAAGGTCATATCCAATCCCTTTGGTGTTCAAGGTTATTGATATTGGTTGATTTTGGTTATTATTCTTGTTATTATTCAAGTTCAAGGCTATTGTTGAGAAGTTCAAGCACGGGTGATCGAGATGTTCATCTTTCTCCCTTATTCTATTGCTTATGGATTTTCTCTCATCTCTTCTACAACAACAACTCAAGCTAAGTCTTCAATCTCTCCTACGCCACGCTCCATTTGCATCAGAGTCGTGGTATTCATCTAGCTTGAGTTATTTTTCATCGTTTTGCTAGTGTGTTCTCTAGTGTTGGATTTTTATGGATTGTAAGCAAATATTGGTGATCCCCATTCCCTTTGCAATCCAAGAGTATTGGAATACTTTGTATTGTGTTTGTATTTGGTGATTTTGATGCATATTGGAGCTTTGAGGAAGAGTTGGAAAATTTGTGCCCACAAGGTGTTCGATAAAATGCCCAAGTAAGGAAAACACAAAGAACCCTTAGCCAAACACAAGCCAACTACAAGAAAACCTCCAAACTCCACAAAATACCCTAAACACAAACCGTCCCATACCCTTCCCTCGATATGGATGGTCACGATGATTCCGATCGAGAGGAACCTAGCCACCGAAGAAGTCTTAGAATCCAAGGAATTGAGGACCGACTCGCCACGATGGACGAGAGGTTCACTTCTCTTGAGAATCATAACGCCAACATCGAGCGGAATCTTCTGAAGATTGCGCACAATGAACAATTTGACGTGCAACGCCAAGGGCGACCACAAGTTGAACATCGGAGGCGCGCACAAAGCCCTATCCGCCCTCCTCCTCCTACGAGTCGAGGACGATGAGAGGCTCGCTTCGACGCCATCGACGACGGGAAGCGGTTGAGAAACCCCTACGAGGTGAATTCTATGATATCGAAGCCAAACTTCAAGAATTCAATGGCTTCACCGGCCCGGAAAACTATCTTGAATGGGTCCAAATCTTGGAGATGAAGTTTGAAACTAAGGGGTATGGCGATGACCATGCCTTCAAGATTGCTCGATCGAAACTCACCGTGATTGCATCCTTTTGGTTTGAGACTGTCTAGGTACAGTGAGCTAAAGAGGGCCGAAGAAATGTCACTTCATGTGCACGACTTAAGAGATTGATGAATCGATGATTCTTGCCTGACAATTACAATCGAGAGGTCCACCATGAGCCCATTTCATCACTTGGTGGGATCAGAGAAGTTAAGCTAGCAAAGGTCAATCTTACCCGACGAGGAGCTTCCATCAACTCTTGAGACTACCGAAGCTATTGTTGACGCTCCATGCCACGAGAAGTTGAGAATGAAAAGAGTTCAATAGCCGGGGTTAGTGTCCTTGCGAACGATGAAGGGGAAACTCTTGAGCTTCTTGAGGTACATGGTGAGACGGTTGAAGCTCCATGCCAAGAGGTTGTTGAAAACAAGAACCTTGATATTCCTTCCATCCTTGATGAAGACCCCCTATACGAAGCACCTTCATTCCTCTCACCTCCACCGATTGATGAGCCTAGTGAGATTGAGATTTCCCGAGCACCACCAAAATTCCTTATCCCCTCCCTTAATCCTTTACCCCCAAACGAGCTTCCAACCTCTTTCTTGCATTTGGAAGATGGGTACATTGTTGGGTTTGAAGCTTCTGAGATGTCTAGCGTTATTGCTCGTGACGTTTGGGATGTTCGAAGTTTACCCGAGTCAATTGAGGGAGAGTGCCTCAGTTTTAACTCCCAAGAGTTGAGGGCGACTCTTTTTCAAGAAGGGGAGTATGGACCGTGTCGGGACCGAGTCCAAGCTTTCACGTTCCAGGTTAAGCCAATCTGCTCAAAGAAGCATCGGTAGTCGCACTCTCGTGATGCTTATATCGGGATTTCACGACAACATGGATAGAGGAGCTAACCGGAAACACCGCTAAGTACGCTCACCCACTTGTTCTCAAAATCGTTATACCTTCAAGAAGAGCGGGGTGAGCGAATTTAGCTCGGCTAAGGCGACGCCCATAGTCAGGGTCCAAACTTCTCCACGAATGTTTCGAATGGCCGGGAAGAGATTCGAGACTTGTCGATAACCATGAGGACCTATGGGATGATGGGTCATCCCGAGATGTCATGAATATTTGGCATCGTGGTTTGGTGAGCCGTGAATAAACACAAGCTAATAGTGACGCTCAAACGTTAGAAATGCGCGCTTTCACGCTGGGGTCATAACTCCTTCAATAAAACTCCGATGGGTCTCTAAATTTTGGAGCTTAACGTACACACTGAGAGCTTTCCAGCGATATCTTATGGGCCTAAAACGGAGTCTAGATGAAGAAGTTATGCACATTTGAAGACGGCAGAAAAACTGCCCAGATCGTCACGCCCGCTACCTTCAGTGGTAACGCCCGTGACGACTCACGGCAGTTTCTTTTTTTTGTTCCGGAAGCTCCGTCACGCCTGACTCGATCGCCTGTGTCGCCACGCCCGCGACGATACCGTAACGCCGTGAAAAAACTGTTTTGCGCGTATTATTGTGTTAAACGACTGTGTTTTGTTTTAAACCCCCCATTAGTATAAATACCCCCTTAGCTTATTTTCTAGGCAGCTTTTGATGATTATGAACATGCTTATGCATTGGTTAGGTTTCAAGTTTTCTCTCAAAATCTAGATTACTTTATCCATTGATTAATAATGGTGGTGTTTCTAGTCATTCCTTTATTGATCATTTGGTGGATTCTTCCTTTATGATGGTCATGGTGGGGTGTTAGGCTTTGGTGGTGGAATCTCCTTTATCCAAGGTCATATCCAATCCCTTCGTGTTCAAGGTTATTGATATTGGTTGATTTTGGTTATTATTCTTGTTATTATTCAAGTTCAAGGCTATTGTTGAGAAGTTCAAGCACGGGTGATCGAGATGTTCATCTTTCTCCTTATTCTATTGCTTATGGATTTTCTCTCATCTCTTCTACAACAACAACTCAAGCTAAGTCTTCAATCTCTCCCACATACCACGCCCATTTGCATCGTGAGTCGTGGTATTCATCTAGCTTGAGTTATTTTTCATCGTTTTGCTAGTGTGTTCTCTAGTGTTGGATTTTTATGGATTGTAAGCAAATATTGGTGATCCCCATTCCTTTGCAATCCAAGAGTATTGGAATACTTTGTATTGTGTTTGTATTTGGTGATTTTGATGCATATTGAGCTTGAGGAAGAGTTGGAAAATTTGTGCCCACAAGGTGTTCGATAAAATGCCCAAGTAAGGAAAACACAAAGAACCCTTAGCCAAACACAAGCCAACTACAAGAAAACCTCCAAACTCCACAAAATACCCCAAACACAAACCGTCCCATACCCTTCCTCGATGGATGGTCACGATGATTCCGATCGAGGAACCTAGCCACCAAGAAGTCTTAGAATCCAAGGAATTGAGGACCGATCGCCACGATGGACGAGAGGTTCACTTCTCTTGAGAATCATAACGCCAACATCGAGCGGAATCTTCTCAAGATTGCGCACAATGAACAATTTGACGGCAACGCCAAGGGCGACCACAAGTTGAACATCGGAGGCGCACAAAGCCCTATCCGCCCTCCTCCTCCTACGAGTCGAGTGACGATGAGAGAGGCTCGCTTCGACGCCATCGCCGACGGAAGCGTTGAGAAACCCCACGAGGTGAATTCTATGATATCGGCCGACTTCAAGAATTCAATGGCTTCACCGCCCGGAAAACTATCTTGAATGGGTCCAAATCTCGAGATGAAGTTTGAAACTAAGGGGTATGGCGATGACCATGCCTTCAAGATTGCTCGATCGAAACTCACCGGGATTGCATCCATTTGGTTTGAGAATGTCAAGGTATAGTGAGCTAAAGAGGGCCGAACAAAGGTCACTTCATGGGCACGACTTAAGAGATTGATGAATCGATGATTCTTGCCTGACAATTACAAGCGAGAGGTCCACCATGAGCCCATTTCATCACTTGGTGGGAACAGAGAAGTTGCTAGCAAAGGTCAATCTCTTACCCGACGAGGGAGCTTCCATTGAACCTTGCGAGAATACCGAAGCTATTGTTGACGCTCCATGCCACGAGAAGTTGAGAATGAAAAGAGTTCAATAGCCGGGGTTAGTGTCCTTGCGAACGATGAAGGGGAAACTCTTGAGCTTCTTGAGGTACATGGTGAGACGGTTGAAGCTCCATGCCAAGAGGTTGTTGAAAACAAGAACCTTGATATTCCTTCCATCCTTGATGAAGACCCCTATACGGCACCTTCATTCCTCTCACCTCCACCGATTGATGAGCCTAGTGAGATTGAGATTTCCGAGCACCACCAAAATTCCTTATCCTCCCTTAATCCTTTACCCCAAACGAGCTTCCAACCTCTTTCTTGCATTTGGAAGATGGGTACATTGTTGGTTTGAAGCTTCCGAGATGTCTAGCGTTATTGCTCGTGACGCTTGGGATGTTCAAGTTTACCCGAGTCAATCGAGGGAGAGTGCCTCGCTTTAACTCCCAAGAGTTGAGGGCGACTTTTTCAAGAAGGAGTATGGACGTGTCGGGACCGAGTCCAAGCTTTCACGCCCGTGTTAAGCCAACGGCTCAGCAAGCATCGTAGTTGCACTCTCGTGATGCTTATATCGGGATTTCGACGACAACATGGATAGAGGAGCTAACCGGAAACACCGCATAAGTACGCTCACCCACTTGTTCTCAAAATCGTTATACCTTCAAGAAGAGCGGGTGGTGAGCGCCAATTTAGCTCGCTAAGGCAGACGCCCATAGTCGTGGTCCAAACTTCTCCACGAATGTTTCAATGGCCGAAGAGATTCGAGACTTGTCGATAACCATGAGGACCTATGGGATGATGGGTCATCCCGAGATGTCATGAATATTTGGCATCGTGGTTTGCTGTGAGCCGTGAATAAACACAAGCTAATAGTGACGCTCAAACGTTAGAAATGCGCGCCTTCACGCTTGGGGTCATAACTCCTTCAATAAAACTCGATGGGTCTCTAATTTTTGGAGCTTAACGCACACACCGAGAGCTTTCCAGATATCTTATGGGCCTAAACGGAGTCTAGATGAAGAAGTTATGCACATTTGAAGACGGCAAAAATCGCCTGCATCGCCACGCCCGCTACCTTCATGGTAACGCCCGTGACGACTCACTAGCTTTTTGTTCCGAAGCTCACACGCCCGTGACTGATCGCCTGTGTCGTCACGCCCGTGACGATACCGTAACGCCTGACAAAACTGCTTTTGGCGCAGTATTATTGTGTTAAACGATCGTGTTTTGTTTTAAACCCCCATTAGTATAAATACCCCTTAGCTTATTTTCTAGGCAGCTTTTGATGATTATGAACATGCTTATGCATTGGTTAGGTTTCCTAAGTTTTCTCTCAAAATCTAGATTACTTTATCCATTGATTAATAATGGTGGTGTTTCTAGTCATTCCTTTATTGATCATTTGGTGGATTCTTCCTTTACGATGGTCATGGGGTGTTAGGCTTCGTGGTGGAATCTCCTTTATCCAAGGTCATATCCAATCCCTTTGGTGTTCAAGGTTATTGATATTGGTTGATTTTGGTTATTATTCTTGTTATTATTCAAGTTCAAGGCTATTGTTGAGAAGTTCAAGCACGGGTGATCGAGATGTTCATCTTTCTCCTTATTCTATTGCTATGGATTTTCTCTCATCTCTTCTACAACAACAACTCAAGCTAAGTCTTCAATCTCTCCTACGCCACGCTCCATTTGCATCGAGTGTGGTATTCATCTAGCTTGAGTTATTTTTCATTGTTCTTGCTAGTGTGTTCTCTAGTGTTGGATTTTTATGGATTGTAAGCAAATATTGGTGATCCCCATTCCTTTGCAATCCAAGAGTATCGAATACTTTGTATTGTGTTTGTATTTGGTGATTTTGATGCATATTGAGCTTTGAGGAAGAGTTGGAAAATTTGTGCCCACAAGGTGTTCGATAAAATGCCCAAGTAAGGAAAACACAAAGAACCCTTAGCCAAACACAAGCCAACTACAAGAAAACC
This sequence comes from Portulaca oleracea, assembly GCA_029582165.1. Classification (NCBI taxonomy): domain Eukaryota; kingdom Viridiplantae; phylum Streptophyta; class Magnoliopsida; order Caryophyllales; family Portulacaceae; genus Portulaca; species Portulaca oleracea. The sequence goes on along the minus strand of CM055868.1, from coordinate 28,812,722 downwards.
TCCAAACTCCACAAAATACCCCAAACACAAACCGTCCCATACCCTTCCTCGATATGGATGGTCACGATGATTCCGACGAGAGGAACCTAGCCACCAAGAAGTCTTAGAATCCAAGGAATTGAGGACCGACTCGCCACGATGGACGAGGTTCACTTCTCTTGAGAATCATAACGCCAACATCGAGCGGAATCTTCTCAAGATTGCGACAAATGAACAATTTGACGCGCAACGCCAAGGGCGACCACAAGTTGAACATCGGAGGCGCACAAAGCCCTATCCGCCCTCCTCCCTCCTACGAGTCGAGTGACGATGAGAGAGGCTCGCTTCGACGCCATCGCCGACGGAAGCGTCGAGAAACCCCACGAGGTGAATTCTATGATATCGGCCGACTTCAAGAATTCAATGGCTTCACCGCCCTAAAACTATCTTGAATGGGTCCAAATCTTGAGATGAAGTTTGAAACTAAGGTATGGCGATGACCATGCCTTCAAGATTGCTCGATCGAAACTCACCGGATTGCATCCATTTGGTTTGAGAATGTCAAGGTATAGTGAGCCAAAGAGGGCCAACAAAGGTCACTTCATGGGCACGACTTAAGAGATTGATGAATCGATGATTCTTGCCCGACAATTACAAGTTTAGAGGTCCACCATGAGCCCATTTCATCACTTGGTGGGAACAGAGAAGTTAAGCTAGCAAAGGTCAATCTCTTACCCGACGAGGAGCTTCCATCAACTCATGAGACTACCGGCCATTGCTGACGCCCATGCCACGCAGAAGTTGAGAATGAAAAGAGTTCAATAGCCGGGTTAGTGTCCTTGCGAACGATGAAGGGGAAACTCTTGAGCTTCTTGAGGTACATGGTGAGACTTGAAGCTCCATGCCAAGAGGTTGTTGAAAACAAGAACCTCGATATTCCTTCCATCCTCGATGAAGACCCCTATACTAAGCACCTTCATTCCTCTCACCTCCACCGATTGATGAGCCTAGTGAGATTGAGATTTCCGAGCACCACCAAAATTCCTTATCCTCCTTAATCCTTTACTCCCAAACGAGCTTCCAACCTCTTTCTTGCATTCGAAGATGGGTACATTGTTGGCTCAAGCTTCGAGATGTCTAGCGTTATCGCCGTGACGCTTGGGATGTTCAAGTTTACCCGAGTCAATCGAGGAGAGTGCCTCGCTTTAACTCCCAAGAGTTGAGGGCGACTCTTTTCAAGAAGGAGTATGGACCGTCAGACCGAGTCCAAGCTTTCACGCCCGTGTTAAGCCAACGGCTCAAGCATCGGTAGTCGCACTCTCGTGATGCTTATATCGGGATTTCGACGACAACATGGATAGAGGAGCTAACCGGAAACACCGTATAAGTACGCTCACCCACTTGTTCTCAAAATCGTTATACCTTCAAGAAGAGCGGGTGGTGAGCGCCAATTTAGCTCGCTAAGGCGAGACGCCCATAGTCGTGGTCCAAACTTCTCCACGAATGTTTCAATGGCCGAAGAGATTCGAGACTTGTCGATAACTATGAGGACCTATGGATGATGGGTCATCCCGAGATGTCATGAATATTTGGCATCGTGGTTTGGTTGTGAGCCGTGAATAAACACAAGCTAATAGTGACGCTCAAACGTTAGAAATGCGCGCCTTCACGCTTGGGGTCATAACTCCTTCAATAAAACTCGATGGGTCTCTAATTTTTGGAGCTTAACGCACACACCGAGCTTTCCAAATGATATCTTATGGGCCTAAAACGGAGTCTAGATGAAGAAGTTATGCACATTTGAAGACGGTAAAATCGCCTGCATCGCCACGCCCGCTACCTTCATGGTAACGCCGCGACGACTCACGGCTTTTTTTTGTTCCGAAGTTCACACGCCCGCGACTGATCGCCTGTGTCGTCACGCCTGCGACGATACCGTAACGCCCGTGACAAACTGCTTTATGGCGCGTATTATTGTGTTAAACGATCGTGTTTTGTTTTAAACCCCATTAGTATAAATACCCCTTAGCTTATTTTCTAGGCATTTTTGATGATTATGAACATGCTTATGCATTGGTTAGGTTTCCTAAGTTTTCTCTCAAAATCTAGATTACTTTATCCATTGATTAATAATGGTGGTGTTTCTAGTCATTCCTTTATTGATCATTTGGTGGATTCTTCCTTTACGATGGTCATGGTGGGGTGTTAGGCTTTGGTGGTGGAATCTCCTTTATCCAAGGTCATATCCAATCCCTTTGTGTTCAAGGTTATTGATATTGGTTGATTTTGGTTATTATTCTTGTTATTATTCAAGTTCAAGGCTATTGTTGAGAAGTTCAAGCACGGGTGATCGAGATGTTCATCTTTCTCCCTTATTCTATTGCATGGATTTTCTCTCATCTCTTCTACAACAACAACTCAAGCTAAGTCTTCAATCTCTCCTACGCCACGCTCCATTTGCATCGAGTCGTGGTATTCATCTAGCTTGAGTTATTTTTCATTGTTCTTGCTAGTGTGTTCTCTAGTGTTGGATTTTTATGGATCAGAAGCAAATATTGTGATCCCCATTCCTTTGCAATCCAAGAGTATTGAATACTTTGTATTGTGTTCAGATTTGGTGATTTTGATGCATATTGGAGCTTTGAGGAAGAGTTGGAAAATTTGTGCCCACAAGGTGTTCGATAAAATGCCCAAGTAAGGAAAACACAAAGAACCCTTAGCCAAACACAAGCCAACTACAAGAAAACCTCCAAACTCCACAAAATACCCCAAACACAAACCGTCCCATACCCTTCCCTCGATATGGATGGTCACGATGATTCCGACGAGAGGAACCTAGCCACCAAGAAGTCTTAGAATCCAAGGAATTGAGGACCGACTCGCCACGATGGACGAGAGGTTCACTTCTCGAGAATCATAACGCCAACATCGAGCGGAATCTTCAAGATTGCGCACAAATGAACAATTTGACGCGCAACGCCAAGGGCGTACCACAAGTTGAACATCGGAGGCGCGCACAAAGCCCTATCCGTCCCTCCTCCTACGAGTCGAGTGACGATGAGAGAGGCTCGCTTCGACGCCATCGCCGACGGAAGCGTTGAGAAACCCCACGAGGTGAATTCTATGATATCGGCCGCACTTCAAGAATTCAATGGCTTCACCGCCCGAAAACTATCTTGAATGGGTCCAAATCTCGAGATGAAGTTTGAAACTAAGGGGTATGGCGATGACCATGCCTTCAAGATTGCTCGATCGAAACTCACCGGATCGCATCCATTTGGTTTGAGAATGTCAAGGTATAGTGAGCCAAAGAGGGCCGAACAAAGGTCACTTCACGGGCACGACTTAAGAGATTGATGAATCGATGATTCTTGCTCGACAATTACAAGCGAGAGGTCCACCATGAGCCCATTTCATCACTTGGTGGGAACAGAAGTTAAGCTAGAAAGGTCAATCTCTACCCGACGAGGGAGCTTCCATCAACTGCGAGACTACCGCTATTGTTGACGCCCATGCCACGAGAAGTTGAGAATGAAAAGAGTTCAATAGCCGGGTTAGTGTCCTCGCGAACGATGAAGGGGAAACTCTTGAGCTTCGAGGTACATGGTGAGACGGTTGAAGCTCCATGCCAAGAGGTTGTTGAAAACAAGAACCTTGATATTCCTTCCATCCTTGATGAAGACCCCCTATACGAAGCACCTTCATTCCTCTCACCTCCACCGATTGATGAGCCTAGTGAGATTGAGATTTCCCGAGCACCACCAAAATTCCTTATCCCCTCCCTTAATCCTTTACCCCCAAACGAGCTTCCAACCTCTTCTTGCATTTGAAGATGGGTACATTGTTGGTTTGAAGCTTGTGAGATGTCTAGCGTTATTGCTCGACGCTTGGGATGTTCAAGTTTACCCGAGTCAATCGAGGGAGAGTGCCTCGCTTTAACTCCCAAGAGTCGAGGGCGACTCTTTTCAAGAAGGGAGTATGGACCGTGTCGACCGAGTCCAAGCTTTCACGCCCAAAGTTAAGCCAACGGTTCAAGAAGCATCGGTAGTTGCACTCTCGTGATGCTTATATCGGGGATTTCGACGACAACATGGATAGAGGAGCTAACCGGAAACACCGTGCTAAGTACGTTCACCCACTTGTTCTCAAAATCGTTATACCTTCAAGAAGAGCGGGGTGGTGAGCGTCAATTTAGCTTTGCTAAGGCGAGACGTCCATAGTCAGGGTCCAAACTTCTCCACGAATGTTTCGAATGGCCGGGAAGAGATTCGAGACTTGTCGATAACCATGAGGACCTATGGGATGATGGGTCATCCCGAGATGTCATGAATATTTGGCATCGTGGTTTGGTTGTGAGCCGGGTGAATAAACACAAGCTAATAGTGACGTTCAAACGTTAGAAATGCGCGCGCTTCACGCTGGGGTCATAACTCCTTCAATAAAACTCGATGGGTCTCTAATTTTGAGCTTAACGTACACACTGAGAGCTTTCCAGCGATATCTTATGGGCCTCAAACGGAGTCTAGATGAAGAAGTTATGCACATTTGAAGACGGCAGAAAAACTGCCCAGATCGTCACGCCCGCTACCTTCAGTGGTAACGCCCGTGACGACTCACTAGCTTTCTTTTTGTTCCGAAGCTCTGGCCACGCCCGCGACTGATCGCCTGTGTCGCCACGCTGCGACGATACCGTAACGCCCGTGACAAAACTGCTTATGCGTATTATTGTGTTAAACGATCGTGTTTTGTTTTAAACCCCATTAGTATAAATACCCCTTAGCTTATTTTCTAGGCGTTTTTGATGATTATGAACATGCTTATGCATTGTTAGGGTTTCCTAAGTTTTCTCTCAAAATCTAGATTACTTTATCCATTGATTAATAATGGTGGTGTTTCTAGTCATTCCTTTATTGATCATTTGGTGGATTCTTCCTTTACGATGGTCATGGTGGGGTGTTAGGCTTCGTGGTGGAATCTCCTTTATCCAAGGTCATATCCAATCCCTTCGTGTTCAAGGTTATTGATATTGGTTGATTTTGGTTATTATTCTTGTTATTATTCAAGTTCAAGGCTATTGTTGAGAAGTTCAAGCACGGGTGATCGAGATGTTCATCTTTCTCCTTATTCTATTGCTTATGGATTTTCTCTCATCTCTTCTACAACAACAACTCAAGCTAAGTCTTCAATCTCTCCTACGCCACGCTCCATTTGCATCGAGTCGTGGTATTCATCTAGCTTGAGTTATTTTTCATCGTTTGCTAGTGTGTTCTCTAGTGTTGGATTTTATGGATTGTAAGCAAATATTGGTGATCCCCATTCCTTTGCAATCCAAGAGTATTGAATACTTTGTATTGTGTTTGTATTTGGTGATTTTGATGCATATTGAGCTTTGAGGAAGAGTTGGAAAATTTGTGCCCACAAGGTGTTCGATAAAATGCCCAAGTAAGGAAAACACAAAGAACCCTTAGCCAAACACAAGCCAACTACAAGAAAACCTCCAACTCCACAAAATACCCCAAACACAAACCGCCCCATACCCTTCCTCGATATGGATGGTCACGATGATTCCGATCGAGAGGAACCTAGCCACCAAGAAGTCTTAGAATCCAAGGAATTGAGGACCGACTCGCCACGATGGACGAGGTTCACTTCTCTTGAGAATCATAACGCCAACATCGAGCGGAATCTTCCAAGATTGCGCAAATGAACAATTTGACGCGCAACGCCAAGGGCGACCACAAGTTGAACATCGGAGGCGCACAAAGCCCTATCCGCCCTCCTCCCTCCTACGAGTCGAGTGACGATGAGAGGCTCGCTTCGACGCCATCGCCGACGGAAGCGGTTGAGAAACCCCTACGAGGTGAATTCTATGATATCGGCCGACTTCAAGAATTCAATGGCTTCACCGCCCGAAAACTATCTTGAATGGGTCCAAATCTCGAGATGAAGTTTGAAACTGGGGGTATGGCGATGACCATGCCTTCAAGATTGCTCGATCGAACTCACCGGATTGCATCCATTTGGTTTGAGAATGTCAAGGTATAGTGAGCTAAAGAGGGCCGAACAAAGGTCACTTCATGGGCACGACTTAAGAGATTGATGAATCGATGATTCTTGCCTGACAATTACAAGCGAGAGGTCCACCATGAGCCCATTTCATCACTTGGTGGGAACAGAGAAGTTAAGCTAGAAAAGGTCAATCTCTTACCCGACGAGGAGCTTCCATCAACTCGAGACTACCGGCTTATTGTTGACGCCCACGCCACGAAGTCGAGAATGAAAAGAGTTCAATAGCCGGTTAGTGTCCTTGCGAACGATGAAGGGGAAACTCTGAGCTTCTTGAGGTACATGGTGAGACTTGAAGCTCAATGCCAAGAGGTTGTTGAAAACAAGAACCTTTATATTCCTTCAATCCTCGATGAAGACCCCTATACGGCACCTTCATTCCTCTCACCTCCACCGATTGATGAGCCTAGTGAGATTGAGATTTCCGAGCACCACCAAAATTCCTTATCCTCCCTTAATCCTTTACTCCCCAAACGAGCTTCCAACCTCTTTCTTGCATTTGGAAGATGGGTACATTGTTGGTTTGAAGCTTCGAGATGTCTAGCGTTATCGCCGCGACGCTTGGGATGTTCAAGTTTACCCGAGTCAATCGAGGAGAGTGCCTCGCTTTAACTCCCAAGAGTTGAGGGCGACTTTTTCAAGAAGGAGTATGGACCGTGTCGGACCGAGTCCAAGCTTTCACGCTCCGTTAAGCCAATAAGCATCGGTAGTCGCACTCTCGCGATGCTTATATCGGGATTTCGATGACAACATGGATAGAGGAGCTAACCGAAACACCGTATAAGTACGCTCACCCACTTGTTCTCAAAATCGTTATACCTTCAAGAAGAGCGGGTGGTGAGCGCCAATTTAGCTTCGCTAAGGCGACGCCCATAGTCAGGGTCCAAACTTCTCCACGAATGTTTCGAATGGCCGGGAAGAGATTCGAGACTTGTCGATAACCATGAGGACCTATGGGATGATGGGTCATCCCGAGATGTCATGAATATTTGGCATCGTGGTTTGGTTGTGAGCCGGGTGAATAAACACAAGCTAATAGTGACGTTCAAACGTTAGAAATGCGCGCGCCTTCACGCTTGGGGTCATAACTCCTTCAATAAAACTCGATGGGTCTCTAATTTTGGAGCTTAACGCACACACCGAGAGCTTTCCAGATATCTTATGGGCCTAAACGGAGTCTAGATGAAGAAGTTATGCACATTCAAGACGGGTAAAATCGCCTGCATCGTCACGCCCGCTACCTTCGGTAACGCCCGCGACGACTCACGGCAGCTTTTTTTGTTCCGAAGCTCCGGCCACGCCCGCGACTGACGCTGTGTCGCCACGCCCGTGACGACAGCCGTAACGCCCGTGACAAAATTGTTTTGCGCGTATTATTGTGTTAAACGACTGTGTTTTGTTTTAAACCCCCCATTAGTATAAATACCCCCTTAGCTTATTTTCTAGGCACTTTTTGATGATTATGAACATGCTTATGCATTGGTTAGGGTTTCCTAAGTTTTCTCAAAATCTAGATTACTTTATCCATTGATTAATAATGGTGGTGTTTCTAGTCATTCCTTTATTGATCATTTGGTGATTCTTCCTTTATGATGGTCATGGGGTGTTAGGCTTGGTGGTGGAATCTCCTTTATCCAAGGTCATATCCAATCCCTTTGGTGTTCAAGGTTATTGATATTGGTTGATTTTGGTTATTATTCTTGTTATTATTCAAGTTCAAGGCTATTGTTGAGAAGTTCAAGCACGGGTGATCGAGATGTTCATCTTTCTCCCCTTATTCTATTGCTTATGGATTTTCTCTCATCTCTTCTACAACAACAACTCAAGCTAAGTCTTCAATCTCTCCCACAGCGCCACGCTCCATTTGGTATCAGAGCTGTGGTATTCATCTAGCTTGAGTTATTTTTCATTGTTCTTGCTAGTGTGTTCTCTATTGTTGGATTTTATGGATTGTATGCAAATACTGGTGATCCCCATTCCTTTTGCAATCCAAGAGTATTGGAATACTTTGTACTGTGTTTGTATTTGGTGATTCTGATGCATATTGGAGCTTTGGGGAAGAGTTAGAAAATTTGTGCCTACAAGGTGTTCGATAAAATGCCCAAGTAAGGAAAACACAAAGAACCCTTAGCCAAACACAAGCCAACTACAAGAAAACCTCCAAACTCCACAAAATACCCCAAACACAAACCGTCCCATACCCTTCCCTCGATATGGATGGTCACGATGATTCCGATCGAGAGGAACCTAGCCACCGAAGAAGTCTTAGAATCCAAGGAATTGAGGACCGACTCGCCACGATGGACGAGAGGTTCACTTCTCTTGAGAATCATAACGCCAACATCGAGCGGAATCTTCTGAAGATTGCGGCACAGATGAACAATTTGACGGTGCAACGCCAAGGGCGACCACAAGTTGAACATCGGAGGCGCACAAAGCCCTATCCGCCCTCCTCCTACGAGTCGAGTGACGATGAGAGGCTCGCTTTCGACGCCATCGCCGACGGAAGCGGTTGAGAAACCCCACGAGGTGAATTCTATGATATCGGGCCGACTTCAAGAATTCAATGGCTTCACCGCCCGAAAACTATCTTGAATGGGTCCAAATCTTGAGATGAAGTTTGAAACTAAGGGTATGGCGATGACCATGCCTTCAAGATTGCTCGATCGAAACTCACCGGGATTGCATCCATTTGGTTTGAGAATGTCAAGGTATAGTGAGCTAAAGAGGGCCGAACAAAGGTCACTTCATGGGCACGACTTAAGAGATTGATGAATCGATGATTCTTGCCTGACAATTACAAGCGAGAGGTCCACCATGAGCCCATTTCATCACTTGGGAACAGAAGTTAAGCTAGAAAAGGTCAATCTCTTACCCGACGAGGGAGCTTCCATTGAACCTTGCGAGACTACCGAAGCTATTGTTGACGCTCCATGCCACGAGAAGTTGAGAATGAAAAGAGTTCAATAGCCGGGGTTAGTGTCCTTGCGAACGATGAAGGGGAAACTCTTGAGCTTCTTGAGGTACATGGTGAGACGGCCAAGCTCCATGCCAAGAGGTTGTTGAAAACAAGAACCTTGATATTCCTTCCATCCTTGATGAAGACCCCCTATACGAAGCACCTTCATTCCTCTCACCTCCACCGATTGATGAGCCTAGTGAGATTGAGATTTCCCGAGCACCACCAAAATTCCTTATCCCCTCCCTTAATCCTTTACCCCCAAACGAGCTTCCAACCTCTTTCTTGCATTTGGAAGATGGGTACATTGTTGGGTTTGAAGCTTGTGAGATGTCTAGCGTTATTGCTCGTGACGTTTGGGATGTTCGAAGTTTACCCGAGTCAATTGAGGGAGAGTGCCTCAGTTTTAACTCCCAAGAGTTGAGGGCGACTCTTTTTCAAGAAGGGGAGTATGGACCGTGTCGGGACCGAGTCCAAGCTTTCACGTTCCAGGTTAAGCCAACGGTTCAGCAAGCATCGGTAGTTGCACTCTCTTGTGATGCTTATATCGGGGATTTCGACGACAACATGGATAGAGGAGCTAACCGGAAACACCGTGCTAAGTACGTTCACCCACTTGTTCTCAAAATCGTTATACCTTCAAGAAGAGCGGGGTGGTGAGCGTCAATTTAGCTTGGCTAAGGCGAGACGTCCATAGTCAGGGTCCAAACTTCTCCACGAATGTTTCGAATGGCCGGGAAGAGATTCGAGACTTGTCGATAACCATGAGGACCTATGGGATGATGGGTCATCCCGAGATGTCATGAATATTTGGCATCGTGGTTTGGTTGTGAGCCGGGTGAATAAACACAAGCTAATAGTGACGTTCAAACGTTAGAAATGCGCGCGCCTTCACGCTTGGGGTCATAACTCCTTCAATAAAACTCTGATGGGTCTCTAATTTTTGGAGCTTAACGTACACACTGAGAGCTTTCCAGCGATATCTTATGGGCCTAAAACGGAGTCTAGATGAAGAAGTTATGCACATTTGAAGACGGCAGAAAAACTGCCCAGATCGTCACGCCCGCTACCTTCAGTGGTAACGCCCGTGACGACTCACGGCAGTTTCTTTTTTTTGTTCCGGAAGCTCCGTCACGCCCGTGACCCTGATCGCCCAGGTCGTCACGCCCGTGACGACAGCCGTAACGCCCGTGACAAAACTGTTTTGCGCGTATTATTGTGTTAAACGACTGTGTTTTGTTTTAAACCCCCCATTAGTATAAATACCCCCTTAGCTTATTTTCTAGGCAGCTTTTGATGATTATGAACATGCTTATGCATTGGTTAGGGTTTCCTAAGTTTTCTCTCAAAATCTAGATTACTTTATCCATTGATTAATAATGGTGGTGTTTCTAGTCATTCCTTTATTGATCATTTGGTGGATTCTTCCTTTATGATGGTCATGGTGGGGTGTTAGGCTTTGGTGGTGGAATCTCCTTTATCCAAGGTCATATCCAATCCCTTTGGTGTTCAAGGTTATTGATATTGGTTGATTTTGGTTATTATTCTTGTTATTATTCAAGTTCAAGGCTATTGTTGAGAAGTTCAAGCATGGGTGATTGAGATGTTCATCTTTCTCCCCTTATTCTATTGCTTATGGATTTTCTCTCATCTCTTCTACAACAACAACTCAAGCTAAGTCTTCAATCTCTCCCACAGCGCCACGCTCCATTTGCATCGTAGTGGTATTCATCTAGCTTGAGTTATTTTTCATTGTTCTTGCTAGTGTGTTCTCTAGTGTTGGATTTTATGGATTGTAAGCAAATATTGGTGATCCCCATTCCTTTGCAATCCAAGAGTATTGGAATACTTTGTATTGTGTTTGTATTTGGTGATTTTGATGCATATTGAGCTTTGAGGAAGAGTTGGAAAATTTGTGCCACAAGGTGTTCGATAAAATGCCCAAGTAAGGAAAACACAAAGAACCCTTAGCCAAACACAAGCCAACTACAAGAAAACCTCCAAACTCCACAAAATACCCCAAACACAAACCGTCCCATACCCTTCCCTCGATATGGATGGTCACGATGATTCCGATCGAGAGGAACCTAGCCACCGAAGAAGTCTTAGAATCCAAGGAATTGAGGACCGACTCGCCACGATGGACGAGAGGTTCACTTCTCTTGAGAATCATAACGCCAACATCGAGCGGAATCTTCTGAAGATTGCGGCACAAATGAACAATTTGACGGTGCAACGTCAAGGGCGACCACAAGTTGAACATCGGAGGCGTGCACAAAGCCCTATCCGTCCTCCTCCCTCCTACGAGTCGAGTGACGATGAGAGAGGCTCGTTTCGACGCCATCGTCGACGGGAAGCGGTTGAGAAACCCCTACGAGGTGAATTCTATGATATCGAAGCCAGACTTCAAGAATTCAATGGCTTCACCGGCCCGGAAAACTATCTTGAATGGGTCCGAATCTTGGAGATGAAGTTTGAAACTAAGGGGTATGGCGATGACCATGCCTTCAAGATTGCTCGATCGAAACTCACCGGGATTGCATCCATTTGGTTTGAGAATGTCAAGGTATAGTGAGCTAAAGAGGGCCGAACAAAGGTCACTTCATGGGCACGACTTAAGAGATTGATGAATCGATGATTCTTGCCTGACAATTACAAGCGAGAGGTCCACCATGAGCCCATTTCATCACTTGGTGGGAACAGAGAAGTTAAGCTAGCAAAGGTCAATCTCTTACCCGACGAGGGAGCTTCCATTGAACCTTGCGAGACTACCGAAGCTATTGTTGACGCTCCATGCCACGAGAAGTTGAGAATGAAAAGAGTTCAATAGCCGGGGTTAGTGTCCTTGCGAACGATGAAGGGGAAACTCTTGAGCTTCTTGAGGTACATGGTGAGACGGTTGAAGCTCCATGCCAAGAGGTTGTTGAAAACAAGAACCTTGATATTCCTTCCATCCTTGATGAAGACCCCCTATACGAAGCACCTTCATTCCTCTCACCTCCACCGATTGATGAGCCTAGTGAGATTGAGATTTCCCGAGCACCACCAAAATTCCTTATCCCCTCCCTTAATCCTTTACCCCCAAACGAGCTTCCAACCTCTTTCTTGCATTTGGAAGATGGGTACATTGTTGGGTTTGAAGCTTGTGAGATGTCTAGCGTTATTGCTCGTGACGTTTGGGATGTTCGAAGTTTACCCGAGTCAATTGAGGGAGAGTGCCTCAGTTTTAACTCCCAAGAGTTGAGGGCGACTCTTTTTCAAGAAGGGGAGTATGGACCGTGTCGGGACCGAGTCCAAGCTTTCACGTTCCAGGTTAAGCCAACGGTTCAGCAAGCATCGGTAGTTGCACTCTCTTGTGATGCTTATATCGGGGATTTCGACGACAACATGGATAGAGGAGCTAACCGGAAACACCGTGCTAAGTACGTTCACCCACTTGTTCTCAAAATCGTTATACCTTCAAGAAGAGCGGGGTGGTGAGCGTCAATTTAGCTTGGCTAAGGCGAGACGTCCATAGTCAGGGTCCAAACTTCTCCACGAATGTTTCGAATGGCCGGGAAGAGATTCGAGACTTGTCGATAACCATGAGGACCTATGGGATGATGGGTCATCCCGAGATGTCATGAATATTTGGCATCGTGGTTTGGTTGTGAGCCGGGTGAATAAACACAAGCTAATAGTGACGTTCAAACGTTAGAAATGCGCGCGCCTTCACGCTTGGGGTCATAACTCCTTCAATAAAACTCCGATGGGTCTCTAAATTTTGGAGCTTAACGTACACACTGAGAGCTTTCCAGCGATATCTTATGGGCCTAAAACGGAGTCTAGATGAAGAAGTTATGCACATTTGAAGACGGCAGAAAAACTGCCCAGATCGTCACGCCCGCTACCTTCAGTGGTAACGCCCGTGACGACTCACGGCAGTTTCTTTTTTTTGTTCCGGAAGCTCCGTCACGCCCGTGACCCTGATCGCCCAGGTCGTCACGCCCGTGACGACAGCCGTAACGCCCGTGACAAAACTGTTTTGCGCGTATTATTGTGTTAAACGACTGTGTTTTGTTTTAAACCCCCCATTAGTATAAATACCCCCTTAGCTTATTTTCTAGGCAGCTTTTGATGATTATGAACATGCTTATGCATTGGTTAGGGTTTCCTAAGTTTTCTCTCAAAATCTAGATTACTTTATCCATTGATTAATAATGGTGGTGTTTCTAGTCATTCCTTTATTGATCATTTGGTGGATTCTTCCTTTATGATGGTCATGGTGGGGTGTTAGGCTTTGGTGGTGGAATCTCCTTTATCCAAGGTCATATCCAATCCCTTTGGTGTTCAAGGTTATTGATATTGGTTGATTTTGGTTATTATTCTTGTTATTATTCAAGTTCAAGGCTATTGTTGAGAAGTTCAAGCATGGGTGATTGAGATGTTCATCTTTCTCCCCTTATTCTATTGCTTATGGATTTTCTCTCATCTCTTCTACAACAACAACTCAAGCTAAGTCTTCAATCTCTCCCACAGCGCCACGCTCCATTTGGTATCAGAGCTGTGGTATTCATCTAGCTTGAGTTATTTTTCATTGTTCTTGCTAGTGTGTTCTCTAGTGTTGGATTTTTATGGATTGTAAGCAAATATTGGTGATCCCCATTCCCTTTGCAATCCAAGAGTATTGGAATACTTTGTATTGTGTTTGTATTTGGTGATTTTGATGCATATTGGAGCTTTGAGGAAGAGTTGGAAAATTTGTGCCCACAAGGTGTTCGATAAAATGCCCAAGTAAGGAAAACACAAAGAACCCTTAGCCAAACACAAGCCAACTACAAGAAAACCTCCAAACTCCACAAAATATCCCAAACACAAACCGTCCCATACCCTTCCCTCGATATGGATGGTCACGATGATTCCGATCGAGAGGAACCTAGCCACCGAAGAAGTCTTAGAATCCAAGGAATTGAGGACCGACTCGCCACGATGGACGAGAGGTTCACTTCTCTTGAGAATCATAACGCCAACATCGAGCGGAATCTTCTGAAGATTGCGGCACAAATGAACAATTTGACGGTCTGGCGTCAAGCGACCACAAGTTGAACATCGGAGGCGTGCACAGCCCTATCCGTCCTCCTCCCTCCTACGAGTCGGTGGCGATGAGAGAGGCTCGTTTCGACGCCATCGTCGACGGGAAGCGGTTGAGAAACCCCCACGAGGTGAATTCTATGATATCGAAGCCAGACTTCAAGAATTCAATGGCTTCACCGGCCCGGAAAACTATCTTGAATGGGTCCAAATCTTGGAGATGAAGTTTGAAACTAAGGGGTATGGCGATGACCATGCCTTCAAGATTGCTCGATCGAAACTCACCGGGATTGCATCCATTTGGTTTGAGAATGTCAAGGTACAGTGAGCTAAAGAGGGCCGAACAAAGGTCACTTCATGGGCACGACTTAAGAGATTGATGAATCGATGATTCTTGCCTGACAATTACAAGCGAGAGGTCCACCATGAGCCCATTTCATCACTTGGTGGGAACAGAGAAGTTAAGCTAGCAAAGGTCAATCTCTTACCCGACGAGGGAGCTTCCATTGAACCTTGCGAGACTACCGAAGCTATTGTTGACGCTCCATGCCACGAGAAGTTGAGAATGAAAAGAGTTCAATAGCCGGGGTTAGTGTCCTTGCGAACGATGAAGGGGAAACTCTTGAGCTTCTTGAGGTACATGGTGAGACGGTTGAAGCTCCATGCCAAGAGGTTGTTGAAAACAAGAACCTTGATATTCCTTCCATCCTTGATGAAGACCCCCTATACGAAGCACCTTCATTCCTCTCACCTCCACCGATTGATGAGCCTAGTGAGATTGAGATTTCCCGAGCACCACCAAAATTCCTTATCCCCTCCCTTAATCCTTTACCCCCAAACGAGCTTCCAACCTCTTTCTTGCATTTGGAAGATGGGTACATTGTTGGGTTTGAAGCTTCTGAGATGTCTAGCGTTATTGCTCGTGACGTTTGGGATGTTCGAAGTTTACCCGAGTCAATTGAGGGAGAGTGCCTCAGTTTTAACTCCCAAGAGTTGAGGGCGACTCTTTTTCAAGAAGGGGAGTATGGACCGTGTCGGGACCGAGTCCAAGCTTTCACGTTCCAGGTTAAGCCAACGGTTCAACAAGCATCGGTAGTTGCACTCTCTTGTGATGCTTATATCGGGGATGTCGACGACAACATGGATAGCGGAGCTAACCGGAAACACCGTGCTAAGTACGTTCACCCACTTGTTCTCAAAATCGTTATACCTTCAAGAAGAGCGGAGGTGGCGCCAATTTAGCTTGGCTAAGGCGAGGCGTCCATAGTCGTGGTCCAAACTTCTCCACGAATGTTTGAATGGCGGGAAGAGATTCGAGAGTTGTCGTTATCCATGAGGTTCTATTGGATGATTGGTCATCCCGAGATGTCATGAATTTTTGGCATAGTGGTTTTGTTGTGAGCCGGGTGAATATACACAAGCTAATTGTGACGTTATAACGTTAGAAATGCGCGCTTCACGCTGGGTCATAACTCCTTCATAAAACTCCGATGGGTCTCTAAATTTTGGAGCTTAACGTACACACTGAGAGCTTTCCAGCGATATCTTATGGGCCTAAAACGAAGTCTAGATGAAGAAGTTATGCACATTTGAAGACGGCAGAAAAACTGCCCAGATCGTCACGCCCGCTACCTTCAGTGGTAACGCGTGACTCACGCGGCGATTTCTTTTTGTTCCGGAAGCTCCGTCACGCCCGCGACAACCAATGGTCACGCCCGTGACCACGACGCCAGTCATCACGCCCATGACAACAATGTAACGTGACAAAGCGTTTGGCGTATTATTGTGTTAAACGACTGTGTTTTGTTTTAAACCCCCCATTAGTATAAATACCCCCTTAGCTTATTTTCTAGGCAGCTTTTGATGATTATGAACATGCTTATGCATTGGTTAGGGTTTCCTAAGTTTTCTCTCAAAATCTAGATTACTTTATCCATTGATTAATAATGGTGGTGTTTCTAGTCATTCCTTTATTGATCATTTGGTGGATTCTTCCTTTATGATGGTCATGGTGGGGTGTTAGGCTTTGGTGGTGGAATCTCCTTTATCCAAGGTCATATCCAATCCCTTTGGTGTTCAAGGTTATTGATATTGGTTGATTTTGGTTATTATTCTTGTTATTATTCAAGTTCAAGGCTATTGTTGAGAAGTTCAAGCATGGGTGATTGAGATGTTCATCTTTCTCCCCTTATTCTATTGCTTATGGATTTTCTCTCATCTCTTCTACAACAACAACTCAAGCTAAGTCTTCAATCTCTCCCACAGCGCCACGCTCCATTTGGTATCAGAGCTGTGGTATTCATCTAGCTTGAGTTATTTTTCATTGTTCTTGCTAGTGTGTTCTCTAGTGTTGGATTTTTATGGATTGTAAGCAAATATTGGTGATCCCCATTCCCTTTGCAATCCAAGAGTATTGGAATACTTTGTATTGTGTTTGTATTTGGTGATTTTGATGCATATTGGAGCTTTGAGGAAGAGTTGGAAAATTTGTGCCCACAAGGTGTTCGATAAAATGCCCAAGTAAGGAAAACACAAGGAACCCTTAGCCAAACACAAGCCAACTACAAGAAAACCTCCAAACTCCACAAAATATCCCAAACACAAACCGTCCCATACCCTTCCCTCGATATGGATGGTCACGATGATTCCGATCGAGAGGAACCTAGCCACCGAAGAAGTCTTAGAATCCAAGGAATTGAGGACCGACTCGCCACGATGGACGAGAGGTTCACTTCTCTTGAGAATCATAACGCCAACATCGAGCGGAATCTTCTGAAGATTGCGGCACAAATGAACAATTTGACGGTGCAACGTCAAGGGCGACCACAAGTTGAACATCGGAGGCGTGCACAAAGCCCTATCCGTCCTCCTCCCTCCTACGAGTCGAGTGACGATGAGAGAGGCTCGTTTCGACGCCATCGTCGACGGGAAGCGGTTGAGAAACCCCCACGAGGTGAATTCTATGATATCGAAGCCAGACTTCAAGAATTCAATGGCTTCACCGGCCCGGAAAACTATCTTGAATGGGTCCAAATCTTGGAGATGAAGTTTGAAACTAAGGGGTATGGCGATGACCATGCCTTCAAGATTGCTCGATCGAAACTCACCGGGATTGCATCCATTTGGTTTGAGAATGTCAAGGTACAGTGAGCTAAAGAGGGCCGAACAAAGGTCACTTCATGGGCACGACTTAAGAGATTGATGAATCGATGATTCTTGCCTGACAATTACAAGTGAGAGGTCCACCATGAGCCCATTTCATCACTTGGTGGGAACAGATAAGTTAAGCTAGCAAAGGTCAATCTCTTACCCGACGAGGGAGCTTCCATTGAACCTTGCGAGACTACCGAAGCTATTGTTGAAGCTCCATGCCACGAGAAGGTTGAGAATGAAAAGAGTTCAATAGCCGGGGTTAGTATCCTTGCGAACGATGAAGGGGAAACTCTTGAGCTTCTTGAGGTACATGGTGAGATGGTTGAAGCTCCATGCCAAGAGGTTGTTGAAAACAAGAACCTTGATATTCCTTCCATCCTTGATGAAAACCCCCTCTACGAAGCACCTTCATTCCTCTCACCTCCACCGATTGATGAGCCTAGTGAGATTGAGATTTCCCGAGCACCACCAAAATTCCTTATCCCCTTCCTTAATCCTTTACCCCCAAACGAGCTTCCAACCTCTTTCTTGCATTTGGAAGACGGGTACATTGTTGGGTTTGAAGCTTGTGAGATGTCTAGCGTTATTGCTCGTGACGTTTGGGATGTTCGAAGTTTACCCGAGTCAATTGAGGGAGAGTGCCTCAGTTTTAACTCCCAAGAGTTGAGGGCAACTCTTTTTCAAGAAGGGGAGTATGGACCGTATCGGGACCGGGTCCAAGCGTTCACGTTCCAGGTTAAGCCAACGGTTCAGCAAGCATCGGTAGTTGCACTCTCTTGTGATGCTTATATCGGGGATTTCGACGACAACATGGATAGAGGAGCTAACCGGAAACACCGTGCTAAGTACGTTCACCCACTTGTTCTCAAAATCGTTATACCTTCAAGAAGAGCGGGGTGGTGAGCGTCAATTTAGCTTGGCTAAGGCGAGACGTCCATAGTCAGGGTCCAAACTTCTCCACGAATGTTTCGAATGGCCGGGAAGAGATTCGAGACTTGTCGATAACCATGAGGACCTATGGGATGATGGGTCATCCCGAGATGTCATGAATATTTGGCATCGTGGTTTGGTTGTGAGCCGGGTGAATAAACACAAGCTAATAGTGACGTTCAAACGTTAGAAATGCGCGCGCCTTCACGCTTGGGGTCATAACTCCTTCAATAAAACTCTGATGGGTCTCTAATTTTTGGAGCTTAACGTACACACTGAGAGCTTTCCAGCGATATCTTATGGGCCTAAAACGAAGTCTAGATGAAGAAGTTATGCACATTTGAAGGCGAAAAAGCGCGATCGCCATCGTCGCGCCGCTACCTTCTGGTAACGCCGTGACGACTCACGGCGATTTCTTTTGTTCGGAAGCTCCGTCGCGCGACAACCAATGGTCACGCCGTGACCACGATCGCCAGTCATCACGCCCATGACAACAGCCGTAACGCCCGTGACAAAACTGTTTTGCGCGTATTATTGTGTTAAACGACTGTGTTTTGTTTTAAACCCCCCATTAGTATAAATACCCCCTTAGCTTATTTTCTAGGCAGCTTTTGATGATTATGAACATGCTTATGCATTGGTTAGGGTTTCCCTAAGTTTTCTCTCAAAATCTAGATTACTTTATCCATTGATTAATGGTGGTGTTTCTAGTCATTCCTTTATTGATCATTTGCTGGATTCTTCCTTTATGATGGTCATGGTGGGGTGTTAGGCTTTGGTGGTGGAATCTCCTTTATCCAAGGTCATATCCAATCCCTTTGGTGTTCAAGGTTATTGATATTGGTTGATTTTGGTTATTATTCTTGTTATTATTCAAGTTCAAGGCTATTGTTGAGAAGTTCAAGCATGGGTGATTGAGATGTTCATCTTTCTCCCCTTATTCTATTGCTTATGTATTTTCTCTCATCTCTTCTACAATAACAATTCAAGCTAAGTCTTCAATCTCTCCCACCGCGCCACGCTCCAGAAAGCATGACCACCCATCGAGCAATGCGATTGTTGATGGTAGGCTGTTCCATGATAAACTTGATAGGGTTATTCTCAGCTATGACATATACCGTATGTGAAAGCATATGATGTCTTAACTTCTTGGTGGCCCATACTAGCGCAAGAGCCATTTTCTCTATGTCTGCATATCGACTTTCGTAGTCCAAGAATGTCTTGCTCAAGTAGTAGATGGCACTCTCTTGACCTTTGCCCTTCTGAGCTAGCATAGCCCCCATTGCAGAGCTAGTTACAGTAAGGTAAAGGAGTAGAGGCTCATCTGGTACTGGCGGCATGAGGACTGGAGGATGCTGCAAATATTCCTTTATTTTGTCGAAGGCCGCATGACATTGATCGTCCCATTCTATTTTGCTTCCCTTCTTTAGCTTCTTGAACAAAGGTTCACAAGTCATGATGAGCTTCGAGATAAACCTACTAATATATTGGACTCGTCCCAGGAATCCCCTTATCTCCTTTTCTGTCCTAGGTGGCTGCAACTCTTGAATAGCCTTTATCTTCAAAGGGTCAACTTCAATTCCTCGTTAGCTAACCACATAGCCTAGCAGCTTCCCAGAGGTGACACCGAAAGTGCACTTTGCTGGATTAAGTCGCATCTTATATTTGCGAAGTCGGAGGAAAAACTTGCGAAGATTAGGAATGTGTCCTTCCCTTGTTTTGGATTTTACGATCATGTCATCCACATAAACCTCTACCTCTACATGCATCATATCGTGAAGTAGGGTGTTGGCTGTCCGTTGGTATGTTGCCCCAACATTTTTGAGACCAAAAGGCATAACCACATAACAGTATGTTCCCCATGGTGTAGTGAATGAGGTTTTCTCCATGTCTTCTTCTGCCATTTTGATTTGGTTATAACCTACATATCCATCCATAAAGGATAGCAGTTCATGTCCGCAAGTGTTATCCACTAATACATCGATGTGAGGTAAAGGGAAACTATCCTTGGGACTAGCTTTGTTAAGGTCTCGAAAATATACACACATGCGCACCTTCCCATCTTTCTTAGGTACTGGGACAATGTTATGAATCCATTCGGGATATTGGACTGCTTTAATGAACTTGGCGTTAAGCTGCTTGATCACTTCTTCCCCGATCTTCTTAGCCCATTTAGGCTTGATCCTTCTAGCCTTTTTTCGAACCGGCTTTGCGTCAGGAAGCAAAGGGATGGTATGCTCCGTAATTTCCCTATCGATCCCAAGCATATCTTCGTACGACCATGCGAATACATCCACAAACTCTTTGAGAAGCTCTGTAAAGGACACTCGTTCTTCTGCTGTGAGCGAGCTACCTAACTTCAATTCCCGAGGTTGTCCTTCTGTTCCCACATTTATGATGATGGTGTCTTCCAATACCGCCATCTTACGCTCATGTTCATTAGAAAATTCTTTTAAGGGTTCATTAAATTCCAGATTATTATTGGCGCAGCAGCTCAGGGAAGAGGGGAAAGAAGAATCAGAGTAAGCAGAAAGGTTCATTTTATTGAATGCAGAAAGGAATACATCACCAGCAGACTCAAGACCAAACTTACTTGACTCTGGACCACTAAAACCTGAATATATGTCCTTAGGAACAGACTCTCCTACAGATAAAACAAAATTATTCTCCTTAGCGTCGACCCACAAGACTGCCTTAACCTCTCCGTCTTCAGCAATCATAAGACTTGGATCAAAGCTTGGGTTAGACAGCGCAATAATAACTGCATCGGCTTCAGATTTCTCCGGGACAGCTTCTTGTCCAAACAGCATGGTAAAGATGTTGCTTCCAGCAAGATGAGTCCATTCTAATGGAGGCTGTTTGTCCCGAGCGGGAACAAAGACAGTAGCCATATTAATGAAACAATCATTGAAGACTTCCAGTCCAACAACTTAAACTCCTTTGTTCTTCAGATAGAATGGCTCAAGAAACCCATAGTAGGGGAAGTCATCACCTTCCCTGACAAATTGTCCATTCAGAGTGAGTGGATAGGGCTTTACTTGGAATAAAGTGGGAGGATTGTCCATTCTCTTCTGTTCAATAATAGCCATTTTCGCGAACCTAGCCTCTTTCTCAATGGGCTTATAGCCTAAGCCTAAGCCAAACCTTCCCTTCTGCTTAAAAGTCTTGAACACAGGAGGGATTTTATTCTTCGGGTTCTTCCCTAGCGGCATTCCAGGGAAATCTCCTTGTTTCTTGAGCATAGCATGTACCTTGGGGTTTGAGTAGGGATCGAAGTCAAAAGGTGCTTCATCCTTGCTCATCATTGCCACGAGCTCAAAATTATGGAGTTCTTCGTCCATTGAGTTGTGCTCCACCTCGAGAGTTGACTGTTTAGGAGTGAAAACAGCATTGATGGACTCTCTTGAGAAAGTGATCACTTGTCCTTGAACCAACATTTTCACTTTCTGATGTAAGGTGGATGCTATAGCATTACACTCGTGAAGCCATGGCCTCCCTAGTAGAAAATTAAAGGAGGCTGGGATCTCTAACACCACAAACTCCACATTCCGAGTGACACTACCAGTAGTAATAGACAACAGCACAGATCCAACAGACTTCCAGGGTGAATTGTCATAAGCCCTGAGTTGTACACCGTTTTGAGCCAAGTGTTGTTGTTGTACTCCCAATTTCTGTGCCGTCCTCCAAGGGCACACGTTTACAGCCGAACCATTGTCAACCAAAACCAGTGGAATAGTTTTGTTAGAGCATTGCACTGTAAGATATAAGGCTTTGTTGTGAGATGCTCCTCCTTGAGGTATATCTTCAATCCCAAAGGCGATCATTTCTTGCTGGGTAGTCACATGAGCGACCATAGTTTCAGGAGTTGTTGCAGGTAATACCGTGAGTGCTGTAAGGGCATCCAACATCTTCTGCCTATGGGCATGTGAGGTGCATATGAGTTGCCATATGGTAACCTCAGCCTTAGTCTTCTTGAGTTGAGAAAGAAGAGGATCTTCAGGAGAGGTCTGATTGTCATTACCAGTCATTGGTGTAGGGTTAGGAACAACCACTTGGATGGTGGTATTCCTGTTATTGTTGTGACAGCCAGACCGAGTAAGGAATGTTACATCATCTGATTCATCTTTCTCCATCCATTCTGTCTCAGAATGCTCGTGCTCATCATTCTTGTCGCTATCTCAAATACCATGAATGAGTAGATCTTCGGGGAACCCAACTATTTCGGGGACAGGTTGACCTATTTCTACAATCAATGCAGAGGGATCGAAGCTGAAATCCCCACATAAAATAGCATTTGCATGATGTGGCATAGGATTACTTTGATTGTTTGGTTTCTTGGCGGCTTTCGGCATTGGTAGCGTCCCTGCCCTTATCATATCTTCTATCTTGTTCCTTAAAGTCCAACATTTGTTAGTGCCATGACCTCGGCAACAGTGATAGCGGCAAAATTGGTTGGAATTCCAATTTCTGCCCTTGATTTCTGGCTCTTCCTTCGGTAAGGGCAAAACCAGGATACCCTTCTTGACCAGACGGTCGAGAGCCTGAGAGTAAGGAACATCCAATGGCGTATAAGTCTCATATTTCGGTAGATAAGGCCCCTTGCGCTGGATAGAGTTAGTCTCCATGAATTTAGGAGGGTGGCTAGCCGCACTAGTAGCCCTCCTGTTGGAGCTGGACCCTTTCCATCCAGGCGAAGTTGTCTTATCGTTTTGCATGGCTTCTAATTGGACACAGATGTCCTTCAGATAATCAAAGTCTTTGACGACATGATACCCCAAGTGCTTGGATAGGTTGCTCTTGAGTCCTTGCTTAAAGGTAGATAACTGTAAACGGAGAGGAATCGTCTCGTTGATGTGGGATAATTTTGTGTGCCACCTCTCGAAGTAATCCATAAAGGACTCATCATCCCGCTTCTTCATAGCGGTTAGATCATCCACCGTAGCTTGTTTCTTCTGGATGCGTGTGTAGTGGTGGATGAAAGCCTTGAACAATTCAGTCCAATTGGCTTTGATTTAGGGTGACAGAGCGTGATACCATACCTTTGCTTCTCCATCTAGGGTGGATGGGAGGACGGTAGAGTATAGGTCAACATCAATTCGATTCAAGGGCGCCAACCTCATGAACTCTTCTACATGATGAATAGGGTTCTCAGAAGGTTTGAATCTAATATTCGGCACTTCAACCTTGTCAGCTATATTCAAAGTTGGTTAAACATGTAATGGAACTTCTAAATACTTGTCAGCAAAAGCCGGCACAGAGCTCATTGCCTTGGTGAGGCTCTCTAATTTCTGCTCAAGAGCCTTAACAGCGGGGTCCTTTGTAGGTTTCGCCACTTCAGGTGTGTTAACCTTAGTCTTAGATATCCCTGTTCCTCCAGAATCTGGGGATATCTTGATGATTTCAGGTTCAGACTCATATCCCTGCATCTCTTCGTCATCCTCTTCAGCATTCAACCCTAACTTGGTGTTGATCTTAGTGATGGCCTGCAGCACGCCATCCATCGCCTGTTGTTGTTCATTCAGCCTTTTGCCCATCTTCTGTTCCTGCTCTAGGGAATTAGCGAAGACCAGACCCTGCATCTTGGTGTAGAGCTCGTCCAAATTCTTCATGATGTTGGCTTCGGTGCTTTGGACAGGGATCTCTTGGAATTGCTCTCCAGACATGGTACTGTTGCTAGTTGCGGATTGATCGTAATGTGGGTTTGGAATCAAACGACCACTTCGCGGATCTCGAATGCGGGCTCGGAGTCGATCACCAATGATGCCTGCATGGAAATTCAAAGTTAGAACACCCAATGACATACTCTGACACATACTGCCCAAATGCATGCATGCCGTAAAGACTTATATGATCCTACTGACTCGACACATATATGCTGACACAAGAGACTCACCCACTTTTTGGGAGTGCATGACCTAACTCTATATGGACCTATGGACGAAACATTATAAAGGGCCGTACAAAGTCAAACACAGCGAGCAAGTCGTAAATCGATAGGCTGAAGTCAGTGTTTCTCAATTCGGATGGGCTTAATCCACTGACCGACCGTTTTAAGGAGAATCCGTAACCCGACCGACTAATTCAGACGGCTCAAACCATAATGAGTATTATGCGGACTAGAATAGTGCTTAACAAAACCGACGACCCAACTTTTCTTTTTATTGCATTTGTTTCTTCTTTTTTTTTAGTCGAGGAAAACGGATATTATAAAGGATTGAATAAAGTCAACAATAAGCGAGTTATAATTAATTTATGGGCTTAATCGACAAATCCAAAATGGTTAGGCTTAACAACGAGCCAACCATAAATGTTGTGGATTTATTAATTAAATCGACGAATTAATTTACTCAAGCCTAGTGACTATTATGCAATCTAAAATGCCATCCATTTACTTTGTTGGACTTTTAATTAATTTTTGGACCTTTGTTATGAGAATTTTGTAAAAGGCCATCTAATATCATCAAAGGTGAGGCGATTTTTATTTGTTAATTAAAATAATTACCCTTCAAGCATAAATGGGCCCTTCCACTTGGGCTAACCATGATGCTTTTTGAGTCAATTATTCTAATTAATAAATAATCATTTTCTCAACCCAATGAATTTTTTATGGACTAGAACAAAACCTCTAAACTAGGGTCGACTCCAAAACGAAAGAAGACAAAAGGGGAAGGGGTAGCACATAGCGCATAGCATACAACATGAGGGGATACCCTAAACCAAGGTTCTATATTCATGGATTTTTCTGTGGTTGGATTACATGGCCTACCGCACGTTTTCGTCTCCGTGCTCCATACCCTTAGGTAAGGTATGGAGTGTGAGGTATTGCTCAAAGAACTTCAAGGAAGCCCTTTGAGTGTAACGCGGGGAGAGAGGGGACCAAATGCTTGGCGATGTAGGATGCATCCCACAAGTAGTGGCCCGCCCGCTCTCGAGGGAATCACGTAGGTATAACTTAACCGTCACCTTTGTGCTAACGTGTCAAAAGACGCGATTAGTGGCCCGGTATGCAAAGGATGCCTAAAAAGAATTATAAAATCGCGAAAATAATCAACTTCTCCCTTTTACAATTTCAAATTAATTCGTTTTTTTCAAGTTTTACCCTCTTTTTAAGTTTAAGTCCCCAGTGGAGTCACCAATCTATAGGACCCGGAAAATTCCCGTTCGGGGAAATTGTTCTCGGATGCGCTACTTGATGATCGGGAGCCGACTAAGGTTACTTAATCCTTAAATAAGGATATTTTTATTTTTGAAATTCATTTTTGGGATGGTGAAATTTTATTTATTTTACAAATCCGTTTTTTATTATTTAAATATTTGAAATTACACCAAAAATATATTAATAATGATTCAAAATCGGCCCACACCACATTCTGGCCTAAAAGGAAGCACGCGGGCCGCTAGAACCAACAAAACCCGTGCGGGTTTTGATGGCTCTTGGGCCGGGCCGCCTGTTTCCCTCGGCCCAGAGAACATGAGTTTGAAATAATAAAACCCAAGTGAGTTTTATTAATTCCTACGCATTTTCTCTCAATTTTCAACTTTAAATTGGGCGTGAGGAAAGATATTAAATCATTTCTTAATTATTTTTATGTAAATTTAAATTTTAAATAATCAAACGGATTATAAAAAAAGAATAAAGAGTCGCCGGCCGATTTAAGGAAACTGACAAACCGTAAAAATAATAAAAGTAACTCTGGTCTGCGAAACCCGATTCTAAGTTCGGGAGTAACGTTACGAATTCAAGAATTATAAAAATTCTTGAATTCGCCCGTTAGAAAACAGACTCTACTAAAATCGACATTAAATGAAAAAGAGCGGGGAGAAGTTTAATTAATTTCGAAGCTTTATATTCTTAACATGCAATATAAAAACGAGATTTTTGATTTACAAAATATGTAAAAATAATGAAGATAAAATATGAATTACATAATTAAAGTAACAATAACAAAAGAAACATAAAGACGAACCTCGTTGGTTTAAGAATCCGAAAGCGCCGATCAAAACCCTGACTTCCTTTGACTTGATGGATGAAAGGGTGAGTATGAGGATGATGGAAAGGTGACGTATGGGTGATGGAAAGGTGATGTATGGGTGACGATTTGATGAGAATAAAAGTAATGGTAATATGAGAATGGGTGTAATAGAGAGAGTTTAAGAGAGTGTAGGTAGGATTATGATGATAGTTGGTGAAAATGAGAGTATAATGGTGGTTGTTTATGAGACTTGTTGGTGAGATGAGTGGAAGAATGGAGGGGGTATTTATAGGTGAAGGAGGTGAGGTTTAGGAGGGAAAATGAGGGGAACATACCCCTAAGATCATGCCCTCTATCCATGCAAAAATCAAGTCAAGGTCAAGTCAAATGCACATGGGCTAATATCATCGGATGTTGATCATATTTTTTTGGCGCCGGATCTCGAAATGAAACCCCGCGCGGGTTTTATAATCCCTCGGCACGGATCGCTGACGTGGCAAGGCAGAACGGCGCGTTTGGACGAAGGAAACCCGGCGCGGGTTTTGAACCATGGACCAGGGCGCGCCTTTGGGCCTGCCTTAGTTCTGGGCCTCCTTCTTCACACAAAACCCGTGCGGGTTTTATCGCTTGGACTGGGCCGCTTTTGTCTTCGTTTGTTTTGCATTGCTATGTTGGCCCAATGACGTATCCGGTCTTCAATGTTTTATTCTCATTTTTAATGAGTCGGGATTATATTGGTGCAAATCTCGGTGTCTACAGTTATAAAGTATTGTTGGCCATTCCAAGAAGGATTTGGAAAAGGCCCACAAATATCCGTATGTGTAAGTTCTAAGACGTACATAGTTCTATTGGCTTCATATCTCCTTTGGTTGGTTTGTTTGCCCTTTATACAACCAACACACACATCCATGTCTGTGAAAGTTAAGGGTTCAAGAATTCCATCAGACACAAGTCTCTCTATTCTCCTCTTGGAGAATAACCCAATCTTTTATGCCATAAGGCACCAGAATTCTCATTAGGTAATTTCCTCTTTATGCCTCGATTACTTACATGCAGGATTTCATTATAAGAAGCAACTATGTCAAGTTTGTATAGACTATCATTATCATATAAAGAACCAGTTCCAACTAATTTTGAATCATGAAACAACTTAAATAATCTGTTTCCAAATGAACAAACGTAATCATATGTTTTGTCCAATGAACAAACAAAAACCGAATTCCGCCTAAAAGATGGTACTACAAATGTTCCATCAAGATCCAAATAAAAACTAGTCTTTAACAATAATCTAAACTTGCCAATTGCCTCTACTTGAACTGATTTGTCATCCCCCACATAGATGTATCTTTCAACATCACTTGGTTTTCGCCAGCTCAGGCAACCCTGCATAGATACACTTATGTGAATTGTTGCACTAGAATCAACCCACACCAAGTGTGTGTAGGAACCAAAGCTAAATTAACCTCAGAACAAACCAAACTAAGAAACATACCTTTCTTAGCACGACAGGCGTGATATTTGGTACATTCCTTCTTCTTATGGTCCGCACCACCACAAAAGAAGCAACCCTTATTTTCAGCATTAGCTGATTTTTGCTTTTGCTGCTTCTTTTGAGGTGCCTTATCTACAGCTTCTTTACCCTTTACCCTTTTCCTCTTGGAATTAGAAGGCAAAGTAAGGTGAGCACTTTCAGTCTTATCTAGTTTCAACCTTTCCTCTTCCTGAACACAGTGTGAGATGAGCTGATTCAGAGACCAAGTCCCTTGCCGACAGTTGTAGCTCACCTTAGGCTGGTTAAAACTTGATGGAAGAGATATCAAAATCAAATGCACCAACAAGTCCTCAAAGAGGTCGATCAAGATTAAGTGCCTTTAGTTTTGAACCTAGATGAGACATTTCAATAATTTACTCCCTTATGTTTCCATTGCCTTTATACCTCATCGAAACTAGTTTTCCCAAGAGCACTCCAATTTCAGCCTTTTCATTCTTGGCAAACCTTGTTTCAATCTCATCAAGGAAACCCTTAGCCGTAGTTAACTTTTCAGATACAGTGCCCCTGAATGCTTCTGGAATGGCTTTCTTCATGATCATCAAACTCATGCAATCTGACCTTTGCCACCTCTCAAGCTCCCGCCTTTGATGAGAGGAACTCTCATCAGTTACATGAGCAGGACATTCAATCCTTAAGGCAAGGTCAAGATCCATGACACCGAGAACAATCAAGAGATTTTCTTTTCATGACTTGAAATTTGAGCCATTCAGCATAGGAATAGAGTTAACGTTGGCGGTGATGTTAGCAGGATTAGAGGTAGCTGAATTAGAGAAGAAGTAAACAGTTCAGTACATGCTTACCCAAAACCATAATCTTGATAATAACAATAAGTTCAAATAAGGTCGCATCCCATCCCAAAATATTAGGTTTCCATTAATATTCCATCTTTGGACGACAATATTAATTTCTTATTGATATATTGCTGTAGTCATCAAACACTGATAATAAAAACATGTCGAATAATGAATCCTCCTTTGGGTTGATTCAATAATCACGCGTAAACCAATAATTGTCACATGTTTATAACCACAATCATTCATCCAATATATCAACATTGATCTTCCTTTGGGCCGAAACAACATTTAATTTCAATAAGAGAGGTCACTTAGGCGACATGTTGTTTTAATTAATTCATTGTAAATATAAAATAACCTTAGACCGCATTATTCGAACTTAAAATTATTCTAAAGCGATGCATACAATGCATACATTATTGTCATATTGCCATGTATCCTAATATCACAACCTTTAATGTGAAAGCCACCGAAATCACATAGCAATTAGTATTGACGATAAAAAAAATAATCATCAACTATGATAAATAAACTTCATAAAGAATGAAAAAATTTTATTAAGCAACCTTATAT
This sequence comes from Portulaca oleracea, assembly GCA_029582165.1. Taxonomy (NCBI): domain Eukaryota; kingdom Viridiplantae; phylum Streptophyta; class Magnoliopsida; order Caryophyllales; family Portulacaceae; genus Portulaca; species Portulaca oleracea. The sequence continues at coordinate 28,783,673 of CM055868.1, read as the reverse complement.
TCATGAACAACCATAAATCTCTTCTTAAAGAGTATGAGAGCCGAAAATTAAACTACCTGAACAACAAAATTCAACCTGAATTTCGCTAGGCAGTAAAAGTTCATGAAAATCCAAATTAATTATGCACAAACATAATTCAACATATACACAACAAAAAACCCTAAATCAATTTACCATAATCAACACATATTAATCGTCAATTAGCAAATTAAACCCGAGAAAAACCGCCAAATTGTGTCTTCAAGAATGCCCAGAAAATTTAAAGTATGAAACTCCAAATTGAAGGCAAATAAACATGATTAACAATGTGAGAATCAAAATCCCTAACATAATTTCAGCATACAAGAAACGAAAATAGCCCAATTTCACATAATTAGAACCGAAAAAATTAAGGTTCATACCCAAATAATGCAATCCCGAAATTAATCAATGAATAGCCAAATTGATTGCATACAAACGTGATTAAACATGATTCTAACAACATCCATGCATCAATTTGGAATAAAACAATCGAATTCAACCCCAATCGAACAAAACTAGCCGAAAATTAGGTTTGTCGCGCATGAAAAACAAAAGCCACGAAAATCATACGAATTCACATCAAAAAAATCAGCAAAAATCAAGTAAATTCACAAAATCATGAGTCTATCAAAAGCCCTTAATCAATTTGGGAGAGCAAACAACCAAACATACCCAATGCAAACGTGTGAATCGAAAAAATACGAAAACCCTAATCTGCGAATTTCTCCTAAATTATGCAATGAAAATTCAATTAACATTGCAGATAGATACTTTATGATACAATGAACAAAAGCCCTAAAGAAATTTCGGCAAAAGAGATCGAATTGAACTAAACCTGAAGCTTGTAGTAATGACGGCAGCGGAAGGACGAAAAAACGAATTGGGTAAGATAATTATAGCCAAATTAATCTTAATTCTTCTAAAGATTCAACATACGGAAGGCTCTGATACCACTTGTTGGGTTTAATCAATAATTAATCAATCACTATAAACCCAGAATCCAATATGTCGAATCAATAGAACATAAACATAAACAGGAATACCTAAATCCATTGCAGTTGTTGATCCTCTTCAAGCGACGTGGTCAAGTCTTCCAGATCAACAGCCACTCAAAAGTGAACTCAATGAGAAAACTCTCTCTCACTGACGATGGGATATCAGGGAGAAATTAACCGTGTGTATGACCTGGGGACCATAACCTTATATATAATGGTTTTGACCTATTACTATTCCGCCCATCATGGAATAATAATAAGTCACCGATATCCACACATTAGAGCCCACATCTTGCCTGATACATTAAAGCCCAATATTTTTACTTATTGGATCACTTTTAGTTCGGCTATAAACAATGACAGTTATTGTGATGTATATTCTTTTTACATATAAGCTCATCGTTGGATTATGATCCAACAATCTCCCACTTGAGCTATATGTGAAACCTTATGAATTTACTTACACAGTAAACCAAAGTATTGAGCTCAACTTTACTGGCAACATTACAATGTATCTAAATAATCCCGTCCATCAATAATGTTAACATAGGATCAAAGAGGCCTTCATTACAATTATCGCAATTCGACCCATCGATAATCACATACACGAACACCAAGGAATGACATGGATCAGGATGTGGATGTGCAGCATGGAAATATCATGCAGTGTGATCTTAACATGACTATTTCCAACTGGTCCACCTTAAACTTTATTGAGATCATACTGTATCCAAAATAAAACAGAGTGTAAAAGGAGACTTTAACATAACTTTATTTCTGCAGAAAACGTCATCACAACTGTGAAGAACCAAAATCTAATGTCAAAACAAGCATCCAAATTACAAACTCCCACTAAAACTGAACATCTTCAAAAGATGATGTAACACCCATATGAGCAACATGCTCATGGAACTTGACGGGTTGTAACCCCTTAGTAAGCGGAACCGCAACCATAGAGTTTGTACCAATATGCTCAATCACCAATTCCCCACTCTGAACTCTTTCCTTAACAACTAAGAATTTGAGGGCCACAAATTTTGACATTCTCGAACTCTTGTTGTTGTTGGAAAATAAGACTGCAGATTTATTGTCACAAAAAACCGTAAGTGGTCTCTGAATAGTGTCCACTACACGCATTCCAGTGACAAAATTACGCAGCCATATCCCATGATTTGATGCCTCATAGCAAGCGATAAACTTTGCTGCCATAGTAGAAGATGTCGTAATGGACTGTTTGGCACTCTTCTAAGAGACAGCTCCTCCAGCCAACAGATAAATATATCCGGAGGTTGACTTCATGCTATCCTTACTTCCAACAAAGTCGGAGTCAGTGTACCCAATGACCTCAAGTTGATCTGACTTCCGATATGTTAGCATATACTCCTTTGTTCTCTGTAGGTACCGCAACACCCTTTTGACTGCTTTCTAGTGTTCTAGTCCTGGATTACTTAAGTACCGCCCCAGCATTCCTGTGATGTATGCAATGTCTGGTCGAGTGTAGACTTGTGCATACATTAGGCTTCCTACCGCTGATGTATAGGGAATCTTTTCCATTTCCCTTTTCTCAAAATCATTCTTAGGGCACTGAGTGAGACTAAACTTATCTCCCTTAGCTACAAGGGTGTCTCCTGGTTTGCAATTTTGCATGCCAAATCTTTTAAGTAACTTTTCGATATAGCTCTTTTGTGACAATCCAAGGATACCTCAAGAACGATCCCGATGTACCTTGATACCCAATACAAAAGAGGCCTCCCCAAGATCTTTCATCTCAAAATTCTTTGATAGAAATCTCTTGGTTTCGTGCAATAAGCCTATATCATTGCTGGTAAGCAATATGTCATCAACATATAAAACCAGGAAAATATACTTACTCTCACTAAACCTATGGTATATACATTCATCAAGGAAATTCATCTCAAAACCAAACGAGAGAATTAGTTGGTGGAACTTTAAATACCACTGGCGAGATGCTTGTTTGAGCCCATAGATGGATTTCTTAAGCTTGTAAACCATATTCTTAAGGTCTCCAACCACAAAGTTTTCTGGTTGCTTCATGTATATTGTTTCATCAATGTTGCCATTGAGAAACATTGTTTTCACATCCATATGATGTAACTCAAGATCAAAATGTGCGACTAGTGCCATTATAATCCTTAAAGAGTCTTTCGAAGAAACCGGAGATAAAGTCTCTTTGTAATCGATGCCTTCCTATTGCGTAAATCCTTGCACAACAAGACGAGTCTTATATGTCTCCACATTACCATTTGAATCCCTTTTTGGTTTTAAATATCAATTTATTACCAATGGGTTTCACACCGTCCGATAATGGGACAAGATCCCATACGTCATTGTCCTTCATGGATCGCATTTCCTCATTCATGGCTTCCAGCCATTTATGAGAATTTACACTTTCCATGGCCTAACGGAAGTTGAATGGGTCATCTTCCTCCATCAATGACTTAATCTCGTCGTTCACGACATATATCCACTCTTGAGAGTAAGTTTATGAGTGTGTAATGACTGTAAGTTTACTCTCCACCACGGGGTTTATTTATGAAGCTATGGATAGAGCAAAGGATCAAATTAAAGCGAACTTTAAGAGTGTGCAATGACTGTATGTTTATTCTCAAGTCTCACATTCCCTTTTAGGTTGTTGAATTGTATCATGTTTTCATAAAGCTACAAGCCTATATGGAAGATAATTGATGACTGTTGGGAAGCTCAATTACATAGGCCCTTACATGCTGCAGCCTATTACTTGAACCCCTAACTCCATTATAGTTCAGATTTTAAGGCTAATGCAGATATTAAAATAGGATTATATAATTATTTTATCACATGGTTCCCGATGCTGAAGAGATTTTGAAGATTGACTTGCAAATGGATGCCTTTAAGAATGCCAAGGGTCTTTTTGGAATGTCAATAGCAATAGAAACAAGGGACAAAAAAAAGCCCAGGTGAGTTAGCTATATTTATTTGGTATGCCATTTACATAAGCTTGTTTGTCACTATCTTTATTTATTACATGTTAAATTAATAACATGTAGCTGATTGGTGGAATTCATATGGGGATGGTACTGTTTGAAGATGGTTGATTGTGGCCAATCCATCAAGGACAAGAAATCATCCACATCAATGGATGATTGTAAACAACAACTAACTCAAGAGAAGAGTTCATTTGAACTGGGGGCTCCCCTAACCCTCGTATATGATGGAGATCTACTTAGCCTTGGTCTCACCTTTGGGGACTCTAGGTTCATGGAAGGAGATGGGGATTCATAGCATTGAGCTCACCTTTAGAGACCCAAGATTCATGGAGGATGATGGAGATCAGTCCAACCTAAGGTCACGTCCAAAGCCCAAGAGAACATCCAAGCCAAGCAAGCTAAAAGAGGTCGTCCAAAGTCACGCCCAAGCCCAAGAGGTCGTCCAAGTTCAAGCCCAACTTAAGATGGATGACCAAAGGTACGTGACAGCTTAATAGAAGAGAAGTTCACAGTTTTGGTGTTTTCAAGAAGTTTACAGTTTTGGTGTTTTCAAGAAGAAGTTTATAGTTTTGGTGTTTTCAAGAATAAGTTTACAGTTTTGGTGTTTTCAAGAATAAGTTTACAGTTTTTGTGTTTTCCTTATTAGTAGCAAGTTTACTATTGTATTTTCCTTATTATTAGCTGAGTGTGATGCCAAGTAATATCTAATAACTTAGTCATCAAGTTAGAAGAGTCTAGAAGGATATAGAGGAGTCTAGAAGGACGTCTAGGAGGTGTTGCTTGGACGTCAATTAGGAGATACAGTCCTAGTCTTGGATGGCTAATTTTGTAACTAATCCAATTAGGATTAGGAAAGCCAAATCCTAGATGGATATGGCTGCTTAGGTGAACCGTATCGGGTTCAGTGTCGGGTTCGGTGCCAAGCTTTCATAGCCGGGATTGCGGTTAAAGATAAGATCGATGAAATCCCGACCCATCATCACCGGACTAAAACCCCTCACCCACTCATTTTCAGGAATCGTTACACCTTTACAAAAGGCGGGGTGGTGAGCATCACACTATCGTGGCCTCGGCGAGCCCTCCTTGTTGGAGTAAGGAGAGGTTCGGGACTTGTCGACGACCTCGAAGGCCTCGGGACCGGATTGGGTCATCCCGGGAATGAAGGGCGTGTTGGTATCAAGTCTCGGAAGTAACCAAGTTAATAACTTGCAAGGGGGAAGGCGATCAGAGGTTCGAAATACGCGCGCCTTCACGCTTTGGGCCATAACTCCTTTAATATAACTTCGATAGGTCTCAAATTTTGGGAGCTTATAGTACACACTGAGAGCTTTCCAACGATATCTTACGGGCCTAAAATGGAGTTCGGATGAAGAAGTTATGCGCGTTCGAAGTCGGCAAGGAAAAACTGCCCAGAAGCATGGCTCGCTCGAGCTACCATTCTGCCCAAGCGGACAGACGGCCAGCTCGCCCGAGCCACCCATCTACTCGCCCGAGCCGCTCTTCTGGTCGGACGCGTATTTTCATCATTTTTTGCCTTGTTTTAGCCTAATTCTTAGTTTATTATAAATAGCTTGTTATCTCATTTTTCCAGGAGCTTTTGATGATTATGAATATGCTTATGCATTGGTTAGGGTTTCCCTAAGTTTTCTCTCAAAATCTAGATTATTTTATCCATTGATTAATGGTGGTGTTTCTAGTCATTCCTTTATTGATCATTTGGTGGATTCTTCCTTTATGATGGTCATGGTGGGGTGTTAGGCTTTGGTGGTGGAATCTCCTTTATCCAAGGTCATATCCAATCCCTTTGGTGTTCAAGGTTATTGATATTGTTTGATTTTAGTTATTATTCTTGTTATTATTCAAGTTCAAGGCTACTGTTGAGAAGTTCAAGCATGGGTGATTGAGATGTTCATCTTTCTCCCCTTATTCTATTGCTTATGGATTTCTCTCATCTCTTCTACAACAACAACTCAAGCTAAGTCCATCATTCTCTCCCATCGCGCCACGCTCCATTTGGTATCAAAGCTCAAGGTTTTTCATCTAGCTTGAGTTTTATCATTGTTCTTGTTAGTGTGTTCTCTAGTGTTGATTTTTATGGATTATATGCAAGTATTGGTGATCCCCATTCCCTTTGCAATCCAAGAGTATTGGAATACTTTGTATTGTGTTTGTATTTGGTGTTTTTGGTGCATATTGGAGCTTTGAGGAAGAGTTGGAAATTTGTGCCCACAAGGTGTTCGATAAAATGCCCAAGTGAGAAAAACACAAAGAACCCTTATCCAAACACAAGCCAACTACAAGAAAACCCCCAAACTCCACAAATTATCCCAAACACAATCCGTCCCATACCTTTCCCTCGATATGGATGGTCACGATGATTCCGATCGAGAGGAATCAAGCCTCCAGGGTAGCCCTCGACATCGGGCTCTCGAGAACCGACTTGCCACTCATGGCGAACGGTTCACCTCCATCGATCGCACTCTTAATGCCATCATGGTACGGTTGGACAATCTCGTCCAAGAGCGTCCGGTTCCACCTCGAGTTGAACGTTCGAGGCGCACACAAAGCCCTAACCGTCCTCCTCCCTCTTACGAGTCGAGTGACGATGATAGAGGCTCACTACGACGCCATCATCGACGGGAAGCGGTTGAGAAACCCCAATGGGATGAATTCTATGATACCAAGATCAAAATTCTGGAATTCAATGGCAACACCGACCCCGAAGATTATCTTGAATGGGTCCAAATCTTGGATAGGTATTTTGAAGCTGGGGATTATAGTGATGAACAAGCCTTCAAGATTGCGAGGTTGAAACTCACCAAGGGTGCATCCTTTTGGTTTGAGAATGTCAAGGCACAAAGAGCTAAGGAGGGTCGAGCAAAAGTCACCTCATGGACAAAGCTAAAGCGATTAATGAATCGACGATTCTTGCCTAGTACTTACAAGCGAGACCATGAACTCATTTCATCACTTGATGGGCAAAGAAGAAGAGAGGATTCCTCCCGAGAAAAGCCATTCCACTATTCCCCACTAACGGCCTTTACGTCCCAAAAATGTGTCAAATGTAGACGTGTGGGACATGATGCTTTGCAATGCCCGACAATGGCTATGGTTGAAACTTGGATTGAAGAATCCTTTGGTGTGGAAGAGCATACAGGTGACATGGTAGAAGGTGTTGATGAGAAAAATGTTGAGAAAGAGAAAAGTTCAATGAACGGGGTTATTGTCATTGAGGCCGTTGAAGGGAAACCTCTTGAGCTACTTGAAGTACATAGTGATCTTGATAAAGTTCCAAGCCAAGAGGTGGTTGAGAACATCGATCTTGCCCTTGCTCTTATCCGTGTTGAAGAGGCCCAAGAAGAAGCTCCTTTGGGGTTATCATTACCACAAGCCAAGGGATTAAACAACAATGGTGGTGACTCCTATTTCCTTCCACCCACGGGTATCCAAATTCTTCTCCATGGGAAGAACAAGGTAACTGAAGACTCTCCTTTGAAATTTATTGAATCATGCTTGAAAGATGTACGATGTGGTGTAGAGTCTTTGGGTGAGTCGTGCATGATCTTTGGGAGATATTGGTTGTTTGATGAAGTTTGTTGGCGAGAAAATTTGTATGATGAGCATGTGAAGTCCCCGGTTGAAAATTCCCAATGTTTTGAGTGGCATACTAAGAATCTTGGTGTCCGTTTGGTGTTTAGTGGCGAATTTGGAATTGAAGATGCCTTGATTCTAGTTCAACCTAAGTTTTTGAGCTCTTCAATTGTGTCATCCTTCGATGAATATTGCTCGTATATTGGTCGTTGTGTCATGAACTTTTTGAACGAGTCATACATGTTGTTTGGTCGACATTGGTTATTTGAGGATTTCTCGTTGAATGAGTGTTATTGGAAATTTGGTGTGCAATGTTCCTACCATTGTGTGTTGAGCGAAGATCAATTACTTGGACTTGAGTGCATGAATCCCTTAACCCTACATAAAAATAAAACCTGGGTGGGAAGTGAGTTGAGGAACCTTCTCATGATGAGCAAAACACGGGATGAGTGTACTCTTGGCGGGGACGAGCTCCCTTTTGCTTTGTCTTTGCCTCGTAGTGAGCCTAGTGAGAATGGGAGTTCCCAAGCACCACATAAAAATTCCCTACCGCCCCTTAACCCTTCACCTCCACAAGACAAGCCTCCTTCTACTTTCTTGCATATGGATGATGGGTACATTGTGGGATTTGAAGATTGTGGGTTGTCAAGCATGTTTTTTCGAAGCGTTCGGGAAGTTCGGAGCTTCATGGGGACGATTGATGAAGAGTGCTTCAGTTTTAACCTCCAAGAGTTGAGGGCAACTCTTTTTCAAGAGGGGGAGTATGAACCGTATCGGGTTCAGTGTCGGGTTTGGTGCCAAGCTTTCATAGCCGAGATTGCGGTTAAAGATAAGATCGATGAAATCCTGACCCATCATCACCGGACTAAAACCCCTCACCCACTCGTTTTCAGGAATCGTTACACCTTTACAAAAGGCGGGGTGGTGAGCATCACACTATCGTGGCCTCGGCGAGCCCTCCTTGTTGGAGTAAGGAGAGGTTCGAGACTTGTCAACGACCTTGGAGGCCTCGGGACCGGATTGGGTCATCTCGGGAATGAAGGGCGTGTTGGTATCAAGTCTCGGAAGTAACCAAGTTAATAACTTGCAAGGGGGAAGGCGATCAGAGGTTGGAAATGCGCGCGCCTTCACGCTTTGGGCCATAACTCCTTTAATATAAGTCCGATAGGTCTCAATTTTGGGAGCTTATAGTACACACTGAGAGCTTTCCAACGATATCTTACGGGCCTAAAACGGAGTTCGGATGAAGAAGTTATGCGCATTGGAAGTCGGCATGGAAAAACTGCCCAGAAGCATGGCTCGCCCGAGCCACCATTCTGCCCAAGCGGACAGACGGCCAGCTCGCCCGAGCCACCCATCTGCTCGCCTGAGCCGCTCTTCTGGTCGGACGCGTATTTTCGTCATTTTTTGCCTTGTTTTAGCCTAATTCCTAGTTTATTATAAATAGCTTGTTATCTCATTTTTTCATGAGCTTTTGATGATTATGAATATGCTTATGCATTGGTTAGGGTTTCCCTAAGTTTTCTCTCAAAATCTAGATTACTTTATCCATTGATTAATGGTGGTGTTTCTAGTCATTCCTTTATTGATCATTTGGTGGATTCTTCCTTTATGATGGTCATGGTGGGGTGTTAGGCTTTGGTGGTGGAATCTCCTTTATCCAAGGTCATATCCGATCCCTTTGGTGTTCAAGGTTATTGATATTGGTTGATTTTGGTTATTATTCTTGTTATTATTCAAGTTCAAGGCTATTGTTGAGAAGTTCAAGCATGGGTGATTGAGATGTTCATCTTTCTCCCCTTATTCTATTGCTTATGGATTTCTCTCATCTCTTCTACAACAACAACTCAAGCTAAGTCCATCATTCTCTCCCATCGCGCCACGCTCTATTAGGCCTCAAGCTTTTAGTCCTAGTAGGATTAGGACTTAGTCTAGTATAAATAAGGAGGTTTGTAATCAGTCTAGACACATTGATTTCAATTATGAATACATACAAGCTTTGCTTACCCCTTGAGTGTTTCTCAACCTCTCGTGCCATCTCTACTATTGTATCTTGAATTGGTTATTCAAGTGGTGAGGTAGAGCTTGTCTCCTACTCTTAGAAGGTGTTTCTGTAACTAAGAGAAAAAACAGGTAGCCCCAGGGATTGTCTTGTGAAGTTTCTGTATCAAGTTCAATTCCCTTGAACTATCCCTTATCTATCTATTCTTAGTTAGATATCCTACAAACCCTAAGGCTATTTTCGAGAATCCCCTACCCTAAGATTAGTTGCAAGTCACATATTGATGTGTAATTGATCAAAACCCTAGCTTTGCATCAGTTATACATCAATATAACCTGCAACAGGACTCCGCCTATCTCTACAGTGATCCGAGGAAGTAACAAGACAAGACAAGTCATCCAGGACAACGCCTTCACCATCAACGCCTTCACCATCATTTATTTGGATGAGAAGGCTTTTTTGTAGTTTTGGGATGTGTTTAGGCTAGGTTTTTGTGGGGTTTTGGATGGATAGAATGGGATGTGTGTTTAGGATTTTTGTAATGATAGAGGATGAAGATTACGAATAGAGGATAGAATAGAAGATGATAGATAGGATAGGAGATGGATGTGAGATGAAGAATATAATAAGAGAAAGAGAGATTAGAGAGAGCAAAAGAGAATGAGTAGAGAGGGATAGATGATGAGTGACTTGGTGAGTGAAATGGCTTGGAGAGGGATGGTATTTATAGGAGGAGGAGGGAGTAGAGAATACATGCATGTATACACATACATTCCCTCTCACGTAGTCCTTGGTCTGCAGGCACAAAACACCATGCAGTAGGGGGGATGCTCTAAGGTGAACGGTGCACGTGGTCAATTGACCACGTGTGGGCGGAGCCTCCAAGGTCGACCGACCTTCACGCAGGGGGGATGGATCCCTCCTCGTCCACGCATGAATGGATGGTGGGGGGGAGGAGTTAACCAGCCTAGGGAATAGGTGGTTCACACTGGACGAAGTGATTGTATTGTTTAGCCAGCTTTTTGAAGTGTTTTTGAGTACTCTTGTGAGGATTCGATCTCGCGGCCTATGGCATTTGCTTTTAGGGTTTGCATGGCTCCATTTTTACATAAAAAATGTACATGTAGCTAGGATGGACCACATGTTATCATGCATGTAGCTCTAGGTGAAAAAAATACGTGTAAAATGCATGCAATTATCGAACCTTTTTTATTTCTTCCGCTCTTATTTTTGTATTATTTTATGCGTCAAAATCCCGGTGTCTACAGATAGCATCCATGCATCCATGCAATGCCTACAATCTTGCACTCACCTAATCTCCTCTTATCCCATAATCAAATGACTTTAATGGGGGGATTATGATATTAAAGGAGCATGATTGGTGGATCATGTTTATTCCCTTCCATTCCATCACCTCCCTTCCCCACGTATAAATACCCCCTCATCCTCACTCATTTTCATCAACAACTTTGACCAACAATCATCATCAACACCTCTCAACTCTTTACTATCATCCATTCTCCCTAATTCTCTTCCATCAACCATCATCCATATCCCTCCATAAACTCCATTCTCCACCACCCTCAAATAGCCATCAGTCCAAGAGCCTCAACTAAGCCACATTCAAGTGTTCATCATAAGGAGCTCAATCTTCCTTCCATCATATCGAAGCATAATTAAAGTGAGGTTCGTTCATTTTTTGTTTCAATAATGTAATTTATTTTCATGTATCACTTTATTTGTACATCATTTTGTAAAAACCTTCATTCTTTTTAATTGCATGTTCGGAATATTAATTTCGTGAAATTCATCAAAGTTCTCCCCACTTAATTTCATTTCAAATTTGATTTTAGTAGAGCTTGTTTTTTGGAATAGGCATATTCGAGAATCATTTAATTCTCGAATTCGTAACCTTGCCCCCAAATTCGAAATTTAGTTCGTAGGCCGGAGTTATTTTCTTTTTTTGTGGTTTGTCGATTTCCTTAAATCGGCTGGCGACGCTTTCTTTATTCTATTTTTTATTATTAAACACACATGTTTATTACATCGAAAAATTTATAAAATGACTTATATACTCCATATTCTAATCCGGAGCTAGCTCAAGAGAAAATGTCAAATAAATTATCATAGGCCACGTGGCCTTTGAATATTTCTAAACATTTTCTGCTGAGCCAAAGAAGCATAGGCCCAATAGTGGCAACATCACAGGCCACACGGCTAGTGATGGCCCCTGTTGGCCCATGTGCTCTTTTCTTAGCCCGGGTTTGAATTGGAATTCGTATTGAGTCATTTGTAGATTAATTCGGTGTAATTTCAAGTGAGTAAATAATAAAAATTCCTCTTAAATGAATAAAAGACTCCTCTCGAAAATGATTTTCATAAAGTAAAAACATCCTTATTTAAGGATTAAGCAACCTTTGTCGGCTCCCGATCACTAAGTAGCACATTCGAGGTAAAAGCGTGGTGGCTTTTCCCGGGGTCCTACACTAATAGTGAAGTTGTTTAGGGACTTTAGTGAGAGCTAGAGGTCCTAAATCGTACATGGTATGGGACATGTATGGCTGAGTTAGTCTCGTTGCTCGTCGTATACCCCTTGTGATATTTCGTATGTGTATGTTTTGAATCTTTTAGCAAATGATTGATTGTGTTATATGAAGTTTAATGGTGATGGCTTAGTATATGTTCCTTTGTCACTTCCCTATGTTTGTTGCATTTTAGAAAGTAATGATATGTATATGAAAATGTGCTTATGTGCTAACCCGTTAATGTGCAAAGTGTAACAACGGGGGAGATAAGGATTATTCGCTGGGCTCGGAGAACTCATGACCGCACCTTTTTCAGGTTTTGAAAGCGGAAAGGCAAGAATGTGCCTTAATGACTAGCTCTTGAAGTCTTTTGGAATTATGGCTAGGAAGGAGACTTGAAGTTATATTTTTGATATCAAATATGTTGTTAAGTATCATATGGATGTATTTTGTGTGTAAACTTTGTTGAATCTAAGTATGTATGGATTTCTATGTTTTAGATTGACTCCTTCGACCTTAGTATAAATTTTTTTATCGAGAATAGCTTACGCTGTTTTACGATATTTGGGAATAGTTATAGTGAGGAGTTTAGGTAGCCTTGTGGGTGTTCAAGGAGGACCCCACGGCAGTGACGTGCTTGGAACCCTTGGTTGGGGCATTGCAGCGTTCAAAACCAAAGGTGGCTTATATGAATGAATTGTGATGCCCTTTGATTTATCAAATGCTCCTAACACATTCATGCGACTCATGAATGTGGTTCTTAGACCTTTTATCGGGAAATTTGTGGTGGTATATATTGACAATATTTTTATGTACTCACGGGATGAAATCTATCACTTGACTCATCTTGAAGAAGTCTTTAAAGTGTTGAGGAAGCAGAAGTTGTATGGAAAGATCGAGATGTGCGATTTTTGCACATCCCAAGTCATCTTTTTGGGATATATAGTCTCGGGCGACAATATCTCCATGGATCCGTCCAAGGTAAAGGCTATCCGATCTTGGCCTACCCCACCACTATTACGAAAGTTCGTAGCTTTCATGGGCTTGTGTTGTTCAATCGAAGATTTATTTGGGGCTTTAGCACCATCACTACACCCATTACGGAGTGAATGAAAAAGGGAGTATTTGAATGGACAAATTCAGCTCAATCGGTGTTCGAAAAGTTGAAGATGTCCTTGTGCGAGGCGCCGTCTTACCATTACCGGACTTCTCGCAAGTCTTCGAAGTGGACTGTTGTAGGACTCGGAAAATTCCCGTTCGAGGAAATGTTTCCTCGGATGCGCAACATTTGTGATCGGGAGCCGACTAAGGTTTCTTAATCCTTAAATAAGGATATTTTTATTTTTCGAAATTCATTTTCGGGGTGATGAAACTTTATTTATTTACAAACTCGTTTTTTATTATTTAAATTATTCGTAATTACACAAATTAATTTAACAATAATTTAGTCCCGACCCAATTAATAAATTCAGGCCCAAAAGAGAACCAGTGGGCCACTGGAATCGGCTAAAACCCGCTTAGGGTTTAGCAGATTCCGTGTCACACTGGTCTCTACCAAAGAGAAATTGGGTTGAAACTGATAAAACCCGCCTAGGTTTTATCATTTTCTGGCCCATTTCTCTCGGGACCCTCCTTGGATAAATATTGGACATGAATTAAATTATTTTCTTAAATTAACTTTGTGTAAGAAATCGAATATTTTAAATAATTAAACGCATTTGTAAAATTGTTTAAAGAGTCGCCAGCCGATTTAAGGAAATCGACAAACCATAAAAAAAAAAAAGAAAGACTCCGGTCTACGAACCCGATTTCTAGATTCGGGGGTAAGGTTATGAATTCGAGAGTTATAAGAACTCTCGAATCCGCCTGTTATAAAACAGACTTTACTAAAATCAACATTGAAAAGAAAGAGAGCGGGGAGAAGTTTGATTAATTTCGCGGAATTATTATTCAAATCATGCAATATAAAAACAATGCGGTTTTATTTTACAAAATATGTACAAACACGGAATTAAATAAAGGATTACATGATTAAACACAATAATTTAAAAAAAAGAATCGAACCTTGCTTAGGATGTAGCGATGACGGATTTGCCCCCTTTGAGTTGCCCCTTGACTTGAAACCCGGATGAGATGACGTGAACGGTTTGAATGAGTGGTATATGGATGGTTATATAGGGGTGATGAATATGATTTGAAAAAGGGAATTTGGGAAATGAAAAGTAGTATAATATGGATGTGATGTGAGAAGATGATTTTTGTGATGGAAGGGGATGATGAGAGTATAATATGGGAATGATAGAATAATGATAGGAGATGAAGAGAAGTTGAGAGAGTGGAAGTATAATATGGTGGGAGAGTAGAGTAAGTGTATTAGATGGTGATTGTTGGTGGTGAAAATTGATCAAATGAAGGTGGAATGGAGGGGGTATTTATAGGTGAAGGAGTATGGGTTTTGGAGGGAAAAGGTGGGGGACATACCCCAAAAATCATGCCATCAGAGGCCAAATCCTAGGCGGGTTTTGGGGTGGTCAAGGGAAGTCAAATCATGTGGCAAAAATCAGGGGATCGCATCCATGCAGAATTTTTCTTTTGGCGCCAGAATCATTAAAGCCTAGGCGGGCTTTGATAATATTAGCGCACGGATCAGTGACATGGCGCTGAACGGCGTCGTCTGCTACTTCGCCCAAAGCCTAGGCGGGTTTTGATATTTTGGGCCGGATCAAACCCTAGGCGGATTTTGAGCTCTTCGGGCGCGATCGAGCCTCGCTACGGCACGAAAATGTTAAAACCCGCCTGGGTTATAAAACTGGCTAAGTGCAACTTCGAACGGCCATAATTCTTTCATCCGGACTCCGATTGAGGCAATTCAGAAGGCGTTGGAAAGCTTATGATGTGTACTTTACTCTCATCAAAAGAAATGGGGCCAACAAGATTTGTGGGGAAATGGGATTTGAAATGGTGGGCATATGTATATGGAAAGGGTGGAAAATGAAGGCTTTTGTGGTGGGTTGGCCCGATAGCTTTTGTTTGAGGATGGTCCTTTGGATTTTCTTTCACGGTAGCCTCTTTTCTTGTTATGCTTGATTTGTACACTTGTCCCGGTACAAAATTCGGTGTCTACAACTGTACACGAGTGAAGTAGGCATTAGGGTTGTGTTGATGCAAAACCTTCGCCTTCTTGCTTACTTTAGTGAGAAATTGAATGGGTCCCGAAGAAATTATTCGACTTACGACAAATAATTTTATGCTCTTGTTCGGGCTTTCAAATATTTGAAAGTCCAACATAATGGGTCAAATTTCTCCAAAGCTTTAACTTTATGGCCAAACATAAGAAGGGGAGTGTGAATATAGTGGTGGATGCTTTATCGAGGTGACATTCATTATTATCATTAATGGAGGCACGAGTGCTTGGTTTTCAAATTATCAAGGAGTATTATCAAGGTGATGAGGACTTTCAGCATTATTTGAGTGGGGATGGAGGACCTTATGTGTTGCAAGATGGGTATTTATTCAAGGGAAACAAGATATGCATACCAAAAGAAAGGCCATGAAGCCTTTCCCAAGACATAACAAGATCATAATGCCTAAATGAGCTGACGCATGCCAACAGATAGGCCCAAAGATACACCGAATGTACAAAAGGCCAAGAGGCTTTTCTGAAGACAAGACAGACTCATTCAATCGAACAGTGCAAACGCAGGCCTAATAATACTAAAAAGCCTCCCAGACTTTAGCATTTCTAGTGGGCTATTTCATCAAAGTGGGAAAACATGTACAACTATTTAGGGTGAAAACCATGAAGGTTAGGCGGCCTTCCCTAAGCCCAACTTACCCATATGGGCCAACATGTCACCCATTTGGGTTGATAACTGCGAAGGCTAGTTGACCTTTCCTCAGCCCAGCTTACCCAATGCTAAGATTTGGCCCGAAAAAAGAAAAAAAAACGGAACCAGCTTACCATTTGCAGCAACTTCGTTAGACCCGCTTGTCAAATTCGCTATAACTACATAACTAGTTTACGACAGTCAATATTTTAGCTAAAACTCAACAGGGAAAAATTAAATGAACATAAAACTATACTTGTACATTTGTGCTAAAATTAAATAAAAATTGGTGTAAGTGTTACCTTGTCATGAGACCAATAATGCCACATATGGTCCCAAGGTTTAGGTACCAAGTTGGATGGTTCCACCACATGGCCCCGGTAAAATGTCCGTCGTGAAGATGCTTCGTGAGGCCAGTTTTCAACATGGAGTTGAGGACGACTTCTATTCTTTCTAGGTTGCATTTTCTTTTCACAGTACCAGACTAATAAGCAAGAATAAGAAATATTAGTTTCTAGAGGGAGGAAATGAAACTCATTATATAGAAAGCTAGGTTGCATGTAAACCACACAAATGACATCAAAGAGGGACCAGCAATCAAGTTAAGGTCCGATGACTTTTTACAAGTGGCAGGTCGCGGTTCACTTGAAATCCAAAGATTTATCTTGTCATATCCAAGAAAAAACGACTGATTTTCCCAGACTTGACCCGACCTCCTAGGCCAGTCCGATTTAGTTTTAAAAAAAATTAGAAGAAAAAATTTCAAAAGCTTTTCTCAGTCAACAGATCAGTCGTCTTGATCATCAAACATGTAATTTTCTAAACCCGCATTGAAATTCGGAAAACTGATACTTTTCCTTGTCTTTTTCATATGACGACCATATTATAAGTCAGTCTTCAAGCGTTCATGGCAAGATGAATTACATCTTCCACGTTTATACGTTGGTCGTCAAGTATTCACAATGAGACAAATTACATCCTTAACATTTTCAACACCCACACCGAAAAAGACTGGAAGATCATTTTCGACACCGAGAATGACTGGACGATCAACATTGACATCCGAAAAGATCGATAATTCTTTTGTCCTACCATTGAGCGAATACGATGCACGAATTTAAGTTACAATTAGGCGCATGACATCGCTTCCAAACGTCACTCCAGGCTCGATTAGATGCTCGAGAGTCATACCTGCAAATCAAGACTACTTTGATCATCGTCTTACTCAGACTCAATCAAAGTAGGGGCTATCTGTTGACACTGGATTTTGTACAGGTATTGTAGTATAAGTTTTGTGAAATTAACTAACCCAAAAATAATTATCTTGTAAAGACGAAACCTAAAAGAGACAACCCAAAGCCCAAATATTTTAGCCCATTTTTTCTAACCCATATGTGCCAAACCGAGGGAAACTAAAAAGACTTTTGTAGATGATTTTAGCCCATTTCTTCGAACCCACCATGCGTAAAACTCCGGCTAAGCCCAAGGAAACTTAGAAAAGTAATTCTAGTTGATTGTCGAATATTCAACTCATCAGTTGGTATTATTCCATCCCCATATTTGCATATAATACGTGAAATATTCTCTGTTTACATTTGAAAGTCGGGAGAATTTTCTCTTTGGAAAAGTAATATATCCTTCCCTTTAATTGCGGAAAATATCACTAATCCCCCCGTGATTTTTATTTCACCGAATATTATTATTATTTTCGTAATATTCGTTTAATATGCAACCCTTCAGCTATAAATACAAGTCTACTGCCTTTTATTTACTTCAGCCTGATTTTTATTAGCGTACTGACACTAGCAACATTCTCTCTTTCTTCCCTCTCCTAATCACCTTCTTTTGCCTGTTAAGTATTTAATCAAAAGATCAACTCATACTTTTACTTTTTTTATTTTTGCCATCACCTTTTACTTTTTGTATTATCTGTAAACCTATGTAATAAATTAGCTATATAATTTGTAATTTTATTCACATTTGCATGACATCACGGGTAACTTTGTGAGATTCTTACAAAATCCTCCTTTTTGTATTTGTTCGTTTAAATTTGATTTTATTATAGTCTGTTTTCAGAAACAGGCGAGTCAGATAATTTTCTAATTATCAAACTTGAAAGTTTACCTTCGAATCCAATTTTTGGATTCGTAAGTCGGAGTCAGTTTTTTTTTCCCTTAAAGTTTGTTGTTATTTCTAAACAGCAACTTGTGTCTCTCTAAAACTTGATTTGCATAATTTAGTTTGATAGAGTCTTGATATTATGTTTGTAATCATGATTTAAATTAAACGATAAATAATAAAAAAAAACAAGAGAATGTAGACGCAACCAGTAGAAAAGCCTCCTGGCTTTTTTTGTTGAATCGCCCATTTTCTAGCCTTTTGAGCAAACTGGGCCACTGGCCTAATACCTTGAAGGCCGTCTGGCCTTGGGTATCAGTCCAATGAACTGTTTGCCTCATGTCAGTTTTTCTTCGTATTATTGTCCTAATTTTGATTGTAATTATTTGCTTGAATTATTAAAATTCTCGAATTAAATTTACAACTTCAAGTTTAATAAGAATTGTTATAGGTTTAATCAATATCCATATTTAAGAATTAAGCCACCTCACTCGATTCCCAGCTCAAGTAACACTTCGAATTAAATTAACGAGAATTTTTCGGGGTCTACACTACACTGTGAACACCGATGTAGTTGACCTTGATGATTGGTTTTTTGACATCTATAAACTACATCAGCAAAGGAACATACCCAATAGGAGCAAAACTCAGAGCTCAGACTCATAGCAGCGCAATACTACATCATTCAAGACCGCTTGTACAAGAAGACAGCTACAAGCCTCAACATATTATGCATCAACGCACAAGAGGTCGAGGAGTTAATGACTTTCATGCACGGTGGTCAATATGGTCCCCACATGAATGGGAGAATGTTGTCCGAGAAAATCTAACGTGCAGGATATTACTGGATAGCCATTCAAGCATACTGTCTTGGTTTCTTCTGTAAGTGCCCTAAATGCCAAGAATATGCCGACCTTAGGTACCAACTCGCATCCTATCTTACCATGATAACTTCCCCATGGCCATTCTCTATTTGGGAAATCGATATTATTGGAAAAATCTCCCCTCATGGGACAAGAGGACATTAGTATGTATTTGTAGCAATAGACTGCTTCACTAAGTTAGTGAAAGCAACCTCTTAGGCCACGATTACCTCCAAATACGTGGCCATGTTCATCCTACAAAATGTCATATGCCCATATGGGGTCCCGTATGAGATGATAAGCGACAATGGAAGCTATTTTAGGAAGTCACTAAATTGTTATCTAAATATAAAATTTAGCACCACAGATCCTCTCCTTATAAGCCTGAAGCCAACGGTACTGTCGAAGCTGCCAATAAAAGCTTGAAACGAATCATGTAGAAGATAGTAGTTACATATAAAGACTAGTAAGATAAACTTCCTTTAGCCTTGTGGGGAGGGGACATCTATCAAATCAGCTACGAGAGCAACACCCTATGCTTTGGTGTATGTAATAGAGGTAGTTCTCCCTGTTGAAATTGCTATGACATCATTAAGGATCGTCGCGGAAAGCCATATCTAGAAGTTAAATGGGCCAGAGCTAGATATGAGGAACTAACGAGAATAAACGAACGACGATTAAAAGCACTACGTAACATACAACTCTACCAAAATCGTCTACCCCGTGCTTTCAATAAGAAGGTGAAACATCGTGAGTTGAAAGAAGGAGATTTGGTGTTAAGGGATATGAGAGCATCAATCCAGGATCCAAGAGAGAAGTTTGTGTCAAATTAGAAAGGACCATACATTCTCAAGGAAATATTAGTAGGCAAAGCAGCCTGACTAACCCGCAATAGACAACGAAGATGTCATACAAACTTGTCAACTTGGATCAATTGAAGAAATTCTATGCCTAAATGTTCATAACTCAAGCAACTATGAACAATTATAGAAACTTGACAATTCAACTTAAACCTAGAAAAGAGGCATGTAACCTCCTAGTTACATCGTAATCACATCAGGCCATAACTGGTCGGTTACAAGGAAATGGAGCAGGAACAGAAGAAGATCAGCGCGCAATGAGTTATGTTAGGAAGATTTATTATCGGGATCTATTTTGGTTGTGATAATTTGTTTTTGTAACAAATGAGAATGGAGGCTCAGGACTTGTATAAATAAGTAACTTTATTGCTATGAAAATAATCTTGGATTACAAGTCCCTTCTACTTTGCAATCAAAAGTAAACTAGTTCCCTACATTAAGCAGACAGGCACAAACACTTGCTACTTTCCTTGAGAATGTATGGTCATTTCTCTTTCCTCCTGTTTAGTCCCGATTTTGGGCCTAAATATCGCCTTTTAACTTGTTATTTTTGCTCGATTCCGAGTCTTTTTCGTCGTTTTTACTTGTGTTTAAGTTGTTTTGTAGGTTTTCGCACTTTCGGAGCAAATGCAAGGAATATGGGCTAAAAAGAGGTTTTTTAGGGAATCCCGAGCCAAGTCGAGCCGAGAACCAAGGCGAAGTCGACCCGGGATCATTTTCCTCAAGTTTGAATAGAATCAGGTTCATAACACCCGCTATAGAGTTGGTAACGGGTGCTACAACATGGAATGGAGGGAGGAAGGCTTTGCAGCAGACGTAGCACTCGTTATAGGGAGTGTAGCGGCCGCTACACAGCACCAGACTTGGATCGCCCCAGTTTGCCAGATGGAGGTCGCACCCGCGACCTGATCGGCCAGACGGAGATCGCGCCCGCGATCTGGAGGGTGCCGACCGCTACCTCTCGAACACTGAAATCCCCTGAACACTTTTCGCTAGGTCCCGCTCGCGACCTCCCTATTTTTGCGCGTGTTATGCTCGGCTGTACGCTGCGTTTTGCTGGATGGTTGGGCATTATATTTAAGCTCCATTGCTGCGATTTTTAAGGGGGGACTTAGACTTTAGATTGAGACTTTTTCATCTTAGTTTAGAGAGAGATTAGGAGGTTCTTAGAGAGAGATTATCTTGATTAATTTAGGGTTTTAGTGTATTTTGGTTTGTAATCAAGATTGGAGGATTCAACAATTGAGAGATTGCTTTGGATCATCCTTTCCCTTGTTCTTCCTTGCTCTTTTACAACATTTGATAAGTTTCTTCTTCCCTCAACTCTACTTTATTTTGTTAATTGCTTTCCTTGATCTTTAATTGCTTTGTTTGTCTTTTGATTGTTGTTTGATGATATAAATCATGCTTAGGGTTGGTTTTTTTGATGTTGTTAACATGGTTGTGATAAGTAGTGGCTAGAAACCTAATGGGTTAGGGGGTAATTAAGGGTGTGAATGGGTAACTAGGAATGGGTTAGCAATATTAGTGAGTACTTAGCTGGGAAATCACTTTCCCACTCCTATCTTTCCTTCAAGTGGTGTGTATTTGGGTCCGAAAGCTCCCGAATACATCCAACACTTGGGTTGGAAGGTTAGAATTGGGATAGTTAATGCTCACCCATGAAAGTGGAAGGAGGTTAACTAGGGAATTCCGTTTCATTAACCCTTCGGGTCCGTGGTGGACTTTGAGGAAGTTAATCCGAACTATCCACGAGAGTGGAAGCCCGGTGGGCATTTTCTAATGGAATTGCCACTTGATTTCCTCTCTTGTTGCGAAACTCGTCTCCTTGTTCCCGTTTGCATCCCGAAAAGCCCCCGAAACCCATTGTTTCACCTGGACTGACCTTAGTTTGTTTTCTTGCGTTGTAATCCCTTTTCAACCCGTTGCCTTACCTTAGCAGTCTTAACCTGACCTAGACCGAGTTCCTTAGTCTTAGGCCCCTTGCTGCCTGAGAGAGAACGACAAATATCGGTTAATACGAAACCACTGTTACACCTCCCTCCTTCCCTTGCTTCCCCGCTAGGGCCAACACCGTCAATGTAACTATCTACTAAAACCTTTAAAAAAGGAATATACTTTAAGACATTATTGTCAACAAATTTAGTTTCAAATAAAAATATTCATTATAATTATTTTGTATTTCACCAAAAATAAAATACACAAATATCATTATTATTATTATTATTATTATTGTTGCTGGTGGTGCTGCTGCTTCGAGCTAGTACGAAAACATATCTACGTAAAGAAAATATAAGAGTTAGAATTATTAAATTTGCATTGATGATCACTATAATTTACTTATAAAATTAAATCAAATAAATTAATGAAAAAATGTATTGTGTCACACGTGGGTCTTCAAAAATTTGTTAATTTTTTATGAATTGGGAATTAGTTACATATTATAGCAATAAGAAATAGTTGCTCAAAACATTTTTTTTTTGCAACATTTTATTATAGTTGATTTTTTTTGCAATTATCATAGTTGAAAGTATATTTTATCTTTAAAAATTCAAAATTACTATATATTGATCAAAGTTACTTGTTGCAACAAGTAATGATATTTATTAAGATACAATATTTTAAAAAAATTAATATTTTTAAAGATATTCTACCTTAGTTGGAACTTTTTCAATTATCATAGTTTAAAAGTGTAACACCCACTAATTCTACCATAAAGATTGAAACTAATATATTTTGATCAAAGTAACTTGTTGCAATAATTAATTGTATCCATTAACACATAAGTCTTTTTAATTAATGAATGTGATTTATTTAATTAAATTAATAATAAAAAACTTTCAACTACTATAATCGAAAAAAAAAATCAAGTATGATGGAATTTTAGTTTTTGTTTGATGATGTTGGAATTTACTTGGCCAATTTTAAGAAATGGGACAAAAACTCATTTTACTTGTGTAAAAGAAAAATAATAGGGAAATTTGATTCTAATAATATGAACTTTTGGTCATATAAGATTTAATAATACGAACTTTCGATTTAGTGATGAATAATATGAACTTTGACCCCCTGTTGCCCCTAGTAACAACCACCGAGTTAAGATTAACTTAACTCGGTGGCGATCCTAGCTGGCAGCGGAGGGATGAATTTAGTCAATTTTGACTTGCCACGTCAGCCACTCTCTCTCTCTCTCTCTCTCTCTCTCTCTCTCTCTCTCTCTCTCTCTCTTCGTTGCAGATCTTCTTCTTCCTTCCTCTTTCTCTCTCCTCTGTCTCTCTCTTTTTCTCTGCAACTTCACCATCTTCTTCCTTCTTCTTCCATCATCACCCTCATCCATCTCCACCACTACACATACAAAGTCTCATCCACCTCAACCGTCAGACCTTTCCAGACATTCTTAAACCCACCAATACACACCAGGGCGACATGGGCCAGCCCCAACTCCTCGAGCCTGTCGATGACCCTATTAGGGCGAGCCAATTGGGCCAGGCGGGTCGGGTCGACGATGAATCCAGATCCCCGGCCATGACTACTTTTCCAGATCCCCGGCCATGGTAAAGTGGTGGAGTTCGGGAACATGCAGACCAGCGGAGCATCAATCCTTGTCCACACCATCAACCCTAATCTGTCCAATCTAATTCATTTTTAGCAGTATATTCATTCTACTTTGTCGAACTGGATCTGTGTAAATCGATTAGTATTTCCA
The DNA here is from genome assembly GCA_029582165.1 of Portulaca oleracea. Taxonomy (NCBI): domain Eukaryota; kingdom Viridiplantae; phylum Streptophyta; class Magnoliopsida; order Caryophyllales; family Portulacaceae; genus Portulaca; species Portulaca oleracea. The sequence continues at coordinate 28,760,178 of CM055868.1, read as the reverse complement.
GCTTACTTTTCGAAAGATTGATTGATTACTTTTGGATCTGGAAATCAGATTAAAGTTGGCTGGTTTCAGTTTTGGATTTGCCTTTTATCTCGCCTTTTTTTCTTTGGTTATTATGATTTTGTTGAAATTCAGTTTGAGAATCTAGACCAAAGCATGGTGAAATCTTCATAGCTGCAAGGAGAATCAAAATAGTATTAGGAAGTAATAAAAATGATACACCTGAACCCAAGATGGAATTATTAATGGGAGAAAAATTCCAACAGTGGTGTTTTAGGGCGGATGGTGGTGGAAGTGAAGGTGGTTGGGTGGTTTTTTGGTGGCTGCGATGGTGAGGTGTGGTGATAGTAATGGTGGTTTGAAAGTTTTGTAGTGGTGGAGATGGATGAGGGTGATGATGGAAGAAGGAAGAAGATGGTGAAGTTGCAGAGAAAAAGAGAGAGACAGAGGAGAGAGAAAGAGGGAGGAAGAAGAAGATCTGCAACGAAGAGAGAGAGAGAGAGAGAGAGAGAGAGAGAGAGAGAGAGAGGAGAGAGAAAGAGAGAGGGTGGCTGACGTGGCAAGTCAAAATTGACTAAATTGATCCCTCCCCCGCCAGCTAGGATCGCCACCGAGTTAAGTTAATCTTAACCCGGTGGCGTGTTACTAGGGCAACAGGGGTCAAAGTTCATATTATTCATCACTAAATCGAAAGTTCATATTATTAAGTCTTATACGACCAAAAGTTCGTATTATTAGAATCCAATTTCCCAAAATAATATTAAAAGCAAGAGCGACAAATATTTTAACAAGTTTAAGGCCGTGTTATTTAGAGTGGTAAGTTAGGTTTATCCTTACCAACCTTACCTTATCTTAGTCGATTCACCAAAAATCACTCAAACAATCAAAATTTTATCCTTACATTTCTTTACCTTACCTTTCTTTACCTTACCAAAATTAATCATATCATTTTAAAGAACAAAGTCTAAAAGAGTGGTAAAAGGTGAAAAGTAAAAACCATTGAGGGCAAATATATGTCTAAAAACAAGAAAGCACGTAAGAGGCAATACAAGTAATGTAATAGTATGAAATATGTAGGTCCTGTAAATTTGGTGGGTGGTTTGTGGTAAGTTAATAAATACCGAAATTTACCGAAAATTACCAAAAGTTACCGAAATTTACCAATTTTTTTATTTATTAATTTATTAATTTTTTATTTTTATTTTTAATTTTAAATATTATATTTTATATTTTATATTTTTAATTTTTAGTTTTTAATTTTTAAAATTTAAAATTTAAAATTTAAAGTTTTAATTTTTTATAATTTTAAAATATTAAAAATTAAATATTAAAAATTTTATTTAAATTTTTTAAATTTTTTATTATTTTATTATTTTATATTTTATGTTTTATATTTTTTAATTTTTTAATTTTTTAATATTTAATATTTAATATTTGATTTTTTGATTTTTTGATTTTTGAATTTTTAAAATTTTTAAAATTTTTTTATTTTTAATTTTAAATTTTTAAAATTTTAATAATAATTTTTTTAAATTTTTAAATTTTTAAATTTTTATTTTTAATTTTTAATTTTTTCTTTTTAATTTTTAATTTTTAATTTTTAAATATTTTAATGTTTTATTTTTTTTTGATGTTTTAAAAAATTTGAAAATTATAAATTTGCAAATTCTAACATTTAATTTGTTCAATTCATATTTCCAAAAACATATCTAAACTTACATAAATTTATCAAAAGTTACCAAAAGTTACTGAAACTTACCAAAAAGTAATATTTACTATACCTACACTTACCACTGAAATTTATAGGTCCGTACTGTTTCAAATGTTAAAACCAAATGTTAAAACCCTCTTGATTAGCTTTTCATTTCATTACTTCCATGCTCTCTTATGCTCTACCACCTCCTCACTGCGTTTGGTTGTTTGCGAGTTCCTTGCTCACTTTCTTAGTGTTTGTCCCTTCCGCCTTACGCGTTGAATAATTGACGCCTTAGATTCTATCCTTCTTTATTATTTTCCCAATTACAATTATTTCATCTCTCTAAAGTATAAACCATCCCCTTTCTCAGTCTTTGTCGATCATCATCCAGCCAACACAACAACCACCCTTTAATCCCCTCTCTCCTTTAGTTTTCCCACCCAGTCGATATGTGAAAGTGCTCACAAGCACAATCTGAATTTTATTTTTTTACAGATAGATTGATAGGGATAAATAAAGAGAAAGTGTCCGTTTTGAAAGAAAGAAAGAAAGGAATCAGTGTTTATGATTTAAGTTGAACCCACTGTGATTAAAAGAAGAGAGAGAGAGAAGCAAGAAAGAGACCCACCTTCTTCCCTTCTTCTTTCTCTATTTTTCTATTCAATTCATAATTTTTAATCTGAGCCCACATTTCGCTTCATATTATTATATTTGGGTAGGGGCTGGCATTTGTTCTGGCATTTTTCTTCCCCCTTCCTCTCTCCATCTCACATCTCTCTCTCTCTCTCTCTCTCTCTCTCTCTCTCTCTCTCTTCTCTCTTCATTACTGCTTGTGAATGTTGTGGTTGGTAGGGAAGACAAGGAAGAAGAAGAAAGCGCACACAAGAAAGGGAAAATCTTTTTTTGATGGGGTTTCTGTTCTGAGTAAATCTGGCTTAGCATTTTGATTATTCATTCTGTGACCCCTTAATTTCTTGAGGTTTCTGGATTCTTGAGGGGTCTCTACCAAATAATGGCGACAAACGGGAGGCTGATTGCTGGCTCCCACAACAGAAACGAATTTGTTCTTATCAATGCGGATGATATTGGAAGAGTGAGTTCCTCCTTAATCTCGTCTTCTTCACTTTCTTTTCTTCAATCTGTTTGTTTTTAGGAAGAAATAAGGCACCCTTTGATTTCAAAATCCCATTGTGAATTGGGATTGAAGGAAATCCCTAAAATGTGAATGTTTTTCCCCCATTTGGGTACTCCCCATTTGCTCAAATTGCTTAGTTTTTGCTCTAATCTGATTGCATTTTACAATTTAATTTGTTTAAATCTATTTCCCTACTTCAGTTCTTGCTTCACCGTTTGGCTGTATCTGTGATTTGTTTTACTCTATCACTTGACTAGCTCTTTGACTCACACTGAGCTCCAGCAATGAGTATTAAAGAAGGAATTTTGTCATATTATGTTTATTACTGGAGTTGTTAGGTATTTTGGTGGAGATTTCAGTTTTTAAGCTTTATCTGCTCCCGAAAACTTTGCTTTTCTCCCTGATTCTGGGTTTGGAAAGAGAATAAAAACAGCTCAAATCTACGTGGTCTTTGTGGGTTGGAATTGAGTTGCGTAGATCTGTTTTGAGATTTCACTTTTCACTGAAGCAATCGAGGTAAAACGTGGTACAGGTGACATCAGTGAAGGAATTGAGTGGTCAGATTTGTCAGATTTGTGGGGATGAGATAGAGATCACTGTAGATGGGGAGCCATTTGTTGCTTGCAATGAATGTGCTTTCCCGGTTTGTAGACCTTGTTATGAATATGAAAGAAGAGAGGGCAATCAAGCTTGCCCTCAATGCAAAACCCGCTACAAACGTATCAAAGGTGTGATATTCGCATCCTTTTTCTTTAGTCAAAAAGAACATATCTTTGCTAATTTTAGGGCTGCTTTGTTGGATATGGCTAATTTAGCAGCAATGCACTTGTGAATCTTGATCCTTAGGGAGTCCTAGAGTTGAGGGTGACGAAGATGAGGATGACATTGATGATATTGAAAATGAGCTTGATTATGCTAGCAAGGATCCTCAGCTCATTGCTGAGGCCATGCTTTCTTCTCGTCTCAATGTTGGCCGTGCCCCATCCAGTGCCTCTGGTCTTACAACTCCTGCAGAGTTGGATCCAGCTGCCCTCGGCACAGAAATTCCTCTTCTTACTTACGGTCAGGAGGTAAATTTTATTACATTGCTCATTTCTCCATCTCATTACTTTTTATTTACTTGAAGTCGAGATTGAGTTTCTTTCTTATGAGGACTGTTTTTGGTTCAAGGATGCTGGGATTTCACCTGACAAGCATGCTCTAATTATTCCACCATTTATGACTCGTGGCAAGAAAGTCCATCCTGTGCCGTTCTCCGACTCCACAATGTCATGTGAGTACATTTTTGTTTTCATGACACTAGTTAAAATGTGTGATTGTTTCCCATATTCTGTCAAAATTTGCTCGCTTACTTTGTGCTGTTTTACTTGCAGTGCCACCTAGACCCATGGACCCCAAGAAAGACTTAGGTTTTTATGGATATGGTAGTGTTGCTTGGAAGGATAGGATGGAAGATTGGAAGAAAAGACAGAATGAAAAACTTCAAGTGGTCAAGCACGAAGGTGAAAATGGCGGCTACTATGATGAACCTGAGGACCCAGATTTGCCCAAGTATGTGAGCATGATTCTGCTATTGATCAGAATGCTAATTGAGTATTTTTCATAAAATTTAGAACTGTGCTGTTTACGTATCATGCATGGAAAGATGTTAGTAATCCATTCGGTGATTGCCCATTGCCAACAGCTGCTGTTGGATATTGACCTCTGCTTGCTGCATTGAATTGGCAATACTTTATTTTTGTGGTTATGTAGTACGTGCTGTTTAACGCTCTTACTTATTTATGTAGCTGCTTGTTGGCTTGCAGCTGTTATCAGTTATTGTGTTGAATTGAATATATAACTACTGTCATAAAATGATGCAGAAAGGCGCTCACGCCTCAGGAAAGCTTTTCCTCACAATCTAAAACATTATTCAAATTGGCTGACTTAATTGGTACAGTGCTTGACCATAACATTTCATCACATAGAAAACTAAGCACCAAGTTGACAAAGGTGCTTTCCAGTCAAAAATATAAAATCAATATAGCACAAGCAAAGTAATTACATAGATGCTTGACAAATGACATAGCTTGTTGGACTGGCATTTTAAGTTGAATTAGTATGGAAGAGTGTGTTTGATCAAAAGTGGATAGGTTGTTCTTATTTAAACAACTACCTTCATGTTTATTTGGTGATGAGACATAACAGGATTATTTTTTGGGTGGCCTTAAGGTGTGCAGTAACCACTACTACCATCATGCTTATTGAATGAGAAATGGAAAATGCAATGCACATGCATGGACATTTTGTCTTGGCTTTTCATGGATTGTATTTGCATTTTATTTAGTACTTTCTCAGCCCTTTCGTATGATCCAATGACCTATTCAAGTATCACTCATCTGCTCTTTTTTGTAATTCTAAAGAATGGATGAAGGAAGGCAGCCGCTCTCAAGGAAACTGCCAATTCCATCAAGCAAGATCAACCCCTATAGAATTATAATTGTTCTTCGTATGGTAGTTGTTGCCCTCTTCTTTCACTACAGAATTCTGCACCCAGTGAAGGATGCATTTGCCCTGTGGCTGATATCAGTCATTTGTGAGATTTGGTTTGCTGTGTCATGGATTCTGGACCAGTTCCCAAAATGGCAACCTATTGTGCGAGAAACTTATCTTGATCGACTTTCATTAAGGTATGCTTGTTCATTTCCTGTATTCCATTTGTTTTGGATCTGTATCTTTGGTTGATTAATCATGATGGACAATGACAATATGTTCAGGTATGAGAAAGAAGGCAAGCCATCCGAGTTAGCTCCTATAGATGTGTTTGTGTCGACTGTCGATCCTATGAAGGAGCCCCCGCTTATCACTGCAAACACGGTTCTCTCCATCCTTGCAGTGGACTACCCAGTTGATAAGGTCTCGTGTTATGTCTCAGATGATGGCGCTGCCATGCTCACCTTTGAAGCTCTTTCTGAGACATCTGAATTTGCCAGAAAGTGGGTCCCATTTTGCAAGAAGTACAGCATTGAACCTCGTGCTCCAGAGTGGTATTTCTCTCAGAAGGTTGATTATCTGAAAGATAAGGTGCATCCAGCCTTTGTCAGGGAACGCCGGGCAATGAAGGTTAGTTAATTACAAGTTACGATACGGTATCAATATGCCTTTCACCAATTGCAACGCGGTTCAAGTTGCGCTATTATGTTTTGAAGTTCAATCATCTCATAAGTTTAATTATTTACTGTTATTATTAGAGAGACTATGAAGAGTTCAAGGTTCGCATAAATGGGTTGGTTGCAATGGCACAAAAGGTACCTGAGGATGGATGGACAATGCAGGATGGAACTCCATGGCCTGGAAACAACGTCAGGGACCATCCTGGAATGATTCAGGTAATTGAACACTAGGATGCTTTTCTTTTTGTAATTTTCAAACATAGTGTTCTGCCGCCTCTTTGCTTATTCATGTTTGATCTTCTATCTTCCAACAGGTGTTCCTTGGTCAAAATGGTGTTCGTGATTTAGATGGAAATGAGTTGCCCCGCCTTGTTTATGTTTCTCGTGAGAAGAGACCTCGGTTTGAACATCACAAAAAGGCTGGTGCCATGAATTCCTTGGTGAGTCACTCTTTATGCCTGTCCGTGAGATTGTCTTCACGGTGTAAAAATCAATGACAATGAGTATAATTTGGTTAACTGCTACTCACTACAGATAAGAGTTTCAGCAGTCCTATCAAATGCACCATACTTGCTTAACGTGGATTGTGATCACTATATCAACAACAGTAAGGCTCTTCGGGAAGCCATGTGCTTCATGATGGACCCCATTTCAGGAAAGAAGATATGCTATGTGCAATTCCCTCAGAGATTCGATGGTATTGATAGGCATGACAGATATTCTAACCGTAATGTTGTCTTCTTTGATGTAAGTGCCGTCTTCTCTGATCGTTTTGGACATTCGTAATTTCACCACCGTTGAGGAAGCAGATTTCTTGACTTCTCCCTCCATTGCCTTTTTTTTTTTTTTTTTTTTACCTAATCAGATCAACATGAAGGGTCTAGATGGTATTCAAGGGCCAATTTATGTTGGGACTGGTTGTGTCTTTAGAAGGCAGGCACTCTATGGGTTCGATGCCCCAAAACAGAAGAAGCCCCCAGGCAAGACTTGTAACTGCTGGCCAAAATGGTGTGTTTGTTGCTTCTGTTGTGGGTCCCGAAAGAAGGGCCGGAAATCAAAGGCTAAGGACAACAAGAACAAGGAACTTAACAAGAAGACTAAGAACAAGGAAACATCCACTCAAATACATGCTCTTGAGAACATTGAGGGAATTGAAGGTGCGTACCATACATGCTCTTGAGTAAATAATGTGAAAAAGAAAACCAATTGCCTCTCATTTATGCAAATATATAAACAGCATCCGGTGGTATCTTTAATCTTTACATGTTCTACAATGTGCTTATCTTGTTATTTTGCATACATGCAGGAGTTGGTAGTGAAAAGTCAGCTCTTATGCCCCAAGAAAAACTTGAGAAGAAATTTGGTCAGTCACCAGTCTTTGTAGCTTCAATGCTCATGGAGGATGGTGGGGTTCCTCATGGAGTAAGTGAAGCATCACTCCTAAAGGAGTCCATACATGTAATCAGCTGTGGCTATGAAGACAAAACTGAATGGGGAAAAGAGGTAATCCTCTACTTGAAAACTAACAGGCAACAGCCCTTGGTCACTCCAAAATTTTTCAAAAAAAGTAATAGTTGTTGGCAAGCTCGAGTACAATTATGTTCTTGACCGTTGTGATATTTTGCAACAGGTTGGGTGGATCTATGGTTCTGTGACAGAAGATATCTTGACTGGATTCAAGATGCATTGTCATGGGTGGAGGTCAGTGTACTGCATGCCAAAAAGACCTGCATTTAAAGGTTCTGCTCCCATTAACCTTTCAGATCGTCTCCACCAAGTTCTTCGGTGGGCTTTGGGGTCTGTTGAGATTCTCCTGAGTAAGCATTGCCCCATATGGTACGGGTATAATGGTGGCCTCAAACCACTTGAGCGTTTCTCCTACATCAACTCCGTTGTGTACCCATTGACGTCCATCCCGTTGTTGGTCTATTGTACTTTGCCAGCTGTGTGTCTCCTCACTGGAAAGTTTATTGTACCGGAGGTAATTTCAGCCCTTCATTGTTTTCCCCTTCAATTTCTACTTTACTCTTCACACTGGTTGTTTAATATTTAATCATACAAAAAGTTTTCTTAGTTACTTATTTGAAACTTTTTAGGGGATGGGACACACTGTTTAAATAGCCTAATGTTGATCGCACTGCGATGGTGATTGATTGATTGATTTACAGATCAGCAGCTATGCGAGTATCTTGTTTATGGCGCTCTTCATTTCCATTGCTGCAACAAGTATCCTAGAAATGCAATGGGGGCACGTGGCCATAGATGATATGTGGAGAAATGAGCAGTTTTGGGTGATTGGTGGTGTATCCTCACATCTGTTTGCCCTCTTCCAGGGTCTCCTTAAGGTTCTAGCTGGTGTGGACACCAACTTCACTGTCACGTCCAAAGCAGCTGATGATGGGGAGTTCTCGGAGCTCTACTTGTTCAAATGGACATCTCTTTTGGTCCCACCCATGACATTGCTAATCATAAACGTGATTGGGGTCATAGTTGGGATCTCAGATGCCATCAACAACGGTTATGAGTCTTGGGGACCTCTCTTCGGTAGGCTATTCTTTGCTTTGTGGGTCATCATGCATCTCTACCCATTCCTCAAGGGTATGATGGGAAGACAAGACCGTCTTCCCACTATCATCATTGTGTGGTCTATTCTGCTTGCCTCCATTTTCTCTCTTCTCTGGGTCAGAATCAACCCCTTCACTCCCAAAGGCGGCATTGTGCTTGAAGTTTGTGGCTTGGATTGCGATTAGGGAGGTCAGCAACAAACAAGACGTCTGCTTTCATGGGTAACAGGAATTTTGTGTAGAAAAATCCATGTTTCAGCTGGGAATCATTTTGCATACCAAGAGCTGCAACTTGTGTAGATAGTGTTGGTTGGAGCCGGACACAACTGAAAATTTGTTTTGGGTCAGACTAAATGTTTATTCATTCTTTGGATACACGCTGGGATTTCTGGGTTCAAGCTGAAAGGGATTATTGATTTCAGAAGATTTCTGTAATCCCCCAACACAATCAGGTGGTCCTTTTTTTTTGGAATTTTTTTTAGTCAATTCTTCATTTATATGACCTCTTTAAAATAAGGGACTTCATTTGATATGCGAGTGTACGTTCTTTTTGTAGTTTTTGATTTATTGATGATGTCCTGGGACCGTTGCCTTTTTGTTTTTTCTCTTCTCCCCCCTTTTGATTACTTGGAATTCTCAGGACTTGTAATTGTAAGGCAGATTTCTTTTATTTTTGGAACATACTATTTATATATTAATAAAATGGTGCTAAACGTGTCAATGCTGATATTGTTGAATCAAGTGCTGTTGTCTGCAGGATTCTGTGTCGGTCATTTTCTGTTTCATGCCTTGTCTTAATAAGTAGCTGTTTGTGCCATTACTGCTGGGCTGCTGGTAGCTTCGATATAAACATAAAACATGATATGGTTGACACTTGAGATAAGAAGTGTGGTGTGAAACGATAAAACAAATGCATTTGGACTCATTTTCATGTTTTGAATTGGCATTTTTTTTGTAAATTGCGTTTGGACTTATTTTCTTGTTGCCTGGTTGGCATCTTTTTTTGTAAAATCCATGATGGTGATTGGTGAAACTAATGGAGAGTCAAGCACAAAGATGACTATTTTAGTTGTAGTTCGTTAGTAATATAGGGAAATTTCAAGCGGTGTACTTGTGTTTTTTCATTTTTCGAATGGTGCACATTTAAAAATATTTGTCCAAATGGTGCATTTGTGTTTTTGTAAAATTCAACCCCATGATCCACACGTTAAATCGGGTTTGGGATGTTATATTGACAGTAAAAATAAAGAAAAACATCAAATGATTGTGAATACAATCCCAAAAATAGGGTAACTGAAGTTGCTTGGTCTTCTTTTCTAGTTTTCTTCCGTCAACCCTCTGTTTAATTGAAATTGATGGAGACATTCTTTTGTCCCCAACCCAGAAAACTTTGAAGAGAATATCTAGGATATCAAAGAACAATAGATAGAGTTTTCTTGTGATGAGGGGAAAATAAATCCGACAACAAATCTCGTCCACCCTTCATTTGAAGACCCATCAGATGACAATCTATTACTTTTGTCATTTGATCGAAAGGCCAAAGTCGAGCCAGCCACATGAGCATATTTCGTTTTTGATCATGTCAGAGCTTAATCCGAACTTTTGCAGTGTTTTTCTATTGGCATATATTGGCACATCTCTAATGACCTACATGAGTGGGTTTTTTTGGCGAATCCCCCCCCCCCCTTCAACTATTATTATTTGGGAAATTGGATTTTAATAATATGAACTTTTGGCCATGTAAAGACTGAATAATATGAACTTTCGATTTGGTGATAAATAATACGAACTTTTACCCACCTAGTTAAGTTGAAACTTATCTCGATGGCATGCTGACGTGGCGGCGGAGGAAGGGTGTTGACTTTTTTAATTTTGTCATGTCACCTAAAATTTGTCCACATCATCTTTCCCCTTTTTTTTTTCTTTGTTCTCTCCTCTAACCGCTCTCTCTCTCTCTCCTCCCCCTCATCTTCTTTAGGTCAGCCATGAATGACTTCTCCATTCTTCTTCCTCCTCCCCACATACCCATCTCTCTGCTCTTCATCTCATTTTTCCAATTTCCTTTCTCTCTGTTCCTTTATTCATCTCACTTTCTTTCCAATGCTTTCTCCAGATTTCAATTCATCAACACCAACATCTCTATATCATACAAGCCCTAATTTTGCATATATCAAATCCCGTTTGCGGGCATTTTCTCTCTGTGAAAGCCCTTCAATTATGGGGAATCGAAGATGGCGGAGATGATGATGCCTTCTCTGTTTGAACAAGCTCACAAGATCCACCAATTAGCATGCGATTCATCCGCTGATCGGTGAAGAGAGGTAGAGGAAGAGAGAGAAATGAAATTGGGAAAATGAGATGAAGAGCAGAGAGAAGGGCATGTGGGGAGGAGGAAGAAGAATGGAGAAGCCAGCCATGACTAACTTAAAGAAGAGGAGGGGGAGGACAGAGAGAAAGGGGTTAGAGGAGATAAAAAAAAGGAAAAAAAAAGGGGAAAGATGATGTAGACAAATTTTAGGTGACATGACAAAATTTAAAAAAGTTAGCACCCTTCCTCCGCCGCCACGTCAGCATGCCACCGAGTTAAGTTCAACTTAACCCGGTGGCATACTGTTCAGAGCAACATGTGGTAAAAGTTCGTATTATTTATCACCAAATCAAACGTTCATATTATTTAGTCTTAGATGGCCTAAAATTCATATTATTAAAATCCAATTTCCGTTATTTTTTTTCATGTGAATCATATAATCCCTTGTGACACTTATGATTGTAGAGATTATGTAATAAGTTACACTAGATCTTTGTTTGTTAGGCAGGTTTAGGTTGTTAGCCTCTTTGTCGGGCCGTCTCTTCTCTTTTCAGGTTGTACAATTATTATATATACTTATATGTAAGGTGCTTAGCTCATTATCGCAGAATACAAAATCATATTCTATTCCATTCTGTTTTCCTTCTCGTTTTCTTGATTGATCCTCCTTTGATCGCCTTGTCGATTTGCTGAAAGTGAGGTAAGATCAAGCTCGGAAAATTGCAACAACGATCCTCTCCTCCTTCATCGAGGAGATGATGAGCTCTTCTCCTCTTATTACGAGAGGTGGCATGCTAAGTTGTCTTAGGTTACCAGCATTATCCCTACAGAGATGTATCTTGACACCTTCATTTGAGGTTTAAAACAAAGTCTAAGTCAACAACTTGACTTTCATGTGGTAGAGTGTTTTGACTACTTGAAGAAGTTATACCCTAAGTTGGAGGTGCGGGAGGAAAGAAATTTCGCCTCACATGGATAGAAAAGTGCTAATTGGAGGACCTTCTGCAATCCTTCAAAGGTTGTGAAAGCCGATGCTATCTAGAATCAGAACAGAAGCGCTGTCTCAAGATTGCCTGCTAAATATGAGACTAATACGCCTCTCGATTTTACCTACTCTGAGCCGTTTGATAGGTTGTTGAAGAAGAATTTGATCGAGTTGCCAGCTAGAGCATGGATTCCCCAAACAAAGGCAGGGAGGGCATCGCGTTAGAGGAGCTCTAGAATTAGCTAAGGTCCTGGTTGTCAAGAATTTTGTTTCCGGAGTCTGTTAGAGTTAAGTTTAGAGCCAGTTCTTAAATTCAATAAGATGAGTTTCTCTTGTTGCTATTTGCCCAAACAAAATTTCATGCATGCACTTCTAACATAATTGAAAAGCTCGCTCACCCAAGTATGAGAAATTCACCTTCTCTTATCCTTCCACTATTGTCATGCACCTTGTTCCCATCCTTTAATTTTATGACTCCAGGGTTACAGAGATAAATACAGAATAAAAACAAAGAAAAAGAATGAAAAAAGAGTGAAAAACTAAAGTGGCTGGTTTGAAAACCTTATTGAGGCAAATCAGACAAAAGGAGAAGGAAAAAAAAATATTGAAGTGAGCAGTCATCCTACACCCCTATCCAATAGGTTTAGAAAAAGAAAATAACATCATCAGAAAAAGACCAAATCCAGTAATATCTCAGAAGTGAACATTGCCCATTAGGAACCCCACAACTTAAGCAAAGGTGCCGAGGACATGGGGTCTTCAATGTAACATCCCAAGAAAAACCCCTTTTATTATACGTGTGATTAACGTCGTAATCAAGAATTAGGGAAGAATTAACTTATAGATTAAATAAAGCGCGTGCTCATTATTTTATGATTTTACGTTATTTATTTTATTTTTATAACCAATTTACGTTTTTGCAGGGCTTGAACAGTGCAACGCGTTCCTTTCTAATCTTCTATGAAATTCTCTCCGTTTATAATATCTCTTCTCGATCTAAAATTTAAAATACTCATATCGGTCTTAGCCTGTTTTTTTTAAGATGATTCTTTTAGATGTTTTAAGGTGTTGCTTATGAGAAGTAAATCGAGAGCTACGAATACTTTAAGTCACCATGGATGATTTCTTTTATGGGTTTTATATATGGGAAAATTGAATTGGGAATGTTATAAGTTAAGTATGGGAGAATAAGTTGAAGAAAATATTTGGGCCTTGAACCCTTGCTTTTTACGGCCAAGAGGAGGAGGGGAAAAAGAATTGGGTTTTATTAAGTTGATATTATATATAGTAGGGAGGAAGAGGGAGTGTTAAGGTTTAAACATTTTCAAACTCTCTCTCCATTGTTCTTACTCAAGTGTGGTGTCCTCTTGCCTTCCTCCCCCACAACCGCCGGCCACCACCATCACGCGTCGCCGCGCCCAGACCACCATGGTGAGTGTCGCCCCCCTGCTCTCTTGTTGCTCTTGTTCTTCTTGCATTCAAGTGTAAATCCTTCCAACTCAACTCTCCTCTTCAAATCTTTAGAATTTCTATGAATCAAATATGATTTCTTTGTTTAAATGGGATAAATTTCAGAATATAGTGTGGGAATTTTAGAGTTCTTCAAGGAAAGAAAGGAGGTCTTCAAATTGGAAGAAAGGAAGTGGTGAGTTTATGTTAAATCCTTGTTATTTTGGTTGTTTCAAGTGATCTCCTTGTAAAAATAAGCATGCATGTAGTTTTTGGATTATAATTTTATGTGAAGGTGTGGAAAAATTGATTTGTTCAAGTTACATGTTTATAGATTAGGTGTAAATGAGGATGTAAAAGAATATTGTGAAGTTGCATGTGAAAATTGATGCTAGATAGTGAAAGTGAATATGGATTTGAGGATGTATGAGTTTAAAAGAGAGGTATTTGATGTTCTTTTGACTACTTAAGGCTGAGTTTCTGTGTATATGATGATACCATGTTGGCTTAGGAAGGATCCTTGGCTAACTCACAAAGGCTTAGGCATGCATGTGAGTTTTGAACACTTTAGGTGCATTCTGGTTGGTTTTGTGTTTTCCAGGAAATAAAGAAAACGATTTTTGGTGATATTAGGGTTTAATTAGGTTGACAAGAGTGTTAGCTAACACCCGGTTTTTATGGATCAACTTTTTGATGTATATTTTAGAAATTATGACCAAAACCGTAAAATGGTGCGAATCTGGAATTTAAGTGACAGCAGAATGAAAATGGCTAGTTTTCGTCTAGTTAAAGTTTGATATGGCGTCGAGTCTGAACATGAAAGTTTTAGAGAACTGTTCAAGCTTTCCGGAATGGTATGGTTTGCGTTCATACGACGTCGGATGAACAAGTTATAGGTGTTTGTTTGAAGGACAGGAATTCTGGAATTTTTCCAGAATTAGAAGTTAGTGACTGCTCGGGTGTTGGGTTAAAATTAGGCCTTCTCCCAAGCTTAAATCGTGTGATGATAACAAGAAAAGTTAAATTTTGATTCTTAAGCTTTCCGTAGACAGCTTATAGGCCCAAAATCGAGTAATATAGCTCAAGATATCGCGTTCCGAAAAACGTTACCCGGTTTGTACAAATTCTGGGCAGATTGTGTAATTAAGCGTTTTAACCCCTCTAATCATGTTTTTAGCCTCCAGAGTTAAGTATAAAGTTGTAGAGCGTAACCTGAGCTTTCCGAAAAGTACTCTTAAGTGGCAATCCGGTATCTATAGCAATAATTACCTTCCTCTTTGTAAAAGTAGGAAAATTCTTTTAGTTTACGAACCGGTTTTGTCCTTTAAAAATTCCTCGCCTTTCTCCTATTTAGACAAGAAGGTCTAACTCTAAATTTTCTTCCTCTCTAAGTTTCGCCCAAGTGATCGTTGCTCGTGCACTGTTCAAGTCCTTGCTCGTTGGTAATTTTCGTTGTCAGGTACGTGTACTACTTAGTTTTTATGCCATGTATATACATGTACTTAAATTATTTACTCCTGTATTCTCGTAATTATGCGCCAAAATAGTTCTTATATACATGCTTACATGCTGAAATATTTTTCCCACAAGGAAGATGCTCTTTTATGGGTAAAATTTTGGATCTTAGAAGTGAGCTTCATGCTTTAAGAACTAGTGTTGTTTTATGAAATTAAAGAGGAAAATTTCCTTTATTTTGTAAGTAGCTAGATTTCAATCGAACACAAAAAGCAAGGATTTTACCTCTTAAGAAGCCCTTTTTATAAGCTAACTTTACTTGAGGAAAAGTTCTATTCATGCTTGTTGTCGAGTTTTAATTAAAGATTATCTTACGGCTTAAAGTTTTCCAAGGTATTAGCAGTTGTTTTAAGTAATAAATCCCCGCCCATGATTTATGTGCGTAAAAGCACACCAAGGACATCGTGTTTAATACACACCATGTTCACATGCCCTGAGCACCTCATGAGAAATTATTCTGTGCCTTAGAGATACACCAGGAAAATCTGGCCAGTAGGATAGATATCCACCATCCGGACCTCCCGATCGATCCGGGTATGCGCATACGGAGGCTTAGCCGATGATCGCAAGTAGGGGCATCCATGTTAAGTTCTACCACAACACGTTACCTTCGCTTTGTAAACTTTTACGTTTATAAGTATTTTAATTTCAACACCTCTATAGCTTCGTATTAATTTATGCTCTTTATAAATTGTGGTTGTATTCCTAGTTTTGTAAGTTTATTATGGAAAAGCATTTGTTTGCATTTACATGTCTAATCACCCTGTGGCGGGTACCCAGTTAAGTTTATATTTGTGTTGTGAAGTCAGGAAGTTACCTAAAATTTGGAGTTCTTGTAAGTTGATTTACTGATCCTTCTCTTTCAATCTTCATTTCATTGTTTCGTTAAGTGGAGCCGCGCGCCTAGGGAAAATAAAATCTAAGTCTTACTTTTGCCTGTTTTATTTAATTTTATTAGTATACGTACTGAGTAAAACTCACCTCTTTAAGTTGTTTGTTACTTTTAGGGCCGCAAGGGAAAGGCAAGGGCAAAGTCATCGAAGGGCGGAACCCAAAAGCAACCTAGGTGGTACTCAGGTGATCTTGGAGCTCCTTTTTGAAGTTTATAGGAGCCTTGGTTAGTGGAAGTGATGGGATTAATGAGAAATTGTTTTTATTTTGATCTGGTGGCATGCGTTAAGAATGCGTTATATGTTAAGTTGTTTACACTTCTTCGGGTTGTATAATTCTAGGAGTTTTATAACTTGATGTTTGTGATGTCTTGTATGGTGGTCTAATTATGTGGTTGGGTGAAGTCTTTTGGGTGTGATGTGTTGGGGTCTTAGCCTAGTCCATGTTCATGGACGGCGGTAGTGCTCTCAGGTAATTATCCGCTGCTGATCATTAGGTTAAGTAGTGAATTAGCTTAATCTGGTGATTAATAACCTGGGGATGTTACAGTTGTGGTATCAGAGCAAAACAAAAGTTTGGTTGTAGAACCTTGGTTACATTTGTAGGTCTTGAGTTAATTCAGGAAAAGAGAAGAACCTATAGGAAGAAAAAGGTGCAACATGAAGGAGTTAAGTGATCAACATTGTGAAAAATCGGGAGTCTTATTAATTACTTCGAGGATGACGTGTGGGAATTGAATCCAAGAAATTAGAGGTTAAGTATGCTTGATGTGTAATGGCCTTGATTGGGTTGATAACTCATAAGTCCTTAGTGGAATTTTCTTTTCCTCCAAAAATCATGGGCATATGAATATGTATGAATTCTAGGAAGTGTCCTAAGGATTAAGTGAGTTGGGGTATTGTAGTCCTAAGGAAAGAGGGTCCGCCCGGGATGGAAAACTAGTGAAATAAGGTCTTGGGGTGCGTTAGTAGTTATCTTTATCTTTCTTTCTCTCTAATTATCTTGTGTAACATGTAGATGGCAGACGAACTCCCTAACCCGTATGCGACGTTCATGCCTCCTGGAGGCAGTGTGATTAACCACCTTAATGAGTTGGCGACCCAGTCCGACATACGCCGAGAGAATCCAGACCTGGTGCGAAGAGCGCACTGTCTGCTATGCACCCTCCCTTATGTCCCTCCATGGAAGAGGTTTCGAGAGAGGTACCACTCGTTCATTTACTATTATGATCAGGGAACGCATGCTGAGCGATTTGGTATTTTGGGAGCTTGGTCCGTGGTGACCTTCGAGCTGACCCTACAAGATCGGGCAATCCGCTAGGATATGGAGCCTTGGGAGATTCCGTACTACTTTGTGGATATGTTTGGGCCGCATCACATCCAAGCGGAAGCGCCAGCGCCTCCTCCACCTGCCAATCCTGCACCTCAGCCAGTCCAGGAGGAGGAAGGAGAAGAAGAGGAAGAGCCCATGGAGGGCGAAGAAGAGGAGGAAGCGCAACCTTCCCACGACCCGTCCCATGCCTCCAACAAGGTGGAGGTCCTTCCTGTTTCCCTGGCACCCGAACCCATGGTTGTGGAGATTAGCTCAGACCATAGTGGGGAGCCAAGTCAACCTCCGACCAACCCCAAGACCGAGAAGAGCGATGCCACCGAGGACAACGATGATGCGGATGACTCCGACTATCATCCTTCTTAGGGAGTTTAGATTCAGTAGGGACCAAGGACAGGGATGATGGATGTTTGTGAATTTTGAACATTGATATGTTTTGTGGAACATTGATGTAGGCGGGATTGCCAACCATTGACCTTTAGGTTGTGACAATTGATGTTTTGGAGATTGTTTTGTGATTTGAACGTATTGTGGCCATGAACTATGCATGTATTGTGGATTTTCTGAAGGGTTAAATTATTTTGTTTTATAAGGTATGACTCATTTACAGGTGGTTAAAGCGCCGAGCATCTGACAACGCGCATACAGTGGTGTGAATGGATGATAGTATATACATATATGCATGCATAATAGTGGATGGTGTCTTTTTGGGAAGCATATCAACTTTAATACGATGAGCATAAAATTTGAATTATTGATGTTTATCATGTAGAATGTCTAACGCTTCTAACAACGGGCAACCTCAAAATGAACATGGAGAAGACTCGGTCGATAACCGCGAGGCTAACCTGCAACTTCAGGGATATCAACGGGCCTCCCACGCTGAACTGACATCCTCTGTTAATCAGACTTTTTCTCCTAATGATTATAACCCCGAGGTCTTAGAGCAAGTTATCCAAGAACTCCTTCGAAGGATTCCTAATACGAATGATGGAGGAAGTAGTGGAGTAAAAGGGGAAGACTATGCGGATAAAGTGGCTAGAAGGAACCCTCGGACTTATGCAGGAGGTTTTAACCCCGTAGAGCTGGAAGATTAGATAAGGGGAATAGAAAAGATATTTGAGGTACTTGAGATACCCAAAGAGAGGGACAAGTATAAGCGGGTGGAGTTGTCATGGGAAGGGTTCCTGGGAGATTTGAGAGCGAAGTTTTATCCCCTCTCCCTACAACGACAAAAAGAGAAGGAATTTCTGGAGTTAAAGATGACGGGGCCGGACATGACTGTGATGCAGTACACGGCCAAGTTCAACGAATTGGCATGTTTTGCACCTGATCACGTGACCACAGAATCCATGAAGATCTCTAGGTTCGAAGGAGGCTTGGCGCCGTATTTGCAAAATCATTTGGCAGGGCAGCCCTTCAAGACTATGCAGGAACTCTACGAACGTGCCGCGGAGGTAGAAAGGGTAAAAAGGGAACTACGAGGTGCATATCAAGAAAGGGAAACCCTAACTAGACCGAAGAGGAAGTGGAACGACAACAGGGCACCGAGTGAAGTAGGTCCCCCACGAAGGATCAATCCACCCCCAACTCGTAATCGTACCATCACTGAGCCTTGCAGGAAATGTGGAAGAACCAACCATTCCACGAATCAATGTCGGGTGGGGACGGACAAGTGCTTATGGTGTGGAAGCAGCGACCATCGGGCAATGGCATTCCCAAAGCGACAAGCAAACCCAAGCGCGGCTAATTCCCGACCAATGCAAGTGCCACGGCCAGCACCTCCTCCACCAACTCAGGCCAATGTGGGAAGAGCATACTCGATGGGGAGAAAGGAAGCAACTACTTCGGGTACAGTAGTTACCGGAACCTTTTTCATCAATTCCAAGCCTATATATGTTTTATTTAATTCGGGTGCTTCGCATTCATTTATATCTATGCATGCTAGTTCAAAGCTAGGTTTATAAAGTCATGAAACTGCGGTAGCGTACCAAATAAGATTACCAAACGGTCAGGTCATGATATGCGATAAGGCATTTGAACGAGTCCCCCTTAAAATTTCAAATGAGTGTTTCCCCGTCGATCTTATCGTCATAAATATAGATGAGTTTGAAGTCATCTTGGGCATGGATTGGTTAGCTAAGCACGAGGCAAGGATCAAATGTGATGAGGGGGTAGTAGTGTTGAAAAGCCAGATGGGAGGCAAGATCCATTATAAGGGTGAGTCAGGAAAGACTAGCTGTAGGACTATATCAATGATGAAAGCGAAAAAGCTCATATGGCAAGGCGCGGAGGCTTATCTTTGCTATGTATCAGGAGACCCAATAACGGAGTTAAAGATGGAGGACATACAGGTGGTACGAGAGTTCCCGGATGTCTTTCCCGAGGAACTAACCGAATTACCCCCGAGGAGGGAGATTGACTTTGAAATAGAGTTGGTCCTAGGGACACAACCAATTTCCAAGGCGCCCTACCGCATGGCCCCTGCAGAGTTGAAGGAGCTGAGAGCCCAACTGGACGAGCTACTCCAGTTAGGCTTTATCCGACCAAGTGTGTCGCCATGGGGAGCCCCGACACTGTTTGTTAAAAAGGAAGATGGGAGTTTAAGGCTGTGTATTGATTATCGAGAGTTAAACAAGGTCACCATCAAGAATAAGTACCCGTTACCGCGAATCGATGACTTGTTCGATCAATTGCAAGGAGCTGGCGTTTTCTCCAAAATCGATTTGAGGTCTGGTTATCACCAGTTGAGAATCAAGCCTGAGGATATTCCCAAGACAGCCTTTAGGACCCGTTATGGACACTTCGAGTTCATAGTAATGCCTTTTGGCCTCACCAATGCCCCGGCAGTCTTTATGGACCTTATGAATCGAGTTTTCCGGCCATACTTGGATAAGTTTGTGGTAGTCTTTATTGACGATATATTAATCTATTCGAAAACTCGAGAAGAGCATGAGCAGCACCTCAGAACGGTGTTGCAGACCTTAAGGGACCAGCACTTATATGCCAAATTCAAAAAGTGCGAGTTTTAGCTTGAGGAGGTAGCCTTTCTAGGACACATAGTGACTAAGGACGGGATCAAGGTGGACCCGCAGAAGGTTGAAGCAGTCACGAATTGGAACTGGCCCACAACCATCACGGAGGTGAGGAGCTTTTTGGGGATGGCCGGATATTACCGACGCTTCATACAAGATTTTTCAAAGATTGCGCTACCCTTAACTAGCTTGCTAAAGAAGACGACCAAGTTTGAATGGTTAGAGGAGTACGAAAAAGCGTTCCAAGAGCTCAAGAGGAGGCTCACCACAACACCTATTTTAACCCTGCCGGTGGAAGGAGAAGAGTATGTTATATACAGTGATGCCTCCAAACGAGGGTTGGGTTGTGTTCTGATGCAGAATAATAAAGTTATCGCCTATGCCTGCAGGCAACTAAAGCCATATGAATTAAATTACCCGACCCACGACCTAGAATTGGCGGCAGTAGTCTTTGCCTTAAAGATATGGAGGCACTACTTGTATGGCGCTCATACTAAGGTATTCACTGATCACCAAAGTCTTAAGTACATTTTCACTCAGAAGGAGTTGAATTTGAGGCAGCGTAGATGGTTGGAGCTCCTCAAAGATTATGATTTGGACATTCAATATCACCCCGGGAAGGCAAACTCAGTGGCCGATGCCTTAAGTAGGAAGAATCAGCATGAGGATGAGGCATCAAAGGAGGCACATCCCAAACTTCAACAAGAAATCCGCGAGGCAAAGATAGAGATGGTGCCATTAGGCTATGTACAAGCACGGCTGGCGGAACTCCAAGTGCAGCCTTCCATTCTAGAGGAAATCAAGAGGGAGCAGATGAATGACGAGCACCTGCAGTATATACGTGCAGGAGTAAAAAGGGGAAAGATGCCGGGATTTGTGGTTCACGAGGATGGAACCCTGAGATTCCAAAACCGAATATGTGTACCAGCGGTTCAAAATTTTCGAGAAAGGATCATGCAAGAAGGACATGACACTCCATACTCGATACACCCGGGGGGGCACAAAGATGTATCGAGACATACGGGAGAAGTTTTGGTGGCCTAATATGAAGAAGGACATAGCGACCTTTGTGGACAAATGTCTTACCTGCAAAAAGGTGAAAATTGAGCATCAACAACCCTCAAGGGAGCTAAGGCCTTTAGAAATACCCACCTAGAAGTGGGATTCTGTGTCAATGGACTTTATCATAGGTTTACTCTTAACAGTTGCCAAGAAGAATGCTATATGGGTCGTAGTGGATAGATTGACCAAGTCCGCCCATTTCATTCCAATACATAACAGTTGGAAGGTGGATAAGCTAGCCGACATTTATGTGAAAGAGATAGTGAGGCTGCATGGTATTCCGAAAGACATCATCTCCGATCGTGATGCTAGGTTCCAATCCCGATTCTCGGTAGCCTTACAAAAGGCGTTCGGCACCAAATTGAATTTCAGCAGTTCCTATCATCCGGAAACAGACGACCAAACGGAGCGTGTGAATCAGATCGTAGAAGACATGTTGCGAGCTTGTGTGCTGGATTCCCAAGGAAGCTGGGAGGACTTTTTACCCTTGGTGGAGTTCTCCTACAATAATAGTTACCAAGCCACGATCCAAATGGCGCCATTCGAGGCCCTATATGGGCGAAAGTGCAGGTCTCCCTTGTGCTGGAGTGAGATGGATGAAACCCTGATAGTGGGGCCCAAAATGATACAGGATATGACAAATAAGGTGAGGGTGATCCAACAGCACATCAAAACGGCTTAGAGCCGACAAAAAAGTTATGCTGACAAGAGGAGGAGGCCCTTAGAATTTCAGTTAGGCGATAAAGTATTCCTCAAAGTCTCACCCTCTAAAGGGGCGCGGAGGTTCAACATCAAAGGGAAGCTAAGCCCTAGATACATCGGGCTCTATTCAGTTGTTGAGAGAGTAAACCCGGTAGCTTATAGATTGGAACTCCCGACGGACTTGGAGCATATTCATGATGTGTTTCATGTATCACAATTGCGTAAATATGTGCCCGACCCGAGTCATATGATTGAGCCTGAACCAATAGCTCTCACCAAAAACTTGTCCTACGAAGAAGAACCGGTACAAATCATAGATCAAAGGATCAAGCAGTTGCGTTCTAAAGAGATTCCAATAGTGAAGGTGTTGTGGACTAATCATTCTACCTCGAAGGCCACCTGGAAAACCGAAGAAGACATGCGGAATAAGTATCCCCATTTGTTTTAAGGTAAAGCAACAAGAATATGAGGGTAGTAACTTCAAGTTTCGGGGACGAAACTTCTTTTAAGAGAAGTAAGATGTAACAACCCAAGAAAAACTCCTTTTATTATACGTGTGATTAACGCCGTAATCAAGAATTAGGGAAGAATTAACTTATAGATTAAATAAAGCGCGTGCTCCTTATTTTATGATTTTACGTTATTTATTTTATTTTGATAACCAGTTTACATTTTTGCAGGGCTTGAACAGTGCAACGCATTCCTTTCTAATCTTCTATGAAATTCTCTCCGTTAATAATCTCTTCTCGATCAAAAATTTAAAATACTCATATCGGTCTTAGCCCGTTTTTTTAAGATGATTCTTTTAGATGTTTTAAGGTGTTGCTTATGAGAAGTAAATCGAGAGCTACGAATACTTTTAGTCACATGAATGATTTCTTTTATGGGTTTTATATTTTGGAAAATTGAATTGGGAATGTTATAAGTTAAGTATGAGAGAATAAATTGAACAAAATATTTGGGCCTTGGACCCTTGTTTTTTTCGGCCAAGAGGAGGAGGGGGAAAGGAATTGGGTTTTATTAAGTTGATATTATATATAGTAGGGAGGAAGAGGGAGTGTTAAGGTTTAAACATTTTCAAACTCTCTCTCCATTGTTCTTACTCATTTGTGGTGTCCTCTTGCCTTCCTACCCCACAACCACCGACCACCACCATCACGCGTGACCGCCGCAGCTGCCAGGACATCGCCGGCGCTAGCCCCGGCCACCGCAGGCCAGCCGTCGCCCCCCTGCTCTCTTGTTGCTCTTGTTCTTCTTGCATTCAAGTGTAAATCCTTCCATCTCAACTCTCCTCTTCAAATCTTTAGAATTTCTATGAATCAAATATGATTTCTTTGTTTAAATGGGATAAATTTCAGAATATAGTGTGGGAATTTTAGAGTTCTTCAAGGAAAGAAAGGAGGTCTTCAAATTGGAAGAAAGGAAGTGGTGAGTTTATGTTAAATCCTTGTTATTTTGGTTGTTTCAAGTGATCTCCTTGTAAAAATAAGCATGCATGTAGTTTTCGGATTATAATTTTATGTGAAGGTGTGGAAAAATTGATTTGTTCAAGTTACATGTTTATAGATTAGGTGTAAATGAGGATGTAAAAGAATATTGTGAAGTTGCATGTGAAAATTGATGCTAGATAGTGAAAGTGAATATGGATTTGAGGATGTATGAGTTTAAAAGAGAGGTATTTGATGTTCTTTTGACTACTTAAGGCTGAGTTTCTGTGTATATGATGATACCATGTTGGCTTAGGAAGGATCCTTGGCTAACTCACAAAGGCTTAGGCATGCATGTGAGTTTTGAACACTTTAGGTGCATTCTGGTTGGTTTTGTGTTTTCCAGGAAATAAAGAAAAGGATTTTTGGTGATATTAGGGTTTAATTAGGTTGACAAGAGTGTTAGCTAACACCCGGTTTTTATGGATCAACTTTTTGATGAATATTTTAGAAATTATGACCAAAACCGTAAAATGGTGCGAATCTGGAATTTAAGTGACAGCAGAATGAAAATGGCTAGTTTTCGTCTAGTTAAAGTTTGATATGGCGTCGAGTCTGAACATGAAAGTTTTAGAGAACTGTTCAAGCTTTCCGGAATGGTATGGTTTGCGTTCATACGACGTCGGATGAACAAGTTATAGGTGTTTGTTTGAAGGACAGGAATTCTGGAATTTTTCCAGAATTAGAAGTTAGTGACTGCTCGGGTGTTGGGTTAAAATTAGGCCTTTTCCCAAGCTTAAATCGTGTGATGATAACAAGAAAAGTTAAATTTTGATTCTTAAGCTTTCCGTAGACAGCTTATAGGCCCAAAATCGAGTAATATAGCTCAAGATATCGCGTTCCAAAAAACGTTACCCGGTTTGTACAAATTCTGGGCAGATTGTGTAATTAAGCGTTTTAACCCCTCTAATCATGTTTTTAGCCTCCAGAGTTAAGTATAAAGTTGTAGAGCGTAACCTGAGCTTTCCGAAAAGTACTCTTAAGTGGCAATCCGGTATCTATAGCAATAATTACCTTCCTCTTTGTAAAAGTAGGAAAATTCTTTTAGTTTACGAACCGGTTTTGTCCTTTAAAAATTCCTCGCCTTTCTCCTATTTAGACAAGAAGGTCTAACTCTAAATTTTCTTCCTCTCTAAGTTTCGCTCAAGTGATCGTTGCTCGTGCACTGTTCAAGTCCTTGCTCGTTGGTAATTTTCGTTGTCAGGTACGTGTACTACTTAGTTTTTATGCCATGTATATACATGTACTTAAATTATTTACTCCTGTATTCTCGTAATTATGCGCCAAAATAGTTCTTATATACATGCTTACATGCTGAAATATTTTTCCCACAAGGAAGATGCTCTTTTATGGGTAAAATTTTGGATCTTAGAAGTGAGCTTCATGCTTTAAGAACTAGTGTTGTTTTATGAAATTAAAGAGGAAAATTTCCTTTATTTTGTAAGTAGCTAGATTTCAATCGAACACAAAAAGCAAGGATTTTACCTCTTAAGAAGCCCTTTTTATAAGCTAACTTTACTTGAGGAAAAGTTCTATTCATGCTTGTTGTCGAGTTTTAATTAAAGATTATCTTACGGCTTAAAGTTTTCCAAGGTATTAGCAGTTGTTTTAAGTAATAAATCCCCGCCCATGATTTATGTGCGTAAAAGCACACTAAGGAAATAGTGTTTAATACACACCATGTTCACATGCCCTGAGCACCTCATGAGAAATTATTCTGTGCCTTAGAGATACACCAGGAAAATCTGGCCAGTAGGATAGATATCCACCACCCGGACCTCCCGATCGATCCGGGTATGCGCATACGGAGGCTTAGCCGATGATCGCAAGTAGGGGCATCCATGTTAAGTTCTACCACAACACGTTACCTTCGCTTTGTAAACTTCTACGTTTATAAGTATTTTAATTTCAACACCTCTATAGCTTCGTATGAGTTTATGCTCTTTATAAATTGTGGTTGTATTCCTAGTTTTGCAAGTTTATTATGGAAAAGCATTTGTTTGCCTTTACATGTCTAATCACCCTGTGGCGGGTACCCGGTTAAGTTGATATTTGTGTTGTGAAGTCAGGAAGTTACCTAAAATTTGGAGTTCTTGTAAGTTGATTTACTGATCCTTCTCTTTCAATCTTCATTTCATTGGTTTCGTCAAGTGGAGCCGCGCACTTAGGGAAAATATAATCCAAGTCTTACTTTTGCCTGTTTTATTTAATTCTATTAGTATACGTACTGAGTAAAACTCACCTCTTTAAGTTGTTTGTTACTTTTGGGGCCGCAAGGGAAAGGCAAGGGCAAAGTCATCGAAGGGCGGAACCCAAAAGCAACCTAGGTGGTACTCAGGTGATCTTGGAGTTCCTTTTTGAAGTTTATAGGAGCCTTGGTTAGTGGAAGTGATGGGATTAATGAGAAATTGTTGTTATTTTGATCTGGTGGCATGCGTTAAGAATGCGTTATATGTTAAGTTGTTTACACTTCTTCGGGTTGTATAATTCTAGGAGGATTATAACTTTATGTTTGTGATGTCTTGTATGGTGGTCTAATTATGTGGTTAGGTGAAGTCTTTTGGGTGTGATGTGTTGGGGTCTTAACCTAGTCCATGTTCATGGACGGCGGTAGTGCTCTCAGGTAATTATCCGCTGCTGATCATTAGGTTAAGTAGTGAATTAGCTTAATCTGGTGATTAGTAACCTGGGGGTGTTACATTCAACCTCGCCTTCTTTTCATCACCCACATTACCCTCATATTTTCAACCAAATCATGACTTACCACATACCACTTGCATTTTTGGTCTTGTCATCAAACCTTAGCCTTTTGAAGGCCCTTTCATCTCCCTGATAACCATTCCTCCATGAACCAAAGCCAAAAGGTGCGTTGTGACTAAAGGATAGCAGGAGTTAACCCCATGAAGAAGAAGGTTGAAGAAAAAAAGAAGCGAAAAAAAGGAAAGAGTTCCTTGTTGGTCTACTAACATGGGTTGATGTTTAGGCTCGATTTTGGGCCTAAGTATCACTCTTTTACTTAGGCTTTTGTGATCGTTCTTTCAATGAAAGTGTCTTTCTCATGTGTTTTTTTATTACTTTGTAAGTTTTGTCCCGAAGATTATGCATTTGAGTTGAATTGAGAAAAGCAGTAAAAAAGAGGCCGAGTTTGAGGACATTCATGCAAGACCTGACCCGGGATCAAGTCCTAGAGGATATTCGAGGCACCCTAAGCCAAGCACGAGGGTCGAATCAAGCTTGAGGTCAAGGAAAATCTCAAAAGGAGGTTCATTAGTAGCGCCACGATTGTGACACATATTGCACGCCTGTGATGCCCTCATGACTGCCAAGGCCATTTTAGCCGAGGGGAGTCACGCTTGTGACATTTGTGTCGCGACCGTGACAACCCTGAGGGTGTCTCCCCAACAAAAACATTACGGTCGTGACATAAACGTCATGCTTATGACCCTTCCAAGAACACTGCATGCCAACCCTGACTGAAGGCAGTCACGGTCATGACATCCGAGTCGCGACCATGACGTTTGAGAGGAATTTCTTCCCCAGCAGTAGCGTCGTGGCCGCGGCAATCAATTTCATGATCGTGACACCCCCAGCAGGAGAATTCAGCAATCGCTTTGTTGCGGTTGTGACACACTGTTCTGGAGAAACTTAGAAGTCACCCAAACAAAGTCATCGCGGTCGTGACGCTCAGCGTCACGCCCGCGACGCCCTTGCTACAACGTGTTTTAGCACTATGTTTTAATTAGCTAAGTGTGTTGTATAACTTCCCTGATGTAATTAGGTCATTATCTAAGTTTTTGTTATTGAAACTCTAGAGTAAACGTTAATTAAGCTTTTCTCTCTCATTATTAGCCTTCTTCCCAAATTAATTACTTTTACCCTATTCAAGAATTGGTGATCCTTTTGAAGTTAATGTAAGTTTCCATTGAAGTTTTTATTGCTCACACCTGATTCCTTCAACTTCTCAATTGCAATTATTTTTGTAATCTCCCTTCCCTTCTATTGAATTTCAATAGCTTTAATTTTTGTTTGAGATTTAATTAAGGTTTTGAGATTAGTGTAATTGCTTGGTTTTATTTCTCCTTGTGTTACAATCTATGTCTAATGTTGCTTTGATAATTGTGGTTGTTGAATTTGAAAACATGAGTGGCTAAGTTCCTTTAGGGTTAGGGGGTACTTAGGGCCCCTAATGGAGGTTTAGGTTTGGATTAGTGGGATTAGGGTAATTAATGAGGTGATTAAGTGTTTCATCTATCTATTTCAACTCAATGTGAATGAATTTGGCGCTGAGAGGTTATAAATCCTTCCCCAAACATTGAGTTGGGAATCTAGGTCGGAGTTATTAGTTCCTAATCTGCACTAGCGTGGGATTTTGGAATCGATTAGTGTTCGGTCTCATTTCGAGTCGAATTGATACCGTTAGTAAAGGGTTTTTGCTTGTTTTAGGCCCCTAATTATTAGTTAGTTATGATGATTTTGTGTTTTTTAGGTTAAATCAAAGAAAAGAGGGAAAAGAAGACCTAAAAGCTCCAAAAGCCCATCAACCAAGTGTGTGGCACCCGCAACCATGGGCTTCGCGCCCGCGACGGTCGGAATTTTCGGAAATAAAGAGGCTGCGGCTAGGTTTAGGGTTTTGAAGAGATTTATTTTATTTTCCCTTCCTAAACTTTTCTATATATACTTTATACATTAGCCTTTAGTTTTAACAATTAGAGTAGGTAGTTAGTTTTTAGCTTTTCTTTGTTTAGGTTAGTTTTAAATTAATTTTAGTTTTAAGCTTTCTTTAGTTTTTCTCTCAATTCCTCGATTGTAAGCACATTCTCTTTCAAGATTAATTCAAGTTCTTGTTCTTTCTTGTTCTTTACTTTCTGTTTCGCTATTCTCAATTTCATTAGTATTAGTTCCACGAAAATTCCGCTTTTTAGTGAAGCGGAGGATTAAGGTTCCTCGAATTCTCCCTTCAGGTGAGGATTCGAGCAGTCTTAGTAATCCAAATCACATGTTTCTTGTTTGTTCGGGAGAAAGATTCAAGATTTCAAGATTCAAGATTAGTACAATGAATGCTAGGTACAATTTCCTTTCCTTAACTACAGTAATTAATTCAGTTTTCAAATTCATTGTTCTTGAGTGTTTTTAATTACCTTCTTGATTATGCTTTCGATTTCTTGTTTAGTTTCTTGTTCTTGTCTTAGTAGTTAGGTTTGTTTTCAATTTCTTGTTTTCTAAATTAGTTTCTTTAGTTAGGTTTGATTTCTTGTTCTTGTTTACAATTCACAATTAGTTTAGTTTAATTATTTACTGCTTTCTGCAATTTGAAACCCTTACCAAACCAATTTCCTGAAAACCTAACACACCATCCTTGTGGATACGACAACCCTTACTCTTTATCCCCCAAATTCCTACAACCGAACAATTAGATTGGATTGCGATCGAATACTATCAAGGGTTGTCATATGCGAGAGTGATGACCACTCGGGAAAGGGAAATTGATGTTTGTTTACATGTCCAATCCTCACACTTCATAACCGTATACAAATCATTCCTAAAACCACGAAATCTGTGCTTAGTTCTTCACTAGGTTGGCCCAGAATAACCTCGGGCCTTTGCGTTTATATCTGATTAAGTGTTTTGTCTGAAAATCATCATCCCAATCATGTTTCTTTGAACCACGCTTGAGACCGAATACCGAACTAGAGCATTATGGCCCCAACTCCTCGAGTCATAACGACCATTTTCTTAGTTCGTTAGGAAAACATTAAATAAGGTTCAATGGGAATTCAGATACGAGGATACCATAAAGGATCGGAAAGAACCAACACATAGGACCTAGACCTAGGAGGCCGAAATGGGTGACCCAACAAGAATCATTGGGCTAGGACTGGCTAAAAGTTGTCTGGCCTATGACTTTTGTGTAGGCTACATTGAGGTTCGTTGGGTCAGAAATGGGCCTACAGAAAGGGAAGGCCAGACGACCTAACCACTGTTCTGGACTCATTTCTTTGTGTCATTAGGTGATTCTATTCGGGCTAAAGCAATATCCAACAGAAACTGGGTTGACTCGACTCTTTATATATATATATATATATATATATATTTTGAAGAGGTGTACAACAAGCACATAACATACATATAAAGGGTTGATCCTAACCAAAGCTCTAAGTTTATGGATTATAGGTTCGGGATAAGATGAGGTACCACATGTTCTCGCCTTAGTGCACTTCACCTATATAAGATTTATGGGTAAAGTGTGTGAGGTGTTGCTCGTCGGACTTCAAGGAAGCCTTGGAATGTAACATGTGTGAGAGGAGAAACCAAATGCTTAGTGATGTAGAGTGCATCACATAAGTAGTGGTCGCCCGCTCTCGAGACAATTCTTAGGTTAATCTGAACCAACGGTTTTGTGCTCCCCTATCAAAAGACCCGAGAGTAGTCTGGTATGCAAGGTGCCTAAAAGAAAAAAAAATGTGAAACAAATTAACTTTCTCCCATTTACAATTTCAAAACAATTCGACTTTTCAAGTTTTACCCTCTTTTTAAGTTAAGTCCCCAGTGGAGTCGCCAATCTGTATGAGCCCGAAAGAAGTGGTACCAAAGGACTACTTTTCTCGTTGTGCTATTTAGGTGTGACTGGGAGCTGACTAAGGTTGTTTAATTCTCAAATAAGTGTGCTTTTGTTTTAAAAGAGATCTTTTCATTTCTTTAAGTATCCTAAACTTGTAAATTCATTAAGGACAATCATTTTAGTTTATGAGTGCTAAACCATATCAATCTCGTACCCCCACTATGGCTAATAGGAAGGACCGAAGCCACTTGACTGACCCATAGGCCAGACGACCTATGCATGGGCCAGGACAGTGGCCCACTGGATCCATTGCATGGGGAAATGGGCCAGAGAGAAGGCAAGGCTTGACGACCTTGCCTAATTTCTACCCCATTTTCTCCTTGGTTGGCTCTTTAATATTAGGGGTATTTTGCATTTTGGACCCTGAAGTATAAGGTAATTTAATTTCTGGACCATTGGTTTTTATTGTTAATTTTTTAGATCCTAAAATTTGTGAGTTGAATAAAAAAGGACCTTAAAGTTTTTGGACTGAAAAAAGTCCATGCCCCGTTCTTTTTTTTTTCTTCCCGTGTTTGATTTTTTTTTCCCGATTTGCGTCAAACTTCATGACTAAGGTTAAAGTTGATATTGAAGCTATAATACACCTCTCTTATTCATGTTGGAGCTACTTAGAGCCTAAGCACCAGGGGTCTAAGTAGTTTCGACATGAGTAAGAAAAGTTATCAGTTTTAACCTAAGTCTTGAAGTTTGACGCCAATTAGGAGAGCAATTCAAATATGGGGGAAAAGAAAGAAAAATGGTCTACATGTATTCTTTTGTCCCACAAACTTTAAGATCCTTTTTTATTTATCTCATAAACTTTAGGGTCCAAAAACTAACAATGAAAACCAAGGGTCTGGAAAATAAATGTAAATTACCCTCAGTATTGGTCCCAGGAGATATATTGACTTAGCCTGTAAAAGAGAAAAGACAGTCACAAGAATGAGTTTTGCAAGTTAGGATAGAAATGAGTCGCCAGTTGATTTAAGGAAATCAACGAACCAAAGAAAGAACGATAAAAACTCCGGCTTGCGAACCCGAATTCCGAGCCCGGGGGTAAGGTTACGAGTCCAAGGGTTAAAGAACTCTCGGACTCGCCTATTTTGAAAACAGACTTTAATAAAATCGATATAGAAATGAGAAAGAGCGGGGAGAAGTTTAAAAGAGCTTTACAATGTTACATTCATGACATGCGAATATGATGATTATTTACAAAACAATGTACAAGAAGGATCACGATAAGATTACATGATTACAAGATGATAAATGAATGGCGTAACCTTTTTTACACACAAAGTATACAAGATGATTGGTGATGGAAGAAAACCAAAGTCAATACGTCAAATTTCTTTCGGTATCGACACCACAATTATGTCAGAACTTTATGTGAGAATGGTGACGGGAGAGAAGGGTTTTCTCGGGGGATTCTTGGATGAATTGTTAATGATCCAAATGGTAAGGATGAGAGGGTATTTATAGGTGGAAAGGAGAGGAATTTGGGTGGAAGGATCAAGATATGATCTACCATTCATGCCCTTAATCAGCACAAAAGTCGTTTGGCTTTTGACTCTCGGTAAGTCAACGACGCCAAAAGATGTCATCGCGGGATTCTTTGACTAAGCAAAGGCGCAAAGCTAAGGTGGTAGTAGCAAAGGCCAGATGGCCTAAGCAGGGTCCCTCACATAGACTGGTGTCATGGCGACGCGGATGGGCCAGCAAAGGCTTGACGACTTTTACAACCAGTTCTGGGCCCTCGTGCTGCTTTGGGCCTGCTTTGCAGGCTTGGTGGCTTTTATTGACATCCAGTGACTATTTCGGCTCGGTTTTGAGTCTAAATGCATTCCTTTTACCTTGGCTTTTGACTTGATTCTATATATGTTTATTAGTATTTTTACTTCTTTTTCTTCCTTTTGTAGATTTCGTAGTGTTTAGGTGCTTGTGGAGCAAAAGCACGCTAAACGAGGCCTATTCAGCCTAGTCATCTCGAAGAAACCCGACCCTCGAGAAGAAGAACCATGCCTTAATCCCGAGATTAGAGAAGAAAACAAGGAAGAGCTCTTACCAGATGAGTCACAGCCGTGACCACTATTGTCACGGTCGTGACCCCCAATGATCCTTGGATGTCAAAGTTGGACGGGAAAAGGCAGGTAGATAGAAGAGGGGTCACGACCGTGACACCCCAAGATCTGGATTTCAGAAGATCAAGCCTCACAGTCGTGACACCCATGGTCACGGTCGTGACCTCCCAAAGACGATCCTTCCAAGAGGTACATCACAGGATGACCACCCCTAGTCACGCCCGTGTGGTTTGCGGGAAAGAACGAACAAATTCCAAACTTCTCCAGGGTCACGGTTGTGACAACCAGGGTCACACCCCTGACCCCCTGACCTGCGTAACTTTTATGTCGCCTAAAACACTTGTGTTTTGGCCACTTTTTCCCCGGTTATATAATGTAAACTCTAACCTTGTGAGAGAAAGCTTTTCATTCCCTAGTTTTAGTTTATAGCTTTAGGGCTTAGCCATTAGATTACTTCTTAGATTCGGTTTAATTTCTTTGTAATTAGATTAGGGTTTAGTTTGTGTAATGGAATCTTTCATTCTCGTTCTTTCTACTTTGAAGTTTGAATCTTTTCCCAATTCTCAGTAAGTTCTTCTTTCTCCTCCTCTATTTCAGGCTCTTAATTGGTTTACTCCTTGACTCGATTATCTTGTTTATGCTTTTGATCAATTTGATTAGTTTTTTCTTTTTTTTTTCTTTTCTTCACAAAAGCAAACACCACCTCATTAACAGGATACCCAAGAAAGAGGGGAAACCAACATCCAAATACAACCAAAGCCACCAATACAACATCAAGAAACAATTAAGCTAAAATGAAATCTATACAACTTTCATACTTTTTGGATTTCTTAGCAACATATATCAATGTGTACATCAAATGTTTTTTGATTTTCTTCACAGTACACTCGACATTGTGTTGAACTCCATTGAATCTCTTATCATTTCGAACATCCCATACTGTGCAAATGATGTTAGAAATACTAGATGCTGCAATAATGTTGATCACTTTACACTTCCTGCTATGCCCCCATTTGTGCACCCAATTTTGCTGAGAATTAAACGAAGATTCAATTCCCAGCCATTGAGCAGTATTCCTCCTAAGCTCAGTTGTGAAATCACAAGAAAATAAGATGTGATCAACTGTCTCAATATGTCCATCACAAAGCTTACATTCCCTATCAATTACACAACCATGCTCAGCCAATCTGTCAGCCACAGGTAATCTATTGTGCATCCCAAGCCACGAAATGAATGAATGTCTGGGTTGTGCAGTAGCACACCAGATTGTCTTTGCCCAAGGGACTTTCTGGGTATTATTAATCAACCTCCTGTAAATACCCGACATAGAGCATTGATTCTGGACAAAAATATCAGCATATTTGCTAACACTCTCATCCTTGATCTTGCATAATCTCTTCCAATACCAACAAGAATCCCCTTTTGGCTTGGTATACCTTCAAATTTTCTTTTTAATATGTTTAGTATGAATCCATTGATTAGTGTTGTTATTTGTCCTTTCCATTGGTTTGCTTGTTTAATGTCAAGTTCTTGTTTGATCTTTGAGTTAGTGTTAGTTGTAATTATGTGTGAGTAGTTCCCTTAGGGTTAGGGGGTAATTAAGGCCACTAAAGGGTGATTAGATATAGATTAATAAGATTAGGGTGATTAATGAGGTAATTAGGTGTTCCACCCCAACTTTCTACCCGACAATTGAAAGATACCAGGTGCCGGGAGGTTATGGATCCTTTCAAGCGTCAAATTGGAACTCTAGGGTGGTTTAATTGATTCCAAATCCTAACTCGGGTGAGAGGGATTCATAATTGATTACTTAGGATTGTATTGCAATACTATCATTGTCTATAGTCTATCATACACGGGAGTGATGATGGACCTTGGAAAGTATGCACTAAGTCATCAATCTAGTAAGGGGGATCGGCTAGCTCATGCATAGGAAGCAAATATTGGTTTACCACTCTGTCCAGGGAAATCGATACTAGCTTGGTATGCATGCAATCCTCACACCTAACGACCGAATTCCAATCCTTCCTAAAACCATGAAATCGGTGTTTAGTTCTTCATTGGGAGGCCCGATACTACCCCCGAGCCCTTACCTTTTTACTATGTTTTTCCTTTTTGACCTTAGTCTAGTAGTCCCTTCATCACCACAAATATGAACTCCCACACCTAGTTGGTGAGTGCTCTCATGAATTCTTATGTTGGAATCCCAACTCCTCGGACCAATACGACCGTTGTCCTATGTAACACCCCTAGGTTATAACCACTAGATTAAGACTTAAGCATACTTAACCTAATGATTAGCGCAACAGATTAATTAACCTAAGAGCATTACCGTCGTTCACTACCGTGAACTAGGCCAACAATACAAAACCCAAGGAAGTAAACAAGAATTACATTTCACTCACAACTTGAAAATAGCTTACTTCCACAAGTAACATACATGAAAACAAAACACTTATGGTTCAACAAAAGACACCATCCAAACATCAATACTACAATCCCCAAAAGAGTTTTTAAACATAATACACAATAAAACCATGAACTCATACTCCAAGAGTACCATTTACCATAGCTTTGCTTACATACAACTCCAAATTAACCATGTTCCCCATTATCAAAGCACAAAGGCGCTAGCTACCTCTAAGAAGATCACCTTTTATCAAAGATATTTCGAGGAGTTATAACTCAAGCTCTTGATATCGGTTGAATGCCCATGAGTACTTTATGGAAATCTTGCATTGCATACTACAACTCTTGTGTTGACCAAAACCTCATATATGTCCTAGAAGAGGTCTTAAAAGTGTCAAAAACCAGCCATGGACATCACTAGTTGTTGGACATAACAGATTTACATAGTCGTATAAAATGGACCATAACTTCCTCTCCCGATGTCCAATGAATGCACAAGATACAAATTTTGGAAAGCTTGCGGTACATACAACAACTTTTGTTTTAATCACAAATTGATTTGAGCATGAGTACAGGGCAGTCATAAAAAGTTTAATCACAAGATACAAATTTTAATCACAAAATGGTCGAATTTTGGCCAAGAATACAGGGCAGTCATAAAAAGTTTCTGGGGAATTTCAGATTACTGCCTCCTGCTCGAGGACTCATAACTCTCACTTTCGACATCGTATAACTACGCAATTTACCTTTCCGGAAAAATCAAGAATCCTCTAAATCTTTCATGTTGAACACTCAACCCAAAAAGGTCTCTAAACAGATGAAAACATGAATTTCCATACTGTCTCCAGAATTCGTATTAAGATACGAGGCCTCATGATTTTGGGCATAACTTTTGATATACTTAAATGAAATCCCAAGATTCAAAAATGGGGGTTTAGCTAACATCTTAGGCTACCCATTCATGTCATAAAATAGGCTAAATTCATACTCTACATTCTCTGGAATTTCCAGAATCCCACCAGATTCAAAGAAACCATTCACAAACTTGTTTACATGTATGATAACTTAATAATTCACCCTAATTGCTTTTCAAAATATACCTTTCAAGCATAAACATCAATTTCCAAAATTAAACTCAATTAAGAATCCTCATTCTAGACCTTATTTTATACATTCAAGGCAAATTCTTACTATTCCTCAAGCTCCTAAAGAAACTCTTCACAATTTCGACATCAACATCCATAAAATTTATTTTCTTGCTAACCAAATCCCATTCTAAGTACATGCATTCACTAATTTCACAATTTAACAAAACCCTAACTAAACCCCTAACATTTCTCCACTCAAGAGTCCACTTAAACTCTCTTTACTTCCACCTACTTAACATGCATGCCCTCTTGAATATTAGATTACCATAAAAAATAACATGCATAACACAATTTCAACAATTCAACCTAATCCCTCAACCTCTTACTTGGTTCACCATAATTTCAATCTAATTTACTCTCTAATTATCAATAAACTCAAAACCAAAACTCCCACTATTTATCTCTGATCTAAAACAAGTGAACTTGCCCAACAAAATCATGCTTACAATATACATTAACTTTAAAGAACCTAACTAGAGAATTTTAAGGTTTAGAGGATTTCCTTAGGAAAGAAAAGAAATTAAGAGGAGAAGAGGGAGGGACAAGGTTGCTGGAGTGCACGCCGGTGGCATCGCCGGCGTCCTAGCGTCGGCAGCGGTCGTCGTCGGCCGAGACAGGGAGGGGGACGAAGGGCAAAAGTACCGGGAGGAGGGAGAAGGCAAGAAAGGGAGAGGGGTTTTGAGGGAATTGTTGAATCTGATTTAAAATTGAAAAAAAGGAGTATGTTATAATATCCCCTACTTAAAAAGGGTGGCCCAAATTCACAAGCTTATTGGGCTGTCAAGCATAAAAGAAACACAAAAATTCCTCCCTTTTAACCTTACCAATAACTTGGGTTCTCGAATAAAATTCTACGAGACTAAATCATGCGAGATTTCTACTTTCATGAGTACTTTAATCTTCTGATAACAATAAATTCGAAATAGAATTTTCAGACAAAAGGTCTGAATACTATAGTTTACTAGGAAGGATCGGTAATACTACTTGAGAGACACCTATTAAAATTTACTATGATGGAGAGTCGGTGGCCGACACCCTGTTCAAGCCCTGCAAAACACACAGTTAGGTGAATTGAAATGCGTGACTTTGGTTAATTAACTTGATTAATATCTTAATTACACAGTATTAGGGTCTAATTAATTCTGGGTTACTACATCCTACCCCTAGGAAAACGTTAAACAGTGACTTTTACTTGCTAAAAGCCTAGTGGCTTTTAACCCATTTTATTCTTCTTGTTGTCTTCAGTTTTGGCCTTGGTGGGTTTTTACCCGATGCAAAATCCGATGTCTACAACCTTTGAGGATATGTGAGGTCCTCGCAGATATCTATCTAGCCTAGTTAGATCACAATACCAATCCCTAAAGACACTCGGGAGCCCCGCAGTGACTAGAGAGTATCATTAGTGTATGGATCCTCGCAAATCTAATGATCCGACGGTCCTTGTGCATCCTTCGGCCACTAGTGTAAGACCTAGATTTTTAACCACGGGTTAACTTGCATAATTAGGAATTTTTAATTGACTAGTGCTAATTATGTGATTTATATTTTATTTATGTGATTTTTATGTTTCAATAGGTATAACTAGTATTAGTTTAATAAAAGGAAGTTAGATCTTTATCGCAGTAGGTGGTAATATAAAAGTATTAGTAACCTTATAATAAGGATTAAGAGCATTAGTATTAATATTATTGTTATATTAGTATGGTTAGGAGGGGAGGGGGAGTAGTACGTATGTTGCTAAGCAAAAAGGGAATCAAGAGTAAAAAGGGGGAAAAGGAACCAGGGGGCTTATTAATAGGAAAGAGTGGAAAGAGAAAATAAAGAAAAGAGTGTGAAAAGGAAGAAAATGGGTGGGTTTGTTTTCGAAGAAGCAGAACCTCCATCTTTTTCAATATTATCTTCTTCTTTCTTGTTTCTTACTCCTCATCTCTTTACTCAAACCTCCATTAAAATAAGAACAAGAGAGGTGAGCCACTCAACCCTCCACCGTCATCTCCTCCAATAGGTAAACTCCATCTCCTTCCCATGTCTACATGTCATCTTTTTCTTCCTCCTCTTCAAATTCAGTTGATATATATATGACTATAGAGACATGCCCAGAAAGGAGAAATTGGGCAAAGGGAAAAATATCAGTGTTGATCCTAATCTCAACTCCAATAGACTGTAGAAAACCAAGTTTTGGGAAAAAAGGGATGTATAGTGTGAGTCCAAAAATCAGGTTGTAAGCAGTGAGGTAATTTAATCTCTTCTCAATCTCTACTTTTAGGTTTTTGCCTATAAATAGGATTGAATCGAACTAATAATTGGCCATGATAGAGCTGGAAGTGGAAAGCTCTAAGTAGTTGTAGTGGTAGGAAGCAACAAGAGAGCAAGCGGTAGTAGCGCCGGAGTTGGGTCCTCTGCAGTAACTCAAGTGGGTATTTCTAAACCTTACTTTTAATTTTCTAAACTCATTTATTCAATCTTAGATACTATTTTGTTAGGTACTGAGTTTAATATAAAATTTTGAGGTTATGGCTGAATTGAGAGTCTTTATAGTTAAAAGCATACATATGTTCAGGAAGATGGGAAGTTAGTGACTAGAGGCTGATTTCGGAATCTTAGAAAATTTTGACTACTTTTGGGTATGTGATTAGCCTTTTTAGAATGATAAATTGTGCGATGAACAAAGTTAGCCTTTGTTTTTTAAAAGATACTTGAAATTGGATGGAGAGATACAACAAAGCCCTCAAATGTCTATTGGAGTTAATTTTTGATATCAAACTGAACTTTTGAGGTCAATAGTTTAATTGTTATTGACATGAGGATCAAAAGTGTGAATGCCAATTATTGGAGCCCGAGGCCAAAAAGGAAGTGCACTCAGCATGGTTGGATATCAATTATTCTTCTTGAGTTTATAAAGTAACTATTAAGATCCAAATACCAAATAGAGGATTAATTATGTGTATTGCTTCCAATTATGTGGAATTAGTCGTGCTTTAAACCCGCTCGAGTTGTTTTGACTCAAAAGGGGGCGTATAATGCACTAGTTAAGCTTGTTCTCCTATTTAAAGTAAGTATAACCTTGGTTTAGAAGTTTTCAAGTTGGAAAAATAATTTATCAATAAGAATCTTGTATCCAAAGTTGAATTTCCTAGTATGTATAAACCAAAAAAGGTTTCAAGTGAGTTACTACCTTTAACAAAAGGAAGTTTAAAAGGTCAAGCATGTAATTATCGGGCTTCGAACTGGGAGGCGATAGTGCTCTCATTTCGGCAAGTTGTCTATCCCAAGTAGTGGATAGAAGCCCACAGGCCCCGGGTAACTAATGATCGATCAAGGGCAAGTTGGCCCAAAGGTTTAGTGCTAAAAGAATACCATAGCTCTCTAAGTGATAATTATGTTATTGTTGAATAAGCATCTCTCAATTATAGGCAGTAAGTTGTAAAATGGGTTGCCTTGGAAATAGAAAATTTCCTTTTGAACTGTATTTAGAAAAGTGTTTAAATAGAACTAAATGCTCTTCTCGTTTGACAAGATTAAAGGTTCTTCTCTTTTTCAAGTTCCTTTGGGACAAGAAGAAAAGAAATGATCTTATAAAAGTTTTGATTTAATTCCTATTCCTCCCTATTTGAGGAGCTGGTGTTGTAAAACGGGACGTAAGTTAATTTAAATGCAGTTACTAATTTCCCTGTTGGTCAAGAACCTCACTTGTTGGGGAGTTGAGTTTGAAAATGAACAAGAGTATTATTATTATTATTATTATTATTATTATTATTATTATTATTATTATTATTATTATTATTATTCTTATTCTTATTTTTCTTTTCTTCTCTCTTTTCGTGTTTATGTTGAATATTGTGTGGCTAGTGATCAAGTTAACCCTTCTTTGGAAACCCAAATTTACTTATTGGTTTATGTGTGCGGTTCTATGATGGAAAATCCTTTCATACACCGAGGATGTTATCTGTTTTAACTATATATGTCCATTTTGAGATAATATGTTAGTTATGATTGCATTGATTTTGTTGGGAAAAGAATTATTCACTGGGCATATGGTTGCTCATCCCCCCTTTCTTCCTATTGTTTTTTTAGGTCCAGACTAAGGAAAGAAGGTATCTGTTGAGGTGGTTCTATTTTGTGGGCTAGAGTGATGTAGTTTCCCTTTTACAGTTTGCATGTACATAGTTGTGCGCCATCATGTAGATAACCTTTGTAAATATGTATGTGATCAATGTTCAGTTGTGTTAGGAGTGGTTGGGCGGTTGTGGAACTCTTGGGGGTGTGGCACGGGCGAGTAGCCTTTATATAAAATGTTTGAGTTTGCATGATAAAATTTGGGATTGGCCATTTTACACACCGAACCCTGCCGAATTTTTCTCAGACTTCAAAAATAAAGAGAAAGAAAATAGAACCTGTAGTTACCTTTGTTTAGCCTCAGGGTTCTTAATAGGAATCTTGGCGGGTGTAATACTCCTAGACGGGGTAGGGGTGTTACATTTAGGTGGTATTAGAGCAAGGTTACTTAAGATTTTCATCCTAGGGAAACCAAACTATAGGTGGTGCATCCATTCTTGCATGCTATGTGAATTATATGCAAACTATATGGAACTATGGTAAATACTCGTTCTAAATGATTAATTGAGTTCTTACTTAGCTCTTGGATATTTTTTTAGGATGGTGTCTATCTCGAGTAACTTTGAGTATTTGCCGTTTTGGTTGGCTACATGGAATGGTGTGATATACTGGTAATGCATTGAGTTACAAAATAAATGGGGATGTGAGGTAGTAACTGCACAGTTTCGGGTTCGATAATTCATATGGAAATTACCCTTGTCCGGAAGATGGGTTGAGGTATCTAGATTGTTAAGAAGGAGTCTACCGTTTAAGGGATTTACCCCCCTTTACTTATAAGAGTTTGTTGGAGTTTTTATACAAAGTAGAGCCTGCACTAGGTCCATTAGTAATGGGTATAGACCCAAAGGAGAGGCAAAATACTGCAGATGAATGGGTAGCCGGTTTTTTGACAATGATGAATTACTAAAAGGGTATGCAAGAAGGTCATCGTTGGAAAAATATGAAATGAGGAAATTTATTAGTGAAAGTGCACAAGCAGAAAAGTACAAGAGAATAGGTATATTTTGGGCTAATTGGGTGAAAAATTACGGGACATTTTATCCATTGGGATGGCAAGAGATTTGGGTTAGAATGAAGGAACTAGTGGAAACAAGGCGCTACGTAGAACATACCCCGGTACTTGAGATGCCTATGTTGTTGAGAACGGAAGACCCAAGCTCAGAGGAATCAGATGTAGGAAGTTTCGTGCCTCAAGCTAGCTCCTCTAATGGAGGATAACAGCTTGGCCCTTTGGGTGTATGTCATAGTTAGAATAGTGTGATGTGTGTTTGTTGTTGTTGGTTAGAATAAAGGGTGACATCTTATGTAATAAGGAGTACTAAGTGACCCACATCATGAAGATAAGAGGTATGAAGTTCTAAGTGCTAGATGGTTGTATATAATAGTAGATAGCTGTAAATCTATGTGAATATTTGTGTATATGTATTTATGTGTTCTATATAGCTGGTGTAGTTCTATTGTTATTCTTACTTTAAATTAACTTTGAATAACCACTAACTGAGTAATACAAAAATAGATGACGCCTCGTCGGTTCATTGTAGTTAATACTCCACCACCCCTTGTGCTGACAGCCCTCCAACTAATATGTCAGTTTAATCAACTTTCACCCCCAAAGTTTAGGGGAAGTGCAGATCCCCTAGTTTCTGAAGAATGGTTAAGGAAAATGGAAAATTTGTTTGAAATAATGGAATGCCCTGAAAGGTTTAAGGTGGAACTAGCCACACATCAATTTAAAAGAGATGCTGAATTCTGGTGGCAAACTATTAAGCCTAGAGAAGGGGAACCTCCTTTGAGATGGGATCAGTTCATATTGCTTAGAAATACCAAGTATTACCCCGATGATATTAAATGGGCTAAAGAACAAGAATTTCTCCAATGTCACCAACGCCCCAATAAGGGTGCAATGGAGTATATGGCTAGATTTAATGAGTTGAGTCGCTTTGCCCCTATGCAAGTCGCAACAGAAGGAATGAAAATTAGTCGCTTTGAGCATGGTTTAAGCCTTGATATTCAATCTTGCCTAGCAGGAGAAGTTTTTACTAGTCTTCAAGAACTTTATCAACGAGCGGTGAAGGCATCCCGCATTGTTAACGAAAAAAAGAAGGAAGACACTAAGAGAGGTCCCAATAGAAGAGGATTTGAAGCCAGTGGGTCACAAACTCAAGGAGGACCTTCTAACAAAAAGTTTAGGCCGGGAGGAGGGGCCAGCTATAAGGAGCCAACCCAATCGTAATCAAAAAGCTCCGAGATGCCAGCAACGTCGTTTCCATCACTTTGGACCCTGTCGAGGAGTGCGGGGCCAATGCTTTGGATGTGGTGAGTTCGGTCACTTTATCAACCAATGCCCCAAGACTATAGGGACTAATCAAGGGGTCGATATAGGAAAAGGCCAAGGACAAACCCAAGTTCAAGCACAAGCCTAGAGGAGTCAACGCTCTAACCTTTCTCAACCAAATCGACCTCAGGCAAGAAACAACCAGCAAGGTAAGAAACCTCAATCAGCAGGTCGGGTTTTTTGTCTAGAAGGAGAAGAAGGTGAAGAAGTCAATAATGTGGTGTGAGGTACGTTTCTTCTCAACAACATCTATGTTTGTGCACTGTTTGATTCTGGTGCCACTCATTCCTTTGTGAATCGTGCTTTGGCAAAGAAACTTGCTTGTGTACTTGAAGAAATGAATATACAGTTATGTGTAAGTACTCCCTTAGGTTCAGTTTGGAAAACTGATGTTGTATTTCGGAATTGCTCAATAGTGATGAATGGAAGAACCTTATGGGTTGATCTGATCCAATTGAATATTGAGGGATTTGATGTTATTTTAGGTATGGACTGGTTGAACAAGTATCGGCTAACCATAGATTGTGGTACGAAAATAATATCTCTTTCTACCCTTGAAAGAGAGAGATTTGAGATAAGAGGCAGTACTTTTCGCAAGACAATACCTATCTTATCTTCTACGAGAGCGGTTAAGTCATTGAAATGAGGGTGTGTGGATTACCTAGGTGCTACATAGGTGGCAGAACCCGTAGAACCTAATTTAAGCTCTATTTCAGTGGTATATGAATACCCAAAGGTGTTTCAAGAAGTTCTATGTTTGCCCCCAGATCGAGAGATTGAGTTCTCAATTGATCTTTTACCAGGAATGACTCCTATTTCTAAAGCTCCTTATCGTATGGCTCCTGCAGAGTTATCTGAACTGAAAGTTCAATTAAAAGAATTACTTGATAAAGGTCTTAACCAACCTAGTGTTTCACCTTAGGGAGCTCCCATGCTCTTTGTGAAAAAAAAAGATGGAAGTTTGAGGTTATGTATATATTACCGTGAATTGAATTGAGTGACCGTTAAGAATAAATATCCTCTTCCTAGAATAGATGACCTCTTTGATCAGTTGGCAGGGTCATCGGTATTTTCTAAGATCGATTTAAGGTCAAGTTACCATCAACTCAAAGTTAAGAAGAAGGATGCGCCAAAGACGACGTTTAGAACTAGGCATGTTCACTACGAGTTTTTGGTATTGCCTTTTGAACTTATAAATGCTCCCACAAATTTTATGGATCTTATGAATCGGGTATTTAAACCCTATTTGGACAAGTTTGTCGTAATCTTTATTGATGATATTATGATATATTCTAAAACAAGGGCGGAGCATAATGAGCATTTGAGATTGGTACTGAGTACTTTGGAGACAAATGAATAGTATGCTAAGCTTAAGAAATTTGAATTTTGGTTAGAGACTATTCAATTTCTAGGTCATGTAGTGTCCAAAGAAGGAATCTCAGTTGATCCTACAAAGGTAAAGGCCATTGTAGAATGGAATAGACCGACTACGGTGACCGAAGTACGTAGCTTCTTAGGAATTACAGGATACTATCGCAGATTTATAGAAGGATTCTCAAAGTTAGTTTTACCAATTACCAGAGTGCTTCACAAGGACAAGAAATTTGAATGGAATCAGGATTGTGAGGATAGTTTTCAAGAGTTAAAAAGGAGATTGGTGTCCGCCCCAGCCTTAACCATTCCGGAAGGAATTAACCGAGGGATTTGTGATTTATAGTGATGCATTCAAAAAGGGCTTGGGATGTGCGTTGATGCATAAAGGCAAAGTTACCGCTTATGCCTCACGACAATTAAAACCCTATGAGGAGAACTATCCAACTCATGA
Organism: Portulaca oleracea; assembly: GCA_029582165.1. Classification (NCBI taxonomy): domain Eukaryota; kingdom Viridiplantae; phylum Streptophyta; class Magnoliopsida; order Caryophyllales; family Portulacaceae; genus Portulaca; species Portulaca oleracea. The sequence goes on along the minus strand of CM055868.1, from coordinate 28,716,362 downwards.
CTTAGAGTTGGCTGCAGTGATATTTGCTTTGAAGATATGGACATTATCTTAATGGAGTGAGATGTGAGATATATACAGATCATAAGAGTCTTAAATATATCTTCACTCAGAATGAGTTGAACATGAGACAAAGGAGATGGCTTGAGCTCTTAAAAGATTATGATGTGGAAATCAAATACCATCTTGGGAAAGCTAATGTAGTGGCTGATGCATTAAGTAGAAAAGGACCCAGATTAACCTCTCTTATTACCCAAGAGAAAAGGCTCCTGAGGAAGCTAGATGAGCAGCAAATAGAAGTTATTCAGTCAGGAAATGAAGGATTCTTGACAGCACTCCAAGTCACATCTCCTCTAATTGACCGAATTAAGGAGCATCAAGTGGAAGACCCAAAGTTAGTAAGAATCAAGGATGAAGTAAAAAGAGGTCGAATGAAGGATATTTCCTTTTTAGAAGACATTCTATGGTTTAAGGAAAGATTGTGTGTACCCAATGTGCAAGAATTAAAGAAGGAAGTGATGAAAGAAGCTCAAAATTCCACTTTCACCACCCACCCCGGAAGTACAAAGATGTATCGTGATGTGAAGAATTACTTTTGGTGGAATGGTATGAAAAAGGATATAGCACAATCTGTGGCTCGATGCCTAACCTGTCAAAGGGTTAAAACGGAGCACCAAAAGCCTGGAGGGTCAATTATGCCCTTACCAATACCGCTATGGAAATGGGAACACATCACAATGGATTTTATCATTGGATTACCCAGAACTACAAAGCTAGATGACAGTGTTTGGGTGATTGTTGACAAGCTAACCAAATCAGCTCATTTTCTTGCCGTTAAGACCTCATATATAGTAAAACGTTTGGCTGACACCTACATCAGAGAAATAGTGAGACTACATGGTGTTCCCCTCAGTTTAGTATCAGATCGAGACACTAAATTCGTCTCCAAATTTTGGCAAGGATTTCAAGAGGTTATGGGTACGAAATTAAACATAAGTACAACCTTTCATCCCCAAACGGATTGTCAATCTAAAAGAACCATACAAAAATTGGAAGATATGTTAAGAGCCTGCTGTAGACATCGGATTTTGAACCAGGGCAAGTGTACAAATCAAGTATAACAAGAAAAGAGGCTAGCATGAAAGAGAATCCAAAGGGCCTTCCTCAATCAAAAGCTACCGGGCCAACCAACCACAAAAAGCCTTCATTTTCCACCCTTTCCACAGACATATGCCGACCATTTCGAATCCCATTTTTTCCACAAGCCTTTTTGGCCCCATTTCTTTTGATGAGAGTAAAGTACACATCATACGCTTTCCAACGCTTTTTGAATTGCCTCAATCGGAGTTCGGATGAAAGAATTATGGTCATTCGAAGTTGCACTTAGCCAGTTTTAAAAACCAGGCGAGTTTTAACATTTTCTAGGCCTAGAAATCTGGCCCAGAAGTGTGCCCCGGCCCAGGAGTCTCAAAACCCGCCTAGGTTTTGAGAAGAAGAGCGGAACGACGTCGTTTGTCTTTACGTTACTGATCCGTGTGCTAATAATATCAAAACCCGCCTAGGTTTTGGTCCTTGGATGACTTGATTTGTGGGATATGATCCCTCCATTTCCCTCCAAATCTCTCACTCCCTTCACCTATAAATACCCCCTCCATTTCACCCTCATTTCACCAACGACCATCATCAAATACCCCCTCCATATCAAATTTCATCATCAATAACTCTCATCAACTACTTCCATCTGATATTCTTACTCTACTCTAATTTTCCGCCATATTATATTTCCATTCTCTCAAATTCTCATCATCTCCTATCATTATTCTATTCTCCTATCATCAACAATTCTCCACATTCTACTTCCATTATATTATACTTCCATCTCATCCACATCCACCTCTAATCCTCTCATAATCACCCTCATCACCACCACATAATCATCCACATACCGCTTTTTCTTCACTACCCACATCATCTCATCCGGGCTTCAAGTCAAGGGGCAACTCAAGGGATCAAATTCATCAATCCTACAACCTTAAGCAAGGTTCGATTTCTTGGTTTACATAATTGTAATTAACTATGTAATTCTTTCTTTAATTCCGTGCTTGTACATTTAGTAAAATGAAAATCGCATTGTTTTATATTGCATGTTTCGAATAATAATTTCGCGAAATTAATCAATCTTCTCCCTGCTCATTTTCTTTTTCAATATTGATTTTCGTAACCTTACCCCCGAGAGAAATGGGCTAGAAAATGATAAAACCTAGGCGGATTTTATCATTTTCAACCCAATTTCTCTTTGGGCCGAGGGGACCAGTGGCCCTGCCTGGAATCTGCTAAAACCTAGGCGGGTTTTAGCAGATTTCAGTGGCCCGCTTGTTTTCTCTTGGGCTTGGATTTTTTAAGTGGCCGGGATTAAATTATTATTAAATTAATTTTTGTAATTACAGATAATTTAAATAATAATAAATGGGTTTATAAATAATTAAAGTTTCATCACCCCGAAAACGAATTTCGGAAATTAAAAATATCCTTATTTAAGGATTATGCAACCTTAGTCGGCTCCCGATCACATAAGTAGCGCATCCGAATACATTTCCCCGAACGGGAATTTTTCCGGGTCCTACAGATTGGCGACTCCACTAGGGACTTAAACTTAAAAAGAGGGTAAAATTTGAAAAAAATCAAATTGATTTGAAAGTGTAAAAGGGAGAAGTTAATTTATTTCGCGACTTTATCATTCTTTTAGGCATCCCTTGCATACCGGGCCACTAATCGAGTCTTTTGACACGTTAGCACAAAGGCGACGGTTTAAGTTACTTAGGATTTCCCTTGAGAGCGGGAGGCCACTACTATGGGGATGAACTCTACATCTCTAAGCATTTGGTCACTCCTCTTCTGGTGTCAGACTCCAAGAGCTTCCTTGAAGTCCTTTGAGAAATACCTCAACTGCTTACCTTATGGTATCAAGAACCGGGACGAAGGCATGCGGTAGACTATATAACCCAACCAGAAAAGTCCATAATATTAGATCCTTGGTTTAGGGTACCCTTTCATGTGTATGCTATGTGCTATGTGTATCCCTTCCCCTTTTCTTGTCCTTTTGTAAAGAGTCGACCCTAGTTTTGAGGTTTTGTTCTAGTCCATATAAAATTCATTGGGTTGAGAAAATGATTATTTATTAATTGATATAATTAACTCAAAGGCATTATGGTTAGCCCAAGTGGAAGGGCTCATTTATGTTTGAAAGTTGATTATCTTAATTAATAAATAAAAATTGACTCACCTTTGATGATATTATATGGCCCTTTATGAAATTATCTCAACAAAGGTCCAAAAAAATTAATTAAAGGTCCAACAAAGTTAATGCATAGTGTCTTAGACTCCATAATAGTCACTAGGCTTGAGTAAAATTCATCGATTTAATTAATAAATCCATCACATTTATGGCCGGCCGTTATTAGGCCCAACCATATTGGATTTGTCAATTAAGCTCATAAATTAATTATGCTCGCTTATTTTGACTTTATCCAGTCCTTTACAACATCCTTTTTCCCCGAGTAAAAAAAAGCAGCGTAAAAAAAGAGGAAAAGGTTAAAAAAAAGGTCGTCGGTCTTGTCGAGTATTATTCTAGCCTGCATAATAGCCTATATGGTTTGAGCTGTCTAAGCTGTTGGGCCAAGTTACGGATTCTCCTTAAAACGGTGGGTTTGTGGATTGGGTCCATCCGAATTGAGAAACACTGACTTGTATCTTTCAACTTATGTCGACTCGCTATATTTGAATTTATCTGGCCCTTTATAATGCTCTTGTTGTAAAAAGTGTTGTTTCCTGAGTCTAGGTGTCTTACAATAGTCTTAGATGAGTCTTAGTGTTGAAGTCTGCATGTAAATGTCTTTCAGCCTTTAGAAAGTCTCTTGCAACGTCATGTCATATTTGAGTCTTTTCTTAAGTCAATAAGTGTGTTTTGTTTTTGAAAGTCTAAACCCGGGTCATGGGTGAGTCTTTGGTCTAGGTCATAAGTGAGTTTTTTTCCTGGGTTAATGAGTGTTTGTCTCTTTTAGAAAGTCCAGTGTAAACCCAGCTCATGGGCGAGTCTTTGTTTTAGAGTCAGGATGTGAGTGTCTTCTTCTTTAGAAAGTATCATATAAGGTTTAGGATGAGTCTTCGTGCTAGTGTCTGCATGTAAGTGTCTTGCATTCATTAGAAAGCATCATATAAGGTTAGGATGGGTCTTTGTGTTAGTGTCTGCATGCAAGTGTTTTGCATTCTTTAGGAGGTCTTATACAGGTTCGTAGGGCATGTTAACCCATGCCATGGGTGAGTCCTTTTCCAGAGTCAACATATGAATGTCCTGCATTATAGAAGTCTCCTATAGGGTATACGTCATGCAAACCCATGTCATGGGTGAGTCGTTATGTCTTTTTCTTGAGTTAGCATGCAAGCATTCGTCGTTCTTTACAGAGTCTCATATAGGTTCATAGGTCATGAAAACCCATGTCATGAACAAGTCTGTGTCTAGAGTCATCATGTAAATATCCCTCTTTTATTAAGAAGTCTAGTGTAAACCTATGTCATGGGTGAGTCTTTTCTCGTGTTGACATATCATGTGAGTGTCTTTCTTTTTAGGAAGTCTAATGAAAACCCGTGTCATAAGTTAGGTTTTCCGGGTCAACATATAGGCGCTTGCACTTTAGGAGGTCTCATACAGAACATGTAGACCCATGTCGTGCGTAAGACTCTTCCTTGACTCGACATATAGAGGTTTTGTATCCTAGGAAGTCTTATATAGGTCAGTTAGCTCTTTTGAACACATGTTCTGGGTGAGTCTCTCCCGCGTCATCATATAGTCATTTTTTCATCTTAGGAGGTCCATATAAGTCGTTTAGGTCATGCATGCATTGGGATGAGTTTTGTTTTTTCATTTGTCCAGCGTCAGGGTCAAGCCTGACTTAACCATAAAGGGAATGTTTGGATGACGAGAATTTCTGCAACTACCATATATCCCTGGGAAACAACATGGAGAATTGTTAGACTTTGGATTCCCCATACGAGGACAAGGAGCGCACATCATCAAAGGAGCTTTAGAAGTAGCTATAGTCTTGGTTGTCAAGCATTTCATGCTAAGAGTCTTTTAGAGTCAGTTCTTCATTCATTTCTTTGCTCTTGTTGCTATGTGATCAAACATAATTTCGTGGTTGTGTTTTTTACTTGAGTTGAGAAGTTCTCTCATCTATCCATCATCCGTACAAACCAAGTCTGACAAATTTCATTTTCCCTTATCCCTCCATCTTTGTTGTGTACCTCGTTCCCGTCTTTTATTTTATCGAATCCAGGGTTTGATTAAAAAAAATAATAATGAAAAATGAGAAAAAAAGAGAGAAGCTAGTCTGCACTCATCAAGCAGGCTGGGAAAAAGGAGAGAAGACCAAAATCATCAGTCTCTTGAAAATGGACATCTGTATTCTCCTAGACCAGCAGCTTAACCAAATATGTCGAGGACAGGGGGCTTGAACCCAACCTTCATTTCACCACCCATATTACCGTCATCGTTTCATCCAATCCTGATTTACCACCTACCACTCACATCTTTGACCTCTCCATCAAACCTCAACCCTTTTCAAACCCATAACCCAATCCAAAAGGTGTTCTATGACCAAATGAGAATAAGAGTCAACCCATGAAGAAGGAGTTTGAAGAAAAAAAAACCTTAGCCTTGACTAACCTGGTCATTCTCCTCATGATCAATCCATATCTACCCCAAACACAAAAGGTGTGTTGAAACTAATGTCATCAGAAAGGCAAACAGGAGTCAGTCCCATGAAGAAGAAAGTCGAAAAAAGAGAAGAAAGCAAAAGAAAAAAAAAGAAGCAAAAAAAACAAAAAAAGAGTGAAAAGTGAAAGCGAAAAAAAAAAGCCAGAAAAATGGAGTTCAAAAAAAAGAAAAGGAAGTTGAGAGGGAAATGAAACAAGAAAAAGGAAGAAAAAAAAAGTTGAGATGAAAATAAGAAGTGAGAACGCGAAAATAAGAGTCATGCACACCTCAGAAAATCTCGTCTCAAACCTACACCTCATCATCCATACACCTCAGCCTTCTATAACCTTCACAAACCTTTTATCCATCCATAACCTGCATATGAACCCTCAAACCTTCATAACCGTTAAGCCTTCCTCGAGGCACTATCCATCAAAATTGCGCTAAAGAACTACGACTGGCCTGATTCAACCTTGGATACGTAGGAAAACCCCTTTGAGCCCGACCGCTACAAGGAGCATCCTTTGTCCTCAAAATGTTGGTCTTTGAGAGAAGAAAAATAAAATAATAAGAGAGGCTAGCTTGGAATCCCAGGCTAGGAAAAAGGAGAGTGAGAGAATAAGAGAGGCTAGCCTGAAAACCAGTCAGGGCAGGTTAGGCAAAAGGAGAGGAAACCCTGGATTCTATCTTTCATCATCTTCAACCCTCCATCTTCCTTCCATTAGACTTGGACATCATTCCATAACCATTTCCCAAGAGATGATGTCGTACATCATTTGACCATCTCTTCAAGACACGATCATTCTTAAGTGTCTCCCTATCTCATTCATCAATAAACTCTCATCTACAATCCCTTTCAAACCTTTCTCAAGAGATGATGTCTATTCCATTTGACCATCTCTTCTCCCCTTCAAGACACGATCTTTCTTAAGTGTCTCCACATCCCATTCATTAATAAACCTTTGTCAACCATCTCCTTCACCAAGCACCTTCCAACATTTTCCAACCCTTTCCCCTCACGTCACCTTTGAGGACCTTTCAGCTTAGTGATTAATACAAGTATGAGGCTTTGTGTGGCTTACTTCTCAGCAAGAGCGAAAGCCGTTCACATCAGATCAACGACTAACTAGCAACCACATGATCTTAAACAGACTTAGAAACAAGCTACTCTAAACTGGGGGCTCGCGCTACCTGTGTGACATCGTTCAAGACATTTATCGAAAATAGCATCAAAGAGGGACACTTACTCCCTATCCTACAAGGTCCTGCATCTTCAATCTCATAGACGTCCTAATAGTGGTCTCATCAAGAAAAAAAAAAAGAAGGAAAAAAAAGAAATAAAAGAAAGAAAAAGAAAAAAAAAAGGGAAAAGAGGGGCTAACTTGAAAACCCTTTGGGAAAGTTAGGCAAAAGGAGAGATTGAGACTCACTACTAAGGACTATGCCTCCTCCTATTCTATGGTCCCCATGCATCATCTCGTCAATCCATATCGGAACTGGGGGCTTGTAAATCTCCAAGGTGCTCTCCAAAGCAGGACAATGTCATCAAGAGTCTACGCCAAACCGGTGGCTCGTCATACATCAACACACATTTGCAAGCAATCATGGCCAAGAAACGCATCCTTCAGGCCTGTTGCCTCCATCATTGTTCCCTGTCCCATGGATCGAAACATTACTCATCCTAAATTTTCTTGAAATTCCCCACTAGTGGCCTTGATCTTTAGAAAGCATTGTCTTAGGGAGTCATGGTTTTAGGAAAGCATTGTCTTAGAAAATCATTGTCCAAGAAAATCATTGTCTAAAACTAGAGTCGGGAGGTTATCTGCATGCATTGCATGTTTAGATGTATAAAAGCATCATGTTTGTATCAGGTCTAGGCATAATAGGTTTGCATTGCATCTATAAGTCGTGTCAGAGTCACATTGAGTCAGTCTATTGTGCATTGAGTCAGTTTGTCATGCATCAACTCAGTCTGTCAGGCATTGAGTCAGTCTGTCAGGCATCAAGTCAATATGTCATGCATTGAGTCAGTCTATTGGGCATTAAGTTAGTCTGTCATGTATCGAGTCAGTTTGTCATGCATCAAGTCAGTCTGTCATGTATCGAGTCAGTTTGTCGTACATAAAGTCGATAGTCGCGCATAAATGCATGAGTGCATGAAGGCTTGTGTCAAAAACAAAACAAAAATTGCATTGCTTGTGCAAGAGTTTAGTATACTAGTTGCATGCATACCCGCATATCTGAAAATAAAAAAAAAAAAAAAAGAGAAAGAAGAAGAAGCAAGGAAGTGCTACATCGTTGCTCTAGAACGCAACGCTGGGGGCTGTTTAAGCCCATACGCTATCAGACCGGTCGACATGGTTTCCAATCACTAAGAGCAAGATTAGAGTAAGACTCTAATCCAACTCTTGCTGGACAAATTAGCATTTAGTCAAGTCATGCATCATCAGCCAGACACGAATGGTACATGTCCGACACGAAGGACATAATCTTCACTTGACTAATACGGATCAACGACAGGGAAAATTCAAGAATCCATTCCCCACAGTGAAATTTTAGGCGCCATCTTCAAACATCGGGAAAGTCAGATCCGCCTCGAGAAAATCCATTAGGCATCACAACCAACATCGGAAAAATCTGATCCCCCTCGGGAAGATCCGTTGGGCACCATCAATTGCCTCGGGGAAAATCAGTTGGGCATCGTCATACATCGGCCAGACAGGTAATTCTCTATATCTCCAACCATTGTTCAAAATGATCTGACATTCCGCTTTGGTTTCTGTGCAGGGAGTCGTCTTAGACATCAGGTCGCCGCTAAAAGGGACCACCTTCATCCAGCTGCTGCATAAAAAGTCGCCAGCTCACAGGTCGTTGACAAAGGGACCACCACCATCCAGCTACCGCACAAAAGGTCGCTGTCATCACCCAGGGCCATCGACAGAATTTCGATGCAGTCCCAATCTTGAGCCATCGACATCGCGCCCGGTGAAGTCTCAATTTCCGAGCCATTGGCATCGAGCCCGATGAAGTCTCGACCCCCAAGGCCATCAGCAGCGCGTCTGGTGAAGTCCTTCGGCATCGAAAATGCCAATCATCATCATCACCCAGGGTCATCGGCAGAGTTTCGATGCAATCCCAATCCTGAGCCATCGGCATCGCGCCCGGTGAAGTATCAATCTGCGAGCCATCGGCATCGTGCCCGATGAACTCTCGACCCAAGACCATCAGCAGTGCGTCTGGTGAACTCCTTCGACATTGAAAATGCCAACCATCATTAACCTACACCGAGAAAGACTGGAACCGACACCGGGAAAGACTGGAACCGACACCTCCATGGACCATCGCCATCATGTCCGATAACAAGTAAGTTATCATTCTTGCCCGAGATCAACATCGACTCATCAAAGTTCAGGTAGAGGATCATTCTTGCTCGAGATCATCCCCAAAGTGGCGCATGCCGCCCATAACTACCACATAGGACGAAGCTTCCAAGTGTCAACCCACACCTACATGTAAGGCGTCATTCTCGCCCGAGATCAACATCAACTCGTCATTGGTCAGGTAGAGCATCATTCTTGCTCGAGATCATCCCCAAAGGGGCGCATGCCGCCCACAACTACGACACAGGACGAAGCTTCCAAGTGTCAACCCACATCTTCAAGTAAGGCGTCATTCTCGCCTAAGATCAACATCGACTCATCAACGGCCAGGTAGAGCATCATTCTTGCTCGAGATCATCCCCAAAGAGGCGCATGCCGCCCACAAGTGCGACAGAGGACGAAGCTTCCAAGTGTCAATCCACACCTTCAAGTAAGGCGTCATTCTCGCCCAAGATCAACATCGACTCATCAACTGTCAGGTAGAGCATCATTCTTGTTCGAGATCATAAACAAAGAGGCGCATGCCGCCCACAACTGCGAAACAAGACGAAGCTTCCAAGTGTCAGCCCACCCTTTCAAGTAAGGTAGTCATCAAACGCCTGAGACCACTTTAAGTAGGGCGTCATTCTCGCTTGAGATCTGCAACGGCTCATCGACAGTCAAGTAGAGCATCATTCTTGATCGAGATCATCCTCAAAGAGGCGTATGCCGCCCGCAACTGCAATGTAGGACTCAGCTTCTAAGCATCACTACAGGCTTTGCAATCCAAAGTCATATCCTAAGACTACTTTGACCTTCATCCTATCCGGAATCAATCAAAGTGGGGGCTCTCTGTAAACACCGGATTTTGTACCGGGACAAGTGTACAAATAAAGCATAACAAGAAAAGAGGCTAGCATGAAAGAGAATCCAAAGGGCCTTCCTCAATCAAAAGCTACCGGGCCAACCCACCACGAAAAGCCTTCATTTTCAACCCTTTCCATAGACATATGCCCACCATTTCGAATCCCATTTTTTCCACAAGCCTTGTTGGCCCCATTTCTTTGATGAGAGTAAAGTACACATCATTAACGTTCCAACGCCTTTTGAATTGCCTCAGTCAGAGACTGGATGAAAGAGTTATGGTCGTTCGAAGTTGCACTTAGCCAGTTTTAAAAACCAGACGAGTTTTAACATTTTCCAGGCCCAGAAATCTGGCCTAGAAGTGCGCCCCGGCCCCCCAGGAGTCTCAAAACCCGCCTAGGTTTTGAGAAGAAGAGCGGAGCGACGTCGTTTGGCTCCACGTCGCTGATCCGTGTGCTAATAATATCAAAACCCGCCTAGGTTTTGAGGTAGTTAGCGCCAAAATCTGCATGCATGCAATTGATCCCTTGATCTTTGCCCCATGTGTTTGACTTCCCCTTGACCACCCAAATCCCGCCTAGGTTTTGGTCCTTGGATGACTTGATTTGTGGGATATGATCCCTCCATTTCCTTCCAAATCTCTCACTCCCTTCACCTATAAATACCCCCTCCATTTCACCCTCATTTCATCAACGACAATCATCAAAATACCCCCTCCATATCAACTTTCATCATCAATAACTCTCATCAACTACTACCATCTAATACTCTTACTCTACTCTAATTTTCCACCATATTATACTTCCGTTCTCTCAAATTCTCATCATCTCCTATCATTATTCTCTTCTCCTATCATCAACAATTCCCAACATTCTACTTCCATCATATTATACTTCCATCTCATCATCCACATCCACCTCTAATTCTCTCATAATCACCCTCATCACCACCACATAATCATCCATATACCGCTTTTTCTACACCACCCACATCATCTTATCCGGGCTTCAAGTCAAGGGGCAACTCAAGGTATCAAATTCATCAATCCTACCTCCTTAAGCAAGGTTTGATTTCTTGATTTACATTATTGAAATTAATCATGTAATTCTTTCTTTAATTCCATGCTTGTACATTTAGTAAAATGAAAACCACATTGTTTTATATTGCATGTTTCGAATAATAATTTCGCGAATTTAATCAAACTTCTCCCTGCTCATTTTCTTTTTCAATATTGATTTTAGTAGAGTCTGTTTTTATAACAGGCGGATTTGAGAATTCTTATAACTCTCGAATTCGTAACCATACCCCTGAATCTAGAAATCGGGTTCGTAGACCGAGTCTTTCTTTTCTTATTTTACGGTTTGTCGATTTTCTTAAATCGGCTGGCCACTCTTTTACAATTCATAAATTCGTTTAATTGTTTAAAATATTCGTTTATGCATAAAATAATTTATGAAAATAATTTAATCCACGTCCAATATTTATCCAAGGAGGGTCCCGAGAGAAATGGGCCAGAAAATGATAAAACCTAGGCGGGTTTTATCATTTTCAACCCAATTTCTCTTTGGGCCGAGGAGACCAGTGGCCCTGCCTGGAATCCGCTAAAACCTAGGTGGGTTTTAGTAGATTCCAGTGGCCTGCTTGCTTTCTCTTGGGCTTGGATTTTATAAGTTGGCCGGGATTAAATTATTGTTAAATTAATTTTAGTAATTACGCATAATTTAAATAATAAAAAACGGGTTTATAAATAAATAAAGTTTCATCACCCCGAAAACGAACTTCGAAAATTAAAAATATCCTTATTTAAGGATTAAGTAACCTTAGTCGGCTCTCGATCACATAAGTAGCGCATCCGAAAACAATTCCCCGAACAGGAATTTTTCCGGGTCCTACAGATTGGCGACTCCACTGGGGACTTAAACTTAAAAAGAGGGTAAAACTTCAAAAAAATCAAATTGATTTGAAAGTGTAAAAGGAAGAAGTTAATTTATTTTGTGACTTTATTATTCTTTGAGGCATCCCTTGCATACCGGGCCACTAATCGGGTCTTTTGACACGTTAGCACAAAGGCGACGGTTTAAGATACCTAGGATTTCCCTTGAGAGCGGGAGGCCACTACTATGATGAACTCTACATCTCTAAGCATTTGGTCGCTCCTCTCCCGGTGTCACACTCCAAGAGCTTCCTTGAAGTCCTTTGAGAAATACCCCAACTGCTTACCTTATGGTACGAAGAACCGGCGCGAAGGCATGCGGTAGGCTATATAACCCAACCAGAAAAGTCCATAAATTTAGAGCCTTGGTTTAGGGTACCCGTTCATGTGTATGCTATGTGCTATGTGTATCCCTTCCCCTTTTCTTGTCCTTTTGTAAAGAGTCGACCCTAGTTTTGAGGTTTTCTTCTAGTCCATATAAAATTCATTGGGTTGAGAAAATGATTATTTATTAATTGATATAATTAATTCAAAGGCATTATGGTTAGCCCAAGTGGAAGGGCCCAATGTTTGAAAGTTGATTATCTTCATTAATAGATAAAAATTGACTCACCTTTGATGATATTATATGGCCCTTTATGAAATTATCTCAACAAATGTCCAAAAAAAATTAATTAAAAGTCCAACAAAGTTAATGGATAGTGTCTTAGACTGCATATGAACCCTCAAACCTTCGTAACCGTTAAGCCTTCCTCGAGGCACTATCCATCAAAATTGCGCTAAAGAACTACGACTGACCTGATTCCACCTTGGATACGTAGAAAACCCCTTTGTGGCCCGACCGCTACAAGGAGCATCCTTTGTCCTCAAAATGTTGGTCTTTGAGAGAAGAAAAATAAATAATAAGAGAGGCTAGCTTGGAATCCCAGGCTAGGCAAAAGGAGAGTGAGAGAATAAGAGAGGCTAGCCTGAAAACCAGTCAGGGCAGGTTAGGCAAAAGGAGAGTGAGAGAATAAGAGAGGTTAGCTTAAAAACCCGTCAGGGCAGGTTAGGCAAAAGGAGAGGAAAACCTGGATTTTATTTTTCATCATCTTCAACCCTCCATCTTCCTTCCGTCAGACTTGGACATCATTCCATAACCATTTCCCAAGAGATGATGTCGTACCTTATTTGACCATCTCTTCAAGACACGATCATTCTTGAGTGTCTCCCTATCTCATTCATCAATAAACTCTCATCTACCATCCCTTTCAAACCTTTCTCAAGAGACGATGTCTATCCCATTTGACCATCTCTTCTCCCCTTCAAGACACAATCATTCTTAAGTGTCTCCACATCTCATTCATTAATAAACCTTTATCAACCATCTCCTTCACCAAGCATCTTCCAACCTTTTCGAACCCTTTCATCCCATGTCACCCTTTGAGGACTTTTCATCTCAGTCATTAATGCAAGTATGAGGCTCTGTGTGGCTTACTTCTCAGCAAGAGCGAAAGCCGTTCACATCAGATCAACGGCTAACTGGCAACCACATGATCTTAAACAAACTCAGAAACAAGCTACTCTAAACTGGGGGCTCGCGCTACCTGTGTGACATCGTTCAAGACATTTATCGAAAATAGCATCAAAGAGGGACACTTACTCCCTATCCTACAAGGTCTTGCATCTTCAATCTCATAGACGTCCTAATAGTGGTCTCATCAAGAAAAAAAAAATAAAAAGAGAAGAAAAAAAAGAAGAAAAAAAAAGACAAAGAAAAAAGTGAACTTTGATCTCCTTTACTTGATTGATAGGAAAGTTTCCACGGGCATTTTCTGACTCTTGAAAGAATGTGATTCAAAGAATTGACGGTAATCAAGGTGCCTACTCTTCCTAACGAGCCTGAAATGAAAATTGGATTCATGTAAGAGGAGAAAGATTTCCCACATTCTGGCCCCCGATCAATCACAGCCGCTTAGCAGCTACGTCACCTTTCGGGAAGCTCACAATCTGGACTTGATATCCGACCGTGAATACGAGCAATGCCGTCACCTATCTTGAAGTACTATTTCTGCATCTCCCTGACTTTTTTTTAAGGATATGGGAATCAAGGTGAAAGTCGTGGCCGTGTACGAACGATGGGTCGTCGGGTTCCAGAAGTCTCATGTTCGGAACGTGTGAGAGCTCGGCTTGGGGCCTAAGAAATGAATAGTTGCTTGGATTAACAGGTAGAGAAAGAATGAGACAAAACAACAGATTCATTCTTGAGTGAAACACTCCCATATCCCCACCGGATGAAACGAGAGCAGACTTCGCTCAATAAGGTACAACTATTCCATACTTCAAACAGAGAAAAGAGGGGCTAAATTGAAAACCCTTTGGGCAAGTTAGGCAAAAGGAAAGATTCAGACTCACTACTAAGGACTATGTCTCCTCCTGTTCTATGGTCCCCATGCATCATTTCGTCAATCCATATCGAAACTGGGGGCTTGTAAATCTCCAAGGTGCTCTCCAAAGTAGGACAATGTCATCAAGAGTCTACGCCAAACCGGTGGCTTGTCATACATCAGTACACATTTGCAAGCAATCAAGGTTAAGAAACACATCCTTCAAGCCTGTTGCCTCCATCATTGTTCCCTGTCCCATGGAACGAAACATTACTCATCCTAAATTTTCCTGAAGTTCCCCACTAGTGGCCTTGATCTTTAGAAAGCATTGTCTTAGGGAGTCATGGTTTTAGGAAAGCATTGTCTTAGGAAAGCATTGTCTTAGAAAATCATTGTCCAAGAAAATCTTTGTCTAAAAATAGAGTCGGGAGATTGTCTGCATGGGTTGCATGTTTAGATGCATAAAAGCATCGTGTGTGCATCCGGTCTAGGCATAATAGGTTTGCATTGCATCTATAAGTCGTGTCAGAGTCACATTGAGTCAGTCTATTGTGCATTGAGTCAGTTTGTCATGCATCAAGTTAGTCTGTCATGCATTGAGTTAGTCTGTCATGCATTAAGTCAGTATGTCATGAGTTGAGTCAGTCTATTGGGCATTGAGTCAGTCTGGCATGTATTGAGTCAGTTTGTCATGCATCAAGTCAGTCTATCATGTATCGAGTCAGTTTGTCGTACATAAAGTTGATAATCGCGCATAAATGCATGAGTGCATGAATGCTTGTGGCAAAAACAAAACAAAAATAGCATTGTTTGTGCAAGAGTTTAGTATATTAGTTGCATTCATACCCACACATCAAAAAAAAAAAAAAAGAGAAAGAAGAATAAGCAAGGAAGTGCTACATCGTTGCTCCAGAACGCAACGCTGGGGGCTGTTTAAGCCCATACAATATCAGACCGGTCGACATGGTTTCCAATCACTAAGAGCAAGATTAGAGTAAGACTCTAATCCAACTCTTGCTGGACAAATTAGCATTTAGTCAAGTCATGCATCATCAGCCAGACACGAATGGCGCATGTCCGACACGAAGGACATAATCTTCACTTGACTAATATGGATCAACGACCGGGAAAATTCAAGAATCCATTCCCCACAGTGAAATTTTGGGCGCCATCTTCAAACATCGAGAAAATCTGATCTGCCTTGAGAAAATCCATTAGGCATCACCACCAACATCAGGAAAATCCGATTCGCCTCGGGAAGATCCGTTGAGAACCATCAATTGCCTCGGGGAAAATCCGTTGGGGATCGCCATCCATCGGCCAGACAGGTAATTCTCTGTATCTCCAACCATTGTTCAAAATCATCTGACATTCCGCTTTGGTTTCTGTGCAGGGAGTCATCACAGACATCAGGTCACCGCTAAAAGGGACACCTTCATCCAGCTATTGCATAAGCGATCGCCGCGGCTCGTGTCGACAAAAGGACCACCACCATCCAGCGACCGCACAAAAGGTCGCTGTCATCACGCAGGGCCATCGACAGAGTTTCGATGTAGTCCCAATCCTGAGCCATCGACATCGCTACGGTGAAGTCTCACTTCCGAGCCATTGGCATCGAGCCCGATGAAGTCTTGACCCCCAAGGCCATCAGCAGCGCGTCTGGTGAAGTCCTTCGGCATCGAAAATGCCAATCATCATCATCACCCAGGGTCATCGGCAGAGTTTCGATGCAATCCCAATCCTGAGCCATCGGCATCGCGCCCGGTGAAGTATCAATCTGCGAGCCATCGGCATCGTGCCCGATGAACTCTCGACCCCCAAGACCATCAGCAGTGCGTCTGGTGAACTCCTTCGACATCGAAAATGCCAACCATCACTAACCTACACCGAGAAAGACTAGAACCGACACCGGGAAAGACTGGAACCGACACCTCCATGGACCATCGCCATCATTACCGATAACTAGTAAGCTGTCATTCTCGCCCGAGATCAACATCGACTCATCAACGATCAAGTAGAGCATCATTCTTGCTAGAGGTCATCCCCAATGGGGCGCATGCCGCCCAAAACTACCACATAGGACGAAGCTTCAAAGTGTCAACAAACACCTACTAGTAAGGCGTCATTCTCACCCGAGATCAACATCGACTCATCAACAGTCAGGTAGAGCATCATTCTTGCTCGAGATCATCCCCAAAGGGGCGCATGTTGCCCCCAACTGCGACACATGACGAAGCTTCCAAGTGTCAACCCACACCTTCAAGTAAGGCGTCATTCTCGCCCGAGATCAACATCGACTCATCAACGCCGTAGAGCATCATTATTGTTCGAGATCATCCACAATGAGATGCATGCCTCCACAACTGCGACACAAGACGAAGCGTCCAAGTGTCAGCCCACCCTTTCAAGTAAGGTAGTCATCAGACGCCTGAGACCACTTTAAGTAGGGCGTCATTCTCGCTTGAGATCAGCAATGGCTCATCAACAATCAAGTAGAGCATCATTCTTGATCGAGATCATCCTCAAAGAGGCGCATGCCTCCCGCAACTGCGATGTAGGACTCAGCTTCTGAGCATCATTCCAGGCTTTGCAATCCAAATTCATATCCTCAGACTACTTTGACCATCATCCTATTCGGACTCGATCAAAGTGGGGGCTCTCTGTAGACACTGGATTTTGTACCAAGACAAGTGTACAAATCAAGCATAACAAGAGAAGAGGCTAGCATGAAAGAGAATCCAAAGGGCTTTTCTCAATCAAAAGCTATCGCCAACCCACCACAAAAGCCTTCATTTTCCTTCCTTTCCACAGACATATGCCCACCATTTCGAATCCCATTTTTTCCACAAGCCTTTTTGGCCTCATTTCTTTTGATGAGAGTAAAGTACACATCATAAGCGTTCCAACGCCTTTTGAATTGCCTCAATCAGAGTCCGGATGAAAGAGTTATGGTCGTTCGAAGTTGCACTTAGCCAGTTTTAAAAACCAAGCGAGTTTTAACATTTTCCAGGCCCAGAAATCTGGCATAGAAGTGCGCTGCCAGAGTCTCAAAACCCGCCTAGGTTTTGAGAAGAAGATCGGAGCGACGTCGTTTGGCTCCACGTCACGGATCCGTGTGCTAATAATATCAAAACCCGCCTAGGTTTTGAGGTAGTTAGCGCCAAAATCTGCATGCATGTGTTCGGTCTCGTTCCGAACTGAATTTCTTCTCTTGTATAGGGTATATTTGCTTGTTTTAACCCCTATTTATATATTAGATATAATGATTTAGTGTTTTGTAGGAAAATAAGGAGTTAGAAGAAGTTTGGGCTTAATTGATGGTTTTTAGGGAATCCCGAGCTATTTCCCGAGTCAAACCAAGTCAACCCCAGCAGAGATCTGAGTCAAACCAAGTCAACTCGAGCCGAGAGCCGAGGCGAAACCGAAGCAGGAAATTCCATATCAAGATTGGCGCAAAACAGAGGAACGATACAAACTCAAAGGTTTGAAATACGTGTGCCTTCACTCTTTGGGTCATAACGCCTTCGTTACAACTCCGATTGGTCTGAAATTTTGGGAGCTTAAAGTACACACCGAGAGCTTTCCATTGATATCTTACGGGCCTAAAACAGAGTTTGGATTAAGAAGTTATGCGTATTTGAAGTCGGCAGGGAAAAGCTGCCCAAAACAGTGGCTCGCCCGAGCCATCTGCTGGCTCGCCCAGACAGGTAATTCTCTGTATCTCCAACCATTGTTCAAAATCATCTGACATTCCGCTTTGGTTTCTGTGCAGGGAGTCATCACAGACATCAGGTCACCGCTAAAAGGGACACCTTCATCCAGCTATTGCATAAGCGATCGCCCTCGCGGTCGTGACAAAGGACCACCACCATCCGACCGCGCAAAAGGTCGCCATCACGCAGGGCCATCGACAGAGTTTCGATGTAGTCCCAATCCTGAGCCATCGACATCGCGCCCGGTGAAGTCTCAATTTCCGAGCCATTGGCATCGAGCCCGATGAAGTCTTGACCCCCAAGGCCATCAGCAGCGCGTCTGGTGAAGTCCTTCGGCATCGAAAATGCCAATCATCATCATCACCCAGGGTCATCGGCAGAGTTTCGATGCAATCCCAATCCTGAGCCATCGGCATCGCGCCCGGTGAAGTATCAATCTGCGAGCCATCGGCATCGTGCCCGATGAACTCTCGACCCCCAAGACCATCAGCAGTGCGTCTGGTGAACTCCTTCGACATCGAAAATGCCAACCATCACTAACCTACACCGAGAAAGACTAGAACCGACACCGGGAAAGACTGGAACCGACACCTCCATGGACCATCGCCATCATTACCGATAACTAGTAAGCTGTCATTCTCGCCCGAGATCAACATCGACTCATCAACGATCAAGTAGAGCATCATTCTTGCTAGAGGTCATCCCCAATGGGGCGCATGCCGCCCAAAACTACCACATAGGACGAAGCTTCAAAGTGTCAACAAACACCTACTAGTAAGGCGTCATTCTCACCCGAGATCAACATCGACTCATCAACAGTCAGGTAGAGCATCATTCTTGCTCGAGATCATCCCCAAAGGGGCGCATGTTGCCCCCAACTGCGACACATGACGAAGCTTCCAAGTGTCAACCCACACCTTCAAGTAAGGCGTCATTCTCGCCCGAGATCAACATCGACTCATCAACTGTCAGGTAGAGCATCATTATTGTTCGAGATCATCCACAATGAGATGCATGCCTCCCACAACTGCGACACAAGACGAAGCGTCCAAGTGTCAGCCCACCCTTTCAAGTAAGGTAGTCATCAGACGCCTGAGACCACTTTAAGTAGGGCGTCATTCTCGCTTGAGATCAGCAATGGCTCATCAACAATCAAGTAGAGCATCATTCTTGATCGAGATCATCCTCAAAGAGGCGCATGCCTCCCGCAACTGCGATGTAGGACTCAGCTTCTGAGCATCATTCCAGGCTTTGCAATCCAAATTCATATCCTCAGACTACTTTGACCATCATCCTATTCGGACTCGATCAAAGTGGGGGCTCTCTGTAGACACTGGATTTTGTACCAAGACAAGTGTACAAATCAAGCATAACAAGAGAAGAGGCTAGCATGAAAGAGAATCCAAAGGGCTTTTCTCAATCAAAAGCTATCGGGCCAACCCACCACAAAAAGCCTTCATTTTCCTTCCTTTCCACAGACATATGCCCACCATTTCGAATCCCATTTTTTCCACAAGCCTTTTTGGCCTCATTTCTTTTGATGAGAGTAAAGTACACATCATAAGCGTTCCAACGCCTTTTGAATTGCCTCAATCAGAGTCCGGATGAAAGAGTTATGGTCGTTCGAAGTTGCACTTAGCCAGTTTTAAAAACCAAGCGAGTTTTAACATTTTCCAGGCCCAGAAATCTGGCATAGAAGTGCGCCCCGGCCCAGGAGTCTCAAAACCCGCCTAGGTTTTGAGAAGAAGATCGGAGCGACGTCGTTTGGCTCCACGTCACGGATCCGTGTGCTAATAATATCAAAACCCGCCTAGGTTTTGAGGTAGTTAGCGCCAAAATCTGCATGCATGTGTTCGGTCTCGTTCCGAACTGAATTTCTTCTCTTGTATAGGGTATATTTGCTTGTTTTAACCCCTATTTATATATTAGATATAATGATTTAGTGTTTTGTAGGAAAATAAGGAGTTAGAAGAAGTTTGGGCTTAATTGATGGTTTTTAGGGAATCCCGAGCTATTTCCCGAGTCAAACCAAGTCAACCCCAGCAGAGATCTGAGTCAAACCAAGTCAACTCGAGCCGAGAGCCGAGGCGAAACCGAAGCAGGAAATTCCATATCAAGATTGGCGCAAAACAGAGGAACGATACAAACTCAAAGGTTTGAAATACGTGTGCCTTCACTCTTTGGGTCATAACGCCTTCGTTACAACTCCGATTGGTCTGAAATTTTGGGAGCTTAAAGTACACACCGAGAGCTTTCCATTGATATCTTACGGGCCTAAAACAGAGTTTGGATTAAGAAGTTATGCGTATTTGAAGTCGGCAGGGAAAAGCTGCCCAAAACAGTGGCTCGCCCGAGCCATCTGCTGGCTCGCCCAGACAGGTAATTCTCTGTATCTCCAACCATTGTTCAAAATCATCTGACATTCCGCTTTGGTTTCTGTGCAGGGAGTCATCACAGACATCAGGTCACCGCTAAAAGGGACACCTTCATCCAGCTATTGCATAAACAGTCGCCAGCTCACAGGTCGCTGACAAAAGGACCACCACCATCCAGCGACCGCACAAAAGGTCGCTGTCATCACGCAGGGCCATCGACAGAGTTTCGATGTAGTCCCAATCCTGAGCCATCGACATCGCGCCCGGTGAAGTCTCAATTTCCGAGCCATTGGCATCGAGCCCGATGAAGTCTTGACCCCCAAGGCCATCAGCAGCGCGTCTGGTGAAGTCCTTCGGCATCGAAAATGCCAATCATCATCATCACCCAGGGTCATCGGCAGAGTTTCGATGCAATCCCAATCCTGAGCCATCGGCATCGCGCCCGGTGAAGTATCAATCTGCGAGCCATCGGCATCGTGCCCGATGAACTCTCGACCCCCAAGACCATCAGCAGTGCGTCTGGTGAACTCCTTCGACATCGAAAATGCCAACCATCACTAACCTACACCGAGAAAGACTAGAACCGACACCGGGAAAGACTGGAACCGACACCTCCATGGACCATCGCCATCATTACCGATAACTAGTAATTTGTCATATTCTCGCCGAGATCAACATCGACTCATCAACGATCAAGTAGAGCATCATTCTTGCTAGAGGTCATCCCGATGGGGCGTGCATGCCAAAACTACCACATAGGACGAAGCTTCAAAGTGTCAACAAACACCTACTAGTAAGGCGTCATTCTCACCCGAGATCAACATCGACTCATCAACAGTCAGGTAGAGCATCATTCTTGCTCGAGATCATCCCCAAAGGGGCGCATGTTGCCCCCAACTGCGACACATGACGAAGCTTCCAAGTGTCAACCCACACCTTCAAGTAAGGCGTCATTCTCGCCCGAGATCAACATCGACTCATCAATCCGGGTAGAGCATCATTATTGTTCGAGATCATCCACAATGAGATGCATGCCTCCCACAACTGCGACACAAGACGAAGCGTCCAAGTGTCAGCCCACCCTTTCAAGTAAGGTAGTCATCAGACGCCTGAGACCACTTTAAGTAGGGCGTCATTCTCGCTTGAGATCAGCAATGGCTCATCAACAATCAAGTAGAGCATCATTCTTGATCGAGATCATCCTCAAAGAGGCGCATGCCTCCCGCAACTGCGATGTAGGACTCAGCTTCTGAGCATCATTCCAGGCTTTGCAATCCAAATTCATATCCTCAGACTACTTTGACCATCATCCTATTCGGACTCGATCAAAGTGGGGGCTCTCTGTAGACACTGGATTTTGTACCAAGACAAGTGTACAAATCAAGCATAACAAGAGAAGAGGCTAGCATGAAAGAGAATCCAAAGGGCTTTTCTCAATCAAAAGCTATCGGGCCAACCCACCACAAAAAGCCTTCATTTTCCTTCCTTTCCACAGACATATGCCCACCATTTCGAATCCCATTTTTTCCACAAGCCTTTTTGGCCTCATTTCTTTTGATGAGAGTAAAGTACACATCATAAGCGTTCCAACGCCTTTTGAATTGCCTCAATCAGAGTCCGGATGAAAGAGTTATGGTCGTTCGAAGTTGCACTTAGCCAGTTTTAAAAACCAAGCGAGTTTTAACATTTTCCAGGCCCAGAAATCTGGCATAGAAGTGCGCCCCGGCCCAGGAGTCTCAAAACCCGCCTAGGTTTTGAGAAGAAGATCGGAGCGACGTCGTTTGGCTCCACGTCACGGATCCGTGTGCTAATAATATCAAAACCCGCCTAGGTTTTGAGGTAGTTAGCGCCAAAATCTGCATGCATGTGTTCGGTCTCGTTCCGAACTGAATTTCTTCTCTTGTATAGGGTATATTTGCTTGTTTTAACCCCTATTTATATATTAGATATAATGATTTAGTGTTTTGTAGGAAAATAAGGAGTTAGAAGAAGTTTGGGCTTAATTGATGGTTTTTAGGGAATCCCGAGCTATTTCCCGAGTCAAACCAAGTCAACCCCAAGAGATCTGAGTCAAACCAAGTCAACTCGAGCCGAGCCGAGGCGAAACCGAAGCAGGAAATTCCATATCAAGATTGGCGCAAAACAGAGGAACGATACAAACTCAAAGGTTTGAAATACGTGTGCCTTCACTCTTTGGGTCATAACGCCTTCGTTACAACTCCGATTGGTCTGAAATTTTGGGAACTTAAAGTACACACCGAGAGCTTTCCATTGATATCTTACGGGCCTAAAACAGAGTTTGGATTAAGAAGTTATGCGTATTTGAAGTCGGCAGGAAAAGTCGCCCAAAATGGCTCGCCTGAGCCATCTGGCTTCGCCGAGCCACGTGGCATCAAAGACACAAGCCAGGAGAGCCGGACAGTAGGCTTGCTCGCCCGAGCCACTCTGTCTGCAGAAAAACTGACGCGCGTGCTGCGATTTGTTTCTAGGGTTTTGGGTTGTATTTTTCCTTCTTCTATAAATACCCACTTGTATTAATCCAAGTTTTATCAATTAGCCTAGGTAGTTTAGGAGTAGAATTAGATTTATTGCTTTCCTTTATTTGGTTTAATCTCTCTTTAGTTGTTCTTCAAGTTTTCAATTGTTCTTCAAAGTTTTCTTGCAATTTCAATTCTCAATCTCTTTCAAGCTTTCTCTAGTCTTCATTGAAGTGTTTTACAAGCTTTCTCTCTCTCTCTCTCTCTCTCTCTCTCTCTCTCTCTCTCTCTCTCCTTTCAAATGCCATTGTTGACTTGTTTTCCAAGCTTTCTAGGGATAGCCACATCAAATCCATCTTTTAGTGGGGAGGAGGGTCAAGGAATTCCAATTCTACTTCCTAGTGAGAATTTGAGAGATCCTTGGTAATCCAATCCACATTTTCTTGTTTGTTCGGGGGAAATTGCAAAGGTAGATTGAAGGTTAGAAGATTTTGGTCATCAAAGGTATAATTTCTTGTCTCTAACTACATTGTTCATTCTAGATTTCCATTCCTTGCTTTAATTGCTTTATTTGATTTCATGCTTTTAATTGCTTTCTTTGATTCATGCCTAGGTTAGATTTAATTGTTTCCCTTTACATTATTTATTGCTTTCCGCATTGAGAAAAACCCCTGTACACAAACGGATTACCTTAATCAAGCCTCACACCCATCCCTGTGGACCGACAACCTTAACTCATAAAACCACAAAAATTACAACCGAACAATGCATTGTTCGGTTGTAATTTCCGTGGTTTTATAAGTTAAGGTTATTGTCGCTCACGAGGATGAGGTGTGACTGAAGGTATCGGTTTTTTCCTCAATTGCAGAAAACAATAAATTATATAAAGAAAGCATTTAAATCTAACCTATGCATGAATCAAAGAAAGCAATTAAAAGCATGAAATCAAATAAAACAATTAAAGCAAGGAATGGAAATCTAGAATGAACAATGAAATTAGAGACAAGAAATTATACCTTTGATGACCAAAATCTTCTAACCTTCAATCTACCTTTGCAATTTCCCCCGAACAAAATAAGAAATTGTGGATTGGATTACCAAGGATCTCCCAAATTCTCACTATGAAGTAGAATTGGAATTCCTTGACCCTCCTCCCCACTAAAAGATGGATTTGATGTGGCTAACCCTAGAAAGCTTTGAAATCACGTCAACAATGGAGATTATAGAGAGAGAGAAGAGAGAGAAAGCTTGTAAAACTTCAATGGAAACTTGCTTGAATTGAGAAAGCTTAAGAAAGTTTGAATACAGATGCTAGAAATCAAAGAAAGCTTGAAGAATCAAAGAAAACTTTAAGAACAATTAAAGAGAGATTAAAGCAAATAAAGGAAAGCAATAAATCTAATTCTAATCCTATACTACCTAGGCTAATTGATAACACTTGGATTAATACAAGTGGGTATTTATAGAAGAAGGAAAAATACAACCCAAAACCCTAGAATCAAATCGCAAAGACGCTGCCGCTTTTTCTGCAGACAGAGTGGCTCGGGCGAGCCATTGGGGTGGCTCGGGCGAGCAAGCCTACTGTCCGGCTCTCCTGGCTTGTGTCTTTGTTACCCCAGAAGCCTGGCTCGGGCGAGCCAGCAGATGGCTCGGGCGAGTCACTATTTTCGGCAGCTTTTCCCTGCCGACTTCAAACGCGCATAACTTATTCATCCAAACTCTGTTTTAGGCCCGTAAGATATCGATGGAAAGCTCTCGGTGTGTACTTTAAGCTTCCAAACTTTCAAACCAATCGAAGTTGTAACGGAGTTATGACCTTAAGAGTGAAGGCACACGTATTTCAAACCTTTGAGTTTGTACCGTTCCCCTGTTTTGCGCAATCTTGATATGGAATTTCCGGCTTCGGTTTCGCCTTGGCTCTCGGCTCGGGTTGACTTGGTTTGACTTAGATCTCAGCTTGGGTTGACTTGGTTTGACTCGGGAAATAGCTCGGGATTCCCTAAAAATCTTCAATTAAGCCCAAACTTCTTCTAACTCCTTATTTTCCTACAAAACACTAAATCATTGTATCTAATATATAAATAGGGGTTAAAATAAGCAAATATACCCTATAAAAGAGAAGAAATTAGGTTCGGAACGAGACCGAACACCACTCTAACACAAGGGTTTGCTAGCCCCGAGCAAACTAAAAACGAAGAAAAGGACTAAAAAGAAAAACTAAAAACGTAACTCACTTTCGCTGGAATCGCGGATGCATTTAGCATATGCATCAAGCCCTTTAAACCCCCTGGCAGCCCGGGTGGACGAGGTAGGTCTCGTGAGGGTTTATAGCAACTATACCCACAAAAGCCACGAGAAAAGAAAAAGGGGAAAGAAAAAGAAGTGAAAACCGAAAAACGAAACAAAACAAAAGCAAAGAAGATATTCCCGTCCCCAATCATGCACCTAGTTCCCCAACCCGCCTCAACAATCAATTGGAAGAAGCAAGTATAAACAAATTAAGACACGAAGGTTGGAAAACTGCCAATCTTTGAGATTTTAAACCAAAACACTTCCTGATGAGCAAAACACCTCGTGCATATGTGCAAGTGGGCTCTAGTCGGTCCTTCCTATCCTAAGCCAGACAATCAAAGTTGTTCTCATGCTCAAGCTCGGGATTATCTATCCTACTTCACTCTTGGTTTTTCTTTCAACCTCTCTTTTCTTTCTTTTTCTTACACCACTCTTTTCTTTCTTTTTCTTATTTTTTTTTTACTTTTCTCTTTCTTATCATTCTTTTGCTCAACTCTTTTTTTTCTTTGCTTCGCTCTTTTCTTTCTTTTCAAAACCTACGCTCTTTTATTTCCACTCAATCCGTTTTGTGTCTTTTAGAGCGTTTGTGTCGGGTTTTGCGGGATTTAAGCACCGGCCTTCGCAAAGGGTTACCCTCCCTACTGGGTTTCTCCATACGTGAGTCATTGCACTTAAGGGGCATAGGGTGCTGATCCACCCAAACCAACCCATGACGATAGGCCCGACAATATTTATTTAATGCATTAGTTAAGAGCTTAAGCAATTGAACAACTAAAACCGTCTAACTTAGGTAAGAATTCACAGTCAAAACGTGTAAGATTTGAGGATTCCGCTTTGCTATTCCATGTAAAGGTCTAATAGAGATAAGTCATGGCAAAAATCCTTCTTAAGGCCTATCATTATTCATACTGGTCGCTTCTAACTGATTAAATCAGCCAATTAGACAACTATCTACACAATTGTGAACGGAAACATCTTCAAAAAGAAAAACAACTTTTGGGTTTTTCACAACATTTCTCCCCTTTTTTTCTTTCACACAAAAAAAATATTTTTAGATTTTTGGACACAAATTAAGAAAAACAAAAACAAAAGACTCAAAAACTAGGTGATCTACCCATGACAAATGGAAAATAGCACCCCCACTCCAACACAAGGTATCACAATGTCTCCATCATGAAAAGGGTGTCACAAGCAAGGTAGAAAACTAAGAAGAACATATATATACAAAACACTTATCACATAAAAAGCGGTGGTGACCCGAGCCCACACGGCTCCAACAACAATATATATCCAACATTCACACTCAAGGGGTTCACCACCCACAAAGAAAATCAAGCATGCATCATGGATCATCGATATATTCACATAAAGAGAGGGTGGAAAGAAGTTACCTCGAAGTCTTCAATCAAGCATATTCAATCCACGATCCAAGGAACATCACACCAAGGTTAGAAATAAACAAGAAAAGCATACTATGTGTGATGGTTCACATGCAAGATCAAAAGGAAAAACAAACTATACAAGACACTAAGGACTAATGAACTAAGAAAACAAACTAAAATATTTACAAAACGACTCTTACTCTTTTTTTCTTTTCTTTGGACTCAAAAACCGGAATGCATACTACCCTCCCACTCCAACACAAAGAGGTTGCCATATCCTCTAATGGAAACAGAATTAGGTAAGCAAGCACCCCAAAATAAAAGAAAAAGACACACACAAAAAAAAAAATAAAAGAAGAAAAGAAAACCGACTCACTAAATATACAAAAAAGGTGAGGAAGGATATTACCTCGAAGGCATATTATCAATAAGCTTATTTCTTCTCACCTCACGATATCGGGCACCAAGTCATAACCATTCAACGCCCGGAGTAACAAATCATGCATCCTCTCATGCATCTCAGAATGGTGGTGGTAAGAGCACAATCGCAATAGCACATAAACAAACATTAGTGCCCTTAACAATTTATCAAATGCCTTAGAAAAGTCATAGAACTGATGAAATTCATGAATACACAAGACTTTTTCTAGGCACGGTGAAAGGAGACATGACAAATGGATCCTCCCATTGACTCGTAAATGGAGATTGGGTATACAAATCAATTGGAGGGAACAATACAACACATTCTTGAACATGCTCATGCGAATACTTGGATGCCAACAATGGTTCAAACTCAATATCCATGCAATTTTCATCAAACACAGATTCCAAATCACAACTTTCATCCAAATAATCATAATCGTCAATAGGTGATAAGGAAAACAGAGGGTTAGACCACATCATAACACTCCCAACATCACAGCAAACAAGCACATCTTCATCTTCTTCAATATCAGACTCACAAGAAGAACTATCAACATCAAAAGACAAAGGAGCATCATCCAAATCAACATCAAAAGTGAAAGTGGAAGGTTCAGGGTCATAACTCATAGTGAATGACTCATAAAGCATGTCATCATCAAAAGCATCATTGTCAACAACCAAGTTCAAACAAGCATGATCATTCCCCAAAGAATTATGCTCATCATCACAAGTATGAACATAAATAGGCTCACATACAAGGGTAGCTAATGCCTCACTAATGTAATGATCCTGAATGAAAGTGAACAAATCGGTATCAAGCACACATTTAATCACAACAGATTCAATTTCACCCTTAACAAGATCATGCTCAATTGCATCACAAGCATAATGGCATTCGATAAACTCAACTTTTTCTTCACACAAAGGCATGGACAAGGGTGTGGACAATGGTTCGTCATCTAGCATGTTTTCAACAAATTCTACATCATCACACACAGAATCATCATGTTCCTCATGCTCACTAGGTGGGGCTAGAGCTAAGGAATTACTAAGTAGTCCAAGGCATGGTCGTTTATAATAGTCACCATCCTCATCATACACAGCAGAATCAACATGCATTTCAGGACTCAAAGACGATGAATGACCTATTTCAACATTCGAATCAACCATTTGTGAAGAAGGAGTTACTACCCTTTGATTACTCTCATGGAAAAATTCACGTATATACTCATTCATGTTCGCACATAATTTTCTACTTCTGCCTTGAAGGAAACCATTGTAGCTTGCAAACAAGAAATTGAACTATGATACGGCGAATCACACAAGGAGCACACGGAAGGAGACTCAACATCGGCACTTTAGGAAAGATCATAACAGTTTTCCACATATCCCCCATCATAAGATTGATCATCAACATACACGGGGTATTCACATGATTGTTCAGTTTCGGTCCCAAAGGGTGGTGCATAAGGAGGTTGAAAGCTAGGATTAATATTTTGTTGCTCAAATTCATAGGAATCCCTAGACAACCATTCAAGTAACTCCCATGCTGGTTCTTCTCCTAAACTAGAAAACCCGTAACAATCTAAAAGGTTTCGGGTCTCATAATTCACACCCTCACTAACAATTCCCAAAAGAGATAATGTATCATAAAAGATACCATATAATTCACATTGAACACGGTAGTCATGCAATCTAGCAAAATACCTCCAAAATATTTCATGCTCAAATTGAGGGAATTGAGGACTATCCATAACTCTCTTTTTTCTATTTTTCTAATTTTTTTCTTTTCTTTTCTCACTTTTTTCGATATTCAATTTTTTTCGCTACATTTTTCTAGCATAATCAAGAAAGCAATAATCTATGTACACTCAAACCAATAGCCTAATCTACCAAATAACGCCATCCCCGGCAACGACGCCATTGTTCGGTTGTAATTTTCGTGGTTTTATAAGTTAAGGTTCTCGGTCCATAGGGATGGGTGTGAGGCTTGATTGAGGTAATCGGTTTGTGGAAGGGGTTTTTTCCTCAATTGCAGAAACCAAAAAATTATGTAAAGAAAGCATTCAAATCTAACCTATGCATGAATCAAAGAAAGCAATTAAAAGCATGAAATCAAATAAAGCAATTAAAGCAAGGAATGGAAATCTAGAATGAACAATGAAATTAGAGACAAGAAATTATACCTTTGATGACCAAAATCTTCTAACCTTCAATCTACCTTTGCAATTTCCCCCGAACGAAATAAGAAATTGTGGATTGGATTACCAAGGATCTCCCAAATTCTCACTAGCATGTAGAATTGGAATTCCTTGACCCTCCTCCCCACTAAAAGATGGATTTGATGTCGCTAACCCTAGAAAGCTTCGAAATCACATCAACAATGGAGATTATAGAGAGAGAGAAGAGAGAGAAAGCTTGTAAAACTTCAATGGAAACTAGCTTGAATTGAGAAAGCTTGAGAAAGTTTGAATACAAATGTTAGAAATCAAAGAAAGCTTGAAGAATCAAAGAAAACTTGAAGAACAATTAAAGAGAGATTAAAGCAAATAAAGGAAAGCAATAAATCTAATTCTACTCCTAAACTACCTAGGCTAATTGATAACACTTGGATTAATACAAGTGGGTATTTATAGAAGAAGGAAAAATACAACCCAAAACCCTAGAAACAAATCGCAGCATGCGCGTCAGTTTTTCTACAGACAGAGTGGCTCGGGCGAGCCATTGGGGTGGCTCGAGCGAGCAAGCTTATTGTCCGACTCTCCTGGCTTGTGTCTTTGTTGCCCCAGAAGCCTGGCTCGGGCGAGCCACTGTTTTGGGCAGCTTTTCCCTGCCGACTTCAAACGTGCATAACTTCTTCATCCAAACTCTGTTTTAGGCCCGTAAGATATCGATGGAAAGCTCTAGGTGTGTACTTTAAGCTCCCAAAATTTCAGACCAATCGGAGTTGTAACGAAGGAGTTATGACCCAAAGAGTGAAGGCACACGTATTTCAAACCTTTGAGTTTGTACCGTTCCCCTGTTTTGCGCCAATCTTGATATGGAATTTCCGGCTTCGGTTTCGCCTCGGCTCTCTGCTCGGGTTGACTTGGTTTGACTCAGATCTCGGCTCGGGTTGACTTGGTTTGACTCGGGAAATAGCTCGGGATTTCCTAAAAACCTTCAATTAAGCCCAAACTTCTTCTAACTCCTTATTTTCCTACAAAACACTAAATCATTATATCTAATATATAAATAGGGGTTAAAACAAGCTAATATACCCTATAAAAGAGAAGAAATTCGGTTCGGAACGAGACCGAACAACATGCAATTGATCCCTTGATCTTTGCCCACGTGTTTGACTTCCCCTTGACCACCCAAAACCCGCCTAGGTTTTGGTCCTTGGATGACTTGATTTGTGGGATATGATCCCTCTATTTCCCTCTAAATCTCTCACTCCATGCACCTATAAATACCCCATCCATTTCACCCTCATTTCACCAACGAACATCATCAAAATACCCCCTCCATATCAACTTTCATCATCAATAACTGTCATCAACTACTACCATCTAATACTCTTACTCTACTATAATTTTCCACCATATTATACTTCCATTCTCTCAAATTCTCATCATCTCCTATCATCAACAATTCTCCACATTCTACTTCCATCATATTATACTTCCATCTCATCATCCACATCCACCTCTAATCCTCTCATAATCACCCTCATCACCACCACATAATCATCCACATACCGCTTTTTCTACACCACCCACATCATCTCATCCGGGCTTCAAGTCAAGGGGCAACTCAAGGGATCAAATTCAACAATCCTACCACCTTAAGCAAGGTTCGATTTCTTGATTTACATTATTGTAATTAATCATGTAATTT
Organism: Portulaca oleracea; assembly: GCA_029582165.1. Classification (NCBI taxonomy): domain Eukaryota; kingdom Viridiplantae; phylum Streptophyta; class Magnoliopsida; order Caryophyllales; family Portulacaceae; genus Portulaca; species Portulaca oleracea. Next base: position 28,685,550 of record CM055868.1, on the reverse strand, counting down.
TTTCTTTAATTCTGTGCTTGTACATTTAGTAAAATGAAAACCGCATTGTTTTATATTGCATGTTTCGAATAATAATTTCGCGAAATTAATCAAACTTCTCCCTGCTCATTTTCTTTTTCAATATTGATTTTAGTAGAGTCTGTTTTTATAAACAGGCGGATTCGAGAGTTCTTATAACTCTCGAATTCGTAACCTTACCCCCGAATCTAGAAATCGGGTTCGTAGACCGGAGTCTTTCTTTTCTTATTTTACGGTTTGTCGATTTTCTAAAATCGGTTGGCGACTCTTTTACATTTCATAAATTTGTTTAATTGTTTAAAATATTCGTTTATGCATAAAATAATTTAAGAAAATAATTTAATCCATGTCCACTATTTACCCAAGGAGGGTCCCGAGAGAAGTGGGCCAGAAAATGATAAAACCTAGGCGGGTTTTATCATTTTCAACCCAATTTCTCTTTGGGCCGAGGAGACCAGTGGCCCTGCGTGGAATCTGCTAAAACCTAGGCGGGTTTTAGCAGATTCCAGTGGCCCGCTGACAGACCTAAAACATATAGGTGTCTATGTACCGCAAGAGTACGCGTCTGCGTAGTAATAAAATATCGTTCTCTCTCAGGAACTTGTTTTCAACTACGCACTAAACTAGTTCACTACAAAGGATGCTAGGTCGATCAAAGGGTTGTTGGTAATGATTCAGATAATTAACTAAGGAAGCAGGAAATTAAAGGATTCAACCAAATAATTAAAAGAGTTTAGGGGAGTCTACTCTAGCCAATCAATCAAATTATCAACAATCCCGGTGTAGGTAACAAGATAATTCGGGGTCTATAATCTTTCTAGGCCTTATCACTTCGATCTTTCGATCCTAGGTGAGTTACAGTGATTAAACTAAACATTATTTCTAACTATTTAATCCAATCAAAGATAAAGAACTAATTATAAATTGACCCTAGGCAAAAATCATTATGTCTAACTATTTTCTAAACCTATTGAATCTACGCATTGCAATTGAAGACTCAAACTGTCGCTCTGTTGTCAAGAATCTAAAACTAGGTAGAGACTCAAACTGTCGTTCTGTTGCCAAATTACCATGACATACAATACACTCAGATTAAACGAATAAAAGGATAACCTAACACCGAAACTGTATTCAAATTCAATCAAAAGACATCGAGTTTATCCCCCAAACAAAGGGAATTTAGCTACTCATAATAAAAACTAAGAAAGCGATAATAAAAACTGAATAACGAAGCATAAAGTAAATAGAAATTAAACCGAACGTTCGAGTCGTCGAATTCGATCTCTTTGTGTCACTCGATTCGATCTCCTTCTTCTCCTCTTTCGTTCATAATCTACTAGAACGGCTCCCCGAAGGGAGGAATTACATAGAAAACCTATGACTTAACTACGTGTAATAAAACTGTAAACTTTCTGGATTAAAGATTCTGAACGGCGGAGTTTCCTTTTATACGAGTCAGAGGACGCTAGAAGCGTCCAAAAAGACGCCACCAGCGCCTAAAATTAGCCGACAATCCCCAGCCTCTGCCCTAGACGCTGCTGGGGTGTGTTTAGACCCTGGTGGGGGGTGAAGGCACGCTGTTGGGGTGTGTTTTCACGCTGGCAGGGGGAGGCTTCGTTGACGCGTGTGAACTTGGGATTGTTGTTGGGTCGTTATGCATGGGTCGTGGCTTCAACTTTCTTCCTCTCCTAATTCTCTTTCTCTTTTCCTTCTCTTTCTCTTCCATTTTCTTCCAAAACTTCATGCTTTTAGGTATATTTTCATTAATCCCTGCAAAATACACCAATTCTCGAACAAGTGAAGAATATTATAGAAATTGGTATAAAAACATGGAATTTCAAGTATAAAAAGTATGAAATATATATATATTTTGAGCCCTAAAAATACTATATAAAAATTGCTTATCAAATCCCCTCATGCTTAGCTCTTACTTGTCCTCAAGCAAGTCAGAATGAAAAACAGGAGAAAGGGCTCAAACAAGAAAAGGGACTGAAAGAAAGAGGATTGATAGAGGTTAACATAAGGTTAAAAACAAAATTGAACACCCCCTCAGGCTAACCAATCAGACACATCAATCCATCAAGCAAACACCAAGATTAGTTTGGAAGAGAACAGAATCAGTGTATAATAGAGAGAATGAAGTTTTCAAGATAAAGTGGAGAGAACAAGTACTTCAAATGTGAAAAATCGCCAACAGTCTTAAGATAAATGCAAATATGCGCGGTTGGTTATGAACGTAGGCCAGTCAAAAGAGCAAACCTCACTTTAGGATAAAAACTGAACGCTCAAACACTCAAATTTGAATGTATGTGGGTTTTTCTCATACTCATACCAAAAGAAACAACCTACCATAGGCTTGGTAAGAATCTCGCCCTCCACTGCTAATATGCAAATACACAAGTGACAACCAAGAGGACTTTTAGGGTTGTAAGGAGGTTTAGGTTAAGGGAAATGAGTTGTAATATTTGGGAATGAGGAGTTAAAGAGCCATGCTTGGATTGATTCTAATAGAGATTCACTCTCAACTCACCTTCTTGCTTAATGTATGCAAGGAACTCATTTTTCTCCCTCATTGATATCAATTACCTCATCTAACTTTACAACCAGGTCAAAAGCTTTCACAAATCTCAAATAAATTTCCTTAATCACCCTTTTCTTTTGAATATTTTTTTTTTCTATTTCTTCTTCTTTTTTTTTTTAATAATGCTTATCTTTTTGGTGGGTGATCAAGGGGGAAGAAAATCATGGGAATATAACTTTGACCTCAATATAGTATATGAACAACATAACCAAACACTAATTCAAATAATTGGGAAATTTAATGTGTCCCAATTCAATCAATCATCAAAATAACATCACAATATCTCACTCCATTCGTAACAGCGCCGAACCAAATTTTTACTCCCGGAATAATGAACTCTCACATATCCAAGCAAGGCAAAGGGTAGGAATTAATAAAGGCCAAGGCTTGTATTGTCAAGGTTTCATCACAAAAAGAAAGGTAATGAAAGGCTAGGCGGGGCTAAAGAATGGTAATAATAACATTAGGGAGGCTATTTGGCTATATGGTTTAATTAATGAAGAAGCGAATGCCTCAATCATATTGTCGCAATATGCAATGCAAAGGTGCAGTTTCAAACAAGATGCAAAACAAGTTCTTGAGGTGCAACTAATGGTGGAGTCTCTCAAGGAATAAAAGAATTGATAAAGATGATCAATTCACAATTTTAGGCTATGTGGACTCACGGGATAAGGCTCAATCAACTAAACCTAGCCCAAAGATTTGCGGCACGCATATTTACACTAACTAAGATATTCAAAGCAGTTAAACACAACTTTCAGAACTTGACTCAAAATCAGAAGATTTAAAGAAACAGATTTCAAGAACTTTTAAGTTCTCAACCTAACTTTTCAAGGTGAAGCAAGGTAAACTGAAAGTCTAATTGGTTTACAAATCATCACCGAAGGTGTTTCGGACAGGCTAATCCTAATCCTATATTATATTTTTGGTTTTTTTTCTTATCTTTTCTAATTTTTTGGTCTTTTTCCTAATTTTCTAATATTTTTTTTTTTGGATTTTTGAATAGGTGGATGCAAAAGAAAGAAAAAAGAAACAAACTAAGAAAAGAAGGAAAAGAAAAAACCATATGCTTCTACCTAATGCAATCTAAGTGAATGCAATTCTAAAACTAGAAGAAAAACTAAAAAGAAAGCTTAGAAAGGAAAAACTAAAAACAAGCAAAGAAAATCACACAACTAAGAAACTCAATTAAAAGAAAACACAAAGAAAACACTAAAAATTGAAAAATAAGCATGAAACAAGAAAAAGAGAGATCGAAATAAAAGAAGAAATAAAAGAAAAAATAGAGAAACAAGAAAAATATTCACAGAAGTGAAATATTCACCCCCCTGCTTCAACGTTGCATTGTCCTCAATGTAGAAGACAATGGTGAGAAGGGTAAGGTTGGAGCAAAGGATTAAGGATCCTCACTCGGTGGGGAAAGGTTGGTTTGGTTGTTATAAGGTGGAGGAGGGTGATGGTACATAGTCTGGATAAGGTCAGAAAGTCGGGATATGGATTCCTCCAAACGTGTGAAGCGCACATCATCGAGGTTTCTCGCCACTCGGTAAGGTAGGTTTGCATGTCATCAAGCCGGCGCTCACTCCTACCAACTGCTAGTTAGAGGTCGCGACCTAGCTCTTGGAGGGCGTTGAAACGCGCCTCATGGTCAAAGGGTGGTCGTGGGGTAGAGGGGCACGGCATTGTTAGGATAAATCCATGAATAACGGTGATCACCGTCAGACGCACACATCTCGAAAGAGCGGCATTGGTTACCGTCCAGGTATATGTTTCCCGGGACACAATCTGGGTCGTTAGGGTTCGGTATAAAGCCAAACTGGTGGGCAAGGTGGGTGACATAGCCACCTATGGCTATCCCTGCAGTGGACGAGCTCGGGATACGAGAGATGTGGGTGGCAAAGAGGGCGGCTGGATCGGCTTGGTCATCGTCGTACAACATAGCATGCATCATATAACAATCGGCCTTAGTGGCCTTGTTGGAACTACCCGGTCTCCCAAAGATGCCGTCGTATGCCTTTTGGTTTGTGCAACGCACCCGGTACATTTCAACGATGCATGATGGCCATTTTTAGTGATTACATTGAACATTGCATGGAAGTCTTCATGGATGACTTTTCTGTTTGTGGTCATTCCTTTGATGATTGTTTGGATAATTTAGAGAAAGTTCTCATTCGTTGTGAGGAAGTTGATTTGGTGTTAAACTAGGATAAATGCCATTTCATGGTCGAAGAAGGTATTGTTTTGGGGCATTTGATTTCTTCGAGGGGCATCGAGGTTGACAAGGCAAAAGTTGAAGTGATAGAGCGCCTACAACCTCCGATTTCTATTAAAGGGATGCATAGTTTCCTTGGCCATGCCGGTTTTTACCGTCGGTTCGTCAAGGACTTTACAAAAATCGCTCATCCTTTGACCGATCTCTTGTGCAAAGATGCCCCATTCTCCTTTACTGATGAATGTCTTGAGTCCTTTTTCAGGTTAAAGCAAGCATTGATATCCGCGTCGGTTGTTCAACCCCCGGATTGAACCTTACCTTTCGAAATCATGGCCGATGCAAGTGACTTTGCGATTGGAGCATGTTTGACTCAAACCAAAGAGAGGAAGCCACGGGTCATTTACTATGCAAGACATGCACTCCATAGTGCGCAAAAAAACTATACAACGACGGAGAAGGAACTCTTGGCTATCATCTTTGCTCTAAAAAAATTTCGGCAATACCTCATGTTTTCTAAAGTTGTTGTATACACGGACCATGCTGCGATCAAGTTCTTAATGGGGAAGAAAGAAACAAAACCAAGACTTATTCGTTGGGTTTTACTTATGCAAGAGTTCGACTTGGAGATTCGTGATAAGGTCGGAACCAAGAATGTGGTAGCCGACCACTTGTCGAGAATCCTTGTTGATTTAGAGGATACTCAGCCCATCGAGGACTCTTTCCCGGATGAACATCTTATGTCCGTCAAGCATTCTCACCCATGGTACACCGATATCATCAATTACTTATCTAGCGAGGTGGTTCCTCAAAATTTAACCCCTCACCAAAAGAAAAAGTTCTTTCATGATGTGAAACATTTCTTTAGGGATTATCCATTCTTGTTCTGTTTGTGTAATGACGAAATGTATAGAGGATGCTTACCCGAGAGTGAAGTGAAGTCCATATTGACGCATTGTCATGAGTTTCCGGTTGGAGGTCATGGGGAATCTCAAAAGACGACCACTAGGGTTCTACAAGCTGGTTATTGGTGGCCAACCCTCTTTCGAGGTGCTTATCTTCATGTCAAATCGTGTGATAAATGCCAACGGTCCGGGAACATTTCCCGGAAAAATGAGACATCACTGAATTTCATTCTCGAGGTGGAGGTTTTTGATGTGTGGGGGTTGGATTTTATGGGTCCATTTCCGTCCTCAAGAGGCCATCAATATATTTTAGTGGCGGTTGACTATGTGTCAAAGTGGGTTGAAGCTATTCCATGTGTGAGATGTGATGGAAAATCTGTGTCAAGATTTTTGAAGAAGGTTATTTTACCAAGATTTGGTATTCCGATGGTCATTATTAGCGACAATGGATCTCATTTCATTGAGAAGAGGTTTGAGTCTCTTTTTTCTAAATATGGTATTACTCACAAGAGAAGACTTCCTTATCACCCTCAAACCCAAGGCCAAGTGGAGATTTCGAATCGTGCTATTAAAGAAGTTTTGGAGAAGACTGTTAGTTCCTCACGAAGAGATTGGGCGGATAAGCTAGATGATGTTTTATGGGCTTATCGCACTACATACAAAACACCAATAGGGACTACTCCTTACCGCCTTGTCTACGGGAAAACATGCCATTTTCCCGTGGAACATGAACACAAGACAATGTGGGCTATCAAAAAGATGAACTATGACCTCAAGGCGGCTGGGGTGAATCGATTGTTCCAATTGGAGGAGCTTGAGGAATTAAGATGGCACTTCTATGAAAATAATAGAATTTACAAGGAGCGAACTAAAGCATGGCACGACAAGAGATTGAACCATCGTGATTATGAGGTTGGTGATAGAGTTCTCATCTTCAATTCAAGAGTTAAACTCTTTTCCGGAAAGTTGAGATCGAGATGGTCGGGGCCTTCCGAAATCGTGAAGATCCTCCCTGCTGGGTTTTTGAACTTAAGAATGCCAAGGGAGAATGTTTCAAAGTCAACTCATCAAAGATCAAGCAATACATTGTGGGAGAGGAATATGTGGGGACGGTTGTGGTGTTCCTCGCTGATTTTGATAGTTGAAAGAAGGTTTAGGTCGAGCTAGGACCTAAAACATGCAACCGGGAGGAGGTACAAGCTACTTCCATTTTCTTTAGTGCTTTCATTTATCTATTGCATTTTTATTTCTTCTTTGTCCTAATGTTTCTGTTTTAATCAACTTTTAGTTTTAAAAAGAGAGAAAAGAAAAAGAATGAAAGAAAAAAAATTAGAAAAAGAAAAATTTTTGAGAAAAAATAGAAAAATTCGAGAGTGAGAAGAAAAATTTGTGAAGAGAGTGATTCTTTGTAGTTTCTGAGAGTTGAAAGATGTTTTTGAATGTTTATGAGTATGAAGAAAAGAGAGATTAATAATGAGAGGAGTAGAAATCCTAGGACTTGATTTTATTTTCAAAGAAATTTGAGTTTTTCAGGTGCTGAGTAAAGCTAGGTAGCAGGCGCTACCTCTGACGTAGCACCCGCGATGCATGCCTGGACCGAGCAAAAATGTCGAAGAACTCACGAGGTCGCGCCCGCCACCCATTGTGTAGCGCCCCCGACACCTCCCAGACAGCTTCACCCGAGGGAGACCGCACCTACGGTCATGCTATGCTGATTTTCCCAAGTTTTGCTCCGGAGAGAGACCGCACCTACGGTCTCTAGCGTTGCACCTGTGGTCCTAGGAATACATTTTTCCCAGCTTTGCTCCCCAGGGAGACCGCACCTGCGGTCTGTTACACCGTACCTACGGTCCATCGAAGAGCTGCGATTTTGTCGAGCCTTTTAATTATATCCCCCCATATTTTTCCTCATTTCTTCTTCTTCTCACACTCTCAAATGGCACTCTGACTCTCTCTAAACCCTAATACTCAAGCCCTAGAACTCTCAATCCCTCACAAATCTTCCTTCTCCACTCTCCCAAATCGCGATTTCTTGCCCAAATTGCGCAACTCTCACCCATTACTCGTCCTTTTGAAGTTTTTCAAGTGAAATTTCTGGGTGGTGTTCGTCCTTGGGGTTCGAAATTGGCAAAGCAACACACCTAAGTTCTTCCTTCAGGCACTTCTTGCATTTTGGTGTGTCAATATTCGTTATTTGCTGATTTTGGGTGTTGTTTATTAGTGTCCTTGATTCAGATCTTGGGTTTTAGCTCTTAGTTATTAGAATGGGGAAGTAAAAAAAGGATTCGTTCTAGCAAGTCTCCTCCATCAACACCTCCTGTACCGTCATCCCTTGAAAAGCGGAAGGCTCAATCAGCTTCACTCATCAGACGCTGTACTCGTGCTAAGGTCACCATCCGTAGAGGGCCACACAAGCCTCATTTCGACAAGCTTCAAGAGCGAAAAATCTACGCTCCCGATGTTTGTGATGCCGGGACTATCAATGCCCTATTTTGTCGGTCAAGCTTTGCTCTTTTCACTCAGACACTCGGTTGGGAAGCATTTGTCAACATCAAAGAGCCGATTATAGACCAACCGATGCTCGAGTTTATGAGTTCAATTCAAGTCTTCACGGATGGATATCCCGAGGCCACCTTTAATTATAAAGTGGATAATAAGGAGATAGATTGTTCTGTTCAAGAATTTTGTCAAGCCTTGGAGCTACCAGAAGATAGGTTATATTTTTGGGAGTGCGAGGACTTTGATGAACAAGAAGCATGGAAAATTGTGACATGTTGGAGAAGAGCATCTGTCGACTCGGAAGAAGGCTTGAAGAGGTTTCACTTCCCTGAAGAATCTAAAGCACGAGATTTTTGCAATCTTGCTATCCGGTTGTTTCACTTGGTGATTGCCAATTTAGTGTTTGGGCGAGACGAGGAACGCTCAAGGGTCCGCAAGGAAGACCTGTTCATAATCTACAACACCTTGAAAGGGTGTCGGGTAAACATAGGCTCGTGTATTTTGCATTGGCTACGTGAGATGAGTAGGATGGACAATCCCGTCAACATGGGAATGGGTCATATAATATGTTATTTACTCCGGAAACAAGGCTTTGGTGCCTACCTTCGGAAGTGGAAGCCACGGTATGTACCCAACCCTATTGATAAACATTTGTTGACAAAGATGGATGTCATCGCCGAGTGCCAATCACACATCGTTTACCAACACGGATATGACGACAAGAGAATCTTTGTTAGTCTTGACCCCACTCATGCTAAAGAGTGGCTTGATGTTTCAAATCAGGATAACTGGTCGTGCGTACAATTTCAAGGTTGGCCGAGAAAAATTGGTGGTGCACCTATTCACGTTTCTCATTGCTTGGATGAATTTGAGGAGAGCGATCATGACGAAGTTCCCGAAAGCACGGCACAAATATGCTGATTTGGGTCAAGCCATTTCAACGATCAAGAGCATGGGTGCTGATATTCGTGAGCAAAATAAGCTTCTTCGTTCACAATTGAAGTTGCTCAAAGATCAACAAAAGGAGATCGTGAATCTACGTCAACATCTGCAGCGTCATGAAGAATACTTCTGACAACAAAACCACTTTATGCGGGATTGTGGTTTTTACCACTACTTTGTTGCGGGTCATATCCCAGCACCCCCCGATTATGAAAATCCCTTCTACCCGTCTTTCTTTCAACACCAACCCCATCCTCCTCCGAGAAGATCCGACTGCTGAATTGTTTGTAAGCATCCCCGCCCCACTTGATCTCTTTCATTGTCTTTACATGTTTTCTTGCATGTAATATAAGTGTGGGGGGGGGGGGTGCTTCGTCGGGGGTTTGGTGGGGAAGCAAGAATTTATGGGTTTTGGCATATGCTTTTGGCTTGTATGAATGTTAGCTCCAAGGAAGTTTGGTTTGTGTTTGTGTTGAGATATCCTTTGCTTTTGGATGGGTTTGTTGGGTTGAGTTGATAAGGTTTGCATTTCATTTGTTTGAATGTAGAACCGGGTTTTGGCGAGTATTTCACCCTTATTTCCCGCCTCAAAGAGTGAGATTCGGGGATAAGGTATATCATTGGCAATGTATATATTGTTCATAGCTTTTCTTTTTAGTGTTTAGTTAGTTTTTTTTTTTTCCTTTTGCTTTTCAATCTTGCATGTGATATTGTCAAATATAAGTCGTCTCTTTACCTTAATATCATGTTTCTATTGGTTGATGACTTCAGGTTATGGCTTGTGCGTTCAATTTAGAAGAGCTTGAGTTAATATCTTTCTACCCTTCTCTTTACCTGATGAATATTATGATCTGTCGCATGCTTGATCTTTCTTTTTGGTGGCGCGCCCCTAAGTATGAATGTGTTGGTTATATCTTGTTGTTGGAGCCGTGTGGGCTCAGGTCGCCACCATTTGATTGCTACTTGTTTTGTACATGTGTTTTTATCTAGCTTTTCTACCCTTTTTCTGTGACACCTTCTCACAATGAGGACATTGTGAAGCTTTAAGTGTGGGGGGAGGGAGAGAGAGACATTTCACGCTCAAGGGTAGACAACCTTGATCTTTTCTTTTATTTTTCTTAGTTTTGCCTAAAATTTGAAAATTTTTGTGTGAAAAAAAGGAGAAAAAAGGGAGTGAAAAACCTTAAAAGTTTTTGTTTTCGTTTTCGTTTTGCTTTGTTTCTTGGATTTTGCTGTCAAAGCTGGGAAGTCGTTCTTAATCTTCTTTAAAAGAAACCGGTCTGGGCATTTTCGACCCTATCTTGGGCGATTGTCATGACTCACCTATTTTAGATTCCCTTCATTGAGTGTCTAGCGAGATCCCTGATTTTTTTCACGTTCTGGTTGAAACTAGGGGACTCTAGGGATTCATTTCCGAGCTTTTTTTCTAAAAAGAAAAGAAAAAAAAGAGAAAAGCAAAAGCGAAAGCGAAAGAAAAAAAAAAGAAAAACGAAGTTAAATAAATGAATTAATTGGTTCGTGTCGGTCGAACGACATTAACCACATAAAGTTAGTCCACCTACACGGGACCGGTATTAGCAGTATGACGCTGATACCCCTTAAGCCTCCATCTCTATCGTATTGCGACGAAGATGTGAATGGAAAAGCCTGTGTTGGGAGGGTAAACCCCGCATTATGGGTCGTGCAATTCCCATAAAACTAACCTGACTTTTAATTAAAATAATTTGAAAATGTTGGAAAACCCAACCCAAAAAGAAAGTTAAGTGTTAATAAAGTGTGGGGCCTTTCCTTGCATCACCTGCGGCCCTCACCTAGCCAAGGGCGACCAAATGCGAGGGAGGGAAACTATTTGCTGTTTTTGTTTGTTTTTAAATGAGCTCGGGTGTGAGTCTTTGGAGTCAACCGGAATCAATTAGAACCCACTAGCACTTGCGCACATGGGGTTTAACTTGGCATAAGGTGTAGGGGATCGAAAACCTTTAAGATTGACAATCGCTTGGGTTAGGTGTTTGTGAGATGCTCATAACGGTTCCTTTTGGAGGATTAATATCGTTTTCCTAACTGAGATTGCATAATTCTTTGAAGCGAAGTTGTTTTCCTTTTCCTTTTCTTTCTTTGGTTTTGTTTTTCACTTTCCCTCTCTCCTTTTTCTTTGGCTTTTGTGGGTATAGCCGCTACAAACCCTCACGAGTCCATCTTGTCCACCCGGGCTACCGGGGGGTTCAAAGGGCTTGGTGCATACACTAAATGCACTCGTTTCTCTCCCACGACAGAGGAGTTTGTGTTAGTTTAGGTAGTTTTCGTTTTGTTTTGCTCGGGACTAGCAAAAGTTTAAGTGTGGGGGGTGTTTAAACTCAATTTTGTGTTTAAATACCGCCTTAATTCTTAGGCTTTTGACTCGTTTCATGCTTAATTTCATGTCTTTTACTACGTTTTTGGTTATTTTGTAGGTTTTCGTGTTTTTACTCAAAACGTAGCAAAAAGGGGCTATTTTGTAACAATTTTGGGAATCCCGAGATTCCCCGGGCCAAAGTCGAGTCAAAGGCGAAGAAGGAAGCAAGGCCGGACATATCGAGCATCGCAAAGATAGAGTTTTGCTGAGTTTTGCAAAGGTAACACCCGCTACGTTCAGGTTAGCAGGCATTACCCATCTCACTTGCAAGCAATTGCATGCATCAAGACTGTAGCCCCCGCCACCCTTCGCGTAGCGGGCGCTACGCCCAGCATGTCAGCTAGCCCGAGGAGGACCGTACCTACGGTCCTGGAGACATCACCTACGGTGGCTGTCACGCCTGTGCAGGAAACTAAGTCCCCTAAAGACACCGTACTACGGTTAGTAGAGACCGCGCCTGCGGTCGAGCGGAGAAGAGAAGAATCGCTATGTTCCTTCGCAGGACCGTACCTACAGTCTCCTGCGATTCATGTCGAGCTGTTGTTTGAAATGCTGCGTTTTGATTAACTTCTTTTGCTTGTATAAATACTCCCCTTGACGATTAGCTAAGAGAGGGCAATTATCTTAGAATTATCCAATACTATAGCTATCAATTAGAGTGAGATTAGAAAGATTTCTTAGTAATTAGTTGGTGATTAGTGTTGGTTTATTGCAATTGTACTGGATTTCATTGAAGTTTTATTGAAGTTCTGAAGATTATTCTCTATTTTGGAGCTTGGATTCTTATCTACTCTTGATCATCCTTCCATTGTCATCATCTAATGAGCATTTCTTAATCCCTATTCTCTTTACTTTGCTTATTATCATTTTAATCCCTGTTTTGTTATTGGATTGTTTTGTGTTCATTGTTCTTAGAATATTGCTCTTAATTTCTAGATTGTCTGTTTCGATCATGAATGTTGGAGTTGTTTATGTTGTTAGAATGTTAATTAAGATGATTAGAGGCTAGAACCTTGTGGGTTAGGGAGAAATTAAGGATGTGAGTGGTGAATTTGGCTTAGGTTAGCAGTTCTAGGAGGTAATTTGTAGTGGAGTCAATTTCCCATTCCTATTCTTCCCTCAAGTGGGATGTATTCGGGATCGAAAGCTCTTGAATACATCCAATACTTGCGTTGGAAGATAGGAAATGGGATAGTTAATGCTCACCCACGAAAGTGGAAGGAGGTTAACTAGAGAGTCTCGTTCTTTAAACCCTCCAGGTCCGTGGTGGGCTTTGAGGAAGTTAATCCGGATTATCCTTGAAAAAGGAAATCCAGTGGGTTTATTCTAACGGGATTGTCACTAGATTCCTCTATTTTGTTACTTTCTAGCAGCGAAACCCTCGTTCTTATTGCCACTTACATTCCGAAATCTCCCGACACCCATTTTTCCCATATCAACCGAACACAGTTGTGTTTGTGTTTCGTTTCTGTTGTTTACCATAAAAACCCTTTAGTTAACTTGTGATCTTAAACCTCACCTATAGTCAAGTCGCACTAGTCAAGGCCCCTAGCTCCTCGAGAAGAACGATATAAAAATCGGGTTACAAAAACCATGTTACACTGGTACTTGGGACCATAACCTACCTTTAGTAGAACTTGCATATAATAACAGTTATCATGCTAGCATAGGTATGGCTCCATTTGAGGCATGATATGGTCGATATTGCCGAACCCCAACTTGTTGGGCTGAAGTGGGTGAAAGAATACCCTCCAAGGTAGAACTTATCGACCAAAGTGTAGAAGTAGTCAAGGTTGTCAGGAAGAAGCTACAAGCTGCCCAGAGTAGACAAAAGACTATGCAGATGTTAGAAGAAGGCCCTTAGAGTTTGGAGTTGGTGAACATGTATTCTTAAAAGTATCCCCTCTGAGAGGGAGTATTCGATTTGGGCAGAAAGGAAAGTTAAGCCCTAGATTCATTGGTCCTTTTGAGATACTGAAACGTGTAGGGCCAATGGCATATGAACTCGCTCTCCCGTCATCTCTACAAGGCATATACCCAGTCTTCCATGTCTCGAACCTTTGGAAGTATGTTCACGATCCTGATCACATCATTCGTTATGAACCGTTGCGAGTCAAGAAAAACTTGACATTCATAGAAGAACCAATTTGTATACTGGAAAGAAGAGAAAAGAAGCTGAGGAACAAAGTGATTCCTTATGTGAAGATACACTGGAAGCATCACAAACTTGCGGAAGCTACTTGGGAGATTGAATCTAAAATTCAGGAGAAGTACCCTGATCTTTTTGTAAATGGTAAGTGAATTTCTGGGACGAAATCCTTTGAAGGAGGGGAGAGTGTAAGACCTAGATTTTTAACCACGGGTTAACCTGCATAATTAGGATTTTTTAATTGACTAATTATGCTAATTATATGATTTAAATTTTATTTATGTGATTTTGATGTTTCAATAGGTATAACTAGTATTAGTTTAATAAAAGGAAGTTAGATCTTTATTGTAGTAGGTGGTAATATAAAAGTATTAGTAACCTTATAATAAGGATTAAGAGCATTAGTATTAATATTATTGTTATGTTAGTATGGTTAGGAGGGGAAGGGGAGTAGTACGTATGTTGCTAAGCAAAAAGGGAATCAAGAGTAAAAAGGGGAAAAAGGAACCGGGGGGTTATTAATATGAAAGAGTGGAAACAGAAAATAAAGAAAAGAGTGTGAAAAGGAAGAAAATGGGTTGATTTGTTTTCGAAGAAGCAGAGCCTCCATCTTTTTCATTATTATCTTCTTCTTCCTTGTTTCTTCCTCCTCATCTCTTTACTCAAACCTCCATTAAAATCATAACAAGAGAGGTGAGCCATGCAACCCCTCCACCGTCATCTCCTCCAATAGGTAAACTCCATCTCCTTTCCATGTCTACATGTCATCTTCTTCTTCCTCCTCTTCAAATTCAGTTGATATATATATGACTATGGAGACAGGCCCAGATAGGAGAAAATGGGCAAAGGGAAAAATATCAGTATTGATCCTAATCTCAACTCCAATAGACTGTACAAAACCAAGTTTTAGGAGAAAATGGATGTATAGCGTGGGTCCAAAAATCAGGTTGTAAGCAGTGAAGTAATTTAATCTCTTCTCAATCTCTACTTTTAGGTTTTTGCCTATAAATAGGATAGATTCGAATTAATAATTGGCCATGGTAGTGTTGGAAATGGAAAGCTGTAAGTAGTAGTAGTGGTAGGAAACAACAGGAGAGCAAGCGATAGTAGCGCCGGAGTTGGGTCCTCCGTAGCAACTCAAGTGGGTAATTCTAAACCCTACTTTTAATTTTCTAAACTCCCTTATTCAATCTTAGATACTATTTTGTTAGGTACTGAGTTTAATATAAAATTTTGAGGTTATGGGTGAATTGAGAGTCTTTATTGTTAAAAGCAACATATGTTCAGGAAATTGGGAAATAGTGACTAGAGGCTGATTTCGGAATCTTAGAAAATTTTGACTACTTGTAGGTATGTGATTAGCCTTTTTAGAATGATAAATTGTGCGATGAACAAAGTTTGCCTCTATTTTTTTTAAAGATACTTGAAATTGGATGGAGAGATACAAAAAAGCCCTCAAATGTCTGTTGGAGTTAATTTCTGATATCAAACTGAACTTTTGAGGTCAATATTTTAATTGTTATTGACATGAGGATCAAAAGAGTGAATGCCAATTATTGGACGCTGAGGCCAAAAAGGAAGTGCACTCAACATGGTTGGATATCAATTATTCTTCTTGAGTTTATTAAGTAACTAACAGAATCCAAATAGAAATTAGAGGGTTAATTATGTGTATTGCTTCCAATTATGTGGAATTAGTCGTGTTTTAAACCCGCTCAAGTTGTTTTGACTCAAAAGGGGCCGTATAATGCACTAGTTAAGTTTGTTCTCCTATTTAAAGTAAGTATAACCTTGGTTTGGAAGTTTTCAAGTTAGAAAAATAACATATCAATAAGAATCTTGTATCCAAAGTTGAATTTCCTAGTATGTATAAACCAAAAAAGGTTTCAAGTGAGTTACTACCTTTAACAAAAGGAAGTTTAAAAGATTTTGAGCTAGGTCAAGCACGTAATTAGCGGGCTTCGAATTGGGAGGCGATAGTGCTCTCATTTCGCCAAGTTGTCTATCCCAAGTAGTGGATAGAAGCCCATAGGCCCCAAGGTAACTAATGATCGATTAAGGGCAAGTTGGCCCAAAAGTTTAGTGTTAAAAGAATACCATAGCTCTCTAAGTTATAATTATGCTATTGTTGAATAAGCATCGTTCAATTACATGCAGTAAGTTGTAAAATGGGTTGCCTTGGAAATAGAAAATTTCCTTTTGAACTGTATTTAGAAAAGTGTTTAAATAGAACTAAATGCTCTTCCCGTTTGACAAGATTAAAGGTTCTTCTCTTTTTCAAGTTCCTTTGGGACAAGAAGAAAAGAAACGATCTTATAAAAGTTTTAACTTAATTCCTATTCCTCCCTATTTGAGGAGCTGGTGTTGTAAAACGGGACGTAAGTGAATTTAAATGCAGTTACTAATTTCCCTGTTGGTCAAGAACCTCACTTGTTGGGGAGTTGAGTTTGAAAATGAACAAGAGTTTATTATTATTATTATTATTATTATTATTATTATTATTATTATTATTATTATTATTATTATTATTATTATTATTATTATTATTATTATTATTATTATTATTATTATTCCTATTTTTCTTTTCTTCTCTTTTTTCGTGTTTATGTTGAATATATTATGTGGCTAGTGATCAAGTTAACCCTTCTTTGGAAACCCAAATTTACTTATTGGTTTATGTGTGCAGTTCTATGATGGAAAATTCTTTCATACACAGAGGATGTTATCTGTTTTAACTATATATGTCCATTTTGAGATAATATGTTAGTTATGATTGCATTGATTTTGTTGGGAAAAGAATTATTCACTGGGCATATGGTTGCTCATCCCCCCTTTCTTCCTATTGTTTTTTCAGGTCCAGACTAAGGAAAGAAGGTATATGTTGAGGTGGTTCTATTTTGTGGGCTAGAGTGATGTAGTTTCCCTTTTAAAGTTTGCATGTACATAGTTGTGATCAATGTTCAGTTGTGTTAGGAGTGGTTAGGCGGTTGTGGAACTCTCGGGGGTGTGGCACGGGCGAGTAGCCTTTATATAAAATGTTTGAGTTTGCATGATAAAATTTGGGATTGGCCATTTTACACACCGAACCCTGCCGAATTTTTCTCAGACTTCAAAAATAAAGAGAAAGAAAATAGAACCTGTAGTTACCTTTGTTTAGCCTTAGGGTTCTTAATAGGAATCTTGGCGGGTGTAATACTCCTAGATGGGGTAGGGGTGTTACAATTAAGTGGTATTAGAGCAAGGTTACTTAAGATTTTCATCCTAGGAAAACCAAACTATAGGTGGTGCATCCATTCTTGCATGCTATGTGAATTATATGCAAACTATATGGAACTATGGTAAATACTTGTTCTAAATGATTAATTGAGTTCTTACTTAGCTCTTGGATATTTTTTTAGGATGGGGTCTATCTTGAGTAACTTTGAGTATTTGCCGTTTTGGTTGGCTACATGGAATGGTGTGATATACTGGTAATACATTGAGTTACAAAATAAATGGGGATGTGAGGTAGTAACTGCACAGTTTCGGGTTCGATACTTCATATGGAAATTACCCTTGTCCGGAAGATGGGTTGAGGTATCTAGATCGTTAAGAAGGAGTCTACCATTTAAGGGATTTACCCCCTTTACTTATAAGAGTTTGTTGGAGTTTTTATACAAAGTAGAGCCTGCAGTAGGTCCATTAGTAATGGGTATAGACCCAAAGGAGAGGCAAAATACTGCAGATGAATGGGTAGCCAGTTTTTTGACAATGACGAATTACTAGAAGGGTATGCAAGAAGGTCATCGTTGGAAAAACATGAAATGAGGAAATTTATTAGTGAAAGTGCACTAGCAGAAAAGTACAAGAGAATAGGTATATTTTTGGCTAATTGGGTGAAAAATTACGGGACATTTTATCCATTGGGATGGCAAGAGACTTGGGTCAGAATGAAGGAAATTTCCTTTTGAACTGTATTTAGAAAAGTGTTTAAATAGAATTAAATGCTCCTCCCGTTTGACAAGATTAATGATTCTTCTCATTTTCAAGTTCGTTTGGGACGAGAAGAAAAGAAATAATCTCATAAAAGTTTTAAATTAATTCCTATTCCTCCCTATTTGAGGAGCTGGTGTTGTAAAACGGGACGTCGGTTAATTTAAATGCAGTTACTAATTTCCCTATTGGTCAATGTAAATGCAGTTAC
Source organism: Portulaca oleracea (assembly GCA_029582165.1). Classification (NCBI taxonomy): domain Eukaryota; kingdom Viridiplantae; phylum Streptophyta; class Magnoliopsida; order Caryophyllales; family Portulacaceae; genus Portulaca; species Portulaca oleracea. The sequence continues at coordinate 28,667,672 of CM055868.1, read as the reverse complement.
TAATTTCCCTATTGGTCAAGAACCTCACTTATTGGGCAGTTGAGTTTGAAAATGAACAAGAGTTTATTATTATTATTATTATTATTATTATTATTATTATTATTATTATTATTATTCTTTTCTTCTCTCTTTTCGTGTTTATGTTGAATATTATGTGGCTAGTAATAAAGTGAACCCTTCTTTGAAACCCAAATTTACTTATTGGTTTATATGTGGGGTTCTATGATGGAAAATCCTTTCATACACCGAGGATGTTATATGTTTTAACTATATATGTCCATTTTGACATAATATGTTAGTTATGATTGCATTGATTTTGTTGGGAAAAGAATTATTCAGTGGGCATGTGGTTGTTCAACGCCCCCTTTCTTCCTATTTTTTTCAGGTTCAGACTAAGGAAAGAAGGTATCTGTTGAGGTGGTTCTATTTTGTGGGCAAGAGTGATGTAGTTTCCCTTTTAAAGTTTGCATGTACATAGTTGTGCGCCAGCATGTAGATAACCTTTGTAAATATATGTGTGATTAATGTTCGATTGTGTTAGGAGTGGTTAGGTGGTTATGGAACTCTTAGGCGTGTGGTATTGAATATTTACTCCAAAATTTAGATTTCTACAATAAAGAATGTTTAGGTTTTGTTTTGTTAAGAAACATATGAATTAAAGTGTCATATGTTTCATTGTTATTTCTAGGAGATTCTGTTTTTCATGTATGCTATAAATTGAGATGAAAGTAATGAGAATAAGTGTGCAAGTTTAAGATTTAATTGTGCAGTAAATTTCTCTCTTTACCTAAAATTGTATTGCAAAGCCAACAAAATTGGTATCAGAGCCAAGAAAAGTTAGAGCACACCTCTTTATTGAATAGAACGCACGAGCACCCAGAAAAAATCCACAAAAAAAACCCTACAAAAAGTCCAATTAAAAAACAACCATGACTAGCAATGGTACAAATTCTTCATCTCAACCACTAATTCCAACTTTCAAAGGAGAAAAATACAACCTTTGGAGTTTGAAGATGAAGACTATGTTCAGGTCCCAAGAGTTATGGGATTTGGTAGAGAAGTGTTATACTGAGCCTACTCCGGCACCGGTGCAGCCTGATCACAACTACGGGAGACTCGTAAGAGAGATGCAAAAGCGTTGCTTTTCATACAATCAACAGTTGATGATGAAATTTTCCCACGTATAGCAGCAACAACTACTTCTCATGAGGCATGGGAGATACTCAAGAAAGAATCCTTGGGTGAAAAGAAGGTGCTTGTTCGGTTGTAATTTTTGTGGTTTTATAAGTTAAGGTTGTCGGTCCACAGGGATGGGTGTGAGGCTTGATTAAGGTAATCGGTTTGTGTAGAGGGGTTTTTCTCAATGTGGAAAGCAATAAATTATGTAAAGAAAGCATTTAAATATACCCTAGGCATGAATCAAAGAAAGCAATTAAAAGCATGAAATCAAATAAAGCAATTAAAGCAAGGAATGGAAATCTAGAATGAACAATGAAATTAGAGACTAGAAATTATACCTTTGATGACCAAAATCTTTTAACCTTCAATCTACCTTTGCAATTTCCCCCGAACAAACAAGAAATTGTGGATTGGATTACCAAGGATCTCCCAAATTCTCACTAGGAAGTAGAATTGGAATTCATTGACCCTCCTCCCCACTAAAAGATGGATTTGATGTGGCTAACCCTAGAAAGCTTTGAAATCAAATCAACAATGGAGATTAGAGAGAGAGAGAGAGAGAGAGAGAGAGAGAGAGAGAGAGAGAGAGAAGAGAGAGAAAGCTTGTAAAACTTCAATGGAAACTTGCTTGAATTGAGAAAGCTTGAGAAAGTTTGAATACAAATACTAGAAATCAATGAAAGCTTGAAGAACAATTGAAAACTTGAAGAACAATTAAGAGAGATTAAAGCAAATAAAGGAAAGCAATTAAATCTAATTCTACTCCTAAACTACCTAGGCTAATTGATTCATTTCTTAGATTAATACAAGTGGGTATTTATAGAAGAAGGAAAAATACAACCCAAAACCCTAGAAACAAATCGCAGCACGCGCGTCAGTTTTACTGCAAACAGAGTGGCTCGAGCGAGCAAGCCTACTGTCCGGCTCTTCTGGCTTATGTCTTTGTTGCCCCAGACGCCTGGCTCGGGCGAGCCAGCAGATGGCTCGGGCGAGCCACTGTTTTGGGCAGCTTTTCCCTGCCGACTTCAAACGCGCATAACTTCTTCATCCGAACTTTGTTTTAGGCCCGTAAGATATCGATGGAAAGCTCTCGGTGTGTACTTTAAGCTCCCAAATTTCAGACCAATCGGAGTTGTAACGAAGGAGTTATGACCCAAAGAGTGAAGGCACACGTATTTCAAACCTTTGAGTTTGTACCGTTCCCTTGTTTTGCGCCAATCTTGATATGAAATTTCCGGCTTCGGTTTCGCCTCGGCTCTCGGCTCGGGTTGACTTGGTTTGACTTGGATCTCGGCTCGAGTTGACTTAGTTTGACTCGGGAAATAGCTCGGGATTCCCTAAAAACCTTCAATTAAGCCCAAACTTCTTCTAACTCCTTATTTTCCTACAAAACACTAAATCATTATATTTAATATATAAATAGGGGTTAAAACAAGCAAATATACCCTATAAAAGAGAAAAAATTCGGCTCGGAACGAGACCGAACTCCACTCCAACACAAGGGTTTGCTCGCCCCGAGCAAACAAAAATCAAAGAAAAGGACTAGAAAAAGAAACTAAAAACCCTAACTCACTTTCGCAGGAATCGCGGACCCGGCAGCCCGGGTGGACGAGTTAGGTCTCGTGAGGGTTTATAGTAACTATACCCACAAAAGCCACGAGAAAAGAAAAAGGGGAAAGAAAAAGAAGCGAAAACCGAAAACCGAAACAAAACAAAAGCAAAGAAAATATTCCCGTCCCCAATCATGCACCTAGTTCCCCAACTCGCCTCAACAATCAATTGGAAAAGCAAGTATAAATAAATTAAGACACGAAGGTTGGAAAACTGCCAATCTTTGAGATTTTGAACCAGAACACTTCCTGATGAGCAAAACACCTCGTGCATATGTGCAAGTGGGCTCTAGTCGGTCCTTCCTATCCTAAACCAGACAATCAGAGTTGTTCTCATGCTCAAGCTCGGGATTATCTATCCTACTTCACTCTTGGTTTTTCTTTCAACCTCTCTTTTCTTTCTTTTTCTTACTTTGCTCTCTTTTCTTTCTTTTTCTTACTTTGCTCTTTTCTTTTTTTACTTTTCTCTTTCTTACCATTCTTTTGTTCAACTCTTTTTTTCTTTTTCTTGCTTCGCTATTTTCTTTCTTTTTCAAAACCTACGCTCTTTTATTTCCACTCAATCCGTTTTGTGTCTTTTAGAGCGTTTGTGTCGGGTTTTGCGGGATTTAAACACCGGCCTTCGCAAAGGGTTACCCTCCCTGCTGGGTTTCTCCATACATGAGTCATTGCACTTAAGGGGCATAGGGTGTCGATCCACCCAAACCAACCCATGACGGTAGGCCCGACAGTAATTATTTAATGCATTAGTTAAGAGCTTAAGCAATTGAACAACTAAAACCGTCTAACTTAGGTAAGAATTCACAGTCAAAGCATGTAAGATTTGAGGAATCCGCTTTCCCATTCCATGTAAAGGTCTAATAGAGATAAGTCATGGCAAAAATCCTTCCTAAGGCCTGTCATTTTTCATACAGGCCGCTTCTAACTGATTGAATCAGCCAATTAGACAACTATCTACACAACTGTGAACGGAAACATCTTCAAAATGAAAAACAACTTTTGGGGTTTTCACAACATTTCTCCCCTTTTTTCTTTCACACACAAAATATTTTTAGATTTTTGACACAAACTACGAAAGACAAAAATAAAAGACTCAAAAACTATGTGATCTACCCATGACAAATGGAAAATAGCACCCCCACTCCAACACAAGACATCACAATGTCTCCATCATGAGAAGGGTGTCTCAAGAAAGGTAGAAAACCTAAAAACACACAACAAACACATAATAAACAAAATGGTGGCGACCCGAGCCCACACGGCTCCAACAACAATATATATCCAACATTCACACTCAAGGGGTTCGCCACCCAAAAAGAAAATCAAGCATGCATCATGGATCAAGATATATACACTCAAAGAGAAGGTGGAAAGAATTTACCTCAAGATCTTCAATTAAAAGCATAACCAATCCACGATCCAAGGTACATCACACCAAAAGTTAGAAATAAACAAGAAAAGCATACTATGTATGTGGTTCACATGCAAGATCAAAAAGAAAAACAAACTACACAAGACACTAAGGATTAATGAACTAAGAAAACAAACTAAAATATTTACAAAACGACTCTTTTTTTTCTTTTCTTAGACTCGAATACCGGAATGCATACTACCCTCCCACTCCAACACAAAGAGGTTGTCGTGTCCTCAAAATGGAAACAGAAGTAGGTAAGCAAGCACCCCAAAATAAAAGAAAAAGATACACACAAAAAGAAAATAAAAGAAGAAAAGAAAGACCAACTCACTAATTATACAAGAAGGGTGAGGAAGGATATTACCTCAAAGGCCTCTTATCAAGAAATTCACTCCTTCTCACCTCAAGATATCGGGCATCATGTCAGAACCATTCAACGCCCGGAGTAACAAATCATGCATCCTCTCATGCATCTCAGAATGGTGGTGGTAAGAGCACACTCGCAATAGCACATAAACAAACATTAGTGCCCTTAACAATTTATCAAATACCTTAGAAAAGTCATAGAACTGATGAAATTCATGAATATACAAGACTTTTCTAGGCACGGTGAAAGAAGACATGACAAATGAATCCTCCCATTGACTCGTAAATGGAGATTGGGTATACAAATCATCGGAAGGAGGCAATACAACACATTTCTGGACATGCTCATGCGAAGACTTGGATGCAAACAATGGTTCAAACTCAATTTCAATGCAATTTTCATCAATCACAAATTCCAAATCACCACTCTCATCCAAATAATCATCATAATCGTCAATAGGTGATAAGGAAAACAGAGGGTTAGACCACATCATAACACTCCCAACATCACACACAAGCACATCTTCATCTTCATCAATATCAGACTCACTAGAAGAACTATCAACATCAAAAGACAAAGGTGCATCATCCAAAGCAACATCAAAAGTGAAAGTGGAAGGTTCAGGGTCATAACTCATAGTGAATGACTCATAAAGCATGTCATCATCAAAAGTATCATTGTCAACAACCAAGTTCAAACAAGCATGATCATTCCCCAAAGAATTATGCTCATCATCACAGGTATGCACATCAATGGACTCACATACAAGGGTAGCTAATGCCTCACTAATACAATGATCCTCAACGAAAGTGAACAAATCGTTATCAAGCACACATTCAATCACAACAGATTCAATTTCACTCTCAACAAGATCATGCTCAATTACATCATGGCATTCACTAAACTCAATCTTTTCTTCACATAAAGGCATGGACAAGGGTGTTGACAATAGTTCATCATCTAGCATGTTTTCAACTAATTCTACATAATCACACACAAAATCATCATGTTCCTCATGCTCATTAGGTGGGGCTAGAGCTAAGGAATTACTAAGTAGTCCAAGGCATGGTCGGTTATAATAGTCATCATCCTCACCATACACAGCAGAATCAACATGCATTTCAGGACTCAAAGACGATGAGTGACCTATTTCAACATTCGAATCAACCATTTGTGAAGAAGGAGTTACTACCCTTTGATCACTCTCATGGACAAATTCACGCATATACTCATTCATGTTCGCACATAATTTTTCTACTTCTGCCTTGAAGGAAGCCACTGTAGCTTGCAAACAAGAAATTGAACTATGATACGGCGAATCACACAAGGAGCAATGGAAGGAGACTCAACGTCGGCACTTTGGGAAAGATCATAACAGTTTTCCACATATCCCCCATCATAAGATTGATCATCAACATACACGGGGTATTCACATGATTGTTCAGTTTCGGTCCCAAAGGGTGGCGCATAAGGAGGTTGGAAGCTAGGACTAACATTTTGTTGTTCAAACTCATAGGAATCCCTAGACAACCATTCAAGTAACTCCCATGCTTTTTCTTCACCTAAACAAGAAAACCGGTAATTATCTAAAAGGTTTCAGGTCTCATAATTCACACCCTCACTAACAATTCCCAAAAGAGATAATGTATCATAAAAGCTACCATATAATTCACATTGAACACGGTAGTCATGCAATCTAGCAAAATACCTCCAAAATATTTCATGCTCAAATTGAGGGAATTGGGGACTATCCATAACTCTTTTTTTCTATTTTTCTATTTTTCTATTTTTTTCTTTTCTTTTCTCACTTTTTTCGATATTCAATTTTTTTCGCTACATTTTTCTAGCATAATCGAGAAAGCAATAAACTATGTACACACAAACCAATAACCTAATCTACCAAATAACGCCATCCCCGGCAACGGCGCCATTGTTCGGTTGTAATTTTTGTGGTTTTATAAGTTAAGGTTGTCGGTCCACAGGGATGGGTGTGAGGCTTGATTAAGGTAATCGGTTTGTGTAGAGGGGTTTTTCTCAATGCGGAAAGTAATAAATTATGTAAAGAAAGCATTTAAATATACCCTAGGCATGAATCAAAGAAAGCAATTAAAAGCATGAAATCAAATAAAGCAATTAAAGCAAGGAATGGAAATCTAGAATGAACAATGAAATTAGAGACTAGAAATTATACCTTTGATGACCAAAATCTTCTAACCTTCAATCTACCTTTGCAATTTCCCCCGAACAAACAAGAAATTGTGGATTGGATTACCAAGGATCTCCCAAATTCTCACTAGGAAGTAGAATTGGAATTCCTTGACCCTCCTCCCCACTAAAAGATGAATATGATGTGGCTAACCCTAGAAAGCTTTGAAATCAAGTCAACAATGGAGATTATAGAGAGAGAGAGAGAGAGAAGAGAGAGAAAGCTTGTAAAACTTCAATCGAAATTTGCTTGAATTGAGAAAGCTTGAGAAAGTTTGAATACAAATGCTAGAAATCAATGAAAGCTTGAAGAACAATTGAAAACTTGAAGAACAATTAAGAGAGATTAAAGCAAATAAAGGAAAGCAATTAAATCTAATTCTACTCCTAAACTACCTAGGCTAATTGATTCCTTTCTTAAATTAATACAAGTGGGTATTTATAGAAGAAGGAAAAATATAACCCTAAACCCTAGAAACAAATCACAGCACGCGCATCAGTTTTTCTGCAGACAGAGTGGCTCGGGCGAGCCATTGGAGTGGCTCGGGCGAGCAAGCCTACTGTCCGGCTCTTCTGGCTTATGTCTTTGTTGCTCCAGAAGCCTGGCTCGGGCGAGCCACTGTTCAGGGCAGCTTTTCCCTGCCGACTTCAAACGCGCATAACTTCTTCATCCGAACTTTGTTTTAGGCCCGTAAGATATCGATGGAAAGCTCTCGGTGTGTACTTTAAGCTCCCAAAATTTCAGACCAATCGGAGTTGTAACGAAGGAGTTATGACCCAAAGAGTGAAGGCACACGTATTTCAAACCTTTGAGTTTGTACCGTTCCCCTGTTTTGCGCCAATCTTGATATGGAATTTCCGGCTTCGGTTTCGCCTCGGCTCTCGGCTCGGGTTGACTTGGTTTGACTTGGATCTCGGCTCGGGTTGACTTGGTTTGACTCGGGAAATAGCTCGGGATTCCCTAAAAACCTTCAATTAAGCCCAAACTTCTTCTAACTCCTTATTTTCCTACAAAACACTAAATCATTATATCTAATATATAAATAGGGGTTAAAACAAGCAAATATACCCTATAAAAGAGAAGAAATTCGGTTTGGAATGAGACCGAACAGTGCTCACTGTCAAGTTGCAAACACTTAGACATGAATTTGAAACCTTGGCCATGAAAGAAAAGGAGTTAGTCCAAGAGTTTATGTCCAGAGTTTCTGGAATTGAGAGTCAGATGAATAGTTATGGGGAAAATCTCACTAGAGAAATTATAGTGAGTAAGGTGTTAAGGAGTCTCACGAAGGACTTCGATCATGTTGTTGTTGTAATAGAGGAGTCAAAGGATCTCTCTCAGTATAGCCTTGATGAGTTAATGGGTTCATTATTAGCCCATGAAGTTAGGATTAATAGGTCCTATGAGAAAGTAGAGGAGAAGGCATTTCAAGTGAAGGGGGAGTCCTCCTACAAAGGCAAAACAGAATATTCAAGTGTCTGTGGCAGCAGACATGGTAGATATCGTGGCAGAGGTCGCGGCGGTGGTAGAGGCAGAGGCTCTTTTGGTGATCAACGCCAATTTAAGAGCCAAATTCAATGTCATTATTACAAGAAGTTTTACCATAAAGAAGCTGAATGTTAGGCAAAGCAAAAAGATGAAGAAAAAGGAGCCAAATTTGTTGAACATGTTCCTCCAGAAGAATATCTATTTATGGCTCATTGTCCACTTGACAGTGATGTTAACGGAGTTTGGTTCATGGACAACGGTTGTTCTAATCATATGACAGGAAAAAGGAGTATGTTCAAAGAGCTTGATGAGAAGCAAAAGAGCAAAGTTCGACTTGGAGATGACAGGACGATGAAGGTTGAAGGAAAAAGGGACAGTTGGTATCAAAACCTCTCAGGTTAACGTAAAACTTCTACATAATGTGCAATTCGTTCCTGATTTAAGTCATAATTTGTTGAGTGTTGGACAACTGATGGAAGATGGTTACTTCCTATTATTTGATGATGGTTTGTGCTCTATTTATGATAAAACTTCTGGTCGACATATAGTCAGTGTGCCTAAGAGGCAAAATAGAATGTTTCTGTTGCAAGTATCAGATAAAAAAAAAGTATACCTTTAATGTTAAACATACTGAGTCAAATTTGTGGCATCTCCGGCATGGGCTTCTGAATGTGGGAGGACTGAAACTATTGGCTCGAAATAATATGGTAATTGGATTACCTAATATTGATGGCATGATTTTTGTGAAGGTTGTGTATATGGGACACAGACCAGAATTTCATTTCCTGTATATAAGGCATGGAGAGCTTCAAATTGTCTTCAACTAGTCCATGCTGATGTTCGTGGTCCTATGAGTGTTGAGTCATTAGGTGGTAGTCGTTATTTCTTGTTGTTTACTGATGACTACAGTAGGATGAGTTAGGTGTTTTTCTTGAATTACAAGTCTGAAACATTTGAGTGTTTCGAGAGGTTTAAGGTGCTGGTGGAAAAACAAAGTGGTTGTTCTATAAAGACCCTGCGTTCTGATCGAGGGGGAGAATTTAATTCTGATGAATTTGCTGATTTTTGTGAGAAAAATGGAGTTCATAGGGAGTTGACAGCACCATACACACCAGAGCAAAATGGCGTGGTCGAGCGAAAAAATCGAACCGTGGTTGAAATGGCTAGAAGTATGCTTAATGCAGCACATTTTCCTAAGAAGTTTTCGGCAGAAGCAGTGGCTACAGCTATCTATATTCTCAACATTTCACCAACAAAGGCAGTTATGAATTGGACCCCATATGAGGCTTGGAAAGGCCGAAAGCCAAGGGTAAGTGACTTGAAGGTGTTTGGTTGTGTCGCATATATTTTGGACAAGACTTCTCGTCGCAAGCTTGATGCAAAATCACAAAAATTGTATCTTTGTGGGTTATAGTCCTCAGTCCAAGGCTTATAAATTGTATAACTCCACAAATGGCAAAGTGTTGATCAGCAGGGATGTTGTATTTAATGAAGCTGCAACTTGGGCTTGGACAAACAACGAGTCTAACTCCTCCATAGACAATCATCTCATTTCAAATTCTACAAAGTCAAACATTGTAGATTCACCAGAAATTTCTCGCGGGAGCTCGTCAATAACATCTTCTAAAACTTCAACCGAAGGTTCATCTGAAATTTTACCTGCAAGAACTTCTAGCTCACCTATAAAGGAGCCTATTCCATTGCGAAGATCAACGAGAGTAAGGAAGCCAAATTCTATATATGCATCTGCTAACAATTTGTCTTGCTCCTTTGGTTTACTTGTTTCAGACCCTATGTATTTTGAAGAAGCAAAAAATGAACCTGAGTGGTGCAAAGCAATGGAGGAAGAGTTATTGGCTATTGAGAAAAATGAAACATGGGAGTTTGTAGATTTGCCAGAAGGAAAAAATATTATTGGCTTGAAGTGGGTGTATCGCACCAAATATAATGCTGATGGGTCCATTCAAAAATTCAAAGCTCGGTTGCTTGCAAAAAGCTATACTCAGCAATAAGGTGTTGATTTTGATGAGACATGCTCTCCTGTTGCTCAGTTTGAAATAGTGAGAGTGTTTCTAGCATTAGCAGCACAACTTGGTCGGTTTGTTTATCAGTTTGATGTCAAATCAACTCTTTTAAATGGAGAATTGGAGCAAGAAGTGTATGTTGCTTAGCCTGAAGGGTTTGTTATTGAAGGGGAAGAAGGCAAGGTTTACAAACACAAAAAGGCTTTATATGGTCTCAAGCAAGCACCACGCGCATGGTACAGTAAAATCGATTCTTATTTCAATGAGAATGGATTTGAAAGAAGTCAGAATGAACCAACTCTTTACATAAAAAAGTGATGTAATTCTAATTTCTTGTTGTATGTGAGTCCATTATTGCGGAATTCAAGTCTGGTATGAAGAAAAAATTTGAGATGTCGGACCTTGGTTTGTTACATTATTTTCTTGGGTTGGAGGTTAATCAGACTATAGATGGGATTTTGATTTCACAAAAGAAGTATGTCGCTGATTTGTTGAAAAAAATTTCACCATGTTAAATTGTAAGCCTATGCCAACACCCATGAATATGAATGACAAGCTTACAAATGATGATGGCACGAGCATGGCAGATACAAAGCAGTTTAGGAGCATTGTTGGTGGTTTAAATTATTTATGTCATACTATGCCTTACATTACATTTTCTGTTAGTGTGGTGTCAAGATTCATGCACAATCCATCGACACATCATTTGAGATCAGCCAAGCGAATTATTCGCTATGTTGCTGGAATAGTTTATTTTGGAGTTTGGTACTCTAAGGTATCAAAATTCAGATTGTATGGTTTTTTCGATAGTGATTGGGCAGGTTGTTTGAAGGATCGAAAGAGTACTTCTGGGTGCTTATTCTCGCTTGGGTCTGGTGCTTTTTCATGGTCTTCAAAGAAACAAGACATAGTAGCTTTGTCTTCGTCAGAGGCAGAATATGTTGCGGTTACAAGTACAGCCTGTCAAGCTGTTTGGTTGCGAAGGTTATTGGCTGACTTTCTTCAAATACAAGACGGTGCTACAGAGATTTATTGTGACAACAAAGCTACAATTTCCATGACTAAGAATCCAGCTTTTCATAGTCGTACAGAACACATTGACATCCGGTACCATTTTATTCGAAAGTTGGTTGCAGATGGTGAAGTAAGTATGACTTACTGTAACACAAACAAGCAAGTTGCCGATATTCTCACAAAGTCACTTCCACAAGCTAAGCATGAAGAATTTAGATTGCAGATGGGTGTGATAAGTTTTGAAGAATGTTTATGTTTTGTTTTGTTAAGAAACATAAGAATTAAAGTGTTATATGTTTCATTGTTATTTCTAGGAGTTTCTATTTTTCATGTATGTTATAAATTGAGATGAAAGTAATGAGAATAAGTGTGCAAGTTTAAGATTTAATTGTGTAGTAAATTTTTCTCTCTACCTAAAATTGTATTGCAAAGCCAACATGTGGCCCTGACGAGTAGCCCTTATATAAAATGTTTGAGTTTGCAGGATAAAATTTAGGATTGGCCATTTTACAAACGGAACCCTGCCGAATTTTTCTCAGACTCCAAAAATAAAGAGAAAGAAAAGAGAACCTGTAGTTACCTTTGTTTAGCCTTAGGGTTCTTAACATGAATCCTGGCGGGTGTAATACTCTTAGATGGGGCAGGGGTGTTACAACTAGGTCCTAGCGAAACTATGTTGGTGGACCCAATCACATAACTGTCTGGGTGATAGAGCATGTACTAATACAATTGTGCAACTAGAAGTTCAGTGTTTAGTGGGTTATAAACCCAGTTTTTGTATCATTTCCTTGAGGAGCTGAGGGGCCTAATTAACCTCACGAATTTGACTTGAAAAGAGGTTTAAATCACTAAGAAAAGCATGATATTGGATTAATCTACTTAACCACTAGATGATCAAGCAAACCTATAAGATTGATTCAATTAACAAAAAGAAGGGTTTCGGGGGTTTAGGAAACTAATAAGTTCATAATTACACGGGTTTCGTGATTAGCGAGTAAGAACGTAGGACAAACAAATGGGACTTTTGCTTAGAATATTGTCACCGAGCTCCCTTTTTCAAGGGAAGCTTGTATGACTACCCCAAGCTTCCTAGTTAAGCCTATTCTCATTTTCATTGGAATATGCTTAAGTACTATCCATCCTTATCATTCCTAACAAGAGATTAGTGAATTAAGGAACTCTCAGACCTAAATTCATCCCACTTGAAGAAAAGAATAAGGTGGAAATAAGATTTCTCCACTAATTACCCCTTAATTCACTAACTCGGTAACTAATCACCCATTAGAGCCGTTAATCACCCTTAGCCCCTCTAGAAACTTAGCCACTATTCATTATAAAAAATAATCTAACACATCCAAAACTATACCTAGACATGATTCTATCAAGATCAAGCTAAAATCACTAATTAATCAAATTAAGAGAGGATCAACACTAATCAAGCAATCAACAACTATTTAACAACATCTAAGTAAAGAAAGAGAGAGTAGATATCACCTATTGATGCATGAAATGAATGACAATGGCCAACAATGGCCAGTAATAAATCTCTCAATTGATTCGTCAAATTCATCCAATACAAGACAAGGTAATTCAATCAAGTTGAACATGCATTAACACTTAGGTAATCTCTCACTCAATCTCCTAAACCTCCCTAAAACCTAGAAAAAGCTGCTGAGAAAATATGACATAAAGATATTTATGCAAGGGTAAGAAAACCACCAAGACGTAGCGTTTCAAGACGACATTACATAAAAAAGCGTTGTCGCAGGTGCGACGACAAGGGTCACGGGCGCGACACTCTGGGGAGGGAAGAGGGCGATTCCAAAATCTCGTGGAGTCGCCAGCGTTACGGGATGGTCGTGGGCGTTGACCACCTTGACTTTAGCTACCCTTCGCCTTTTCTCCTGGAATTGGTCGTGGGTGCCACCTCTTCTGCCTCAGGTGGCACGACCTTCGGTCTCTTCTCCCTTTTTTCCTCCTCTTGACGTAGCACCTGCTATAAGGGTGTGGCGAGGGCTACGAAACTAGGTTGAAGGGAATGGCTTGGTCGTGCCCGCTACAAGGCATGTAGCGGGTGCCACGACCCTGATTTTACTGCTCTCATGAAGGACTTGCCCTCTTGACCTGATTTTACTTCCTTTTCTTGCCCAGCTTGGCTCGAGAATCCTCTCTTTGGCCTTGATTTGCTTCCTTGCTTTGCTTTATTTCTCAAACTCCAAGCAGTTGGTCTGGAATTTTTTGGGTTGTTGCAGCAGTCTGTATAGGTTGGTTTGAAAGATAGGGGCAGTTCTTTTGGTCTGAAGTCATACAAAAGATTAGCATTCTGGTGCAGCTGCGCTATCTTGAAATGAGTATTTCACTTCGGTTCTGTTCGATCATCAAGAGGGTAACAAAAATTTGGCTCTACAAAACGTCATATGGAACATCTGCATGTAGTCTCTGAATTGGCAGGACAAGCATTTATTCTCAGCTGATCATTCAACCATCAATTTTCTTCTCTTACCTTTCAACTTTTGGTAGATGTATGTTGTTTGGCTCTGATGCAGATGGTGTAATGGTTGGTTTCGTTGTCATAGATATAACTTCATAACATTGATATAATTTTGACTTATGGGAGTGTGGTCATAGATATTAAGGCGTGTGGTCATGGAGTGTGAGAAGAACAATTATGTTGGACGAAATATAATCCCTACAATTTGATAATTTCTGTTTTTTTCTTTAGTTTTTGATAATAATGAAGTTAAATTTGAATAATTCAATCCCTACAATTTAAGGAAGTAAATATCTCTCTCTCTCTCTCTTTCTAATTTCGTGCATGATTCTCGCCAATCATATCTACCCAACTGTTCTTATTTTATTTTATTGAAAACCACTAGGTGATTTATGGGGAAGGATGGTAGTTTTATTACCAACCATCGGATTAGATTTGTACGCTCCAGATCATTTATTCCTACCTTCCTACCATATCTATCTTCCTACTAGATCTGTTCCCATAAACAACTAAGGGAAGACTCCTCCTCAACAAATGCACCCATGTTTATCATGCCAAGTTCTTGGCGAATGAAATTGAATTGGTCTTCATTAAGTGGTTTAGTAAAAATGTCTTCCAACTGAAAATCTATTGGAACAAATTCAAGAGTGACATTACTTTTCAACATGGTCCCGAATGAAATGATGACGTACCTCGATATGTTTAGTTCGAGAGTGTTGAACTGGGTTCTTAGCTATGTCAGTTGCACTTTTATTGTCACACTTAATGGGGACATTGTTGAAGTTCATACCTAAGTCTCGAAGTTTTTGTCTTATCCACAACAGTTGTACACAACATGCACCGACGACAATGTATTTAGCTTACCCGGTGGATAGAGCTACATATTTTTGCATTCTAGAGTGCCATGAGATCAGCCATTGTTCAAAAAATTGGCACGTCCCTGATGTACTTTTCCTATCTACTTTATATCCTGCATAGTCCGCATCAGTGTGTCCAACTAAAGCAAAATATGCCCCTTGGGGATACCAAAGACCAAGATTTTTCGTACCAACAAGATAGCGAAAGATTCTTTTTACGCTTGTAAGATGAGATTTTTTGGGACAAGTTTGAAATCTAGCACATAGATAGACACTAAACATGATGTCAGGACGACTTGCGGTAAGATAAAGCAAGGAGCCTATCATGCCTCGATATAATTTTTCATCAACATTCTTGCCCTCTTTATAGATATCTAATTTTTCATTGTGACCATAGGTGTATTGGCATGTTTTACTTGATCCAATTTATATTTGTTTAATAGCTCGGAGACATAATTACCTTGACTAATAAAAATTTTGTCTTTACGTTGTTTAATTTGGAGACCAAGAAAGAATATAAGTTCTCCCATCATACTCATCTCAAATTCTTCTCATAAGAGAGGAAAATTCTTCACAAAGAGTATTCTTAGTGGCAACAAATAATATGTCATCACCATAAATTTGTAATATTATAATGTCTTTTCCTTTATCCTTAGTGAACAAGGTTTTATCTATTTGACCTCTTTGAAACCATTTTCCAATAGAAATTTACTTGATCATTGATACCAAGTTCTTGGAGCTTGTTTTAATCCGTAAAGCGCTTTTTGTAATTTATACACATAATTAAGAAAATTAAGATCTTCGAAATCGGGAGGTTGATCTACATATACCTCATGAAAATATTGATGAACAAGTGTCTCAAGAAAATGAAAAAGGGTTTAAATTTAAATCTTATCATCTCGATGTAGACGCTAAATTTTTCGGCTTTATTTTCTTTCTTTTTTAGTATTAATTTTAGGAAATAAGTTGACCGATAAGTAACACGCAAAGCCCCTTTTCCGTCAAAACCCAAAATACCAAGCCCAAATAAGCCGGAAACCATTTGGGTTCGATGGGCCAGAGGCTCGATCTTCGCCTAAAGAACCGCTGGTTCCTGGGCCAGAGGCCCAGCCTCTGCCCATGGAACCCGTCTGGGTTCTTGAGCCAGAGGCCCGGCCTCCACCCAGGAACCCGTCTGGGTTCCTTCCCCCTTCATCCAAACGGCGCCCCGGCGCCAAAACCCCACAAAACCCTAAAACCTAAACCTAAAAAAAACCTAGCCTAATCCACACTATAAATACCCCCCATCCATCACCTAAAAAGACACCGGAATATACTGGGAGTATTGACACTAGTATATTCCTCTTCTCTTCTCCCTCCATTGCGTGCTTTATTTTAAGGTTAGCGTAGCTCATCTTTTTGTATTATTGTAATGTAATCTTATTAGCTTTCTTTGTACTTTCTTTTTTTTTTTCGTTTCTTTTCTTGCATGACATTAATGATAAATCTATGAAATTTATTCAATTCCTCCCCTCTCTTCTCTTTTCTCCTTCTTTTACTTTAATTTGATCCTAGTAGAGTCCGTTCAGTTGAACGGGCGAGTTTGACGATTTTTATCGTCAAATTCGTAACCTTACCCCCGAATCCACCTTTGGGTTCGTAGTCCGGAGTCATTATTTTATGGTTTGTTGTTTTAACCTAAATTCAACTGGCGACTCTAACAGTTTTCCTTTCCCGAAAACCTTTTTTTTTCTTTCGAAAACTTCTTTCGCTTTCTTCGGCTCGAAGACAGAACCTGCAGGTTCTTCTGTCGCTGTTCCCGACCTCGTTCGCGAACTCAGCCGGCCTCCGTCCCTCTTTTCTCTTTTTTTTTGGTTGTCTTCGAGAGAACCCGGCCGGGTTTCCTATCCGGTTTTCACCCCTTCTTTGGTGTTCTTTTTCTTTGATTTGGGAACCCAGACGGGTTCCCTTGTATTTCTTTTCTTTTTTCTTTTTCTCTTCTTTCTCGTTCGCTCTCTTTTCTTTCTGGATCGGTTCAGTCTAGAGAACCCAGACTGGTTCCTCTATCCTAACCGACCCACCCGCTCTCCGAGCGTAATGATTTGGATCTTTTTATCTTTTCTGTTTTTCGGGAACCAGACGGGTTCCTCTTTCTTTTTCCTTTTTCTTTCTTTTTTCGTCTTCTTTCTTTCTTTTCTTTTCAAAATCAGTTTTCGGGTTAATTAATTAAATTTATCACTTAATAAAAAGTGTCCTAAAAGTCGAGCCTTTGATTAAGGATAAGCAATCCCACGTCGGCTCCCAATTCAAAGAAAGAGGGAAAAAGCCACTCTTTCGAGTAGCGCCACGGGAACATCCTCCGGATTTTTCTGGTCTCTGATTGGCGACTCCACTGGGGACTTAAACTTAATAAGAGGGTAAAACTTGAAAGGATTAAATTTTAGTGTTTTTTGGGAGGAATTAATTTACTTCACAATTTTATTATTATTTTAGGCATATTGCATCCAGGCTACTCTTGGGCCTTATGGCTGGGGAGCACAAAAGCGTTGGTAGGCTATAAAACTAGGGTTACCCTTCGAGCGATGTCACTACTTGTGGGATGCACTTACATCGCCAAGCCTTTGACTCGCCCTCTCCCCGTGTTACACTCTAAGGGTTTCCCTGAAACCCCGAAGAGCAACACCCCACACATCACTGCCTACCTATGTAGGGGGGATGCACCGGGGCGAGAACATGCGGTACGATCATCTCCTATACCTAGAAAACCCTAATACCTAGAGTCATGGTTAGGTTAATCCCGCATCTGTATGCTATGTGTTATTTTATTTTTATTTTTATTTTTTTCAATGTATAGGTTGTAAAGTTTGTATCTTTGTAAAGTTCCATCCATGTACAAAGTTGTAAAGATGTATTTTTTTACGAGTTGTAGAATTTTATTAGTTTGTAAAGAGCTGATGTACATATTGTAAAGTTCCACCTGTAAAGAATTTCAAGTTCATCATGTAGTTTCATTTTGTAAAGAGTTTTAGAGTCCGGTCTTAAGGAGTCTTTGAGTCCAAGTTGTCAAACCTTTCATGAGTCGGAGTCATTCTAGTCCGCGTAGGGACATTCGAGGTGGGTTCTGACTTATCAGAAACCCGGACGGGTTTCTGGTCTGTCAGAACTGGCCCATCCGCATCAATTGTCGGTAAGTGGGAGTCCAGTGCGTCAGAATCCCAGACGGGTTCCTGGCCCATCCGGACTGGCCCACTTGCTGAAAATTGACGGTGCAGGCCTCGTCAGAGAAAGAAGAACCCAGACGGGTTCCTAACCCAGTCTGGTCTTCTCTCTTCTCTTCGGGCCTGATCGCTTCACTCCACGGACGGCCCAATGCCTCGTTGATGATCCTATTCGGCCCTTTATGACTTTCCCTAAGCCCAATCCCTATTAAATGCATTATTTGAATCTGAGCCCGAAATCGAAAGCAATCGTGACTCGATCCAGGTAAGGGTCCAATAGGCGATTAATGTTGTCAGTCCACATGTTAGGTCCATATAGAGTTAAGACATGCACTCCCGCGAAGTGGGTGAGTCATCTTACGTCAGCATATAGGCGTCGTGTCTGTGTCCTAGGCCCATGTAGGTCCACTAAGTCATGCATACATTGGGTGGGTAGTTTAAAAGTTCTTTCGAGTACTAAACCAATTTCCACGCAGGCAAAATAGCATACCATCTTCGAGCCCGCATCCGCGACCCGCACACCGGCAGGCTCATCCACAATCCAAGTTACAGACCACCAACCCGATCCAGTACATCCAGTGAATCCATCATGTCGGGATCTCCTAACAACAACCTTTCCGGGGAAAGTTCTGGTGACAAGCTACCTGATGGGCTATATGAGAGGATACAGGAAGCAATAGCCTTTTATATATCAGATTTGGAGGATAGGACTAATGAAAAGTTGGAAAAAAGGTTCAGCGAAAGCCAACAGACCATGAATGGCATGCTGGAGGCCATTAGGCAGCTCAATAAAAAGCTAGGTGTTGAAGCCGAAGAAGAGGAAAACTATTATGAGTCTGAGTCTGAGGCCGAGGATGATGACGGGGATAGAAAGGAACGCCTCAAAACCAAAACTGGAGGCCCACAAATTAAATCATCTGGTGAGGTCAGGTCCAAACTTACACCAAAGGGCTCCAAAACTTCGGAGGACCCTTATGTCAGAAAGCTTGAAGAGAAGGTTGACATGCTCACCAGGAGGATGATGAAAACCGATCCGACCTTCACCGACGCATGCATGGATTTAGCCATTCCTAAGCACCATGTATCGAGGGTAAGAGACAAGGTCGAGGTGCCCGCCATAAAGTTCAAGCCCACTGAAAATCCCTCTCATCATCTGGAGGAATTCATGAGGCTGGCCCCTCTCCATAAGGTAGATGAAGGTCTCTATACCACAGTCTTCCCTTCCACTCTAGAAGGTAAGGCCAAGGTATGGTACCAAAATCTACCCTCACAAGTTAAGACCGATGCAGACGAATTGTTCAAAGCCTTCATCAGCCACTTTAGCCGTCTACAACAGAAGGAGGTCACTGCGGATGACCTGACTTCCATGAAACAAGGGGAGAACGAGCCATTTCTTTCCTACTACGAGAGATGGCACACCATGCTATCTGAAATCGATGAAGCTATCCCCTTTAGGATGCAACTGAGCACTTTCAGGCAAAGCATTCACCCTCGCATCACGCGACATTTCGGCTTCCAGTCCATCAAAGACTTCGAAACCCTAAAAGACTTGTGCATTCAAGTTGAAGCTGCTAACAATGAGAGGGAAACGCAAAACTCTGGTTGGAAAGGATCTAGCTCCAACAGGAGGGCTACTAGCACGCCTAGCCTCCCTCAGAAAGCTGTTGAGACTAATTCTATCCAACGAAAGTCTTACCCCCCGAAGTATGACTCCTATCATCCGCTAGACATGTCTTACGCTAAGGCATTGGAAGGGCTTGTGAAAAAGGGGATTATCCAACTGCCCTTGCCAGCACCCGAGCCTGAAATCAAGCCTCCAAGATGGGATGAAAATAAATCGCAGCTTTCCATCGCAATGAGGTCACGACACCGAGGTTTCTTTGGACCTTGAAAACAAGATCAAGGATCGGTTCAAACGGTGTTATCCTCCACCGAACTCATCGCAGGCCCAATAACAAGGATAACCCAATGCCTAATCACAAGAATGCCATCTTTCCGAAAAAGATCACTTTGATCCATCCACCTTCATCACTAAAGTGGGCCAACCCCGGTCCATTCCTTCATTTACAAAGGACTTCACTATTAATGGCATTTGGCATAGTGATGATGAGAAAGATTTCACTAACCATGAAAATGAAGGGCATCCATGCGACTCTTCCGATAAGGAAGAAGATGAGAAAGACAACAACTCCTCATGCCGGATCATCGCTATAATAGAGTGCTACTACTGACTCCTAGTCCCGAGCGGCGGAAACCCAACACCTCCACCGGAAAATCCTTTCCTCACGCGATTGAAGAAGTTTTATGCATAGAAAATTAGAGCGATTTAACCAAGCAACTAGAGTATCCACTCCTAGCCACTTGGTCATAACTCAAACGGTTCAAGCCTCGTCCTAGTTAGGCCAAGCAACTAGAATGCCTCTCTAGCCACTTGGCTTTAACCTGCACGAGTTTAATGTGGAATATGGGTGAAGAAAAGAGCGACGAGTTTAAGAGTGTTGAGAAACCCAGCTGGTTCCACCGCCATCGCACCGCCATATGGGTTCCACCGACCTATCGCACCACCGACATTGCTCCACCGACTTGCACCACCGAGAAGACTCCTCGCCGCCGCCGGTCCGGCTCTCCTCGGTCGTAACCCGACGGGTTCTGGGTCCTCGGCCACACCACTGTGCCTAGGAACCGACGGGTTCGGCCTCTGCTCACCATTTTGGCCCATTTGCTGTAAGCCCAAAGCTCCCTTTGGGCCCTCAATTCAGTCGGTTTTCCTTCGGCCCGAGTGTGGTCGCGATGCGGGCCCGCGAGCTAACTATGTGTATTCGCTAGCCCTGAAATTGTAGCTCGAATTTACTTATAATACTTAATTTTCTTTTCGTTTGGGGAAGTGGGAATGATCCCACCATGAAGGTTGCATTTTGCATTGCATAAGTCCCGTGTCTCTCATCATATAGGTCTCATACTGCATTGCATGAGCATCATATCCGTTTTAGTCATAGGTTAAAAAAAAAAAAATAAAAAAGAAGAGTCCATACCTTTTTTTAAAAAAAAAAAAAATCGACCTTTTTCCCGGCTTGACTTGCTTCACTTAGGAAAATCTAGATGAGATCTCAAAAGTTTTCAAAAACCTTTTCTTCAAGCCTTCTGATTTTGAGACAAGTTATAGAAGACGTATCTGGCTGCTTTAACTATCTTAGAAGGTACAAATGTGCGTGCCGCAAATCTTTGGGCTAAGCTTAGTTGATTGAGCCCGTCCCGTGAGTCCACATTGCCTAAAACTTGAATTGATTACTTTCATCAATTCCATGATCCCTTGAGCAACTCACCCATTAGTTGCATCTCTAGAACTTGTTTTGCATCTTGCTTGAGACTACATGTTTGCATAGCACGCAGTGACAATGTGATTAAGGCATTCGATTTTCTTAAGCTACATAGCCAAATAGCCTTCCCTGCATTGTATTTACCGTTCTTTTTGCCCCGCCTAGCCTTTGTTCATCCCTTTTTAATCATTGAACCCTGACAGTACAAGCCTTAGCCTATGATATCCAATACCCCTTGAGCCTTGCTTGGTTGGAAGAGAGTCTGTCATTTCTGGAAAGAACGCTGGGTTGGAAGAAAGTCTGTCATTTTTGGAAGGAACAACTGCTTTCGTGTGAGCGAAATATGAAGCTTGGGAGAATCTGAAAGTCCCATATCTTGAGCCAATGTGGTTATGCTATTCAAAGTCAAAGTCGTAATAGAAATTTCTCCTCCCCGATCACCCAAAAACAAAAAAAATCAAAAAAAAAAAAATAAAAAAAAAGGAATCAAAAAAACAAATCAAAAAAAAAAATAAAAAAAAAGGAGGGTGGTTAGGGAGATTCAACTTAAAGTCCAGAAAACTTTGACTCGGTTGTATTCGGTTGAGATGTTTTAGGATGGAAGGTGAAACGCTTTGCATACATTAAGTGAGAAGAAGAGTTTAGAGGATTTCATTGAAAATCAATCCAAGCATGGCTTTTAACTCCTCATTCCCAAAATTTTACCGCTCCTTACCCTAGCCTAAGCCCCGTTACAACCCGAAAAAGTCCTTTTGATTGTCACTTGTGCATTGCATACGAGTAGTGGAGAGCGAGGTTCTTACCAAGCCTATGGTAGTTTGCTTCTTTTGGTTTGAGTATGAGAAAAACTCACATACATATTCAAAATTGAGTGTTTAAGTGTTTATTCTGTCCTATGTGAGGTTTGTTCTTTCGACTAGCTTACGTCCATAACCAACCGCGCATATTTGCACTATTCTTCGAACTGTTGGCGGACTTATGCCTCTGAATTACTTGTTCTCTCCCTAAAGATTCGAAAACTTCTTCCTATCTCTTTCGAACTGAGTTTTGATCTTGTCCAGATTAATCTTTGTGTTTGCTTGTTAGCCTTGGCTTCGTGTTAATAAGAAAATTCCTTTGTCACAGTTTGTTTCAATAGCATGTAGAAAGTCATAGTTGTACTGCATAACATCATCATTGCATAAGCATTGCATTAGTACATAAGTGTGTCTAAGTACATCATTACATAGCATGGTCCTAAGTGCATGGTAAAAGAGTCGTGCATATCATAGTGTCGGAATTCTGCAGGCACATCATCTTCAGCAGTCATCACGTACCACCGCCGCCGCTAGCACTATCAGCTCCATGAGCTCCGTTTCCACCAGATCCGAAGTAAGTGTCCCACTGGTAGTAAGAGGGGTTTACCACCTCTGTATCGCTACCTGAGCCAAATAGGTGCAGCACTTCGGCACCGCCTGCATTTTCGAGTGACGCCGGCTTAAATTCAATCGAGTTTCCACTAAGCCGGGGGCTGTTTGAATCCAAAAGGAAGTATGTCACCGCGGCAACTATCAATTGACTCACAGTTTAGCAAGAGTTAAATCAAACTGCCACTAAACCGGGGCTATGCAGCCGAAGGGACAAATCACCGATACCGCCTAGGTCCACAGAATCCACCATGGAAGAATTCAAAAGGGGCAAGTCACTACGGCAACCATCGATTAATCCCCGGTTTAGCAAGAGTCAGATCAAACTCCCACTAAACTGGGGGCTATGCGGCACAAACAAAGAATCAAAACGGTCTAAGGGTCAGGATGCAAAAGAAGAGCCCAACGCCCTTTGGACCCTTTGAACCTTGTTCCCATATCACTCGGCCCGTAAAAGATCAAAAAGGGAGCCCACTCTCCGACACAACCTGCATGTGTTCTTGTCAATAATTGAGGGCCATTTGTCGGCCTGAAACCAGACGGGTTCTAGAACTTTGGCCCAATTTCAGGCCCACCCAGACGGGTTTAAGGCCGCTAAACTAGGGGCTATGCGGCACCAGCAACGAGTCAAATCAGCCTAAGCGCCAGGGCACAAAAAGACGGGTTTGGGTCTTCTTCTATTCCATTTGGGCCAGGCTTTTCTGACCCACGCAAAATAAAAGAAGAGCCCGACGCCTGGGCCAGACAGGTTTTAACCTTTGGGCTTTGCTTCCGCCACAAAAAATGTTCGGCCCATTTCATGAAAGAACCCAGACGGGTTTACCTCCATTTCCAGTGGGCTTCCTTCCATCTCCCTCAGCCCATAAAAGACGAAAAAGGGAAGCCCGTTCCTTCCACGCACAAAGATTACCTAGCCCATCTCACAAGCGACCCAGACGGATTCTACGTCTTTCAGTGGGCCTCCATCCTTCGGCCCACGTGCAAACACAAAAAAGAGAAGCTGAAAGAACCCAGACGGGTTCTTATTCTTGTCCAGTGGGCCTTCTTCCATCTATTCGGCCCACGCACAAAATGAAAGGAGGAGCCATTTCTACAAGGAACCCAGACGGGTTCCTGCTCATTTTCAAGGCCCTTTTTCCACCTTTTTCGGCCCATACACGAAGATTGCTTGGCCTACTTCATGATCAACCCAGACGGGTTCTACACTTTTCAGTGGGCCTCCGTCTTCTCGGCCCACGTGCAAACACAAAAAAAGAGAGCCATGACCAGGAGAACCCAGACGGGTTCCTGACCCAGACGGGTTCTACTCGGCCCACGTACCGGATTTTCTACTTCGGCCCAATTCTTAGCTAAATCAACAAGTGGGAATCAAACATTTCTACTTGCAAATTTAAGCTAAAGCCAAAAGCAAAAAGGAGCCGAACACGGACGATTTCTTCGGCCCAAAACAGGCGGGAACCCAGACAAGTTTCCTTGGGCCAAGACAGGCCCAAAACGCTGTGAACCCCAAACGAGTTGTCCGGGCCAAAAACACACCCAAATCTCGCAAGCCCAAACGATTTTCTGGGCCAAAATGGGAGATCAAGGTGGTTTCTGAGCCCAGCACGTTCCCGCACATCATCGAAGGCTATCGTTGGGCCGCAATGCAGCGAGGGCCGTCGTCGGGCCTAACAATACGATGAACACCATATCTACATCGACGCAGGACCCAGCTTCCAAGCGTCAACAAAGGCTATCATTGGGCCGCAATGCAATGAGGGCCGTCACCGGGCCTAACAATACGTGACAACAACAAAGGCTATCATTGGGCCGCAATGCAATGAGGGCCGTCACCGGGCCTAACAATACGTGACATCGAAGGCTATCATTGGGCCGCAATGCAATGAGGGCCGTCATCGGGCCTAACAATACGTGACAACAACAAAGGCTATCATTGGGCCGCAATGCAATGAGGGCCGTCACCGGGCCTAACAATACGTGACATCGAAGGCTATCATTGGGCCGCAATGCAATGAGGGCCGTCACCGGGCCTAACAATACGTGACAACATCATCGAAGGCTATCATTGGGCCGCAATGCAATGAGGGCCGTCACCGGGCCTAACAATACGTGACAACAACAAAGGCTATCATTGGGCCGCAATGCAATGAGGGCCGTCACCGGGCCTAACAATACGTGACATCGAAGGCTATCATTGGGCCGCAATGCAATGAGGGCCGTCATCGGGCCTAACAATACGTGACAACATCAAAGGCTATCGTTGGGCCGCAATGCAACGAGGGCCGTCGTCGGGCCTAACAATGCGACGAACATTACATCTACATCGGCGCAGGACCCAGCTTCCAAGCGTCAACAGCGGCCATTGTCGGGCCTTAACAATGCGACAAGGGCCATCATCGGGCCTTCACAATGCGATGAAAATCATATCTACATCGGCGCAGGACCCAGCTTCCAGCGGCCATTGTCGGGCCTTCACAATGCGACAAGGGCCGTCATCGGGCCTTCACAATGCGATGAACGACATCTCGACATCGACGCAGGACCCAGCTTCCAAGCGTCAACCAGCTTCAGAACAGGCTTCTGATTCATATCCAAGATCATCAAGACTACTTTGATCGTCGTTTTACTCAAACTCGATCAAAGTGGGGGCTATCTGTAGACGCTAAATTTTTCGGCTTTATTTTCTTTCTTTTTTAGTATTAATTTTAGGAAATAAGTTGACCGATAAGTAACACGCAAAGCCCCTTTTCCGTCAAAACCCAAAATACCAAGCCCAAATAAGCCGGAAACCATTTGGGTTCGATGGGCCAGAGGCTCGATCTCTGCCCCAAAGAACCCGTCTGGGTTCCTGGGCCAGAGGCCCAGCCTCTGCCCATGGAACCCGTCTGGGTTCTTGAGCCAGAGGCCCGGCCTCCACCCAGGAACCCGTCTGGGTTCCTTCCTCCTTCATCCAAACGGCGCCCCGGCGCCAAAACCCCACAAAACCCTAAAACCTAAACCTAAAAAAAACCTAGCCTAATCCACACTATAAATACCCCCCATCCATCACCTAAAAAGACACCGGAATATACTGGGAGTATTGACACTAGTATATTCCTCTTCTCTTCTCCCTCCATTGCGTGCTTTATTTTAAGGTTAGCGTAGCTCTTCTTTTTGTATTATTGTAATGTAATCTTATTAGCTTTCTTTGTACTTTCTTTTTTTTTCGTTTCTTTTCTTGCATGACATTAATGATAAATCTATGAAATTTATTCAATTCCTCCCCTCTCTTCTCTTTTCTCCTTCTTTTACTTTAATTTGATCCTAGTAGAGTCCGTTCAGTTGAGCAGTGAGTTTAACGATTTTATCGTCAAATTCGTAACCTTACCCCCGAATCCACCTTTGGGTTCGTAGGCCGGAGTCATTATTTTATGGTTTGTTGTTTTAACCTAAATTCAACTGGCGACTCTAACAGTTTTCCTTTCCCGAAAACCTTTTTTTCTTTCGAAAACTTCTTTCGCTTTCTTCGGCTCGAAGACAGGAACCTGAGCAGGTTCTCTGTCGCTCGTTCGCGAACTCAGCCGGCCTCCGTCCCTCTTTCTCTTTTTTTGGTTGTCTTCGAGAGAACCACGTTTCCTCTCGGTTTCACCCCTTCTTTGGTGTTCTTTTTCTTTGATTTGGGAACCCAGACGGGTTCCCTTGTATTTCTTTTCTTTTTTCTTTTTCTCTTCTTTTCTGTTCGCCTCTCTTTTCTTTCTGGATCGGTTCAGTCTAGAGAACCCAGACGGGTTCCTCTAGCCGAACCGACCCCCAATTCGCTCTCCGGAGCGTAATCGGGTTTGGATCTTTTTTTATTTTTTCTGTTTTCTTTCGGGAACCCAGACGGGTTCCCTCTTTTCTTTTTTCCTTTTTCTTTCTTTTTTTTCGTCTTCTTTCTTTCTTTTTCTTTTCAAAATCAGGTTTTCGGGTTAATTAATTAAATTTATCACTTAATAAAAAGTGTCCTAAAAGTCGAGCCTTTGATTAAGGATAAGCAATCCCACGTCGGCTCCCAATTCAAAGAAAGAGGGAAAAAGCCACTCTTTCGAGTAGCGCCACGGGAACATCCCTCCGGGATTTTTTCGGGGTCTACACTCGATCCCAAGAATAACCTTTTAACCGACATTTCCACGGGAATAAGAACTCGTTCATCTTTATGTAAGTTTTGTGCATTCTCTTCATTTGTTTCTCATATAGAACCTAAGAATCATCTACATGCACTAAGTGGCCCAAATTGAGTTATAGCTTAAATAATATAATATTAAAAGTAACTCAACACAACATATACAAACAAGGAATGATATTTTATTTATTTTTTGAAAACAAAATGATACCTTTGGATTATGGCAGATATGGAGGAATGAAATTTTATTTTAAATATGAAATAACATAAAACTCGTTTGCACTTGCTGACATGACATTAATTTAGTCAAAACTTTAACTTTGTGGCCACGTAGAAACCCAATGAGTCTGCTATGTTGGAATTGTTTAAAGTGCATTATTATCTAATAACCCCTAAAGTTCAGTATATCAACGTTCAAGAAAAAAGTTTGATACATTATTGTCATCAAAGTACAGTACTTTGTTGTTATTGTTGTTGTTGTTGTTGTTGTTCTTCTTCTTCTTGTTATTATTATTATTATTATTATTATTATTATTATTATTATTATTATTATTATTATTATTATTATTAGGGGTATTGGACCTCAATAATACCAACATTGGGGGTATTGGACACTAACAGTACCAACTATCGATCTATTTTCCACCAATAGTACACAACCGATTTAGTATGATTTTTGACTCATGAAAAGATGACGTAAGTCCATAGTGTGACGTAGAAGGCAGAGTTTGTGTACAAAATGTTGACGGGGATACTAATTTGTCTTCCACATGACATATTATGGAGTAACATCATATTTCCGTTGAGTTAAAACCATAATAACTCGACGGTGTGCTTTTGGGGAAAATAGGTCGATAGTTGGTACTGCTAATGTCCAAGAAAATAGTTTGTATTATTAATATTCAATACCCCCAAAGTTGGTATTATTAACGTCCAAAAATCCTTATTATTATTATTATTATTTTATTTCTTTTTTATAAAATTATTATTACTATTATTATTATTATTATTGTTATTATTATTATTATTGTTGTTGTTGTTGTTATTGTTGTTGTTGTTGTTGTTTTTATTATTTTTAGGGAAATTGAATCGTAGTGCACTATACTTTGTGGCATGCCATGTAGATTTTTAAACAAACCAACTCGATTTTGCTACACCAGAATACAATACTTTTTCTTTGTTGTATACCAAAATACAATTCTAAAGTACAGTACACTATAATCCAAACCCCTAAAGTACATTGCACGACGATCCAATAATAATAATAATAATAATAATAATAATAATAATAATAATAATAATATTAATATTAATATTAATATTATTATTATTATTATTATTATTATTATTATTATTATTATTATTATTATGTCTACATTCAAGTGTAATTTCCATATATATTTTTGCCCTTTTATAGTGACTTCCTTCATGTATTTGATATTTTGATTATTTTATTTGAGTAATTTGTAGACTCATTTATTTTAAGATGGTTTGTTAAGTCCAATTTAATCGTTTTCTTTTATAGTGAACTTGGTTATATGTTTTAAACCAATAGGGTTTCTTACTGCATTATCAAGTTATATTTAAATTGTTATTAATCTTAGTTGTATTTTTGTTATTCTTGACTACCAATTAAGTAATAGTTTATATATTTTATTATAAATCCTTTGGAACGTTGATGGTATGTTGTGTAATTGTATTGAAATGAAGCTCTATGTTGTGTTGAACAAGATATGAATTTTGGCCAAATGAAACATATTCACTTAAAAAGAATGTATTTACTATTTAATTAGGCATTGCTATTCATGTTTTTAGTTTAATTATTAATATCTTTGAAAATGCTTATGTAAATATTTGGAGATATAATAGATGATGAGGTTAGACGTGTAAATTATGTATCGTGCTCATATATGAAAGTTATTTGTCCCATTTATTCTATATAGATGTGATTGTTGACGAGAATAACATTGTTCTATAATATATTAACATTTATAATATTTTTAATTATTTCATGATCCAAGAAAAGTTAAGGTCTTTCTATTCTCGAGTCACAGTATATCTAATGCATTTTGATTATTAGAGTCCTATATATTAGTATGTTTATGTTTATGTTTATGGACACAAGAAGTATGTGATAACCTTCTACGATTTTCTATTACATGCTAATTATTGAGTTATATGTATCATAGTGGATAATAAAAATGTGTTACTCCGTTACATCTTATTATATAAAAGTAAATCATATAACTATATTTTATTCATTTTGCTCTATAGTTTCAGTATGTATCATAAACAAGTACTCGTTAAATCAACAATACTACTCATTTTAAGTTGATAGGACATATTAAAACTACAATTTAATTTATACTGTTGGAGTAATATAGTTTGAATATGTATGGCATTTTTTTTTATAAGTACTAGCTATATCATCCGTCCCATGGACGGGTTATATTTTTTTTCTCCGTTTGTAAAAAAATAGATACATACATTCATTTCATATTTAAAAATAAGTGCTCGCCAATAATTTTTATTTTTTTATTTTTTGATTTGGAAAATTGACAAAACTTTTAATATTATGTGTTATCACAAGTTACCACACCGTACCTTACCATAACTTATCATAATTCACCGTAATCCACCGCACATTTCCATTTACCTTTTTAATAAAATTCCAAAATTTTCAAATATTTATAAAAACTTTCAACACCGATATTTATTATTTCCACCACAACTTACCATAATCCACCGCAACTCACCACAAATTACTGTACCGCAAATTACCGCACCGTAAACTTACCGCACAAAAGAACGGAGCCTAGATATAGAACTGAGATGTGTGTAGAAATAAAAAGATTTGTCATAGTAAAAATACTATAAAGAAATCAATCTTTTCAGAAATAGGAAAATTAGATAATCATCTTTATACTCAACACTGTCATGCTATTAGCCTATTTTTATAATTTTATATAAGAGTAATATTATTTATAAATATAAGTAAAAAGGTCATGGATTATTGGTGAATTTTTAGAAATTTGCTAATTTAGCTATTTCACTTAGATTTTATTTATGTTACATAAAATAAAAGTTATCAAATTGAAAGAATAGTTTTAGTGAAACATAAATACATAAAAATAAAAAACAAAATAGAATTTGAAGTTTTAAGTTCTAATTGAGCAACTTGGTAAATTATAAAAAATAGTGAGAGAATTAATGAGAAATAAGGTGAATGTAAAGAGAATGAAATTTCAATTTCAAGTTGAAAAATACAACCTCCATCCCAAAATATTTATCTTTTTGCCTAATTTATTTGTCCCAAAATATTTGTCCAATTTACAATTCCAACAGTTATAATTACTACCTCCGTCCTACATTATTTGTCATTTTACCTAACTTCTTTGTCCCAAAATATTTGTCCAGTTTACAATTTCAACAACTGTAACTCCTTTTATATCCCTAATTAATAAATTTATTTATTACTTTTTACAATTCTAACAATCATTATCTTCAATTAAAGTAGGGGTGATTTGGGTAAATTAGAATTTTTTTACCTCAATTCCAATTATGTATTGGCGTTCTCAAATTAGGTAAATGAACAAATAATTTGGGACGGAGGTAGTACTTTTTTACCCTCAATTAATAAATTCATTTTTCACTTTCTATAATTCCAACAACTATTATCTTCAATTAAAATATGAATATTTTAGATAAATTATACATTTTTCACCTCAACTCCTAATATACATTCGTCTTCTAAAATTAGGTAAAATGACAAATATAATGAAACAAAGGTAATAAAAAATAAAAATAAAATAAAAACAGACAAGCAAACACACATAAGAGGACTGTGTACGTGCATATATGATAATGTGGTGGCGGTGGTGAATTAATCAATTGTGGACATCGATGGAAACTTGACTCCATACATTTTGTGAGTGCGGGTATGTATGTGTCTTGTGGAAGATGAGATTAATATGCAGCAGGGGTAGACATGGTAGAATGCACAAAATAAGGGGGCAGATGTGGTAGAATGCACAAAGTTACAACACAACACAAGAATGAGGCTTCACACTGCACACACCCCTAGGCAACTCCCATTTCTACTCGGGCTTTGATTTTCGTCGCCTACCATTTTATTAATGTAGCCCCCCAAATTACATTCCATACCCCTGTCTCTCTCTTTCCTCTCTCTCTCCTCTTCCTCATTCTCTCAGATACTTTAAACCTCATTCTCTCAAAATTCTCTAAAATTGTGTTTGGTTTTTGAAATTGTATCTATAATGTCAAAGGAAGTTGGGAAATCATATCAAAAAGAGGATGTTAGTTTGTAAATTGTAATTTTTTTATAAAAATTTGATTTCGTCAAATAATCCGAAAAATTGGACGGTGCCGCATGAAAAACTGTACCAGTACCACGGTATTGCCGCAGGTGGATCTCAGCACCGCCGCAGTGGTGCCGCATGAATAGTGCGGCCCAACCATGGTAAATGTCGCACTGTTCACGCGGCAGCACCGCGGCGGTGCCGAGATCCACCTGCGGCAATACCGTGGTACTAGTGCAGTTTTTCATGCAGCAATGCCGCGGTAGATGGAAAAAATGTCACGCGGCACCTGTAAATGGAATTTTATTTTTTTAAAAAAATAAATGTAATTATTATTGTTATTACTTTTAATATCAAAATTATTGTTATTATTATTATTGATATGGTAATGTTAAATTTAGTTTTTAAAATAAATGTAATTATTATCGTTGTTGTTATTAATTATTAGGCTTATTATTGTTGTTATTCTTATTACTTATAATATTAAAACTATTGTTATTATTATTATTGATTTGGTAATTTTAATCTTATTATTATTGATAGGGTTGTTAATAATATTATTGTTGTTACTTAAATAATGCATGTATTATTGACGTTATTATTTTGGTTATGAATTTAATTGTTATTATTTTGATTATAATTATTAATAATGTTATTATTATTATTATTAATTGTATTGTTATTATTATTATTATTAAAGTTATTAAAATTGATAGTATTATTATTAATAATATTATTGTAATTGTTATTTTGTAAATCTGAATAGAATTTTTTTTTAAATAAATAGTGTTAGTAGTGTTCATATTAGGCTTATTTTTGCTATTAGTTATATGTTGCTATTATCAAAATTTTTATGAACGTGGTATCGTTATGCAGGTTCTGTTAGAGGAGTTCGGTGGAAACGGTGTTGATTATTCATCGTTTTTTGCGATTGAAGTCGTTTTTTAAAATATAGTAGCATTGCAATCATGGGCCAACGAAATAGCAATGCTCATATACGTATTTTAGGGCTCTTGTTACATTCTTGTTCATCTATTTTTAAGTGGTTAACATAACATTTTATGGCTTACGGCGGTTACAATTTTAATTAAAATGCGCAATAGTAAAACCAACAACTAACATGTTCGACAATGCATCAAGTCTACGGTACAACCACAGAAATTTAAACTTACATAGTTACATCAGTCCTAAATTGTAAGAAAGTAAATCTAGCAATTAAAATGTTTGACACAAAATAAAATTAACGAATATGGTCAATGAAGCCTTGCGTGGTCTGACTGTGCGTGTCCTCCGGCTGGCCAACCGCATCATCAGGTGCTCCCGTACCTCGCCCGACACAACTGCTTATAAGGA
Source organism: Portulaca oleracea (assembly GCA_029582165.1). Classification (NCBI taxonomy): domain Eukaryota; kingdom Viridiplantae; phylum Streptophyta; class Magnoliopsida; order Caryophyllales; family Portulacaceae; genus Portulaca; species Portulaca oleracea. The sequence goes on along the minus strand of CM055868.1, from coordinate 28,635,289 downwards.
AATTCATATTAATATATATTAACATTAACTTATTAACATTATTAATATATATATATATATATATGTTAAACTTACTAATATTAATATATATTAACATTAACTTATTAACATTAATGTATATATGTTAATTCTATATTTCTTAATTATGACATTATTAATATTTATTAAGCTATAATTATTTATTATTTATTAATATTATTAACAATAACTTACATAAACAACAATAATAACAGTTATATAAATAATTACAATCACATATATATTTACATTTATTTATAAACGATTAATAATTTACATTAACAACAATAATAACAATTACAATAAAATTAACGGTATAACAATTAGAATATAATTAAAAGCTAACAATAACAATCGCAATAATAATAACAATAATATTCATCTTTTACATATAATATATAATTTTAAAAAAAATTACAACAAAATTCTAAACCCTAAACCCAAAATTATTTTAAAAAAAATATGATTAACATTACCATATCAATAATAATAATAACAATAATATTGATATTAAAAATGATAACAATAATAATAATTACATTTATTTTTAAAAAATATAAATTTCATTGACGGATGCCGCATGATAATTTGTCTATCTACCGCGGAAGTGCCGCATGCAAATTTGTACCAGCACCATGGAAGTGCCGCACGCGGATCCCAGCATTGGCCGCGGTGTTGCCGCGTGAGCGATGCGGCCGTGCCGTGTGGTCTTTGCATTGTTCATGCGGCAACACTGCGGCCGATGCCGAGATCTGCGTGCGGCACCGTGCCATTTCCGGAAAAAAAAAACGATTTTCCTATTTTTTTTTTTTCAAAATTCTAATTCAAATTAATCAATTGTAAACGCATAAAACTTACAAGAATTTCGTCGATTTCGATCCCCGGGAAGAGCTTGATATGGTGACGTGGTTGATTTAGAGCGTTTTTAGAGAGACAAACGAGAGAGAAGGTGGAGAGTGAGATTATGAGGGTGAAGGGCATAACTGGAAATTTGAATGAAAAGGTGGGCAACAATAGTAAAATGGTAGGCGACGAAGAGTAACCGGGTTCTACTTTAGTAATGATAATGAAATAATGACTAATCAAATTAATTAAAATTAGAATTAATTATTTATATGCTATGTATGGAATTTCTTATGAGTGCTTAAATGGCTATAAACAATCTATTTTCCTTTTAAACATTTATTATCATGAAGTAAGCGTAAATCCTCGATGCAATTTTACTATTTAAATTCCGAACCACGATCGTATATGAGTTAATTTTGACCTAATTATTTCCTAAAGTGGAGTTAAGATTCCGATTTAAACAATCTTATTTATGAATAGTACTGTCACTTATATTCATTAACTTTTCTAATTTTTCTGATTAATAATTTATTATAATCGGGAAGAAAAGGATTATTAAATTTTGCACATGAAATTGGGGCTCGTATAATGAGTTAATTACATTTACCCTACCTGATTTATGTGGTAATAATTTTTGGACACCCGATATTTGAGAAATAATTTTCACCCTACCTGACATTTAAGTGGTCATAAATTTAAAGCCCCTCAGGTATGTTATAATTGATTTTTTATTGACTTTTCCGGTGAACTGTAAAAAAATAATTATGAAGTGACCTTTATACCCTTATTATTATTTCCTTTGACTTTTAATTAAATGTGAAATGACTTTTGTATCCTTAGTATTAATTGTTATGACATTTTACAACCCAATCACTTCACTGTTTTCTCTCCCCGGCCCCCCTCCCATACAGAAAATGAAAACCTAACCCCTCCCAAACCACCATGTCTGTCTTCTACTCTCCAACATAGTCTTTTCCTTCTCAAATTAAAGGGCAACATCGTAATTTTACATAGTGATATAGGGGTATTATTGAATTTTTCCATTTCCAATGACAAGTTACCGGATTCTAACACTAAAAATCACTTTCACCAAATGTCAGGTAGGGTGAAAATTATTTCCCAAATATCAGGTGTTCAAAAATTATTACCGCATATATTAGGTAGGGTAAATATAATTAACCCCCGTTTGTGAGTTCTCAAAACGATATTTTAACTGGCTGGAATTGGGTAACTACCATAAGCATTCCCATGAAAATGCACGTGCCAACGTGAGCCGCCATAAGGGGCCGTGTAAATCCACGTGCTCAAGGCATGTCACCACAACCTACCACGTTCCAAGTTTCAGCTTCCGGATTCCATTTTCTATTTCTTAATTTCCCATCTGAGGCCATCTCTAGTTTTTTTTTTCTTTTTGTTTATTACATGAGTATATTTTCATAATAATCATCAATCATGCATTCGTTCAAGTCTTCCAATAACTTAATACTCAATCACAAAAAACAATAACTTAATACGCTCCCCTTTTCGTATTTAAGGCCCATCGTTTTATCTAAAACTATCATTACAGATTAATTTCAATTAAGAAAATAAAATCGTACAATAAATAGGTTAAAAGTACCTGCAATATTAAAATGCACCATCAACTTCAATGTTGGAAGTAAATATCAATTTTTTGGGAATGAAATATTGATTTTGAAAAGTGATATATATATGTCTGGAATGTCATCAATCTAAAATAAATGTTATTTTGCTACAGATGTGATAATTAATTAAGTGATAATTGCTCTTAATATAATTTAATCTTTCCGATAATTTCAGTTAGCTGATTAAATTTAACTGGATTAAAAAAAAACTTTTGACTATAAATTTTCTTTATGCTAAATAGACATAATAAGATATTCTAATTATTCTAATTATTATTATTATAGAAAAAAAAGTATTTACCACGATTGGAGAAACAAATTTTTGAGTCGTAAGAGATTAGCAAGATCAGATTTTTACAGAGACACAATTATTGAAATTGTATATATAAAAGTAAGCAAGCCGTAGAAATTAAGCAAATTAAGAATGACAAATTTGGCAGATCAAACTCATATTTTTGTTTTTAAAGAAAAAGGGCATAAGAGGGAAAGCCACGTAGATACCAACCCACGGGATTGTACTAAACAGGATAGGTATTAAAGGTGTCGGCATTATTTATTTGTTTAAAAATGCAAACGTAAACTCATCCCTCCAAATTAGGGGGCGACGAAAACCAGGGGGGGCCATGAATCAAGAAGCGCGCCCACAAAAATGCCCATGGTTTCTGTATTTTCCATTTCCAATTCATCCCACTGTTTGTGTGTAACTATAAAACATGAAAAAGACGAGTTAGAGATTTGGAATTGCACAAGAAAAACATAAACAAAACTCAATCATTGATTTTGTGAAAGGGTTTTATAATTAAAATAGAATGGCACCTACAGCAGCAATGCTCCTGTTAGGCCACCAAAGCAGCAGCAGCAGCAGCAACTTTGATCGTCTTCATCCTCCAGGTAACCGACTCCAACTCGCTGCAGCTCCGGTTTCAGACTGGGTTAACTCGCTCCGCCTTCTCAGTCATCCTCTGCACAATCAGGATTTCAGAAACCATCAAGAGCAAGTGGACCCCCACCAGGGAAATAACAAAGGTCACATTTTGATCCCCAAGCCGACCCTCGAACAAAGGTTTCAGGAAGCTTTTGAAATGAGCTCTTGGTAGCCGCAAGTAGCTGCTTCTTTTTTTAAAAGTATTTTTGCCCTGTTATTTTCTCTTCGGAAATTGTATGGTCATCAGTATCATGACTTATGCTATGTATGATGTTGCATGTTTTTGTCTGCAACTGACAAATGTTGATGATTGAGATATATAAATAAGATGACTTTTGAAATGACATTGATTGAAGAGTGAGGACGTACTCCCTCCTCCTCAATTATACTTTCTTTTTCCTTATAATATTATATGTGACTTTACAATTATAATAACACATTAATTACTAATTTATCAAATTATACATTATTTTCTTCAACTTTTCTCTTTTATTCACCATTTTTCTTTATTATTCATCATTTTTTTTTAATCACCATTTTATTCAACTTTTTCTCATTTTCAAGAATACAAATTAATGCAAATTGAAAGTTTTATTGATTTTGTGAAATCATGTATTAAGTGACAAAATAAAATGAGAAGGAGAAGTAATTTTGCAGATGAAATTAAAGATTGTATTAATGTTTCCAATTCCTTTATGAGAACGTACAGTAGATGGTATAAATTAAAGCAGGCGGAGGGGCAACCTGGAGTTCCGAGAATGAATGTCAGTATTATCTACTAGTATGATATTGATTATTGTGTTTGTGTGACGATTGAAACCCAAGAGTTCGAATACCCAGAGGACACAAAACGCCCTTCGTTTTGCCACTAATTAACCTCAAAAATTGACACATAATATTTGGCGCTGACTACCAAGGGCTCGACCGACGTACTACTCTCCCAAATTGTTTGTCCATTTACTTAACTCCCTTGTTTCAAAATATTTGTTCATTTTATAATTTCAATGATTGTATTTTCTATTATACTCCTAATAAATACTCTTTTGTTTCTTTTTTATTTTTCTTCACATAAGAAAAGTAAGGATAATTTTGGTGCATTACACATTTTTCACCCCATTTCTCATAATCATTGGACTTTTAAATATAGTTGGATAGACAAATAATATGGGACAGAGGTAGTATTTACTAATTAGTCAACCTCCGGAAACGCTTTGACTCAATCGCTTCCAAACCTTTTTTTTTTCAACTTATCAAACTATTCATCAATACTCCACTTCTTGGGCCCCGTATATATCCTAATGCAAGTTACTGCACCCCAATCTATTACAACTCACCATAAATTACCATCTTTCTTTTTATTTAATATATTTCTTTAAAATTATTTAAAATCTATTATTTCCACCGCAACTCTTTATTATTTAATATATTTCCTAATAAAAATATTTATCAATCATTTATTATTTCCACCGCAACTTACAGCAACTTAATGCACCGTAAATTCACCCCATAAAAGAACGGAGCCTAACCAAGTTCACCGCAAATTAACCTAGTATGTTTTGGTAATTATATGATGGACATGATTACTAAACTTTTTTAACTCTTTTTGTTAATCTATATATATTATAAATGGCAATGGGGTGTCTTAAATATTTTTCCTCCCCAATCCCTAAAATCTCATGCACTAGGCAATAGTAACCGTCGATCTTTTGTATTAATTTAATCTCGACCTTTCATTTAGAAACTTAGTTATTTAAAATTTAAAACTTATAGTTTATTTACAACTAAAATCTAGCAACCTTATAACAACCTTTCCTAAAATGTAACAACCAATTTTCAATTCAAATATAAAAAATCTTAATTTTTTTAAAAAATAAGATGGATAATCGCCTCCCTATCAATAAATATATCATTAATATATAGAATATATATATATATATATATATATATATATATATATATATATATATATATATATATTCTAAAAAGTGATGGGGTATGCTAAAATCCTCTCCCTCTTGTTGGATTTTCATGCAATATGAAGTAATCACCATTCATTCAATAAATGCATTTATTTTGCATATTCAATCACAACCATTCATTCAATAAATGCATTTATTTTTTTTTAAAAACTACCTATCAGTTATCTATTTAGAAATCTATATCTATATAATAAAAAGCAATGGGTCCCCCACTTTCCTTCTCCCCCCCCCCCCAATGCTTCAATCCTATGAATAAAAATTATCAACGATTGATTTTTTTTATTTTAAATCCTGACCGTTAATCTAAAAAATATTTTATTTAATATACCTATCTATATGTTAAAAAAGTAGTGGTTCCATGCATATAATTGCTTCATTCCCTCAGTTTTGTATTCTCATTGCTTCCTATCGTGTGACTTCCAAAATTTCCAAATTAAAAAAAAGGGAGATTCTACCATAGTTGAATTTATTTTCAACAATGGTAGTTGAAATGTATAATTGTCTTTAATTTTGCCATTAAAAATTCAAATTAATATATATGTATTCACCATAGGACTTGTTGCAATAAGTAAATCTATATGTTAAATTACAATTTTTTACAAAATTGAATATTGTTAAAGGAAATTCTACCATAGTTGACTTTTTTTCAATTATCGTAGTTGAAAAGTGAAAAGACCATTAATTTTTCCAAAAAAATTCAAAATCAATGTAGGTTGATCAAAGTAACCTGATGCAATAATTAACCATGTTTAGGAGGATATAAATATTTTTAAAAAAAATGATTTATTATTAATAAATGAATAGTATAAAATTTTCAATAGTTGAAAATAAATTCAACTATGGTAGAATGTTCAAAATAAATAAATATAGTTAACAAAAAATTCAGTCAATTACGTTATGCGTCCGTACTAAATCATAGGTTTCCTAGCCCCAGTAAAATTCCATAACTTAACCGTATCATCAATAACTGTAGGCAGTCTATGGTCATAATCCACGGAACTACTCGAAAACTAGTGCAACCCACTGAGATTCAATTTTATATATAGTACAAATTACACATCTCATTCATCTTCTCTCTCGACCTACTTATTAGTCCACAACCTACATATTAACCCAACCACCTCATGGCCGGTAGAGTCTGGGTGTAAATCAGGGAGACATATAAGAGGTAATAAAAACAATCAATTCATGGTGGTTTTTTCCTGTTGAGCTTGAGTACGTGTGCAAGGAGTATCTAAGATATTGGTGTTGAAGATGAATACCTAATCTTGATATAGTTTGAGGCTCATGCCAATAACATTGAAAATTTTCTTTCCTCAAAACCTGAACTACAAGGTTATTTTTCCTTAAATAATTTTACCTTACAACATACAATTAGTATTCTACATGAAGAAAATCAAATTTTATTATTAGTTGCTGCTAAGTGAATGACCATTGTTAGTACTCCCAATACTTCCTATTAATGACCATTGTTATAAATTGTGTAGTTAAATTATAAAAATTTTAATTATAACACACACACACACACACACATATTCTATGAGTTGAAAAAAATTAAAATGTAAGATAAAATTTTAATTATCTAACAAAAGAACATGGCCGTAATTATTAATATATTAATATATATATATATATATATATATATATATATATATATATATATATATATATATATATATATATATATATATATATATATATATATATATATATATATATATATATATATATACATATTACATATTTCAGTATAGTATATAGTTTTCTAATATTTCTTAATATTAATATTTTGACACATACATGTCGATCGGTATTATATTTTCTAATATTTTAATTTTTGATATTTTTAGCTTAACTATGTTTCAAAATTTACGTATCGGTACGAATACTCCAAGTTACCCACAAATATTCGAATCTGTTAATTGTTAATATTATATTCAACTTATCCATATTTGATTGTTAAACAGAAACTGCTTATATAAGCATGTTGCTTGCCAACTCTCATCATTAGTACGCATGCATTGCATTTATTCAAATGTATGGAGGGTGACAAGAGACTCTTTATTATCATAGATCATTACACCTTAAAAAACACAACATATATGTCACGCAAGTCCTAATTTGTGGCACACTCAAAATGCAATTGTTTGTCTTTTTTGAGTCAAAAATGTAATTGTTGTTTTCCTCTCAAAGTCATAAATTTATTATTGTTATCTACTTGATATTTTACCTATTAGTTTTGGTTGGATTGTTGATTGTTCATATTCATACTTGACAATTCATTACATCTTTTACTTTGCTATTTTCTACATTAGTTATGTTTTGCTTTCCCTAAGTTAAACTATGACTTTAGCATTGTTGTTTTCCTTTGTAGTATGATACAGTGATACTTTTTGACACATTAGGTTATTTTCTTTCCAAATTATATATTATTGTTTGGATTCATATTTGATAGTTATTTTGTCGTATTTTTTGATGCACTTGTCATTCATTTCACTATATTATTATTTTATTTTTTTACATTTCTTTATCTAAATTGACATCCGTTCGAAAGAACGGGTAAAAAATATTTTATTTAATATACCTAATATTTCACTAGATTTGTTTTAATTTTAAATATCAACCGTTAATCTAAACAATATTTTATTTAATGTACCTAATATTTCACTATACTTTGCATTCTATTACCATTTAGGTTATTTTTTAATTATAAGTTATTACATATTTGGAATTCACATTTGATCGTCATGCTTTAGTCATATTCTTTGATATTTTTATCATTTATTCTCTATATTATTTTTATTTGTATCATTTACCTAAAGGAATCCCATTCGAAAGAATGGGTAAAAAACTAATTTATTAAATTTTATAATATAGTTTCACTTTAAATTATCATTTTGTTAAAAAATTATACAAAAATTGTTAGAGCCAATCAAAAAGGAACAAATTAGGATTTTTATCTATTAAGGTTTAGTGAAAGTGGAATTTTACTCCCAAGGTTTGGAAAATTAGGTTTATCCTACATGAAGTTTAAACCTTTTATTACTCCTTTTCCGGTAAATGACAATTTTACCCATGTAGGTTGGTATGTAAAGTCTAAAATAACCCTAATTAAGAACATGAAAATACAACTTTACCTCTCCAAAAAATTAATAAGTTAGTTTAAAAAAAATGAAAGGAATTGAACGAAAATAACCCTAACTTGAACCCTAATTTTTGAACGAAATTCAACTGGCTATAAAAATCTCAAATCAAGTAAGAATGACATAACAATTGACCGAAAAAAACGCATACCTTCATATGAATATGCAACATACACTGAGAATAAGAGAGGAATTCACAATTGCAATATTCTGGAAAATTAGAGAGGAAATACAGAGAAAAAGGATGAACGACAATTGTGTTATGGAGAATGAGAGGCAGAAGGTAGAGTGAAGGGACCAATGACACAAGGGTGATGTCATTTCTAATTTGAGTCTTTTATGTTTAGGGCAATTTTGTCAATTAACATTAATTTTATCCATAATTTAATCTGAAAAGATTGTATTTAATCTTTAATATAAAGGTTAAATGAGTTCATTATTAGTTGATTTAAACATTAGATAGGATAAAACTAATTTTCAAAATCATGGGGCTAAAATCCTACATTCACAAAACCTCAATGGGTAAAATTCTAATTAGGTCAATTAAAAAGGATCAAGTTAAATTAGTACTCCCTCCTTTCCATATTATTTGTCATTTTAACTTTCTTTTTTCCCATAATATCTGTCACCTTACAATTCCAACAACACATTAATTACTAATTTATCAAATTATACATCTTTTTCTTTAACTTTTCTCTTTTATTCATCATTTTTCTTTATTATTCACCATTTTTCTTTTTTATTCACCATTTTATTCAATTTTTTTTCATTTCCAAGAATGCAAATTAATGCAAATTGGAAGTTTTACTGGTTTTGTGAATCATGTCTTAAGTGACAAATAAAATGGGAAGGAGGGAGTATTAAACAATATACTTCCAATCTAATACAATCATTAATTTCCATACATTACTAAAATATATTTGAGCAAAGATCTTATACATTACTCCCACGGGAACAAGGGTCCTTCCTCTACTGCCGCTATTTATATAAACAATAGATATTGTTTTAGGTAAAACTTAGCATGTGAATAGCTTTGGTTTTTATTACACTAATTTCAATGTTCAGAGTTTTAGAATTTTTTCAAAAGTTTTTTTTTTATATACTTAGCATTCAACAATTAACATAGTGAAATTTTTTGTATATAGCTGTAATTTATTTTTCATAATATTACTTTTTATCCTTTTAAATTTATAAAATAATTAAGCATAATTATAACATCCCGGATATGTGGTTAAAATGTGGCTTAAAAGGATTGAAATGACTACTTATATCATCAAGGTGCACCGTCTTTTATGGTGGCTGATCCGTTGGGAGCTCCTCAGTTAAGCGTGCTTGGCTGGGAGTAGTACTAGGATGGGTGACCTTCTGGGAAGTTTTCCCAAGCAGCGTGTGAGCGAGGACGAAACACGCTGGAGAGACTCGTGGTGATTGTGGGGCCAGTCAGCGATCCTCGAAGCAGTTATCGGTAATGTCCGCGGCCCGGGAGGGACCGAGGCATTACAATAATATACAGTATGCAAAGAAGTTTTACACCAGTGTTATACTATTTGGTGTACAAACATATTATATTTAGTACAATAGTTGGTGTGCGAACGTATTATAGCTCGTGTGTAATAACATATATGATATTTGGTGTGAGCATGTAAACGGTCCACGCGAGATTCGATAATGAGGATATAATTATTCCCAAGTAAAAGGTCGGCCTGTTACTGCAGAATCCTCACAGCCAAAATTCAAAAGAAAATTATTCAAGCGATAATACTTTTGTGGGTTAAACAATGCTCCACCCCTCTTTTTCGGAGGCATTTAATAATTCATTAAAGTCCCCGTAAGGCACCAAGGTCCCGTGACAGACTGAGAAAGAGCAGAGAGTTTATTCCAAAAGACATCCTTATCCCTTTCCTGAGCAGGAGCATAACATGCAGTAAGGAAAAAATCAAATTGATTGCTTTTGTCGTTAACAAAACAATGAAATAACCTATCATCCTTGAGACAAATTTGCAATTGCACTGTATTTGGATTCCAGGCACACGACAACCCTCCGGAATGATTTACTGGGTTAATAAATTCGTAGCAAGGAAATCCTAACTTCCTAAGAGTATTTTGGGCGTTAGTATCAGAAACCATGGTTTCAAGAAGAACCAGGATATCAGGATTAATAGTACGAGGAATGAATTTTATATCATTCAAAAGGCCTACTTTTTTTGCACCTTGAACACTCCAACAAAGGATTTTCATTTTAGAGAAGCCTTTCATAAAAGACCTTCGCGGTCACTATCAAAAACAGAAAAAACCACAAAAAAAGACACAAAAAACCTTCTTGCAGAAGAAAAATCAATAACCAACACAGACCTCCACAGAAAAAAGAAGAGCCACCGCGGCCCAAAAACAGGGGAGACAACAACCCACATAGGGATACAACCGCAACGGTATGCAAACTAGCCTGAAGAGTAACAAAAAGTCTAGAAAACCTGTTAAGGAAAACATCAAAGAACCAAGAATTAACACGCTCTTTTATGGTCAAAATCTATAAACCTTTAAGCCATCCTTCCAAACCCATATAGGTTTCCTGGTCACCACTCTCCAAGGGTCCTGTAACCAAACAACAACTTCCAAGTCTCCAAGTTAGGTAAAAAACCAAACCAAACCACACAGAGTGGGTAAAAAGAAAAGGAGTAGAAAAAAGCTCTCAAAAAAGCAATAGAGCAAGAGAACAAGTGCCATTGCCCAATTACTCCATTTGTGAAGTAAATCACTCATCAATGTTCGACAATGATGAGGGCATATAGTGACTAAATATTGGGAGCATTTTGATAGTGAAATTTGTGGAATAATGTGCTTAATTGATCTTTTATGATCTTATTTCGCTATCTTAACTGAGTTCTGAGTGTTTTGTTCAATTTGTGCAGTTTAGTGATATGAACTTCAAAGCTCACATCCATTACTTGATTCATCATTGAAAGAGCTTTTCTACGATATATTATAAGGTCAATTCCGAGTTGAGATGAAGGAGTTATGAGTAAGATAGCAAAAAGTGTGCGAAAACTAATATATAACAATTCAACTAAAAGGATTCTCACCTTCTCCTTCCTCCATTTCATCATCAGTCTCCCTATTCAACTCATGTCTATGCAATCTCATATAATAATTCAACTGCTCACTCAAAAACTTCATTTCCTGTTCTACTTCTTCTTTCTCTTTCACAGTTTATTCTAAGACTTCCTGTGGTGTTTTACTAGTTCCGGTCATTTTAACTAAAACAAGTAAACACACTCCAAGATAGAACACAATGCTCTGATACCAAGATGATGTATGCTAACTCACTAGATCAGAGTGTTGAGCTAAAATACACCATACAGTCACACACACACACAGCTGGATGCTTGGATTTACAACAACTGATTGAAAGCAACAAGCTGGAATAGAAGACAACCCAATAACAAATAAAAGGGATAGACTTGATTACAGTTGATATAGATACACTACAACTGCAATCAAGGGCAATGGACTCTCACACACAAGCCTCTACAGGTACACTAAAGCTTGGATGATCAAGCTCAGTTTTCACTTGCTGGATTTTGCCAATTTCCAGTGACAGGAACTGATTGAACCAAGGTTGAGAGTTGTAGGACACTCACAAACTTTCAGAGGTACTAAGACACTCGAGAATACTATTGAATGAACACTGAGATGCCTTTCATTGATAGAGAACTTCAGAATATAAAGAAAACTAACAGTTTGATTAATAGGTGCTTAGGCATAAGCATTCTGTCTAATCTCCCTGATCTAATCCTAACTTACAAAGCTTAAATCAAATACATATGATTACATCCTAAACTAACTAATATGATCCAACTTACATTTCTTTAAGAAATAAAAGAGAAAAGCTAACTAAAATCTGATTAGACCAATTTGCCAAAGAGTGGCAAAATGAGCCAATGAGAGGCTTTCCTCTTCTAAGGGGTAAAAACTAAACTTACTGAGGTAATTCTCGCGCCAACACTAACCTGGAAGTAATCTCAACAGGTTAATATCGTGCTGGAAAGACCAAAATAACCCCTGTGAACAGAAATCAGAACATAAAGCCCCAGAACTGGGGTTCTGGAAAACTATTAAAACAATCCTACTGGGATTGTTTGTTCTGCCTTCTGAATTTTACTATGCCATGCTTGACCATGCTGGAACTTGGCTTGGACTTGAAAAGGACATGGCAAGGAACAAAAAACTCCTAGGAAACAATAGCTGGTTCTTCCTCAATCAATAGATATAACATTGAGAAAGTCAGATGCTTGGACTGTGGTTGCTGGGAACTGGAATGGGCCTGGATGACCAATGCTAGTGGGCTGAGTGGCTGTGGATGCCAGGGCTTGCTTTACAATGGTGTAGCAAGCCTGGATGGATGCTATTGGTGGAGTGGTGGCTGCTGGTGATGCTAAAAACCTCCTGCTGGAAATTTGGACTGATGAGAAGTCTGTTGAGTGGCTTGCTGTCTGAAATGGGCTTTGATAACCTGCTGTTTCTGCTAGAAGGGCTTACCTAGCTGCTGAGTTGTGTGAAATAGCAAGTACTCCTCCCTGTGTTGCTGCTGTTGCTGCTGCAATTTGTTCGGTCTCGTTTCGAGCCGAATTCTTCTCTTTATTAGGGAGCTTTTACATGTTCTAACCTCGTATTTCATTTTAGTTATGAGATTTTTCTAGTTTTGTAGGAAAATAAAAGAGTGACCTAAATTGGAGCCGAAACGGAGCAAAACTCATCAAATAAGGGAAAGAGGCAGAAGGATGGCTCGCCCGAGTCACATCCTAGCTCGCCCGAGTCAACCACCTGGGAGTTAGTGGATTTGCCGACTGCAGTCGAGCCAAGGAGAAGTGAAGACAGAGGGATGGCTCGACCGAGCAAGATTCTGGCTCGGTCGAGTCAAGTCTCTGCGAACCACCATAGAAATGCTGGAAATTGGCCAAGGCAAGGACTGACCAGAGAGACGGCTCGCCCGAGCAAGGGCCGTGCTCGACCGATCCCATCGCCTGTGCTGCTGCAGAAAAACTGCAAAGAAAACATCTTCCAGTGGACTAGATGCCTGGCTCGCCCGAGCCACTCTGATTTTCTGCGTATAATCTGAGATTGAAATGCTGCGTTTTGTGTAACAAATTGGGATCATTATAAATACCCTTAGCTGCGATTTCACTAGCAGATAGTTTTTAGCTTAAAGTTTTAATATGTATTTCCTAGTTTTAATTGCTTCTTAAGTTGCTTTTACTTTCTCTCTCTTAGGGTTTCTATTGCCTTGTTCTCCAAGTTCTTGAGATTTTGAGTGTAATCAACATTTTCTTCAAGTAATTTCAGCAAAGCATTTCCTTCATCTACCTTGTGCTTTTGATTTCATTGAGTTTGCCATTCAAAGTTTCTAGGTTAGCCACCAATCAATCTTTAGTGAAAAGGGGGATTAAGGCCAACAAATCTTACTTGAAGTGAAGATTTGAGGGTCCTTAGTAACTTGATTCACAACTTTCTATCGGGGAAAGTTGCAAACGAAGATGAAGAATGAAGAATGGAGATCGATTTCGATTTGTCGTCAAGGGTATGGACTTAATTCTTAAGCTTGTTTTAGTTAATTAGTTGCTTATTAATTGCTACTTGCTTGCTTCTGATCTTGGTGATAGTTTAGAGTGTTATTAAATGTTTGCTTGTTGGCTTTATAGATTTCTTTTGAATCAATTGTTAGTGACTACTTGCTTAGTTGTGTTTCTTTCTTAATGGTTATGTTTAGTATCATGATTAGGGATAGTTTAATCGCTTAATTTTCATATTTTAATGCTTTCCGCACTTGAGAACCTCTAACAAACTAAAAACTTAGAAAACCTCACACCCATCTTCGAGTTTGACATCCTTACTTAAAACCACAAAAATTACAACCGAACAATGGCGCCGTTGCCGGGGATGGCGTTATTTGGGAGTTTAGGCTTGGTTTGTTTGTGCATAGTGTGAATAGTTTAATTGCTTTGCTTGATTATTATTAAGTTTTAAAATCACTAAAAATTAAAAAAATAGAAAAACCAACTAAAAAAGAGAAAGTGCGTCATTCGATAGGATGGGTTCGAATACCGGAAACCAATAGACTGGTTAGGGTAGAGAAACCTTTAGTCGACCTGCCTAACATGGGTGAGGCAGAACCGAGGGTTACCTTGAGCGACCAGCTCTACCCATCTTATGATCCGCCTCCATCTTGTTTTGTGCTACCGACCCTACATCAGGGAGTTACCTTTGATCCTAGACAGTATCATACCCAGAATCTACCTCTTTTTACTGGGACGGGGTTGACGCTTATCTGGACAGCGGAGTATAAAGAGTATCTTAGTATGGTTACACCATCCGGGGTACCTTTAGATTATGTTCTGCTGAAATATTTGCCCTTTGCCCTGCGAGATTCTGCAAAGAGGTGGATGTATAGTATCAAACCGGGATCCATAAACTCATGGGATAATTTCTTAAAGGTATTTATGAAGAGGCACTTCCCAAATTCTATGGCGGTTCAAATGAGAAATTCCATCTTGAAGTTTAGACAGGACAAGGGTGAGCCCTACTGGAAAGCTTTTGAGTGGTTTAAGAATCTTCTGTCTCAATTCCCCCATCATGGGTTTGACCTAGTGAGATTGTGCCAAATAGTGTATGAGGGAGTAGATCAGGAAACCCGAGTAACCTTAGAGTCTATGTGTCAAGGGGGATTTATGGACAAAACTGCAGAGGAAGCTTAGGACTTTTTGGAGAGTATGTCAGAAAGGGTGATGCAATGGGGGAATACTAGGGATGAGTCCATAGGAGCACAGTTGTCCAATGCAGGGGGGTTCACGCGGTGAGTGAGAGTACTGGGTATGAGGCTAGGTTCGCTTCTTTAGAGAACATGGTAAAAACCCTAGCCTAACAGCAAATTGCATCTTCTAAGACCCAGCCTTGCGCACAAGTGAGTTCTTTAGAGCGACTCATGTCTCCGAACCCTCAATCCCCTTTGATTTGTGCTTGGTGCCAAGGACCTGACCATGTATATGTTAACTGCCATTTGTATTTGCAACATGTGTCGTCCAATGTGGAAAATGTTAATGCTATGTTTAACCAGTACCGGCCCTACCAATTTCCCGGGGTGCCAAAACACCCTTTCTTGTCTTATGGGCCGGACAATCAAAATGTCTTGAGGCCACCAATGCACCAAGGAGGAGGTTTCCAAGGAAACCCACCTCCTCCTCACCAACATCCGGCCCAACCAAGACCACCCCCTCAGGCTGCTTATCAAGCACCTCGAGAGCAGACCATCCATCCCCAGATTGCCTATACCCGACCTCCACCAGGATACCAAAGTGAGGACAAGGGGGATAGGAAGTATAAGGAGTTAGAGTCTGGTTTGAGTAGGGTTGAGTATACGATGAGTGATATGGTGAAAATGGTAAAACAATTGAATGAGAGTGTAGCTCAACTTATGATGTCTAATAGGGATAGGGGAACCTTTCCTGGACAGCCGGAGGCGAACCCCAATGGGAAAGCTTCTAGTTCGTCCTCTTGTGACCCAAACCATGTTAGGGGACTTAATGGGGTGATTACTCTTAGATCAGGGAAGGAAGTAGATAATCGGGTCCGGGAATTACCTTCAGACTTGCCTAGGAAACAACTTGTGAGTGTTGGACCTTGTGATGAACTAGTATCAGTTGAGGATGAGTCATATGAGGAAGAGAGGTTGACCGACTTAGGTGAAACCTCGAGTCTGAAGACCTTACCTAGAGTACTTCCAGAGTCTAGTCCTGTACAACCTATGGCGTATAAGCCTTCCCCACCTTTTCCTCAAAGGTTGAGGGGTACTAAGGACCAGAAATTTCTTGAAAAGATTAGGGAGACGTTTTCTCAAGTCAAAGTCAACATTCCCTTGCTAGATGCTATTCAGCAATGTCCTTCTTACGCTAGGTTCCTCAAAGAATTGTGTACAACAAAGAGAGCAACTCAGGTTCCTAAGAAGGCCTTTTTGGCCTCTAATGTGAGTTCCATCTTGTCTAGTCAAGTTCCAGTGAAATACAAAGACCCTGGGTGCCCAACCATCTCTATTACCATAGGAGACAATCAAATTGAGAGAGCCCTCCTTGATCTAAGGGCGAGTGTCAACTTGTTACCCTTACATGTGTATGAGACCTTGGGGTTGGGGGAACTGAAACCTACGAGAATGGTTCTCCAATTAGCCGACCGGTCTACGAGGGTACCTAAGGGAGTAGTTGAGGACGTGTTGATCCAAGTTGGAACCTTTGTTTTCCCTGTAGACTTTGTTGTGTTAGAGACAGCTAGGGTTCATAGTCCCTGTGACGAGATTCCAGTCATTTTAGGTAGACCCTTTCTAGCTACGTCTAATGCTTGGATTAATTGTAAAGATGGGAGAATGAAACTGACTTTTGGGAATTTGACTATGGAGTTGAATATTTTCGACCTACAGAAGTCACCATTAAGACATGATGAGCAAGAGTGTAATGCCTTGAATTGGATTAGTGACCTTGAGAGTAGTGATCCTTCTGATCTTGATGTTGTTCCTAGTGTGAGTGATCTTGTTGAGTTAGGATTTGACCCAGATTGTGTGACCTCATTATGTGATTCTGATGTGCTTGACGGTGAATTGTTGTATGAATAATTGTTTGCCTCTCAACATGTGCCTGACATAATAGAGCCTGAGCCACCATCTTCTAGAACCCTTGAACTTAAACCTCTTCCATTTGAATTGAAGTATGTTTTCCTTGGCCTTAGTGAGACCTACCCGGTTATCATTGCTTCGAACCTAGGTGAGGACCAAAAGAACAAATTAGTCGAGGTTCTTAGGTTAAACAAGGGGGCTTTGGGATGGACGCTTGGAGACATTAGGGGGCTTACTCCATCTATCGTGCAACATAGGATATTTTTGGAAGATGGTAGTGTGGTCCAGAGGGATCCTTTGAGGAGACTCAACCCCCAAATGAAAGAGGTGGTTAAGAAGGAGATTCTGAAGTGGTTAGACAATGATATTATCTATCCGATTTCTGACTGTAAGTGGTTTAGTCCTATACATGTGGTCCCTAAAAAGACGGGGTTGACAGTTGTGGAGAATGAGAGGGGTGAGTTAGTGTCAACCCGCATCCCTTCAGGATGGAGAGTGTGCATAGATTATAGAAAACTCAATAAGGCTACGAGAAAAGACCATTTTCCTTTACCCTTCATGGATCAGATGTTAGAGAAGCTGGCGGGGCATGATTTCTTTTGTTTTCTAGATGGGTATTCGGGGTGCACTCAGATTTCTATAGCCCCATGTGATGAGGAGAAAACTACTTTTACATGCCCATTTGGCACATTTGCTTTCCGTAGGATGCCCTTCGGACTTTGCAACGCCCCCGCCACTTTTCAGCGGTGCATGGTGTCTATTTTCTCGGACCTTGTTGATGACTGTGTTGAAATTTTCATGGATGATTTCTCAGTATTTGGCACCACCTTTGATGATTGTTTGTCCAATTTGAGTCGAGTCTTGAGTCGGTGCCAAGAGAAACACTTGACTTTAAACTGGGAAAAGTGCCATTTTATGGTACGAAAGGGGATAGTTTTGGGCCACGTGATTTCAAAGGATGGAATCGAAGTGGATAAAGCGAAAATTGACCTAGTTAGGAACTTGACCCCCCCCACTTGTGTGAAGGAGGTTAGGTCTTTCTTAGGACATGCTGGATTTTATCGTCAATTCATTCGTGACTTTAGTAAGATCGCCAAACCCCTTTCTGCTTTATTGGCCAAGGAGGTGACTTTTGATTTTTCTGATGAGTGTTTGAAGGCCTTTAACATACTTAAAGATGCCTTAATATCACCTCCTATTCTCAAACCTCCCACATGGGGGGAACCGTTTGAGTTGATGTGTGACGCCTTCGACTTTGCTATAGGTGTGGTCTTAGGACAACGGATTGACAAGAAACCTGTCGTGATTCACTATGCAAGTCACACTTTGAATGAGGTACAATTGAATTACACGGTAACTGAGAAAGAGTTTCTAGCTGTGGTCTATTCGTTTGAGAAATTTAGGGCTTACTTGTTGGGAGCTAAAGTGATTGTGTTTACTGACCATTTGGCCATTCGTTATTTGATGGAGAAGAAAGAGTCCTAGCCTAGATTGGTTAGGTGGGTGTTGTTACTTCAGGAATTTGACTGTGAAATCCGTGATAGGAAAGGATCTGACAATCCAGTGGTGGACCACCTTTCTAGGATAGTGCCTGAACATGAGATAGAACCTCCTATAGATGCTTGTTTTCCCGACGAGTGTATTCTTAGCATAGGAGTAGAGCCGTGGTTTGCCGATATTGTCAACTTTAAAGTCACGGGAGAAATGCCTAGTGATTGGAACAAGCATGATAGGGATAGGTTCCTTTACATTGTCAAGAATTTCATATGGGATGACCCCTATCTGTTTAAGTATTGCCCTGATCAGATTCTTAGAAGGTGTGTTCCGGATGAGTCTATTATGAATGTCCTCTCGTTTTGCCACGACCAACCTTGTGGGGGACAATACAGCGGGAAGAAGACATCATATAAGGTCTTACCATCTTTAGAGATGCCCATAACTATGCCCAAAGTTGTTTTAGGTGTCAAAGTTTGGGAAAAATTTCTAGAAGAGACATGATGCCCTTGCAACCTGAGATTTTTGTGGATGTGTTTGATGTTTGGGGTATTGATTTTATGGGACCATTTCCCACCTCTTTTGGGAATGAGTTTATTCTTCTAGCAGTGGATTATGTGTCTAAATGGGTCGAGGCAATTCCGTCAAAAAGAAATGATGCAAAAGTAGTGACTAGGTTCCTTCGGGAAAACATCTTTTCTAGGTTTGGGGTACCTAGAGCGATCATTGGCGACCAATGAACTCATTTCAATAATCGATCTTTTGCGGCTTTGCTTAGGAAGTATTCTGTGGAGCATAGAATGACCACTGCTTATCATCCTCAATCAAATGGCCAAGCTGAGGTGTCTAATAGGCAGATTAAGCAAATTCTTGAGAAGACAGTGTCAAACAATAGGAAATATTGGTCCACCAAATTGACCGATGCTTTATGGGCTTATAGAACGGCTTACAAGACTCCCATAGGAATGTCGCCATATAAAGCAGTCTTTGGGAAACCTTGTCACTTGCCAGTGGAACTTGAGCATAGGGCGTGGTGGGCTTTGAAAGCCTTGAACCTTGACCTTTCGGTAGCTGGGGATATTAGGAAGCTTACTTTGTGTGAATTAGAGGAATTTAGGAGAGAAGCATATGAAAACGGGAGGTTAAGTAAGGAGCGATCGAAAGTCTTGCATGATAGAGTGATCCTTGGGAAAACCTTTGTCCCGGGGCAGAAATTCCTCCTTTATGACTCACGTTTGCACTTGTTTGCGGGTAAGCTGAAATCTAGATGGACCGGCCCATTCATTGTGACCACCGTGTTTCCATCGGGAGTAGTTGAGATTAAGGATCCCACTAATGAGTCTGTGTGGAAAGTAAACGGTCACAGGTTGAAACCTTTCTTGGAGATTCCGGAGAAGATGGATGTGGAGTGTGTGACATTCCACATTCCATCCGTTGATTGAAGAAAAGTGAGGTAACATTCTTCTATATATTGTAAATTAGTTTATTTTTCTTGATTTGTTTCTTTGTTTACTTCTCTTAACTATGCATTAACAAGAAGGAAGGACCATTTATTGCTCATATGTGCATCATTTCATGGCTTGTATACTCAATCTCCATTTACAAGTCATGCGACGATTATTTGGGATCTAATCAGGTATTATCCTTCTTTATCTTTGGAGTTGGTTGGTGAGAAGTTTCTTTTTCCTTTATTTGGTGTGATTTTTGTTGTTTCTTCTTTTAGGGTGTTTGTCTTCCTTTATTTCTTGTCACAATGAGGACATAGTGTGACCTTTTTGTGTGGGAGTGGGGAGGCATGCATGCCGACTTTCTTCATTTTCTTTGAAAAGTTTGGAAAGAAAAAAAAAGTTTTTGTTTTTTTTTGGTTAGTTATTTTCTTAGGTTTTGAGTGTCTTTGTTTTCATTTCGTTTTAATTTTTACTTAGGATAGCTTTTTGTTAGATTTTTCGTTAAGTGTTTTGGGTTTTAAGGTGCCCCGGGAGGTTTTTGAGTGTTTGAGAGTTTGAGAATATTTTAAGGGAAGTGAAAATACTTAGTTTATTTTGAGAAATTTAACTTTGTGAAGTTTTGGCCAGGAATCCAGCTCGGGCGAGCAACATGTCCGCGCGACCGAGCGCGCTCACTAAGCTGAATTCCGGAGTTAAAGAGCAAGAACGGGAAACGTTTCCAGAATCCCCCCTCGGGCGAGCAAGAATCTGGCTCGATCGAGCTAGCCCACTGAACCAAAATGAGAAGATTAAAAACTAAGGCAGGCTATTGGCAGAAGAGCAGCTCGAGCGAGCAGCGTCCAGGCTCGGTCGAGCTTGTCAACTAGAGCGTAGAAGGAAAAAAAGTTTGAAAGACACGACCAACCATCCAGAGGAGCAGCTCGGTCGAGCCATTTGAACGGCTTGGTCGAGTAGTTGTTCGGACAGAACTGTCTTTGCGCCGGAAGCCGCCGGGAGCAAGTTCTCCGCTCTACGAGCCAATAGCAGATCTGTTTTCTGTCGGGGTTCTTATTGCGCTTTTCTCTCACTTCCTTCATATTTTCTCACTCATTCTCTCTCTCATATCTCTCTCTTACTTCCCCCAACCCTAACATCAAACCTAACTTCTAATTCTTCACTAATCTCTTCAATCTTTTCCAGATTGGGTCGGATTTTTGCCCTAGCTGTGCGAGCTGCTGTTGTGCGTTGTCAACGAGCGACGGTCTTGGTTGTGCATCCGTTTGCTGTGTGATTGGTGCGACGAGTACCTGTGTGTAGTTACCTCGTGCGAACGACTCAAGTGTGGTGTGTTCGGAGCTTCGATCTGTGTCGGTCTTTGCTGGGAATCAAAACATCAGGGTTTTAAGTGCTGAGTCCGCTATTTGTGCCCAACATTGGGAGTTTATTTGCTGTGTGGTGCCTCAAGTTTGGGTGTTCACTAGCAAGGGTTGATTTTGCTCTAAGAATTCAATCACTTTTCCCTTGGGTGCTATTTGGGAGGTAATCTTCACTTAATGCTTCAAAGTTGATTTCAAGGTTAAATTGGGTCTTCCTTGTGCATTGTTTTCAGATTTGAGGTTTGAGTGGTTGTGTGTATTGGTTGCTATTTGGGTATTCTTGAGTTTGCTAGTGTTCTTTCAATTCAACATGGTTCGATCTAAGAGAGCACGCACAAGTGATGAAGGTTCACCCTCACCACCGCCAGAGTCTTCATCAGCGGCGGTAGACAAGGATCGATATAAAGCCCAAACACCTACACCTCTTCGAGCTGAACCGGGATTGCGTATTAGATTCCGGGATGAACATCATCGTGAGAAGTACGAACTCTATCAGCACCGGAAACTTTGTGCTCCGGATATATACGATGAGGCCATAGTGAGGAAGGTGTATTGCGGCCCTAGCTTCGACTTTATCATAAGAACTTTGGGGTGGGGATCATTCATCAGGATTGACGAATCCCTTTATGACCAACAAATCCTTGAGTTCCTTAGTTCGTTGCAAGTTGAGGATGCTGACACACGCCAAGCAAAGTTCCGATATAGAGTGGATAACAAGGAGAAAACTTGCACTGTGCAAGAGCTATGTCAGACACTTGGGCTACCGGAGGATGGGCTTTATTACGAGGAGAGCACACATTTTGATGAACAGTCCGCCATGAAAAGCCTTACTTGTTGGCGGCGGAAGCATCAAAGGTCACATGCCCTAGCTGATTGTTCCTTCTTGACTAGGAATTCCAAGTCTCGTGACTTGTGCAACTTGGCAATTCGAATTTTTCATCGCATAGTCTCGAGTTCGGTCTTCGGAAGGGACGATGGAAGGGCTAATGTGAGGATGGACGATTTGTTTGTTATCTTCACACCCTCCAAGGGACACGGGTGAACACGGGGTCTTGCATTTTGCATTGCTTGAAAGAAATCACCTCCAAACACCTTACCACTACGATCGGCATGGGGCATATTATATGCCACTTTTTGATGAAGCAACCTTTTGGAGGGTATATCAGCAAGTTCACCCCGCGTTATTTTCCCGACCCAATCGACGGTGTTCGGTTGCAACACATGGGTATCCTCGAGCACCACAGCACGAAGCACATCTACAAGCACGGCTTGGATCGATATGCGACGTCCATTCATTTGGACCATGAGCGAGTCGCACGTTGGTTGGATGTGTCCAACCAACACAACTGGTCATGTGGTGAAAATCCAAGGAGCACCTGTCGAGTTGGGGGTCCCGATGACCCGTTTGCGCATGAAAATGAGGAAGAAGAAGAGGAAGAAGAAGGGGAACCAGCAAACCAGGGCGAGTTTAGCGGTAGCGGTTCCTAGAAGATCACGATGGGGTACTTAGCAAGCCGAATGGACCAATTGAGTGTTGATCTCCGAGAGCAACGTACTTTGATGCAAAGTACGCATAACTTGGTGGAGAGTCAACAAGAGCTCCTTCATGCGCAACAATCAACACTCGAGAGGCACGAAGGATACTTTAGACGCTATGACGAGTACTTCCATCAACAAAACCAGTACTGGAGGGATTGGGGGTACTACCATTATGCTATGCCGACCGTCCGCCGGCACCGCCCGACTACGTCAATCAGTACTACCCAACTTACTTCCCTTATTATCCATACCCTCATCCGGGAGGTGATGAGCAGTGATTGTAAGCATTCCACCTCCCCCTCTTATCTTTTGCATTGGAGTGTGTGCTTTATATCTTGAGATATACATGTGCGGGGGGTGTGTGGTGTTCTTATGATGGTGTATGGTGGAAGTTTCTTCAATATGGTTTTGCATTTACAAGACTTGTTGGATGCTTGAGTGCCGTTTCGTTAGGTTTTGTCATGGTTTGCTGGTTAGGAAGTTGTCATTGTAAGCTTTTGCATCGTGATTTTGGGATGTATGGTTCAGATTGTATGGTTTACGTTTTGGGGGTTTCTCATTCGTAGAACCGGGTAGTGGCGAGGTATTTCATCCTCAAATCCCGCCTCATATAGTGAGATTCGGGGTTGAGGTTAGTCAGTGATCATATACATTTGTAAATATTTAAAGTTTCTTTTAATTAGTATGTCTTAGTTTCTTTGTCTTGTATAGTTTGGTTTACTTTTTTTATCTAGCATGTACACATTTCACCCATAGTATGCTTTCATTGTCTATCTCTCACCTATGGTGTTATGTTCGTGGATCGTGCGTTGGGTGTGGGTTTATTGAAGACTTTCAGGTAACATCATCTAACCCTCTCTTTCATTGTGAATATAGTAGTGATCCATGTTGCATGCTTGATTTTTCCTTTCGGGTGGCGAACCCCTTGAGTGCGAATGTTGGGATATTATTGTTGTTGGAGCCGTGTGGGCTCAGGTCGCCACCAATTATTGTTTGTTATGTGTTTATTGTGTGTTTTTAGGTTTTCTACCTTATTTGTGACACCCTTCTTCTCACAATGGGGACATTGTGCAGTTTTGTGTGGGAGTGGGGGGTGATACTTCCATTTGTCATGGGTAGATCACCTAGTTTTGAGTCTTTGTTTTCGTTTTTCGTAGTTTGTGTCGAAAAAGTTGAAAAATTTTGTGTGAAAAGGAGAAAAAAAGGGAGTGAAAACCTTGAAAGTTTTCGTTTTTCGTTTTGTTTTTGTTTTTGTTTTGGTACTTGGATTTCATTGTTGAAATCAGGAAGCCGTTCTTGATCTTCTTTAAAAGAAACCGGTTTGAGCATTTTCGACCCTAACTTGGGCGATTGTCATGACTTACCTTAATTAGATTCTTTTCATCAAGTGTCTAGTGAGATCCCATTTCTTCTTTTTATGTTCTGGTTGAAACTGGGAGATTCTAGGGGTTCATATCCGAGCTTGTTCTCCAAAGAGAAAAAGAAAAAAAGAGAAAAAGCAAAAGCAAAAGCAAAAGTAAGAAAATAGCAGCAAAGTTAAATAATTTGATTAAGTGGGGCGTGTCGGCTTTACGACATCAACCACCATACACTTAGCCAACCTACACGGGCCCGGTATCAGTGGTACGGCACGGATACCCCTTAACCCTCCTCCTATATCGCTTTGCGACGGAGAGGCGAATGGAAAAGACCGTGTTGGGAGGGTATACCCCTTATATGGGTCGTCCAATTCCTGAAAATAAGGCTAATACCGACCTTAAAAAAAGTAAGAAAATTTTGTTGGGAATGCCCAACCCAAAAAGAAGAAAAAGTTTGAAGTGTTAATAAAGTGAGGGGCTCTTCCTTGCATCACCTGCGACCCTCACCAAGCCAAGGGCGACCAAATGCGGGGAGGGGCAACTCTTTCATTTCCTTTGTTCGTTTCGTTGTTTTGTGAGCTCGGGTGTGAGTCTTTTGGGTCGTCCGGGATCGATTAAAACTCTTTAAAACCTTTTCGCAAATGGGATTAAACTCTACATGAGGTGTAAGGGATCAAAAACTTCCAAGATTGACAGTTGTGTGGGTTAGGTGTTGTGAGATGCTTATAACGGTTCCTTTTGGAGGATTAACACCGTTTTCTTGATTGGTACGACTTGATTCATTGAAACAAGCAGTTCTTTTTTTCTTTCTTTTAAGCTTGTTTTGTTTTCCACTTTCCTTCTCTCCTTTTTCTATGGCTTTTGTGGGTGTAGTTGCTATAAACCCTCACGAGACCTACCTCGTCCACCCGGGGTGCTGGGGGTTTAAAGGGCTTGATGCATATGCTAAATGCATCAGCGATTCCTGCGAAAGTGAGTTAGGTTCTAGTTTCTTTTTCTAGTGTTTTTCTTTGTTTTTAGTTTGCTCGGGGCGAGCAAACCCTTGTGTGGGAGTGGTGTTCGGTCTCGTTTCGAGCTGAATTCTTCTCTTTATTAGGGAGCTTTTACATGTTCTAACCCCGTATTTCATTTTAGTTATGAGATTTTTCTAGTTTTGTAGGAAAATAAAAGAGTGACCTAAATTGGAGCCGAAATGGAGCAAAACTCATCAAATAAGGGAAAGAGGTAGAAGGATGGCTCGCCCGAGTCAACCACCTGGGAGTTAGTGGATTTGCCGACTGCAGCCGAGCCAAGGAGAAGTGAAGACAGAGGGATGGCTCGACCGAGCAAGATTCTGGCTCGGTCGAGTCAAGCCTCTGCGAACCACCATAGAAATGCTGGAAATTGGCCAAGGCAAGGACTGACCAGAGAGACGGCTCGTCCGAGCAAGGGCCTTGCTCGACCGAGCCCATCGCCTGTGCTGCTGAAGAAAAACTGCAAAGAACACATCTTCCAGTGGACTAGAAGCCTGGCTCGCCCGAGCCACTCTGATTTTCTGCGTATAATCTGAGATTGAAATGTTGCGTTTTGTGTAATAAATTGGGATCATTATAAATACCCTTAGCTGCGATTTCATTAGCAGATAGTTTTTAGCTTAAAGTTTTAATATGTATTTCCTAGTTTTAATTGCTTCTTAAGTTGCTTTTACTTTCTCTCTCTTAGGGTTTCTATTGCCTTGTTCTCCAAGTTCTTGAGATTTTGAGTGTAATCAACATTTTCTTCAAGTAATTTCAGCAAAGCATTTCCTTCATCTACCTTGTGCTTTTGATTTCATTGAGTTTGCCATTCAAAGTTTCTAGGTTAGCCACCAATCAATCTTTAGTGAAAAAGGGGGATTAAGGCCAGCAAATCTTACTTGAAGTGAAGATTTGAGGGTCCTTAGTAACTTGATTCACAACTTTCTATTTTATTCAGGGAAAGTTGCAAACGAAGATGAAGAATGAAGAATGGAGACCGATTTCGATTAGTCATCAAGGGTATGGACTTAATTCTTAAGCTTGTTTTAGTTAATTAGTTGCTTATTAATTGCCACTTGCTTGCTTCTGATCTTGGTGATAGTTTAGAGTGTTATTAAATGTTTGCTTGTTAGCTTTATAGATTTCTTTTGAATCAATTGTTAGTGATTACTTGCTTAGTTGTGTTTCTTTCTTAATGGTTATGTTTAGTATCATGATTAGGGATAGTTTAATCGCTTAATTTTCATACTTTAATGCTTTCCGCACTTGAGAACCTCTAACAAACTAAAAAACTAGACAAACCTCACACCCATCTTCGAGTTTGACATCCTTACTTAAAACCACAAAAATTACAACCGAACATAATTGCTGGTGAAGATCCCTTGGAAGCCTTCTTTGTTGATAAAGCTGTTTCTGCTGATTGTTCACCTTGATGGTCTCCATCATCCTCCCCAGGTTGAGGAAAGTTTGTCCTCAAACTTGGAAGGTCTTCATCTGTTGGATAGTATGGTCGAAGATCTGCTACATTGAATGTTGCTAAGCCTCCATACTCTTCAGAAAGGTCCAGCCTATAGGCATTATCTCCAATTTTCTCAAGCAGTTCAAAGGGGCCATCTGCTCTTGGTAGTAGCTTGCCTTTTCTCTTGCTAGGGAACCTGTCCTTCCTTAGGTGGATCCAAACTAGATCTCCTTGCTGAAAAGTCACCTTCTTCCTGTACTTGTTTGCTGAAGTAGACACCTGTTCAGTATACTTGGCAATTTTCTCCTTCACTTACTGATGAAGCTCCTTAATTTAATCTTCTCTTTTACCTGCTTCAAAACTAAATTTGATAGAAGTACTTAGTGGAACTAAATCCAAAGGGGAAATTGGATTTTTACCATAGAATACTTGGAATGGAGAATAGCCTGTGGCCTTGGATGGTGCTTTGTTGTAAGCAAACTCAGCATGGGGTAGTAGAGTATCCCATCCTGCTTTATTTTTATGGATCAGTGCTCTCAATAGGGCTCCAAGTGTTCTATTAGTAACCTCTGTCTGTCCATCAGTCTATGGGTGGCAAGTGGTGTTGTACTTGAGCTGGGTGCCCAATTTCTTCCATAGAGTAACCCAAAAATGGCTCAAAAACTTGGTATCCCTGTCAGATACCATTGTTTTTGGGACTCCATGTAACCTGACAATCTCCTGGAAGAATAACTCAGCTACTCTTGTGGCATCAAAGGTGGTGTGGCATGGGATGAAATGTGCCATCTTTGAGAATGTATCAACTACCACCATGATTGAATCCTTCCCTATATGAGTTCTTGGCAAACCTACAATGAAATCAAGGCTGACATCTTCCCAAGGGCTGCTGGGAACTGGCAATGGTGTGTAAAAGCCTTGGGGTAGGCTGTGTGACTTTGCCAATTGACAAATATTGCACCTCTTCAACAGATGCTCCATATCCTTCCTCATCTTTGGCCAACTATAGTACTCCTTTAACATCAGCAATGTTTTCTCAACTCCAAAATGCCCTGCTAAACTTCCTCCATGGATTTCTGAGATCAGTAGTTCTCTGAAGATGCTTTTAGGGACACACAATCTATTCCCTTTGAACAAGAACCCTTGGTCTATGTGATATAGACCCTCGGGTTGCTACTGGCACTTCTGGTACACATGCTTAAAGTCTCAATCTTCCTGATACAAAGCTTTCAAATGCTCAAAACCAACAATTCTAGAATCAAGCATATGAAGCAACAAGTACCTTCTACTCAATGCATATGCTCCCTTGTTTAGCTCTCCTGATTTATGGTGGATCATGAAGTGGAACTGCTGCATGTACTCGACCCAAGCGATGCACAGTGTTGAGCTTGTCTTTGAATGAACTTCAAGGCCTCATGATCACTGTGAAGTATGAATTCTGCTCCAATAAGGTAGTTCCTCCAGTGTTGAAGAGCTCTGATGATAGCATAGAACTCTTTGTCATAGGTGATGTATTTCTTCTTGGCATCATTTAGCTTCTCACTGAAATATGCAATTGGCTTGCCCTCCTGAGTCAATACTGCTCCTATGCCAACTCCTGAAGCATCACATTCTACCTCAAAAACCTTGCTGAAGCTGGGTAGTGCTAAGACTGGTGCTGAAGTGAGCCTTTCTTTGACTTCTTCAAAGGCTTTCTAGGCTGCTGCTGTCGAAATAAAGGACTTCCCTTTCACCACTTCAGTCATTAGTGCCAGAATGGTGCTGAAATTCTTGACAAATCTCCTATAAAATGAAGCCAGGCCATGAAAACTCCTGACTTGATGAATAGAAGTGCGCACAGGCCACTCCCTAATTGCTTGAATCTTCTCATCATCAACCTGAATACCTGCTGCTGTGACAATGTACCCCAAGAAGTTCACTTGGGATGTAAAGAAGTGACACTTCTTGAGATTTCCAAACAACTCCTGCCTGCTTAGAATAGTTAAAACCTCCTGCAAATGCTTGACATGCTCTTGCTCAGACCTGCTATAGACAAGAATATCATCAAAGTATACCACAACACTCTTGCCTATGAGTGGTTTAAGGACCTGGTTCATGAGCCTCATGAATGTAGATGGGGCATTAGTCAAACCAAAGGGCATGACCAACCATTCAAACAAACCTCCCTTGGTTTTGAAAGCTGTTTTCCACTCATCTCCCTCATAAATCCTTATCTGATAATATCCACTCCTCAGATCAATCTTAGAAAAGACTACTGTCACATGTAACTCATCCAACATGTCTTCAAGCCTAGGTATAGGGTACCTATACTTGATGGTGATCTTGTTAATGGCTCTACAATCAATACACATTCTCTGGCTTCTATCTTTCTTAGGCACTAACAAGGCTGGGACTGCACATGGACTCTGACTCTCCCTAATCATTCCCTTTTCCAACAACTCATCCACCTGCCTCTGTATTTCATTGGTATCTGCTGGTGTCATCCTATAAGCTGGCTTATTAGGCAACACTGATCCAGGCACTAATTCAATTTTGTGCTGGATATCTCTCTTAGGTGGCAAACCAGGTGGCATTTCATCAGGAAATACATGCTGAAACTGCTGGATAAAGGTAGGAATAGAGGGTGGTCATTTTGTGGTGCTGAGGGTTCTTCAAGGTCTAAAAGGATCAAGTCCTTCTGTGTGCTAAACTCATGATAATCCGATAAAAGCAACACATCAAGACTAGGTTCAAGACACAGGGTTTTGGCTTTTTTGGTTAACTATGAGGGTTTCATGGGAGTAAGGACAATCTTTTTGTGGTTTAGGGTCAGGGTATAGGTATTAGCTCTTCCACAGTGGTTTACTGATCTATCATACAACCAAGGTCAACCCAAAAGCAAATGACATGCATCCATAGGTAAGACATCACACCAGACCTCATCTTTGTATGATTGACCAATGGAAAAAGCAACAAGGTATCTAGCAGAAACTTTGATACCTTTGCCTGAGCTGAGCCACTAAATGGTATATGGAGGTGGATAGGGCTTGGTTACCAGGCTTAGTTTCTTCACCATGGTGCTGGATGCTGCATTGGTACAACTTCCACTGTCTACAATCACTGAGCATACATTCCCTCCAATAGTGCACCTTGAATGAAATATATTCTCCCTCTGCTCTTCTGCTTCCTCTACTGCTGAGCTGCTCAAAACTCTTCTAATCATAAGCATTTCTCCCTCATCTGGACCTTCTTCTATAACCTCATCATCATAGATAGGATCATGCTCATGCTCTTCATACTCCTGTTCTTCTCTCTGCACATGTTCAGGATCAATAAACAAAGCTGTCTGGTACTCAGCAAGAGTAACCATTCTCTTGTTTGGACATTCAGAGGCAATGTGCCCCAGTCCTTGACACCTGAAACATCTTCTTTCTGTATAGGACTTGCTGATAGGGGCTCAGGTTCTTTGTGGGGGATTTTGGGGCTGATTTTGTGGGGGCCTTGGGGCTGGATTTCTGGCTTGAGGTGGGAGTGGGGGTGGATAGGCTCTTTGTGGGGGATTACAAGGTTTATAAGGGTTTGGCTTGGCTGGTGCATAGGGTTTGGCTGGATATCTGCTGCTGCTGTAGTCCTTTGCTCTAGATTTCTTCTGCTGTTCCACTTTGTGAGCCAAAGAGCTTAGCTCCTCAAAGGAATCATAGACCTGTAACTCCACAACATTCTTGGTCCCTTCATTTAAGCCTGCAAGGTACCTGATGTAATTTTGTACCTCATTCTCTTGTATATTGCACTTCCAAAGCAAATGCTCAAACTCCTTTGTGTATTCTTCCACTGATTTGCTCCCCTGCACAAAATGCTGTAACTTGTTGTAGTTCTCCTTCATGTAGTTATCTGGAAGGAATTTCTCCTTCAGCTTCTGTCTCATCTCAATCCACGTACTCACTCTAGCTTCCTCAATCTCCATTCTCCTTCTCTGAAGATTAGTCCACCAAGTAGAAGCATATTTTTTCAATTTTAAGGCTACTAATTTCACCTTGTTCTCTTCTGAGACCTCCTTCAAATCAAAGACTCTTTGCACTGTTTGTAACCAATCTTGGAAAACATCAGGATCTAGCTCTCCTGCATATTCAGGTATATCAATCTTGAAATCAAGTTTCTCAACCCTCCTATCTTCCCTTCTTACTTCTCTTTCACTCTCACTATTTTCCTTAGGCTCATTGATTCTAGGTGATCTTATTATTCTTCTCCTTCTTCTCCTGGGTGTAGGTCTAGGACCTCGACCTCCTCTCCCTATTCTACTAAAAGGATTCTCACCTTCTCCTTCCTTCATTTCATCATCAGTCTCCCTATTCAACTCATGTCTATGCAATCTCATATAATAATTCAACTGCTCACTCAAAAACTTCATTTTCTGTTCTACTTCTTCTTTCTCTTTCAGAGTTTGTTCTAAGACTTCCTGTGGTGTTTTACTAGTTCCGGCCATTTTAACTAAAACAAGTAAACACACTCCAAGACAGAACACAATGCTTTGATACCAAGATGATGTATGCTAACTCACTAGATCAGAGTGTTGAGCTAAAATACACCATACATTCACACACACACAGCTGGATGCTTGGATTCACAACAACTGATTGAAAGCAACAAGCTGGAATATAAGACAACCCAATAACAAATAAAAGGGATAGACTTGCTTACAGTTGATACAGATACACCGCAACTGCAATCAAGGGCAATAGACTCTCACACACAAGCCTCTACAGATACACCAAAGCTTTGATGATCAAGCTCAGTCTACACTTGCTGGATTTTGCTAATTTCCAGTGACAGGAACTGATTGAACCAAGGTTGAGAGTTATAGGACACTCACAAACTTTCAGAGGTACTAAGACACTCGAGAATACTATTGAATGAACACTGAGATGCCTTTCATTGATAGAGAACTTCAGAATATAAAGAAAACTAACAGTTTGATTAACAGGTGCTTAGGCATAAGCATTCTGTCTAATCTCCCTGATCTAATCCTAACTTACAAAGCTTAAATCAAATACATATGATTACATCCTAAACTAACTAATATGATCCGACTTACATTTGTTTAAGAAATAAAAGAGAAAAGCTAACTAAAATCTGATTGGACCAATTTGCCAAAGAGTGGCAAAATGAGCCAATGAGAGGCTTTCCTCTTCTAAGGGGTAAAAAACTAAACTTACTGAGGTAATTCTCGCGCCAACACTAACCTGAAAGTAATCTCAACAGGTTAATATCGTGCTGGAAAGACCAAAATAACCCCTGTGAACAGAAATCAGAACATAACCTTCTGAATTTTCCTATGCCATGCTTGTTCATGCTGCAACTTGGCTTGGACTTGAAAAGGACATGGCAAGGAGAAAAACACTCATAGGAAACAATAGCTGGTTCTTCCTCAATCAATAGATATAACATTGAGAAAGTCAGCTGCTTGGACTGTGGTTGTTGGGAATTGGAATTGGCCTGGATGACCAATGCTGGTGGGCTGAGTGGCTGTGGATGCCAGGGCTTGCTTTACAATGGTGTAGCAAGCCTGGATAGATGCTATTGGTGGAGTGGTGGCTGCTGGTGATGCTAAAATCCTCATGTTGGAAATTTGGACTGCTGAGAAGTCTGCTGAGTGGCTTGTTGTCTGTGCTGGGCTTTGAAAGCCTGCTGTTTCTGCTAGAAGGGCTTGCCTAGCTGCTGAGTTGTGTGAAACAGCAAGTACTCCTCCCTGTGTTGCTGCTGCTGCTGCTGCAATTGCTGGTGAAGATCCCTTGGAAGCCTCCTTTGTTGATGAAGCTGTTTTTGCTGATTGTTCACCTTGATGGTCTCCATCATATCCCCTAAACGCTTTTCTCATATTGATTAATGCAAGTAAATTGTGTGAATATTTGTTGGTTTTGCCCTTTTTAGTGATTAAAAATAGAAATAGTTTTTCTCAATCAAAAACACGACTGATTTAGCAATCACATAGGAGGCTAGTTTGGTGTGTAGTTAGCAAAGTCCCTGTGGGATCGACCTTGATATTTGCTACACGTACACATGTGCACTTGCGGCGTATCAAGTTTTTGGCGCCGTTGCCGGAGACTTTGTCCCTAGCCGCCACCGAACAAATATCCTTAGATTGACTAGATCATTTCCTTTTTTTTGTCCCGTTTTTTATTGTTTTTTTTTTATAAAAAAAAATCCAATGGCAATTATCTATTTTCCCCAATTTGAGAGGAGTTATTTTGGCGCTATTTTGAGCGATTACTTGCTTGTCCTGTTCCATGTGGTGTTGAGCCTGGGAAATTAGATATTCTTGATATTGTTGTTGACGGGGTGAATAGAGAGACTCGTACTCTATTAGAGTATTTTATACTAAAACTGTTGATGAAGCTTGGACTTTGCTTGAATGGCTTGCACATGATACATTCGATTTTCAAAATTCTTATTGTGCATTTGGGTACTCTTACCCTAATCTTTGTGCTTCTCATGCTAGTTCCTATACTCAACCCCGTTGTTTGCCTTCATGTAGTTTATGTTATTCTTTTGACCATGATGAATCTACATGCCCTAGTTATGCTAGAATTGAGTTTTTGGCGAGGGCAATACTAGAGCAACAAGCTAAGGCACTTGACTGGATGCGAGGTTTTGACCAATTACATAATTCTGACTATAGTTCTAGTTCTTTCAATTTGAATGTTGGATTATGTGATGATGATGAGTCTACTGTCCCTTTAGAGGCTAGTCTAGAGGAAATATATGACCCTTCCG
Source organism: Portulaca oleracea (assembly GCA_029582165.1). NCBI lineage: Eukaryota > Viridiplantae > Streptophyta > Magnoliopsida > Caryophyllales > Portulacaceae > Portulaca > Portulaca oleracea. Next base: position 28,601,687 of record CM055868.1, on the reverse strand, counting down.
AACCACCTTTGCTAATTGTTGCTCCATCTTACCCTAGATTACCCAGAGACACTACTGAGGGTGTCTTTACATTTCATGATGCATCCTTACCTTTTTCTCAGTCAACGGGGTTTAAGGTGAGTGAGTCCTATGGGTTTGATGCTAGGTATGATGATGATTTTTCTTATGGGTCAATTGATACTATTGATGAGGAGGCTTGTGAGGGGGCTGTGGGTGAATTAGATCCTTCAAGCAAAAAATTTGATGATGTTGTACTCCCTACTTCCCATGTCTTATTTCATGCTTCTACTCCTTGTTCACCACCTTCGTATTCCCCTAAGTTCCTAGATGAACCCACTTTTGTTGAAAAGACCATATGTGTCCATGTTGAAGTGGGCTATGTGGCTAAGGTTAATTCTTGTGATATGCGTGAGGGGAACAACAATATTCTTGATTTGTCCATAGGTACAATAAGAGGGTACCATTCCTCTCTTCATCTATATTATTTATACCTAGAGGACTTGCCTAGAAAACTCATGTGGACAACTTATTTTGAGTCTTTTGATTTTTCTAAGGTCTTTGATCTATTTAAGAGAGAGATACTTACATTTTACGTTATAAATCTTTTGTCGCTCTCTTATTTGCAAGATTGTAAACCACATGCTGAAGAGTTTGACAAGTTCTAAGGTCATTGACAATATTTGAAGTAATGGCCCCGGTCTTGAGTTGTTGATGAGTGGCTGATGCTTCATTCGCCCAAATCTTGAAGAGGCGATGGTTTAGGTGCATCCAACACCTAACCTGGTGAGATCTTTCCTTATTTCCCCCTTTTCAATTTATTTGATTGTGCTTACATTTAGGACAATGCTTTGTCCAAGCATGGGGGATTTGTGTGAAAAATTTGTAATTTGTAGTCCTTGTCCATTGTTGTATATATGTGTAGTAGTGTCTTGAGTTTGTTTATTTTTTGTTAGATTCATTCTTAGTTTTTATTTTCCTTGTTTTCTTTAGTTTTTAGTTTCTTTTATTTTCTAGGTTTGCATTTAGTTTAGTTTTCGTTTTTCTTTTAAAAAAATATAAAAAAAAATAAAAAATTAACAAAATTAGAAAAAAGGAAAAAAAAGTCTAGGATAGGATAGGTTTACCGAATAACTCCTCCGATAATGAATATAAGTACGATAATGAATATAAGTAAGATAAGTTTTCTCTTAACTGGATTTAATCTTGACTAGCCCATTTGTGAATTACAGTTTTGAAAAGAGTTTGTGAAAGCTAATTGAGTTGAGCACTGCATTTTGAAAGTGATGATTGATTGCCCTTTTATGATCTTTTGTTGTGAGTTTGGCATGTGCACATACTTGAGCTAGGTTTGATTGTTGAGCGTAAACCCATGAGACCACATAAGCCAAAAAGACTAATCATTTATGTTAGTCTCATATTTCCATGTGTGACTCTACCATTGTTTCATTCTCTAGAACTTGCGATGTATCTCTTTGAAACTGCATTTTTGCTTGTGCATTGATAATATGATGGAGACATTCATTTGACTTTATTGTAAGCTACAAAGCCAAATAGCCACCCTTTACATATTAGTGTCTGCCTTTAACCTTCTTTTAGCCTTTAATAACTCTTCCTTTTGATTACCTATATAAATAGCCATGGCCAAATATTGAATTTCCTACCCTTAAGCCTATGCTTGGAGTGTGAGAGTGTGAAGAGTTGGGTTGATTGTGGTGTTTTTGTGGTTTGGTTTTGTTGGGGATGTTGTGAAGTTGAATATCATGAGATTGCTCCCCATTGTAGCTTGATATGGGTTGAGTTGGAAATTCGCCTTATTATTGTATATGTATTTGTTTTGAGTTGTAGTTCATTTTGAAATAAAAAACAAAAAAAAGCAAAAAGACAAAAAAAAAATAAAGGAAAAAAATCAGAAAAATGAAAATGAAAAAAAAAGAAGGAAAGAAGAAATAAAGAGTTTTAACTTTGCTAGTTTATTTTCTTTGATTTGAGGCAATTTCCACTTGATATTGGGATGCATTTGTTGTGATTATAAGGTGTGAGAGTTTTACTTGAATAGTTTGGTAAGTTTGTGCTCTAAGCTTGGGTTTTTAGCTCCACGTCCCCAAATATATTTCCACTCCTTACCCTTAACTTAGCCCCATTACAACCCAAATGAAAGTTCTCTAGATTATCATTGTACATTGCATATAAGTGGTAGAGAATTGAGATGTTTTGCAAGCTTATGGTAGGATGTTGCTTTGGTATGAGTATTGAGCGAACCTTCAATGGTTTTTCATATTGAACACATGAGATGAGTGTTTCCACATTCTCAAAAGCGAGGTTGCTCTCGATCTGCCGAGTTTCTTATTAAAATGTGCCTGCTTGCTTTATTTGTGATTAGGGGTGATTGATTTGAACTTGAGAAGTGTAGTGCTTATAAATCTTTCCAATTCTTCTCCTTCTCTTGTATATGGACTTTTATTCTCTTTTGGGGTATTCTAGATTAGACTTAGTTGATTGAATTATCCTGTTGATGCTATCCTGAGGAGGATTTTAAATAAAATCTTTGCTTTCATTTTGAGTCTTTTGTTTTGTTTTTGAGTCTTTTCTCCCCGTGTTTATATTTATTTCTTTTCCTTTCTTTTCATTTCTTTTATTTTAGTGAGTTTGCACTTGCTTGGTGACAAGCAAGGACTAAGCATGGGGGAATAATGAGGGTTGACTAAATATTGAGAGCATTTTGATAGTGAAATTTGGGGAATAATGTGCTTAATTGATCTTTTATGATCTTATTTCGCTATCTTAACTGAGTTCTGAGTGTTTTATTCAATTTGTGCAGATTAGTGATATGAACTTCAAAGCTCACATCCATTACTTGATTCATCATTGAAAGAGCTTTCCAATGATATATTATAAGGTCAATTCCGAGTTGAGATGAAGGAGTTATGAGTAAGCTAGCAGAAAGTGTGCGAAAACTGATATATGTCCAATCTTTTGGTCATCAATATTTCCTGATTGGACATCAATATTTCAACACTTATGATATGACTTTGAGGCTTATGCCAATGCAAAATAGACTCTTAGAGCTTTCCGAAACGTCAAGAACCAAGTCAATTGGACGTCGGACGAAGGAGATATGGCCAAAACAAGATGACCCAGAAAATTCCAAAACAAACACGACCCGTGTTGACATCAACACGGTCCTTGTTGGACTCCAGAGAGTTCAATTTCCCGAGAGATCACCAATACGACCCGTGTTGACGCCAAAACGATCCGTGTTTTCCCTGTTTATGACGATTTTGCCGTTTCAACTTCTCTTAATGGCTATATAATTATAGATTCGGCTGATTCATCCATGACCATCCACCTTCATTCATTCACTCCCATTCACCATCCATCTCCATCTCTACCATCATCCATTCCTTCCTCCACAAATCCATCCACATTCATCCTTAGTTGAAGATTGAGAGTTTATTGGAGTTTGAAGATCGATTCTCATGAAATCCATTGAAGTTGAGGAGCAAAAGTACCCACCGACTACAATTCAAGCGAGGAACGATTTCCATCTCGGTTTACTTCTCTTTCTTTTAGATTCCATGCTTTCTAGAATAGATTTTGTTATGTTTTGTGTTTTGAACATGAGTAGTGAGTTGTTTTCTTAGTTTGGGGGATAAACCCTTATTAGTCTCTCTTATGGATTGAGTATTGTTGGACTGAATAAGTTTGTTTATCTAGTTTGAATGCATTTTATTTATCCTTTGATTATGTATGTCATTGTTTTTTCTTGATCACCATTAGCATGGATTTAAATTGTTGAATGAAGTACCGAACGGAGAAATTCGATAATCGGAACCCTTAGGATTAAACTAGTTATGAAGTGAACTAGACATAGAGGACTTTGTAATTAGGGGTCTTTGGATAATTTGATCTTTAACTTAGATAAAATTGAAATAACCACGACAGTAGGTGATTGATTTTGCTAAGCGATCCGTTTCATTGCCAAAAGCTCGCTACGGAATAATTTATGCGATTATCGACCCTAAAATGTACCAAATTAGTGACATTCATGTTCAATCCACTTGTTTGATACATACAGTTACTTAGGTTTTATCCCCTAAACGCTTTTCTCATATTGATTAATGCAAGTAAATTGTGTGAATATTTGTTGGTTTTGCCCTTTTTAGTGATTAGAAATGGAAATAGTTTTTCTCAATCAAAAACGCGACCGATTTGGCAATCACATAGGAGGCTAGTTTGGTGCGTAGTTAGCAAGGTCCCTGTGGGATCGACCATGATATTTTCTACACGTACACCCGTGCACTTACGGCGTATCAGACACATACCAGTAAATATTAAAACCAAAGAACGAATATGAGAACAAGACCCACTAAAGTCCAAAGTAGCACCTAAAGTAACCGGATTATCAAAACAATCAATCCAACAGCATGTACAGTCACTAGACAGCGAGGAAATAAACCAAAAGCCAATTATAACAGGCTCTCGCATCGGGAAAGAGAAGATCAGCAAAATAAAATGCAGTAAAAAGACAAAGAGAGAGATTGAAAGGAAAAAAATGGCCAGTCCAGATCCGCTCTCATATTACCACCAATTGAGTCAAAAAATCTGCTCGGAGTTAAGGCGGGCAAGTCGAACGACCAGTCTAGATCCGCAATCAATGTCTCCATCCCATGGATCAGACGCAAACCCACAGCCAGCAAGGTTCGAGTTTTCCAGAAAAATCTAAAAAGAACCAATGCTAATCGGGCAAACAAAACGCACCAAGACTCATTCCATCCTTTGACAGGTAACAAATTCGTCAATTGAATGCCTTCCGCAGGCTTAAAGACAAAGATAGAACAATCATATGATTGTATTAAAGGGGTGGGGAGTGAATAATCAAGGGGAAAAACTACTAGATTAAAGCCATCAAACTAGGGATGGCAATGGGTCTTGGACCCGCCTCATTTAGGCGGGTTTGAGTCCAAAAAAATTGGACTCATCGGGTCTCGTGGCAGGTCTGGGTCCAATAAAAATTTGGCGGGTCCAGGTCTTGGCGTAGACCCATGGACCCTACCCATGAACCCGTCAAATTATATATATATATATATTAAATGAAAACCCTAGTGTATTTGTATTCTTAGAGTTGTATAGTGTGATAATCATGAACTTCGTGATTTTTTTTTTTATTTTGTGCATTTTAAGTTGTATAGTTGCATTCTTAGAGTTGATGTGTGGATGATTTTTGTAATGTTTTTATGTTGAATTTTGCTCATTGCCTTGTACAATGAACTAGATGATTTCATTGAGTTGAAAATTTGTTTAATAGAATAGTCATTATTATACAAGTGGGTACGTATAAAATTAACCCAAAAAATTGATAAATTTAGTAAAAAAATACATAAGAGTGTTGGACCCAATAAGGACCCGCTAAGGACCCATGGACCCACGGACCCGGCGAGTCCGGGTCTGGGTCCAACTTTTTGGGACCCATCAGGTCATCGGGTCTCGGGGCGGGTCTGGGTCCAAAAATAATTGACGGGTCCGGGTCCAGGTCCAGCTGGACCCGCCCCAGACCCTGCCCATTGCCATCCCTACATCAAACCAAAACTCAGCAATAATCAATGACAGGAGGGCAGTGATCAATGAGAGGATGAAGAGGATAGGGCAACAACTCATCAGTAAAGAGGCGGAGGAAATCAATCGAAAGTTAGGTCAAGAGTCTCACTCCTCCATCCCTCTCTCTAGAGGATTCTTCTCATGCTGTGTATGATGCTATTTATACGCATATGAAGTTAATAAAAGAGCACAAGAAATATATTCACGATCCACGCTTTTCAATAAAAAGCATCGCTTATATACAAACTAGTGACTTGTGCCCGTGCAAGGCATGGGCTGCTTGTCAAAAAAAGCTGTACAAAAAAATTTATTACATATTTGCGAGGGGAAGTTCGGGTAATATCAGCAACAATTCTCATGGTGTGAAAATACACCTCAAGTAGAAATGTTGTTAGCCCCTCCCCCCCTCCCTCCCGCGTAGAATTGTGATATTTGACATGCTGATCCAAGCTCAGGGTCTGTTGATCAATAGAAGCTTGTAAAATTGTAGTTGTAAACAAACTCTCTTTTTAACAGCTTCGCGATGACAGATCTTCAGTAGCTTGCTGGAACTGGAAAGAAAAGAAAGAATAGGTCTATAAATTATTATAAGTAGTGACCTGCATGATCCTATGGTGTAACTTATCCAACATAAAATTGATCAAAATGAATAAATATATAATAACCTAGAAAAGAATATAAGTACGCAACAAAATTAGGTCACCTCAATACTGCCCTGATTTTTAGGGCGATAATTTGGTCCAGTTGATTGGATTGGCATTTGTAGCGCTAGAATACAGATAGTTGCCTATTGTAGGACCCCGGGAAAAGGAGTGAACCCTCTTTTCCGCGTGATGCGCTACATTTGTGATCGGGAGCGGACTAAGGTTTCTTAATCCTTAAATAAGGATATTTTTAATTTTTGAAATTCGTTTTCGGGGTGATAAAACTTTATTTATTTACAAACCCGTTTTTTATTATTTAAATTATTCGAAATTGCACAAAATAAGTTAATAATAATTCAATCCCAATCCACAACATCCAATTCAGGCTCGGGAAGGAAGAAGTGGGCCATCAGAACCCATTAAAACCCGCCTGGGCTTTAATGGACTATGGGCTGGGTCTTCTTCCTCCTCGCCCAGAGAGGGGTGGATTGAAATTGATAAAACCTGCCTAGGTTTTATCGATTTCTAGTCCATTCCTCTCGGACCTAACTTTGAATTGGTGGTGGATGTCAATGAAATCATTTTTTAATTTATTTTTATGCAAAAACCGAACACTTTAAATAATTAAATGAATCTATAAAATGCAAAAGAGTCGCCAGCCGATTTAAGTAAAATCGACAAACCATAAAATAAGATAAGAAAGACTCCGGTCTACGAACCCGATCTCTAGATTCGGGGGTAAGGTTACGAAATCGAGAGTTATAAGAACTCTCGAATCCGTCTGTTTATAAAAACAGACTCTACTAAAATCAACATTGAAAAGAAAATGAGCGGGGAGAAGTTTGATTAATTTTGCGGAATTATTATTCGAAACATGCAATATAAAAACAATGCGTTTTTCATTTCACAAAATATGTACAAGCACAGAATTAATTAAGGAATTACATGATTAATTACAATAATGTAAATAAAGAAATCGAACCTTGCTTAAAATGTAGCGATGATGAATTGGATCCCTTGAGTTGCCCCTCTGGCTTGAAACCTTGATGAAATAATGTGAGTGGCTAGGAAAGGTGATGTATGGATGGTTGTATGGTTGCAATGAGTGTGATTATGAGGGGATGGATTATGGGTGATGAAAAGAAGTATAATATATATGTGGTTTAGGAGGGTGATTTTATGATGAAAATGGATGATGGAAGTAGAATGTAGAGATGATAGGAGAATAGAGTATTGATAGGAGATGATGAGAGTTTGAGAGAGTGGAAGTATAGTATGGTGGAAGAAGAGAGTAGAGTAAGAGTATTAGATGGTAGTAGTTGATGAGAGTGGTTGATAGTGAAAGGTGATGAAATGAAAGTGAAATAGAGGGGGTATTTATAGATGAAGGAGTGTGGGTTTTGGTGAGAAATGGTGGGGAACATACCACACAAATCATGCCATTGAGGACTATAACCTAGGAGGGTTATAGGAAGTTAGGGGGGGGGGTCAAACACGTGGGGCAAAGATCGAGGGATCTAATTGCATACATGCAGATTTCTGCGCCAGAACAATTAAAACCTAGCCGGGTTATATGAATTTCCAGTACACGGATTGATGACGTGGAGCGAAACGACGTCGTGCATAGCTCCAATTATAACCTAGGCGAGTTATAACATTTTCCAGCACACGGATCGATGACGTGGAGCGAAACGGCGTTGTGCTGAGCTCCAATTATAACCTACGCGGGTTATAATCTTTTCTGGGCTTGGGCGCGCGTTTGGGCCAGCTTCTGCATGGGCCTGTTCATTAAAAGTTAAAACCCTAGTGGGTTTTAACAATTAAACACGGTCTGTTTTATTTTTCTTGGGCTCGGTTTATTGATCCTTTGGGCCCAATGACCCGTTTATTACTTGGCCTATATCACTTGCATATTTTCAATGAGGGGATTATACCGGTACAAATTCCGGTGTCTACAGAGAGCCCCCACTTTGATCGAGTCCGAATAGGACGAAGGTCAAAGTAGCCTTAGGATATGACTTCGGATTGCAAAGCCTGGGTTGACGCTTGGAAGTTGAGTCCTGAATCGCGGTTGCGGGCGGCATGCGCCTCTTTTGGGGTGATCTCGAGCAAGAATGATGCTTTACCTGAACATTGATGAGTCGATGTTGATCTCAGGCGAGAATGACGTCTTACTTGAAGGTGTGGGTTGACACTTGGAAGCTTCGTCCTGTGTCGCAGTTGTGGGCGGCATGCGCCCCTTTGGGGATGATCTCGAGCAAGAATGATGCTTTACCTGACCGTTGATGAGTCGATGTTGATCTCGGGCTAGAATGACGCCTTACTTGAAGGTGTGGGTTGACACTTGGAAGCTTCGTCCTGTGTCGCAGTTGTGGGCGGCATGCGCCCCTTTGGGAATGATCTCGAGCAAGAATGATGCTCTACCTGACCGTTGATGAGTCGATGTTGATCTCGGGCGAGAATGACGCCTTACTTGTTATCGGACTCGGTGCCGATGGTTGATGGAGTTTTCTAGTCTTTCCCAGTGTCGGTTCCAGTCTTTCCCGGTGTCGATGATGGTTGGCATTTTTGATGCCGAAGGACTTCGTCAGGCGCGTTGCTGATGGCCTTGGGGGTCGAGACTTCACTGGGCGCGATGTCGATGGCTTGGGGGTTGAGACTACACCGGGCGTGATGCCGATGGCTCGGGGGTCGAGACTTCATCGGGCGCGATGCCGATGGCTCGAGGATTGAGACTTCACCGGGCGCGATGCCAATGGCTCGGGACTACATCGAAACTTTGCCGATGGTCTTGAATGATGATAATGGCAGCGACCTCTTGTGCGGTAGCTGAGTGATGGTGGTCCCATTGTTGGCGACCTAAAAATCATGAAAAAACATCGAGTGTTAGTTTTATGAAAAAAAACGAAAGAGGTTAAATTTTTATCTGCGGGCTGTAAAGCCAGAGTATAAGCCCAGGTTGTGGGCCGCGAATTTGGGCTGTAGGCGTCATAAAACCTAGGCGGTTTTGTATATTTTTTTTTCTTCTGTTTTTTTTTGCCTCGTGAAGGGTATCAAGGTAGGACCCACTTCGTGTGTGGATTGAATTGAGCCACGTCACTTTGCCTCTCTTTGGGGGGCAAAAGGATAACCTTTGCACTTCTAGCCAATGAAATGCATTTGGCATCTCGAGGTGGGTCCTAAAAACGAACGACTCACGTTCACCCGACCTTTCTATAAATTCAAAGCGTTTCCTTCATCTTCTTCACATCCTTATTTCCTTCATCTCTCTAGCTCACTCCTTCTCTCTCTAGAAAAGAAGCCTTGTTCTATTGAAGTTATTCTTGGGTTTGAAAAGATGCAACGCCGAAGTCATAGAAATCCACCTCTCCCTCATGCGGCGGCTTGGCCTCATGAGCGGTCTCCGCGACGCAATTTTGTTCCCGGCATGGAAGCAGCTCCCTCCGATCTCATTGTTGACTCTTGGAATCATGCTTGGTTTTACCGTTCTCATGGCAAGGTAACCCTTAAACTTTCCTCTTGTACCTAGTTTCGCGTAAAAATGAGCAAGCATGAATTTATTTTTCATACCTTGTCCATTTTTATCTATTTTAAGTATGCATGTTAGGATGTAGAGTGACCCATTTATTTTTTGTATATTTACCAAAAACGCATTTGCAAATCGTATTGCAAAAATGGACTAAAAACATTTACAACCCTTGCACGCGTTCTGGGCCAGTTATCCGAGTAGCGACCCACTAGGCGAAAGAAAACCTAGGCGGGTTTTGACTCGCGCATTCCCTTTTTTTTTGTTGTTTTGTGCTGGGCTTGCTTCATGGGCCGTGGCTGTGGGCTTGGTTGAGTCAAAACCTAGGCGGGTTTTGGACTCAAATTTCCCCTGTTTTGTTGCTAATCCGGCTCGGGCCGCGGCATTTGGGCTTGTTCATTTGCTTCATAGGACGTGGCTGTGAGCCCAGTGTTTGTGCTAGGTCCAGCTTGGGTCCATGAAATTATGCTTTGAGTCCCCATTAAAAATGATGTGTTGGAATTCCGCCCTTAGGAGGATAACCTATAAACTCCCGGTGCCCTAAAAGCGCCACTTAAGGCATTGTTTAGACCCGTTTTCGCGTCTAAATACCGCCTAAATCCTTAGGCTTTTAACTTGTCTCGTAGCTCGTTTTAATAACTTTTAATGCGTTTTGTTTATTTTTTGTAGTTTTCGAAGGTTTTACTCAATACGATGCTAAATGGGCTATTTTTGCACCAATCTTTGGAATCCCGAGATTCACTAAGATTCCCCGAGCCCTGGTTGTGTCAAAGGCAGCGAAATCGCAAGGGCCGAGTATGTCGAAAGCGCGGAAACGCAAGTGCAAGCTCCCACGCGTCAAAGGGTAGCCCCCGCGACCAATTCCGTAGCGGGCACTACGCCCTGATGTAACCAAGTGGCCGAGATAGACCGTGGCCATGGTCACCTTGACCGTAGCCACGGTCAGATTGAAGCCAAACGCTCAAAGGAGGAGTTGCAGCCCGAGATGGACCGTGGTCACGGTCACCTTGACCGTAGCCACAGTGAGCATACTGCCCTGCCCAAGGAAGAAGTTGGCCGTAGGAGACCGTGGCCACGGTCCCCCATGACCATAGCCACGGCAGTGCGAAGGAGCGAAGAATTGCCAACCTTAAATCACCTACACCGTGCCCACGGTGCCTGGGTACCGTGCCCACGGTACAGTTAAGAGAAGAGAGAACTTTCCTACCTTACGCAGGACCGTGGCCACGGTCACCTTGACCGTGCCCACGGTCCCCTGCGGACACAGTTTGTCTGTAGTGTTTAAGTGATGGGTTTTGAGTAACAACCTGAGTTACTATATATTGTTTTAGTCATTTTAGCAGAGGGACATCTTTTATTAGTCTTTAGACAATCTTTAATCAGCTTTTACCTAGCTTTTATGATACTTTTAGCCTTCTCTTATGACATTTTAAGCTTTGGATTAGAGAGTTAGTGAAGATTTTGCTGAGTTATCGATTCTTGTTCTGGATTCTCTCAAGTTTTATTTCAAGTTTGAAGTTTATTATCATATTTGGAGCATTGGAGCATTTATTATTCAGAGTTTTTGCTTTTTGTCATCAATCAATGAGTATTTCTTAACACTTCTCTCTTTTATTTCATAGTGCATCTATTAATCTCTGTTTTGCTTTTGTTGCTTTTATTGATTTTGTTGATTGCTTGTTGCCATCTTGTTTATCTTTTTAAGCGTGATTAATGTTGTTGATGTTAGTATCATGGTAGTTAGGATGTTTAGTGGCTAGAACCCTAATGGGTTAGGGAGATATTAAGGGTGCGAATGGGTGATTAGGTTTGGGTTAGCAATATTAGTGAGTAACTAGTTAGGAAATCAATTTCCCAACCCTATCCTTCCCTCAAGTGGGATGTAATTGGGTGCGAAAACACCCCGAATACATCCAATGCTTGTTGGAAGGTAGGAATTGGGATAGTTAGTGTTCTAGTTCGTGAACGCGAATAGAAACTAACTAGGAAACTCCGTTTAATCGACTCCCCGGGTCTGTGTATGGACTTTGGGGAAGTTAATCCGAACTATCCTTGAAAAAGGAAGCCCGGTGGGTATTTTCCAACGGAGTTACCATTTGATTTCCGCTTCTCGTTACTCTCTTGCTGCGAAACCCATTTCTGTATCCCCGTTTGCATCCCGAAAGTCTCCCGACACCCATTGTCTCACCTTTTGACCGAACTTAGTATTTTTTTTGTGCTGTTTTTTACCGCAAAAGTCCATCTCCCCTTTCTTAATCCTAAACCCTACCTAGAGTTATGTAATTGTTGTGAAGGCCCCTAGCTCCCTGTGGAAGAACGATAGTACCGAGGTCTAACAAACCCTTGTGCAACAAAATGGCGCCATTGCCGGGGTCATCTACCCCATCGCAAATAGCGAACGGGTAAGCCCGGTTCAGTGTGTGCAAAAAAAGGGTGGGATGACCGTAATTGAATATGATAAGAAAGAATTAGTAAGTACCCGAACTGTGACTGGTTGGAGAATGTGCATTGATTACCGTCAGCTTAACAAAGTAACGAAGAAGGACCATTTTCCCCTTCCTTTTATCGACCAGATGCTAGAACGGTTGGCGAGTCATTCACATTTTTGCTTCTTAGATGGGTATTCCGGGTTCTTTCAAATCCCAATCCACCCCTCACACCAAGAAAAAACCACCTTCACTTGCCCATACGGGACATTTGCTTAGCGTCGCATGCCATTTGGTTTATGTAATGCCCCTGGGACTTTTTAACGTTGTATGATGGCTATTTTTAGCAATTTCATTGAGAAATGCATGGAGGTTTTTATGGATGACTTTTCTGTGTACGGTAATTCTTTTGATGACTGTTTGCTAAACCTGGAAAAAGTATTAACTCGTTGCGAAGAAGTGGATCTAGTACTCAACTGGGAGAAATGCCACTTTATGGTGGAACAAGGTATTGTTTTGGGTCACTTAATCTCTTCAAAGGGCATCGAGGTGGATAAGGCGAAGGTTGAGGTCATAGAGCGCCTACCACCCCTTCGCTAAGTGCGTAGCTTCCTGGACATGCCGGCTTCTATCGCCGGTCACAAGGACTTTTCAAAATCGCCGACCCTAACCGACCTCTTATGCAAAGATGCTCCTTTCATTTTTACTGATGAGTGTCTTGAGTCGTTTTACAGATTGAAGCAGGCTTTGATTTCCGCCCCAGTGGTTCAACCTCCGGACTGGACACTACCATTTGAGATTATGGCCGACGCCAGTGACTTTGCCGTGGGGGCGTGTTTGACCCAAACGGTGGACAAAAAGCCGAGGGTTATCTATTACGCAATCCATCCGCTTGATAGTGCCCAAAGAAACTACACCACCACGGAAAAAGAACTTTTGGCGATCATTTTTGCACTCAACAAGTTTCGGCAGTACCTTATGCTCTCGAAGGTAGTAGTCTACACGGATCATGCCGCTATCAAATACTTGATGGGAAGGAAGGAGACAAAGCCGAGGCTAATACGGTGGGTGTTGCTCATGCAAGAATTCGATTTGGAAATTCGTGACAAGGCGGGCACGAAGAATTTCATGGCCGATCACCTCTCGAGGATTCTTGTCGACTTGGAGGACACCCAACCGATTGTTGATGCTTTCTCGGACGTGCGACTTTTGGCGATTAGCTCTTATCCTTGGTATGCGGATATTGTGAATTATTTGGCAAGCGAAGTGATTCCCCAACACTTGAACCATCACCAAAAGAAGAAATTTCTCCACGACATGAAGCATTATTATTGGGATGATCCCTTCCTTTTCCGGCTTTGCAATGACGGGATGTACCGGCGATGTATTCCCGAGAGTGAAGTGCAATCTATTTTGACTCATCGTCACGAGTTTCCGGTGGGAGGTGACGGTGGCTCCCAAAAGACGGCGGCGAGGGTTCTACAAACCGGATATTGGTGGCCAACTCTTTTTCGTGACGCCCATTTACATGTCAAGCAATATGATAGATGTCAACGATCTGGAAACATCTCCCGGAAAAATGAAGCACCGTTGAATTATATTCTTGAAGTTGAAGTCTTCGATGTATGGGGGTTAGACTTCATGGGACCTTTCCCGTCATCAAGAGGTTTCCAATATATCCTAGTGGCGGTGGATTATGTCTCAAAGTGGGTCGAAGCCGTACCATGCGTGAGGTGTGATGGGAAGTTCGTTTCAAGATTCTTGAAAAAGACCCTATTTCCTAGATTCGGCATTCCAAGGGTCATCATTAGTGACAACGGTTCCCATTTCATTTAGAAGAAGTTCGAGTCTCTTTTGGTAAAGTATGGCATAAATTATAAGAAGGGACTACCTTATCATCCACAAACACAAGGTCAAGTGGAAATCTCAAACCGTGCCATCAAGGAGATCCTAGAGAAGACGGTCAACTCTTCGAGGAAAGATTGGGCAGAAAAGTTGGATGAAGATTTGTGGGCATACTGCACCGCCTACAAGACTCCGATCGGTACTACTCCCTACCGTCTCGTCTACGAGAAGGCGTGTCACTTCCCCGTGGAGCTTGAGCATAAAACCATGTGGGCAATCAAGAAGTTGAACTTCGATCTTAAGGAAGCCGGAAGTAGTCGGTTATTTCAACTGGAAGAACTTGAGGAGTTGAGGCATCATGCATATGAGAATAACAAGATCTATAAAGAAAGGACTAAAGCATGGCATAACAAGAGGTTGAACCCACGTGAGTTTGTGGTAGGCGATAGGGTTATCATCTTCAACTCGAGGCTAAAGTTATTCTCCGGGAAATTGAGATCACAATGGTCCGGTCCATTCGAAATTGTGAAAATTTTTCGCACCGGAGTGGTTGAATTGAAGAATGCACAAGGGCAGTGTTTTAAAGCAAACTCATCGAAGCTTAAACCGTACATCATGGGCAAGGAATATGCCGGGACAGTTGTGGTGTATCTCGAAAATTTTGAGGATTGAAAAGCATCGGGAAAGGTCGAGCTAGGACCTATAAAAACAAGCACTCGGGAGAGGTATGACTTACTTCCCCTTCTTTTAGTATTTTCTTTCATTTTCTTCCATTTTATTTCCCTTGTTTTAGCATTTTCATTTTCCTTAGTGTATACGGAAAACTTTGAGAAAAGGAAAGAGAAAATAGAAAAAAAAATTAGAAAAACTAAAGAAAATTAGAAAAGATTGAAAAGAAACGAAGAAAAAAAAATCGAGAGCGAGAGTGAAAATAAAGAGCGGTTCTATGAGGATCGGGATTTGAATGTGATTTTTGAGTGATGGGAAAGTCCCATTTGATGATAAATTGCGTGAGGAAAACAAAGGAGTGGATAATAAGAGGGTAGATTTTAGGACTTAACGTGTTTTTCCAAGTTTTGAGCCTTGTAGGTACAGGAGCTGGGCCGAAAGCTACCGTGACCACGGTGGGTTTCACTGCAGCCACGGTCAGATTATACAAAGTGTTCCCAGTTTCTCTTTGGCCGAAGTGGACTGTGACCACGGTGGGTTTCACCGCAGCCACGGTCACATCGCAGCAATTTCTTGGAAAATAGCCTTCCCGAAGATCACCATGACCACGGTCTATGTGACCGTCGCCACGGTCTCCACCCTGCCTTTTCCTTTGTTTTTTCTTCTAACCGAGCCTTACCGTGCCCACGGTAGAATCGACCGTGGCCACGGTGAGTCGAAATTGCAGATTTTATCGGGGGTTTGTTCCTCATTTTCCCTCATTTCTCTTTCAATTTCCTCCACTCCCTCACTTTCGAAAACCCTCCAAAACCCCTAATACCACAAATCTCTTCCCATATTTGACAAATCCATCACGAAATCCTCCATTTCTTTCCAATCTACACTGCGATTCTAACCCTAACTTCGCACCTCGTCGTTCTTTCGCTATTTTTGGAGCTTCTTGAAGAAATTTTTAGGGTTTTTGCACTTAATGGGGTTCGAAATTGTCACTAATCCTTCCCCAACACTTCAATCCAGTTATTCCTTGATTTATTGATTCATCAACATTCAATTTGCTTGCTTTTGGCTTGAAGTTTTGTGCAAAGGTCTTGTGGTTTCTGGTTGAACGATTTGGTTGAGTTGGGATTGAATTTTTTCGTGGCTATTGCCAAGTTTGGGTGTAGTTTAGTGAATCATTGAGTTGGGTTTGTGGTTGGTTGTGAATTCATGATTGCTCGGGATTTTGGATAGTGTTGTTGTTGTGTTTTCGTTGTTGTGGTGGTTGTGCTTCTCAGTTTACCTCCATGGGACGAGCAAAATGTGCCCTGTCTGAGCCTGAACCGACCCCAACTCCCGTCCCATCAACCTCTGCTGAGCCCGATAAGACCCGGTACAAGGGTCAACCGGCCTCCATCATTCAATGCGACCCGAAGGTTAAGGTTACCTTCCGGGACGTTATGCACCAGGCGAGGTATGAGCGGTTAAAGAAGCGGAAGATTTGTGCTCCGGACCTCTATCATGAAGAGACGGCCAAGGATATATTTTATAAACCGTGCATGGACTTTTTCATCAAAACTATGGGTTGGGAGGTCTTCGCCACCATCAATGAGCCAATTATCGAACAACCGGTGCTCGAGTTCCTTAGCTCTTTGGTTGTAAAGGAAGACGGCACATCCAAAGCCTCTTTCTCATACATTGTGGCCAAGAAGGAGGTCGAATGTACGCTCAAGGATCTTTGCAATGCGTTAGGCCTACCCGAGGACAGAATATTCTACGGCGAGGTTGTTAACTTCAATGAACAAGAGGCAATGCGTGATCTCACTTGCTGGAGGAGGCGCTATCCCAAGGTTCGAACTCCAAAAGCGCAATACTATTGCCCGAGCAACTCTAAGGCCCGAGATTTTTGTAACCTCAGCGTCCGTATATTCCACTGCATCATCTCAAACTCTGTTTTTGGCCGTGACGCCGGGCGATTAAGCATCCAGAAAGACAACCTCTTCGTCCTCTACAATGCTACTAACGGTCACCGATCAACACCGGCTCCTGCATCCTCCATTGTCTCCGAGAAATAAGCCTCGAAACCCGGAACATGACCATTGGTATGGGTCACATCATCACTCATTATCTAGGGAAACAAGGGTTTGAGTCTTACCTCAACAAGTGGACTCCACGGTTTTTCCCCGATCCTATCGACGGTGTTCGCCTGCGGAAGATGGAATTCTTGGAGAAAAACAAGACGCGAACATTCTACCATCACGGGAACGAGCCCCATAGCGTCGTCATTCATTTGGGTGACGACAATGCCGAGAAACGTCTAGACGTCACCGATAAACGAAATTGGTCGTTACCAAACTTATGGGGATCGTTTTGCGGTGGGTGGTCCCGGGGAGCCCGAGGAGGAAGGTGACGAAGAAGAAGAGGCAGAGGAAGAAGAGGATGAGGAAGAGGAGGAAGAGGGAGGACAAGCACAAGGGGACGAAGCCGAGCCAAGTCAAGTGCGGGACGCCGCTCTTGAACGTATCAGCGAGCAACTCCAGGAGCTTCAGATGAGTTTCAAGAACAACGGAAGCTCATCCAAGACCAACAGACGTTGATTGAAAACTTGCAAGGGTTGATCGAGACCCAACAGGAGATGCTTGCTAGCATCCAATTGCAACTCCAACCCCGCCATCCTCCGGGAGGGTCCGCTTGAGGACCATTTGTAAGCACTCAACCCCCCACCCGACCTTTATCATCACTTTTATTTACTTTATTTTGTGAAGTATAAGTGTGGGGGGGTGCTTCTTCGGGGTTTGGATGCGATGTCTGATGGTTTTGGTGTGTTGGTCTCTCGGTTTCATTTGGCATGTTTTGGCATGATTTTGGGGTTGTTTGGTTATGATGCTCGGGTTTGCCTTGCGTTGTTGGTCTTTCATGTGTTGCCGGGTTATCCTTTTGGTTGTTCGATGGTTATTTTTGTGGACCGAGAAGTTTATTTCCTCTTGTTTCGGTTGTATTTTGATCACTGATGGTTTGTAAATGAATATTGTTGTGATGAATGCAATGAATCAGTCATTTCGGTTGGTATGTATAGAGTTTCACCCTTATTTCCCGCCTCAATGAGTGAGACTCGGGGATAAGGCAAGTCATTGGTAATGTACATTTTGTAATTAGTTTTGTTTTTCATAGTCTTTTAAGTTAGTTTTTCCTTTCTTTTGTTTTTGGTCCCGCATGCGAGTTCTATCGATTGTAAGTCGTCCATTGCTCTAACATCGTTTTGATTCACTTGAACGACGACTCTGGATCGCTGTTTTAACGCTTTTGAAGAGTTTGAGGTAATATCTTTCCACCTTACTCTTTTTATGTGAATTCCTATTATGCTCCATCGCATGCTTGGTTTTCTTTTGGGTGGCGAACCCCTGTGAATGTCTATGTTGGGTTATATATTGCTGTTGGAGCCGTGTGGGCTCGGGTCGCCACCATTTCTACTTGCTAGTTGTTTTGTTTGTGTTTTTGTAGGTTCTCTACCCTTTTCATGTGACTCCTTCTCACGATGAGGACATTGTGGAGATTTAAGTGTGGGGGGGGGGGGATATTCTGCTTCAAGGGTAGATCACCTAGTCATCTTGTTCCTTGTTTTCCTAGTTTTTGCAAAAATTTGAAAATTTTTGTGTGAAAAAGGAGAAAAAAAGGGAGTGAAAACCTTTTCGTTCTGTCTTTGTTTGGTTTTGTTTCCTGGATCTCGTTTTCGGAGTTGAGAAGCCGTTCTTAAACTTCTTTAAAAGTAACCGGTTGGAGCATTTTCGACCCTAATTCGGGTTCTAGTCGAGACTTACCCTTAACAAACTCCTTTCATTAAGTGTCTAGCGAGACCCCCGTTCCTTTCTCTTTTTGCTGGAACCGGGAAGTTTTAGGAACTTGTGTCCGAGTTTGTTTTGGTTCTCGTTTAGCAAAAGCAAAAAAGTGCAAAAAGAAAAGAAAATAAAGAAAAACTCTCTTAAGATACAATAACCTGAATAAGTGGAGCGTGTTGCTGTAGACATTAACCACCCACACTTAGCCAACCTACACGGGTCCGGTATTCGTGGTACGGCATGGATACCCCTTAACCCTCCTCCCATATCGCTTTGCGACGGAGAGGCGAATGGAAAAGACCGTGTTGGGAGGGTATACCCCTTATATGGGCCGTCCAATTCCCGAAAGTAAGGCTAATACCAACTTTTAAAAACCAAAAAGAAAAAAAAAGAGAGAAAAGAAAAGCAATTTTCGTTGGTAAATCCAACTCAAACAGAAAGAAATGGAAAATTTTTTGCTTCTTAAAAGAGTGGGGCCTCCCCTTGCATCACCTACGACCCTCACTAAGCCAAGGGCGACCAAATGCGAGGGAGGGAAACGCTTCTCTTAGTCGTTTCGTTGTTTTCAAATTCGGACGCGAGTTTTTAGAGTCTTTTGGTTCCCGTTAAAACCTTTTCATGTGGGGTTTCGCTTCGTATAAGACGTAGGGAGTTGAAAAATCTTCAAGATCGACTTTTACCTGAGTTTAGTGTTATGAGATGCTCCTAACGGTTACTTTGGGAGGTTTAATCGCGTTTTCTTAGTTTGGAATGCGAGATCTTGTGAATCAAAGCCTTTGTTTTTTTCTTTCCTTGCGTTTTCTTCGGTTTTGTTTTCACTTTCCCGCTATCCTTTTTCGTTGGCTTTTGTGGGTGCAGCCGCTACAAACCCTCACGAGTCCATCTCGTCCACCCGGGCTGCCGGGGGGTTCAAAGGTCTTGGTGCATACGCTAAATGCACTCGTTCCTCTCCCACGACAGCGGAGTTAGTGTTAGTTTGTTTGTTTTGTTTTGTTTGCTCGGGACGAGCAAAAGTTTATGTGTGGGTGGGTGTTTAGACCCGTTTTCACGTCTAAATACCGCCTAAATCCTTAGGCTTTTGACTTGTCTCGTAGCTCGTTTTAATAACTTTTAATGCGTTGTGTTTATTTTTTGTAGTTTCCGAAGGTTTTACTCAATACGATGCTAAATGGACTATTTTTGCACCAATCTTGGGAATCCCGAGATTCCCTAAGATTCCCCGAGCCCTAGTCGTGTCAAAGGCAGCGCTCGGAAGGGCCGAGTATGTCGAAAGCGCGAAAATGCAAGTGCAAGCTCCCAGGCGTCAAAGGGGAGCCCCCGCGACCAATTCCGTAGCGGGTGCTACGCCCTGAAGTAACCAAGTGGCCGAGATAGACCGTGGCCACGGTCACCTTCACCGTAGCCACGGTCAGATTGAAGCCAAACGCCCAAAGGAGGAGTTGCAGCCCGAGATGGACCGTGGTCACGGTCACCTTGACCGTAGCCACGGTGAGCATACTGCCCTGCCCAAGGAAGAAGTTGACCGAAGAAGACCGTGGCCACGGTCCCCCATGACCATAGCCACGACAGTGCGAAGGAGCGAAGAATTGCCAACCTTAAATCACCTACACCGTGCCCACGGTGCCTGGGTACCGTTCCCACGGTGCCTGGGTAGCGTGCCCACAGTACAGCGAAGAGAAGAGAGAACTTTCCTGCCTTACGCGGCCACGGTCACCTTGACCGTGCCCACGGTCCCCTGCGGACACAGTTTGTCTGTAGTGTTTAAGTGATGGGTTTTGAGTAACAACCTGAGTTACTATATATTGTTTTAAGTCATTTTAGCAGAGGGACATCTTTTATTAGTCTTTAGAAAATCTTTAATCAGCTTTTACCTTGCTTTTATGATACTTTTAGCCTTCTCTTATGACATTTTAAGCTTTGGATTAGAGAGTTAGTGAAGATTTTGCTGAGTTATCGATTCTTGTTCTGGATTCTCTCAAGTTTTATTTCAAGTTTGAAGATTATTATCATATTTGGAGCATTGGAGCTTTTATTATTCAGAGTTTTTGCTTTTTGTCAATGAGTATTTCTTAACCCTTCTCTCTTTTATTTCATAGTTCATCTATTAATCTCTGTTTTGCTTTTGTTGCTTTTATTGATTTTGTTGATTGTTTGTTGTCATCTTGTTTATCTTTTTAAGCATGATTAATGTTGTTGATGTTAGTATCATGATAGTTAGGATGTTTAGTGGCTAGAACCCTAATGGGTTAGGGAGATATTAAGGGTGCGAATGGGTGATTAGGTTTCGGTTAGCAATATTAGTGAGTAACTAGTTAGGAAATCAATTTCCCAACCCTATCCTCCCTCAAGTGGGATGTAATTGGGTGCGAAAACACCTCGAATACATCCAATGCTTGTTGGAAGGTAGGAATTGGGATAGTTAGTGTTCTAGTTCGTGAACGCGAATAGAAACTAACTAGGAAACTCCGTTTAATCGACTCCCCGGGTCTGTCTATGGACTTTGGGGAAGTCAATTCGGACTATCCTTGAAAAAGGAAGCCTGGTGGGTATTTTCCAACGGAGTTACCATTTGATTTCCCCTTCTCATTACTCTCTTGCTGCGAAACCCATTTCCGTATCCCTGTTTGCATCCCGAAAGTCTCCCGGCACCCATTCTCTCACCTTTTGACCGAACTTAGTGTTTTTTTTGTGCTGTTTTTACCGCAAAAGTCCATCTCCCCTTTCTTAATCCTAAACCCTATCTAGAGTTAAGTAATTGCTGTGAAGGCTCCTAGCTCCCTGTGGAAGAACGATAGTACCGAGGTCTAACAAACCCTTGTGCAACAGGCATCGAAATCAATCCCGGGAAATTTTTTCCGAGAGACTTTGACCGCGGCGGGCTTCATGCCCTTTTGGAAATGCTTGGAGGCTTGGTAGAAAAGGACGTTTCGCATCATTGGTCGGGCGATGGCCAAGAGGTTGTTGGATTCCACTAACCCGTTTCACTTTCGTGTGGTTGAGATGACAATCACGCCCAAAGATTTTGTCATGATCACCGGCCTTCCTTGGGGTGGGCAAGACGTGGTCTTCGATGCAAACGTCCCTCCAATAGTTCTGGATTTCTTGGCTCCAGTGTCTGGGCGTTTGGGACAACGGCAAGGTCTCCATAACCTTGCCTATAAGCACTTAGAGCAACACCGCTTTATTTTCTTGGTGTACATTATTTCTGCCACCCTCTTTGCCAACCATGGGGACAATATTTCCCTGATCTGGTTTTGGAATCTCCTCATCATTGATAATATCTGAAACCTGAACTGGGGCAAGGCGTCCTATGTCAACTTCATCCATTGGCTCCGTCGTGGCGTCCGTCTTTCATTGGATGCGGATCCGGTTTACCTCCATGCGGCCCAGGCTCGCTACCAGCGGTCCTTCCTTGTTGAAGATGCTCGAGGTATGTGCTCGAACCTTCTCTTTTCAATGTGCTATTCATCCTTAGTTCCTTGTTTGACATCTTGTTTCTGCAGTCGTGGGAGTATGAGTACATCTTGGCCCTAGGAATTCGTTCGAAAAAGGACATGACAGTGCTGGCTGCTGAACGCTGGACCACGGAGGGCATCTATGACAAGAAGTATAAGTCGGGATGCCTTGACCTCATTCGCAGCATCCTAGACAACCTGCAGCCGGTATCTCCCTTTTCCTGGCATCTTTCTCCTATTTTCCTTTGCATGCCATACTTAAACGCATCCTTCCTCTTGCAGGATCAAGTAAATTGGCGTCCTTGGGCCGACTTCGACGTTAAAGGGTTACCACAACCTCTGGATCTGGCGGAGCACGACACCCGTCTTCACCTCCTGGTTGAGGGACCTTACGGTTACGTGTGCTACTTGGGGGAGAGAGCCTCGAGGAAAATTTTGGGAGGTTACCCTGGTCTCATTCCCCTGGATCCTCCAGGACACATGTTTGAGCCATGGACGGTCGACCCAGGCATTTTGGGAGGTCTAGTTCGAGGTCAAGAATTTGACAACTTTGTGCACAACGTTCCGCATGAACAATTCGATGAAGAGTTCCAGCGCTATCTTAGCCGTTTGGCTCCTCGAGTGGTATGTATCGTGCTTCTTCGTCCTTATCATGTTTTGGCTATCTTCTAACCAGAAAGTCTATAGTTGGGGCCCTATGCTAAGACTGCCAAAGTGGAGATTCCACAAGAGAGGCGAAAGATCGGTGGCTTCTTAGACGTGGAGAACAGTAGTGAGTGCCATGCGCTTCAAGCATTTGATCACAAACCGGTAAGTCTTTGTTTTATGTTGCTTCCTTTTATCACAGATACCACTTATAAATGACCCTTGTCTTGTTATTTCCCAGCAGAGATGGGCTTTTCTCCGGCAACCGACTAAGGAGTGGAGCACCATGAAGACGTTCATCGATCGGGGATTCACCGGTTCGGGGAGATATCAAGGAGGCCGATGCAGAGTCTGTTCCCAGAGAACCACCTCGACATTCTGCTGCAGGCGTTCCTCGCACGGAGCCCCCACGCCGCTCTTCGGTTCGGGAATATTCTTCTCGAGGTCGATCTCGGGAGGAAATTGGTGGTTCTTCTCGTCCTCCTCTTGCAGCTGTACCAGAGGGTCAAGGCAAAGGCATTTTGATCGAGGGTCAACACTCCACTGGATCCTATCGTAGTAGGTCCGATAGCAGAGGTCGCCGCCCTTCGAGCATGGAAGAGAACATGGCTCAGATGTCCTTGGAGGAGCCACTAGGTTATGGAGGGTCATATCACAGTATTGGATATGGTGGTGATACCCAACTCCATTCTTACTGGATGGAGGATGCTTCCGAGTCGAGCGCCACTTACCGACCTCCTCATTCTCGTCATACCCCAGCTTCAGTGTGCTATGCTCGTCGTGGTCGGGAGATGGTGGTAAGGGACCGTGACTCATGTGCATCCGTAGGGTATCCTGGCAGTCAAGCCCTAGCGGATGACGCTACTTCACGTCCTGCACCCTATGATGCTTCGTCTTTCGGTTTTGGTTCTACAGGATAACCTATCCCTGCCCCTGAAATGGGTCTGACATGGCCCATGGTTTCCCAAGAGTGGTCTGTGCCTCAACACTCTTGGCTGGGAGGATCTGCTTCTTCTGGTTGGCCAGCCCCCGGTTATGGAACTGGTCCTGTATGGCCTACTCCATCTGTTGAGTAACAAATTCCTGATCGTTCGTGGCTGGCTGCTTCGCAGGAGCATTCGGTGTGTTCACCGTCAAGTGTACATCCTTCGAAAATGCCCTTGACTAGGCCATCACCTCCCGTGCAGACTGTTCCTTGACCTGATTATTACTCCTGGGATACCTATTTTGGCACAGCCGGTACTTCCAACGCGGGAGCTTCAAATGCAGGGGGCAACTTGGCGGAGGACAGCGGCGATTCTGGTTCCCTTTGGTGATCACACTTATGCAATGCAAGACTTTTTCTTTTATCTACTTTTTAAGCAAGATTCTTTGTAATATATTTTATTTTATGCAAGACTCAAAACTTGATGTATGAACAACTTTGACGCTTTTAATAATGCTATTTTGAATGATTTTCTACATGATGGGATTAATCCCAATTAATCCCGCTTCCCCGAAAAGAAAATAAAATAAAAAAAACAAATACTTTAGTGTCGGAGATAACTCGAGCGAAAATTTCAGAACCGGACATCATTAGGTCGATGACAGGAATCGGAACATAAAAAATACACGAATGGGCCAATTGAAACCAAAACAGAAAGGCCCAAGAGAGGACTTCACGTAAATGGGCCACGGAAACCGGGACGCTGGGCCTGGACCGCTTAAAACCTAGGCGGGTTTTAAGCGGTTGAAGAGCTGGGCCAAGGCTGGCGGGCGCGCGCGCGTGGAGTCTCCCAATGTTAAAACCTAGGCAGGTTTTAACTTTTTTTTTATTATTATTTTGTTTGCTCGCCGTTGAAGAAAGGCTTGAATCATGGGATGTGATGGCAACGACTATGTGATCGCTTGCTGGCCGATTTGTTCCATTTTGATCATGGATAAAGGTGTATAAATACCCAATCCTATGCATATGGTTATCATCTTCAATTGCATCTTCCATCTAAAAAGCCTCCAAAATCACAAAAAAAGTCCTCCTAACATAGCTTTAAAGAAGAAGCTCGCTACTTGGATGAGCACCTTGTCTAGAGACGAGAAGAAGGAGCTCGGGAGATACAGCCTAACAAGATTACTAAAGAGCGTGGAGGTTTTTGGAATCCGAAGATGCATGTTTTCCGCTTTTCCATGAAGGAGCTATGTCCACTTCCTGAAGGGTGGTCGTCTATTCTCGGGACGAATCATTTCGCACGACCGACATCACCTCCAATTGTTACCGACAACACCAAACAGTACAAGGAGTTGCTATGCCTTTCGAACCGAGTCATAGGAAGCGCACTATTCGGTGATAAGGTACATTTCCAAACCACCGTCGAACACTTTCAATCTCCTAACACATTGGAATATGGTCATGTGATATGAGTGCGAGCACTCGTATTATGTCTTCTTGGGGAATTCTGCTTCTATCATGGTGGGCAAAGAACCGGGCCGGCGGGCCTAATCCAGATTATTGAAGACATGGCTCGAGGCTTTAATCGAGTGCCGTTGATGCTGGCGGAAACTATGATGGGCTTGGATAATCCGGATCCAGAATATGAGCTTCGTGGGAGCCCCCACTTCTTCAGGCACATTTCCTCCTTCAACCCCTGCCTACTGCCTGTAAAACCTAGGCGGGTTTTAGGCATTTTTTTCGTTAGTTTGGGAATAATTGGCATGCAATTGTGACCCGTGCTAACTTTATGGGCAGATCTGGCTAATGGAGCATTTGGGCCTTACCGAGGACCCTCGTAATTCTTCGGCACTTGCAAATTATTGGCAAAGGAGGCGCAAATATACCGAGCGCCAATCGGTAACTGAATGGGTCGTCTTTCTGAAGGAACCTCGTGACATCACATGGTGGATCGAGTGGTGGCATGTTCCTGAATATGTGACCAGTGACTATCGCAACACCTATGTGTGTATCGCCGGCTTGACACACATGACTTTCTACTTTCCAGAGCGGGTGTGGCGACAGATGGGCCGCAAACAAACCAACCCCAAGCGGCTATGTGAAGCCCCTGAGCAATTGAAGCTTCGTGGCTCGGTGATAGAGTCTTGGATGAAGTACTGGGCGAGAAGGCTGACCTTTAAGGCTCCGTCAAAGGCACATGTATCAGAGATTGCTGACGCTGGATATCACGGATGGCTAATTGCGGCCGTCGAGTCTTGCCGTGTTGGAGAGGCGTTAAGAAGTCAAACATCCATAAAGAAGAGACTGGGTCCTCGCTCAATGATAAATGATCGTCTCGGTGTGAAGGTTACGGAAAAAGATCGACTTGGTCCGAGGGTGGAGACACGGAAATCTCATAAGCGAGCCTATAAGCCTAAAAACAAAGAGATGGACCCAAATGAGCCTAAAGACATAGAGATTGACCATGAGACCACTGGCGAAGTAGAGAATGTGAAACAAGACTAGAAGATGGATGGAAGTGAAGGAACTTAATTGCTTTGCCAGAATAAACTTTTATTTAATTAAGCCTTTTGAATTTTCTTATTTACAAGCAGTGTACTTGCATTTTAATCATTAATAAAAGAAGTATTGTTTACAATCACTGTGTTCTTGCAAACTTTATCCTTTCCTTCTTTTTATAAGCATAAATTTGAATACTAACCAAGTGTCTGAAAATCGGTTTTCCAGTTGCTTGGCTATATTAAGCATAATATCGCTTGAGCTGATCCAAATTCGTTGGTTGAATCATATCTTCTCCATCCATAGTGGCAAGCCGAGCTGCTCCTCTCAGTAAAATTTCCTTAACCATATAAGGACCTTTCCAATTAGGTGCCAACTTTCCCCTTGGGTCTTGTATTGGTGCCCTCATTTCCTTAAGCACTAGATCACCTTCTTGAAGTGAACGACTTTTCACCTTCTTATTAAAAGCGCGAGTGATCCTACTTTGGTACACTTACACATTATGCAACGCCCTTAATTGCCTTTCATCCATTAACATCAACTCCTCAAACCTTGCCCTAGCCCATTCTGCTTCTGGCAATTGGCTTTCTGCCACTATTCGTAATGAAGGGATTACTAACTCAATCGGCAGGACCGCTTCCATCCCATACACTAATGAATATGGTGTTGCTCCTGTGGCAGTTCGAATTGAGGTCCGATATCCCAATAAGGCAAATGCTAACTTGTCTGGCCAATCTTTGTAAGTGACAACCATCTTCTTAATGATTCCTGCCACCGTTTTATTGGCCGCTTCTACAGCTCCGTTGGCTTGAGGTCGGTAAGGTGAAGACCGATGATGCTGAATTTTGTAATTGGTGAGCAAAACTTCCACTTCTTTTCGAAAGTGACTCCAGTTATCACTGATGATCTCATGAGGCACTCCATATCGGCATATAATGTTCTGAAGGATAAATTTGCGGTAAATTACTCGGAGATACCCTAACTTTTGGTGAAATGTTTTTCAGGTACCCCAACTTTTCAAAACTCCTTTTGGGGTACCCTTACTTTTTAGGTTAGAAATTATTAGGTGCTTTTTCGGTCATCAATTTGGTTAAGTGATCGAAATACCCTTGTTCTTCCATTTTTTAAGAAATACCCTTAAAAAAGAAGAATAAGGGTATTTCGGTCACTTAATAAAATTGATGGCCGGAAAAGCACCAAATAATTACTAACCCAAAAAGTAAGGGTACCTCAAAATGAGTTTTGAAAAGTTGAGGTACCGAAAAATAGTTTCTCCAAACATTATAGTACCTCCGAGTAATTTTTTGATAAATTTGGCTACTTGCTTGGACGTGAGTTTGGCAAAGGAGGCTACCTCTACCCACTTAGTGAAGTAATCAATAGCGACCAAGATGTATTCATGTCCTGCTGTTCCAATTGGGTGTATTTTGCCAATGATGTCAATACCCCATACCGAGAATGGCCATGGAGAGGTCAGTGTTGTCAGATATGAAGGAGGTTGATGTTGCAGGTTGGCATACTCCTGACATTTGTGGCATTTTCGAACGAAATTCAAGCAGTCTGCTTCCATAGTAGTCCAATAATAACCAGCTCTTTGAATCTTCTTTGCTAGCATGCGCCCATTCATATGAGATCCACACTCTCCTCCGTGGACCGTAGCCATAACTTCCTTTGCACTTTAGCATCGATGCATAATAAATTAATGCCTGTCGGTGACTTCTTGTATAAATTAATCCCTTCTGAAGAAAGTTGTATATGTCAAGAAACCATTCCTCCATCTCCTCTTCTTGTGTTTCCATGACGCAGACATATGCGGGTTCAAACTGTCGCCCTACAATTACTTGTAGCTGGAGCATGCCTGATGGGATTGATATCATTGAAGATAACTTGGCCAAGGCATCAACCAGTTCATTGTGATCACTAGAAAGGTATTGGAAGCTAATTTGCTCAAACTGGTCAGCAAGTCCCCAAAATTTTTGCTGATAAGCCAAGAGGCACTCACTCCGAACCTTCCATGCGCTCTTAGCCTGGTTGATAATGAGGCTAGAGTCTCCAAAGACTTTTATGTGGCGTATGCCTAAGGCTAAGGCAGCTTGTAGGCCCTTGATGCATGCTTCATACTTCGTAGCGTTGTTAGTAGCATCAAAATCCAATTTTAATGATACAGGGACGTATGCTCCTTCAGGAGATATTAATAGGACTCCTACTCCACAACCCATTTGGTTAGAAGCTCCGTCAAAATACATTTCCCATGTAACTTCATCGGTAAAGAACACATCTTCGTCTGGGAAGTCCAAGTGAGTGCTTGGAGGTTCCTGTGATGGTGAAGCAGCTAGAAAATTCGAAACAACTCGCCCTTTGATAGATTTCTGAGGCAAGTATTGAAGATTGAACTTAGAAAGCATGACTACCCATCGAGCGATGTGGTTGTTGATAGTTGGTTGCTCCATGATGAACTTGATGGGATTATTCTCAGCTATGACATATACAGTATGCGAAAGCATGTAATGCCTTAACTTGTTGGTGGCCCAAAGTAATGCGAGAGCCATTTTCTCTATGTCTGCGTATCGACTTTCGTAGTCTAGGAACTTCTTGCTCAAGTAGTAGATGGCGCTCTCTTGACCTTTCACCTTTTGAGCTAGCATAGCCCCCATTGCTGAGCTAGTCACTGTAAGGTAAAGGAGTAGAGGCTCATCTGCTACTGGCGGCATGAGAACTGGAGGATGTTGCAAATATTCCTTGATTTTATCAAAAGCAGCTTGACATTGATCGTCACATTCTACTTTGCTTCCTTTCTTTAGCCTCTTGAACAAAGGTTCACAGGTCATGGTGAGCTTTGAGATGAACCTGCTGATGTACTGGACTCGTCATAGGAAGCCTCTTATCTCATTTTCTATCCTAGGTGGTTGTAACTGTTGGATAGCCTTGATCTTTGAAGGATCAACTTCACTGCCCCGTTGGCTGACCACATAGCCTAGTAGCTTCCCAGAGGTAACACTGAAGGTGCACTTTGCTGGGTTGAGCCGCATCTTGTATTTGCGGAGTCTCAGGAAGAACTTGCGGAGGTTAGGAATATGCTCCTCCCTTGTCTTGGACTTAACAATCATGTCATCCACATAAACTTCTACTTCGACGTGCATCATATCATGAAGTAGGGTATTGGCAGTTCTCTGGTACATTGCTCCGGCATTTTTAAGACCGAAAGGCATGACGACATAACAGTACGTTCCCCATGGTGTGGTAAAGGAAGTCTTCTCCATGTCTCCTTCTGCCATTTTTATTTGATTGTAACCGGCATATCCGTCCATAAAAGATAAAAGCTCATGCCCGCAAGTATTATCCACTAACACATCGATGTGGGGTAAAAGGAAACTATCCTTGGGACTGGCTTTGTTAAGGTCTCGGAAGTCTACACACATGTGCACTTTCCCATCTTTCTTGGGTACTGGGACAATGTTAGTGGCTATTATGCAGTCTAAGACGCAATCCATTAACTTTCTTAGACTTTTAATTAATTTTTTTTTACCTTTGTAAAGAGAATTTCATAATGGACGATATAATATCATCAAAGGTGAGTCAATTTTTATCTATTAATTAAGATAATCAACTTTCAAACATAAATGGGCCCTTCCACTTGGGCTAACCAAAATGCCTTTGAGTTAATTATATTGATTAATAAATAATTATTTTCTCAACCTAATGAATTTTATATGGACTAGAACAAAATCTCAAAACTAGGGTCGATTCTTTACAAAAGGACAAGAAAAGAGGAGGGATACACATAGCACATAACATACACATGATGAGGGTACCCTAAACCAAGGCTCTAAATTCATGGACTTTTATGGTTGGTATATAGCCTATCGCATGTCTTCGCTCGGTTCTTCATACCATAAGGTAAGCAGTTGGGGTATTTCTCAAAGAACTTCAAGGAAGCTCTCGGAGTGTGATACCGGGAGAGGAGCGACCAAATGCTTAGAGATGTAGAGTTCATCCCCATAGTAGTTAGTTTCCATGACCTTAAGAGGGTGGCTAGACGCACTAGTGGCCCTCCTGTTGGAACTAGACCCCTTCCATCCAGGCGAAGTGGTCTTATCACTATGCATCACTTCTAGTTGGACACATATGTCCTTCACGTAGTCAAAGTCTTTGATGACGTGGTAACCCAAGTGCTTGGATAAGCTGCCTTTTAGCCCTTGCTTGAAAGTAGACAGTTGTAGGCAGAGAGGAATTGTCTCATGATGTGAGACAGCTTGGTATGCCATCGCTCAAAGTAATCCAGGAAGGATTCGTCATTTCGTTGCTCCATGGTGGTCAAGTCATCCACCGTAGCCTGCTTCCTCTGGATGCGACTATAGTGATTGATGAAGGCTTTGAACAGTTCATTCCAATCAGCCTTGGTTTGAGGTGGTAAAGCGTGATACCACACCTTGGCTTCGCCATCTACAGTGGATGGGAAAACAGTAGAGTATAAACAGACATCAATCCGGTTTAATGGTGCTAGCCTCATGAATTCTTCGATGTGATGAACTGGGTTCTCGGAGGGTTTGAACCTGATGTTTGGTACATCAACTTTATCAGCTACCTTCAGAATTGGCTGAACAGGCAATGGCACTTCCAGATATTTGTCAGCAAAGGCCGGCACAGTGCTCATTGCTTAGGTAAGGCTTTCTAATTTCTGTTCAAGGGCCTTAACAGCAGGGTCCTTTATGAATTTAGATGCCTCAGGGGTAGTGACCTTTTCTTGGATATCCCAATTCCTCCAGAATCTGAGGATGTCTTGATGATTTCAGGTTCGGACTCGTATCCCTGTATCTCCTCATTGTCTTCTTCAACATTCAACCCTAGTTTTTAGAGCTGGGAAAAACTGACACGACACGATTACCGACCTGAACCTAACACGATATTAAATGGGTTTAGGTAGAAATTTTCAACCCGTTTAATTAAATGGGTTGACACGGTAAACCCGTTTAATTAAATGGCTTAGGTTCAGGTCAGAACTTTCGACACGAAAAGGCACCTACTTAACCCGTTTAATTAGACATGTTAAATGGGTCAAGTCGTTTGCTCGATAATTGTTACCCAATTATGTCGTTTATCAATAAACTTAGGTGAAAGTTACAGTTATACTTTTTGAAATATACGTAAGACTTGTAATTTTAACTTATATTCATATTTGACAATGAATTACTACCTCCGTCCCAAAATATTTGTCTGTTGACTAACTTTTGACTGTTAATTACACACAAATTATAACGAATTAAAATATGAAATCACTACCATTAGAAAGATAATTTGCTAAAGATTACAATAACGGTAATTTTATATTGTAACTCATTATATTTTGTGAGTAAGCAATAGTCAAAATTTAGTCTACGGACAAACATTTTGGGATGGAGGTAGTAAAAGACATCTCTTTATATATAACTCGAATTGTATTACCATGCAAATTGTTGAGTATGATATGTCATTATTTTGATCCCACAATGAATTGTTGTATATAAATGAGTTAATTGTTAAATAGGTAAAATGGTAAATTTATTTTAACACGTTTACTTAAATGGGTAAACAGGTCAAAATAAGGTCAACCCATTTAAAATTTAAACGGTAAACGGTTTCAATTTCCAACTCGTTTAATAAATGGGTTAGGTTCAGGTCAAAGGATTTTGAACCCGTTTAAATTTGACACGAACACGAACCCGACTCGACCTGACCTATTAGCCAGCTCTACCTAGTTTGGTATTGATCTTAGTGATGGCTTGCAGCATACCGTCCATCACATGTTGTTGTTCATTCAGTCTTTTGCCCATCTTCTGCTTCTGTTCTAAGGTATTGGCGAATACCAGTCCTTGCATTTTGGTGTAAAGGTCATCCAAATGTTTCGTGATGTTGGCTTCGGTGCTCTGGATCGGGATCTCTTGGAATTGCTCTCCAGATATGATGCAATCACTTGTTGCAGATGGATCGTCGCAAGGGTTTGGAATCAAACGACCTGTTCGTGGATCTCGAATGCGGGCTCGGAGTCGGTCACCAATGATGCCTGCATTGAAACTCAAAGTTAAGACACTCGATGACATTCTCCGACACGTTCTACCCGATGCATGTATGACCTAGATGACCTATATGATTCTAACCAACTCGACACATATATGTTGACACAGAGGACTCACCCACTTTTTGGGAGTGCATGGCCTAACTCTATACGGACCTAAAAACATAACACTATAAAAAGCCGAATAAAGTCATCATAGCAAGCGGGTCATAAGTTGACAGGCTTTAGTCAGTGTTTCTCAATTCGGATGGGCCCAATCCACTGGCCGACCGTTTTAAGGAGAATCCGTAACTTGGCCCGACAACTCAGACAGCTCAAACCATATTGGCTATTATGCGGACTAGAATAATATTCAACAAGACCAACAACCCACTTTTTCATTAACCTTTTCTTTATATACTCTTTTTTTCGGGGAAAATGGATATTGTAAAGGACTAGATAAAGTCAACAATAAGCGAGTCATAATCAATTTATGGACTTAATTGACAAATCCGATATGGTTGGGCCTAACAACGGGTCGACCATAAATGTGATTGATTTATTAATTAAATCGATAAATTAGATTACTTAAGCCTAGTGACTATTATGCAGTCTAAGAGAATTTCATTAAGGACCATATAATATCATCAAAGATGAGTCAATTTTTATCTATTAATTAAGATATCAACTTTCAAACATAAATGGGCCCTTCCACTTGGGCTAACCAAAATGCCTTTGAGTTAAGTAAATTGATTAATAAATAATCATTTTCTCAACCTAATGAATTTTATATGGACTAGAACAAAATCTCAAAACTAGGGTCGATTCTTTACAAAAAGACAAGAAAAGGGGACGGATACATATAGCACATAACATACACATGATGAGGGTACCCTAAACCAAGGCTCTAAATTCATGGACTTTTATGGTTGGTATATAGCCTATCGCATGCCTAAGCTCGGTTCTTCATACTATAAGGTAAGAAGTTGGGGTATTTATCAAAGAACTTCAAGGAAGCTCTCGGAGTGTGACACCGGGAGAGGAGCGACCAAATGCTTAGAGATGTAGAGTTCATCCTCATAGTAGTTGCCTCCCGCTCTCAAGTAGAATCCTAGGTAACTGAAACCGCCGCCTTTGTGCTAACGTGTCAAAAGACCCGATTAGTGGCCCGGTATGCAAGGGATGCCTAAAAGAATAATAAAAGCGCAAAATAAATTAACTTCTCCCTTTTACACTTTTCAAATCAGTTTGATTTTTTTTCAAGTTTTACCCTCTTTTCAAAGTTTAAGTCCCCAGTTGAGTCGCCAATCTGTAGGACCCTGGGAAAAGGGGTGAACCCTCTTTTCCGCGTGATGCGCTACATTTATGATCGGGAAACGACTAAGGTTTCTTAATCCTTAAATAAGGATATTTTTAATTTTTGAATTCGTTTTCGGGGTGATGAAACTTTATTTATTTATAAACCCGTTTTTTATTATCTAAATTATTCGAAATTGCACAAAATAAGTTAATAATAATTCAATCCCAATCCACAACATCCAAATCAGGCTCGGGAAGGAAGAAGTGGGCCACCAGAACCCATTAAAACCCGCTTGGGCTTTAATGGACTCTGGGCTGGGTCTTCTTCCTCCTCGGCCCAAAGAGGGGTGGATTGAAATTGATAAAACCCGCCTAGGTTTTATCGATTTCTAGTCCATTCCTCTCGGACCTAACTTTGAATTGGTGGTGGATGTGAATGAAATCATTTTTTAATTTATTTTTATGCAAAAACCGAACACTTTAAATAATTAAACGAATCTATAAAATACAAAAGAGTCGCCAGCCGATTTAAGGAAATCGACAAATCATAAAATAAGAAAAGAAAGACTCCGGTCTACAAACCCAATCTCTAGATTCGGGGGTGGTTACGAATTCGAGAGTTATAAGAACTCTCGAATCCACCTGTTTATAAAAACAGACTCTACTAAAATCAACATTGAAAAGAAAATGAGCGGGGAGAAGTTTCATTAATTTTACGGAATTATTGTTCGAAACATGCAATATAAAAACAATGCGGTTTTCATTTTACAAAATATGTACAAGCACGGAATTAAATAAGGAAGGATTATTGAAGGCCAATAATACCAACTTTGGGATTATTGGAGACTAACAATACAAACTATTTTCTTGGACACTAGTAGTACACAACCGAGTTGTTATAGTTTTAACTCATGGGAAAGATGACGTGGCTCCATAATGTGTGACGTGGAAGGCGGATGTTGGGTACAAAATGTTGACATGGACACTAACATGTCTTCCATGTCACATATTATGAGCCACATCATCTTTTCGATGATTTAAAACCATAACAATTCGACGGTGTACTGTTAGAGAAAAATAGGTCAATAATTCGTACTGCTAGTGTCCAAGAAAATAGTTTGTATTATTAATATCCAATACCCCCAAAGTTGGTATTATTAATGTCCAAAAACCCAATAAAGAATTACATGATTAATTACAATAATGTAAATAAAGAAATCGAACTTTGCTTAAGAAGTAGCGATGATGAATTGGATCCCTTGAGTTGCCCCTCCTTTGACTTGAAACCTTGATGAAATAATGTGAGTGGCTAGGAAATGTGGTGTATGGATGGTTGTATGGTTGCAATGAGTGTGATATGAGGGGATGGATTATGGGTGATGAAAAGAAGTATAATATGGATGTGGTTTAAAAGGGTGATTTTATGATGAAAATGGATGATGGAAGTAGAATGTGGAGATGATAGGAGAATAGAGTAATGATAGGAGATGATGAGAGTTTGAGAGAGTGGAAGTATAGTATGGTGGAAGAAGAGAGTAGAGTAAGAGTATTAGATGGTAGTAGTTGATGAGAGTGGTTGATAGTGAAAGTTGATGAAATGAAGGTGAAGTGGAGGGGGTATTTATAGGTGAAGGAGTGTGGGTTTTAGAGGGAAATGGTGGGGGACATACCCAACAAATCATGCCATTAAGGACTATAACCTCGGCGGGTTATAGGAAGTCAAGGGGGGTCAAACACGTGGGGCAAAGATCAAGGGATCCAATTGCATGCATGTAGATTTTGGCGCCAGAACAATTATAACCTAGGCGGGTTATATGAATTTCTAGCACACGGATTGATGACGTGGAGCAAAACGGCGTCGTGCTGAGCTCCAATTATAACCTAGGCGAGTTATAACAATTTCCAGCACACGGATCGATGACGTGGAGCGAAACGGCGTCGTGCTGAGCTCCAATTATAACCTAGGTGGGTTATAATCTTTATTGGGCTGGGGCGCGCGTTTGGGCCAGCTTCTGCATGGGCCTGTTCATTAAAAGTTAAAACCCCAGTGGGTTTTAACAATTAAACAAGACCTGTTTTTGTAGACACCGAAATTTGTACCGGTATAATCCCGACTCATAAAAAAATATATACAAGATGGATGGGCCAAGTGAAACGGGTCAACGGGCCCAAAAGATCAACAAACCGAGCCCAACGAGAATAAAATATGCCGTGAATAATTAATAAAACCCACAAGGGTTTTAATTTTATTCATCAGCCCACACAAAAAGCGGTCAGTCGCGCGCCCCGGCCCAGAGCAAATAAAACCCGCCTAGGGTTTGATCCGGCCCAGAAAACATCAAACCCCGCCTAGGGTTTGAAGTGAGGTAGCACGCGACGTCGTTTGGTGCCATGTCAGTGATCCGTGTGGTAATAATATCAAAGCCTGCCTAGGCTTTGATGATTCTGGCGCCAAAAATTTCTGCATGCATGCAATCCCCTTATTTTTGCCCACGTGATTTGACTTCCCTTGACCACCCCAAAACCCGCCTAGGCTTTGGCCTCTAATGGCATGATTTTTGGGGTATGTCCACCACCTTTTCCCTCCAAAATCCATACTCCCTCACCTATAAATACCCCCTCCATTCCACCCTCATTTCAAAAACCAACAATCATCATCTACTATCACTCTACTTCTACTCTCTCAAATTCTATTCATAATTCTATTACCATCATAATCACATTCTTCACTTCCATATAACCCTCCACACTATACTTTTTCTTAACCATCCACATTTCTCATCCGGGTTTCAAATCAAAGGGGCAACTCAAGGGATCAAGTTCGTCGTCGCTACACCTTAAGCAAGGTTCGGATCTTTGATTTAATTTATTGAATTTAAATCATGTAATCCTTTGTTTAATTCCGTGCTTGTACTTATTTTATAAAATAAAAACCGCATTGTGTTTATTGCATGATTTGAATAATAATTCCGCGAAATTAATCAAACTTCTCCCCGCTCTCTTTCTTTTCAATGGTGATTTTAGTAAAGTATGTTTTATAACAGGCGGATTCGAGAGTTCTTATAACTCTCAAATTCGTAACCTTACCCCCGAACCTAGAAATCGGGTTTTGTAGATCGGAGTCTTTCTTTTTTCATTTTATGATTTGTCGGTTTCCTTAAATCAGTTGGCGACTCTTTAAAATGATTTATAAATTCGTTTAATTATTTAAAATATTCGTTTTACATAAAATAATTTTAACGAATAATTTAATTCATCCAATTTGTTAATTCAAGGTTGGGCCCGAGGGAAATCCGCCAAAAATTAATAAAACCTAGGCGGGTTTTATTAATTTCAACCCATCTCCTTTTGGCCCGGGGATGCAATGGCCCAGCCCA
This sequence comes from Portulaca oleracea, assembly GCA_029582165.1. Taxonomy (NCBI): domain Eukaryota; kingdom Viridiplantae; phylum Streptophyta; class Magnoliopsida; order Caryophyllales; family Portulacaceae; genus Portulaca; species Portulaca oleracea. The sequence continues at coordinate 28,564,939 of CM055868.1, read as the reverse complement.
GGGTCTGCCAAAGCCTAGGCGGGTTTTGGCAGCCTTTGGTGGCCCATTTGCTCCTTTTTGGGCCTGGATTTACTAAGTGGGTCGGGATTAAATTATTGTTAACTTAATTTGTGTAATTACGGATAATTTAAATAATAAAACACAGATTTGTAAATAAATAAAGTTTCATCACCTCGAAAACGAATTTCGAAAATTAAAAAAATCCTTATTTAAGGATTAAGAAACCTTAGTCGGCTCCCGATCACAAATGTAGCACATCTAAGAAAACATTTCCCCCGAACGGGAATTTTTCCGGGTCCTACAGATTGGCGACTCCACTGGGAACTTAAACTTTAAAAAGAGGATAAAACTTGGAAACAAATTGATTTTGAAAGTGTAAAAGGGAGAAGTTGATTTATTTCGCGACTTTATTATTCTTTTAGGCATCCCTTGCATACCGGGCCACTAATCGGGTCTTTTGACACGTTAGCACAAAGGCGACGGTTTAAGTTACCAAGGATTTCCTTTGAGAGCGGGAGGCCGCTACTATGGGGATGAACTCTACATCTCTAAGCATTTGATCGCTCCTCTCCCGATGTCACACTCCGAGAGCTTCCTTGAAGTTCTTTGAGAAATACCCTAACTGCTTACCTTATGGTATGAAGAACCGGGGCGAAGGCATGCAGTAGGCTATATACCCAACCATAAAAGTCCATGAATTTAGAGCCTTGGTTTAGGGTACCCTTTTCATGTGTATGCTATGTGCTATGTGTATCCCTCCCCTTTTCTTGTCTTTTTTTGGTAAAAAGTCGACCCTAGTTTTGAGGTTTTGTTCCATATAAAATTCATTTGAGTTGAGAAAAGGATTATTTATTAATTAATATAATTAACTCAAAGGCATTTTGGTTAGCCCAAGTGGAAGGGCCCATTTATATTTGAAAGTTGATTATCTTAATTAATATATAAAAATTAACTCACCTTTGATGATATTATATGACCTTTTATGAAATCCTCTTAACAAAAGTCCCTAAATTAATTAAAAGTCTAACAAAGTTAATGGATAGCGTCTTAGACTGCATAATAGTCATAGGCTTGAGTAAATCAATTTATCGGTTTAATTAATAAATCCATCACATTTATGGTCGGCCCGTTGTTAAGGCCCAACCATATTGGACTTGCTAATTAAGCCCGTTAATTGATTATGACTCGCTTGTTGTTGAGTTTATCCAGTCCTTTACAATATCCATTTTCCCCAAGTTAAAAAAAAATAGTAGTATAAAAAGGAAAAGGTTGAAAAAAAAAGTGGGTTGTCGGTCTTGCTGAACATTATTTTAGTCCGTGTAATAGCCAATATGGTTTGAGCCGTCTGAGTTGTTGGGCCAAGTTACGGATTCTCCTTAAAACGGCCGGCCAGTGGATTGGGCCAATCCGAATTGAGAAACACTGATTATAGTCTACCAACTTATGACTCACTTGCTATGTTGACTTTATTCGGCCCTTTATAGTGTTCTGTTTTTAGGTCCATATAGAGTTAGGTCATGCACTCCCAAAAAGTGGGTGAGTCCTCTGTGTCAGCATACATGTGTCGAGTTGGTTAGGATCATATAGGTCATCTAGGACATGCAGGCATTGGGTAGAACATGTCGGAGAATGTCATCGAGTGTCTTAACTTTGAATCTCCATGCAGGCATCATTGGTGATCGACTCCGAGCTCGCATTTGAGATCCACGAACCAGTCGTTTCATTTCGAACCCTCGCTACGATCCGTCTGCAACCAGTAACAGCACCATGTCTAGAGAACAATTCCAAGAGATCCCAGTCCAGAGCACCGAAGCCGACATCATGAAGCACTTGGATGACCGCTACACCAAAATGCAAGGTCTGGTATTTGCCAATACTTTAGAACAAGAGCAGAAGATGGGAAAAAGGCTGAATGAGCAGCAGCAGGTAATGGATGGTATACTGCAAGCCATTACTAAAATCAATACCAAATTGGGATTGAATGCTGAGGAAGACAATGAAGAAACGCAGGGATATGAGTCCGAACTTGAAATCATCAAGACATCCTCAGATTCTGGAGGAATTGGGATATCCAAGACAATGGTCGCTACCCCTGAGGCATCTAAACTCATGAAGGACCATGTTGTTAAGGCTCTCGAACAGAAATTAGAAAGCCTTACTAAAGCAATGAAACCGTGCGGCATTTCTTGACAAATATCCGAAGTGCCATTACATTCGATAGTCGAAGATAGCTGATAAAGTTGATGTACCAAACATCAGGTTCAAACCCTCCGAGAACCCAGTTCATCACATCGAAGAATTCATGAGGCTAGCACCATTAAACCGGATTGATGTCTGTTTATACTCTACTGTTTTCCCATCCACTGTAGATGGCGAAGCCAAGGTGTGGTATCACGCTTTACCACCTCAAACCAAGGCTGATTGGAATGAACTGTTCAAAGCCTTCATCAATCACTATAGTCGCATCCAGAGGAAGCAGGCTACGGTGGATGACTTGACCACCATGGAGCAAGGAGAAGAATCCTTCCTGGATTACTTTGAATGATGGCACACTAAGCTATCTCGCATTAATGAGACAATCCCTCTTCGTCTACAGTTGTCTACTTTCAAGTAAGGGCTAAAAGACAGTTTATCCAAACACTTGGGATACCACGTCATCAAAGACTTTGACTACTTGAAGGACATCTGTGTCCAACTAGAGGCGATGCATAATGATAAGACTACTTCGCTTGGATGGAAGGGGTCTAGTTCCAACAAGAGGGCCACTAGTGCGTCTAGCCACCCTCCTAAGATCATGGAAACTAACTCTATCTAGTGCAAAGGGCCTTTCATACCAAAGTATGAGACTTACACACCATTGGATGTCTCTTACTCACAAGCTCTTGATCGATTGGTGAAAAATGGCTTTTTGGTCCTACCTTTGCCAAGAGAAGAATCAGCCACAAGAGGAAAGAATTTGGACCAAGTTTGCCGCTACCATCGTTGCCAAGGACACAATACTGAGAAATGATGGTCTCTCAAGAACAAAATAGAAGATATGATAAGGGATTGGACACTACCCATGCCGAAAGCTGCTCAAAATCCTAACAATCAAAGCAACCCTATGCCTGACCATACTAATGCTATCTTTCATGGAGTTTGTAGCTTTGATCCTTCCACTTTTATTGTTGAAACAGGTCAACCTATCCCTGAGATGCTCGGCTTTCGTGAGGACCTATCCATTCATGGTATTTGGGATAGCGACGACGAAGAGCAACATGAATACTCCAAGACGGAATGGGTGGAGCCAGATGAGGCAACATCAGATTATGTAGCATTTCTCAGTCGATCAGGCCGCCATAACAGGCACATAGACAGAAGATGATGGATGCCCTTACTGCATTAACAGTATCTCCCACGACAACTCCTGAATCTTTAGTTGCCCATGTGACTACTCAGCAAGAGGTTATCACCTTTGGGATTGAAGATCTGCCTCAAGGAGGGGCATCGCACAACAAAGCACTATACCTCACAGTGCAATGTTCCAACAAGACTATCCCTCTGGTTTTGGTCGATAATGGCTCGGCTGTGAATGTGTGCCCTTGGAGGACGGCACAGAAATTGGGAGTCCAACAACAACACTTGGCTTAAAACGGTGTACAGCTTAGGGCTTACGACAATTCTCCTCGGAAGTCAGTTGGGTCCATAATATTGCCCATTACTACAGGCAATATCCCTCGGAACATGGAGTTCGTAGTGCTAGACATTATACCAGCCTCCTTCAATCTGTTACTAGGGAGGCCATGGCTTGATGAATGCAATGCTATAGCATCTACCTTACACCAGAAGGTAAAGATGTTAGTCCAAGGACAAGTCATCACCATCTCGGGAGAATCCATCAATGCTGTCTTCACTCCCAAGCAAGCAACCCTTGACGTAGAACATAGTTCTATGGACGAAGAACTTTACAACTTTGAACTTGTGGCGACTTTGAGCCAGGATGAAGCTTCCTTTGACTTCGATCCCTATTCAAATCCCAAAGTGCATGCAATACTCAGAAAGCAAGGACACTTCCTTGGGATGCCGCTAGGAAGAAACTCGAAAAACAAGATTCCTCCTATATTCAAGACTTTTAAGCAGAAGGGAAGGTTTGGCCTAGGGTACAAGCCAACTGAGAAGGAAGTTAGGCTCGCCAAGATAGCCATAGCTGAGCAGAAGAGAATGGACAACCCACCTACCTTGTTCCAAGTGAAGCCCTATCCACTCACTCTGAATGGACAGTTCGTTAGGGAAGGTGATGACTTCCCTTACTATGGGTTCCCTGAACCGTACTACCTGAAGAACAAGGGAGTTCAAATTGCTGGGTTAGAAGTTTTTAATGACTACACATTAATATGGCTACTGTTTTTATCCCCGCTCGGGACAAACAGCCACAATTGGAATGGACTTATCTTGCTGGAAGCAACATATTTGGCATGTTGTTTGGACAAGAGGCTGTTAAGGAAGAACCTGAAACTGACGTTGTTATTGCTGCATTATCCAACCCAAGCTTTGATCTAAGTCTCATGATCACTGAAGAAAAAGAAGTCAAGGCGGTCTCGTGGGTCGATGCTGAGAAAAATAGCTTTGTTTTATCTGTAGGGGAGTCTATTCCTGTAGACATAGAGTCTGGTCCTAGGAATCTAGGGTCAAGTGAGTCTGGTCTTGAGTCTGTTGGCGATGAACTCCTTTCTGCATTCAATAAAATGAACCTTTCTGCTTACTCTTATTCTTCTTTCCCCTCTTCCCTGAACTGCTGCGCTAATAATAATCTGGAATTTAATGAACCCTTAAAAGAATTTACTAATGAACATGAGCATAAGATGGCGGTGTTGGAAGACATCATCACCATAAATGTGGGCACGGAAGAACAACCTCGGGAGTTGAAGTTAGGTAGTTCGCTCACAGCGGAAGAACAGGTAGCATTTACGGAGCTTCTCCAGGAGTTTGTGGATGTATTCGCATAGTCTTACGAAGACATGCTAGGGATTGATTGGGAAATCACGGAGCACACCATACCTTTGCTCCCCGATGTAAAACCAGTGCGACAAAAGGCTAGGAGGATGAAACTTGAACGGGCTAAGAAAATTGAAGAAGAAGTGATCAAGCAGCTTAACGCTAAGTTCATTAAAGCAGTCCAATACCCTGAATGGATTGCTAACATTGTCCCAGTACCCAAGTAAGACGGAAAAGTGCGCATGTGTGTGGACTTCTGAGACCTTAACAAAGCTAGTCCTAAGGATAGTTTCCCTCTACCTCACATCGATGTATTAGTGGATAACACTTGGGGACATGAGCTTTTATCGTTTATGGATGGATATGCTGGTTACAACCAAATAAAAATGGCAGAAGAAGATATGGAGAAGACTTCCTCTACTACACCATGGGGAACGTATTGTTATGTCGTCATGCCTTTCGGTCTCAAAAATGTCGGGGCAACGTACCAGCGAACTGCCAATACCCTACTTCATGATATGATGCACGTCGAAGTAGAAGTTTATGTTGATTACATGATTGTTAAGTCCAAGACAAGGGAGGGTCATATTCCCAACCTCCGCAAGTTCTTTTTGCGACTTCGCAAATACAAGATGCGGCTCAACCCAGCAAAGTGCACCTTCGGTGTTACCTCTGGGAAGCTACTAGGCTATGTGGTCAGCGAACGAGGCATTGAAGTTGATCCGTCAAAGATCAAGGCTATCCAACAGTTACAACCACCTAAGACAGAAAAGGAGATAAGAGGTTTCTTGGGCCGAATCCAATACATCAGCAGGTTCATTTCAGAGCTCACCATGACTTGTGAACCTTTGCTCAAGAAGCTAAAGAAAGGAAGCAAAGTAGAATGGGACGATCAATGTCAAGCTGCTTTTGAGAAAATCAAGGAGCATCTGCAACATCCCCCAGTTCTCATGCCGGCAGTACCAGATGAGCCTCTACTCCTTTACCTTACAGTGACTAGCTCAGCAATGGGGGATATGCTAGCTCAAAAGGTAAAAGGTCAAGAGAGCGCCATCTACTACTTGAGCAAGAAGTTCCTAGACTACGAAAGTCGATATGCAGACATAGAGAAAATGGCTCTCGCGTTAGTTTGGGCCACCAAGAAGTTAAGGCACTACATGCTCTCACACACAGTGTATGTAATAGCTGAAAACAATCCCATCAAATTCATCATGGAGCAACCAACCATCAACAACCGCATCACTCGATGGGTAGTCATGCTTTCTGAGTTCAGTCTTTAATACTTACCCCAGAAATCAATTAAAGGGCGAGTTGTTTCAGATTTTCTGGTCGCTTCACCATCACAGGAACCTCCAAGCACTCACTTGGAATTCCCAGACGAAGACGTATTCCTGACCGATGAAGTTACTTGGGAAATATATTTCGATGGAGCCTCTAACCAAATGGGTTGCGGAATAGGAGTCTTGTTAATATCTCCAGAAGGTGCACATGTCCCTGTATCTGTAAAATTGGATTTTGATGCTACTAACAATGCGGCGGAGTATGAAGTGAAAGAACCCTAGAGAGGGGGGTGAATAGGGTTACTGAATTTTTTATGCACAAATCACAACTTAGCAAGGACGTTAGGTTCTCAGTCTAAACAAACTAAGAATTTCCTTCACACAAAGCAGAAATAGAATGAATAAAGGACAGAATATATAAACTGAATAACTTCCTTTATTGTGAACAGAATGTGATAAACCTAGGATGAATGTCCTTAGGTTTTACAATGAACCAAGCGCTTTACAAGGACGCTTCTTATTTCTGGGAAACTAACACACACCAAATTCAAACTTTGGTGTTCAAACACAGTCGATCCTAATTCCGTCTAGGATACGACTACACAAGCAACAATCAATCCTAGATCCGTTAAGGATTGATTTCACTCAAGCTACTCGCAACACCAATTCTCTCAAGAACACCAAAACAGAAAACTCTATTTCTATTTTGAACACCCGGTTTCTTCCGTGGAATCGTTAGTTTCTTCTGTCGTTCTTCTCTTCTATTTATCTTCCCTTCGGTAGCATATAGCCGTTTGAGGCCAGCTACATTCGGATGCTTGCCTTTCCTTGTTGTGTGAAAACTTCCTTAATTGGCTTGTTTCCTTTTCTATGTTGATTCTAGAAATCTTCAATCATATCTTCTCTTCCAAGCTCTTCATTAATAGCTTTCTGAAATAAAAGAGGATATACTCAATTAATCTGGTTTTAGAGAAAGGATAGAAATAAGTTGAGATCTTCCCAGAATATCTTTCGCGAACTTCCCTATTTGGCTCTAGTTTAGTCTTTCACTGCAATACGCATTCTGTCGTAAAGGCCATTGCCTCTGGTGAAGTGAATGACCTTGACCCTGCATATATCAATGTCCTTCGCACAGAGGAGGATTCTACAAACATAGAATAAGATGTGAATCTTTCCATGCGCATCATATCTTTTCTAGCTATTCGAATTTCGACTTTCATTCAAAACTGATTCAGTGCAAAGGTCCTTGAGCCTGAGTTTATCAGCGTCCTTGGGGGGTTCTAACAATCTCCCCCTTTTTGATGAAAGGCAAAATTCATCATTTGTAGCACTTCTCCCCCTTTCTGGCTTTTTATCAAAAAGTCTATAGAGAGCTCCCCCTTAATATTGTAACCATTTCCAATAACCTGCAAGACTCAATAAACTTGTTAGTCCTAAGAGAGGGCGCTCCCCCTCAATATGTGCCATAAAAATAACACTTCAATTTTTGTAGATCCATTTGTCAAGGTCCTTGATCATAGGTCTGACAAGGTCATTGAGGGGTTCTTATTGCTGATGTAAGTAATGTCCTTGAGTGCTCCAAGCTACCGTAAGTATCCACTCTCCTGGATGCTAAATATACATGCAAAACTTTAGACACCCTTCCTCAAACCATAATTGACATTAAATTTAGGTTTTTGACTACCAGCAATAACCATGTTAGGAGGCCTTGTCCCTTTTGGAACCTAAACTTGTACAATTTTAGAACGATAATGGCTGAGGTAGTGAGATTTACCATATTTGCTTTTGGGAAGAGATGAATGACCTTGATATCTTGTTCCAAGATAGTTGTGTCGTTCTTGGTGCCACGCGTGAAATCTGTGGCCTTGGTACTGCTCATTAAGGTCCTTGTGTCGTCCTTGGTGCCTGGTTCTGATGGCTGGTCCTTGCGAGACAAAATGTCCTTGACGACAGTTTTGCTCCTTAACGGGGGATGAACTTTTATGCCACTTTCCGAGGTTTTCTTGTTGCTTGGTTACCTTAGCCAGAGACTTGTAACAATCATCAAGGTTGGCCTTAAGGTCTAGTGTTTCAGCTTTGAGAGTGTCAACCCTGGAAGTAAGCCCTTCACATAATTTCTTCAATTTCTCATTGGACTCTTTTAGTGACCTAATCTCATTTAAATGCTTGGCCTCCTGTCCTGCAAACTTTAAAAGGCATTTTCCCCAGTACTTTTTAGGATAAGCGAGGAGATCATCAAATGTTACCTCCCTTGATTCATCCTTGTCACTGTCCGGATAGTCATCATTGGCTGCACCAACTTCCTCTACATCGTTGGTGTCTTTTCTCATGATGCAATGACTAGTAATTTCCTCATCATCATTCCAAGTGGCCATCAATGCCATGTGATTTATCTTTTCTTTGTTCTTTTTATGGTAGGGACAGTCCTTGATCAAGTGATCTGGGTTACCACAAAAAAAAAAAAATAAGAGAGTGAGTTAGTTCTATTATTAGATGAGTCATTACCTCTTTGGTTGATTCGTTTGGATGAAGGTCCTCTGAAGGTATGACTTTTCTTGTACGATTCCTTGAGTTCCTTGGCCATCAAGGCCAAGATCTGGTCCTTATCATTGTTGTCAGGACCATAGATGTCCTTACTGGCTACTTCTTCTTTTTCATTTTGCTCTTCCCGGAGACGCATTTCGTGAGCAAGAAGCTTTCCAATGAGGTCATCTAATTGGAGGGTTTCAACATCGTGAACTTCTTCTATTATAGTGACTTTTGATTCCCATTTCTTTCTTGGAAGACATCTAAGGACCTTGTGAACTTTTTCTTCATTGGAGTAGGTTTTCCCCAAGGACTAGAAATTATTGACTATGACAGTGAATCGTTTGTACATGTCCTTGACGGATTCTCCATTCTTCATATTGAAGGATTCATAGTGCTTGACATAATTGTCACGCCTTATTCTTTGAACTTGACTCGTTCCTTCATATGTGGTCACTAAGGTATCCCACACCTGTTTAGCTGTATCACAACCAGAGATAAATTCAAACTCATTAGAATCAAGTCCACAGTAAAGGATATGTAATGCTTTAACATTTTTATTCGCCTTTTCTGCTTCTTTGGCAGAATACTTGGATCTATCTTTAGGTTTCGTGATTTCTCTAACAGTGATCATGGGGACAAAGTCTCCATTCTCAATTCTGTCCCAAAGGTCATAGTCTTAATCCATGATGAGTGTCCTCATACGCTTCTTCCAGTGTGCAAAGTTTGATCCTCTGAATAAAGTAGGACTGTTTAAGCAACGTCCTTACCCTATATCCCCATCTTCGATCCCAGCCATGATCTTTACCACAGAGCGGTTAGTCTCTAAATCTTCAGTGGACCAAGACATGATAATAATAAAGAAAGCAATTAAAAGAAAGCAATAAAGAAAGCACTTAAAGATGAAAACAATTAAAAGGCATGAATGAAGACAATGAATGAACAATGAAATTGGGAATGAGAAATTATACCTTTGATGACTAATCTTCAATAAACCTTCAATCTACACTTGAATTTCCCCCGAACAAACAAGAAATTGTGGTTTGGATTACCAAGAATCCCCCAAATTCTCACTAGTAAGTAGAATTGGAGTTCCTTGACCCTCCTCCCCACTAAAAATGGAGTTGATTGTGGCTAACACTATAAAGCTTGGAAAACAAGTCAACAATGGAGATTAGAGAGGAGAGAGAGAGAGAGAAAGCTTGTAAAACTTCAATGGAAACTTGCTTGAATTGAGAAAGCTTGAGAAAGTTGAATACAAATGCTAGAAATCAAAGAAAGCTTGAAGAACAATGAAGAACAATTGAAAACTTGAAGAACAATTAAGAGAGATTAAAGCAAATAAAGGAAAGCAATTAAATCTAATTCTACTCCTAAACTACCTAGGCTAATTGATAATTTAGATTAATACAAGTGGGTATTTATAGAAGAAGGAAAAATACAACCCCAAAACCCTAGAACAATCGCAGCACGCGCGTCTGCAGACAGTGTGGCTCGGGCGAGCAGAAATTTGGCTCGGGCGAGCAGGCGTTCTGGCTGGTGTTTTTGTTGCTCCAGAACCCTTGCTCGGGCGAGCAAGCGTTCTGGGCAGTTTTCCCTGTCGACTTCAAACACGCATAACTTCTTCATCCGAACTCCGTTTTAGGCCCGTAAGATATCGATGGAAAGCTCTCGGTGTGTACTTTAAGCTCCCAAAATTTCAGAGCCATCGGAGTTGTAACGAAGGAGTTATGACCCAAAGGGTGAAGGCACACGTATTTCAAACCTTTAAGTTTGTACCGTTCCCCTGTTTGCGCCAATCTTGATATGGAATTTCCGACTTCGGTTTCGCCTCGGCTCTCGGCTTGGGTTGACTTGGTTTGACTCGGGTCTCGGCTCGGGTTGACTTGGTTTGACTCGGGAAATAGCTCGGGATTCCCTAAAAACCTTCAATTAAGCCCAAACATCTTCTAACTCCTTATTTTCCTACAAAACACCAAATCATTATATCTAATATATAAATAGGGGTTAAAACAAGCAAATATACCCTATAAAAGAGAAGAAATTCGGCTCGAAACGAGGCCGAACACCACTCCAACACAAGGGTTTGCTGCTTGATCAAACTAAAAACGAAGAAAAGGACTAAAAAGAAAAACTAAAAACCTAACTCACTTTCGCAGGAATCGCGGATGCATTTAGCACATGCATCAAGCCCTTTAAACCCCCCGGCAGCCCGGGTGGACGAGGTAGGTCTCGTGAGGGTTTATAGCTACTATACCCACAAAAGCCATAGAAAAAGAAAAAGGGGAGAGAAAAAGAAGTGAAAACCTAAAAACGAAACGAAACAAAAGCAGAGAAGATACTCCCGTCCCCAATCATGCACCTAGTTCCACATCCCGCCTCAACAATCAATTGGAAGAAGTAAGTATAAACAAATTGAGACACGAAGGTTTGAAAACTGCCAATCTTTAAGATTTTGAACCAAAACACTTCCTGATGAGCAAAACACCTCGTGCATATGTGCAAGTGGGCTCCAGTCGGTCCTTCCTATCCTAAACCAGACAATCAGAGTTGTGCTCATGCTCAAGCTCAGGATTATCTATCCTACTTCACTCTTGGTTTTTCTTTTAACCTCTCTTTTCTTTCTTTTTCTTACTTTGCTCTCTTTTCATTCTTTTTCTTACTTTGCTCTTTTCTTTTTTTACTTTTCTCTTTCTTACCATTATTTTGCTCAACTCTTTTTTTTCCTTTTTCTTGCTTCGCTCTTTTCTTTCTTTTTCAAAACCTACGCTCTTTTATTTCCACTCAATCCGTTTTGTGTCTTTTAGAGCGTTTGTGTCGGGTTTTGCGGGATTTAAATACCGGCCTTATGAGGTTACCCTCCTGTGGGTTTCTCCATACGTGAGTCATTGCACTTAAGGGGCATAGGGTGTCGATCCACCCAAACCAACCCATGACGGTAGGCCCGACAATAATTATTTAATGCATTAATTAAGAGCTTAAGCAATTGAACAACTACAACCGTCTAACTTAGGTAAGAATTCACAGTCAAAGCGTGTAAGAATTGAGGATTACGCTTTCCCATTCTATGTAAAGGTCTAATAGAGATAATTCATGGCAAAAATCCTTCCTAAGGCCCATCATTATTCATACCGGCCGCTTCCAACTGACTAAATCAGTCGATTAGACAACTATCTACACAACTGTGAACGGAAACATCCTCAAAAAGAAAAACAACTTTTGGGTTTTTCACAACATTTATCCCCTTTTAATTTTCTTTTCACACACAAAATTTTCAATTTTTAGACACAAACTATGAAAAAAAACAAAAACAAAGACTCAAAACTAGGTAATCTACCTATGAACAATAAAAGATATCACCCCCACTCCAACACAAGACATCACAATGTCCCCATTGTGAGAAAAAGGGTGTCTCAAGCAAGGTAGAAAACCAAGAAGAACATATATACAAAACACTTATCACATAAGAAGCGGTGGCGACCGAGCCCTACGGCTCCAACAACAATATAATCCCAACATTCACATTCAAGGGGTTCGCCACCCAAAAAGAAAACCAAGCATGCAACATGGATCATCGATATATTCACATAAAGAGAGTGGAAAGAGGTTACCTCGAGGTCTTCAATCAAGCACATTCAATCCACGATCCAAGGAACATCACACCAAAGGTTAGAAATAAACAAGAAAAACATACTATGTGTGATGGTTCACATGCAAGATAAAAAAGGAAAAACAAACTATACAAGACGCTAGGGACTAAGAACTAAGAAAACAAACTAAAATATTTACAAAACAATTCAAACTCTCTTTTTTTCTTTTCTTTGGACTCACAAACCGGAATGCATACTACCCTCCCACTCCCACACAAAGAGGTTGCCGTATCCTCAAATGGAAACAGAAGTAGGTAAGCAAGCACCCCAAAATAAAAGAAAAAGACACACACAAAAATAAAATAAAAGAAGAAAAGAAAACCGACTCACTAAATATACACAAAAAGGTGAGGAAGGATATTACCTCGAAGGCATCTTATCAATAAGCTTATTCCTTCTCACCTCACGATATCGGGCACCAAGTCAGAACCATTCAACGCCCGGAGTAACAAATCATGCATCCTCTCATGCATCTCAGAATGGTGGTGGTAAGAGCACACTCGCAATAGCACATAAACAAACATTAGTGCCCTTAACAATTTATCAAATGCCTTAGAAAAGTCATAGAACTGATGAAATTCATGAATATACAAGACTTTTCTAGGCACGGTGAAAGAAGACATGACAAATGGGTCCTCCCATTGACTCGTAAATGGAGATTGGGTATACAAATCAACGGAAGGAGGCAATACAACACATTTCTGAACATGCTCATGCGAAGACTTGGATGCAAACAACGACTCAAGAAGCATATCACCATCAAAAATATCATTGTCACAAACCAAGTCCAAACACTTAGGATCAATCCCCATAGACTCAAGTTCATCATCACAAGATTGCACATCAATGGATTTACAAGAAAGGGTAGCTAATGCCTCGCTAATGCAATGATCCTCAATGAAAGTGTACAAATCGGTGTCAAGCACACATTCAATCACCAAGGATTCAATTTCACTCTCAACAAGATCATGCTCAATTATATCACAAGCATCATAGCATTCAATAAACTCATTTTTTTCTTCACACAAAGGCATGGACAAGGGTGTGGACAATGGTTCATCATCAAGCATGTAATCATCAAGTTCTTTATCATCACACACAGAATCATCTTGTTCCTCATGCTCACTAGGTGGGGCTAGAGCTAAGGAATCACTAATCCTCCTTACAAAACTATGTCCATTACAGTAGTCATCATCATAATCATAATCATATACAGAAGAATCGTCATGCATTTCAGGACTCAAAGACGATGAATGACCTATTTCAACATTCGAATCAACCAATTGTGCAAGATAAGTTTCCACCCTAGGTTTAAGCACGTGTTTAAATTCTTCCATGCATTTATTCATCCTATCTTGTAAACCAACTATTTCAGCACCAATTTTATCTAGTCTACAAGATTCGGAAGCATGAGACGGAGATTCACAATGCACACACAAATGACGAGACTCAACATCATCACATGGAGAAAGATCATAACGTTTCTCATAGTGCAATTGAGCATGAAGAGCACACGGATTGCCAAAACAAAAACCCGATGAATAAAAAGTCTCCCAAAATTGGCGAGTATCCGTGTACAACCAATCAAATAATTCCCAAGCCCGATACTCATTTTCAACATTGAAATCAAAGTAATTCAGAAGAGAACGGGTCTCGAAATTCAATCCCTCATTAGTAACAACTAACACTTCCCAATTAGAATAAATATAACCATGAGGAGCCCAATAAACAAGATAATCATTTAATCTATCACGATAATCACAAAATAATTCTTGCTCATTTTGAGGGAAGCTAAAACATGCCATCTCTTTTTTTATATTTTTTTTTCGATATATTTTTTCTCTTTTTTTTTTTTTGTTTCGGATATTCAATTTTTTTGGCTACATTTTTCTAGCATAATCAAGGAAGCAATTAAACTATTTACATACAAAACCAATCACCTAATCTACCAAATAACGCCATCCCCGGCAACGGCGCTATTGTTCGGTTGTATATTTTTGTGGTTTTAAGTAAGGATTGTCGATCTCAGGGATGGGTGTGAGGCTTGATTAAGGGTAATCGGTTTGTGGAAAGGGGGTTTTCTCACAATGCGGAAAGCGATACATTATGTAAAGAAAGCATTTAAATCTAACCTAGACATGATAATAATAAAGAAAGCAATTAAAAGAAAGCAATAAAGAAAGCACTTAAAGATGAAAACAATTAAAAGGCATGAATGAAGACAATGAATGAACAATGAAATTGGGAATGAGAAATTATACCTTTGATGACTAATCTTCAATAAACCTTCAATCTACACTTGAATTTCCCCCGAACAAACAAGAAATTGTGGTTTGGATTACCAAGAATCCCCCCCAAATTCTCACTAGTAAGTAGAATTGGAGTTCCTTGACCCTCCTCCCCACTAAAAATGGAGTTGATTGTGGCTAACACTATATAGCTTGGAAAACAAGTCAACAATGGAGATTAGAGAGGAGAGAGAGAGAGAGAGAGAGAAAGCTTGTAAAACTTCAATGGAAACTTGCTTGAATTGAGAAAGCTTGAGAAAGTTGAATACAAATGCTAGAAATCAAAGAAAGCTTGAAGAACAATGAAGAACAATTGAAAACTTGAAGAACAATTAAGAGAGATTAAAGCAAATAAAGGAAAGCAATTAAATCTAATTCTACTCCTAAACTACCTAGGCTAATTGATAATTTAGATTAATACAAGTGGGTATTTATAGAAGAAGGAAAAATACAACCCCAAAACCCTAGAACAATCGCGACGCGTCTGTGAGCAGTGTGGCTCGTCGGCGAGAAATTTGGCTCGGGCGAGCGGCGTTGGCTGGTGTTTTGTTGCTCAGAACCCTTGCTCGGGCGGCGAAATTTGCTCGGGCGAGCAAGCGTTCTGGGCAGTTTTCCCTGCCGACTTCAAACACGCATAACTTCTTCATCCGAACTCCGTTTTAGGCCCGTAAGATATCGATGGAAAGCTCTCGGTGTGTACTTTAAGCTCCCAAAATTTCAGAGCCATCGGAGTTGTAACGAAGGAGTTATGACCCAAAGGGTGAAGGCACACGTATTTCAAACCTTTAAGTTTGTACCGTTCCCCTGTTTGCGCCAATCTTGATATGGAATTTCCGACTTCGGTTTCGCCTCGGCTCTCGGCTTGGGTTGACTTGGTTTGACTCGGGTCTCGGCTCGGGTTGACTTGGTTTGACTCGGGAAATAGCTCGGGATTCCCTAAAATCCTTCAATTAAGCCCAAACTTCTTCTAACTCCTTATTTTCCTACAAAACACCAAATCATTATATCTAATATATAAATAGGGGTTAAAACAAGCAAATATACCCTATAAAAGAGAAGAAATTCGGCTCGAAACGAGGCCGAACATTTAAGCAACGTCCTTGCCCTATATCCCCATCATCGATCCCAGCCATGATCTTTACCACAGAGCGGTTATTCTCTAAATCTTCAGTGGACCAAGCTTTGATACCAATTGAAAGAACCCTAGAGGGGGGTGAATAGGGTTACTGAATTTTTTCTGCACAAATCACAACTTAGCAAAGAAGTTAGGTTCTCAGTCTAAACAGACTGAGAATTTCCTTCACACAAAGCAGAAATAGAATGAATAAAGGACAGAATATATAAACTGAATAACCTCCTTTATTGCGAACAGAATGTGATAATCCTAGGATGAATGTCCTTAGGTTTTACAATGAACCAAGCGCCTTACAAGGACGCTTCTTATTTCTCGGAAACTAACACACACCAAATTCAAACTTTGGTGTTCAAACACAGTCGATCCTAATTCCGTCTAGGATACGACTACACAAGCAACAATCAATCCTAGATTCGTTAAGGATTGATTTCACTCAAGCTACTCGCAACACCAATTCTCTCAAGAACACCAAAACAGAAAACTCTATTTCTATTTTGAACACCCGATTTCTTCCGTGGAATCGTTAGTTTCTTCTATCGTTCTTCTCTTCTATTTATCTTCCCTTCGGTAGCATATAGCCGTTTGAGGCCAGCTACATTCGGATGCTTGCCTTTCCTTGTTGTGTGATAACTTCCTTAATTGGCTTGTTTCCTTTTCTGTGTTGATTCTGGAAATCTTCAATCATATCTTCTCTTCCAAGCTCTTCATTAAATAAAAGTTTATTCTAGCAAAGCAGTTCAGTTCCTTCGCTTCCATCCATCTTCTAGTCCTGTTTCACCTTCTCTTTGTCGCCAGTGGTCTCATGGTCAATCTCCATATCTTTAAACTCGTTTGGGTCCGTCTCTTTGTTTTTAGGCTTATAGGCTCGCTTATGTGATTTCCGCGTCTCCACCCTCGGACCGAGCCGGTCCTTTGCCGTCACCCTCGCACCGAGACGATCCTTTATCGTAAAGCGAGGACCTAGTCTATCCTTCATGGATGCACGACTTCTTAGCGCTTCTCCAGCGCGGCGAGACTCAATAGCCGCAATTAGCCATCCGTGATATTCAGCGTCAGCAATCTCTGATATATGTGCCGTTGATGGAGCCTTGAGGGTCGGCCTTCATGCCCAATACTTCAACCAAGACTCTATCACCGAGCCATGAAGCTTCAGTTGCAAAGGGGCTTAACATAGTCGCTCGGGGATGTTCTGTTTGCGGCCCATCTGTCACAATACCCGCTGCGGAAAATAGAAGGTCATGTGTGTCAGGCCGGCAATACACACATAAGCATTGTGATAGTCACTGGTCACATATATCGCGAACGTGTCACCACTCGATCCACCACGCAATGTCACGAGGTTCTTTCAGAAAGGCAATCCATTCAGTTATCGATCGGAGCTCGGTATATTTACGCCTCCTTTGACAATAATTTGCAAGCGCCGAAGGGTTACGAGGGTCTTCGATAAGGCCCAAATGCTCCATCAGCCAGATCTGCCCAAGACAGTTAGCACGGGTTACAATTGCATGCCAATTATTCCCAAACTAACGAAAAAAAAGAAAAAGAAACTAAAACCCGCCTAGGGTATACAGGTAGTAGGTGTTTTTTGATAAAAAATAAGGGAAGAAGTGTACCTGAAGAGTAGGGGGCTCCCACGAAGCTCGAATTCTGGATCCGGATTATCCAAGCCCATCATGGTTTCCGCTAGTATCAATGGCACCGGATTAAAGCCTCGAGCCATCTCTTCCACGATCTGAATTAGGCCCGCCGGCCCGGTTCTTCGCCCGCCATGATAGAAGCAAAATTCTCCAAGAAGACATAATACAAGTGCTCAAACCCGTATCACAGGACCATGTTCCAACGTGTCAGGCGATTGAAAGAATTCGACAATGGTTTGGAAATGTACCTTATCACCGAATAATGCGCTTCCTATGACCCGGTTCGGAAGGCATAGCAGTTCCTTATATTGTCTGGTGTTGTCGGCAACAGTTGGAGGTGATGTCGGCCGCGCATAATGATTCGTCCCGAGAATGGACGCCCACTCTTCGGGTAGTGGGCATAACTCTTTCAAGGAAAAGCGGAAAACATGCATCTTCGGATCCCAAAAGGCACTCGTCGCTCGAATAAAGTCATGGTTGACTCTTGCTTGTCGGAGACTTAGCAATCTTGTCAAGCTATATCTCCCGAGCTCTTTCTTCTCATCTTTGGATAACGTGCTCATCCAAGTAGCAAGCTTCTTCTCAAAGGCCATGGTAGAAGGGTTTTTTGTGATTTTAGGAGGCTATTTTAGATGGAAGATGCAATTGAAGATGATGAGTGATATCCATGGCAAAGGATGGGGTATTTATACACCTTCATCCATGATCAAAATGGAACAAATCGGCCAGTAAGCAATCACATAGCCGTTGTCATCATATCCCATGATTCAAGCCTTTCTTCAATGGCTAGCGCAAAAAAAAAGAGAAAAAAACAATAACCCGCCTAGGTTATAATTTGATGAAGCAAGACGCGCGCCCAAGCCGACCCTCAAAGACTTAAAACCCGCCTAGGGTTTAAGCAGTCCAGGCCCAATTTTCAGCTCCCGCGGCCCATCTACGTGCAAATCCCTCTTGGGCTTCTCAGTTTGGGATTAAATTGGCCCGTTCGTACATTTTTAATGTTCTGGTTTCTGTTATCGACCCAATGAAATCCGGTGCTAAAATTTTTGCTTGAGCTATTTCCGACACTTAAGTTTTTGTTCTTTTTTATTTTATTTTCTTTTTGGGTAAGCGGGATTAATTGGAATTAATCCCATCATGTAGAAAATAGTTTGAAATTGCATTAAGTAAAAGCGTCAAGTTGTGCATACACCAAGTTCGAGTCTTGCATAAAATAAAAATATATTACAAAGAGTCTTGCATATAAAATAAAAAAAAAGAGGGGGTCTCGCATTACATGAAGTGGTCACCACAGGGAGCCAGAATCGCCGCTGTCCTCCGCCAAGTTGCAACTCGAGATCGACGTCGCAGCAGGTCCAGTAGCAGAGGTCGCCGCCCCCAATTTCCATGACCCCCCCAGTTGGACCTCTCGCAAAGGCATTCTGATCGAGATCGACCTCGAGTGGAATATTCCCCAACTGAAGAGCGACGTGGGGGTTCTGTGCGAGAAGTGCCTGCAGTGGAGCGTCGAGGTGGTTCTCTAGGAATAGACTCTTCATCGGCCTCCATATCGGCCCTTCTGGCAGCACCACCTTGATATCTCCCCGAACCAGTGAAGCCCCGATCAATGAACTTCCTCATGGTGCTCCACTCCTTAGTCAGTTGTCGGAGAAAAGCCCACCTCGGCTGGAAAATAACAAGACCAAGGGTCATTCACAAGTGGTATACAGGATAAAAAGGAGGCAATAAAGCAAAGTCTTACAGGTTTCTGGTCGAATTCTTGAAGCACGGAGCACTCACTACTGTTCTCCACTTCGGCAGCTTTAGCGTAAGGTCCCAGCTGTAGACTTTCTAGTTACAAATTGCTAAAACATAACAAGGATGAAGAAGGAAGATACATACCACTCTAGGAGCCAAACGGCTAAGATAACGCTGGAACTCTTCATCGAATTGATCCTAGGGAACGTTGTGCACAAAATCGTCAAATGCTAGATCCCTCAAAATGGTCGGGTCAATCCGCCATGGCTCAAACCTCTGCACTGGAGGATCTAGGGGAATGAGGCCAGGGTAACCTCCCAAAATTTGCCTCGAGGCCCTCTCCCCTAAATACCACACATAGCCATAAGGCCCTTCAACTAAGAGGCGAAAACGGGTGTCATGCTCCACCCGATCCAGAGGTTGTGGTAACCCTCTGATGTCGAAATCGGCCCAAGGACGCCAATTTATTTGATCCTGCAAGAAGAAGAATACATTTAAGTATGGCATGCAAAGAAAAATAGAAAAGGTGTCATGAATAAGAAGATATCGGCCGCAAGTTATCCAAGATGCTGCGATTAAGGTCAAGACACCCTTACTTGTACTTCTTATCATGTATGCCCTCAATGGTCCATCGTTCAGCAGCTGCCACCGTCTTGTCCTTCTTTGAGCGAATTCCCAGGGCCAAGATATACTCATATGCCCACGACTGTAGGCACAACATGTCAAACCAAGAACGAAAGATGAATGAGTACATTAAAAGAGAAGAATCGAGCACATATCTCGAGCACCTTCCACAAAGAAGGACCGTACTGGTAGCGGGCCTGTGCTGCATGGACGTAAACTGGATTCGCATCCAATGAAAGACGGACGCCACGACGGAGCCAATGGATGAAGTTGGCATAGGCCGCCTGTTCGGTTGTAATTTTTCTGGTTTTATAAGTTAGGGATGTCGGTCTCAGGGATGGGTGTGAGGCTTGATTAAGGTAATCGGTTCGTGGAAAGAGGTTTTTCTAAAATGCGGAAAGCGATAAATTAAGTAAAGAAACCATTTAAATCTAACCTAGACATGATAATAATAAAGAAAGCAATTAAGAAAGCACTTAAAGATGAAAGCAATTAAAAGGCATGAATGAAGACAAAGAATGAACAATGAAATTGGGAACGAGAAATTATACCTTTGATGACCAAAATCTTCTAACCTTCAATCTACCTTTGCAATTTCCCCGAACAAACAAGAAATTATGGATTGGATTACCAAGAATCCCCCAAATTCTCACTAGTAAGTAGAATTGGAGTTCCTTGACCCTCCTCCCCACTAAAAATGGAGTTGATTGTGGCTAACACTATAAAGCTTGGAAAACAAGTCAACAATGGAGATTAGAGAGGAGAGAGAGAGAGAGAGAGAGAAAACTTGTAAAACACTTCAATGGAAACTTGCTTGAATTGAGAAAGCTTGAGAAAGTTTGAATACAAATGCTAGAAATCAATGAAAGCTTGAAGAACAATGAAGAACAATTGAAAACTTGAAGAACAATTAAAGAGAGATTAAAGCAAATTAAGGAAAGCAATTAAATCTAATTCTACTCCTAAACTACCTAGGCTAATTGATATTTTAGATTAATACAAGTGGGTATTTATAGAAGAAGGAAAAATACAACCCAAAACCCTAGATACAATCGCAGCACGCGCGTCTGCAGACAGAGTGGCTCGGGCGAGCTAGCATTCTGGCTGGTGTCTTTGTTGCCCCAGAAGCCTGGCTCGGGCGAGCCAGCAGATGGCTCGAGCGAGCCAACGCTGCGGCGCTTTTCCACGCCGACTTCAAACGCGCATAACTTCTTCATCCGAACTCCGTTTTAGGCCCGTAAGATATCAATGGAAAGCTCTCGGTGTGTACTTTAAGCTCCCAAAATTTCAGACCTATTGGAGTTGTAACGAAGGAGTTATGACCCAAAGGGTGAAGGCACACGTATTTCAAACCTTTGAGTTTGTACCGTTCCCCTGTTTTGCGCCAATCTTGATATGGAATTTCCAACTTCGGTTTCTCCTTGGCTCTCAGCTCGGGTTGACTTTGTTTGACTCGGATCTCGGCTCGGGTTGACTTGGTTTGACTCGGGAAATAGCTCGGGATTCCCTAAAAACCTTCAATTAAGCCCAAACTTCTTCTAACTCCTTATTTTCCTACAAAACACCAAATCATTATATCTAATATATAAATAGGGGTTAAAACAAGCAAATATACCCTATAAAAGAGAAGAATTTCGGCTCGAAACGAGGCCGAACACCGCCTTGCCCCAGTTCAGGTTTCGGATATTATCAAAGTTGAGGAGGTTCCGAAACCAGGTCAGGGAAATATTATCCCCATGGTTGGCAAAGAGGGTAGCAGAGATGATATACGCCATAAAAATGAAGCGGCGTTGCTCTAGATGTAGGTTTTGGAAATTTGCATCGCGAACGGTCATCTCGAAGTGCTTATAGGCAGGGTTAGGGAGACCTTGACGACGCCCCAAACGCGCAGACACGGGAGCCAGCAAATCCAGAACTATAGGAGGAACATCTGCGTCGAAGACCATGTCCTGCCCGCCCTAAGGAAGACCGGTGATCATGAGAAAATCTTTTAGGCGTGACTTTCATCTAACCCACAGGGAAGTGAAATGAGTTAGTGGGATCCCACAACCTCTCCGCCATTGCTCCACCAATATTCCAGAACGTCCTTTTCTTCCAAGCCTCCAAGCATTTCCAGAAAGGCATGAAGCCCGCCGCTGTTAAAGTCTCTTGGACGAAATTCCCCGGGATTGATTTCGCTGCCTTTAGTGGCTCTTTTAAGGCACCAGGAGTTTTCAGATTATCCTCCTAAGGGTAGAATTTCAAGGCGTCATTTTAAAATGGGGGCTCTAAGCGTAATTTCATGGACCCAAGCTAGACCCAGCACCAAACACTGGGCTCACAGCCACGACCCATGAAGCAAACGACCAAGTCCAAATGTCACAACCCGAACCGGATCAGCAGCAAAATTGGGAAAATTTGAAGTCCAAAACCCGCCTAGAGTTTGACTCAAACAGGTCCAAATTACGCGGCCCGAACCGGATCAGCAGCAAAATTGGGAAAATTTGAAGTCCAAAACCCCCCTAGGGTTTGACTCAAACAGGTCCAAATTACGCGGCCCACGAAGCGGCCCAGCAGAAAAACAAAAAAAAAGTAGGGGCGCGAGTCAAACCCCGCCTAGGCTTCGACTCCGCCAGGCCCAAGCGTTCGGCCCAGAACGCGCGACGACCCAGCAGGCCGGATAAAAAACCCGCCTAGGTTTTATTCCGCCTGGTGGACTGTTGCTCGGATATTTGGCCCAACATGCATACAAATTTTTTGTTTTGGTCCATTTTTGCAAAGCAAATTGCAGATTTTTCCGGTGAAAATACAAAAAATAAATGGGTCATTCCACATCCTAACATGCATACTTAAAATACCTTAAAATCGACAAAGTATGAAAATAAATTCATGCTTGCTCATTTTTTCGCTAAACTAAGTACAAGAAGAAGGTTTAAAGGATTACCTTGCCATGGGAACAGTAAAACCAAGCATGGTTCCATGATTCAACGACGAGATCAGAGGGAGCCACTTCCATGCCAGGAACAAAGTTGCGTCAAAAAGACCGCTCATGAGGCCAAGCTGCCGCATGTGGAAGAGGAGGATTTCGGTAACTTCGGGGTTGCATCTTTTCAAACCCGAAATTTGCTTCAAGATTTCTTTCTAGAGAGAGAGCTAGTAAGCTACAGAGATGAAGGAAATGAAGATGTGAAGAAAATGAAAGGAACCCTTTGAATTTATAGAAAGGGTGGGTGAATGTGAGCCACTCGTTTTAGTAACCGCCTCGAGATGCCAAACGCGTTTCATTGGTCAGAAATCCGAAAGGTTATCCCTTTGTCACCCAAAAGAAAGGCAGGGTGACGTGGCTTCTTCATAACCGCAAGTGGGACGTGCCCCACTTTGATTCCCTCACGAGGCAGAAAAAAAAGAAAAAAAAAAGAGAAAAAATGCACAAAACCTGCCTAGGCTTTGTGCAGCCCAGAAGAAGCGGCCCAGAGGACGTGGTCCAGGCGCGGACACGGCCCAGTGAAAGACGCCAAAACCCGCCTAGGTTTTGGAGCGCCTACAACCCAAAATTTTTGGCCCACAGTCGGAGCCCACACTCAGGCTTTGCGGCCCGCAGGTGAAAATCAAATCTCCTTCATTTTATCTCAATAAAGCTGATGTTTGATTTTTTTCTCATGATTTTCAGGTCGCTGACAAGGGACCACCATCACTCAGCTACCGAACAAGAGGTTGCTGCCATCATCATTTCGGACCATCGGTAGAGATTCGACGCAGTCCCGAGCCACCGGCATCGCGTCCGGTGAAGTCTCAATCTCCGAGCCATCGGCATCGTGCCCGATGAAGTCTCGACCCCCAAGGCCATCAGCAACGCGCCTGATGAAGTCCTTTGGCATCAAAAATGCCCACCATCATCAAACATCGACACCGTGAAAGACTGAAATCGACACCGGGAAAGACTGAAACCGACACCGGGAAAAACTGGAACCGACACCGGGAAAGACTAGAATCGACACCGGGAAAGACTGGAACCGACACCGGGAAAGACTGGAACCAATATGAATCGACACCGGGAAAGACTGGAACCGACACCGAGAAAGGCTAGAACCAACACCGGGAAAGACTGGAATCGACACTGGGAAAGACTAGAAAAATTCCTTCAACCATCGGCATCGTGTCCGATAACAAGTAAGGCGTCATTCTCGCCCGAGATCAACATCGACCCATCAACAGTCACGACTCAGCTTCCAAGCATCAGGCTTTGCAAACCAAAGTCATATCCTCAGACTACTTTGACCTTCGTCCTATTCAGACTCGATCAAAGTGCGGGCTCTCTATATACACCAGAATTTGTACCGGTACAAACTTGACTCATCAAAAAATATATACAAGACGGATGGGCCAAGTGAAACGGGTCAACGGGCCCAAAAGATCAACAAACCGAGCCCAACGAGAATAAAATAGGCCGTGAATAATTAATAAAACGCACAGGGGTCTTAATTTTATTCATCAGCCCACACAAAAAGCGGGCCAGTCGCGCGCCCCGGCCCAGAGCAAATAAAACCCGCTTAGGGTTTGATCCGGCCCAGAAAACATCAAACCCCGCCTAGGGTTTGAAGCGAGGTAGCATGCGACCTCGTTTGGTGCCATGTCAACGATCCGTGTGGTAATATTACCAAAGCCCGCCTAGGCTTTGATGCTCTGGCGCCAAAAATTTCTGCATGCATGCAATCCCCTGATTTTTTCCCACGTGATTTGACTTCCCTTGACCACCCCAAAACCCGCCTAGGCTTTGGCCTCTGATGGCATGATTTTTGGGGTATGTCCCCCACCTTTTCCCTCCAAAATTCATACTCCCTCACCTATAAATACCCCCTCCATTCCACCCTCATTTCAAAAACCAACAATCATCATCTACTATCACTCTACTTCCACTCTCTCAAATTCTCTTTATAATTCTATTACCACCATAATCACATTCTTCACTACCATATAACCCTCCACACTATACTTTATCTAAACCATCCACATTTCTCATCCGAGTTTCAAATCAATGGGGCAACTCAAGGGATAAAGTTCGCCGTCGCTACACCTTAAGCAAGGTTCGGATCTTTGATTTAATTTATTGTATTTAAATCATGTAATCCTTTGTTTAATTTCGTGCTTGTACATATTTTATAAAATAAAAACCGCATTGTTTTTATTGCATGATTTGAATAATAATTCCGCGAAATTAATCAAACTTCTCCCCGCTCTCTTTCTTTTCAATGTTGATTTTAGTAGAGTCTGCTTTATAACAGGCGGATTCGAGAGTTCTTATAATTCTCGAATTCGTAACCTTACCCCCGAACTTAGAAATCGGGTTTTGTAGACCGGAGTCTTTCTTTTTTCATTTTATGGTTTGTCGGTTTCCTTAAATCGGCTGGCGACTCTTTAAAATGATTTATAAATTCGTTTAATTATTTAAAATATTCGTTTTACATAAAATAATTTTAACGAATAATTTAATTCATCCAATTTGTTAATTCAAGGTTGGGACCGAGGGAAATGGGCTAGAAATTAATAAAACCTAGGCGGGTTTTATTAATTTCAACCCATCTCCTTTTGGCCCGCAGATGCAAATGGCCCAGCCCAGGGTCTGCCAAAGCCTAGGCGGGTTTTGGCAGCCTCTGTTGGCCCATTTGCTCCTTTTTGGGCCTGGATTTACTAAGTGGGTCAGGATTAAATTATTGTTAAATTAATTTGTGTAATTACGGATAATTTAAATAATAAAAAACAGATTTTTAAATAAATAAAGTTTCATCACCTCGAAAACAAATTTCGAAAATTAAAATTATCCTTATTTAAGGATTAAGAAACCTTAGTCGGCTCCCGATCACAAATGTAGCACATCCGAGAAAGCATTTCCTCGAACGGGAACTTTTCCGGGTCCTACAATTTTATTTTTCTTGGGCTCGGTTTATTGATCCTTAGGGCCCAATGACCCGTTTATTACTTGGCCCATATGACTTGCATATTTTCAATGAATCGGGATTATACCGATACGAATTCCGGTGCCTACACCTAGCGTTGATAGCAATAGACAGACATACAATTACCCAAAACTTAGATACGGAGAATCACTTTTATTCTGAAGCAATTCATCAAATAATTGATTGATGAACAAGTTTTTCTTCATATGGTGTTTGTTGCTCTGACTCCTGATCATTGATGGTGTCAACATATAACACATGTTGCTAAACCTTGTAAATAACGATATTAAGAGGGTATTGATGATCATTATGAAGAGGCTCGGGTGCCTTACTCTTCACTCATCACCTTTGCCAAGAGGGCCGCATCCATCTCACAAAGTCTCGAGGTCAAATTCCAGGTGGAATCCGGAAACCCAAAGATCGTCTCGGCCATCCTTTGGATGGGTTCCGAGACCCTCTAGGAGGCTCGGGCGCGTCACCAACCCTGGAGGCCTTGGGACCGAGCATCATACCGGGTCATCCCAAGAAAACGAATATTTAGCATTGGGGTTCGGGATTTTGGACCCGGTTGAAAGAGTTGGTTGAAGAAGGAGAAACGAATAGGAAGAAGGGTCAAACTGGTTAGTTGAAATTGATATATCGTAACTCTTTTAACCATAACTTCTTCAATACAACTCCGATGGAGTTCAAATTTTGGAGCTTAAAGTGGACACTGAGAGCTTTCCAACGATGTAGTATGAACTTAAAACAGAGTTCGGATGAAGAAGCTATGCGAGTTAGAAGTCAGTAGAAAAAAAACTGCCAACAACAAGATCGTGCCATCAGGCCGCACGATCGTGCCATTCTTCCAGCAAGCACTGCACGGTCGTTCCCTTCTCGAACATGCCATTTTTGGGCTGTTTTGAATAGCACGATCGTGCATCCCATATGGCACGATCATGCCGTTAACGACTTCGGCAATCTTCTCCTTTTCGTCCCTTTTATTTTGTTTTCCCCTTTAATTTAATGAGCTGTAATGGCAATATTGTAATATTTGGTACCTTCTTTTCCATCATCCCCTTCAAATACTAAACCATTTGCAAGAGGACAACTTTGAATGCCATTGAATGAAATTAGGGTTTTCTCCCAAGGTCTCTCTCAAAATCCTGTTTTTACTTTATTCATTGTTAATGGTGGTGTTAATAAGTCATTTCTATATTAGATTAGTGGTGGTTTCCTTTATCTAATCTTAATTGGTGGATTTGCAAGCTCTCAACAATCCATTGATGAGTTCATATCAAAGTTCCAAGTTTCCAGGTTTGTGTTCAACATCTTCTTCAACTCAAGCAAATCATTCCCACCATGCTCATGCTCCATTTGGTATCAGAGCAAAGGTTAAGGTTTTAGCTTGAGTTTTGATTTTTCAAATTGCAAGTTATGGTTTCCACCATTGTTTCTCTTGGTTGCAATATTGGATATCCCCATCCCATGTGCCCTCCAAGTGTATTGGAGAAGATTTTATTGTTATTGTGTTTGTTGTTCTTATTGTCTATTGGAGTTTTGTTGTGGAATTTGGAGATATTGATATGGAGGATGTGTTGTTGTGTGTGATTGGTGTGTTGGATATTAGCTACAAAGAACCCAAACCTTCAAGCACTAGCTAGCTACAAAAAAAAAAAAAAAAAAAAAAAAAAAAAAAAAAAACATACTCCACAAAATTCCCCAAACACAATCCTTCCTAGGGATGGCAATTCGATCATCTCCACCTACCCTATTATATCCCATAACTCTACAAATGGCCTCGTAGACTAGTCAAATCAATGAACGAGAAATCCCTCCTCCTGACCCTACGTCCCAATCCCAAACAAACCTCGAAAAAAATTTAATTATGAGTTCTGGAAGGACAAGATCAACTCACGGTGGGACAAGATGCGGTCTGACGTCAAATGGGGGATCTGCTTGGAATTATGAATGTCATTCGTATCCAACTCCCGAGGAGAATTGAAGAAGTGACTCAACCTCCCTCCATTATAGAAATCGACCCTCGACCTCATTTTGATGGTGTGCCTCACCAAGTTTTCCTCTACTTCAGCAAGTTCTCGTCATGGACACTAGCTGGTAAGGATTTGGATGATGTCTCCTCCATGGGAGCTTCTCGTATTAGTAGGCCTCGAGATGACCTAGGCGACCTCCGAATTGAGCCTTCTACTTTTGATGGTAGTCCCAACCCCGATGACTACTTTGAGTGGGTTCGAGCGATGGAAAGGATCCTCGAAATCAAGGAGTATGACGAGTCCAAGAAATTTAAGGTTGCTACTTTGTATTTGTCCAAGTACGCCTCTCTTTGGTAGGACAACTTGAAGAAGCAATGAGCAAGAGATGGTAATGGGAGGGTGAGAACTTGAGATAAGTTGATCATGGAGAGATGATTTGTACCATCATTCTACAAGCAAGAATTATACAACATGATTTTCTCTCTCAAGCAAGGGTCCATGAGTGTTGTTGAGTACATCAAGGAATTTGAGCAACTAATGATGAGATGTGACCCTCGAGAACCTCTAGAACAACTCATGGCACGGTTCCTTGACGGCCTTGACTACAAGATAGCCTCTAAGGTTAAGCTTCAAAGTTTCTATTGCTTTGATGATCTTTATAAATTGGAAACTCTTGTTGAGAAACAAAGAAGGAAGAAGAAGGGTATTTCTAAACCCTTTGTGAGGAGTGAAGAAATATCTAGGGATCTGTTACTTCTACTTTGGATTTCCAACCTTCTAGAAGACCCAGGCCTGTTATCGAGAGTCACTCGGCTCTTAAGGATTCCTTTAAGAGGTTTGAAGGAAAGAAATGTTTCAAGTGTCACAGTTATGGTCACTATCAAGCCAATTGTTCCATCAAGAGGTGAAGTGCATCGTCCTAAGGCCTTTGGAGTAGGAGAAAAGAATAGAGGTGCGTTTGTAGACCTTGAAAAAATTCTCGTTTAGGAAATTTAATTCAAAGTGCTACTTAAATAGGAAATCGAATGAGATTCCTTAATCCTTAAATAAGGATATTGATTAAAACTGCCAACAATTCTTATTAAACTTGAAGTTGTAAATTTAATTGAAGAATTTCAATAATTCAAGCAAGTAATTACAATCAAAATTAGAACAATAATTCAAAGAAAAACTAACCTGTCAAGGTAAATAGTCCACCGGACTGATTATCCAAGGCCAAGCGGCCTTCAAAATATCAGGAATTGGCTCAGTATACTCAGAAGACTGGAAAATCGGCAATTCAACAAGAAAAACCATGAGGCTTTTCTACTAGTTGTGTTGACATTTTTTCTAGTTTTTCCACATATTATCATTTAATTTAAATCATGATTACAAGCACGAATTATCAAGACTCTATCAAATTAAATTATGCAAACCAAGTTTTAGAGACTCGCATGTTGCATTTTAAAAGAAATAACAAACTTTAAGGAAAAAAATTAACTCCGACTTACAAATCCAGAAATTGGATTTCGAGGTAAGGTTATGAGTCTGATAATTAGGAAATTATGTGAGTCGCCTGTTTTTGAAAACAGACTCTATTAAAATTGAATTTAAGTGAATAAATAAAGAGGAATTTGTAAGAATTTCACAAAGTTACTATTGATGTCATGCGAATACAAATAAAATTACAAATTATACATCAAATTTATTACATTAGGTTCACATGATAATACAAAAGTAGAAGGTGATGACAAAAATAAAAATAAAAAAAAGAGTAAAAGCTGACCTTTTGGTTAAACACTTAGCATGCAAAAGAAAGTGATTAGGAGAGAGAGAGAGAGAGAGAATATTGTTAATGTTAGTACGCCAGGAGAATTCAGGGGTGAAGAAAATAAAAGGGGTAGGTTTGTATATATAGGTGGAGAGTTGCGGATTAAATGAAGAGGGCGAGAATAACTGTAACATTCTGTAGAAGAAAATAATTGATAGTATGGTATGATTTTCCACAATTATATAGGGGAAAATATTATTTTCCTAAAGTGAAAAGCCTCTAGGCTTTCAAGAGGAACCAGAGAATATTTCCACAATTAAATGGAGGAGGATATTATTTTCCTAATAGAAAAGTCTCCTGACTTTCGTCTGGAAATGAGAAATACTTCGGTTATTTTGTGGGAAATGAGGATGACATATGTCAACCGATAGTTAAATTTTCAGCAATAAAGCAGAAAAGTCTGGAGGCTTTTTTAATTTAACCATACTTTTCACATCTTGGGTTATTCGAAATGGGCCAAAGCAAACCAGAAAAGCCTGGAGGCTTTTCTTATTTATCCGCATTTCTTAGATGTTGGGTTTTAAGAAATGGGTCAGCACCAACTAGAAAAGCCTGAAGGTTTTTCTAATTTTAGCCACATTTTTCGAAAGCTGCGTTCGAAGAAATGGGTTGAAACCAACTAGGAAAAGCCTGGAGGTTGTTCTAATTTAGTCGTATTTTTCAAAAGCTAAGTTCAAAGAAATGGGGCAACACCATTTGGAAAAGCCTAGAGACTTTTCTAATATTCCTCGGTTTGGCATATGGTTTGAAAGAAATGGGTTGACATATTTAGGCTTTGGGTTATCTCTTTTGGGTTTTTTCTTTGCATGCTAATTATTTTAGGGCCAGAAATCATACTAGAATACATGTATAAAATCTGGTGTCTTTTCACGTGGGCCAGGATGGGGCATAAGGATCCTTGAGGAAGATGAGGGAGACCAGAATCAGAAGAGAGAGCCAACAAGAGGTCACGATTGTGACCCACATGGTCATGTTCGTGACTGTTTGGTTGCGTATTTTTGGGGTTTTTCAAGTAAGGGTTGTCGATCCTCAGGGATGGGATGTTAGGTTTTTAGGGGATTGGTTTGGTAAGGTTTTAAAATACGGAAAGCAGTAAATAATGAAAATCAACTAAACTAAGCTAAACATAGATTTAGAATAACAATAACCAAGAAAGCATGAAAAAGATGAACTAACGCTAAATCAACAAGGAAGAAAACTACTACTAAGAGTGCAATTAAGAGCAATAAATTAGAAACTACTACTAAATCGAATGATGAAATTGAGAACAAGAAATTATACCTGGCATGCCCAAATCTACACTCTAATCCCGAATCTGTATCCTTCATCTCGAGTCTTCTCTTGAATCTTCTCTTGAACCTTCTCCCGAACAAACAAGAAGGTTGTGATTTGGATTACTAAGAATCCCCAAATCCTCACTTTGAAGGAGAATTTGTGAACCCTTAATCCTCGTCTTCACTAAATTGGTTGGAAGTTTTGTGACTAAAACTATTGAAGTTTGAATGACAAAACAACAATGAAAGCTAGAGAAAACAAAGAACTTGGGAATAACTTCTTGAAATTGATTGAAAGAGAGTTGACTACAATGAAAGAAATCTTGAGAAAACTTAGAAAAAGCTTCATGATAAATCTAATTCAATCTAATTCTAAAGGAAAGATAAAAAAGATGCATAAAAACTAAATCTAAACCTTATTCTACCCCTAATCCTACTTGATTGTACTTGATAATAATGCTAAAAATTTGGGTTTATTTATAGAAGGAATAAAACAACCCCCCAAACCCCCCAAACCCTGCACATAAGTAGCCATCGCGCATTTGTTTTCCGCAGTCCTGCCAACCGTCACGGGCGCGACTTTGCTCTGGTCCGTTTCAACCGTCATTCGCTCAACAGCCGTCGCGGGTGTCACCACATTGGTCGCAGGCACGAAGAGTGACTATGATCCGTGGCGAATGCTACGGTCTGCCCTTGGTAGGCACTGTTTCTCTTGGCTATCCTGCGTTTCCGGCATTTGGACTTCGTAGGCGCGAAACCATGGTCGCGGGCGCGACGCTTGTTCTGTGTTGCTCGTTGGAGCTTCCTTGGCTGCTGTAGCGGGCTGCACGAGTAGCACCTGCAACGCCTTCCTGCCCACTTCCCTTCTGTTTCCTTCCTTGGGTTGTAGCGCTCGCTACAAGGTATGTAGCGGGTGTTACGCCCCTGTTTTGCACCAAAAATAGGGAAAGGGTTCCCGGGTTGGTTGCGCTTCGCTTCTCGGCTCTGCTTGGCTCGGGAAATCGCTCAGGATTCCCTAAAAATCCTCAATTTAGCTCATTTTCCTTCTAACTCTTTATTATCGTACAAAAAACACAAAATTATCATAACTAATATATACTCAAGGGACTAAGACAAGGAAAACACCATATAAATGATATTGATTTAGCTCGAAACGAGACCGAACAGTGACCGCATTCAGCCTTCGCTATTTGATATTCAGAGTCGCTCTCGTGACCCTCTAAGTCACGACCATGACATTTGATAGTCACGCCCATGACTAGACAGGTCATGACCGTGACTAGTCTCGGTCTCAGTAGCCCCTTTCCCAAGTAACAGAAGTCAAGACCATGATCATCAGTGGTCACGCCCGTGATACCATATTGAAGGCAGCCCCTTACACAAGAAACATATGTCACGATCGTGACATATGTAAGCCATTCCCGTGACTAAGCATAACTCAAGGGTTTAAACGTGCTTTTCCCCTCCCCTATATACAATTAGCTTCTCTTATTTTGTAAGGAAGCTTATGTTTAATGATTTTGATGATGATTAATGAAATCATTGGGAATTTGAAAATCGTTCTTCAAATCCTTAATTTTGTTTTATCAATGTTGAACGGAGGTACTAGTGGAGTGACTTCCCTATATATTGAAAGGTGATTTCTTTATTTCGATCTATATGGAGTTTTTTCGCTATTGAAGGGTGATTATTGATGGTTCTCCTTTAAGCAATCTCTATTTGAATGCCTTGGTCAATCTTAGTGGGGTTCTCTTTAGAGTTTGATCATATCATTTACATTTTTTTATTGTTGTGTTGATTTTTGCCTTAAACCCCTAAAACCCATAAATATTGAGTTGTTTCTATGGATTCTAAATAGGATATTTCAAAACCCTAGGTTGTTTGATGAACCTTGGTTATTATTTTCCTATCGTCCCGCTCTAAGAGGGCGATGGCTCTTTAAGAGATCGAGGAGATAGAAGAATAGGCCCAAGAGGAGAACAAAGAACCCAAAGAGGAGTTGGCTAGTCCAGAGAGGTGTGTAGAACCTATTGATCATCGCGCTGGCAATGAGAATTGCTTATCTTGATGAGAAAGTTACTACACTCCGAGGAAGCTCTACATGACCATTATCAAAGGGAGTTGTTTTTCTATTCTCGGTGTACTGTGGGAAGAAAAATTGATGAACTAATTATTGACGATGGAAGTTCCACCAGCGTCGCCTCATCCTATATATATATATTGTGCAAGAGCTCATTCTTCCAACCACTCCATACCCTCGGTTGTATGTTCTCAAGTGGTTAGGTGATGGTGATTACATGAAGGTAAACAAATAAACCTTCATCAATTTCTCAATTACCTCTGTATACCATGACTTGATATTATGTGATGTTGTGCCTATGAGTGCTTGTCATGTTCTTTTAGGGAGGCCTTGGCAATTTGATAGGTGTATTCCATGGCCAAAAGAAAATTACATTGAATCCCTTAACTCCACAGCAATAAAAACCTGAGTGGGTGGTGAGGTGAGAAACCTTCTGGTGAGAGAAACACGGGAAGAGAATGGCCATGGTGGGGAGCAACCCATGACTTTGTCCTTACCGTGCAACGAGCCTATGGTGAGTGAGTGTACGCTAAGACCTCAAGATTTCCCTATTCCCTCTCTATATCCTTTTCCCCTATACCACAAGCCTCATACCGACTTATACACCAATGATGATAGATATGTATTGGGATTCGGTGCTTGTTGGACGCCTTACTAGAATTCCTTCGATACTGAAGTGGGTAGGAAATCTATGGAACAAGACTTTTGTGATGAACCATCTTTTGATGATTTCATGGTAGAGCTTATCAAGATCATGAATGATGAAGCTATCTAGAAGAGCCATTTTGGTAACCTTCATCCATCGTCAAAACTTGTTATACTTTCAAGAAGGGTGGGATGGTGAGCATATAGTTGAAATGGCTCTTTGTGAAGATTTGCTATGGAGGATCGGTTCTCTTCATGGGGGGTTCAAACCCCCAGGATTTGAGGGAAAATGCTCTCCAACCCTGGGTGAATGAATCATCTTGATCCGAATACTCTTGAGCCCGAGCTCGATATGGACCAACCCCAGCCAATCCAAGGGCCTTGAGGTTTCATTAGCACCAGCTTGAAGAATAATTGAGGAAGATCTGAGGCCAATTTCTTCTAGCCAAGCTCAGAATCGACCTGTGGAGGTTAAGGAAGAAGGAAAAGAATGAAGGCACAACTGATACGGGTCATGGCACTTTGGTGCGGATCGTGTCAAGACCTCGACACAACCCTGACTAGGAGCGGCACGACCGTCTCCAAACGTTGCATCGATGACCCCTTTCGCAAGAAATGAGCGGTAAGACCCATGTCGCTGTGGACACGGTCTGTGTCAACCTCCTAAAAGCACGACACGGAACCGTGACCTAAAGCTGACATGGTTGTGACCTATTCTATTTTGAGCATGGTTTTCGGGCTCCACTTCCCCTTTCTTTGTAAATGTAAACCTTATGTTTTGAACTCGAGACTTAAAAACTTGATTGTTGTTCATAGTTGAATGAAAAGCTTATAGGTATTTTGAAACCCTTCCTTAAATCTCAATTTTTGCTTTATCCATGAAGATGGTAGTACTAATGTAATGTTTCCTATAAAGCTTTGTTGGTGCCCTCCTTAGATCAATTTCGATGGGTTCCTTTGGGGTCTATTCAAGTGATTGTTGGTGGTTCATCCTTTATGCATTCCCTTAAGCCCTTAGATAATCTTTGGTGGTATTCTATTTTCTGAGGTGATCACACTTTTAAGTTGCTTTTGTCTTTTTCATTTTACAATTGCACATATCCATGGTGATAACATGATCCTAGAACATAATCATTCATTGATATTGCTTTGCCAAGCCCCCACACCTATATCTGCCCATGAAATTATACCATGGTTAACTTAAAACCAATTCCCAAAAAGCAATTAACCGAACTGAGAATGCGACTAACAGGTCGTTTCTATTTAGTTATAATTTCCAGTTTCAACTTTTAGTCAACCACAAACTAGCTAGTCGTATAATGCGGTTCAGGTTTCGGTTTATACAATTCGTAAACCACAATTTCAGTTAGCAGTAGTTCGATTAACCGATTTTGTACATTCCACGGTGTATTTATATAATCCACCTCAAAAGTTCAAATAACAAAGGTCTAAATATTGAATGATAAACTAAGGTAAATTCATAACGCATGGTCTCAATATTAAATAGTAAATCTTACATGACTATGATCATATTCTTATATGTGGCAAAGTTAAGTTTATTTGCACTATCTATACTTTACCATACCACTTATTCTCACCTTATCGACCTTACATATAATATATATGAGTCAATTATATTTACCCTACCTGAGATTTGCTGTAATAATTTTTACACAAACGACATTTGTGAAATAATTTTCACCTTACCTCACATAAGCTCTTGAGTGTTTTTTATCCTACCCGGGGTTTGTCATAATAATTATTATACAAACTACCTTTGTGAAATAAATTTTACCCTACCTTACAATAGTTGTAAGTGATTTTTGCTTAACTTGTTATGGCAGTAAGTGTTACTGAAAATCTAGATCTTCGATATCCACCTTTACTACTGGGATCTAGAATCCAAAACAATTTTTGAATGTGATGAAATGCCATCTTGGGAACCAAACAGGAAGTAATCTACAATGAAATCTCAATCTCCATCATCTGTGCTCCATTAAACTTTCCCTAACCTCTCATTCCTCCCTTACTGTGCTCTGCACTGCCGATCATGTAGATCAATCCTAAACCCTTTCGCAGTTGTCGATTTCCACGAAAATGTGAATCTACCTATACATAGCTAGTTATTGATTCATACATCATTATTTAAGTTATTCACAGTAAAAATAAAATAAAAAGTGACAAATAAAGAATATCCCTACTCCTAGTTAAACGCTTCAATTCATTATATAAGTTATCGGTCGCGCAAAAATTTTTTGTGTCCAATACGATATAGATCACTATATTAAGTCGTGACATCCTTGTTATGTTGTAATTTTGTAATAACACTTACAACAAACCTCAAGTAGGGTAAAAATCACTTACAATTTATGTGAGGTAAGGTAAAAAATATTTAACAAAAGTGAGGTGTGTAATAATTATTACGTCAAACTTCAGGTAGGATATAAAACACTTAGAGCTATTGTGAGGTAAGGTAAAATTATTTCACAAATGTGGGGTGTGTAAAAATTATTATCACAAATCTCAGGTAGGGTAAATGTAATTTACTCTAATATATATTTAAAAATTTATATATATAATAAGTGATGTGAGTAATGTGACTTAACTTACTGTAATGCCCCAAGTCAGGTAATCCCAGGATCACTCGCTGAACAACCAGTTATCCTGAAATTAGCGCAGCGGATGTCTGACTCAGGGTGTTACCGCCGTCCACCTTTGCGGACAAGGCAACCCAAACAAAATCAATAAGTAATTAAAGTCCACATGACCTAAGTTCATACCAAACCAACAAACTTAAATAATTACTAACCATCATGAATCTCCAAAAAAACACAATCATAAACATAAACTCCATTAATCCCGCACTTTCTCACTTCTCATCATCAAGCATCTTCATTCACAAACCTCCATGAGTGCTTAGATATCCAAGAACCTAACTTCTCAGGAACCCTGTCTTTAGTCCTCTTTGGTGTCGAGCTTCCTAAAACAAAACACAAAAACTTTTGCAAATGAGATAAGACTCAATACGCATACCTCTATGCAGTCAAACAATTAGCAATTCACTTTATTTCGCGCATTCCAATTAATTTTGCAAACAACTAAACAATAAAATAACAATCAACAAAAACTTGCTTGTCGTATTCTTACTATCTTGATGGTCCTCAACTTGCAATCATCGAGCTAAGCCTCCATATGCGCATACCCAGACCGATCGGGAGCTCCAGATGGATTGACACTGGCCAGGTACTGACTTAGGTTGTGCACTATGGCACAAGTAACTTGGGTCGGGGCCATATTTACGTGAGAAAAACATGTAAGCATTTCTTATTCATATTACAATTATTAAACTTGCTTACTTGAACGCAAATAAAAGAGTTTTGGTAGAGTACATGCAATATGTGTACCTTATAACTGAACCGCTAGATATACAACTTAAACTTGATCGGACTTGAACAGATAGTAGCACCGACCTCTTGAACAATACTTGAGATAAAAATAATAAAAGGAATTAAGTGTGGTTCTTGGTAAGGAAGAAATTTCCTAAATAAATCAAGAAAGGAAAAATTCTAATAAATTGGAAGACTTCGGAGATTTTAATGGCAACATGGGAAGGCATAACTATTTCTATATGTTTAGAAAAAGTTTGGAAGAAGACTTTTTGGAAAGCTAAATTTAAGTTCTACAACTTCCTGGTAAAGAGTCAAAGCTAAAACAATTGAAAAGGGATGAAACTTTACGATATAGCAATGTTGTCCTGCAAAATAAAAATAGTCGGGAATGATACTTCGGAAAACTTAACTCAAGCTCTCAGTATCGGCTGGGTATTCATGAATAGTCTACGGAAAGCTTGAATCGCATGCTACAACTCTTTATGTTGACCATAATTTCATATAAGCCCTAGAAAAGCTTCAAAAAGTGTCTTGAATATGCTATGACCACCAAAATTTTCTGGGTAAAAACATGTTTACTACCTTAATAAAATTGTTTATAACTTTCTCTCCCGATATCCAATGAACGCATAAGAACCCATTTCGGAAAGCTTGCGGAACATACTACAACTTTCATTTTGAACTCTTAAGCTAATAAAGTCTATTTATCCCTTTAAATTACTCACGAACTTACTGCCCAACAAAAACGTATATAATAGAACCTCCATGCGAATTTCGCCATAACTTGAGATATACACATCGGAATCCCGAAATTCCAAAGTCGGGTGCAAGCTAGCGCTTAAGGCTATTAACCTACACAATAGTTTTGTTTACGGGATGACCGTGTTGTTCCAGAAAATCCAAAATACAAAAATTCACCCATATTGACCAACTTGAGCCTTTCCTTGACATTTCAATTAATTCTACACCTTAAACCATCTCTCAAGTGTGTTCTCCATTGTTAATCAACTCTAATACAACAGCCCATATGATCATTTTCCCCTCTTTTTCTCAAAGCTCATGCAAGGCTTAGTTCCAATAGTATCATTAACATCTAGTAAAATCCCTTTAAAATACCATACTAGAAATTGAAAAAAAAAATCACACTCAACAATCCTAATATCTCAATTTATCAATATATAAACATGAATAAACAAGAAAGACTTCACTTATGAATCAATCACACCAAAATATCACATGTATGTATCATCCCTTAATATCCACTAACACTACTCTCTTCTTCCTTCACATACTCCTCAAAATTTATTATTACAACAACCAAATTGCTAATCTGGGTAATGTTTCACTTAGAGATTAACATGCATAACCTTTCCACAGTCATCAAACACAATTTCACCATTTCCTATTTGATTCCCACAATTATAAACATACTTGATTCTTCAACTATTAGAAAAACCCCAAATTAAACTTCTACTCTTATTTACTGCCAAAAAGAAGTACTTACACCAAGAAAATACAATTTCTATCATCAAATTTGAGATTAATTGAATTTGGGGATTAGGGTTTAGAACATACCTTGAAAAGGAGAGAAGAACCAAAGGAATGAGTATGGTGGTGGTTGGGATAATGTCTAACGACGACAACAACTTCGCCAGTGTAACGCCCCAGCCCTCCCAGGTCGCGGACATTACCAATAATCGTTTCAAGGATCGCTGACTAACCCCACAAATTACTACGAGTCTTTCCAGCGTGTTTCATCCTCGCTCACACGCTTCCTGGAAAAACTTCCAGGAGATCACCCATGCTGAGACTACTCCCAGCCAAGCACGCTTGAGAGGAGTTCCCAACGGATAAGCTACCATAAAAGAAGGTGCACCTTGGTGATATAAGTAATCATTTCAATCCCTTTAAGCCACACTTTAACCACATAATCGGGGTATTATAACTGGATTCCGGAGCCGACGGTCTGTGGTGGCGAGCAGTGGGGCATGCAGCAGTGGCCATGAGAAGGAGCAAAAGGGGTGAGGGTAAGAGAAAGAGGGAGTAGTACGTTCTGATTTTGAGTGTGAAAGAAAAAGAGAAATCATTATTATTATTGAAATTGGGCTGCCTTAAAAAGAAATTAAGGCTCAATTAAATTATCAACCCCTTAATTGTCTCTTTTTCCTTATAATTGTTTCTCTCTTGACCCAATATTATTAATTTGAGATCCTGGATAAAAAATTTTCCTGGCTAAACTATGAGAAGCTCCAATAATAAAATTTCATGAGTACTCATGTTTCTAATAATAAATCGGAATAAGAAATTAGGATGACGAACAATTGTTAGACAAGTAACCCAGATATCCTGGTTTACTAAGAAAGATCGGAAATACTACTAGAGGAGTAGCAACCGAAACTACTACACTGGAGAGTTGATGGTCGTTGCACTGTTTAAGTCTTACAAAACACAGTAGTTAGATGAATTGAAATGCGCGACTTTGATTACTTAACTTGATTAACTAACTTAATTAAACGACATTATGGTCTATTTAATGTTGGGTTATTACACTTACCCAAAATACATTATTAAAAATTATTAATAATTATAAATACTTTTTCACATTTATCCATCATATCCACACTTTATGAAACCTATCTTATTTATATACACTATCCACACTTAACCAATTTACCGCACAACTACTTAACCAATCGTAAAAAAAGAACATTGCCTACACAAGCATTTTAATAAACTTGGATAATTTCATTGAAACATAGGATAATTACCCAATCAAGTTTAACCAAACTGCTTTTAGCAATTCCAATTAATAAACACTGGGATAATTACTGTCTAGATAAACTCATTTACTCCTAAGCTTCTGTTTTTTTTTTTTTTTTTATAGAAAGGCGGCCTTAGTTCATTGATAGAATGTCCATAAGTACATACCCGTCACCGGTGGGGGGCCTCACCCCTAGCCACACGTATTTAGATTTCGCCGGAATAAATTTAGTTAGGTGATGACCAAGTTAGGTGATGGGTCACTGTGTTCCCATCCCACTTTGCATGACTCCAAACACACCAAGAAAAATTAAAACTTAACATCAAAATGTCTTCCAAGATTAAGTCTATCTCGCTAAGAAAGAGACACATATTATTTAGCCTTTGTACTAAGGAAAGGCAATCAGACTCCATAATAACTTTATGAAACCTAAATTTGTTGGCCAACTGTGTAAGACAGCTCTAGCCTCGGTAATGCTCAGTGTCCATCTTGCATGGACCCTGCTTGTTGCTGCTACTAACACCTCCTCTCTCTAATCACGAGCAACTGCTCCCAGCCCAATCCATCCTTCTTGTGACGTGGAAGCATCAACATTGATCTTGATGAGGCCCTTTGCAGGAGCTCTCCAACCCATTGTGCTTTCCATCTTACTCACCTTCCCCACTTGTTTTGCGGTTGCCTTTGCCTTCTTCACTTTCTCGCCCATGCTCCTCGCTCTTCCCAGTATTATTTCCATCGGGATGGTTTTGTCATTAAAAGTTTGCTCATTCCTGTTGTACCATAACTGCCATCCCACTGTCAGAAAAAGATTCAGTCGACTGGGGTCAAGCTCCTCAGCCATGCTTCCAATAATTTCCCGAATGATTGTATCTTGCTTAGATGGTTCCAGTGTCTATTTCGAGACTTCCCAGTTGATGTTATTTGCAGACACTCGAAAATTGTATGTCAGTCTTCTTCAATACATGTTCTACATCTCGTGTAAGTGTCTAACTGCTCCACATGCCTATATTTCAACATAGCTTTCGTCGGTAAGATTTGGGCGCAGATCCTCCACCAAAATTGTTTGACCTTCGGTATTACCTTCGCTTCCACATTATTGGCCAAAAGGCTTCGAACTGATCCAAGTTGATGCCTGACCTGAACAGATAGGTCGACCTGACTATATACACACTCGTGTGCAAAACTCCAAGCTAGGCTATCTTTGGCTGTTCAGAGATGACCAGAATAGAAATGATAATTTGTTTGTCCCTCTCATTGAAGAGTTTGCCAACCAATTCCAAGTTCCAAGCTGCATTGTCAGGAAGCATAAGGTTAGGAACCCATCTCGGATACTCCCCCTTTGGGGTAGGAGATGTTGCGAATTTCCCCTTTTCATCATACAACCAGGGGTCCTGCCAAATTTGTATGTTGTGTCTGTCTTCTACACTGCCACACTAGACCTTCCTTCAACAAAAACTTCGTCGCCTATATACCTCTCCAAGCATAACTTGGGGAATAACCAAGGGCTAATTTGAGGAAATCTCCTTTGGGGAAGTATTTGCTTTTTAGTACCTTGGCTAATAAGGAGCTCTCAGTTTGCATGATTCGTCATCCTTGTTTTGCCAAGAGTGCATCATTAAACACGTCAAGTTTCCTGAAACCCACACCCCCGAGGCACTTTGGCTTCCCAATTTTTCCAAGGCATCCTCCTCCTGTTGCTCATGGTCCCCACCAGAATTGAGCACATCAGCAGTGTAAGCCCTGTCTAATGTTGGTCAGCACCTTGAAGATGCTCATGAGGTACATTGGTATAGCTTGTATTACTGTGTTGATTAATACCTCCTTCCCCGCCATTGATAAAAATCGTTCCTTCAACCCTCTCAATTTCTTCCATACCCTTTCTTCAAAGAGCTAAAATTTTCCTTTTTACTCCTTCCCGCTATGGTAGGCGCACCTAGGTATTTCTTGTGCTTACCCACCAAACTCATCCCCATGATGGCCACTAACTCTTCTCTTTTGCTAATGTTGACACTTACACTAAAAGAAACCTCCGACTTGTGAAAGTTGATTTTTAGCCCTAATGCCTGTTTGTACTGATTGAGTATTTCAACTACTGTTAGACATTCTTGTTGGGTTTCCCGGGTAAAGAGTAAACTATCGTCCGCAGACCTTTACTCCTAAGCTTATCTATCTAAATTCAACTTTTATCCTGACATATCAAAAAAACCAAGGCTTCTTCATAAGACCAAAAAAAAAAGAAAAGAAAAAACATAGACTCCAAAGTTACAAGCTACAAGACCACATACAAATTGAAAGTTAGGAGAGTAGATACGAATATATGGTGTAGTGTGAGAAACATCGGGATCAATTGAGAATGAAGTGTATAACACTATGATGTGTGTGTGGTATGTATGGGGAGGTGGGGGGAGGGGATATTTTACCTTATATCCAAGTTGTGGGGAAAAAAGGGTAACTCAATTATTCATTCCACAAAAAAGGAACCTCCAAGAATTAAAATGGCTCTGGCGCCCATCCCTCTCTGCCACCACAATTGTAGTCCCAACCATCATCCCTTTTCCCCCATTTTCTCATCCTCATCCTCATCCTCGTTCATACACTAACTGTCATCAACCAAAAAGAACAAAAAAAAATACTTTCATGAGAATTTGATAAGGAGTAGGAAACAAAGAGGGTCAAATCAATCAAGGATAGCACGAAAACGACTATAGTTTTCTCTTCAAATTGGCCTCTTAACTATGCTAATTTCTAACTATGTTGGAGTGGTATGCCTGAAAAGTAGGAACAACATCAGAAACTCAAAAAAAAAAAGAAAGAAATAGGATCTACAAGAGGAATTGTTGAAGCAGGGCAACGAAGTAGGAGCCTTGGTCAGCAGAATCATGCCCTAGCCCCAGCTAACAATCGAGGCCAGGACCAGGCACAGGGGTTGCAGCTCATGGTTTCTGAATAGGTCAGCTTACTCAGAGTGTTGACTCTCCCATGCCACCCCGAACAAGGGCATCCTCAGTCTTCAACCGCAAAGTCTGCCCTCCTTGCAAAGAAGTATCAAGAAGCTCTTGAAATGAGCTCTTGCTGACCACTCACTACTCTCCCCTCCTTTGTTTTGCTTTTTCTATTTTCACTCGGCTGCAATTACCAACACATGCACTGTTGAGTCCTCTACTCTTCTTGCATCTCACCTTTTTGTAATAAATTGTAAAAACACTGGCTTTTCTACGGGTTCTAAGTTGTTATTATATTAATTACGACAGGATAAATTCAGTTGTTTCTTTTTTGTTGTCTTTTTTGTTATTCATATTCTATGGAAAGTTATAAACTAAAGCATACAGAACTAACCCCTTTGGAACAGAAACAATGTTCAACTTTCGTGTTATCCTTAATCTATGATTTGAACTATATTCATCCCCAAATGTTAGTAGCGGATGTGTACTTGTTAAGAAAGCAATTCATCCAATGGTTCATATTGTTGATTCAAACATACATGTTGGAAAATGAAAACCAACTTAACTAATAGTTGAACTGATAGTAACAAATACCAATCAGCATAAATTATTTAAATGTCCAAATACAAGCTCCATTTGAACGAATTGGTTATTAGTGGACAAATTGTATATGCCACCTTGACTAGCAACTCGTGTGTGCAATTTTAAGATTCCAATTCTAAACAACTACATAAATATGACTATTTGAGTTTTTCTAAAAAAAAAAAAAAGAAAATGACCATATGAGTACTTTTAGAGTGTGAGTGTGTGACCTTTAAATCCTATACGTCAAAGCTTCAGAAAGTTGAACTTCGGCATCACTAATCCATCTTTTACTGAGGACTGGTCTCTTTTTAGTTTGCTACTTTTTCTGTTACCTTTTTTCTATTCTTTGAACCTGTAATTGGCAAAATAGAGCTACTCTTTTTTGAGATCAAATAGAAACTATTATCCTAAGAGATGAAGTCCTGATATCACTTATCACAACCTTTTTTCATTCGTAAAACTCAGACTTCAATTCAACCTAAAAGCTACTTAAATGAAACAAAACGTCAAATCAAACCAACACGGTCTATTAACTTAACTCTAACACCTATGTAATAAATAATAGCTACAAAAACCTTAGCTACCAACTTTGCTATTTAGCTTCAAAAATACCGGACGGTTCATTTTAAAAAAAAAAAACAAAAAATAGTAACAAAAACCAACGAGTGCAGCCCAACCAACTAATCTCCAAGTCTTAGGTTTAGTTGTTATATAGGGCCTACCGACCTAGGAGCAAAAAGAAAAGCATAAAGCTCATGGACTGATGCTCATCTCGAGATCTTATGCACAAACAACAAACATGCACCACCGTATCAAATACACGATGTGAAAGTGACAAAGGCAATGGTAGATGTCTGCATGATGAGTGAAGCTTATGGTTATATGGCACAATCCTTTTTTTTTAATTAAAAAAAAACTCACTTTCCTTTTCTTTTTTTTTTTTGGGGGGGGGGTGTGTTTGTTCCTGCAGTAAGGGAGGTCTACTTGTCTAGGGAAGTGAATTTATCTAACTCATCCAAGAAAACTAGCAAATATTAAGCTTCCAACTGAGGTACACTGTACCCCCGCCTGCTATAGGCAGTACTACCAAGGGGAAGCTCTCAAGATAAATAAATAAACATATATATATATATATATATATATATATATATATATATATATATGAAATATATCTGATGTAAATTCATAATAAAATAAGAGTCAAAAAACTAGTATTACAAACCTAATTACATAACAAATATATGTAACTTGAAAACCTTGCTTTGTTCTTAGTAAGAAAAAGGGTTCTATCTCTCAGATGATGTTTAATAGTGTGGAAAGTCTGAGTTGGATCGCTTCTGATGTTCTTGAAAGACAGGTTATTCCTCCCAAGCCAGATGTTGTAGATGTAGGAGGCGAAAATGGCAAAGATGATCTACTTTCTTGTCTTGTTTCTCTTTAGGTTTAGTAGCTTCCTACCCCATTGATCCCAACTATCTGCATTTGGGAGTTTAATCCAACTATCCAGGTGCTCTCTGATCTGTTGGGCATAGGTGCATTCATATAGAAGATGGTCGGTTGTCTCGTCATGATTGCCACACATTAAGCAAGTAGGGTGAACTTCTTCCATGCAAAGCCATCCAAGTACAAAAAGAGTGTCTTGGGGTATTATATTTATTCCATGCAATCTTTGTCCATGGTCATTTGACATTTTCCCC
Organism: Portulaca oleracea; assembly: GCA_029582165.1. NCBI lineage: Eukaryota > Viridiplantae > Streptophyta > Magnoliopsida > Caryophyllales > Portulacaceae > Portulaca > Portulaca oleracea. The sequence goes on along the minus strand of CM055868.1, from coordinate 28,519,999 downwards.
TTCAAATGCTTTGTAGCCCATTGAATCTGAGTATTGTGTTTTGGGGATATTCACCGATTTTATTTGCTCTTTTATAGCACAGAGTTTCTTGAAATACCAACATGTATCCCCCTTTGGTTTGTATTCCCACCAGTCCCGATCTTTGATGTATCTTTCGTGACTCCACTTGACCCAGAGACTTTCTTTACGATCGGCTATTGTCATGACTTGTTTGGCAATTAGAGCCTTGTTCCATTGCTTCAGATTTTTTATGCCAAGTCCCCACATGATTTTGTTTTCCAGACAGTTATCCAGCTAATAGGAGGGGTCTTTGAGTAGTTGACATCCGCACCCCAAAGAAAATTGCGACAAACCCGTATGATATATTCAATAAAATATTGAGGATTGATCACTATAGAGGCCCAGTAAGAGAAAGCACCGATTATAACTGAGTTGATGAGAGTCACCCTACCGGCATAGGAAATATTTGCAGTTCTCCAAGATTTGATTCTCGAGGTGATTTTGTCAACCAGTTTCTGACACTCCAGCTTATTTAACCGACCATCAGTAATCGGCATTCCCAGGTAGAAAAAAGGAAGATCACCCTCTTCAAAACCAGTCATCTGAAGAATCTGGTTTTTAATGGTTGGCACAGCTCCACTGATCATGACCTTAGATTTGTTCGCATTTGAGTTGAGACCAGAGACATGATTGAAATGATCCAATGTATTCATGATCTTTTGTACGTTGTATGGATCTGCAGCAGAGAATATCATCAAGTCATCTGCAAAAATTAAGTGTGTAATATTTAAACTCTTACAGCACGGGAAAAATTTGAATTTGGTCTCCTTGGACGCTGCTGAAAGACTCCTTGAAAGGTATTCCATAGACAGAACGAATAGGAGTGGTGATATCGGATCTCCTTGACGTAACCCTTTTGCCCCTTTGATATATCCATGAGTTCCTCCATTGATCTGAACTGTATAGGAAGGGGTTGGAATACAGCTCATGATCCACTCAACAAATTGTGGAGGGAATTTGTATCCATGCATAATTTCTTTGATAAATTCCCATTTCACACTGTCAAATGCCTTTTTCAAGTCATTTTGAAAATGCATTTTGATTAGGAGGCTTTCCTGCGAAATCCACGGGATAGTTCGTGGCACATTAGCACATTATGAAGAAGTTCACGCCCTGGAACGAAAGTCGTTTGACTGCCATTGATCAGATGAGGAAGGACTTCCTTGAATCTTGAAGCAAGTAATTTGGATGTTGTCTTGTAGAAAGTGTTACAGCATGAGATATGCCTGAAATCAATAGCTGATTCTGGATTTTCTTTCTTGGGGATGAGAGCAAGAATCGTAGAGTTCAGAGCAGGGAGCATCCGACCTGTCTCAAAGAATTCATTAATAGTTGCACAGAAAATATTTTCCAAATGAGGCCAAGCGTATTTATAAAATCCACTTGAGAAACCATCAGGTCCAGGGGATTTTGTGTTCGGGATTGAGAAGAGCACTTCTTTAATGTCCTTCCTAGTGAAAGGCAAACACAAATGGGAGCTGCTGACAACTTAAAATAGGACCTTGTTGAATGATGCATTGGTTTATATGCTGCAAAGGATCAGAGTCCATACTCAGGAGATGTTGAAAGAAGTATGCAAGATGATTTCCCACATTTTGGAAACTAGTCAAAGTTTGGCCATTTTGTTCAATAAGAGAGTGAATTGTTGAGTTGAGTTTTCGCTTCTTCATTTTACTGAAGAAATAAGTAGAGCAAGTATCCCCATGAGCATTGACAGCAATTTTGCTTTGTTGTGAGATGATCTGCTGGGCTGACTTTAGGATGGTTCTATAGTTTTCTTTCGCATCTCTTTCCTCCAGTAGAAGTTGTTGATTAGCAGGGTCTGTCAGAAGGGAGTTTTGGATATCCAGCAGCTGTCTTCGAGCATTCTCACACTGAGTATGAATGTCAGCAAACTTTCATTTGTTAAGGTCTTTGACAGCAGGCTTGAGGGCTTTTTGCAAGTGGTAAATTGCATGCATTGGAGACCCAGTTCTGATGTTATCCACGGCATTCTCAACAATGTTACTGAAGCTTGGGTCTGTGACCCACATGTCACAAAACCGAAACAAGGCTGTGTTTGAGGACCATCCACCAGCTCTGGAATGATAGGCTTATGATTTGAGAGACTTTGAGGAAGATATAACCCAACCATATAGTCATTTGCAAGCAACCAATCTTGATTCTAAAAAATTCGATCAATCTTTGATTGAATATGACCATTTGACCAGGTATGAGATGCACCTTGACAGATCAATTAAGTAAGTTGGCAATGCTCAATACAATTTTGAAAGTCTTGGGTTTCAAAATTATGGACAGGTGTACCATTCAGTTTGTCACCTTCATACAAAATTGCATTGAAGTCTCCCATCACACACCAAGCATCTGCTATATTATTCGAGATACTTCTTAAATTTTCCCAAAGACATAATCTCCCTTCAATTCGATTGAAACCATAGACAAAAGTATAGAAAGCTTTTGTCTCTACTGAAATCATGGATTTGGCAATGAATAAATTGTGCATCAACTTGTAATACTCGCACATCCACTTTGTTTGAACGCCATGCAATGTAAATTCTACCACACATGTGTACACCACAATTTTTGCAGGTAGACCAAGAGTTGAACATACCTTGAGTGAGAATTGATTCTTTTTCGGGTTTCACCTTAGTCTCAACTAGGCAGATCACAGTAGCCTTTGTATCTCGCAAGATCATTGTATCCTCTTGCTTCCTGGGGTCATTAAGACCCCTCACATTCCAAGTGATGATCTTCATTGTGGATCTGAATCAGATCCTGAGGAACTTTCATCCCCCTCGTTCCATCATCCCCTTCATGAACAGAATTCTCTCTTGAGACATTGTCTTGCTCCTCCTCATTCTGTTCTAAGATATTGAAAGAATTCTTGGTTGGAGTCTGCCCTTTGTGTGTCTCGGTTTTGGTTGGAGTATGTCTGGTTGTTGGCTTGGTTGGTCTGATAAAACCATTCACATCAACATCACGTTGATGCTTTTGCTTAGGTTGCCAAATTTGCTTCTGGGTTTTTTTTTGGAATTCTTCTCTTCTTTCTTCTTGCAATCTTCAATCATATGCCCTATCATATGACAATGTGAGCATTTAACTGGTTTCCAATCATATTCAACCTTCTGTGAGATTACTATATCATTCTCATTCAAGAACTTGATCTCATCAGGGAGATGCTCGTCGATTTTAACTTCAATCAAAACACGAGCTGCAGTTATATATATATATATATATATATATATATATATATATATATATATAATCCTCACATCCTAGCAACAGGATTGTCAACAGCATACATTTTCTTGGAGCTGCTTATTATATTACCAGAATTTTCCATCAATTCCACAAATACACAAGACCTCAACAAAGCATGACAAACAAATACACTATCAGAAAAATACAACTGAGCACAAAAAATACTCTGCATTCTCCTGCGTCAATTTACACGAGCAAGATAACAGTCAATGATCTGTTATGAAGAAACCTCAGAGTCTCAATTTGAGACAAAGTACAAACCAGAGTGGCAGATAATTTAAATTTGAAGAATCAAGTACCGTAATTCCCGCAAAAAGTCAACAGAAATGGAACACTACATAGTTAAAGATTAGAAATGCGACAATTTCAAGTGCGGCTTATTTCACACAAGAGAAAGCTCCCCAGCTGCAATGGATCTTTTGACCAGTTTGGCCCAAGATTCATTGGTCTCAGTGATGACCTTGAGGGCGTAATCCTGTACATCAATTAAAGCAGCAAGTCAGCATCTACTGGGAATATGATGTACACGACTACACGCTTAAACAATTCCTACTTCTTTGTCAATGTTGCCAAGTAACCGTAGCCCCGGCACAAGGTTTAAGTACTTCTATCCCATTGTCTATCATGGAAAACACCCCCCACCGCAGCAGGAAAAATGTCTCAAAGTATCCAATTGATGTCAGTTGCTTCAATAATTGAAAAATGGCATCACCATGGATGCATAACAACTTCATGAGGAAGCCACGTGGCATCCCATAATGGGCCTGAAGTACTCCTGATCATATACAACTGAACCAGTTGCATTGATCACGGCCAGTCAATCCATAAGGTAGCAGTACCCGCAACCATCATGTTGTGTCAGCACTACCAAAGTGCATCAAACAGTAGAGATCTGAATACTAGAAAATTACCTTGTTTGCAGCCTTGTTGCCGAGACCAAACTTGTTAGCTGGTTTTCCATCTGGGATCTTGTAATCCCTAAACCAGTCCCTAATTGCCGTTAGAGTGCCCTGCACAAGATGTCGTGGGTTTAACTAAGTTACATACTCCAGAGCTGTAACTGTAACAGTTTACAGAACATTTAAGCTCTGCATTGAAAAATCCATAGGAAAAGCAGAAATCACCGGTTTCATAGCATCAAAAACCATTAGACAATGTACACGAGGCAAAGGCACTCAAATCCAAATACAATCAGATCTTTAATAGAAAGGAATTAGATAAAATAGACATGAAACAGCTGCTGCTCTAGCCATAAATAGTTGAATAGTTTCATAACAGAAGACCTTAACCATTACAAGGTTATCTCAATCTTTGCTCATATATCTTGAATTGAATCAGTAGATCAAACATCAGGCAACTTTACTTGACTACATACATATACATTGATGTACAGACTTTACATAATCCTTTTATCCAGACATTGAGAACAATTAGACTACATACTGGGCTCTGATTAGGAAAGAAGCATACACAAAACCTTCAAAGCAGTTACGTCCAATCTTTACAACATTTCGGTGATCAAAGCATAAGAACCATAGGTGATCGTAGACAACAAAAATAACTTCATAAAAAAAATGAATAATAAATAAATAACTGAACATGTCACAATCCAAACTAAAAGAAATAATCATCACATCAATTATATTATTCCATAGGTTTACCAGTAACTAAAGTCAGTACTAATCCTGCTAACTCAAACCGACAACCTTACAAGAGCTTAACTGTCTAGAGATCCCATTAATTATTCATTAAGTAGCTTATACCCAGAAGAAAAACAATATCGTCCAAAACCAATACCATTCAGGTTAAATACCATTCAACAAAAGAGTTCAGAAAACAACTAAACACAAATAACCAAGTTCAACACAAATTTCATGGCATGGCATGGAACTGTGCTGAACATGATCACTTCTTCAGTAAGAAAGTGAAAGAAAAGCTCGTTCGCATAGCATTATTGCACAGTTCAGCAAATTAATGAAGAAAATATAGAATCCAGCCAACTGAAAAGGCAGAGAAGGGATATAATAGTATGATACATACAGGGAAATGCTTCTCCACATCGTCAACATCATTTACAAGAGGAGCTTTAGGATCATCCAATGCAATTGCAATGATTTTCCAATCAAGTTCTCCCTCGTCAATCATAGCCAGAGCAGCCAACGGCTTGACTTTCAAAACGTCCCCGATATTCCGCCTCTTTTCACCAATTTCTACAACATCAACTAAAAACCCCAGGAAAACGAAATTGGAAATTATGATCATTCTCAAGGATTTAAATTTTTTCAGCCTAAGCACACCTACTTTTAGAGCAAGAGGGTATAGTGGCCAACAAACTAATCTCAACCATTAAAAATCAAAATTGTTCACGGTAACTTACCTGGATCATTGTCTCCAAATGCACCTTCTACTTCAGGATTCGCCAATGATGGATCTTCCCAAGTTTGTGGCAACAAACCATAATTCCAGTTTATATTGTACCTATCGTGAAAAGTGCAATGAAGTAATGAATAGTACCAAAGAGCACACAGCACAAAGCATCCTACAATATATATATATATATATATATATATAGGGAAATTGGATTCTAATAATCCCTACTTTTGCAAATTGGATGATGGTGGTCCCTACTTTCACTTTATATTCTGGTGGTCCAAAAAAAAATTGTATTGTAGTGGGACATTTTCGAGAGTATACCCTAAATATCTTAGATTTTGTGTTATCCACTACAATACAATTTTTTAATGAATTTAAGACATTTTCAAGAGTATACCCTAAATATCATCGTAAATTTAGTATAACACTTTACGATGATTTTTAATGAATTTACAGCGTTTCTCCCAATTTTTTCATATTTTTTACGATTTTTTCACTTTTATTATTTTTAAAAAATCATACTAACTACTCGGAGTCTCAAAAAATAATTTAAAAAATGGTTTAGAAACTACAATTCGTTAACCTTCTAGGGGCAGGAACAAAAAAAACAAAAACAATATAGGGTATGAATGAAAAAATAAGAAGAATGTGAAGGTGGATTTGGTACCACTACAATCCAATTTTAATTTTTTTTGGACCACCAGAATACAAAGTGAAAGTAGGGACCACCATCATCCAATTTGCAAAACATGGGATTGTTAGAATCCAATTTTCCTATACATATATATATATATATATATAGACACACACGCGTGTGTATATACATGCAAACAAACACATATAAAAACATATATACATACATATTGTATATATACTATGTTACCAGGATTCGGGACACGGGTGTTAGACACTAATACGAATCCAAGGGTCCGACACAGCATCCCTAAAAATTGTGGGCACAGGGACGTTGCTCCATAATGTGACCACCGCAATATATATATATATATAGGGATATTGGATTGTAATAATCCCTACTATCACAAATTGTATGGCAATAATCCCTACTATCATTTTGGATTCTGGTGGTCCAAAAAAAAAAGAAATTGTATTGTAGTGGGACAAAATCGAGTGTATATGCTAAATATCATAGATTTTGTGTTGCATTTGATTCAAAACTTTGTATAACACTTTACCACAATTTTTAATGAATTTACAGCATTTCTCCCAATTTTTTTCAATTTGTTTTCAATTTTTTATGATTTTTTCAATTTTATTCCTTTTAAAAAATCATAATAATTGCTTGGAATCTCAAAAAAATAATTTAAAAAATGTTTTAGTAACTACACTTTGTTACCTATCTAGGGGTAGGAACCAAAAAAACAAAAACAATATGGGATAGGCATGGAAAAAATAAAAAGAATGTGGTGATGGATTTGGTACCACTACAATACAATTTTTTTTTTTTTGGACCACCAGAATCCAAAATGATATAGGGATATTGGATTCTAATAATCCCTACTTTTACAAATTGGATGGCAAAAATCCCTACTTTCAATTTGTAGTCTGGTGGTCCAAAAAAAAAAAAATGTATTGTAGTGGTACCAAATCCATCACCACATTATTTTTTTTTCATGTCTACCCCATATTGTTTTTATGTTTTTATGTTTTTCGTTCTTTCCCCTAGTGGTACCAAATCCATCACCACATTCTTTTTAATTAAAAATCTATGATAAACATTTTTTTCAATTGTATTCCGAGCAATTATTATGATTTTTTAAAAAGAATAAAATTGAAAAAATCATAAAAAATTGAAAACAAATTGAAAAAAATTAGGAGAAATGTTGTAAATTCATTAAAAATTGTGCTAAAGTGTTATACAAAGTTTTGAATCAAATGCAACACAAAATCTATGATATTTAGGGTATACTCTCGATTATGTCCCACTACAATACAATTTTATTTTTTTATGGACCACCAGAATACAAATTGAAAGTAGGGATTATTGCTATCCAATTTGCAAAAGTAGGGATTATTAGAATCCAATTTCCCTATATATATATTTATATATATATATATATATATATATATATATATATATATCTGTGTGTGCGCGCGCGCGCGTGGAGGCTCATGGGGTCTCTGTTGATTCCATTGAAACTGCAAACCATCTATTGTTAATTGTGTCTTTGCTTTGACTATCAGATAGGCAATTGGTGGATTTCTTGGTATTCCTTTTCGGTTCACTGATTTGCATCAATGGGCTCACAGCTGGCAGAACACACAAGTCTGCACAAGTCAAGCTGTTGGCGGTTGGTTATTTTACTGCTGTTAGTTCTGGAATATGGGAAGCGAGGAATCAAGGGCAGTTCAATCAAAAAATTTTGAATGTGAATAAGGTTTTGAAGAACCGTGATACTATGCCTAGAATTTTATTTCTTGAAAAGTCCCGGAAATATGATACTTGTATAGATTACTTACTCGGTATGTGTCCTAACTAAATTAGTTGAGACTCCTTAGGTTGTAATCTGGGTGCCTACATTAGGTTTCCCTTTTCAATAATGAAAGTTTTAACCTTTCGCCAAAAACAAAATGTCTATAAACATACACACACACATGTATGTATATATATATATATAGATATATATGTGTGTGTGTATGTGTGTGTGTGAAAGAATATATAGATATGTGTGTATATGTACGTATAATGTAATACACATATATGTATGTATATGTAATACACGTACATACACATATATGTATGTATATGTAAAATACACATATACACAAACACACACACACACACACACACACACACATATATGTGTATTACATATACATACATATATGTATATGTACGTATATCTATATGTTTGTGTGTGTATAAACACATACATACATATACATATATGTACATATACATGTGTGTGTACGAATCATCAAATGAAAAGAGCACCTTGTCTTGAAATGGGATTCTCGGGTATTGGATTTTGATTTAGATAAAATGAAAGAGTACACTCACAAAGCACCTTACCAAATGTACACTTACTGTACAAATTATCCACAAGGTCCACCACATCAAAACACATGAGCTAAACGTCCCACAATCCCAAGAAAATGGTATTGATGAAAATATCCCTCAAGCATCATAAATAAGTTTTAACACACTCGAAAAACTCTACGCCTTCTTTCTATCCAAAAGACTATAGTTGCTTTCTATCTAGATACTACAAAGAATCACATCAAGGCCTTTATTCACCTTCAATTTCCTCGCGAAAAACTCCTCGGTAGCAAGCAGATGGTAACGATGGACTTAGAAGCAACTTAGGGAATACAACTCAAAGCTAGATCCCAAAGAGCCCTTGTGAACTAACAACGGTCTAGCAAATGATTAGATAATTCACACTCCCTCTTTGCACATAGAGAACCTATTAGCCAAGGTCTTCCCTCTATTTTGTAAATTAGACTATCAAAATGCCCCCATGTCTGGCTTCCCAAACAAGGAAAGAGACATTAGCAAGAGATAGACCTCCATATGATCATGAATGGAAGCTACCATCAAAAAGATCATGCAACGATGCATGATTCAAGTGATCATTGAACTATAAAACCACTTTCACACTCGGCCCCCATCATATCATAGGAAATGAATAATCTCCTAAGTTGGCCTCATTAAGCTTGTTAAAACATGGCATTGTCAACAAAGGCATCACACACAAAAACGGGCGACCGAACAACAATGCCAGAAAGATTCTCGTGACAATCGGCAGTGGAAGCTTTTCTTTCCATAGTGGAAACACAACCAGAAGGGAAAAGTTGTTTCAAAGTTGCATCAACACACTGGCTATCCTAACAAAAACAAAGGTGGTAGACCAATCTCCTACTACAAAAAGGAAAGGGGTGAAAGAAATTCCCCTGCCCTTCATGGCTCCTTCTTTTCATAACCCCCTTGACTTTGCCTTAATTAGAATTTACGGGTCCATTGCAGCCTTCAACTCGTGAATTGAAGAGACACAAAAGGTAGAACAAGTAACAAGGTAGTGAGTGGCATGAATTAATGAGAAAGACAGTACATGTGATACACTTTTCTTGACCTAAGGTCCAAATGATTCATGGCAAGAATGCAAGTGTATGTTTAAAAAGTTGGCTCTATAAGAATACCGAGCACTAAGCAAGCTCAAGCGTGAATCGAACCCATTCTAAGTGAAGCCCCAGCTAAGTTTCAACTAAGTTAGCTTTGAGGGTCAGCTGCTTTGGTTGCAACTTGCAACCCAAGAACAAGGGCACCTTCAAAGCCCAAGTAAAATTGTTAGAAAGAACTATGTCTATATCCATAAGCAAGGCAGAAGCGCCAATTCAACACCAACTTGAGGAAAAAGAATTAATAAATGTTAGCTCTAACAATACATCGACAACAATCCAAAGTATATCTTACGGGTAATAACGGAGCTTTCCCTTCTTTGTATCCTGCTTTATGGGAGTGTATAGCTCATCAGTGGCAACCTCCATCTTTGCACTTGATTCTTTTGGTATTTCAACAATAAAATTAAATACACCATCTCCCAGATGCAGCGGGATATCATGCCAAGGGGAAACCTGGCAGATTGAGCAAGCACATGAGGGGAAGAACGTATCATCAATGTACCAGTGATCTTGTTCAAAAAAGAGGTATTAATATGTATCAAAAGAAAACATTGATCTGCATAAAAAGTTCTCAAGGATGTTATGAAATTTGTACGAAAAAGGGATCCCAATTGCATGTAAAGCAAGTTCAGGTAACCAGGTTATAGGAGCTATCCAAGATTCCATTTAGGTCAGGGTTACATCTAAATCTCCTATAATTAGACTTAAAGAGAGGCTGCTTCACTTGAACCTTAAACATGAAAGGAAAATAACTCATAACAGAAGTCCAGGGCAAATTGCTAACACCCTTTGCTTTAGTCCACTACCAATGCCAAAAAGCCGAAACTATAATAGAAACTTGAGAAATGACAATCGTTCATTTTAAGAGTGAATCAATATCAAGAGTCCTCAATTAAACAAATACATAACCAAGAATTAAGAGTTTCCACTTGAACATTAACCAGCTCTAAACCTTTTAGTTTAGAAGATGCTGTCCTTATAACTATATCAGGCTTAGAACAAAACATATGAGCATTTGAAACTGATTTTAACTGTAATCACTGGTCTTATTACGATGGCATAAAGGTTGAGGGGTAACTTAAGACATGGTTGACGTGCATACATCACACTAGATATTTGTTCGACACAAACATACCCAAATATCTAATTTCTTAATCTCTTTCACATTAGAAAATAGAACATGAAGTGAATTAAGTTAAACCTCAGTGAACCTTAGTGATAAAAGGGGGCAATCAAGAACAATAATGACTAGCAGCCAGAACGTAGATATAAATCAAACTTTGGCATGTTGATGGTTTCTTTGGTCCTCAAACAAATGCTTCTAACACAAACTAGTAGATCGCATGGAAAGGTTAGGAAATCAACATTACACACAAGCAGAGGCGAGGCCTCATTGTGGCCACAGGGTCGTGGCCTCCCTCACCTCAAAAAATTTTCCTACTTGCTTTTTAATTTAAATTATTTGTTATTAAATCACACCATATATTAGAATAATAAAACTCTAATGTTGTCACACTAATTTCTTAGCCATTTTCTCTAACAAAACACCACTCATCTATTCATGCAGATCTTTATGTCATTATTTGCAAGTCATTGGACTTCAAAGCTATAGGTAAAGATATCATATGATATATTTTATTTTCTCTACTTTGTAATTATTATGTTGTAGACATGCAGCTACAATATTACCATGTTAGTTGTCCTTTAGGGGGTCCTATAATTCCCTCCTATATGCAAACATACTTACAATTAGTTATTTGAATTGTTAACTACTTATTTAGCTATTAAAGTTCTACTAGTAGAATATTTTTATAAAAGAATTATATAGAAACTACTTCTTTTGTCATTATAAGTGTTTATCTATCCATTAAAATATTATTATTGGGTAGTATATTATTTTTCATAAATTTCATATTATTTTTCATGTAGATCTTAAAAGTTTTATCACAAAGTGATATAGACATGCAATTGGCCCCTCTTTATGTGAAGTCCAAGCCTCATCCCTGTGTACAAGTTCTGCATCATGTTTTGCATCTCAACACAAACATCAACTTTAACCATGCTTCATCTCATATTGGAGGTCACTTCTCATAACTAGGAGTATATTTTCATCGAGAAACCAAGTAAAGAACAGGTAATGATTTGCAAATAGAAAGAGGACAAACCAAGAGACATGCTCGTGCATGCCATTTTGGTATTTGGAGTATATTTTCACATGATAAATTTCAAAGATTGAACAACAACTATGCAAGCAGCCAATTATTCTGCCACCCTGCCTCTCCCCACTCCCCAGCCCCAACCCCCAACTCGAAAGATGGGAGGGGGATTGAAGATGCTGCAGAAGGCCGCAAGGACTGATAAGGACTGAAGCAATGGCAACATCATCACAATGTCCTTAACATGGCTTCATTAATGAGTTGAAAACCAATTGTCAGTTGATCCAACTCAATCTGGATTATGAAGTATAATAGGGTATAAACTTACAGATTTTACAAAGGCCTCATTGAACCTCCTAAACATTTTTGTTCCATGGAGTTGTACGTAGCAATTGATTTCTAAATCATGGGTCAATTGGAACCGGCCTCTTAAAATTGCAAAATTTAGGGGTAACACTGATACATCCGACCCCTTCATGTTTAGCATATGCGGGATTTCGGAGTATTGGTTTTGGTTTGTTCACAAAGGCCTGGGCTGGGGTAAGGTCCAACATTAACTTCTATGAGAATGTGTCAAAATCCAACAAAATAAAGAAACACAAACCAGACATGTGAAACCGTTGTAAATAATCTTACATTTATATGGTTAACCTACCTCGTCCATTTATTTTAAAAAAATGGGTGGAAAAAGAGTTTCATGATTCCCACAAGAATGGCGAGTTTACAATATAGCCCTGACGTTGGAATAAATCCAGCAAAGTTGACAACTTAATTTCTCCAGACGGCGATGTTCCACAAATTAGCCTTTATAAAACACGACAACACGTTAAATGTTTATGGCCTATACGAAGCGGCAGAAGCAATAGTTTCCAGAAATGTGAAGAATTGCAGGCCATTTCCAGCTGAATTATCGATCAAACGTAACATGATTGAGTAAATTAGTAATTGAGAGAAAAATATATATGTCATCTTGGTTGTTAAAACAAATGTCCCAATATTGTGGTGTGACCAAAATGAAAGGAATGGTGAATACCTTCTTGCCAGAGTTGTCGACGAAGAAAAGGCGATAATCGAGAGTTTCAGGCTGGCCTTCCGGGACAGGGCGAAGGTCATCAGGTCTGTGAATAGAGCGGCAAGTAAAGAGGCGCTTGGAGAGAGTTCGATTGAATGTTAGAGTGAAGGAGTTGGATTTTTTAGCAATGGGAAAGGAAGGAGGGCGCTTGAAGATTAAGGAAGTGGTAGTGTTGGTGGCAGTTGCCATGACTCTTGTGGCGGCCATTGATGAGTGCTGGAGGAAGCTATACAACTCAACTAACCCACTCTCTCAATCTCTCCCTAGTCGCTGGATAAAAGCTATCTCTTATCCCCTCTGGTTGTCTTGTTTATGCCCCAAGATTCGATTGTGTGATGGTGTGTGTGTGCCTGATCTGGCTTTAAGCCTTTAACCACATAATACTGTGTGGTGGGCCTACTTCGGCCTTCTATAGGGTTAAACCCCTTCAACAGCTTTCTGATTTCTGGGTCATATAAATTAGTGCCATAAATAGGTTAGCCAAAAAAAAAAACAGTTTGAAACAGTTTGATGTATTGTAGTTTTTGTTTAATACTAGTACAAATGCCCGTGCCATTGTTCGAGTAATGATATGAGTCTTGTCTCAAAACATTATTTATGTGTCATACCTTTTATTTAATTGGTATTTCTTAATAGTTTTGACACTATTTTTTTAATAATAAATATTAATTATCAATTATAAGAAGTTCGGATATGTAGGTTGCGTCAATGATTACAAATTATACCTTAATCAAATCAATCATTTCCCTTAAGCATATTTTAATTTTTTTAATATAAAAATAATGGATAAAAATATAATTTTAAGCAATTTATTATGCAATATTATATTTATAGAATTCAATCACATTATGTAATATCATTTTAATATATAATAATATAGTTTTAGTGATACGGAAACACAAATATTAGGTAAGGAACATGATGTTTGTTAAACATTCAAATAAATTTGGCAAAATTTAGAGATAAAGCCATATTAATTTAACCTAGAAAAATGAAATTAACAAGGAAGCAAAATAAAATACCAAAATTATACAACAATTTAGTTTCCATACAAACATAAAATTCTTTAAAGATTTTCGTATGTTAAAAAAAAAATTTACTGTCAAAGAACATCTTATCTATATCTACCTGAATTTGAAATACACCCGATCATATTTATTTAAACCTGAAATATACCTGAGTCATGTTTTTAAAGTGACATTTACCTGAAACCAAAGTACATCCGACCCGTATTTACCCAAAAAAAAATTTACTGCCAAAGAATATCTGACCCATATTTACCTGAATTTGAAATACACCCAAGCCATGATTTTAAAGTAAAATTTACCCGCAATCGAAATACACCCGACCCGTGTTAATTTACCCTACCAGATATACAGTTGATCGATATCTAGTTACTGTACTCGAGGGTAAAATAGTAAATTTGTGTGTGAACCCAAGTTAAAGGCAATTGCAGATTAATTATTATATCAAAGGGTAAAATAGTAAATTCGTGTGTGAACACAAGCAAGCAAGCAGATAGGCAGACAGCAAAACAACAAAAATGCAATTCACATTTTTATTATAAAGTAAAGGAAAATGACTATTCTGGCAAAAAAAAAAATTACCGGTGAATACTACTTGAATTTAAAATGTGAAATTGATGTCTTTTGTTAGGCCTTGGGTCAGGTTATTAACATCCATAAGTCACAACTCATGACGTCCCCCAACATGGGTCCCAATATTAACGTCGGCCTTAAGGTCATGTTTGGATAGAATGGTGTGGCAGCATTTGACAAGTACCTGGGTGTGCCACCTACGATGGGTCGGCGCTAAACATCTCAGCTTGTTTTTCTATATGATGAGGTCTCCAAGAGGTTGCAGGGGTGGAAAGTTGCAATGTTGTCTCCGGCAAGACACTTGGTGCTAATTAACGTTGTCCAATCAACATTAAACCAACACGTGTTGTCTATCTTCAAAATTCCATTACAGCCTGCACGGAAAATAGATTCGATTACTACACATTGTTTTGGTGG
This sequence comes from Portulaca oleracea, assembly GCA_029582165.1. Classification (NCBI taxonomy): domain Eukaryota; kingdom Viridiplantae; phylum Streptophyta; class Magnoliopsida; order Caryophyllales; family Portulacaceae; genus Portulaca; species Portulaca oleracea. Next base: position 28,504,922 of record CM055868.1, on the reverse strand, counting down.
AGCAACGCTGGTGATCACTCCAAACTTTAGGCTAATTGGGGAATTTTATTCCTGTCGAAGGGTGCAGGGGGATTAGGCCTCCACAAGACAGAACTGTTTAACAATGTGTTATTCTTCAAGCAAGCTTGGTGACTGCTACATAATCCCCATTCGTTGTTAGCCCAACTTTAAAGGGCCAAATATAAGTCCCACACCACTAGTGTCGGGTACCAATTTTATGGAGTTGGGTCTTGGGGTTGGCGAGGGCTCTGCAAAGCCATCCTTAATATGAAGTTTGGGTTTCGATATAGGATAGGCTCCGGTATGGGAACACGTATCTTGGAAGACATTCGGGCGGGGTCGAAGCCAGTCAACCTTCATCACTCAATGGATCCAAATGTTTGGTTGGGCCAGACGTTGATAAATTGTTGTACCCAGGTCTTGCAGTGGAATGCTCCCCTTATTCGACGAGTGTTCCACCATGACTCTGCAAAGCCTATCCTGGGAATTGTCTTACACACCTCTAGCGGATAGGACGCACTCATATGAAGACAGACAAAAGATGGCGAGTACATCGTCAAATTGGGGTACTGTCATCTGGTTAGGTCGAGTATGCCTGTGGGTCGGAGGTGGTGGACTGTACCCAACGTCTATGGAAAATTGTATGGGGATTGCAGTTCCCAACCAAATGGAAACTGCAATTTCTGAAAGGTCTACCATGATGCATTACCGCAATCATCCAAGGTGGGGAAGTGGTTGTCGGGTGTTGACACTAGATGCCCTCTTTGTTCAACGCATTCTGACATTGTCGGGCATATGTTCCGGCAATGTGAACTTGCCCGCGTGCTATGGTTTGGGTCAAAGATTGGTGTCATGAATTAGACAACTCTACATATGTCACTACGAGTGTGGCTGGTAAATTAGGTGCTTCTACTGACAAGACAAGGCGAGCCACATTGCCAATTGTGTGTTGTTTTCATGGCAATCTTTTGGCATATCTGGTTGGCTTGTAGCAGTGTCATCTTTTATAAGAAATTGTTACCACCAGCACTTCTAATGAGTTGGATATCACAAGACCTATAGAGGATCCGACAACGCAGTCCAAGGTCCTTGATGTATGTGCAGCTCAATCAATTAGAGTATAAAGAGCTAGATAACACCAAAGAACACCAATTGAGACTTTGCTGGTTCTTAACTAAGTTATCTTTGGAATCAAAGACAGCATCAAGGAAAGGAAAACAAAGAAAGAAAAGGATAAAACTTGTACTCTAATTGATACAGACCTCATCACCGCTAAAATCACAAGTGCAAACTCAAGTCACACTTGGAGATATGGACAACACCACTTCAAGTATGAATCAAGCTCTACTCTTCACCTGCTAAGCTTGTCAAAGCTTAGTTACAGACAAGTAGATAATTTGAGAGTCATTAGGACACTCACAAACACAAGATAATGATGCATAATTGATGGCCTTATGCATCAAGGTCAACCATGGAGACATCTAATACTCACCTAGAAGAAAGAGAGCTCAAGTCTCTCATATATCTCTCTACTTGGAAGGGATCAACTCATATGGTTGTATACTTTTGCTCCTTAATTCAAGGACCATGAAGCTATCATAGAAGTCATCCTAGAGAGGATTAATCTACATTCGAAGAGCTTTCATATGGTTCAAGAATCTTTAAGTTTGGATGAGAATCCAAGGAGTTATTCATATTTGTAATATAGCTTAGTTCATTGTTTTCTTTATGATGTAATCATTAGAGTAGATGATGAAAGCCCTAAGTGGCCCATTTCTTGTCTTGTACACGCCATAAGGGAGGGCTTGTAACTATAAATACCCCCCTTAGGGTGCTTTGTAATTCATTCATACACATTGAATTTTTAGATATCAAACACATGGTGTGTTCATTCTAGCTTTCATGCTAGGTTCTTTTCGTTTCTCTCTTATGGGATTCGAAACATCCCCTTCTTCTAGCTAAGGTTGGCATCCTTATTTGTGAAAGGAAGGAATTTAAGGTCTCTTGAAGGTGGTGTGGCTGTATCCTTCAAAGAGTCTTCAAAAGCCACCAACTATCCAACGTTCATTCATCCATTTATCATCCATCTCACGTTATTCTTCAAGAATTCAACAAGAATTCATCAAGCATTCAACAAGAAGCATTCGTTCTTCATCAACACGTCCAAGCTTCAACAAACGTGCATCCATTCAAACGCTTCATTCGTTCATCATTCATCATTCGTTCAACCATTCGTTCATCTTTTCTATTCATTTGGTAATCATCTTTCATAGTTCTTTCAATCCTTTTCGTCCATTTCTATTCCATTTTTGGTTCTTTGGAACTTTGAGAAGGGAGATTCCTATCTTCGTTTTTAAAGATCCTTAGATATTGTGTAATGAGATCATCCCTTGGTCTCATTATGCATCAATTTGGTATCAGAGCTTAGGAGTTTGAAATCTCTTAGTTCTTGAAACAATCTTTTTACAATCTTTCCCTCTCCCACATGTTCCCCATCACCCCTACCATCACACGTCCATCACAAAATCCATCCTCCATCACACGTCCCCACTAAACTCCACAAAGAACTCGTGAGCCCAAAAATAAATCCAACCAATTCCCCCCTCACATCCCTTCTATGCTAACCATTCTACCATGAGTTTCTTGTGATCTTTTGAATCAAGATTGGTTCTAATGGATTGCAAAAGGTCTAGCAAGAATTCCCAACGTGATCTACAATGCTTGAAGCAACAAATTGATGATCTTGCCAAGCAAGAAGAATGTGGGATTCTTCCAAAGGGGTCAAGAAGCACAAAATCACGTGTGGTTCACTCTTCTAAGGTTGAATATGAAGCACCTTATGCACGGAGTAAACATTCCAACAAAAAGAATGGGAAGAAAGTTCAAGAAGATTTCTTGCCATCCGATTACAAAGGTGACTCCATCAACAATCTTGAAGGAGTTAAGTAAGGAAGCATGGATGTACTTGATTATACAATAGAATTCAAGTGGCAATTATGGAAGAATGGCCTTAAGGAGGACGATCCACGCATTTTGGTATACTACTTTCTTGGTCATAATGATTACATTCGACGTGTTGTTGTAAATCAACCTTTCACAAACTTGGAAGAGTTAAGTTCTTTAGCTCTCGATGTTGGAAGACAAAGGAGATGTTGTCTTTGCCAAAGTTTAGGTCACATTGATTTGGAGTGTCCTAACAAGAAAGATGTGTCTTTGGTTGAGTACCAAACGTATGGTAATGAATTAAATGAGGAGGAGAATAAAGAGGAAGAAAAGGTAGAAGAGGAGCATATGGAAAAGTGGCTTGTGACAAAAGAAGCAAGTGTGGCGTATGAACATCCACAAAGAGAGTGCAAGATCTCTCATTATACCAACAAAGGAGAAGTATGTTCATTGAACCAAGAAAAGGAAAGTTGTGCCTCCTATGGATATACTGTTGTCCTTACGCAAAGGTTAAGCCATGACAAGTTCATTCATTTCAATCCAAGAAGTTTAGTAAGTCTTGACTTTTACAAAATTTGCAAAGATTCATTATATTGCAAAATTACTTCTATGGATTCTTGTCATACTTTGTTGGAAGGACCAAAGTTGCTTGATAGGAATATCATGCCTCTTGATGCATCTCTACTTCCATCTTATACCACACTTAAGAAGGAAGAAAGCCATCTTGTGTTGATCATGAAGAAGGAGTATCGAGGGAATAAAGAATATAAGGATCCTATTCTTATACATTTGGAGAAGAATGAAACGGATCCAAGTATCCATCACATTTTGAATCTTCCCACGAAGCATATCTTCCATGAGCATCCAAAAGATATCTACTCAGATCACTTGGTTGAAAGGCCGAAGATTCGAAAGGATGAAATAGCCCAAGTCATCAAAGTGCATTGTTTCATGCTAAATGACAAGGGTAAAGTGGTAAGAATAGACTTGGGAAGTGAGAAGCAACGTGAACAACCCACGTTCACGGTGAAGAAACACAAATCCAAGTCTTATGGTGTTCGAGAATTGATCGGAAGAAAGTTTAAGAAGTTCATCAAAGGAATCTACGATGACTTCAAAGCTTTCAAAAAGAAAGTCTTTGTGAAGAAGGCAAGTGAGAGTTGATTTTCCAAAGTTTAAGGGCAAACTTTTCAACCGGGGTGTATGATGCATAATTGATGGCCGTATGCATCAAGGTCAACCATGGAGACATCTAATACTCACCTAGAAGAAAGAGAGCTCAAGTCTCTCATATATCTCTCTACTTGGAAGGGATCAACTCATATGGTTGTATACTTTTGCTCCTTAATTCAAGGACCATGAAGCTATCATAGAAGTCATCCTAGAGAGGATTAATCTACATTCGAAGAGCTTTCATATGGTTCAAGAATCTTTAAGTTTGGATGAGAATCCAAGGAGTTATTCATATTTGTAATATAGCTTAGTTCATTGTTTTCTTTATGATGTAATCATTAGAGTAGATGATGAAAGCCCTAAGTGGCCCATTTCTTGTCTTGTACACGCCATAAGGGAGGGCTTGTAACTATAAATACCCCCCTTAGGGTGCTTTGTAATTCATTCATACACATTGAATTTTTAGATATCAAACACATGGTGTGTTCATTCTAGCTTTCATGCTAGGTTCTTTTCGTTTCTCTCTTATGGGATTCGAAACATCCCCTTCTTCTAGCTAAGGTTGGCATCCTTAGTGGTGAAAGGAAGGAATTGAAGGTCTCTTGAAGGTGGTGTGGCTGTATCCTTCAAAGAGTCTTCAAAAGCCACCAACTATCCAACGTTCATTCATCCATTTATCATCCATCTCACGTTATTCTTCAAGAATTCAACAAGAATTCATCAAGCATTCAACAAGAAGCATTCGTTCTTCATCAACACGTCCAAGCTTCAACAAACGTGCATCCATTCAAACGCTTCATTCGTTCATCATTCATCATTCGTTCAACCATTCGTTCATCTTTTCTATTCATTTGGTAATCATCTTTCATAGTTCTTTCCATCCTTTTCGTCCATTTCTATTCCATTTTTGGTTCTTTGGAACTTTGAGAAGGGAGATTCCTATCTTCGTTTTTAAAGATCCTTAGATATTGTGTAATGAGATCATCCCTTGGTCTCATTATGCATCAGATAAGCACAAAGCTCCACCAGACTTCTTGAACTCGAATGAATCGACTGGTTATAGAAGCTAAGGCTTTAACAACATAAGCAAGCAAGCAGCCTGCTGAACCGAGCTAATGAGGTTTCCAAAGCTTGAAGAAACCTCTTATTAGCCTAGATTATACACAATGACATTCAAATGAGTTGCTTAAACATAATCAAATACATAATCACAACGTTTATAACCAAAAAGAGCCAACAAATTCCAAGTGGCTGCCTGACTGTCTTTTATTGGTCCAGCAGAACCTTCCCATGCAGTTTACTCTTCTTGGTTGTATTTTAATCGAGCTAGATAACTCTTTCACCTCTTGAGTGCTTGATGTAAGTGATAGTTAATGAGGTAACTCGATCATAAGGGAAAATGACCAAAGAAACCTCTATTAAAGCTGGAATTCCTTGAATTGTTTCAGCTGGTTTTACCAGTGACTGCCTGAACTTGTTGAAGCTGTAGAAAATGTCCAAGGATAAAAGTAGACTACACTCTACCACCATAGACTCTAGGGACATCAGGGAACACAAAGAACCTATCAGCATCCATTACCGAATCTCATACAACTTACACGAGCCTTAGGAACCCTGCGTCTTAGGGTTGGGGTTCTGCAAAACTCAGTGCGTGAAACTGAGTATATTCACTAAGGCCAAGCTGCTCCTTTATGGTTGACCCTGGGCTAGCCAAACACCTTATGTACTGATCTTTAAAACTCCCCTAGGGCCTTCCCTTCATAGTTGTCTCAAAGTAGCTGAATGAGGGTTGCAAAACCCCCTGATATGTTGCATGTATAATCCAGGAGGGTTGAGAATCTACTTGGAATATGTTGGATTGAGATCAATCCATGGAACCATCTTGACCCATGGTTGAGATAGATGAGTAACCTACATCACCCTCCCAAGGTTGGGGAAAGTTTGCCCTCAAACTTGGCAGACCCTCCTCTTTTGGATAATAGAGCCTTAGTCAGCCACATCAAAAGTTGCATTGCCTCCATAGTCATATGAAAGATCCAATTTGTAGGCATTTTCATTGATTTTCTCTAAAACTTCAAATGGACCATCAACCCTTGCTACCAAATTCCCTTTTCTTTTACTGGGAAACTTGTCTATTCTAAGACAGCTACCACATACCAAGTCCTCTGGTTGAAAAACGATCTTTTTTCTCTTTTGATTTGTTGTTACTACCACCCTTTCATTGTGTTTCACAATTTGTTGTTGTATTTATTGGGGAAACTCTTTGATCTACTTTGCCCTAGCATCAACTTCATAGCTAAATTTCACAACTGTTGCTTGAGGAGCTAAATCCAATGGAGTGATTGGATTCTTCCCATAGACTACTTGGAATAGAGAATATCCAGTAACCTTGTTGGGTGCCCTGTTGAAGGCAAACTCGACATGGGGTAACAAAGTATCCCAACTAGATTTGCTCATATTCACCATGCCTCGAAGCAAAGTTCCCACTGTTCTATTTGTAACTTCAGTTTGCCCATTTGTCTGAGGGTGTAGGTACCCTGGAAAAAGTGACCCGTTTCCCGTGATGCGCTACTTAAACGATCAGGAGCCGACTAAGGTTGCTTAATCCTTAAATAAGGATACTTTTATTTTCAAAATTCGTTTTCGGGGTGATGAAACTTTATTTATTTACAAATCCATTTTTTATTATTTAAATTATTCGAAATTGCACAAAATAATTTAACAATAATTTAATCCCGGCCCAAGTATCAATTTCAGGCCCAAGGAGGAGCAAGCAGGCCACCAGAATCCGCTAAAACCCCCCTAGGTTTTAACAGACTCTGGGCTGGGAAAGTGAGTTGAAAGTGATAAAACCCGCCTAGGTTTTATTGCTTTCTGGCCCATTTCTCTCGGGGCCTGCCGTGAATTAATATTGGACATGAACCAAATTATTATTTTTAATTATTTTATGTAGAAACGAATATTTTAAATGATTAAACGAATTTATAAAATGTAAAAGAGTCGCCAGTCGATTTAAGGAAACCGACAAACCGTAAAAATAATAAAGAATGACTCCGGTCTACGAACCCGATTTCTAGATTCGGGGGTAACGTTACGAATTCGAGAGTTATAAGAATTCTTGAATCCGCCTGTTAAAAAACAGACTCAACTAAAATTGACATTGAAAATAAAGAGAGCGGGAGAAGTTTGGTTAGTTTCGCGAAGTTATTATTCAAAGCATGCGAGATTTAAACATGATGTTTACTTTTTACCAAAATATGTACAAGTAACGGAAAAGAATGAATTATATGATTAATTACAACAAAATGAATAATGAAATCAAACCTTGCTTAAAGGTGGTGGATGTGATGGATTTGATCCCTTGATTTGGCCTTGACTTGGAGTCTTGGATGAAATAATGTAAGTGGTTTAGAAGGGTGGTATATGGGTGATGATATGGATATGATAAGTGTGACTATGAGGGGATTAGAGATGAAGTGAGGGAAGTAGAATGTGGAGAATTTGAGTATAATGGTGGTAGTTTGTGAGAGTTGTTGATGAAAATGAAGGTGAAATGGAGGGGGTATTTATAGGTGAGGGAGTGAGAGGTTTGGAGGGAAACCAAGGGGAACATACCCCACAGATCATGCCCTCCGAGGACCAAAACCTAGGCGGGTTTTGGGAGGTCAAGTGCAACGTCAAACACGTGGGCAAAAATCAGGGGATTGCATGCATGCATGCAGATTTTGGCGCCAGATTGCTTAAAACCTAGGCGGGTTTTAAATGATCATCACACGGATCAGTGACGTGGCAGAGCAAAACGACGTTCGTGCTTCCCTCAAAACCTTGGTGGGTTTTGACTCCTCTGGGTCGGGGCGCGCTTTTGGGCCTGCTTCTGTGTGGGCTGCCTTCTGAAAATTAAAACCCAGGGGGTTTTAACCAAATGATTTGCTTATTTTGATGAGTCGAGATTACGCTGGTACAAATTCCGGTGTCTACAGAGAGCCCCCACTTTGATCGAGTCCGAATAGGACGAAAGTCAAAGTAGTCTGAGGATATGACTTTGGATTGCAAAGCCTGGAGTGATGCTTGGAAGCTGAGTCCTGCATCGCGGTTGTGGTCATCGACAGAAGCTGAGTCAAGCAAGAATGATACTCTACCTGACTGTTGATGAGTCGTTGCTGATCTCAGGCGAGAATGATGCCTTACTTGAAGGTGTGGATTGACACTTGGAAGCTTCGCCCTGTATCTCTGTTGTGGGCGGTATGCGCCTCTTTGGGGATGATCTCGAGCAAGAATGATGCTCTACCTGACTGTTGATGACAACGACCTTTTATGGTAGCTGGATGGTGATGGTCCCTTCTGTCGATGACCGGAGAGCTGGCGATTTTTTATGCGACAGCTGGATGATGGTGGTCCCTTTGTCGGCGACCGGAGAGCTGGCGACTTTTTATGTGGTAGCTGGATGATGGTGGTCCCTTTGTCGGTGACCTGAGAGTTGGCGACTTTTTATGCGGCAGCTGGATGATGGTGGTCCCTTTGTTGGCGACCGGAGAGCTGGCGAATTTTTATGCGGCAGCTGGATGATGGTGGTCCCTTTGTCGGCGACCGGAGAGCTGGCGACTTTTTATGCGGCAACTGGATGATGGTTGTCCCTTTGACGGCGACCTGAGAGCTGGCGACTTTTTATGCGGTAGCTGGATGATGGTGGTCCCTTTGTCGGCGACCTGAGAGCTGGCGACTTTTTATGCGGCAGCTGGATGATTTTGGTCCCTTTGAGCGGCGACCTGAAAGTCATGAGGAAATCAAGTATTAGTTTTATCGAAAGATAAGGGAGGTTCGAATTTTTACCTGGGTTTTGGAAATACAGAGCTGAATCATGGACTCAGGCTAGGAGGCGTTGGGCCGCGCATTTGAGCCGCAGGCGACATAAAACCTAGGCGAGTTTTAATGTTTTCCCTGACACTACTAGAAAATGGCCTAAATTATGACCCTTTATGCTTGACCCTTTGTAATAGGGTCAACGAAATTTGGAGCAAGAAAAGGGTCGGGCATCGCTTTTTAAAGCAAAAAATTGGCCGACTGTTAAAAGGGTCAATAAAGCCTACAAATCAGGCGCCTAATTGTCCATTTTAATTGGGCCTATGTGCGGCCTCATAGATTTAAGGTCTGAAGACTTAATTAATTAATTGATATAGCTAGCTAGCACTGTAGGCGCGCGGCAATTGAAAGCTACCTACTCCTAAATTCAAACGTGGGTTTCAAAATTAATATTAAATTTATTTATTCCTTTTCTTATTTCCTACAGTTTCCAAAACTTCCTTTATTGCCTTCCTAATTGAACAGTACTCTAGAGCCTTCATCTGCATATTCACAAACCCTTACTTTTCATCTCCCGCTTAAATAGAGAACTAATGAAGAATTGACAACCGAAAACCCTAAATTCGGTGGTCTGCCTCCTCAATCTAGCAGTGCCACTCAATCAGATTTTGAGTCTTGATAAGTTGTACGTGTGATTTCCGATAGGTTTGAGAACATTCAACTGGGCTTGTTCATCACAATTTCATGTAGGTTTCTTTGAGTTTAAAATCTCACTTTATAATTCTTTAGTATGCATGGTTTGTTTCAGATTAGGATTGAATAGGGTTTAATTTTCTGGTGAAAGTAATTCTTTAATAGTGATATAATTGTTGAAATCAGTATATCTTTTTGTTATTGAATGTGGTACGATTGGAAATTTTGTGGGTTTTGGAAAATTTGGTAGGTGTTCATTGTTCGATCGATGATGATGTAGACTAGTCTGGTTTGGAGAAAAGGAATATTTGCAAGATTATCCCTTGATTCCTTTTAGAATGGCTCAGGCCTCAAGGGGTTTCATGATGAGAGCACCTTTTATATCAATTGTTTATGAAATATATTTTCCAGATAAATTGAGCTCTATACTAAAAAAGGAGTACAAGCATACTGTAAAGACATGAGATTTTCAATATACTGGATGACAATAGGAGCCCCATAAAAGAACTGGAACTAATGGAGGTGTTTTGGGATAAGAGATCTAGAGTTGAACAATTAGAATTGGTTAAATAAGACAACTGTACTCGGTTATCTAGTAGTTAGTATTCACCCTTTAACAGGTAAAAGAGCTAATTATGCAAAGACAAGTTTCCTGTAAAATCTGTTTCTGCAGCCATAATTATACGATTGTGAATCTTGAAATCAACCTCCACTTTCTCTTTTTTTTATGTGTAATCCAACAATAATCAAGAAAATAAAGTGACTCCACTCCACCTTATTCTGAGTGATAGGATATATATGACCCATGCTAATAAGCAAAGTACACACAATGACATCATATTCTACATATTCTGCAGATGGCTTAACATGAATTACAATTGGATGCTTGCATACTAACATCGAACCATAAGTTGTCAATTCATTTTTGAAGACATCTGCTAATTAATTAATAACACCACATGGCTCAACTTTGATTGATCTATTAGCTTTGAGTATTATTTTAGTCATTTTCATTCTGCTACCTTTGTTTATTAAAACAACCTAAAAGCTAGACATGAATTTTTTGCAGTGTTGATTCCCCGTCAGTTTCCAGGCTTGACAAGTGGTTGGTCTCTTTCGCCATTCAACTCAACTTTGTTGATCTGTAAGTGACTTTTACTGAGTATTTAAATGAATATTTATAGATTGTTCTGTGCTTGTATATGATATTTTTATCTTGAGTTTTGTCCAATTAAATACTACTACACTTTACTAATTAAATTAATTGGTATTGTGATTTAAGTTGCGTGATGGAGCTTCTATTGTGCTTAGTATTAGTGAGTCATGCATGTGTGTCATACACTCCTTAAATATGATTGTTTATGTATAAATTTGAACTTATTTAATGATTAATATGTATCATGTATGTGTGTTACCCCTAGGTGTATTAGTTTAATTATTCTAATTTATTGCTTCTTTTGACTGTAAGGTAGGGTGTTGAACAGTTTCTTTTTGCTTGTCATTTATATATGTGTCCCTGCTTATTAATAATGTTTTTTTTGAACTAATAAGATTTTATACAATTCTTTTAAAAAATTATTTGTAGCAATGGATTCCAGTTGGATTGAGTTGCCGAATACTCATCCTGCTTATCTTGCTGGTGTTGTCAAGTTTATTGAACTAGCTAAAGAAAATCTTGTAGAAGGAAGAACTCGATGTCCTTGTAAGAAATGTAAAGTGGATAGATAAATGGCTTCCAATTGAAGAAGTAGAGAATCATATTCTATTCAAGGGTTTTTACAAACAGTATAAACATTTCATTTATCATGGTAAAGGGGACATTCTTGACCATGTAAGGAACAGAGAGAGCGCAAGTCGAGAAATAAATGAGGATCCGATTGATTTAAGAGGCCAAGATAATATGAATGGGTTATTCAGAGCAGCATTTGGAGTTTATATCCCTTGCCCTAATAATAATGACAATATGCACGATGTGGTTGATGAACCATTTAATCAACGAGTAGAACCTTTTGATGTGGATGATGATCAATTTCCCTTTGAGCAATTTTGTGAATCACCAACTTCGTTTATGAATGATGAAGAAAAAGTGAAGTATCAGAAATTGTTGGAAGCTGCCAATGAGGCACTTTATGATGGTTGTACCACCTTCTCAAAATTATCTTTTCTCTTGCGCTTACTTCATATGAAATGCATGTTCCATTGGTCAGCCGAGTCATTTACCGCTTTGGTCAAACTTTTAGGAGATGCCTTCCCTCAAATAATGCATTTTCCTTCCTCTTATTATGAAGCTAAGAAGATGGTAAAGAACTTGGGTCTTGGGTATGAAAAAATTGATGCTTGTCCTAATGATTGCATTCTATATTGGGGTGAGTTTGCAGAAAAAGATAGTTGTCATATTTGTGGTTTGTCGAGATGGAAAATAGTAAAGGCTAGAGATGGTCAAACATGTGAGGGAAACATGAATACTAAAGTGGGAAATCAGCCAACTAAGGTGATGCGCTACTTCCCCCTAATCCCTAGGTTAAGGAGGATTTAATTGTCAACTAAGTTGGCTGAACAAATGTGGTGGCATGATAGAGATCGGGTGAAGGATGGAAAATTAAGACATCCTGCTGATGGTGAAGCATGGAGGAATTTTGATGCCATACATTCTAATTTTGCCTCCGATCCTCGCAATGTTAGGTTTGCTCTTGCTAGTGATGGCTTTAATCCTTATCGTCTTATGAATACAACCTACAGTACATGGCCTGTGGTATTGATCCCGTATAACTTACCACCATGGTTATGTATGAAGCCATCATCATTTATTCTATCAATGATTATTCCTGGAAAATCAAGTCCGGGAAATAATATTGATGTGTATTTGCAACCACTAATACATGAGTTGAAATTGTTGTGGGATGGTGTGGTTACTTTTGATGCTTATAGCAACGAATACTTTAACATGCGAGCAGCTTTAAGATGTACCATCAATGATTTTCCAGCTTATGCCATGTTATCCGGTTGAAGTACGAAGGGGTGTAAAGCATGTCCATCATGTGTCGATGAGACACATTCATATATATTTGATGGTAAAATTTGCTACGTAGGTCATCGAAGATGGCTTCCTCAAAATCATCTTTATCGATCTGAGAGCCAATTATTTGATGGGACCCAAGAACATAGGGATGCCCCAGGTATTATAGATGGGGCAAAAATTGAAAAGCAACAAGATAGAGTTAGTTTTGTCTATGGCAAAGCAAAGAAGGTCTCTAAGAAGAGGGGAAGACCACAAGCAAGTGCATCAACCTCTAAAGTCGGAGATAACCCTTATAATGATAATGATGATGTTGCAGATAATGTCCTATAGACTAAGAAAAGCATATTTTTTGAGTTACCCTACTGGAAGGATAATCAACTAAGACACAATTTAGATGTCATGCATATTGAGAAGAATGTATGTGATAATTTGTTGGGTACTTTCTCAGTTATAGATAGGAAAAGTAGAGATGATGAGAATGTAAGGAATGCTTTTGAGGATATTGGGATAAAACCTCATCTTTGGCTTAAACCTCGTCCTGGTGGAGAACATATCATGCCTTTAGCGCCTTATTCCATGTCTTTGGAGGAGAAAGACAGATTCTTGAAAGTTCTACAGAAACTTAGAGTTCCAGATGGCTATGGGTCTAACACCTCTAGATGTGTCAATAAGAAGCAACGCAAACTCTTAAATCTTAAGAGCATGCTATGATAATCATGTTTTAATGCAAGATATCCTTCCTGTCGCTTTACGAGCATCACAAGCTACAAAAGTGGCTGACCTGATTTCAGACTTGTCGTCATTTTTCAAGTATGTGTGCTCACCGACACTTGATCTGGATGAATTGGAAGAAGTTCAGTTGAGGCTTATTTTAACTCTATACGAGATGGAAAAGGAATTTCCTCCAACCTTTTTTACTATCATGGTCCATCTCATAATTCATTTGGTAGAGGAGGTTAAACTTGGATGCCCTGTTCATTATCGATGGATGTACCCTATTGAGAGGTAACAATGTTAAGTAGACGTCTTCCACTTTTTTTTTCTGGTCTTAGATTGTGTTTCATTAATTACAATATCTTGGAAAAGGTACCTAGCCCATTTGAAAGCGTATGTCACTAATAAGGCCCAACCAGAAGGATCCATGGCAGAAGGCTATCTTCTTCAAGAAACAATTATTTTTTGTTCGGCCTTCTTGGAAGGAGTAGAGACCATATTCTCTAGGAGCAAAAGGAATGATGATTATAATGCTAATAAGAGTATGTACTTGTTTAACTCAAGTGGTCGAGTGGTTGGGATGGAGAAGACCTGCCGTCTTGATGATAAGAGTTTAAGGCAAGCACATCGTTATGTATTGCTTCATTCAGATGATATGAAAGAGCTTCTTGAGTAAGTATTATGTCCTATAACACTCCAGTGAATGATTTTTCAATATAATTTATTTAATTTGATGGGATGTAATTTTTTAATTACATTAGGGAATTCTTAAATCACAACGAAGCAAGTCATGATTCTTCAATTACTGTGAATGAAAACATTCAAAGTGATTGGATAATTAATGAGTTTGATATTTGGCTACGAAATCAGGTCACGTTCTTCTCTATAATAGGTATCCCATAGATCGATCTGTCTAATATTATGTGTAACTCACAACATATAACTTTTGTTTTTGACATCATAGGTGGAATACATTGATGTGAGCACACCAGAAGGAGAATTAAGAAAAGTGTTAGCTAGTGGGTTAAACCATGTGGCTAAAAGGCTAAAAAGCTTTTTACTTAATGGCTATAAATTCCAAACCGTTGATCGTGAGCTAAACTAAAAGACACAAAATTCTGGAGTTATGGTGGAGGCGGATGGACTTGTTTACTTTGGGAAACTCAAAGACATCTACGAATTAGATTATTGCGGGACATATAAAGTTGTGGTTTTCCGTTCTGATTGGGTAGACATTAATCGAAGTGTGCGAACATATAGAAATGGTCATGTGTGTGTCAACTTCTCAAAGCCACTCATGCATACAGGTCGATATTTACATGATGATCCATTTGTCTTCTCATCCCAAGCAAAGCAGGTTTTTTATGTGGAAGATGAGAAGCAAAAAGGATGGTTGCATGTTATTAAAACCAAGGCTAGAGATTTATTTGATCTAGGAGAAGATGCTTTATAGTTTCATTTTGGAATTTATTATTTGAGCATTGTGTTCCAATTATGGCCTTTATTTTGGCTACACTAATTTCAAGTTCTTATATGTTGTGTTTTTTTCAAAGTTGCCTAACTTTGACCTTTTGTTGCCTCCATGACTTGAAGTATCTAGTAAGATGTCAGTTTTTTTTAAATGCCTGAAGTGTCGTTGTTTATGCCTGAAGTGTCATACTGTGTTAATTGTCTTTTTTTTGTTTAATTTAAATATTTGAATTATTATATTTTATTTAAATAATTGAATTATTAGGTTTATTTAGATATTTGAATTATTAGGTGAGTGCAAAAAATGAGTTACAGGAGCAAGAAAACACTTCAAATATTAGCTACTCATTCGTCTAGAGCACCACAATCACGTACCCATCCTGATTCTGGTGGTACTGCTGGAGCTGCATCAAGTATGAGACCAACTATGAAGCCACATACACAACCTCCTTCCTCCATGACAACACCCAAATCACCACATGTTCTCTGGGAAATTCCAGCTAGGGGAGCTTCAAAACAGGTACAACAACAACGACCAGTTGGGTCAGATACATCAACTAGACCATTGCCCCGAACCACGGGGAAAAATGTCCAGTTAGGTGATGCAGCAAACAAGCAATCAGGTACGTAAGCATCAACATTATTTAAATTGCGTACAATTTAAGAACTGATTGTGTTCTAACTAAAAATTTTGAACTCCTTAGCATCTCAGCAAATGCTAAAGCAACGTCCTCCCATGCAAGTTTCAACATCAAAAGAATTTGTCCAGTCTAATCATACTGGGGAATTGCGACGTATGCTTCTCAGTTACCTTTTAGTCATGATTTTTTTCTTAATTTTTATTTCCGTTATTTAGCTTCACTTCGTTTCACACCATTTCCATTGCAATGGTTTCAGCATATCAGCGAGTGTTGCTACATAATCCTATCATGCCAGATTCAACGAAACAACCATCTGCGCAACCTAGCAATTGTCCATCACAACGTATGCATGTCTCTTATAGTAGTTAATCAGTAATTTTTAGTCATGATATTTAGAATTTAATTAAGAGTTTATTTTGCTTTTGCTGTTAATTCTAATTATTAAATTTAGCTGTTGTTGAATTTAATATTTCATTTGCAATCGTTTTTAGCATCTGCCCGAGTGCTTCAACAGCGTCATCTCATGGGGGATTCCACATCAAAACAAGTTGTGGGGCTTACTGTTACTAGTGAATTGCGATGTGCGCATCTTTCTTAATTTTCTAATCCTAATATTTAGTTTGTATGAACTAACTGTCTTAGTTTTTAATTTTAGTATGTATTTTATTTTTTAACTGAACCTACATCTCATGTGCAATAATTTCAGCATCTCAACGAGTACGTCAAAAACCTCCTCTTGAGAGAGATTCAACAATAGAGCCGCTCATTCCTCCAACTAAGATAACATTTGGCCCTTTTCAGCCGCCCCCCTCTATTGTCTCATCACAAACACCTTTTAAGACTCCATCATCAACTATGCCTAATATTCCAAGAGGAGCACATGAGGACTTGCGACACAAAGTGCATCAAAACAAAGGGTCAATTGGTCAAGATGGGCATCAAGTTGTGGAACAAGACATAGGCTCAACTAGTAAGGACGCACAACAGGAAGTGCAGCAACACGTAGGGTCGATTGGGAAAAACATACAAAAGGAAGTGCAACAAACGACACAACTTGTCAGATGTCAAGCACAAAGTCAACCTCAAATGGAAAGAGTGTCGAACATTCAGATGTGGACAAAGGCAGTGGTAGTGGTTAAGGGGAAAAAAATAAGACATCCACATCCAAGAGCACAAGATCACGTGGAGTCAACTGGAGTGATAAGATAGAGTTTGACGAAAAGGAGGAGGTCATAACCATTGGTAAAATTCTACCACCCCTTTATTTTTCCTTGAGTGTGATGAGCTCTTGAATTGTATCCGATCTGTTACAAAAATAGGTTTGTTTGTGTCGCTGTGCTATTTGTTGTTTTTGTGTTTGTGATATATACAAAGTTGGTCAAAACTTATAGAATAATTATGATATTTCATTCCAAATTTTTTTGGAGATTCCTCTAAAATAGAGAGTAATTACTAAATTCTATTTCATCATATTTACTAAATTCTATTTCACCAAAATTGGTCAGAACCCTATTCTTTATTACCCATTGACCACGTACACTTCTGAGTTCTGACTAATTGCCTCATCAATTCTTTTCATAATTGATTGGTATAGGATTCTATTTTTTTTCTTCTTTGAGCTTAGTTTCCTATTAATTTGATTCGGTCATAAATTAAAGTTTCTTATTTAAATTGGGCATCACTGTCCAAGTTTTTTTAAATTTTTTTTAATGGAAAGTTATTTGTTAATATAAAGATTGGAAGCAAGCAAAATAAAGACTAGTTACATTAAAAAGTCAGCTCCAACAGTAATTATTTGGTTACTGATCTAAATTGTTACTGATCTAAATTGTTACTGATGAGTAGCTATATGTGTGTGCTTATACTCAGATCCAATGTCAGCAACGCACAATTATGATTTAACTGATCACTAGCTATTTAGTAATTACTGATTAGTTTTAGTAATTACTAATATGTATTGTTACTGATCAGTAGCAACGTAGTAAGTATTGATTAGTTTTGCTAAGACACAAGTAACTGATTGGTATGCCTTTTTTCCACGGATGATAAAGGAAATGAAGAGGCAATAAAAGACACAATTCATCCTCAAGATGTCATGAGTTACAAACCAGGCGTGAGGTTTGTAGTTACATTTAACAATTATGACCAGCCTATTCAAAAGGGAGGCTACATTTTTGTTAGATTTCTTGGATACATTGCAAAGCAAGAAAGGTTTTGCCCCCTCGGGGCCATTACGTTTCATAAATTGAAGCTATCATATAAAGAAGACATAATCGAGATGGTCCGAGTAAGTACCTGATACTCTATAATTTATAATTAAACTAAATGACAACAAGATAAATTGATGATACTTGGCTCAATAAACTGTCATAATTTATTTTCCTTTTGATTTGTACAGTCCAAGTTTCTGTGCCCCAACACTGAGAAGTTCAATCGCCTGATTATTAAATATGTTGCCAAACATTTCAAGCAATTTAGATATGCTTTGAAGAAACAACACTTTAAACCTGGAAAAACAAAAGAAGATTTGCATAAAGAGATTCCACTAGGACACACCCTTGCTGGAGGATGGAGGGACTTGGTTGACTATTGGTTTTCAGAGCGGAGTAAGGTATGTACATGTTACTACAGTCTGAGTTCACTATGTTGTGTAGCCTTCATAAGTGCTTATTGTTATTTTATTTTGTACCTTAGCTTCCTCATCTAATTACAGTTTTTTCCCCTTGAATATAGGAGTTGGCTGGGATCGGTCGAGATGCACGGGCATCACAAACTCATTTTCATACTACTGGTTCTAAAAGTTATGCAAATATGCGTGCTGATTTTGTATGCCTTCTCTCCTCTTTATTTTTTTTTTGTGTGTAAACATTTGCTGGTTTTGTATGCATTTGCTGGCTCTCCCCCCCCCCCCCCACCCCTAAAATATATTAAAGTCCAACTTCCAATTGTATTATATATGTAGACGTTCTGATGAGAATTGAAATTGTAGGTTAAACAGTACAACAGAGAGCCAACACAGATAGAGTTATTCAAAATGACACATAATAAAGACGGAGATGGATTTATCGCTGGCACAAGCACTGAACAATTTCTAGTATATACTCCTACTATATATTAGCTGTTAGCTTCAAGTTGTTTTTCTTGACTTGAGTACAATTATAATATGTACACCATTTAATTTCCTCTTTCATTGTGGTAGAATGATGCAAACTCGGAGGTTGAAAAAAGACTTCTCAACTCTTCCCCCTCAAAGAAACTTGTAATTGAAAATGAGGTCTTCGATGATATTATATATGAAGATGAAAACCCCAAACGACCTGTTGGCTTTGGCTTTGGCGTTGGACGAACTGACGTTTTTGGTGTAAAGGGTATCTTGCGGAAGAGGGGTCATTCTTTTGGTCACCATGATGACAATGTGAAACGCAAGCACGCCAAAAAGGATTCAGAAACACATAAAAGGTTAGCCTTCCGTTTGCTGCAGGGTGCGCGGAACGGAGAAGCTACTAAAGAATTTCTAGATGCTACTGAGGTAGCCTTACTTATGGCCGATGATCAGGTAAGACTTTCCATCAGCTTGTGCATGCTTATGTCTTGTGATGTCTAAATAGGAAAATTTGTTGAATATTTGTGAGATTCTATCTGTTGTCTAAATTGCATCTTGTACCATACAATTAGAGCTTCTGTCTTATGTCTAAAATAGGATATTCTGTTGGATATTTGTTAGATTCTATAGTATGTTATTGCCACGTTATGTTACGACTGTGGGATTGAATTAAGTAGCAGGTTGCTCTAGATTTTTCACTACACACCCTTTGTTAATTAGTGTCTTAGGTTGCTGATTTTATTTGTTGGATAATTTGTGGGATATTTTGAAGTATGAAATTGAATTAATTGTTTGATTACTCTTTTTTCAAGATTACTAAATATTTCCACGGAGCATTTGTTGGGTGGAAGTATGAAACAAGATTTGTATAGAATGTGGAGCATATTGAGCTGTATATAAAATGTTTTGCAACTACTTTATTTACAAAATTGTGCAGTGCTCTAGAAATGCTTAAGACAATTGAATGTACGTACTAGCTAGTGGAGCATCAAGAGAAGAGCAGACAACTAGCTATATCAAATTCCAACTTCCAGACACAATGGCTAGCAATTAGATCTAATTTTAATTAACCTGTTCATAAATATGTATTTTCTTTCGCTAATTTTTTCTCATTACTGTCAAGTTGTATTGGATATAATATTTTTCTTTCATGTATTTTCTCAGGGTCTTGATGAGTCAAATATTGGAAATGATGGTAGCGGTGAAAATGAATCCGGACATAGTGGTGAACCTTCAACTTCCGATTGACATGAGGATTAGCGTCTGCACGTGGATTTAGCTTTTTGATGACTTATAGTACTGGATAGATAGCTAGAAATATATTTTATATTTTGTAGGGATTTAGCTTTTTTATTGTATGCGTGCTCGATCGATATACCACTTCAACTTTAATTTGAAGGAAGATTTACCTAGGTTTCTATTAACATTGTATTGTTATTAGACTTCTTACATTATCAGACATTATATATATATTGATGCACTGTTTACTTAGGAATAATTATTAATGACATATATATCGTCTATAAAGCGCGCTTAATTTGGTTGCTTTGTTATACATTTCTCCCTCGAGATATACACCCAGAACAGAAAAACAAGAATGCAAAAATAGGGGCTGTTCATGAAAAAGGATTCACCAAACAGAGGCATGAATGGGTTCAGAAGCAAAACAAACAACCAGACCCTCCTCTAAAAACTGGAAATCGATTTGAAACATTATCAATGGCGGATGACACTGATGAACAAGGTGACACCGCTGAACCTATTTTATCCAATCATGAATCTTCTTAGCTGGAATGTGCGCGGGATTAACAGTTCGGAGAAGCAAGAAGACCTCCGAGTCTTCTTGCAAAACATAGGAGTTGGGCTATTTGGGATTTATGAAACAAAACTCCTACCGAGAAATGCTGATCATATGATGAATAGGTTCTTCACAAATTGGAATTTCATCACAAACTCAAATCACTGTCAAAGAATTTGTATATTGGTCGCCTGGGATCCGAGATTTTATCATGTGCAACACTTAGCCTCAACCGCCCAACTAATACATACAAAGATTACTCGACAGCAGGATGCAGTCTCTTTTATGGTGACTTGGATTTATGGGAGTAATCAGGCGGTGGACCGCTTAGACCTTTGGACTAACATGCGTGCTATTCAGGATAATGTGGATGAAGGCTGGGGAGTAATCGAGGATTTCAATGCCATTGCTAGCCCACAGGACAGAGAAGGAGGTGTGGAAGTGGAAGCTTTCACCATCCAAGATTTCCAAAGATGTATACAAGATTGCTACCTACATGAGCCAAACTTCTCTGGAAATTACTTCACTTGGACAAATAATCATGTGAGATCTAGACTTGACAGGATTCTCATCAATATGCAATGGTACCTAATCTCACAAGACTTCAAAGTGGAGTATCTGAATGCAGGTCTCTCCGATCATACAGCTCTTCTCATTTCCTTCCCCTATTGTCTAAAGCGAGCCTCAAATTTCAGATTCTGCAACATGTGGGCAAATGATGATCGATTTGAAAAAATCTTGAAGACGGGAGTTTCCAATCTACCCATAGGAAATGCAATGTATAAATTATTTTGGGTGTTGAAACACATGCAGAAAGACTTTCTAATGCTCCATAAAGATAAATATGCAGATATATATCAACAGGAAATCATGGAGAGAAAGAAGCTTGACTTGATCCAACAAGAACTGTCACTCAATCCAGCATATGAAAACTTGCAAAATAAGGAAAAAGAGGCAAGAAGTACATACTGGAAGGTACTGCATTCTGCTCTTCTGCTAAAAAAACAACACAGTAAAATGGATTGGAGCTACATGGGGGATGACTGCAGCAAGCTCTTCTTTGCTAAGATGAGACAGAAAAGGGCACAGAAATATGTGCATGAATTGGAGACCAATGATGGTGCTACTGTGTCTGGCCTGGACAATGTTAATCAATGTCTTCGTGATTTTTATCAAGATCTGCTGGGCAAGAGAACTTCTCACCGCATCAATGCCAAACCTGACATTTTCAAATGTTGTACAACACTTCTGTTAGAGCATCAAATTGCAATCAGTAGACCAATTACTGATAGAGAAATCAAAGAAGCTTTCTTTTCCATACCTGATGACAAAACTCCGGGTCCGGATGGGTATACAAGTTGCTTCTACAAAAAAGGCTGGCAAATTATTAGCGGGCTGGTGACGGATGCTGTTAAAGAATTCTTCAAATCGGGGAAACTGCTCAAAACTTTCAACAAGACACATCTTGTACTCTTCCCAAAATTTCCTAATCCCCGTAAAGCTTCAGAATTTAGACCGATCGCTTGCTGCAATACGTTCTACAAGGGGATTACCAAGATCATTGCTGCCAGAATAAGAGAAGTCCTCCCAAGGCTTGTTGATCCAAGTCAAGCCACCTTCATTCCAGGCCGTCAACTTTTGCACAATGTCCTGCTTTGTCAGGAAATTGCGAGGGGATATTCAAGATTGTTCGGTTGTAATTTTTGTGGTTTTTAAGTTAGGGTTGTCGGTCCACAGGGATGGGTGTTAGGTTTGATTTAGATAATCGGTTTGTGCACAAGGATTTTTCTCAATGCGGAAAGCAATAGATTATGTAAATAAAGCAATAAACTAACCTAAACATGATAATAATTAAGAAAGCAATAAAAGATGAAAGCAACTAAAAGCATGAAATTAAGAAAACAATAAAACTAAGACTAATTAATGAAATTAAGAACAAGAGATTATACCTTTGATGATCCAAACTTTCACTAATCTTCAATCTACTTGGATTTCTCCCGAACAAACAAGAAATCGTGAATTGGATTACTAAGAATCCCCAAATCCCCACTTGAGAGTGGAATTTGTGACCCTTAATCCCCCTTTTCACTAAAAGTTGGATTGGATGTTTTTATGGCTAACACTATGAACTTTCAAAGGCAAAATTAAATGAAAACTAAGCATAAGATGATAAAGATTTAGGGAGGCTGAAAATTACTTGAAGAAAATTGATTACATTCAAGAATCCCAAAAACTTGAAGAACAAGACAAGAGAGAAAACTTGGAGAGAGAAAGTAGAGTTTAATTAAGAAAGCATTAAAAACCCCTAATTACAAACTAAAGGTTTCAGCTAATTCCTCCCTAAAAGAGTCGCAGCTAATACTCTTATAATACCCTAAGTTTGTTTCACAAAACGCAGCACTTCGTTTCCAGATTATACGCAGAAATTGGAATTGGCTCGGGCGAGCCAGAATCCTGCTCGGGCGAGCAGGCATTCTGGTCGCGTGTCCCTCGTTCTTGGCTTCTCTTGACTCGGAAGCTCACTCGGCCAGCGGGGCCCTTGCCGGGCGGCTCTGTCCCTTCAATGCCTTAGCCAAATTTTCCGCCCTTTTCCTAGTTGATGCAAGAGAGAAAATAGGTGAGAAAATATGAAGAAAGTGAGAGAAAAACGAAATAAAACCCCGTAAAACAGATCATCGGCCGCTCGAATGAATAATCTGCTCGGCCAAGCAGGATTCTGATCACGAACACAAATCGTCCGAACGATCGCCGATGAGCGGCGACCTTCGCCGGCGGCTCCTCCGGGCGGTGGGCGTGTCGCGACTTTTTCCTTTTGGTGCTTCAGTGGACATGCTCGCCCGAGCAACAATGTTGCTCGCCCGAGCAAGGGTTCTGTTGGCCGCCATCCTGGACGCAGGAGTCACTCTCACTTTAGGCACAGTGGTCAAGCTCGACCGAGCAAAAATTTTGCTCGCCCGAGCAAGGGTTCTGGAAATATTTCCTTCTCTTCTTCCTTTACTCGTGAAAACTCCTCAGTAAGGCTGCTCGCCCGAGCCAAACTTTTGCTCGCCCGAGCAAGGGTTCTGGCCAACAATACAAGGAGTTAAAATTTTCTCAAGGAAATAAACCTTCTAACTTCTACTAAAAATATGTTCAAAACCTCAATCTCTCAGAAACCTCCCTGGACATTTCATAATCAATAATCTAAAAATTAACCTAAACAAAGCAAAATCTTTTGATTTTTCAAAAATTTCACAGAAAAAGAAAAGCCGGCATGCATGCCTCCCCACTCCCACACAAAAAGACCACACTATGTCCTCATTGTGGCAAGAAATAAAGGAAGACAAACACCCTAAAAGAATAAAAATCTAAAAACTAACAAAAAGAATGAGAAAGAGTTTTCTCAGCAACTAACTCCAAAGAAAAAGAAGGATAATACCTGATTAGATCTCAAATAATCATCACATGACTTGTAAATGGAGATTGAGTATGCAAGCCATGAAATGGTGAATATGTGTGAGCAATAAATAATCCTTCCTTCTCGTTAATGCATAGTTAGGAGAATTAAATAAAGAAACAAACAAGAAAAATGAACTAATTTACAATATATACAAAGATGTTACCTCAATGTTCTTCAATCAACATATGGAACATGGAATGTTACACACTCCACATCCACTTTCTCTGGAAGCTCCAAAAAGGGTTTCAACCTGTGACCGTTAACTTTCCATATTGATGCATTAGTGGGGTCCTTGATTTCAACAACTCCCGAGGGAAACACAGCGGACACAATGAATGGACCGGTCCACCTAGACTTCAATTTACCCGCAAACAAACGCAAACGTGAGTCATAAAGGAGGACTTTCTGCCCCGGAACGAAGGTTTTTCTAAGGATCACCTTATCATGTAGG
The DNA here is from genome assembly GCA_029582165.1 of Portulaca oleracea. Classification (NCBI taxonomy): domain Eukaryota; kingdom Viridiplantae; phylum Streptophyta; class Magnoliopsida; order Caryophyllales; family Portulacaceae; genus Portulaca; species Portulaca oleracea. The sequence goes on along the minus strand of CM055868.1, from coordinate 28,480,678 downwards.
ACCTACGATCGCTCCTTACTTAATCTTCCATTTTCGTAAGCTTCCCTCCTTAACTCCTCTAGCTCACACAAGGTCAACTTTCTAATGTCCCCAGCTGCTGACAGGTCAAGATTCAAGGCTTTCAAAGCCCACCACGCCCTATGCTCGAGCTCTACTGGCAAATGACAAGGTTTCCCAAAGACCGCTCTATACGGTGACATTCCTATGGGAGTCTTGTAAGCTGTCCTATAGGCCCATAAAGCATCGGTCAATTTAGTGGACCAATCTTTCCTATTCTTTGACACTGTCTTTTCAAGAATTTGTTTAATTTGCCTATTGGAAACCTCAGCTTGGCCATTTGATTGAGGGTGATAGGCGGTGGTCATTCTATGCTCAACAGAGTATTTCCTAAGCAAAGCCGCGAATGAACGATTATTAAAGTGAGTCCCTTGGTCGCTAATGATGGCTTTAGGCACCCCAAACCTAGAGAAAATGTTTTCTCGAAGGAATCTAGTCACAACCTTAGCGTCATTTCTTTTCGACGGAATTGCTTCAACCCATTTTGACACGTAGTCAACTGCTAGAAGAATATACTCATTCCCAAAAGAGGTAGGAAATGGTCCCATAAAATCAATGCGCCAAACATCGAATACATCCACAAAGATCTCGGGTTGTAAGGGCATCATGTTTCTTCTAGAGATTTTACTCAAACTCTGACATCTAAGACAGCTCTGGGCATAAGTATGGGCATCTCTAAAAATGGTAGGCCAATAGAATCCACTTTGTAAAACCTTATACGCTGTCTTTTTCCCACTAAAATGCCCCCCACACGGTTGGTCGTGACAAAACGAAAGGACATCCATGATAGACTCATCCGGAACACACCTTCTAAGAATTTGATCAGGACAATACTTAAACAGATAGGGTTCATCCCATATGAAATTTTTGACAATGTGAAGGAACCTATCTCTATCATGCTTATTCCAATCATTGGGCATTTCTCCCGTGACTTTAAAATTAACAATGTCAGCAAACCACGGTTCTACTCCTATGCTAAGAATGTGTTCATCAGGAAAACAAGCATCTATAGGAGACTCTATGACATGTTCAGGTGTTATCCTAGAAAGGTGGTCCGCTACCGGGTTATCAGATCCTTTCCTATCACGAATTTCACAATCAAACTCTTGGAGTAACAACACCCACCTAACCAACCTAGGCTTAGACTCTTTTTTCTCCATCAAATAGCGAATCGCTGAATGGTCAGTAAAAACAATCACTTTAGACCCTAACAAATAAGCCCGAAATTTCTCAAATGCATAAACCACAACTAGGAACTCTTTCTCAGTGACAGTGTAATTCAGTTGTGCTTCATTTAAAGTATGACTTGCATAGTGAATCACGACAGGTTTTTTGTCAATTCGTTGTCCTAAAACCACACCTATAGCAAAGTCAGAAGCATCACACATTAACTCAAACGGTTCCCCCCATGTGGGAGGTTTGAGAATAGGAGGTGATATCAAGGCATCTTTAAGTGCATTAAAAGCCTTCAAACACTCATCAGAAAAGTCAAAAGCCACCTCCTTGGCCAATAAAGCAGAAAGGGGTTTGGCAATCTTGCTAAACTCACGAATGAATCGACGATAAAACCCAGCATGTCCTAAAAAGGATCTAACCTCCTTCACAGGTGGAAAGTCAAGTTCTAACTAGGTCAATTTTCGCTTTATCCACTTTGATTCCATCTTTTGAAATCACATGGCCCAAAACTATGCCCTTTCGTACCATAAAATGGCACTTCTCCCAGTTTAAAGTCAAGTGTTTTTCTTGGCACCGACTCAAGACTCTACTCAAATTTGACAAACAATCATCAAAGGTGGTGCCAAATCGAGAAATCATCCATGAAAATTTCAACACGTCATCAACAAGGTCCGAGAATATAGACACCATACACCGAAAAGTAGCGGGGCGTTGCAAAGTCAGAAGGGCATCCTACGAAAGCAAACGTACGAAATGGGAAAGTAAAAGTCGTTTTCTCCGATCACACGGGCTATAGAAATCGAGTATACCGAATAGCCATCCGGAAAACAAAAGAAGTCGTGCGCGCCTTTTTCTAACATTTGATCCATGAAAGGTAATGGAAAATGGTCTTGTCTCGTAGCCTTATTGAGTTTCTGTAATCTATGCATACTCCATCCCGATGGAATGCGTCGACACTAATTCACCCTCTCTCATTCTCCACCACTCACAACCCGACCTTTTTAGGGACTACATGTATAGGACTAACCCACTTACTGTCAGAAATCGGGTAAATGATGTCATTATCTAACCATTTTAGAATCTCCTTCTTAACCACCTCCTTCATTTGGGGATTGAGTCTCCTTAAAGGTCCCTCTGGCTACACTATCATCTTCCAAAATATCCTCTTCTTGCACAATAGATGGACTAATCCCGATGTCTCCAAGCGTCCATCCCAAAGCCCTCTATTTATCCTAAGAACCTCGACTAGTTTGTTTTCTTGGTCCTCTCCTAGGTTCAAGCTATGATAACCGGTAAGTCTCACTAGGCCAAGGAAAACATACTTTAACTCGGAAGGAAGGGGTTTAAGTTCAAGGGTTCTAGAAGATGGTGGCTCAGTTCTATTATATCGTGCACATGTTGAGAGGCAAACACAGATTCATAAAGCAATTCACCACAAACACATCGAATCACATAGTGAGGTCACACGATCGGTCGAATCTAACTCAACAAGATCACTCACACAAGGGGCAACATCGGATCGCAGGTTATCACTCAAGGTCACTAATCCAATTCACAACATTACACTCTTGCTCATCATGTCCTAATGGTGACTTTTGTAGGTCAAAAATATTCAATTCCATAGTCAAATTCCCAAAAGTCAGTTTCATTCTCCCATCTTTACAATTAATCCAAGCATTAGATGTAGCTAAAAAGGGTCTACCTAAAATGACCGGAATCTCGTCACGAGGACTCTGAACCCTAGCTGTCTCTAACACAACAAAGTCTACAGGGAAGACAAAGGTCCCAACTTGGATCAACACATCCTCAACTACCCCCCTAGGCACTCTCGTAGACCGATCAGCTAATTGGAGAACCATTCTTGTAGGTTTCAGTTCCCCCAACCCCAGGGTCTCATAAACATGTAAAGGTAGCAAGTTGACACTTGCCCCTAAGTCAAGGAGGGCTCTCTCAATCTGACTGTCTCCTATGGTAATGGAAATAGTTGGGCATCCTGGGTCCTTATATTTCACTGGAACCTGACTAGACAAGATGGAGCTCACATTAGAGGCCAAAAAGGCCTTCTTAGGAACCTGAGTTGCTCTCTTCGTTGTACACAATTCTTTGAGGAACCTAGCGTAGGAAGGACATTGCTGAATAGCGTCCAACAAGGGAATGTTGACCTTGACTTGAGAAAAAGTCTCCCTAATCTTTTCAAGAAATTTCTGATCCTTAGTTCCCCTCAACCTTTAAGGAAAAGGTGGGGAAGGCTTATACGCCACAGGTTGAACAGGACTGGAATTAGGAAGCACTCTAGGTGAGGTCTTAGGACTCGGGTTGTCACCTAAGTTGGTCAACCTCTCTTCCTCGCACGGCTCATCCTCAACTAGCTCATCACAAGGTCCAACACTCACATGTTGTTTCCTAGGCGAATCTGAAGGTAATTCTCGAATCTGATTGTCCACTTCCCTTCCTGATCTAAGAGTAATCACCGCATTAAGCCCCCTAACATGGTTTGGGTCACAAGAGGATGAACTAGAAGCTTTCCCCTTAGGGTTCGCCTCCGGTTGTCCAGGAAAAGTTCCCCTATCCCTATTAGACATCATGAGTTAGGCTACACTCTCATTCAATTGTTTCACCATTTTCGCCATGTCACTCATCGTATCCTCAACCCTACTCAAACCAGACTCTAACTCTTTGTACTTCCTATCCCCTCTATCCTCACCTTGGTATCCTGGTGGAGGTCGGGTATGAGCTATCTGGGGTGGATGGTCTGTCCTCGAGGTGCTTGATAAGCAACCTGAGGCGGTGGTCTTGGTTGGGTTTGATGTTGGTGAGGGGGAGGTGGGTTTCCTTGGAAACTTCCTCCTTGGTGCATTGGTGGCCTCAAAACATTTTGATTATCCGGCCCGTAAGACAAGAAAGGGTGTTTTGGCACCCCAGGAAATTGGTAGGGCCGGTACTGGTTAAACATAGCATTAACATTTTCCACGTTAGTTGACACATGTTGCAAATACAAAGGACAATTAGCATATACATGGTCAGGTCCTTCGCACCAAGCACAAATCAAAGAAGATTGAGAGTTCGGAGACATGGGTTGCTCTACAGAATTCACTTGTACGCACGGTTGGGTCTTAGACGCTAGTTGCTGTTGAGCTAAGGTTTTTATCATATTCTCTAAAGAAGCAAACCTAGCCTCGTACCCAGTACTCTCACTCACCGCATGAACCCCTCCCCGTGCGTTGGACAACTGTGCTCCTAAGGACTCATCCCTAGTGTTTCCCCATTGCATTACTCTTTCTGACATACTTTCCAAAAAATCCCAAGCTTCCTCCGCAGTTTTGTCCATAAATCCCCTTTGACACATAGACTCTAAGGTCACTCGGGTTTCCTGATCTACCCCCTCATACACTATTTGGCACAGTCTCACTAGGTCAAACCCATGGTGGGGAAATTGAGACAAAAGATTCTTAAACCTCTCAAAAGCTTTCCAGTAAGGCTCCCCTTATCTGTCTAAACTTCAAGATGGAATTTCTCATTTGAACTGCCATGGAATTTGGGAAATACCTCTTCATAAATACCTTCAAGAAACTATCCATGAGTTTATGGACCGGTTTGATACTATACATCCACCTCTTTGCGAATCTCGCAGAGCGAAGCAAATATTTCAACAGAACATAATCTAAAGGTACCCGGTGGTGTGACCATACTAAGGTACTCCTTATACTCTGCTGTCGGATAAGTGCCAACCCGTCCCAGTAAAAGAGGTAGGTTACGAGTATGATCTTATGCGGGATCAAACGTAACTCCACGAGGTAGGTCGGTAACACAAAGCACGATGGAGGCGGGTCATAAGATGGATAGAGCTGGTCGCTCAAGGTAACCCTCGGTCCTTCCTCACCCATGTTAGGCGGGTCGACTAAAGGTTTCTCTACCCTAACCAGTCTACTAGTTTCCGGTTTTCGAACCCATCCTATCGAATGACTCACTTTCTCCTTTTTAGTTGGTTTTTCTATTTTTTTTAAATTTTTAGTGATTTTTAAACTTGATACTAAACAAGCAAAGCAATTAAACTATTCACAAACAAACCAATTCTAAACTCCCAAATAACGCCATCCCCGGCAACGGCGCCATTGTTCGGTTGTAATTTTTGTGGTTTTTAAGTTAGGGTTGTCGGTCCACAGGGATGGGTGTTAGGTTTGATTTAGATAATCGGTTTGTGCACAAGGATTTTTCTCAATGCGGAAAGCAATAGATTATGTAAATAAAGCAATAAACTAACCTAAACATGATAATAATTAAGAAAGCAATAAAAGATGAAAGCAACTAAAAGCATGAAATTAAGAAAACAATAAAACTAAGACTAATTAATGAAATTAAGAACAAGAGATTATACCTTTGATGATCCAAACTTTCACTAATCTTCAATCTACTTGGATTTCTCCCGAACAAACAGGAAATCGTGAATTGGATTACTAAGAATCCCCAAATCCCCCCTTGAGAGTGGAATTTGTGACCCTTAATCCCCCTTTTCACTAAAAGTTGGATTGGATGTTTTTATGGCTAACACTATGAACTTTCAAAGGCAAAATTAAATGAAAACTAAGCATAAGATGATAAAGATTTAGGAAGGCTGAAAATTACTTGAAGAAAATTGATTACATTCAAGAATCCCAAAAACTTGAAGAACAAGACAAGAGAGAAAACTTGGAGAGAGAAAGTAGAGTTTAATTAAGAAAGCATTAAAAACCCCTAATTACAAACTAAAGGTTTCAGCTAATTCCTCCCTAAAAGAGTTGCAGCTAATACTCTTATAATACCCTAAGTTTGTTTCACAAAACGCAGCACTTCGTTTCCAGATTATATGCAGAAATTGGAATTGGCTCGGGCGAGCCAGGATCCTGCTCGGGCGAGCAGGCATTCTGGTCGCGTGTCCCTCGTTCTTCGGCAGCTTCTCCTCGGCAGCTCAGAAGCTCAGCTCACCCGAGCAAAGATCTACTATATCAGCCCGCTCTATGATGAAAATTGACCTGAAAAAAGCCTTTGATTCGGTCCACTGGGACTTCATTGAAGAAGCCCTCAATGCCTATAAATTCCCCCAATGGCTCATCAAATGTATCACGGCCTGTGTGACCACTCCCAGCTATGAGATTATTGTCAATGGCAGCAGCTCCGAATCGTTCCAAGGTGGTAGGGGACTACGTCAAGGAGATCCGATGTCCCCCTTGCTCTTTGTCCTCACTATGGAGTACTTATCTCGATCTATCAAAGCCCACATCAAAAATTCCGTCAATTACAAGTACCATTCCAACTGTACTCGACTCAAGCTAACACATCTGATGTTTGCTGACGATCTCATTCTATTTACTTCGGCAACCAAAACTTCCATCAAAACTATGATGGATGCGTTCCATCATTTTTCTGAAGTCACAGGTCTGGAGGCAAATAAATTGAAGTCGGAGGTTGTTTTTGGAGGTGTGGATGATCATTCTGAGCTCTTGAGAGATACTGGATTTTCCCCAGGAATCCTTCCTTTCCGATATCTTGGTATGCCAATCTCTTCATGCAAACTTTCAGCTATTGATTGTAGTGTTCTGATTGACAAAATCCTAGTCACAATCAAATGTTGGGAAACAAGACATATCTCATATGCGAGTAGAATAGTCCTTTCCAACACTGTTCTCCAAGGCATTTATGGTTTCTGGGCGCGGATAATCATTATCCCGGAAAAAGTTATGCAAAAAATTGATGCTTATTGCAGAAATTTCATTTGGGGCGGTTCACACACTTATAAAGCCCCACCAGCAATCTCCTGGCAGACTTGCTGCACTCCCAAAAATTATGGAGGTCTAGGCTGCAAGAATCTCCGTCTTTGGAATCAAGCCTCCATTGCAAAGCTGGTCTGGGATATTCAGAGCAATAAAGAGAATTTATGGGTCAAATGAATTCATACAAAATATATTAAAAACCGCTCCTGGTGGAGCTATACCCCTCCCTATGATGTGTGCCCCTACTTCAAACATCTCTGCGAAGTAAAGGATCTTTTCAAATGGGGATCCTCTCCTGGAGAGAGATGGCACTAGGGGGACGATGGACAGTACACGGTGGATAAGGGGTATAAGTGGAGCTTGCCAACAGCTGATACACCTTGGTGGACTCAAATGGTCTGGAATGCCCTTGTTACGCCGAGGCATGCCTTTTTCCTTTGGCTTAGGGTTCAAAACCGATTACCCATTCGCAGCCGAACCCAACACTGGGGTGAGAGTAATGCGCGCATCTGTCCCATTTGTAATAATGATGAAGAAACGCTTGTACACCTCTTCAAGCAATGCCAGCTGGCGACACAGGTGGGACAAATCATCTCCCAATGGCCTCATTGTCAAGATATCCCACATCTGGAGCCTTTAGAGTTGTTGGAATATACAAAGAGGACTTGCAGAACAAGAAAGATCAGAGATTTTATTAATGGTGTCTATGGTGCTTATACATACCATATCTGGAGAGAAAGGAACAATCACGTCCATGGAAAAAACAAACGTAACCCCAGGCTGATTACAACCCACATTAAAGAGGATGTCCGAAATAGAATACTCATGCTTGCAAAAACTAGGCGTAGATATGCTAAGTATATAGATATAGCATTGATGATGTAATTGTTATCTTTGTACTTGGTTGAGACCAACCCTTTTTTATTGGAATATATAACCTGCTTTCTAGTGCAATATATATATATATATATATATATATATATATATATATATATATATATATATATATATATAAAATTTGTGCATACATATTTCCTAGAATATAATTATATATAGTTGTAAATCTATTTGCACGGCTGAATGAATCGTCTCCAAAATGCATCTTATAATTGAGGATAGCGTCGCTTACAAGCGTCGAGGTATGCCTTCACTAAAAAGCGTCTAGCTGCTAAGGACACCACAAAGCGTCGAGGGATGCCAACGATATCGACGCTTAAAAGCGTCTAGATAGCCAACGATATCAATGCTTAAAAGCGTCTAGATAGCCAACGATATCGACGCCTAAAAGCGTCGAGATATCTCGACCCCTAAATTCTCGACGCTTTCTGAAAGCGTCGACCGAGTCTTTTTTGACGCGTTTAAGTGTCGCAAATCATGCTAAAAAGCGTCTCAAATGGCGTATTATTCTAGTAGTGTTAGGCTGACGCGGGCAAACTAGGCCGTGTGTTCTGGGCCATAGCCGAAACAAAACCTAGGCGGGTTTTGTTGCTCTTTTTTTTTTCTTTCTTTTTTTTCTTTTCTCGTGGGAGGAATCAAAGTGGGGCCCATCCCACATAGGGATGTAATTGCGCCAAGTCACCTTGTCTCTCTTTTGGGTGGCAAGAGGATGACCTTTGGATTTCCGGCCACTGAAACACATTTGGTATCTCGAGGTGGGTCCGACAAATGAACGACTCAACCTTTCTATAAATTCAAAGGTATTTAATTCATTTCATTCACATCCTCATTTCCTTCGAATCTCTCTAACTTACTCCTTCTCTCTATAGAAAGAAAGCCTTGCCTTTTTGAAGTAAGCTCGGGTTTAAAAGATGCAACCCCGGAGTCATAGGAATCCGCCCCTTCCTTATGCAGCGGCATAGCCCCATGAGAGATCTTCTCGGCGTAACTTTGTTCCCGGTATGGAGGCGGTTCCCTCCGACCTTATTGTTCAGTCTTGGAACCACGCTTGGTTTTACCGCTCTCATGGCAAGGTAACTCTTGAATTCCTCCTCTTGTACTTAGTTTAGCGTAAAAATGAGCAAGCATGAATTTATTTTCCATATCTTGTCGATTTTTTAGCTATTGTAAGTATGTTTAGATTAATGCATGCTAGAATGTTGAACGATCTTACGTTTTGACTGAAAACGAAACCGTCTTCCAAAATGGACCAAAAATGTTTTCAATACTCTGCCCATCAATAAAACCTAGGCGGGTTTTATTCTTCACACGTCGTCTGGCCTATTTGTCCAAGGAGTGGTCCACTAGGGAAAATAATACCCAGGTGGGTTTTATTTTGGCTTGCTGGGCTGGTGCGCTTCTTGGGCCGAATGCAACGGCCTAGAGAGGTCAAAACCTAGGCGGGTTTTGACTCGCGTTTTTTCTATTTGTCTGACTCGGGCTGAAGTAATTGGGCTTGCTGGATTGCTTCATGGGCCGTGGCTGTGAGCCCAGTGTTTGTGCTGGGTCCATGAAATTATGTTTTTAACGCGAAATGTCAATTGAGCCCCCATTTTAAATGATTTGGTTGAACTTTCCCGTCGTATTTAGGAGGATAACCTGAAAAACTCCCGGTGTCCTGAAAGAGCCTCTTAAGGTAGCTAAATCGATCCCTGGAAACTTTGTTCGTGATACTTTGACCGCATTGGGATTCATGCCTTTCTGGAAATGCCTGGAGGCCTGGAAGAATCGAACGTTCTGTATCATAGGTCGAGCAATGGCGGAGAGGTTGTGAGATTCTACTAACTCATTTCACTTGCCTGTGGGTGAGATGACAGTCACGCCCAAAGATTTCGTTATGATTACCGGTCTTCCTTGGGGTGGGCAAGACGTGGTCTTTGACGCGGAGATCCCTCTGATAGTTCTGGATATGTTGGGTCCAGTGTCTGCGTGTTTGGGACAACGACAATGTCTCTTCCTATAAGCACTTTGAATTAGCCATCCGCGATGCAAGTTTCCAAGATCTGCCTGAAGAGCAGCGTCGCTTCATTTTCTTGGCGTACGTTATCTCTGCTACCCTTTTTGGAAACCATGGGGACAACATTTCCCTGACGTGGTTCCGAAACCTTCTCAACTTTGATAATATTCGAAACCTGAATTAGGGCAAGGTGTCCTATGCGAACTTCATCCACTGGCTTCGTCGTGGCGTAAGACTTTTGCAGGATGCGGACCCGGTCTACCTTCATGCGGATCAGACTCGTTACCAGTATGGTCCTTCCTTGTGGAAGGTGCTCGAGGTATGTGCTCCAACCTTCCCTTTTCAATGCAGTTCATCCTTTCTTCCTTATTTAACATCATGTTCATGCAATCATGGGCATATGAGTACATCTCGGCCCTGGGCATTCGTTCGAAGAAGAATAAGACGGTACCAGCTGCTGAACGCTGGACTACCGAGGGCATTCACGACAACAAATATAAGTCGGGGAGCCTTGACCTCATTCGTAGCATTTTAGACAACTTGAAACCGGTATCTCTTCATTCCCAACATCTTTCTTCCGTTTTCCTCTACATGTCATCCTTAAATGCTCATTTTCTTTTTGCAGGATCAAGTGAACTGGCGTGCTTGGGTCGATTTTGATGTCGGAGGGCTACCACAACCTTTGCATTTGGTGGAGCATGACACCTGCCTTCGCCTTTTGGTTGAAGGGCCTTATGGTTACGTGTGGTATTTGGGAGAGAGAGCCTCGAGGCAAATCTTGGGAGGTTATCCTGGTCTCATTCCCCTGGATCCTCCAGCACATATGTTTTAGCCATGGCGGGTCGACCTGGGCATTTTGAGAGATCTGGTCTGAGGTCAAAATTTTGACAACTTCGTGTATAACATTCCACATGAGCAATTCGATGAGGAGTTCGAACGTTATCTTAATCGTTTGGCTCCCCGAGTGGTATGTATCTTCCTCCTGTATCTTTTATTATGCTTTGGTTGATTTCTGACCAGAAAATCTACAGCTGGGGCCTTATGCCAAAGCTGCTGAGGTGGAGATTCTACCACAGAAGAAAAAGATCGGTGAATTCTTGGACGTGGAGAACAGCAGCGAGTGTTCCATACTTCAGGCATTCGATCGTAAACCGGTAATTCTTCATTTTATGTTATTTTCTTTTATCCCACCTGCTACTTATGGATAACCCTGGTCTTGCTATCTTTTAGCCGAGATGGGCTTTCCTCCGAAAAACTCGCTAAAGATTGGAGCACATGAGGAAGCATATTGATCGGGCATTCACCGACTCAGGTAGATATCGAGGCGATACTGCCGGAAGAGCTGATATGGAGGCTGACGCGAAGTTTGTTCCCAGGGAACCACCTCGACGTTCTACTGTAGGTGCTCCTGGTACGGAGCCCCCACGCCGCTCTTCAGTAGGGGAATATTCTTCTCGAGGTTGACTTCGGGAAGAAATTGGTGGATCTTCTCGTCCTCCTCTAGCAGCTGTACCAGAGGGTCGCGACAAAGGCGTTGAGGTCGAGGGTCAACACTCAACTGGATCACATCGTAGCAGGCCCGGTAGTAGAGATCGTCGACCTCCGGGTATGGAAGAGGACATGGCTCAGATGTCCTTGGAGGAGCCACTTGGTCAGGGGGAGGCTGTATCACAGCGTTGGGTATGGTGGTGATACTCTGCCCCATTCCTACTGGGTGGAGGATGCTTCCGAGTCAAGCGCCACATACCGGCCTTCTCATTCTCGTCGTACTCCAGCTTCAGTGCGTTCTGCTCGTCGTGGTCAGGAGATAGTGGTGAGGGACCGTGACTCAGGTGCATCCGTAGGGTATCCTGGCAGTCAGGCCCTAGCGGATGGCGCTACATCACGTCCTACACGTTACGATGCTTCCTCTTTTGGTTCTGGTTCTGCAGGGGTGCCTGTCCCTGCTCCTAGGATGGGTCCTCGTGGCCCATGGGTTTACAAGAGTGGTCTGCGTCTTAACACTCTTGGCTGGGAGGATCTGCTTCTTCTGGTTGGCTAGCCCTCGGTTATGGAACTGGTCCTGTATGGCCTACTCCATATGTTGAGTGGTAGGTTCCCGATCATTCTTGGCTGGCTGCTTCACAGGACCATTCCATGTCTTCACCGTTGAGCGTACATCCTTTGGAAGTGCCCCTGATCGGGCCATCACCTCCCGTGCAGACTGCTCCTGGTCCTGATTACTACTCTTGGGACACCTATTTTGGCACGGCGGGTACTTCCAACGCTGGAGTATCAAATGCGGGTGTCAACTTGGCAGAGGACAGCGACGATTCAGGCTCCCTGTGGTAACTAAACTTATGCAATGCGAGACTCTTTGTACTTTTTTTTATTGATGCGTGACTCTTTGTATTATTTTTATTATGCAAGACTTGGTGAATACACAACTTTGACGCTTTATTAATGCAATTTTGAATGATTTTCTACATGATGGGATTAATCCAAATTAATCCCGCATCCCCCAAAAGAAAAGGAAATAAAAAAAGAACCAATAACTTAAGTGTCGGAGTTAACTCGAGCGAAAATTTCAGAACCAAGTGTCATTGGGTCGATAACAAAACCCGAGACATAAAGGATACACGAATGGGCCGAGCTGAAGCTAAATGGAAAAGGCCAAAAGAAAACTACGAGCAAATGGATTACGAGAGCTGAAAAACTGGGCCTGGACCGCTTAAAACCTAGGCGGGTTTTAGCGGCTGAAGAAGGCGGGCCTGGGCTGGCTGAAGCGCGCGTGCGTAGGCCTGCTGGGGTTAAAACCTAGGCGGGTTTTAACCCTTTTTTTTCTTTTTTCTTTTTGCTAGCCGTTGGTAGGGGCTTAAATCATGGGATTTTGAGCAACGTCCATATGACCGTTTTGATGGATGATTTGCTCCATTTTGATCTTGGGTGAAGGTGTATAAATACCCTACCTTGTGCGTGTGAACATCACTCACCTCTTCTTCTTGAAAAATCTCTATACAAAACTCACAAAAGCTCTCCCAAAATCATCATGGCGTTTGAAAAGAAGCTCGCTATTTGGATGAGGACCTTGTCCAAAGAAGAGAAGAAAAAGCTCGGGAGATACAAACTGACGAGTTTGTTGAGCCTCCGGCAGGTGAAAGTCAACCACGACTTTCTCCGTGCGGCGGAGACTTTTTGGGATCCGAAGATGCATGTTTTCCGCTTCTCATTGAAGGAGATATGCCCATTTCCAGAGGAGTGGTCCTCTATTCTCGGGACGAATCACTTCGCACGTCCGACGTCACCTCCAACATCTACCGATGTCGGTAAACAATACAAGGAGTTGCTATGCCTTCCATCCCGGTTCATAGGAAGAGTACTATTCGGCGATAAGGTACATTTCCAAACTATCATTGAATATTTTCAATCTCCTGATACATTGGAATATGGTCCGGTGATACAAGTGCGAGCACTCGTATTATGTCTCCTTGGAGAATTCTGCTTCTATCATGGTGGGCGAAGAATCGGGCCGGCGGGACTAATCCAGATTGTTGAAGATATGGCCCGAGGCTACACCTCGATGTCGTTGATGCTATTGGAGACTATGATGGGAGCCCCCTACTTCTTCAGGTACATTTTCTCCCTCCTTTCTTCTTTTCTCATTTTGTCTGCCTGCCTACTGCTTATAAAACCTAGGCGGGTTTTAGGCACTTTTTTTTTTTTTGGTTTTTTCTTCGATAGTTTGGGAATAATTGGTATGCAATTGTAACCCGTGCTAACTTTGTGGGCAGATATGGCTCATGGAGTATTTGGGCCTCATCGAGGAGCCTCGAACTTCCTCGGCACTTGTGAATTATTGTCAAAGGAAGCGCAAGTATACCGATCGTCAATCAGTAACAGAATGGATCACCTTTCTAAAGGAGCCTCGTGATATCTCATGGTGGATCGAGTGGTGGCATATTCCCGAGTATGTGACTCATGACTCCCGCAGCGCATATATGTGCATCGCTGGTTTGACAAACATGACTTTCTACTTTTCGGAGCGGGTGCGGCGACAAATGGGCTGCAAACAAAACATCCCTGAGTTGTTATGTGAAGCTCCTGAACAATTGAAGCTTCGTAGTTCGGTAATAGAGTCGTGGCTAAAGTACTGGGAAAGAAGGCAGACTCTTAAGGCTCCATCAAAGGCACATGTATCACAGTTTGCTAATGCTGGCTATCACGGATGGCTGATCGCGGCCGTTCGAATCTCGTCGTGACGGAAAAGCGAGAAGTGAGAGGACATCTGTGACAGAAAGATTGGGTCCTCGTTCATCAGCAAAGGACCGTCTTGGCACAAAAGTCTCGGCGAAAGACCGGTTTGGTCCGAAGGTGGAGACACGAAAACCACATAGGCAGGCCTATAAACCTAAGGACAAAGAGATGGACCCAAATGAGCCTAGAGACATGGAGATTGATCACGAGTCTACTAGCGAAGTGGGAAAAATGAAGCAAGATTAGAAGATGGATGGAAGTGAAGGAACTGAATTGCTTTGCCAGAATAAACTTTTATTTAATTATGCCTTTTGAATTTTGTTTTTACAAGCAGTGTACTTGCATATTATAATCATTAATAAAAGAAGAAATATTGTTTACAATTATTGTGTCCTTGCAAACTTTATTTTTCCTTCTTTTTATGAGCATTTATCGAATATACACCAAGTGTCTGAAAATTGATTTTCCAGTTGCTTGGTTATATTAAGCATAATATCGCTTGAGTTGATCCAAATTTGTTGGCTGAATCAAATCTTCTCCATCGATAGTAGCAAGCCGAGCTGCTCCTCCTGGTAAAATGTCCTTAATCATATAAGGACCCTTCCAATTAGGTGTAAATTTTCCCCTTGGGTCTTGTATAGATGCCATCATTTCCTTAAGCACCAGATCACCTACTTGAAGTGAACGACTTTTCACCTTCTTATTAAAAGCACGAGTGATCCTACTTTGGTACACCTGCACATTATGCAATACCCTTAATCGCCTTTATCCATTAACATTAACTCCTCGAACCTTGCCCTAGCCCATTCAACTTCTGGCAATTGACTTTTCCGCCACTATTCGCAGTGAAGGGATTGCTACTTCAACTGGCAGGACTGCTTCCATCCCATACACCAATGAATAGGGTGTTGCACCTATGGCAGTTCGTATAGAGGTTCGGTATCCCCATAAGGCGAATGCTAATTTTTCGGGTCAATCTTTGTAAGTGACAACCATCTTCTTAATGATTCCTGCCACTATTTTATTGGCCACTTCCACAGCTCCGTTAGCTTGAGGTCGATATGGTGAGGACCGGTGATGCTGAATTTTGTAAGTGGTGAGCAAGGCCTCTACTTCTTTCCGGAAATGGCTTCCATTATCACTGATGATCTCATGAGGCACTCCATATCAGCATATGATGTTTTGAAGAATAAACTTGGCCACTTGCTTGGAGGTGAGCTTGGCATAAGAGGCTGCCTCTACCAACTTAGTAAAGTAATCAATAGTTGTAGACACCAGAATTTGTACCGGTATAAAACCCGACTCACCAAAAATATGCAAGCCCAAAATAAATCCGGGATAATTGTTAAACCCCAAATGGGTTTTATTTTTATTCACGACCCACTCAGCAGAAGCAGGCCAGGCGTGCGCCTCAGCCCAGGATGCTCAAAATCCGCCTAGGGTTTGAATCCGGCCAAGAAATTGTTAAAACCCAGGAGGGGTTTGGTTATTTTTACGCGCGACGTCGTTTTACGCTAGGTCAGCGATCCGTGTGATGAAATAGTTAAACCCCGCCTAGGTTTTGAAGCAGCTGGCGCCAAAATCTGCATGCATGCAATTGGATCCCTTGATTTTTGCCCCACGTGGTTGACTTTTCCCTTGACCCCATATACCCCGCCTAGGTTTTGATCCTTAATGGATGATTTTGTGGGGTATGTCCCCTACCATTTCCCTTCAAAACCCATACTCCTCCACCTATAAATACCTCCTCCATTCCACCTTCATTTCATCAACAACTTTCATCATCATCAACTTTCACCATCAACAACCCCCACCAACAATCATCTACTCTACCCTTATTTTCACTATACTCCCACTCTATCAAATTCTCTTCATAATTCTATTACCACCATAATTACATTCTTCACTATCATATAACCATCCACACTACACTTTTCCTAAACCATCCACATTTCTCATCCGGGTTACAAATCAAGGGGCAACTCAAGGGATCAATTTCATCGCCGCTACAACCAAAGCAAGGTTCAGTTCTTTTATTTAAATTATCGTATTTGATCATGTAATCCTTGTTTTAAATTCCGTACTTGTACATATTTTGTAAAATAAAACCGCTTTGTTTTATATTGCATGTTTTGAATAATAATTCCGCGAAATTAATCAAACTTCTCCCCGTTCTCTTTCTTTTCAATGTTGATTTTAGTAGAGTCTGTTTTTATAAACAGGGGATTCAAGAGTTCTTATAACTCTCGAATTCGCAACCTTACCCCCGAACTTAGAAATCGGGTTCGTAGACCAGAGTCTTTCTTTTATTGTATGGTTCGTCGATTTCCTTAAATCGGCTGGCGACTCTTTAATTCTTTATAACTTCGTTTAATTATTTAAAGTATTCGATTTCTTACACAAAATTAATTTAAGAAAATGATTTAATTTTTTGTCCAATGCGAAAAAGGGGTTTGGTCCAAGGAGAAAATGGCCAAAAATTATTAAACCCCAGGAGGGGTTTAGTAATTTCCACCAATTTTGTCCCTGGGCCTGGAATCAAGGGGACCGGCCCAGAATTTGTCAAACCCTAGGCGGACTTTTACAAATTCTGGTGGTCCGTTTGCTTCTTGGGCCCTAATTCGTCAATTGGATTAAAATTAAATTATTTGAGATTATTTTTGTGTAATTTCCGAATAATTTAAATAATAAAAAACGAGTTTGTAAATAAATAAAGTTTCATCACCCCGAAAATAAATTTTAAAAATAAAAATATCCTTATTTAAGGATTAAAAAACCTTAGTCGGCTCTCGATCACAAAATGTAGCGCATCCGAGGAAAACATTTTCCCCTTCCCCCGAACGGGAAGGGAATTTTTCCGGGTCCTACAGATTGGCGACTCCACTGGGGACTTAAACTTTGAAAAGAGGGTAAAACATGAAAAAAATCAAATTGATTTGAAAGTGTAAAAGGGAGAAGTTAATTTATTTCACGTTTTTATTATTCTTTTAGGCATCCCTTGCATACCGGGACACTAATCGGGTCTTTTGACACGTTAGCACAAAGGCGACGGTTTAGGTTACCTAGGATTTCCCTTGAGAGCGAGAGGCCACTACTCTGGGGATGAACTCTACATCTCTAAACATTTGGTCGCTCCTCTCCCGATGTCACACTCCGAGAGCTTCCTTGAAGTTCTTTGAGAAATACCCTAACTGTTTACAGTATGGTATGCAGAACCGGGGCGAAGGCATGCGATAGGCCATATACCCAACCCTAAAAGTCCATGAATTTAGAACCTTGGTTTTGGATACCCTTCCATGCGTATGCTATGTGCTATGTGTATCCCTCCCCTTTTCTTGTCTTTTTGTAAAGAGTCGACCCTAGTTTTGAGATTTCGTTCTAGTCCATATAAAATTCATTGGGTTGAGAAAATGATTATTTATTAATTAATATAATTAACTCAAAAGTATTTTGGTTAGCCCAAGTGGAAGGGCCCATTTATGTTTGAAAGTTAATTATCTTAATTGATAAATAAAAATTGACTCATCTTTCATGATATTATATGGCCCTTTATGAAATTCCCTCAACAAAAGTCCAAAAAATTACTTAAAAGTTTAACAAAGTTAATGGATAATGTCTTAGATTGTATAATAGTCACTAGGCTTGAATAAATTAATTTATCGATTTAATTAATAAATCCGTCACATTTATGGCCGGCCCGTTGATTAGGCTCAACCATATTGGATTTGTAAATTAAGCTCATAAGTTAATCATGCTCGCTTATTGCTGGCTTTATTCAATCCTTTACGATATCCATTTTCCCCGAGTTAAAAAAAAGAGAGTATAAAAAAAGAGAAAATGAGTTGTTGGTCTTGTTGAGCATTATTCTAGTCCGCATAATAGCCAATAAGGTTTGAGCTGTCTGAGTTGTTGGGCCAAGTTACGGATTCTCCTTAAAACGGTCGGCCTTTGGATTGGGCCCATCCGAATTGAGAAACACTGACTATGGTCTGTTAACTTATGACCCGCCCGCTACGTTGACATTATTCGGCCCTTTATAATGTTCTGTTTTTAGGTCCATATAGAGTTAGGCCATGCACTCCCAAAAAGTGGGTGAGTCCGCTGTGTCAGCATACACGTGTCAAGGATCATATAGGTCATTTAGGTCATGCATGCATTGGGTACAACGTGTCGGAGAATGTCATCAAGTGTCTTAACTTTGAATTTCCATGCAGGCATCATTGGTGATTGACTCCGAGCCCGCATTCAAGATCCACGAACAGGTCGTTTGGTTCCAAACCCTCGCTACGATCCGTCTGCAACCATTGACAACATCATGTCTGGAGAGCAGTTTCAACAGATCCCAGTCTAGAGCACCGAAGCCAACATCACGAAGCATTTGGATGAACTCTACACCAAAATGCAAGGTCTGGTATTTGACAATACTTTAGAGCAAGAGCAGAAAGTGGGCAAGAGGCTAAATGAACAGCAACAAGTGATGGATGGCATACTGCAAGCCATTACTAAGATTGATACCAAACTGGGGTTAAATGATGAGGAAGACGATGAAGAAATACAGGGATATGAGTCCGAGCCGGAAATCATCAAGACATCTTCAGGTTCTGGAGGAATTGGGATATCCAAAACCAAGGTCGATACTTACGAGGCATCTAAACTCATGAAAGATCCTGCTGTTAAGACCCTCGAACAAAAATTAGAAAGCCTTACCAAAGCAATGAGCACTGTATCGGCCTTTGCTGACAAATATTTGGAAGTGCCATTACCTGTTCAGCCAATTCTGAAGGTTGCTGATAAAGTTGAGGTACCAAACATCAAGTTCAAACCTTCTGAGAACCCGGTTCATCACATTGAAGAGTTCATGAGGCTAGCACCACTAAATCGAATTGACGCCAGCTTATACTCTACTATTTTCCCATCCACTCTAGATGGCGAAGCCAAGATGTGGTATCATGCCTTACCACCTCGAACCAAGACTGATTGGAATGAACTATTCAAAGCCTTCATCAGTCACTCCAGTAGAATCCAGAGGGAGTAGGCTACGGTAGATGACTTGACTACCATGAAGCAACGCGATGACGAATCCTTCTTAGATTACTTTGAGCGATGGCACACCAAGCTGTCTCACATTAATAAGACAATTCCTCTTCGCTTACAGCTGTCTACTTTCAAGCAAGGTGATGTATGCAAGGTCGCTAGGATCAGAGTGATGACCTCACAGACATCAAGCGGACACACACACACTGGAATCTGGGACCTCACAATGGATAATTGAATGGAAACAGCTTCAAAACAGAGGATAATCAACCAGAATCGAATGGATGAAATGGGTGAGGTGTGAAATAAGATTGGATGAGCAAGAACTACACGAATAACCTCCTCCAAGATAGAACTCGGTTCACCATGCACCAAATGACAACAAATGGATTGAAATGGATAATGAGGGATGGAAAACAGAAAAGGAAAGATAGACTTGAGCTCAAGTTGATACAAGCACACCACAGCTAGAACACAAGGGCAATGGACTCGATTACCTCAATGGATGCAGGCGCAGCACCATTGAAGTCACCAAGCTCTACACCCACCACAAGGATTGCAAAATCCTTGATACTGCAGTAGAATTAACCAAATTGGAGAGTTTAACGTCACTCACAAACAAGAGGCTCAATAAGGCACTCAAATCTCATATTTCATATTTCAAGTTGTTGATTACAATGACCTCACAGTGGGTATATATAAGCCCAACTGAAATATCTAATTAGGAGTTTCTTGAGAAAAAAGAAAACAACCTAATCTTGCTTAATTAGCTAATTACATCAGAAAAAGATAATATGTAACTAACTTAGGAAGCTTCTAGAGCAATAATAATGAGGGCTAATAAAAGCATCACACATGGCATCTTCACGAAGCTTCTAGAACAATTGGAAGGCTCTAGAAACATCACACATGGCGCTTTCTTGTTGGAGCAGCATTCCTCACGTGGGCAAGGCTGGATAATCACCTCACGAGCTAGAAAGACCTCAACAGCTCGAAAGTGACGTCTTCATAGAGGGCCTCAATGACAAACACCTCACTGAATTGGAAATACCTCAACAACTCAGGAAGTGAAGTCAAAAAGGTGCAAATAGTCTTCCTCCAGTAGGGAACGTCCTTGGACGTCCAAATTCTCAGCAAACTCAAGATGGAGGTCCTCATGCGCATATTCAGATTGCATAGAAGATTAATGACCTCCAATAAGCAGAAGATGACGCAACCCAAGTGAAAAGACCAAAAGGACCTTGCTGAAACACCAAAAGATAAGCTGATCCCGAATGAGGTCCTCATGCACGTATCCAGATTGCAATAGTTGTGCAGAATGCAAACGACCTCCAAATGGATCACCCTTGGGCATTTAGGACAGCTCAATAATAAACTTCCTTGACATGCAAAGAGAAGAGAATCACACACCAAGTTGAAAAGAACAACCGGCTCTAGATAATCACCCTCAATGAGAACAACCAGCTCCAAATAAACGTCCTCAATGCATGCCCAGAACAAGATAGCTCCGTGGAACCCAAATGACCCTCGGACCATGTAAGCTTGGACATTATGATCAACCTCCAAGGGACCAAATGTGAGTGAGGCCTCAATTCTGAAGTATTGAGACAGTAAAGATGGCCTCACATCAGGTGGATGACCTTTGATATAGTCAAGGATCTTCTGGGATTCATGGATGACCTCAAAGCATGCTGACACCAAATGAGGTTGTGAGGGCTGATCTCCATCATTCTCCCCAAGTTGAGAAAAGTTTGTCCTCAAACTTGAAAAGTCCTCTGCCACAGAATAATATGGCCTTAAACATATACACCAAGAATAGTATGGCCTCAAAGACATTGAACCGCCTCCAAAAGGATTAACTTCAATATTGATTACTCCAAGTACCTCAAATGAGTCCTCTAAACTTAGCAACAACTTGGTAGAATCACTCCTTCTGCCTTATGCCTTTGCCTCATCTCCAACCATCGTACTAGCAAGATGTCCCAGACATTTTATTGATGTGCTATCCTTCCATTCAACATGAAACACAACTATCAACCTTCGGAACTTGTAGGCCTCATTGGGGTTTATTGAGTGGCTGGGTTGCATAGGAAAAATGATACCAGGGTCAAAAGGCTTTTGTATCATTCTTCATAAGGTAAGGCTTGAGGGTAGATCATGAAAAGGTTTATCTATCCTTGTGAGGACCAACGAATCACTGATAAGAATAAGGACCTCAACCTGGTTAAGGATCTTCAGAAACCATAGGTTTAAGGATGGAAACCTAGGTTTGTGGGTTCTGAGGGTTGGCTCTTTTGTGGAGGGTAGTAATGTGGGAATAAAGGGGTATGGAAAGTAGGTTTGGGAATTCCCCTTGTTGAATAGGAAGTTATTTGGTATGGGGGATTTTTGTGGGGCTTTTGGGGCTGTTTTATGGGTTAAGGATAGTGGAGGCTTGAGTGGAGGGGTAATAGTAGGATTCATGACGAACCAAGGTTGGTAAGGAATGTGCATAACAGTGCTTGACTGTCTGGAGAGCCTCAAAACAGAACAACTGACAATTTGAGCAAAAGGATATGCGACATAGATGCTTCTCTTGCTAAACATGGTGAAGGTATGACACGACAATGTGCCTCCTAGCACAACTTCCATAGTAAACATCCAAGGCACACTCCCCAACATAGAACATATGATTAAGGCCTTAACAACATTCCACACTAATCCACAACAAGCATCATCAAAGCTCACAAAATCAAGATAACATGATTTCACTTCTACTCCACTATCTTGGCTCAACCAAAGTTGTATTATCACGATAACCTTCTCAACACAACACCAAAGCACATGAAATTTCACAAAACACGCATTCATGAAACTCTAAAATATTCGCAAGTATGCTTCATTCATGCCCATCAAAATAATGTAATAAGTTCTTGAGATCCCATACCTTGACCAAAATATTGAACTCTAATCAACTTGAAAAGAATCAAGGCCGGAAAATCAACATGACTAGTAAAAACAATGAGCTCCTCCACTGAGTTTGTTGGGGGCTTGATACTCCATTCATCATACTTTGACCTCCTTCGCTTCCACCTCTTTCGTTTTGGTCTTCTTATCACCTCCAAGTTCACCCATAGAAATGACCTTGGTTGGAAATAAACCAACTCAACATTGAAGCCACTGGAAGCTTCATTCTCTATTTTTGTAGCACCTAAAGAAGACATGATGTTCATATTCACGGGCTGAGGTTCTGATTCTGACAATGTCATTGGCTGACAAAACCCTAAGGTTGTCGACTCTGTCAAGGATAGACAGTCCTCAACCTCCTCATCATAGACAGGATTATCCAAAGGTTCATTTACACACTCTTCTTCATCAAGATCCTCTACTTCCTCATCATATCTAGGAAAGAGATTTAGATTGACTTCTTCTTCCTCCTCTAACTCCTTATAATCTTCTTCCTCTTCATACACATCAAAAATAGGAGGGTGATTAAAATCGACCTCATGTTCATCCTCTTGAGAAAAAATGGTCTCAACAACTTCTGCCGCATCATCAACTTCTAGAGGGAAATCAAAATGAATTTCTGGTTCCTCTCGAATTTGATGCTCCTCCTCTTGAACCAAAGGTGGTTCACATGACTTCTTGGGATTATAAATAAATTTATACCAAAATAAATCCATCTCCACTTGTAACATAATGATCCCACGCCTCAATGTCCTTAATCTCCTTTCCTCCTTCAAAATATGCTCACTCTTTCGAGATGAAGACTTGTTGAAAGTCATGGCTGCTGGGTTTTTTTTTGTGGCTGTGTGTTTGGGCTGATTTGGGATGTGTTTAGGCTCAGAAATCAGAAATGAATCACCAAGGCTGTTAGATTTTTTTGTGGGTATGTGTTTGGGCTAATTTTGGGATGTGTTTAGGCTCAAAGAAATCAAAGCTCACTCACCAAGATGGTAGCTAGCTCTGCAACTTCATGAGGTGTTCTGCTACTGCCCAACATCACAAATATAATCCCCCCAAGATGAAACTCAGCTCTGATACCAAGTTGATGTATGTAAGGTCGCTAGGATCAGAGTGATGACCTCACAGACATCAAGCGGACACACACACACTGGAATCTGGGACCTCACAATGGATAATTGAATGGAAACAGCTTCAAAACAGAGGATAATCAACCAAAATCGAATGGATGAAATGGGTGAGGTGTGAAATAAGATCGGATGAGCAAGAACTACAAGAATAACCTCCTTTAAGATAGAACTTGGTTCACCATGCACCAAATGACAACAAATGGATTGAAATGGATAATGAGGGATGGGAAAACAGAAAAGGAAAGATAGACTTGAGCACAAGCTGATACAAGCACACCACAGCTAGAACACAAGGGCAATGGACTCGATTACCTCAATGGATACAGGCGCACCACCATTGAAGTCACCAAGCTCTACACCCACCACAAGGATTGCCAAATCCATGATACTGTAGTAGAATTAACCAAATTTGAGAGTTTAACATCACTCACAAACAAGAGGCTCAATAAGGCACTCAAATCTCATATTCTATATTTCAAGTTGTTGATTACAATGACCTCACAGTGGGTATATATAAGCCCAACTGAAATATCTAACTAGGAGTTTCTTGAGCAAAAAGAAAACATCCTAATCTTACTTAATTAGCTAATTACATCAGAAAAAGATAATATGTAACTAACTTAGGAAGCTTCTAGAGCAATAATAATGAGGGCTAATAAAAGCATCACACATGGCATCTTCATGAAGCTTCTAGAACAATTGGAAGGCTCTAGCAACATCACACATGGCGCTTTCTTGTTGGAGCAGCAATCCTCACGTGGGCAAGGCTGGATGATCACCTCACGAGCTGGAAGGACCTCAACAGCTCGAAAGTGACGTCTTCATAGAGGGCCTCAATGACAAACACCTCACTGAATTGGAAGACCTCAACAACTCAGGAAGTGAAGTAAAAAAGGTGCAAATAGTCTTCCTCCAGTAGGGAACGTCCTTGGACGTCCAAATTCTCAGCAGACTCAAGATGGAGGTCCTCATGCGCATATTCAGATTGCATAGAAGATTAATGACCTCCAATAAGCAGAAGATGACGCAACCCATGTGAAAAGACCAAAAGGACCTTGCTAAAACACCAAAAGATAAGCTGATCTCGAATGAGGTCCTCATGCACGTATCCAGATTGCAATAGTTGTGCAAAATGCAAACGACCTCCAAATGGATCACCCTTGGGAATTTAGGACAGCTCAATAATAAACTCCCTTGACATCCAAAGAGAAGAGAATCACACACCAAGTTGAAAAGAACAACCGGCTCTAGATAATCGTCCTCAATGAGAACAACCGGCTCCAAATAAACGTCCTCAATGCATGCCCAGAACAAGATAGCTCCGTGGAAACCAAATGACCTTCGGACCATGTAAGCTTGGACATTATGATCAACCTCCAAGGGACCAAATGTTAGTGAGGCCTCAATTCTGAAGTATTGAGACAATAGAGATGGCCTCACATCAGGTGGATGACCTTTGATATAGTCAAGGATCTTCTGGGATTCATGGATGACCTCAAAGCATGCTGACACCAAATGAGGTTGTGAGGGCTGATCTCCATCACAAGGGCTAACAAGCAGTTTATCCAAGCACTTGGGATACCACGTCATCAAAGACTTTGATTACTTGAAAGACATCTGTGTCCAACTAGAGGCGATGCATAATGATAAGATTACTTCGCTTGGATGGAAAGGGTCTAGTTCCAACAGGAGGGCCACTAGTGCGTCTAGCCACCCTCCTAAGGTCATAGAAACTAACTCTATCCAGCGCAAGGGGCCTTTCATACCAAAGTACAAGACTTACACGCCATTGGATGTCTCTTACTCACAAGCTCTTGATCGATTAGTCAAGAAGGGTTTTTTGGTCTTACCTTCGCCAAGGGAAGAATCAGTCACAAGAGGAAAGAACTTGGATCCATTCTGCCGCTACCATCGTTGCCGAGGGCATGATACCAAGAAATGCTGGTCTCCCAAGAACAAAATAGAGGACATGATAAGGGATAAAACACTACCCATGCCGAAAGCTGCTCAATAGCCTAACAATCAAAGCAACCCTATGCCCGAGCATGCCAACGCTATCTTTCATGGAGTTTATAGCTTTGATCCTTCCACTTTGATTGTTCAAACAAGCCAATCTATCCCCGAGGTACTCGACTTCTAAGAAGACTTATCCATCCATGGTATTTGGGATAGTAATGACGATGAGCAATCCAAGACAGAATGGATGGAGCCGCATGAGCCAACATCGGATGATGTAGCATTTCTCACTTGATCAGGCCGCCATAACAACAGGAACACCACCACCCCAGTGGCTGTTTCTTGTCCTACACCAATGGCTACCACTGACAATCATGTCCCGCCTGAAGATCCTCTCCTTATACAACTCAAGAAGACCAAAGGTGAGGTTACCATCTGGTAATTGGTTTGTACCTCACAGGCACACAGGCAGAAGATGATGGATGCCCTTACTGCATTAACAGTATCTCCCACAACAACTCCTGAATATTTGGTTGCCCATGTGACTACCCAGCAAGAATCTATCACCTTTGGGATTGAAGATCTGCCTCAAGGAGAGGCATCCCACAACAAAGCGCTATACCTCACAGTGCAATGTTCCAACAAGACTATCCCTCTAGTTTTGGTCGACAATAGTTCAGCTGTGAATGTATGCCCCTGGAGGACGGCACAAAAATTGGGAGTCCAACAACAACACTTGGCTCAAAACGGTGTACAACTTAGGGCTTATGACAATTCCCCTCGCAAGTCGGTTGGGTCCATAATATTACCCATCACTACAGGCAACATTACTAGGAATGTGGAGTTCGTAGTGCTAGACATTCCAACCTCCTTCAATCTATTGCTAGGGAGGCCATGGCTTCATGAGTGCAACGCCATAGCATCCACCTTACACCAGAAGGTGAAGATGTTGATCCAAGGACAGGTCATCACCATCTCGGGAGAATCCATCAATGCTGTCTTCAATCCCAAGCAAGCAACCCTTGAGGTAAAGCATAGTTCTATGGACGAAGAACTTCACAACTTCGAACTTGTGGCAACTTTGAGCCGGGATGAAGCTTCCTTTGACTTCGATCCCTACTCAAATCCCAAAGTGCATGCAATACTCAGGAAACATGGACACTTCCCTGGGATGCCGCTAGGAAGGAATCCGAAAAACAAGATTCCTCCTATGTTCAAGACATTTAAATAGAAGGGAAGGTTCGGCTTAGGTTACAAACCAACTGAGAAGGAAGTTAAGCTCGCTAAGATAGCCATGGCTGAGCAGAAGAGGATGGACAACCCACCTACCTTGTTCCAAATGAAGCCCTATCCACTCACTCTGAATGGACAGTTTGTTAGGGAAGGTGATGACTTCCCTTACTATGGATTCCCTGAACCTTACTACCTGAAGAACAAGGGAGTTCAAGTTGCTGGGTTAGAAGTTTTCGATGACTGCACATTAATATGGCTACTGTTTTTATCCCCGCTCGGGACAAACAACCAACATTGGAATGGACTCAACTTGCTGGGAGCAACATATTTGGTATGCTGTTCGGACAAGAAGCTGCTAAGGAAGAACTTGAAGCTGATGCTGTTATTGCTGCATTATCCAACCCATGTTTTGACCCAAGTCTCATGATCACTGAAGAAGAAGAAGTCAAGGCGGTCTCGTGGGTCGATGTTGAGAAGAATAGCTTTGTTTTATCTGTAGGAGAGTCTGTTCCTATAGACATAGACTCTGGTCCTAAGAGTCTAGAGTCAAGTGAGTCTGGTCTTGAGTCTGCTGGCGATGTACTCATTTCTGCATTCAATAAAATGAACCTTTCTGCTTACTCTGATTCTTCTTTCCCCTCTTCCCTAAATTGCTGCGCTAATAATAATCTGGAATTTAATGAACCCTTAAAAGAATTTTCTAATGAACATGAGCATAAGATGGAGGTGTAGGAAGACACCATCACCATAAATGTGGGCACGGAAGAACAACCTCGGGAGTTAAAGTTAGGTGGTTCGCTCACAGCAGAAGAACGGGTGGCATTTACAGAGCTTCTTCAAGATTTTGTGGATGTATTCGCATGGTCTTACGAGGACATGCCGGGGATTGACAGGGAAATCGCGGAGCACACCATACCTTTACTCCCCGATGCAAAACCAGTGCGACAAAAGGCCAGGAGGATCAAACCTGAATGGGCTAAGAAAATTGAAGAAGTGATCAAGCAGCTTAACGCTAAGTTTACCAAAGCAATCCAATACCCTGAATGGATTGCTAACATTGCCCCAGTACCCAAGAAAGATGGGAAGGTGCGCATATTTGTGGACTTCCGAGACCTTAACAAGGCTAGTCCCAAGGATAGTTTACCTTTACCTCACATCGATGTATTAGTGGATAACACTTGCGGACATGAGCTCCTATCCTTCATGGATGGATATGCCGGTTACAACCAAATAAAGATGGCAGAAGAAGACATGGAAAAGACCTCCTTTACTACACCATGGGGAACGTACTGTTACGTTGTCATGCCTTTCGATCTCAAAAATGCTGGGGCAATATACCAGCGGACCGCCAATACTCTACTCCATGACGTGATGCACGTTGAAGTAGAAGTTTATGTTGATGACATGATTGTTAAATCCAAGACAAGGGAAGGTCATATTCCAAACCTCCGGAAATTCTTTCTACGGCTTCGCAAGTACAAGATGCGGCTCAACCCAGCAAAGTGCACCTTCGGTGTTACCTCTGGGAAGCTACAGGGCTACATGGTCAGCCAACAGGGCATTGAAGTCGATTCTTCAAAGATCAAGGCTATCCAACAGTTACAACCACCTAAGACAGAAAAGGAGATAAGAGGCATTTTGGGACGAATCCAGTACATCAGCAGGTTTATCTCCAAGCTCACCATGACTTGTGAACCTTTGTTCAAGAAGCTTAAGAAAGGAAGTAAAATAGAATGGGATGACCAATGTCAAGCTGCTTTTGAGAAGATCAAGGAATATTTGCAGCACCCTCCAGTTCTCATGCCGCCAGTACCAGATGAGCCTCTACTCCTTTACCTTATAGTGACTAGCTCAGCAATGGGGGCTATGCTAGCTCAAAAGGTAAAAGGTCAAGAGAGCACCATCTACTACTTTAATAAGAAGTTCCTAGACTACGAAAGTTGATATACAGATATAGAGAAAATGCCCCTCGCATTAGTTTGGGCCACCAAGAAGTTAAGGCATTACATGCTCTCGCATACAGTGTGTAATAGCTGAGAACAATCCCATAAAATTCATCATAGAGCAACCAACCATCAACAACCGCATTGCTCAATGGGTAGTCATGCTTTCTGAGTTCAATCTTCAATACTTACCTCAGAAATCGGTTAAAGGGCGGGTTGTTTCAGATTTTCTGGCTGCTTCACCATCTTAGGAACCTCTAAGCACTCACTTGGAATTCCCGGACGAAGACGTGTTCTTAACTGATGAAGTTACTTGGGAGATGTATTTTGACGGAGCTTCAAATCAAATGGATTGTGGAATAGGAGTACTGTTAATATCTCCAGAAGGTGCACATGTCCCTGTATCTGTAAAATTGGATTTTGATGCCACTAACAATGCTGCGGAGTACCAAGCATGCATCAAAGGCCTACAAGCTGCCTTGGCTTTAGGAATACGCCACATAAATGTCTTTGGAGACTCTAGCCTCATCATTAACCAGGCTAAGACCGCATGGAAAGTTCGTAGTGAATGCCTTTTAGCTTACCAGCAGAAGCTTTTGGGACTGGCTGACCAATTTGAGAAGATCAGTTTCCAATACCTTTCTAGGGATCACAACGAACTGGTTGATGCCTTGGCCAAGTTATCCTCAATGGTATCCATCCCATCAGGCACGCTCCACCTGTCAATAATTGTAGAGTGACAGTCTGAACCCGCGTATGTCTGTGTCCTGGAAACACAAGAAGAAGAGACAGAGGAATGGTTTCTCGACATATATAATTCCCTTCGAAAGGAAGAATATCCATCTGAGTTAGATGCTCGAGGACAACGAGCGATCAGGGCTTTAACAGCACAATACTGCTTGATCCAAGATCGTTTATATAAGAAGTCACCTACGGGCATCAATTTGTTGTGCATCGATGCCAAGAGTGCAAAGGAAGTCATGGCTACTGTACACGGAGGAGAATGTGGGCCTCACATGAATGGCCGCATGCTAGCGAAGAAGATTCAAAGAGCTGGTTACTATTGGACCACTATGGAAGCAGACTGCTTAAATTTTGTTCGCAAATGTCACAAATGTCAGGAATATGCCAATCTGCAGCATCAACCTCCTTCTTATCTGACAACATTGTCCTCTTGGCCATTCTCGGTATGGGGTATTGACATCATTGGCAAAATACACCCAACCGGAACAGGAGGGCATGAATACATTCTGGTCGCTATTGATTACTTCACTAAGTGGGTAGAGGCAGCCTCTTTTTCCAAGCTCACATCTAAGCACGTGGCCAAATTCATCCTTCAGAACATTATATGCCGATATGGAGTACCTCATGAGATCATCAGCGATAATGGGAGTCATTTTCGAAAAGAGGTAGAGGTTTTGCTAACCAATTTCAAAATTCAGCATCATCGGTCTTCACCTTACCGACCACAGACCAACGGGGCTGTAGAAGCGGCCAATAAAACAGTAGCAGGAATCATTAAGAAGATGGTCGTGACTTACAAGGATTGGCCTGACAAATTACCATTTGCCTTATGGGGATACCGAACCTCAATTCGAACTGCCACAGGAGCAACACCCTATTCATTAGTGTATGGGATGGAAGCAGTCCTGCCGATCGAGTTAGCGATCCCGTCGTTACGAATAGTGGCAGAAAGCCAATTGCCAGAAGCAAAATGGGCTAGGGCAAGGTTCGAGGAGTTAATGTTGATGGATGAATGGCGATTACGAGCATTACATAATGTTCAAGTGTACCAGAATAGGACCACTCGCGCCTTTAATAAAAATGTGAAAAGCCGTTCGCTTCAAAAAGGCGATCTAGTGCTTACGGAAATGAGGGCACCAATACAAGATCCAAGAGGAAAGTTGGCACCTAATTCGAAAGGTCCTTACATGATTAAGGAAATTCTACCGGGAGGAGCAGCTCGGCTTGCCACTATGGATGGAGAAGATGCGATTCAACCAACAAATTTGGATCAGCTCAAGCGATATTATGCTTAATATAGCCAAGCAACTGGAAAATCAATTTTCAGACACTTGGTTAATATTCAATTTATGCTCATAAAAGGAAGAAAGATAAAATTTGCAAAGACACAATGATTGTAAATAATACTTCTTCTTTTATTATTGATCAAAATGCAAGTACACTGCTTGTAAATAAGAAAATTAAAAAAGGCGTGATTAAATGAAAGTTTATTCTAGCAAAGCAGTTCATCTTCTCTATGTGGCCAGTAGTCTCATGATCAATCTCCATGTCTTTAGACTCGATTGGGCCCGTCTCTTTGTTTTTAGGCTTATAGGCTCGCCTATGTGACTTCCGCGTCTCCACCCTCGGATCAAGCCGGTCTTTTGCCATCATCCTCGCACCAAGACAATCCTTTATTGTAGAGTGAAGACCTAGTCTGTCCTTCATGGATGCCCGACTTCTTAGCGCCTCTCCAGCACGGCGAGATTCAGTAGCCGCAATTAACCATCCGTGATATTCAGCGTCAGCCATCTCTGATATATGTGCCTTGGATGGAGCCTTGAGGGTCGCCCTTCTTGCCCAATTCTTCAACCAGGACTCTGTCATCGAGCTACGAGGCTTCAGTCGCTCGGGGGCTTCACATAGTCGTTCGGGGATAGTCTGTTTGCGGCCCATCTATCGCAATACCCGCTCCGGAAAGTATAAGGTCATATGTGTAAGACCAGCAATACACACATAAGCGTTGCGATGGTCACAGGTCACATATTCGGGAACGTGCCACCACTCGATCCACCACGAGATGTCACGAGGTTCTTTCAGAAAGGCAATCCATTCAGTTACCGATCGGAGCTCGGTATATTGACGCTTCCTTTGACAGTAATTCGCAAGCGTCGAAGGGTTATGGGGAACCTCGATAAGGCCCAAATGCTCCATTAGCCAAATCTGCCCAAAACAGCTAGCACGGGTTACAATTGCACACCAATTATCCCAAACTAACGAAAAAAAAGAAAAAAATTTTAAAACTCGCCTAGGGTTTAATCTTGGCAGACCAGCACGCGCGCGCGCCATCTGCCCGAGCCCAGGCCTGCAGCGCTCAAAACCCGTCTAGGGTTTGGGCGACCCAGGCCCAATTTTTCAGCTCTCGCGGCCCATCTGCGCAAGGATTTCCCTTTGGGCCTTTTTGTTTTGGTTTAAACTGGCCCATTCGTATATTTTTGATGTTCCGGGTTCTGTTATCGGCCTAATGATGTCCGGGTCTGAAATTTGTTGCTTGAGCAATCTCCGACACTTACGTTTTGTTCTTTTTTTATTTTATTTTTTGTTTGGGGAAGCGAGATTAATTGGAATTAATCCCATCATGTAGAAAATAATTCGAAATTGCATTAAATAAAAGCGTCAAGTTGTGCATACACCAAGTTCGAGTCTTGCATAAATGTTCGGTCTCGTTCCGAGCCGAATTTCTTTTCTTTTATAGAGTATATTTGCTTGTTTTAACCCCTATTTATATTTTAGATATAACGATTTGGTGTTTTGTAGGAAAATAAGGAGTTAGAAGAAGTTTGGGCTTAATTGAAGGTTTTTAGGGAATCCCGAGCTATTTCCTGAGTCAAACCAAGTCAACCCGAGCCGAGAGACGAGGCGAAACCGAAGCCAGAAATTCCATATCAAGATCGACGCAAAACAGGGGAACGGTACAAACTCAAAGGTTTGAAATACGTGTGCCTTCACTCTTTGGGTCATAACTCCTTCGTTACAACTTCGATTGGTCTGAAATTTTGGGAGCTTAAAGTACACACTGAGAGCTTTCCATCGATATCTTACGGGCCTAAAACAAAATTCGGATGAAGAAGTTATGCGCGTTTGAAGTCGGAAGGGAAAAGCTGCCCAGAACAGTGGCTCGCCCGAGCCATCTGCTGGCTCGCCTGAGCCAGGCTTCTGGGGAACAAAGACACAAGCCATGAGAGCCGGACTGTAGGCTTGCTTTCCCGAGCCACTCTGTCTGCAGAAAAACTGGCGCGCGTGCTGCGATTTGTTTCTAGGTTTTGGGTTGTATTTTTCCTTCTTCTATAAATACCCACTTGTATTAATCCAAGTTAAATCAATTAGCCTAGGTACTTTAGGAGTAGAATTAGATTTAATTGCTTTCTTTAATTGTTCTTCAAGTTTTCTTGATTCTTCAAGCTTTCTTTGATATCTAGCATTTGTATTCAAACTTTCTCAACCTTTCTCAATTCAAGCAAGTTTTCATTGAAGTTTTACAAGCTTTCTCTCTCTTCTCTCTCTCTCTCTCTCTCTCTCTCTCTCTCTCTCTCTCTCTAATCTCCATTGTTGACTTGATTTCAAAGCTTTCTAGGGTTAGCCACATCAAATCCATCTTTTAGTGGGGAGGAGGGTCAAGGAATTCCAATTTTACTTCCTAGTGAGAATTTGGGAGATCCTTGGTAATCCAATCCACAATTTCTTGTTTGTTCGGGGGAAATTGCAAAGGTAGATTGAAGGTTAGAAGATTTTGGTTATCAAAGGTATAATTTCTAGTCTCTAATTTCATTGTTCATTCTAGATTTCCATTCCTTGCTTTAATTTGTTTATTTGATTTCATGCTTTTAATTGCTTTCTTTGATTCATGCCTAGGTTATATTTAAATGCTTTCTTTACATAATTTGTTGCTTTCCGCATTGGGAGAAAAACCCCTTCCACAAACCGATTACCCTTAATCAAGCCTCACACCCATTCCTGAGATCGACAACCTTAACTTATAAAACCACAAAAACTACAACTGAACAATGGCGCCGTTGCCGGGGATGACGTTATTTGGTTGGTTAGGCTATTGGTTTGTGTGCAAATAGTTTAATTGCTTCCTTGATTATGCTAGAAAAAAAAATGTAGCGAAAAAAAAATTGAATATCGAAAAAAAAGTGAGAAAAGAAAAGAAAAAAAAGAAAAATAGAAAAATAGAAAAAAGAGAGTTATGGATAGTCCCCAATCCCTCAATTTGAGCATGAAATATTTTGGAGGTATTTTGCTAGATTGCATGACTACCGTGTTCAATGTGAATTATATGGTATCTTTTATGATACATTATCTCTTTTGGGAATTGTTAGTGAGGGTGTGAATTATGAGACCCAAAACCTTTTAGATTATTACGGGTTTTCTAGTTTAGGAGAAGAACCAGCATAGGAGTTACTTGAATGGTTGTCTAGGGATTCCTATGAATTTGAGCAACAAAATGTTAGTCCTAGCTTCCAACCTCCTTATGCACCACCCTTTGGGAACGAAACTGAACAATCATGTGAATACCCCGTGTATGTTGATGATCAATCTTATGATGGGGGATATGTGGAAAACTATTATGATCTTTCCCAAAGTGTCGATGTTGAATCTCCTTCTGTGTGCTCCTTGTGTGATTCGCCGTATCATAGTTCAATTTCTTGTTTGGAAGCTACAGTCACTACAACATGAAACGTCTACGACGACCGACCCAAAGCGACCGATACGTATCGGTCGCTCTAATCGACACGGGCGACCGATACATAGCGACTGATACTGTATCGGTCGCTAATCAGCGACCGATATGGTATCGGTCGCAAATCTCTCAATATCGGTCGCTAATCCAGCGACCGATATCATATCGGTCGCTAATCTAGCGACCGATATCATATCGGTCGCTAATCTAGCGACCGATATCATATCGGTCGCTGGATATCGGTCGCGCGGTTCAATAAATTCTTCAACGGTAACATTAACTTCGTCTGACTTTCTATCGGTCGCTGAGCCAGCGACCGATAGCGTATCGGTCGCTGCGTATCGGTCGCTGGTCCCTTTAATGCGACAACGGGCAGAATCTCAAACATTCGACTCTGCTTACTCTCTCCCTCTATCTCGTCGTTCCTCTCACTGCGACCACCACGACCACGCGCCCAACCACCTTCCCACCTTCACTCCGGCCACCACCGTCAACGCCGGCCGACACTGCTACCACTGACGATCGTCGTGCGCACAGTTCCGGCAACCACTGACGCCAACATCTCCGGCAACCACCAATGTGAGTCCCCTAATTAATTTTTGTAGTTAAATTGTTGATTTTCAATTGTAAAATTCATATATATCGTTGTATATGAGTAATTTAGTTGAGTAATTTTAGTGTGGTTATTGTTTGAAATTTAAATTTATGGTAGTGTTTAGTGTTAGTCATGTTTAGGGTTTGAAATTCAATTTAGAATTGTGTTTTGAATGTAAATTTTTAGGGTGAATTATGAATGTTTGGAGTTTATTATAGTGTTAGGATGTTAGAGTTTGAAATTAAAATTAGATTATTGTTGGCTAGTAAAGTGAGAGTATATGATGTTAAATTGTTGATGTTTAATTTTAAAATTCATATATATTGTTGTATTAGAGTAATTTATTTGAGTAATTTTAGTGTGGTTATGGTTAGATATTCAAATTTAGGGTAGTGTTTAGTGTTAATCAAGATTAGGGTTTGAAATTGGATTTAGAATTGTGTTTTGAATGTAAATTTTTAGAGTGAATTTGAGTAATTTCCTTGAGTAATTTTAGTTTGGTTATGGTTTCAAATTCAAATTTAGAATAATGTATGTTTTGAATGTAAATTTTTAGGGTTTATTATGAATACTTATAATTTATTATTGTATTATGTTGTTAGGACTTGAAATTAATGTTAGAATATTGTTGTTTGTTAGGGCTTGAAAGGGTTTATTATGAATGCTTATAGTTTATTATGTTGTTATGGCTTGAAATTAAAGTTAGAATATTGATGTTTAGGGTTTACAAGGTTATGAATAATTAGTTTAATTAATTATAGGATGTTTAATTGATTGTATATGTTTGGTTAATTAAATTAAATTAATTTAGTTATAAATTTGAGTTAAGTTTAATTAAATACTTAGTTAAATGAAGTGGGTTAGTTTTATAGGTTATAAGTTAAGGTTGAGTATGAATGGTTTTGGTAGTTATTAATAAGTGAGTTAGTTATTATGGTTGGTTTGGAACAAATTTACACATTGCCAACTTCTGTAACTTAATTAAGTTAGCCTATTAAGTTGGTAGCGTAAATTTTTTGCTAACCCAACCTAATTGCTAACTTAATTACTTATAACTCCAAATGAAGACATAAATTGTAAATAATTATGGCACGTCCATTTACGTAATCAACAACAAGTTGCTACGTAAGTACTCAACAACTATTTAAGTAGCTTAGTTTTAGTTGTGGATGATTTTGGTAGTTATTAGTAAGTGAGTTAGTTATTATGTTTGATTAGGAATGAATTTCTGCATTGCCAACTTCGTTGGATAACTTAATCAAATGCAAATCTCTAAATGCCAATTCAACCTTGTTGTGATGAACAAGTTGTCGGAGTTATATGTATGGGTGATCAAATGCTTGTGATGTAGCAAATGTCGATTGTTATTTTTAGCATCCCAACCAGTTTTAAAATGAACACCAAAGAACTCAATCTTCATTTATTTAGTGTTATTTAGAAAGTTGGTTGGGATGCTAAATGTAAAACGATCAACATTTGCTACGTCACAACCGGTTGATTAACCGTACATATAGCTCCGACAACTTGTTCATCACACCAAGGTTGAATTGTCATTCAGAGACTTGCCTTTGATTAAGTTATCCAACGAAGTTGGTAGCGTAAACTTGTTGCTGATCTAACCTAATTTCTAACTTAATTACTCATAACTCCAAATGCAGACATTAATTATTAATTATGTCACATCCATTTAGTAACTTAGTTTGTAGTATCTTAGTTATTGATTTTACCTTATATTAACTATTATATTAGGGGGAGACAACCACATAGTGTTTGGCAAAATGCAGCTCC
This sequence comes from Portulaca oleracea, assembly GCA_029582165.1. Lineage (NCBI taxonomy): Eukaryota > Viridiplantae > Streptophyta > Magnoliopsida > Caryophyllales > Portulacaceae > Portulaca > Portulaca oleracea. The sequence goes on along the minus strand of CM055868.1, from coordinate 28,444,483 downwards.
AATCGACCCTGCTCTATACCCCAACCGTCTACGACTTGAACGGGGGGAGGATTGGTAAGATGATCACATAAAATCATATGTACAGTGATTTATCATTGGTCTTAATAACTTTAGCTGTGTTTTTTCGTAACGATTGCATAGGTTCGCCGATCCCCGTTTAGCACGGTTTGTTGGAGGGCAACTTCGTGGCCACCCAAATCCAAAGCCTGCTTCCCAGTGGTCCAAACAAGAGAAAATAGATTTGTGGTTGGATTTATGTGTAAGTAATTATGCAAATTGGGTCTATTGATTTTCTTTTATGTAATAGTCGTTTAACTAATCACTAATAAATTACTTTATACAACGACATTATATTTGGGATGAACAATTTACAAGAGATGTGTTCAGTGGGTTGCACACGAAATTGTGCGACCGGGCTTCTGATACGAGGTACAAGGTCAGGACAAATAAGAGGACGGACCCTGTATCTCACATGAGCGATGAGCAACGGGATGCAATAGATGAGGAATCCCAGACTGAGGAGTTCATTCGGCGGTCCAATGCCGCCAAAGCAAACAGGAACAATGAAAACTCCGCCAATTGCAAAACGCGGGTGGGCTCGGTTTCAGCGGCAAGTTATATGAAAAAGCAGGTGAATCGTAAATTGGCACAATTAATAAATTAAAGTTATATGTATGCATTAACAATTACGAACTTTCTAAACAACTGTTTGCATTTACTATCTTAATTTGTAGATGGCCGGGGGGACAATCATGACCCTGTCTGAAGTCCACGCTCACATTCATTGTGGGCGAGATGCTGAGGGGAATCCGCAGTGGAGTTTTGAACATGATGCCACACCTGCTGTAAGTTTCATTTAAACATATTCATAAACTAATTGTATTTGAACTCCGGCGTGTGGCCGTGCATGTTTTATGTGTGTTTATATTGTATTTGAACTCCGGCGTGTGGTCGTGCATGTTTTATGTGTGTTTGGATTGTATTTGAACTCCGGCGTGTGGCCGTGCATGTTTTATGTGTGTTTGGATTGTATTTGAACTCCGGCGTGTGGTCGTGCATGTTTTATATGTATTTGGATTGTATTTGAACTCCGGCGTGTGGCCGTGCATGTTTTATGTGTGTTTGCATTGTATTTGGACTCCGGCGTGTGGCCGTGAATGGTTTAAGTTGTGTTTATATTGTATTTGAACTCCGGCGTGTGGCCGTGAATGGTTTATGTGTGTTTGCATTGTATTTGAACTCCGGCGTGTGGCCATGAATGATTTAAGTTGTGTTTGGATTGTATTTGAACTCCGGCGTGTGGCCGTGCATGTTTTATGTGTGTTTGGATTGTATTTGAACTCCGGCGTGTGGCCGTGCATGTTTTATGTGTGTTTGGATTGTATTTGAACTCCGGCGTGTGGCCGTGCATATTTTATGTGTGTTTGCATTGTATTTGAACTCTGACGTCTGGCCGTGAATGGTTTAAGTTGTGTTTATATTGTATTTGAACTCCGGCGTGTGGCCGTACATGGATTATGTGTGTTTGCATTGTATTTGAACTCCGGCGTGTGGCCGTGAATGGTTTAAGTTGTGTTTATATTGTATTTGAACTCCGGCGTGTGGCCGTGAATGGTTTATGTGTGTTTGCATTGTATTTGAACTCCGGCGTGTGGCCGTGAATGGTTTAAGTTGTGTTTTATGTTTTATTCTGTTCGCTACTTATGTATGAATGATTGCAGGCAACTTTTCGCCAAATGTGTGAGGAGCGCCGCATAATTGAGAACTCTCCGGAAGCTAGGGAGTTGTACTTGCAACTGGCAGGGGGGTACAAACCCAAAGACCATGCTGTCTATGGTCTTGGGAGTGCGACCTCGTACTTCTATGATACTCCACCCCGTACCCAGGGCAGTTCTTCTTCTTCGAGGCATCCCTGCGCAACTCCGTCCACTGATGCTATTATGCGGGATCAATTTGCTGCTCACACATCCGCCATCTGACAGATTCAAAGTCAATTGACACAAGTTGTCCAATCTCAACAACAAGGCGGTAGTTCTTCGTCCCCATCTCAATATCTAAACTTATCAGGATCCCCGCAATTCCCTCCCCAACCTTGAACTTATGCACTTTTAAGTTGTGTTTTAGTTATAAACTTAGATTGAATTTTAGTTATGAACTTTTAGCTATTATATATATATATATGAACTTTTAGTTATGCATTAATGGTTTAATATTATATATGTTTAGTATGTTATGTATGAAATAGACAGGTAAAAAACTAAGCGGTGGATATATATATATGTATATATATATATATATATATATATATGTATATATATATATATATGTATATATATATGTATATATATATATATATATGGATAATATAATAATAGCAGCGACCGATATGTCGACAAATACAGTATGGTTATAACCTATTCGATTTAATCCAGAATATTTAAAAAAAAATTTAAATTGTAATCTGCGACCGATACATATCAGTCGCTGGTTATTAGTCGCTATTTTGCGATCGATAAATAGCGACCGATACTGTATCAGTCGCTAAATTCGCGATTGATAAGTAGCGACTGATACAGTATCGGCCGCTAAGCGGGCGACCGATAATCAGCGACCGATACTGTATCGGTCGCTAATTAGCGACCGATACGTATCGGTCGCCGCATCAGATATCGGTCGCAAGTTTGGCGACCGATACGTATCGGTCGCTCGGTTCGCTAAACGACGGATATGCAGCGACCACGTATCGGTCGCTGATATCGGTCGCCCGCGCTCTGCAGCGACCGATAAAGCCATTTTGCGACCGATAGTAACGGTCGCCTCAGGCCTGTTCTGTTGTAGTGAGTGGCTTCCTTCGAGGCAGAAGTAGGAAAATTATGTGCGAACATGAATGAGTATATGCTTGAATTTGCCCTGAGAATAATCATAGGGTAGAAACTCCTTATTCACAAATGGTTGATTCGAATGTTGAAGTAGATCATTCATCGTCTTTGAGTCTTGAAATGTAAGTTAATTCTTCTGTGTATGATGAGGATGATGATTACTATAACCGAACATTCCTAGGACTTCTTAGCAATTCCTTAGCTCTAGCCCCACCTAGTGAGCATGAGGAACATGATGATTTTGTGTGTGATGATGTAGAAATTGATGAAAGCATGCTTAAAGATGAACCATTGTCCACAACATTGTCCATGCCTTTGTGTGAAGAAAAAGTTGAGTTTATCGAATGCCATGATGCTTGTGATATAGTTGAGCATGATCTTGTTAAGGGTGAAATTGAATTTGTTGTGATTGAATGTGTGCTTGATACCGATTTGTTCACTTTCATTGAGGATCATTGCATTAGTGAGGGATTAGCTACCCTTGTATGTGAGCCTATTTATGTGCATACTTGTGATGATGAGCATAATTCTTTGGGGATTGATCATGATTGTTTGAACTTGGTTGTTGATGATGATGCTTTTGATGATGACATGCTTTATGAGTCATTCATGATGAGTTATGACCCTGAACCTTCCACTTTCACTTTTGATGTTGCTTTCGATGATGGACCTTTGTCTTTTGATGTTGATAGTTCTTCTAGTGAGTTTGATATTGAAGAAGATGAAGATGTGCTTGTTTGTTGTAATGCTGGGAGTGTTATGATGTGGTCTAACTCTCTGTTTTCCTTATCAACTATTGACGATTATGATGATTATTTGGATGAAAGTTGTGATTTGGAATCTGTGTTTGGTGAAAATTGCATGGATATTGAGTTTCAACCATTGTTGGCATCCAAACATTTGCATGAACAAGTTCAAGATTGTGTTGTATTGTTCCATCCTGTTGATTTGTATACCTATTCTCCATTTACGAGTCAATGGGAGGACCCATTTGTCATGTCTTCTTTCACTATGCCTAGGAAAGTCTTGTATATTCATGCATTTCATCATTTCTATGACTTTTCTAAGGCATTTGATAAATTGTTAAGGGCACTAATGTTTGTTTATGTGCCATTGCGGGTGTGCTCTTACCGACACCATTCTAAGATGCATGAGACGATGCATGATTTGTTACTCCAGGCGTTGAATGGTTCTGACTTGGTGGCCGATATCGTGAGGTGAGAAGGAATGAGCTTATTGATAAGAAGCCTTCTAGGAAATATCTTTCCTCACCTCTTGTGTATAATTAGCAAGTCGTTTTTCTTTTCTTCTTTTATTTTCTTTTTGTGTGTGTCTTTTTCTTTTATTTTGGGGTGCTTGCTTACCTACTTCTTCTTCCATTTTGAGGACACGGCAACCTCTTTGTGTTGGAGTGGGAGGGTAGTTTGCATTCCAGTTTTCAAGTCTAAGAAAAAAAAAAGAGTCGTTTTGTAAATATTTTAGTTTGCTTTCTTAGTTCATTAATCCTTAGTGTCTTGTGTAGTTTGTTTTTCTTTTTGATCTTGCATGTGAACCATCATACATAGTATACTTTTCTTGTTTATTTCTAAATTTTGGTGTGATGTACCTTGGATCGTGGATTGGTTATGCTTTTAATTAAAGATCTTGAGGTAACTTCTTTCCACCTTCTCTTTGAGTGTATATCTAGATCCATGATGCATGCTTGATTTTCTTTTTGGGTGGCGAACCCCTTGAGTGTGAATGTTGGATATATATTGTTGTTGGAGCCGTGTGTGCTCGGGTCGCCACCATTTTGTTTATTATGTGTTTGTTGTGTGTTTTTAGGTTTTCTACCTTACTTGAGACACCCTTCTCATGATGGAGACATTGTGATGTCTTGTGTTGGAGTGGGGTGCTATTTTCCATTTGTCATGGGTAGATCACCTAGTTTTTTTTAGTCTTTTATTTTTGTTTTTCTTAGTTTGTGTCCAAAAATCTAAAAAAAATTTGTGTGTGAAAGAAAAAAAGGGAGAAATGTTGTGAAAAACCCAAAAGTAGTTTTTCTTTCTGAAGATGTCTCCGTTCACAGTTGTGCAGATATTTGTCGAATCAGTTGATTCACTCAGTTAGAAGCGGCCGATATGAATAATGATAGGCCTTAGGAAGGATTTTTGCCATGACTTATCTCCATTAGACCTCTACATGGAATGGGAAAGCAGATTCCTCAAATCTTACACGCTTTGACTGTGTCTTCTTACCTAAGTTAGACGGTTTTAGTTGTTCAATTGCTTAAGCTCTTAATTAATGCATTAAATAATTACTGTCGGGCCTACCGTCATGGGTTGGTTTGGGTGGATCGACACCCTATGCCCCTTAAGTGCAATGACTCACGTATGGAGAAACTCAGCAGGGAGGGTAACCCTTTGCGAAGGCCGGTGCTTAAATCCCGCAAAACCCGACACATACGCTCTAAAAGACACAAAACAGATTGAGTGGAAATAAAAGAGCGTAGGTTTTGAAAAAGAAAGAAAAGAGCGAAGCAAGAAAAAGAAAAAAAGAGTTGAGCAAAAGAATGGTAAGAAAGAGCAAGAAAAAGCAGAAAAAGAAAGAAAAAGAAAGAAAAGAGCGAAGTAAGAAAAAGAAAGAAAAGAGAGGTTGAAAGAAAAACCAAGAGTAAAGTAGGATAGATAATTCCGAGCTTGAGCATGAGAACAACTCTGATTGTCTGGTTTAGGATAGGAAGGACCGACAAGAGCCCACTTGCACTTATCCACGAGGTCTTTTGCTCATCAGGAAGTGTTCTGGTTCAAAATCTCAAAGATTGGCAGTTTTCCAACCTTCGTGTCTTAATTTGTTTATACTTGCTTTTTCCAATTGATTGTTGAGGCGGGTTGGGGAACTAGGTGCATGATTGGGGACGGGAATATTTTCTTTGCTTTTGTTTTGTTTCGTTTTTCGGTTTTCACTTCTTTTTCTTTCCCCTTTTTTTGTTCTCGTGGCTTTTGTGGGTATAGTTGCTATAAACCCTCACGAGACCTACCTCGTCCACCCGGGCTGCCCTGGGGTTTAAAGGGCTTGATGCATGTGCTAAATGCATCCGCGATTCCTGCGAAAGTGAGTTAGGTTTTTAGTTTTTCTTTTTAGTCCTTTTCTTTGTTTTTAGTTTGCTCGGGGCGAGCAAACCCTTGTGTTGGAGTGGTGTTCGGTCTCGTTCCGAGCCGAATTTCTTCTCTTTTATAGAGTATATTTGCTTGTTTTAACCCCTATTTATATTTTAAATATAATGACTTGGTGTTTTGTAGGAAAATAAGGAGTTAGAAGAAGTTTGGGCTTAATTGAAGGTTTTTAGGGAATCCCGAGCTATTTCCCGAGTCAAACCAAGTCAACCCGAGCCGAGATTCGAGTCAAACCAAGTCAACCCGAGCTGAGAGCCGAGGCGAAACCGAAGCCGGAAATTCCATGTCAAGATTGGCGCAAAACAGGGGAACGGTACAAACTCAAAGGTTTGAAATACGTGTGCCTTCACTCTTTGGGTCATAACTCCTTCGTTACAACTTCGATTGGTCCGAAATTTTGGGAGCTTAAAGTACACACCGAGAGCTTTCCATCGATATCTTACGGGCCTAAAACAAAGTTCGGATGAAGAAGTTATGCGCGTTTGAAGTCGGCAGGGAAAAGCTGCCCAGAACAGTGGCTCGCCTGAGCCATCTGCTGGCTCGCCTGAGCCAGGCTTCTGGGGCAACAAAGACACAAGCCATGAGAGTCGGACTGTAGGCTTGCTTGCCCGAGCCACCCCAATGGCTCGCCCGAGCCACTCTGTCTGCAGAAAAACTGACGCGCGTGCTGCGATTTGTTTATAGGGTTTTGGGTTGTATTTTTCCTTCTTCTATAAATACCAACTTGTATTAATCCAAGTTAAATCAATTAGCCTAGGTAGTTTTGGAGTAGAATTAGATTTAATTGCTTTCTTTAATTGTTCTTCAAGTTTTCTTGATTCTTCAAGCTTTCTTTGATTTTTAGCATTTGTATTCAAACTTTCTCAAGCTTTCTCAATTCAAGCAAGTTTTCATTGAAGTTTTACAAGCTTTCTCTCTCTTCTCTCTCTCTCTCTCTCTCTCTCTCTCTCTCTCTCTCTCTCTCTAATCTCCATTGTTGACTTGATTTCAAAGCTTTCTAGGGTTAGCCACATCAAATCTATCTTTTAGTGGGGAGGAGGGTCAAGGAATTCCAATTCTACTTCCTAGTGAGAATTTGGGAGATCCTTGGTAATCCAATCCACAATTTGTTGTTTGTTCGGGGGAAATTACAAAGGTAGATTGAAGGTTAGAAGATTTTTGTCATCAAAGGTATAATTTCTAGTCTCTAATTTCATTGTTCATTCTAGATTTCCATTCCTTGCTTTAATTGCTTTATTTGATTTCATGCTTTTAATTGCTTTCTTTGATTCATGCCTAGGTTATATTTAAATGCTTTCTTTACATAATTTATTGTTTTCCGCATTGTGAGAAAAACCCCCTTCCACAAACCGATTACCCTTAATCAAGCCTCACACCCATCCATGAGATCGACAACCTTAACTTATAAAACCACAAAAACTACAACCGAACAATAAAGTAAAAATATATTACAAAGAGTCTTGCATAAAAATAAGAGAAAAGAAAATATATAAAAAAAAAGTCTTGCATTGCATAAAAATGATCACCACAAGGAACCAGAATCGCCGCTATCCTCCGCCAAGTTGCCCCCTGCATTTGAAGTTCCTGTGTTGGAAGCACCGGCCATGCCAAAGTAGGTATCCCAGGAATAATAATCAGACCCAGGAGCAGTCTGCACAGGAGGTGATGGCCCAGTCAAGGGAATTTCTGAGGGATGCACACTCGACGGCGAAGACACAGAGTGTTCCTGTGAGGCAGCCAGCCAGGAATGATCAGGAACTTGCCATTCAGCAGATGGAGTAGGCCATACCGGACCGGTTCCGTAATCAGGGACGGGCCAACCGGAAGAAGCAGATCCGCCCAGCCAAGAGTGCTGAGGCACAGTCCACTCTTGGGAACCCATGGGCCATAATGAACCCATCTCGGGAGCAGGGATAGGCCATCCTGCAGAACCAGAACCAAAAGATGAAACATCTTAAGGTGCAGGACGCGAAGTAGCGTCATCTGCTAGGGCCTGACCATCAGGATACCCTACGGATGCACCTAGATCGCGGTCCCTCACCACCATTTCGCGACCACGACGAGCAGAGCGCACTGAAGCCGGGGTATGACGAGAAGGAGGAGGCCGATGAGTGGCGCTCGATTCAGAAGCATCCTCCACCCAATAAGGATGAGGCTGAGCGTCACCATATCCAACGCTGTGATATGACCCTCCATGACCCAGTGGTTCCTCCAAGGACATTTGAGCCATGTCCTCTGCCATGCTAGGAGGGCGACGACCTCTGCTACCGGACCTGCTGCGATGAGATCCAGCGGAGTGTTGACCCTCGAACAGAACGCCTTTGCCCCGACCCTCTAGTACAACTGCTAGAGGAGGACGAGAAGACCCTCTAACTTCCTCCCGGGATCGACCTCGAGTTGAATATTCTCCAACTGAAGAGCGACGTGGGGGCTCTGTACGAGGAGCACTTGCAGTGGAACGTCGAGGTGGTTCTCTGGGAGTGGACTCTGCGTCAGCCCGTCTAGCGGCACCACCTTGGTATCTCCCAGAACCAGTGAACCCCCGATCGATGAACTTCCTCATGGTGCTCCACTCCTTAGTCAGCTGCCGGAGAAATCCCCACCGCGGCTGGAAAATAGCAAAACCAAGGAGTCATTCACAAGTGGTATACAGGGTAAAGGGAGGCAAAATAAAGCAAAGTTTTACCGGTTTGTGGTCGAATTCTTGGAGCGCAGAGCACTCACTACTGTTCTCCACCACTAGGAAGCCACCGATTTTTCGCCTCTCCTCAGGAGCCTCCACTTCGGCAGCTGTAGCGTAAGATCCCGGCTGTAGACTTTCCAGTTAGAAAATAGCCAAGACATGACAAGGATGAAGAAGAAAGATACATACCACTCGAGGATCCAAACGGCTAAGGTAACGCTGGAACTCTTCGTTGAATTGATCCTGGGGGACGTTGTGCACAAAGTCATCAAATGCCTGACCTTGAATCAGATCCCTCAAAAGGGCCGGGTCAATCCGCCAGGGCTCAAATCTCTGGACTGGAGGATCTAGGGGAATGAGACCAGGGTAACCTCCCAAAATCTACCTCGAGGCTCTCTCCCCTAAATACCACACATTGCCGTAAGGCCCTTCAATTAGGAGGCGAAGACGGGTGTCATGCTCCACCTGAGCCAGAGGTTGGGGTAACCCTCTGATGTCAAGCCCAAGGACGCCGGTTTATTTGATCCTGCAAGGAGAAGGATATAGTTAAACATGACATGGTGAAGAAAATAAAAGAAAAGCCATCAGGAGAAAGGAGATACCGACTGCAAATTATCCAAAATGCCGCGAATGAGGTCAAGAGCCCCCGCCTTGTACTTCTCATCATGAATACCCTCACTAGTCCAGCGTTTAGCAGCTGGCACCGTCTTATTCTTCCTTGAGCGAATTCCTAGGGCCAGGATGTACTCATAGGCCTACGACTGCATGCACGATATGTCAAGCCAGGAAAGAAAGAAGAATAAAGAATATTAAATGAAAAGAAGGATCGAGCACATACCTCGAGTACCTTCCACAAGGAAGGACCGTACTAGTGGCGAGCCTGGGCTTCATGGAGGTAAACGGCATCCGCATCCAATGAAAGACGGACGCCACGACGGAGCCAATGCATGAAGTTGGCGTAGGCCACCTTACCCCAGTTCAGGTTTCGAATATTATCAATGTTGAGGAGGTTCCGAAACCAGCTCAGGGAAATATTATCCCCATGATTGGCGAAGAGAATAGCAGAGATGATATACGCCATGAAAATGCTCTAGAGGCAGGTTCTGAAAGTTCGCATCGCGAACGGTCATCTCAAAATACTTATAAGCAAGGTTACAGAGACCTTGACGACGCCCCAAACGTGCAAACACTGGAGCCGGGAAATCCAGAACTACAGGAGGAACATCTGCGTCAAGGACTACGTCCTGCCCGCCCCAAGGAAGACCGGTGATCATGACAAAGTCTTTGGGTGTGACTGTCATCTCACCCACTGGGAGGTGGAATGTGTTGGTGGAATCCAACAATCTCTCCGTCATCGCTCGATCAATAGCGCGAAACGTCCTTTTCTTCCAGGCCTCCAAGCATTTCCAAAAAGGTATGAATCCCGCCGCGGTCAAGTCTCTTGAACGAAGTTCCCCGGGATAGTTTTCGCTGCCTTAAGGGGATCTTTTAAGGCACCAGGAGTTTTCAGGTTATCCTCCTAAGGGTAGAATTTCGAGGTGTCATTTTAAAATGGGGGCTCTAAGCATAATTTCATGGACCCAAGCTGGACCCAGCACGAACACTGGGCTCCCAGCCATGGCCCATGAAGCAAACAAGCAAGTCCAAATAACACGGCCCAAGCCAGTTCAACAATAAAATTAGGGAAAATTGAGTCCAAAACCCGCCTAGGATTTGACTCAAATAGGCCCATGGTGCGGCCCTTGCAGCGGCCCAACGAAAAAAAAGAAAAAAAAAAGGGCGCGGGTCAAAACCCGCCTAGGGTTTGACCTCGACTAGCCCAATTAGGCGGCCCGGAGCGAGCAACGGCCCAGTAGGCCTGGAATTAAAACCCGCCTAGGGTTTAATTCCGCCTAATGGGCCGCTACTCGATTAACTGGCCCAAAAACGCACGCAGTTTTGTTTTCAAATTTTGGTCCATTTTGACAAGGGAGCAATTTTCAGATATCTTTTCGGTCAAAATGCAAAAATGGATTACTCTGCATCCCAACTTGCATGCTTAAAATAGCTAAAAATCGACAAAGTATGAAAAAAATAAATTCATGTTTGCTCATTTTTATGCTAAACTAAGTACAAGAGAAAGGTTAAAGGAATTACCTTGCCATGGGAACGGTAAATCCAAGCGTTGTTCCAAGATTCAACAATAAGTTCAAAAGGAGCTACTTCCATGGTGGGAACGAAGTTGCGGCTTGAGGACCGCTCATGAGGCCAAGCCGCCGCATGCGGAAGAGGAGGATTACGGTGGCCACGAGGTTGCATCTTTTCAAACCCGAAATTTGCTTAAAGATTTCTTTCTAGAGAGAGAAGTAGTGAGCTAGAGAGATGCGTGGATTGAGGATGTAAAGAAGATGAAAGAAACCTATTGAATTTATAGAAAGGGTGGGTGAGTATGAGCCACTCGTTTTTGTAACCGCCTTGAGATGACAAGCGCATTTCGTTGGTCGAAAATCTAAGGGGTTATCCTTTTGTCACCCAAAAGAGAGGCAGGGTGACGTGGCCCATTTATGACCACAAGTGGGTCGGACCCACTTTTGATACCTTCAACGAGGCACAAAAAAAAAAGAAAAAAAAGGGAAAAGGCACAAACCCCGCCTAGGTTTTGTGGCCTAGAAGGCGTGGCCTAGAGGGCGCGACCCAGAAGGCGCGGATACGGTCATGTAAAAAAGGCAAACCCCGCCTAGGTTTTGGAATGTTTACAGGCCGATTTCTTTTTTCCTTTTGGCCCACATCCGGAGCTCACACTCCGGCTTTGCGGCCCGCAGGTAAAGTCGAATCTCTTTCGTTTTATTTTAATAGAACTAATGTTCGATCTTTTCTCTCATAATTTTCAGGTTGCCAACAATGGAACCGCCATCACCCAGCAACCGTACAGGAGATCGCTGCCATCATCATTTCGGGCCATCGGCAGAGTTTCGATGCAGTCCCAATCTCCCGGCCATCGGCATCGTGCCCGATGAAGTCTCGACCCCCAAGGCCATCAGCAACGCGCCTGATGAAGTCCTTCGGCATCAAAACTGCCAACGAATATGAATCGACACCGGGAAAGACTGGAAGCGACACCGGGAAAGACTGGAAGCTACACCGGGAAAGACTGGGATCAACACCGGGAAAGACGAAGGCGACATTTGGAAAGATCGAATGCATACACGTGAAAGACTGGAACCGACACCGGGAAAGACTGGAACCAATATGAATCGACACCGAGAAAGACTGGAATCGACACCGGGAAAGACTGGAACCGACACCGGGAAAGACTGGAAGCGACACCGGGAAAGACGGAAGCGACACTGGGAAAGACTAGAAAATTCCATGAACCATCGGCATCATGACCGATAACGAGTGGAGCATCATTCTTGCTCGAGATCATCTCAAAGGAGGCGCATGTCACCCGCAACCGCGATGCAGGACTCTGCTTCCAAGCATCAAATCAGGCTTTGCAAACCAAAGTCATATCTTTAGACTACTTTGACCTTCGTCCTATTCGGACTCGACCAAAGTGGGGGCTCTCTGTAGACACCAGAATTTGTACCGGTATAAAACCCGACTCACCAAAAATATGCAAGCCCAAAATAAATCCGGGATAATTGTTAAACCCCAAATAGGTTTTATTTTTATTCACGACCCACTCAGCAGAAGCAAGCCAGGCGCGCGCCTCGGCCCAGGATGCTCAAAACCCGCCTAGGGTTTGAATCTGGCCCAAAAATCATTAAAACCCAGGAGGGGTTTGGTTATTTTTATGCGCGACGTCATTTTGCGCCAGGTCAGCGATCCGTGTGATGAAATAGTTAAACCCCGCTTAGGTTTTGAAGCAGTTGGCGCCAAAATCTGCATGCATGCAATTGGATCCCTTGATTTTTGCCCCTCGTGGTTGACTTTGCCCTTACCCCATATACCCCGCCTAGGTTTTGATCCTTAATGGATGATTTTGTGGGGTATGTCCCCTCCACTTCCCTCCAAAACCCATACTCCTCCACCTATAAATACCTCCTCCATTCCACCTCTATTTCATCAACAACTTTCATCATCATCAACTTTCACCATCAACAACCCCCACCAACAATCATCTACTCTACCCTAATTTTCACTATACTCCCACTCTATCAAATTCTCTTCATAATTCTATTACTGCCATAGTTACATTCTTCACTATCATATAACCATCCACACTACGCTTTTCCTAAACCATCCACATTTCTCATCCGGGTTATAAATCAAGGGGCAACTCAAGGGATCGATTTCATCGCCGCTACAACCAAAGCAAGGTTCGGTTCTTTTATTTAAATTATCGTATTTGATCATGTAATCCTTGTTTTAAATTCCGTACTTGTACATATTTTGTAAAATAAAACCGCTTTGTTTTATATTGCATGTTTTGAATAATAATTCCGCGAAATTAATCAAACTTCTCCCCGCTCTCTTTCTTTTCAATGTTGATTTTAGTAGAGTCTGTTTTTATAAACAGGCGGATTCGAGAGTTTTTATAACTCTCGAATTCGTAACCTTACCCTCGAACTTAGAAATCGGGTTCGTAGACCGGAGTCTTTCTTTTATTGTGTGGTTCGTCAATTTGCTTAAATCGGCTGGCGACTCTTTAATTTTTTATAACTTCGTTTAATTATTTAAAGTATTCGATTTCTTACACTAAATTAATTTAAGAAAATGATTTAATTTTTTGTCCAATGCGAAAAAGGGGTTTGGTCCAAGGAGAAAATGGCCAGAAATTATTAAACCCCAGGAGGGGTTTAGTAGTTTCCACCAATTTTGTCCCTGGGCCTGGAATCAAGGGGACCGGCCCAGAATTTGTCAAACCCTAGGCGGGCTTTGACAAATTCTGGGGGTCCGTTTGCTTCTTGGGCCCTAATTCATCAATTGGATTAAAATTAAATTATTTGAGATTATTTTTGTGTAATTTCCGAATAATTTAAATAATAAAAAACTGTAAATAAATAAAGTTTCATCACCCAGAAAATAAATTTTGAAAATAAAAATATCCTTATTTAAGGATTAAGAAACCTTAATCGGCTCCCGATCACAAAATGTAGCGCATCCGAGGAAAACATTTCCCCCTTCCCCCGAACGGAGAGGGAATTTTTCCGGGTCCTACAATAGCGACCAAGATGTATTCATGTCCTCCTGTTCCGGTTGGGTGTATTTTGCAAATGATGTCAATACCCCATACCGAGACTGGCCAGGGAGATGTCAGCGTAGTCAGATATGAAGGAGGCCGATGCTATAGGTTGGCATACTCCTGACATTTGTGGCATTTTCGAACGAAATCTAAGCAGTCTGCTTCCATAGTGGTCCACTAATAACCAGCCCTTTGAATCTACTTTATTAGCATGTGCCCTTTCATGTGAGGCCCACACTCTCCTCCGTGTATCATGGCCATAACCTCTTTTACACTTTTGGCGTCGATACACAACAAATTGATGCCTGTAGGCGACTTCTTGTACAGACGATCTTGGATCAAGCAATATTATGCTGCTAGGGACCTGATCGCCCGCTGTCCTCGAGCATCTATCCCAGCTGGATATTCTCCCTTCCGAAGAAAATTGTATATGTCATGGAACCATTCCTCAGTTTCCTCTTCTTTTTCAAACTGCCGTTCTACTATCTATGTGATGCATATCATACTTCAATGCATCGGGAGGAAGCCCTAAAGGACCTTACCAGCCTGCTGCAAATTGTTTCCAGTGGTCAAATTGTTTCAAGTGGTTACATCGCGAATATCTTCAAAACTAAGGGACTTTTGAGCTCCTTATCTCAAGAGTCTTGAAGTTCTCATTTAGCTATGTGGAAGGGTTATTCCTTATGTACATTTTGGCTTTTGAATCTTTAGTATTGGAGTTGTATTTTAAGAGATATTGTATTTTCTTTAAAGGGCCTTTGTTGTAAGTATCGCCTAAAGGGCCTTGTCGGGGAGACGCGGCCTTGCTGGGGTGACGTTTTTAGGGAGGGGTTCTCCTATTCCTATAAATAGACCCCTTGGGTCTCTTGTAAATCACAATTCATATTGATAATAAACACAAATCTCTCTAAAGTTGATGCTTTAGTTTCTCTCTAGTTTTGGTTAGATCAACGAATTCCATTCTAGGATTTCGTTTGAAATCTTCTCTTCTAATCCAAGATTGAGCATTCTTGGGTGGTGAAAGGAGGAGTAGGAGCTCTTGAAGATTGTGGTGTGGCTGTATCAATCCGAAGATTTTCGTTGCTCATTCTATCAAAGTTACCTCTGTTTAGATCGTTGTTCAAAGGTCCTTCTTGATTCATCTCTTGCAAGTTCTTACTTGTGTTTTGATCCGTGTTCTTTCTTGGCATTTTGGATGTCTTGTGATCCATTATGCATCAATTTGGTATCAGAGCCATGTTTAGATGAATCTCCTTTGTTTCTTGCATAAATCTTGGACCTTGTTTTGTCACAAAATCGCATAAACCCCCCATATTATACACGCCCCCTTGATAGTTCTTCCAAGAACTCATCAAGAACCCATCAAGAACCCATCAAGAACTCATAAAGAACCCATAGTTCCTCAAAGAACCCTCGTCCTAAACACATACCTAACCAAAATCCGTCCCACTTCCCTTGTGAGTTTATATGACATCAAGTTGATTTCAAATGGCAAACGATGAATCTAAATCAAATGAGGTTTATGAACTTGAGCAACAAATAGCATTTTTGCGTGTGCAATTGGGTAAACAAATGGAAGAAAACAAAATGCTACGTGAAGGATCCATACGTGATGGTGTCTCGTCACATGGTGAAGGTAGTTCGAAGTCTAAAAGGCATGAACGTTTGGATTTTAAAGTCGAAGTTCCTGAATTTGATGGTAGTTTGAATGTAGAAGATTATCTTGATTGGATACATACGGTTGAACGTGTTTTTGAGTTGAAGGATTGTAGTGATGAGCTCAAGGTGAAGTACGTTGCTTTGAAATTGAGAAAACATGCTAGTATTTGGTGGACTAACCTTCAAAAGAAGAGAGTTGCAAAAGGGAAAGAAAAGATCCGTTCTTGGGATAAGATGAAGTCAAAGTTGCAATCCAAGTTCCTTCCCCAATCATACGTTGAAGACAACTACTTCAAGTTACAAAAGCTTGTCCAAGGCTCTAAATCGGTAGAAGAATACACAAGGGAGTTTGAACATCTCCTTTGGCGTTGTGATCTCAAGGAAAAGGAACCACAAATTCTGGTACGTTACTTGATTGGTTTGAATGATTGGATACGTCATATAGTTGAATTACATTCATATGAATCTCTTGATGAGCTAAGCAACTTGGCTATGAAAGTGGAAAGGCAAAGAAAAGAAAGAGCCAAGGAACCGCAAAGGACGTTCCCAAACACATCCAAACCCTATACCCAACGTCCTTATCCCCAAACACAATCAAAAGCTCCACAAAATCAGCCCCCATCCTCCCTTAAACCCTACGCCAAACCCACATTAAACCAGCCACAAAATCCCCCACCCAAAACCCAAGTCCAAGAACCAAGGACATTACCACCAAGAAGATGTTTTAGGTGCCAAGGGTTGGGTCATATAGCATCCGAATGTCCTAACAAGCGTACGATCTCTCTTGTTGAATATCAAAGTGCTTTGTTTGTTGAACCAAGCTTGTATGAAAGTGATCATGAAGTGGAACCTTGTGAGCTTGCCGAAAATGAGGAGGATAATGATGAGGAGGTTGAGCAAGAGGATGAAGGCGAATTTTTGGTGCTTAGAAGGGCACTAAGTATGGCTTCTACCCCAAATGACATGGAGCAACGTGAGAATATATTCCATACTAGGTGTACCGTTCAAGGAAAGGTATGCTCTCTTATAATTGATGGTGGTAGTTGTACGAATGCCGCCTCTACTACAATGATAGAAAAGTTGAATTTGGATGTAAGTTCTCACCCATCTCCTTATAATATTCAATGGTTAAGCCATGGGAAGGGCATTAGAGTTGATAAACGTATATTAGTCTCATTGTCCATTGGGAAGAATTATAAAGATGATGTATGGTGTGATGTAATACCCATGGATGCTTGTCATATTTTGTTTGGTAGACCGTAGCTTTTTGATAGGTATGTAACTCATGATGGAAGATTGAATACCTACTCATTCGTCATCAACAAGAAGAAGATTACAACGGCTCCATTGCCCCCTTCTTCTATTCGGCCTCCACCAACAAAAGAGAAAGAAAGGGAGACTAACATTGTATCTTTACTAAAGGCGGAACAACATGAATTCTATGAACATAAGGAGTTGATATTGGCAGATATCCAAGAAGAACAAGCCTCCCCAACCAAAGATCATCCACGGCTCTCACCCTTGATGAGGAGGTTTGGTCATTTGTTTCCAAAAGAAATGCCCCACGGATTGCCACCCAGAAGGGACATTGAACACAAGATTGATCTCATTCCGGGAACTACATTACCAAATAAGCAAGCCTACCGAATGAACCCCAAGGAATCCCATGAGGTTCAAAGGCAAGTTGATGAGCTACTCCAAAAGGGCCTTATTCGTCCAAGCATGAGTCCATGTGCCGTCCCAGTGTTACTTGTTCCAAAGAAAGATGGTACCCAACGTATGTGCATGGATTGTAGGTCCATCAACAAAATCACCATCAAATATCGTTTTCCCATTCCACGTCTGGAGGATCTCCTTGATGAACTTTATGGAAGTGTTGTGTTTTCAAAGATTGATTTGAAGAGTGGATATCATCAAATCCGCATATGTGAAGGAGACGAATGGAAAACAGCATTCAAAACGAAGGAAGGTCTATATAAATGGTTAGTAATGCCCTTTGGTCTAATGAATGCTCCTTCTACTTTCATGAGGTTAATGAATCATGTATTGAAGCCTTTGATTGGAAAGTGTGTTGTTGTATATTTTGATGACATACTTGTATATAGTAGAAGTGAGATTGATCATGTAAAGCATTTAGAGCTAGTTTTGTATATCTTGGAGAAAGAAAAGCTCTACGCCAACTTGGAGAAGTGCTCATTCTTCTCAACCAAGGTCATCTTCCTTGGATATGTGCTCTCCAAAAATGGGATTCAAGTAGACGAAGGAAAGGTCAAAGCTATCCAAGAATGGCCAACACCAACGAGTATACATGAGGTACGATCATTTCATGGATTAGCTTCATTTTATAGAAGGTTTATCAAGAATTTTTCTACTATTTTGGCTCCTATGACTGAGTTGTTGAAGCAAAGGGAGTTTACATGGAATAAAAACGCTCAATTGGCGTTTGAAGGTATCAAAGAGAAGTTATGTAACGCACCTCTTCTAGCCTTGCCATGTTTTGACAAAGTATTTGAAGTAGAAGTGGATGCTAGTGGAGTTGGTATTGGTGCCGTCCTTACACAAGAGGGAAGGCCAATAGCCTACTTTAGCGAGAAGTTGAATGATGCCAAAAGGAAGTATAGTACATATGACAAGGAGTTCTGTGCCATTATAAGAGCTCTTGAGCATTGGAGGCATTATCTACTAAGTGGAGAGTTTATTCTACATAGTGATCATGAAGCTCTCAAGTTTATCCAAGGCCAACACAAGCTTAACCCACGACATGCAAAATGGGTTGAATTTATGCAAGCTTTTCAGTTTGTGATCAAGCATAAGGCCGGGCATTTGAATAAGGGCGCCGATGCTCTCTCAAGAAGGTACTTACTCACATATGTTCTTGATTCTAACATTGCTGGATTTGAGCATATTAAGGGCTTATATCAAGATGATCAAGATTTCATAGAAGTATATGAGTTGTCAAAGAAACATCCTCATGAAATGTTTCATATTGAAGATGGTTTCTTATTCAAAGGAAATCAATTATGTATACCAAGGACCTCATTGCGTGAATTGTTGATTCAAGAAGTCCATGAAGGTGCCTTGGCAGGACATTTTGGTATAGAGAAGACTTATTTGATGTTGAGAGATTATTACTTTTGGCCCAGCATGGTGAAGGATGTTGAGCATATTTTTAAGAGATGTGGTACTTGTAATCTTGTCAAATCACATGTATTACCACAAGGCTTGTATACACCGCTACCTATTCCATATCACCCTTGGGAAGATGTGAGTTTAGACTTCATTGTGGGTCTACCTAGAACTCAAAGTGGTAAAGATTCTATTATGGTGGTTGTAGATCGATTTTCAAAAATGGCGCATTTTGTACCTTGCAACACTACATATGATGCTACGAAAGTTGCTACCTTATATTTTGATGAAATTGTAAAGTTGCACGGCATACCCAAGACTATGGTGAGTGATAGAGACTCTAAATTTCTAAGTCACTTTTGGGATACTCTTTGGAAGAAGATGGGAACAAGGCTCAAGTTTAGCACGGCTTGTCATCCACAAACGGATGGACAAACGGAGGTAGTCAATCGAACCTTGGGAGCCTTGTTGAGGACATTGGTGAATAAAGAAAAGAAGAGTTGGGATACTTTGTTGAGCATTGCTGAGTTTGCATATAATAGAAGTCCTAATCGTGCTACAAAGTTATCTCCATTTGAAGTTGTCTATGGAAGAAATCCTCTTAAACCCATGGATTTATTTCCTATCTCTACATCTACGAAGTTTAGCTTTGAAGCAAGTAAAAGAGTAGAGGAGATTAAGAAGCTGCATGAGGAAGTTCGTGAGAAAATTAAGAGATATACTCAAAAGGTTGAAGAGAAAGTGAATCAAAAGAGGAAGAAAGTTATATTCAAGCCTGGAGATTTAGTGTGGTTACACTTGAGGAGAGAGAGATTTCCAAGTAAGAGAAAAGGGAAATTGAAAGCGAGAGGTGAAGGTCCTTATGAGGTCTTAGAAAGACTCGGTGATAACGCTTATCGTTTGAAGATGGAAGGTGAGTATGAAGGAAGTTGTACTTTCAATGTGTGTGATCTTAAGCCCTATTATAATGAAGATGAAGAAATTCCAAGTTTGAGGGCAAACTCTTTTCAAGAAAGGGAGAATGATGCATATCATACTTCAATGCATCAGGAGGAAGCCCTAAAGGACCTTACCAGCCTGCTGCAAATTGTTTCAAGTGGTCAAATTGTTTCAAGTGGTTACATCGCGAATATCTTCAAAACTAAGGGACTTTTGAGCTCCTTATCTCAAGAGTCTTGAAGTTCTCATTTAGCTATGTGGAAGGGTTATTCCTTATGTACATTTTGGCTTTTGAATCTTTAGTATTGGAGTTGTATTTTAAGAGATATTGTATTTTCTTTAAAGGGCCTTTGTTGTAAGTATCGCCTAAAGGGCCTTGTCGGGGAGACGCGGCCTTGCTGGGGTGACGTTTTTAGGGAGGGGTTCTCCTATTCCTATAAATAGACCCCTTGGGTCTCTTGTAAATCACAATTCATATTGATAATAAACACAAATCTCTCTAAAGTTGATGCTTTAGTTTCTCTCTAGTTTTGGTTAGATCAACGAATTCCATTCTAGGATTTCGTTTCAAATCTTCTCTTCTAATCCAAGATTGAGCATTCTTGGGTGGTGAAAGGAGGAGTAGGAGCTCTTGAAGATTGTGGTGTGGCTGTATCAATCCGAAGAGTTTCGTTGCTCATTCTATCAAAGTTACCTCTGTTTAGATCGTTGTTCAAAGGTCCTTCGTGATTCATCTCTTGCAAGTTCTTACTTGTGTTTTGATCCGTGTTCTTTCTTGGCATTTTGGATGTCTTGTGATCCATTATGCATCACTATGGTAGCTGGAGCGTACTTGATGGGATTGATATCATCGAAGATAACTTGGCCAGAGCGTCAGCCAATTCATTGTGATCCCTAGAAAGGTATTGGAAGCTAATTTGTTCAAATTGGTCAACAAGTCCCAAGAGCTTTTGCTGATAAGCCAAGAGGCACTCACTTCGAACCTTCCACGCGCTCTTAGCCTGATTGATGATGAGGCTAGAATCTCCAAAGACCTTTATATGGCGTATGCCTAAAGCCAAGGCCGCTTGTAGACCCTTGATGCATGCTTCATATTCCGCAGTGTTGTTAGTAGCATCCAATTTTACAGATACTGGGAGGTGTGCCCCTTCTGGAGATATTAATAGGACTCCTACTCCAGAACCCATTTGGTTAGAAGCTTCGTCAAAATACATTTCCCATGTAATTTCATCGGCGAAGAATACATCTTCGTCTGGAAATTCCAAGTGAGTGCTTGGAGGTTCCTGTGATGGTGAAGCAGCAAGGAAATCTGAAACAACTCGCCCTTTGATGGATTTCTAGGGTAAATATTGAAGATTGAATTCTGAAAGCATGACTAGCCATCGAGCGATGCGGTTGTTGATGGTAGGTTGCTCCATGATGAATTTATTGGGATTATTCTCAGCTATGATATATATTGTATGTGAAAGCATATAATCCCTTAATTTCTTGGTGACCCAAACTAATGCTAGAGCCATTTTCTCTATGTGCCCTAATCCAGCCCTATATAAGGGGTTGATATCCGCCATTTGAGAGAGGCGAGTATTTATCAGAATTTTAGCGTAGTTTTAGACTAGTTTTTAGAGAGCTTTTTAGGGTAGATTTTAGATACTTTCTTTACAGTTAATTCACAAACATTGTTATTAGATTAGATTGTTGCTTGTGATCGAAGAACACGAAAGAGATCGATTCGGGTGACACGAAGAGATCGATTTCGAAAATTCGAACACGGTTATTTCTATTATACTTTCATGCTTTCTTGTTGTTGTTTAGATTTTGCGATATTTACTTTCAGTAGTATGAGTAGCTAATTTCCTTTGTTTGGGGGATAAACTCGATGTCTATCGATTGAATTCGAATACAGTCTCGGTGTTAGGTTATCCTTTTATTCGTTAAATCTGCGTGTATTGTATGTCATGGTAATTTGGGAACAGAATGAAAGTTTGAGCCTTTACCTGGTATTAGATTCTCGACAACAACACGACAGTTTGAGTCTTGAATTGGAAGGCTTAGATTGAATAGGTTTAGAAAACAGTTAGACATAATGATTCTTGCCTAGGGTCAATTTATAATCAGTTCTTTATCTTTGATTGGATTAAATAGTTAGAAATAATGCTTAGTTTAATCACTGTAACTCACTTCTGATCGAAAGATCGATGTGATAAGGCCTAGAAAGATTATAGACCCCGAATTATCTTGTTACCTGCACCGAGATTGTTGATAATTTGATTGATTGACTAGAGTGGACTCCCCTAAGCGCTTTTAATTAGTTGGGTAAACCCTAAAAATTCCTGCTTTCTTAGTTTAGTTTAGAAAACCTTACCACAACCCTTGGATCAACCGAGCATTCTTTGTAGCGAACTAGTTCTGTGCGTGGTTGAACACAAATCCCTGAGAGAGAACGATATTTTATTACTACACAGACCCGTACAGTTGCGGTACACAGATACCTATTAGTTTTAGGTCTGTCACTCCTCTCTTGTTTTGGATTTAACAATCATGTCATCCACATAAACTTCTACTTCGATGTGCATCATGTCATGGAGTAGAGTGTTGGCCGTCCTTTGATATGTTGCACAGGCATTTTTAAGACCGAAAGGTATGACGACATAAGAGCACGTTCTCCACGGTATGGTGAAGGAGGTTTTCTCCATATCTTCTTCTGCCATTTTTATTTGGTTGTAACCAGAATATCCGTCCATAAAGGACAAGAGCTCATGCTCGCAAGTGTTATCCACCAACATATCAATGTGAGGTAATGGGAAACTATCCTTGGGACTCGCTTTGTTAAGGTCTCGGAAGTCTACACACATGCGCACTTTTCCATCCTTCTTGGGCACTGGAACGATATTAGCAATCCATTCAGGATCGTGGACTGCTTTGATGAACTTAGCGTTAAGCTCCTTGATCACTTCTTCTTCAATTTTCTTAGCCCATTGAGGCTTGATCCTCCTAGCCTTTTGTCGAACCGGCTTTGTATTAAGGAGCAAAGGTATAGTGTGCTCCGCAATCTCCCTCTCAATCCCCGGCATGTCCTTATAGGACCATGCAAATACATCCACAAACTCCTTGAGAAACTCTGTAAATGTTACCCGTTCTTCTGCTGTGAGCGAACTACCTAACTTCAACTCCCGAGGTTGCTCTTCTGTGCCCACATTTATGGTGATGGTGTCTTCCAACACCGCCATTTTATGCTCATGTTCATTAGAAAATTCTTTTAAGGGTTCATTAAATTCTAGATTATTATTGGCGCAGGAGTTCAGGGAAGAATGGAAAGAAGAATCAGAGTAAGCAGAAAGGTTCATCTTATTGAATGCAGAAAGGAATACATCGCTAACAGACTCAAGACCAGACTCACTTGACTCTAGACCTTTAGGACCTGACCCTATGCCCTTAGGAACAGACTCTCCTACAGATAAAACAAAGTTATTCTCCTCAGCATCAACCCATGAGACAGCCTTGACTCCTCCATCTTCGGTGATCATAGAGCTCAAGTCAAATCTCGGGTTGGATAATGCAGCAATAACAACGTCAGCTTCAGACTTTTCTTTGACAGCTTCTTGTCCGAACAACATGCCAAATATGTTGCTTCCAGCAAGATGAGTCCATTCTAATGGTGGCTGTTTGTCCCGAGCGGGAACGAAAACAGTAGCCATATTAATGGTGCAGTCATTGAAAACTTCTAACCCAGCAACTTGAATTCCCTTGTTCTTCAGGTAGAATGGTTCAGGGAACCCATAGTAAGGGAAGTCATCACCTTCTTTAACAAACTACCCATTCAGAGTGAGTGGATAGGGCTTCATTTGGAACAAGGTAGGAGGATTTTCCATCCTCTTCTGCTCAGTTATGGCTATTTTTGCGAACCTAACTTCCTTCTCAGTTGGCCTGTATCCTAAGCCGAACCTTCCCTTCTGTTTGAATGCCTTGAACACAGGAGGAATCTTGTTTTTCGGGTTCTTTCCCAGTGGTATCCCAGGGAAATGTCCTTGTGATCACTTGAGTATAGCGTGCACTTTGGGATTTGAGTATGGATCGAATTCGAAGGGAGCTTCATCCTGGCTCAATGTCGCCACAAGTTCAAAGTTGTGAAGTTCTTCGTCCATGGAACTGTGTTCCACTTCAAGGATCTCTTGTTTGGAAGTAAAGGCAACATTGATGGGTTCTCCTAAGATTGTGATCACTTGGCCTTGGACCAACATCTTTACCTTCTGGTGTAAGGTAGATGCTATAACATTGCATTCGTGAAGCCACGACCTCCCTAGTAGCAGATTGAAGGAGGCTGGAATATCTAGCACCATGAACTCCACATTCCAAGTGATATTTCCTGTAGTGATGGGCAATACTATGGATCCGATTGATCTTCGAGGCGAATTGTCGTAGGCTCTGAGTTGTATGCCATTCTGAATCAGATGTTGTTGTTGAACTCCCAACTTTTGTGCCGTTCTCCAAGCGTACACATTTACAGCTGAACCATTGTCAATCAGAACCAGCGCGATGGTCTTGTTGGAGCATTGTAATTTAAGGTACAAGGCTTTGTTGTGGGATGCTCCTCCTTGCAGCAGATCCTCAATTCCGAAGGTGATGACCTCTTGGAGGGCGGCCATATGAGCAACTAAAGATTCAGGAGTCGCCGTGGGAGATACTGTTAATGCAGTAAGAGCATCTAACATCCTTTGTATATGCGCTTGTGATGCTCATATCAGCTGCCAAATAGTGACTTTAGCTCTAGTCTTCTTGAGTTCTGCAAGGAGAGGGTCTTCAGGAGGAGCTTGACTGTCATTACTAACCATTGGCGTAGGATTAGAAACAACCACTAGGGTGGTGGTGTTCCTGTTGTTGTGGCAGCCTGATTGAGTGAGAAATGCCACATTATCCGATGTTGGTTCATCCGTCTCCAAACATTCAGTCTCTGAGTGCTCATGCTTTTCATCGTCATCACTGTCCCAAATGTCGTGGATAGGTATGTCTTAATGAAGACCAAATACTTCGGGAATAGGTCAACCCGCCTCAACAATTAAAGTGGAGGGATCGAAGCTAAAATCTCCTCAGAAGACGACATTTGTATGCTCGGGCATCGGGTTGTTTTGATTGTTTGGTTTCTGGGCAGCTTTTGACATAGGCAGCGTCCCATCCCTTATCATGTCTTCTATCTTGTTCTTGAGAGTCTAGTATTTCTCAGTATCATGTCCTCGACAACGATGATAGCGGAAAAATTGGTTAGCATCCCAATTCTTACCTTTAATTGCTGGCTCTTCTTTTGGCAAAGGCGGAACCAAGAACCCTTTCTTGACCAATCGATCAAGAGCCTGTGAATAAGAGACATCTAGTGGCGTGTAGGTCTCATATCTTGGTATATAAGGCCCCTTGCGCTGGACAAAGTTAGTTTCCATAATCTTAGGAGGGTGGCTAGCCGCACTAGTGGCTCTCCTGTTGGAACTAGACCCCTTCCATCCAGGTAGACCTGTCAATCTTTGACTCGATCCGCAAACCCGACCCGAACCCGCCCGAAAATTCTAGGTTATGAACATGATTTTTTCGACCCGAACCCGAAATATACCAAACCTGAAAAACCCGCAAATTAGCGGGTCAAACCCGACCAGCCTGTTTGACCCAAAAACTTTACTTTTTCAGTTCAAATCTATTAAAATTTGTGACTTTTCGTTCGAATTCATGACTGTTTAACTACAACCGCAACTCATTCATATGTTATTTATTTAATTAAACTTGAAATATTAATAATAATCTATCGGTACTAGAAGATAATTGTATTTTATTATATATATTGTACAAAAAATAATATTTAGAAACAAAATTTTTAAAAGAAAAAGCGGAAAAATGTCGCAATCATAACCCGTTGGGTTGATCCAAAATCGAAATACACCGCCCGTATTTACCTGAACCTGAAATACACTCGACCCATATTTTCTCGAACCCAATATACGACCGACCCGCAACCCGCCCGTCCGCCTGTATTGATAGGTCTACATCCAGGCAAAGTGGTCTTACCATTATGCATCACCTCCAGTTGGACACAAATGTCCTTTAAGTAGTCAAAGTCTTTAATGATGTGGTATCCCAAGTGCTTAGATAAGCTGCCTTTCAGCCCTTGCTTGAAAGTAGACAGCTGTAGACGGAGAGGGATTGTCTCATTGGTGTGAGACAACTTGGTATTCCATCGCTCAAAGTAATCCAGGAAGGATTCGTCGTCCCGTTGCTTCATGGTGGTTAAATCGTCCACCATAACCTGCTTCTTCTGGATGCGACTGTAGTGATTAATGAAGGCTTTGAATAATTCATTCTACTCGGTCTTCGTTTGGGGTGATAAGGCATGATACCATACCTTGGCTTCGGCATCTAGGGTGACGGTAGAGTATAAATTGACATCAATCCAGTTTAAGGGTGCCAACCTCATGAACTCTTCGATGTGGTGAACTGGATTCTCAGAGGGTTTGAATCTAATGTTCGGTACCTCAACCTTACCAACTATCTTCAGAATTGGTTGAACAGGCAATGACACTTCCAGGTACTTGTCAGCAAAGGCCGGTACAATGCTCATTGCTTTGGTAAGGCTTTCTAACTTCTGTTTAAGGGCCTTTACAGCAAGGTCCTTCGTGATTTTAGATGCCTAAGGGGGATTAACCTTTGTTTTGGATATCTCTATTCCTCCAGAATCTGACGATGTCTTAATGATTTCAGGTTCAGATTCATACCCATCATCTCTTCATCGTCTTCTTCAACATTCAATCCCAACTTAGTATTGATCTTAGTGATGGCTTGCAGCATACCATCCATCACTTGTTGTTCATTCAGTCTTTTACTAATCTTCTGCTCCTGTTCTAAGGTATTGGCGAATACCAGACCTTGCATTTTGGTGTAAAGATCGTCCAAATGCTTCGTGATGTTGGCTTCGGTTCTCTGGACCGCGATCTCTTGGAATTTCTCTCCAGAGATGATGCAGTCACTGGTTGCAGATGGATCGTAGTGAAGGTTCGGAATCAAACGGCCGGTTCGTGGATCTCAAATACGGGCTCGGAGTCGATCACCAATAATGCCTGCATGGAAATTCAAAGTTAGACACTCGATGACGTACTCTGACACGTCCTACCCGATGCATTCATGCTCTAAGGGACCTATATGATCCTAACAAACTCGACACATATATGCTGACACAAGGGACTCACCCACTCCTGAGAGTGCATGACCTAGCTCTATATGGACTTAACAGCAGAACATTATAAAGGGCCGAATAAAGTCAAACATAGCGAGTAAATCAAAAGTTAAAAGGTACAAGTCAGTGTTTCTCATTTCGGATGGGCCCAACCCACAGGCTGACCGTTTTAAAGAGAATCCGTAACTTGGCCCACTAACTCAGACAGCTCAAGCTATGTTGGCTATTATGCGAACTAGAATAATGTTCAACAAGACTGACAACCCATTTTTTTCTTTCTTCCTTTTTATTATATTTTTTAGGAAAACATATATTGTAAAGGGTTGGATAAAGCCAACAATAAGAGAGTTTTAATTAATGATGTATGCTAACTCACTAAGATCAAAGTGTTGAGCTAGAACACACCATACAGTCACACAAACACATAGCTGGATGCTTGAACTTTGCAATAACTGATAGAAAGCAACAAGTTGGAATAGAAGACAACCCAACAACAGAATAAAACGGATAGAATTGCTTACAGTTGATACATATACACCACAACTGCAATTAAGGGCAAGGGACTCTCACATACATGCCTCTACAGATACACCAAAGCATGGATGATCAAGCTTAGTTTACACTTTCTGGATTTGCTAATTTCCAGTGACAGGAACTGATTGAACCAAGATTGAGAGTTATAGGACACTCACAAACTTTCAGAGGTACTAAGACACTCGAGAATACTATTGAATGAACACTGAGATATCCTTCATTGATAGAAAACTTCAGAATATAAAGAAAACTAATAAGTTTGATTAGCAGTTGCTTAAGCATAAGCATTCTGCCTAATCTCCCTGAAATATCCTAAGCTACAAAGTCTGGAACTGATACATGTGATTAAATTCTAATGATCTCGAGTACAAACTGTAAGAAAACAAAAGGAAATTACTGAGTTAAGCTCTGATTGGACCAAATGCCAAAAGCGTGGCAAAAGGGACTAGTAAGAAGCTTTCCTCTCCTAAGGGGTAAAAACTAAGTTACTGAGGTAATTCCCGCGCCAATGCTAACCTGGAAGTAATCTCAACAGGTTAATATCATGCTGGAAAGACCAAAACAACCCCTGTGAACAGAAATCAAAACACATAGCCCCAGAACTGGGGTTCTGGAAAAACTGATAAAACAACCCTGCTGGGATTGGTTGTTCTGTCTTCTGAATCTTACTCGTGCCATGCTTGATCATGCTGGGACTTGGCTTGGACTTGAAAAGGACATGGCAAGGAACAAAAAACTCCTAGGAAACATTGGCTGAAACTTCCTCAATCAAGAGATACAACATTGAGAAAGTCAGCTGCTTGGACTGTTGCTACTGGGAACTGGAATTGGTTTAGATGACAAATGCTGATGGGCTGAATGGCTGCAAATGCCAGGGCTTGCTTTACAATGGTGTAACAAGCCTGGATGGATGCTGTTGGTGGTGTGGTGGCTGCTGGTGATGCTAAGAACCTCCTGCTGGAACTTTGGACTGCTGAGAAGTCTGCTGAGTGGCTTGCTGTATGTGCTGGGCTTTGAAAGCCTGCTGTTTCTGCTGGAGGGGCTGGTCTAGCTGTTGAGTTATGTGAAACAACAGGTTGTCCTCCTCCTTGTGCTGCTGCTGCTGTAATTACTGGTGAAGATCCCTTGGAAGCCTCTTTTGTTGATGAAGCTGCTGCTGCTGATTGTTCTCCTTGATGGTCTCCATCATCCTCCCCAGGTTGAGGAAAGTTTTTCCTCAAACTTGGAAGGTCTTCATCTGCTGGATAGTATGGTCGAAGGTCTGCTACATTGATTGTTGCTGAGCCTCCATACTCTTCAGATAGATCCAGTCTGTAGGCATCGTTTCCAATTTTTTCAAGCACTTCAAAGGGGTTATCTGCTCTTGGTAACAACTTGCCTTTTCTTTTGCTGGGAAACCTGTCCTTCCTGAGGTGGATCCAAACTAAGTCTCCTGCTGGAAGGTCACCTTCTTCCTGTGCTTGTTTGCTGAAGTAGACACCTGTTCAGTATATTTGGCAATTTTCTTCTTCACTTGCTGATGAAGCTCCTTGATTTGATCTGCTCTTTTACCTGCTTCAAAACTAAATTTGACAGAAGTAGTTAGTGGAACTAAATCCAAAGGGGAAATTGGATTTTTACAATAGACTACTTGGAATGGAGAGTAGCCTGTGGCCTTGGATGGTGCTTTGTTGTAAGTAAACTCAGCATGGGGCAATAGAGTATCCTATCCTGCTTTATTTTTGTGGATCAGTGCTCTCAATAGGACTCCAAGTGTTCTATTAGTAACCTCTGTCTGGCCATCAGTTTGTGGGTGGCAAGTGGTGCTGTACTTGAGCTGGGTTCCCAGTTTCTTCCATAGAGTGACCCAAAAATGGCTCAAAAACTTGGTATCCCTGTCAGATACCATTGTTCTTGGCACTCCATGCAATCTAACAATTTCTTGGAAGAATAATTCAGCAACTTTGGTGGCATCGAAGGTGGTGTGGCAGGATATGAAATGTGCCATCTTTGAGAATCTATCAACCACCACCATAATTGAATCCTTCCCTCTCTGAGTTCTTGGCAAACCTACAATAAAATCAAGGCTTACATCTTCCCAAGGCTGCTGGGAACTGGCAATGGTGTGTACAAGCCTTGGGGTAGGCTATGTGACTTTGCCAATTGACACACATTGCACATCTTCAATAGATGCTCCACATCCTTCCACATCTTTGGCCAACTGTAATGCTCTCTCAACATCAAAAATGTCTTCTCAACTCCAAAATGTCTTGTTAAGCTTCCTCCATGGACTTCTGTGATCAACAACTCCCTGAAACTGCTCTTAGGGACACACAACCTGCTTCCTTTGAACAAATATCCCTGGTCTATGTGGTACAGGACCACGGGATTCTGGCCGACATACGGTACACATGCTTAAAATCTCCATCCTCCTGATATAAAGCTTTCAAATGCTCAAAACCAATAATTCTAGAATCAAGCATATCAAGCAACATGTACCTTCTATTCAATGCATCTGCTCCTTTATTTAGCACTCCTGATTTATGGTGGATCATGAAGTGAAACTGCTGCATATACTCTACCCAAGCAGCATGCCTGGTATTGAGCTTGTGCTGCCCTTGAATGAATTTCAAGGCCTCATGATCACTGTGAAGTATGAACTCTGCTCCAATAAGGTAATGCCTCCAGTGTTGAAGAGCTCTGATGATGGCATAGAACTCTTTGTCATAGGTATTGTATTTCTTCTTGGCATCATTTAGCTTTTCACTGAAATAGGCAACTGGCTTGCCCTCCTGGGTCAATACTGCTCCAATGCCAACTCCTAAAGCATCACATTCTACTTCAAAGACTTTGCTGAAGCTGGGTAGTGCTAGGACTGGTGCTGAAGTGAGCCTCTCCTTGACTTCTTCAAAGGCTTTCTGGGCTGCTGCTGTCCAAATAAAGGACTTCCCTTTCACCACTTCAGTCATTGGTGCCAAAAGGGTGGTGAAATTCTTGACAAATCTCCTGTAAAATGAAGCCAGGCCATGGAAGCTTCTGACTTGATCAATAGAAGTGGGCACAGGCCACTCTCTGATTGCTTGAATCTTCTCATTATCAACCTGAATACCTGCTGCTGTAACAATGTACCCCAAGAAGTTCACTTGGGATGTAAAGAAGTGACACTTCTTGAGATTCCCAAATAACTCCTCCCTGCTTAAAATGGTTAAAACCTCCTACAAATGCTTGACATGCTCTTGCTCAGACCTGCTATAGACAAGAATATCATCAAAGTATACCACAACACTCTTGCCTATGAGTGGCTTAAGGACCAGATTCATGAGTCTCATGAATGTAGATGGGGCATTAGTCAGACCAAAAGGCATGACCAACCAAAAGGCTACTAACTTCACCTTGTTTTCTTCTAAGACCTCATTCAAATCAAAAACTCTTTCTACTGTCTGTAACCAATCTAGGAAAACATCAGGGTCTAGTTCTTCTGTATATTCAGGTATATCAATCTTGAAATCAAGTTTCTCAACCCTCCTATCTTCCCTCCTTACTTCTCTTTCACTCTCACGGTTTTCCTCAGGTTCACTGACTCTAGGTGATCTTATTATCCTTCTCCTTCTCCTGGGTGTAGGTCTAGGACCTCGACCTCCTCTCCCTGTCCTACTGAAAGGATTCTCACCTTCTCCTCCCTCCATCTCATCATCAGTCTCCTTGTTCAACTGATGCCTATGCAATCTCATATAGTAATTCAACTGCTCACTCAAAAATTTCATTTTCTGCTCTACTTCTTCCTTCTCTTTTAGGGTTTGTTCTAAGACTTCCTGTGGTGTTTTACTAGTTCCGGCCATTTTACTAAAACAAGCAAACACACTCCTAGATAGAACACAATGCTCTGATACCAAGATGATGTATGCTAACTCACTAAGATCAGAGTGTTGAGCTAGAACACACCATACAGTCACACAAACACACAGCTGGATGCTTGAACTTTGCAATAACTGATAGAAAGCAACAAGCTGGAATAGAAGACAACCCAACAACAGAATAAAAGGGATAGACTTGCTTACAGTTGATACAGATACACCACAACTACAATCAAGGGCAAGGGACTCTCACACACATGCCTCTACAGATACACCAAATCATGGATGATCAAGCTTAGTTTACACTTGCTGGATTTGCCAGTTTCCAGTGACAGGAACTGATTAAACCAAGATTTAGAGTTATAGGACACTCACAAACTTTCAGAGGTACTAAGACACTCGAGAATACTATTGAATGAACACTGAGATATCCTTCATTGATAGAAAACTTCAGAATATAAGGAAAACTAATAAGTTTGATTAGCAGTTGCTTAAGCATAAGCATTTTGCCTAATCTCCCTAGAACATCCTAAGCTACAAAGTCTGAAACTGATACATGTGATTACATCCTAATGATCTCGTGTAGAAACTGTAAGAAAATAAAAGGAAATTACTGAGCTAAGCTCTGATTGGACCAAATGCCAAAAGGGTGGCAAAATGGACCAATAGGAAGCTTTCCTCTCCTAAGGGGTAAAAACAAAGTTACTGAGGTAATTCCCGCGCCAACGCTAACCTGGAAGTAATCTCAACAGGTTAATATCGTGCTGGAAAGACCAAAACAACCGCTGTGAACAGAAATCAAAACACATAGCCCCTGAATTGGGGTTCTGGAAAAACTGATAAAACAACCATGCTGGGATTGGTTGTTCTATCTTCTGAATCTTACTCGTGCCATGCTTGATCATGCTGGGACTTGGCTTGGACTTTAAAAGGACATGACAAGGAATAAAAAACTCCTAGGAAACATTGGCTGAAACTTCCTCAATCAAGAGATACAACATTGAGAAAGTCAGCTGCTTGGACTGTTGCTGCTGGGAGCTGGAAATGGTCTGGATGACCAATGCTGATGGGATGAATGGCTGCAAATGCCAGGGCTTGCTTTACAATGGTGTAACAAGCTTGGATGGATGCTGTTGGTGG
This sequence comes from Portulaca oleracea, assembly GCA_029582165.1. Lineage (NCBI taxonomy): Eukaryota > Viridiplantae > Streptophyta > Magnoliopsida > Caryophyllales > Portulacaceae > Portulaca > Portulaca oleracea. The sequence goes on along the minus strand of CM055868.1, from coordinate 28,412,161 downwards.
TGTGGTGGCTGCTGGTGATGCTAAGAACCTCCTGCTGGAACTTTGGACTGCTGAGAAGTCTTCTGAGTTGCTTGCTGTATGTGCTGGGCTTTGAAAGCCTGCTGTTTCTGCTGGAGGGGCTGGTCTAGCTGCTGAGTTGTTTGAAACAACAGGTTCTCCTCCTCCTTGTGTTGCTGCTGCTGTAATTACTGGTTAAGTTCCCTTGGAAGCCTCCTTTGTTGATGAAGAAGCTGCTGCTGATTGTTCTCCTTGATGGTCTCCATCAATTAATTTGTGGGTTTAATTAATAAATCCAATATGATTGGGCCTAACAACGGGTCGACCATAAATGTGACGAATTTATTAATTAAATCGACAAATTAGTTTACTAAAGTCTAGTGACTATTATGCAGTCTAAGATGATATCCATTGATTTTGTTGGACATAAATTAATTTTTTTTGGACCTTTTGTTAAGAAAATTTCATAAAGGGCAATATAATATCATCAAAGGTGAGTCAATTTTTATTTATTAATTATGATAATGAACTTTCAAACATAAATGGACCCTTCCACATGGGCTAACCATAACGCTTTTGGGTTAATTATATTAATTAATTAATAATCCTTTTCTCAACCCAATGAATTTTATATGGACTAAAATGAAATTTTCGTACTAGGGTCGACTCTTTATGAAAAGGAAAAGGGGAAGGGAAACACATAGCACATAACATACAACATGAAGGGTTACCCTAAACCAAGGTTCTATATTTATGGATTTCTATGATTGGGTTGCATGGTCTACTGCACGTTCTCGCCTCGGTTCACCTTACCCTTCAAATTGAGGGCAAGGAGTGTGACGTGCTGCTCATCAAATTTCAAGGAAGCTGATGTATGCTCACTCACTAAGATCAGAGTGTTGAGCTAGAACACACCATACAGTCACACAAACACACAGCTGGATGCTTGAACTTTGCAATAACTGATAGAAAGCAACAAGCTGGAATAGAAGACAACCCAACAACAGAATAAAAGGGACAGACTTGCTTACAGTTTATACAGATACACCACAAGTGCAATCAAGGGCAAGGGACTCTCACATACATGCCTCTAAAGATACACCAAAGCATGGATAATCAAGCTCAGTTTACACTTGCTGGATTTGCCAATTTCCAGTGACAGGCACTAATTGAACCAAGGTTGAGAGTTATAGGACACTCACAAACTTTCAGAGGTACTAAGGCACTCGAGAATACTATTGAAAAAAACACTGAGATGTCCTTCATTGATAGAAAACTTCAGAATATAAACAAAGCTAACCAGTTTGATTAGCAGTTGTTTAAGCAAAAGTATTCAGCCTAATCTCCCTGGAATATCTTAAGCTACAAAGCCTGAAACTAATGCATGTTATTACATCCTAATGATCTTGAGTACAAACTGTAAGATAATAAAAGAAAATTACTAAGCTAAACTCTGATTTGACCAAATGCGAAAAGGTTGGCAAAAAGGACCAATAGGAAGCTTTCCTCTCCTAAGGGGTAAAAACTAAGTTACTGAGGTAATTCCCGCGCCAATGCTAACCTGGAAGTAATCTCAACAGGTTAATATCATGCTGGAAAGACCAAAACAACCCTGTGGAATAAATCAAAACATAGCCCCGTAACCGGGTTCGGAAAAACTGATAAACAACCCTTCTGGGATTGGTTGTTCTGTCCTCTGAATCTTACTCGTGCCATGCTTGATCATGCTGGGACATGGCTTGGACTTGAAAATGACATGGCAAGGAACAAAAAACTCCTAGGAAACATTGGCTGAAACTTCCGCAATCAAGAGATACAACATTGAGAGAGTCAGCTGCTTGGACTGTTGCTGCTGGGAACTAGAATTGGTCTGGATGACCAATGCTGATGGGCTGAGTGGCTGCAAATGTCAGGGCTTGTTTTTCAATGGTGTAACAAGCCTGGATGGATGGTTTTGGTGGTGTGGTGGCTACTGGTGATGCTAAGAACCTCCTGTTGGAACTTTGATTTCTTGAGAAGTCTCGAGTGGCTTCTTTGTATGTCTTTGGGTTTTGAAAGCCTGCTGTTTCTACTGGAAGACCTGGTCTAGCTGCTGAGTTGTGTGAAACAGCAAGTGCTCCTCCTCCTTGTGCTGCTGCTTTTGTAATTGCTGGTGAAGATCCCTTGGAAGCCTCCTTTGTTGATGAAGCTGCTGCTGCTGATTGTTCTCCTTGATTGTCTCCATCAGAAGCCCTTTGAGTATAACATGGGGAGAGGAGAGACCAAATTCTTGGCAATGTAGGGTGCATCGCACAAGTTGTGGTTGCCCGCTCTCGAGGGAAAATCCTAGTTATTACTGACAGACCTAAAACTAATAGGTGTTTGTGTACCGGAAGTGTACGGGTCTGTGTAGTAATAAAATATCGTTCACTCTCAAGGCTTTGCGTTCAACCACGCACTGAACTAGTTCGCTACAAAGAATGCTAGGTCGATCCAAGGGTTGTTGTAAGGTTTTCTAAACAAAACTAAGAAAGCAAGAAATTTTAGGGTTTAACCAATTAATTAAAAGCGTTTAGATGAGTCCACTCTAGTCAATCAATCAAATTATCAACAATGCCGGTGCAAGTAACAAGATAATTCGGGGTCTATAATCTTTGTAGGCCTTATCACATCGATCTTTCGATCCGAGGTGAGTTATTGTGATTAAACTAAACATTATTTCTAACTATTTAATCCAATCAAAGATAAAGAACTGATTATAAATTGACCCTAGGCAAGAATCATTATGTCTAACTATTTTCAAAACCTATTCAATCGACGCATTCCAATTCAAGACTCAACTTGTCGTTTTGTTGTCTAGAATCTAAAACTAGGTAAAGACTCAAACTGTCGTTCTATTGCCAAATTACCATGACATACAATACACGCAGATTAGACGAACAAACGGATAGCCTAACACCGAGACTGTATTCAAATTCAATCAATAGACATCGAGTTTATCCCCCAAACAAAAGAAGTTATCTACTCATATTACTGAAAGTAAACATCGCAAAATCTAAACAAGAACAAGAAAACATGAAAGTAAAATAGAAATAATCGTGTTCGAATTGGCGGAATCGATCTCTTCGTGTCACCCGAATAGATCTCTTTCGTGTTCTTTGATCACAAGCAACAATCTAATCTAATAACAATGTTTGTGAATTAATTGTAAAGAAAGTATCTAAAATCTACCCTAAAATGATCTCTAAAAAGTAGTCTAAAACTATGCTAAAATTCTGATAAAAACTCGCCTCTCTCAAACGACGGATATGAACCCCTTTTACAGGGTTGGATTAGGGCACAAAACGCTGCCCGCGTTTTAGAAACGCTGGCTGCATTTAGTTCAAAAGTGAGACTACTCCGTGTCTTGGCGCTGGATGCGCCCTAAAAGCGCCGGTTGCGTTTTGACTTTACTCGGCTACTGAAGTCTCTGGACAAGGCGCTGGCTGCGTTTTCAAAACGCTGGCTGCGCCTTGTTTCTCCGCCTCAACTGGACTTGGGCTGTCACAATCTGGGTCGTTCTTTCTTCTTTCCTTTCTTCTTCTTCAACTCCTTTTTTATTTTCTTTGATTTTTCCCACTTTTCCTCCAATTTTTCATGCTTTTTGATATAATTACACTAATTCCTGCAAAACACACTAACCTCGCGAACAAGAGTATAAATCACATAAATTAACATAAAAATACGGGATTTTGGATATAAAAAGCATGAAACTGACATGTTTTGAGCCTTAAAAACTCTATATTGGAACGACTTATCAAATCCCCCCATGCTTAGCCCTAAAAACTCTATATAGGAACCTAAGAAGAAAAAGAAGCGGAAATAGTTTTCGATAGGGTTGCAAAAACAAAATCTTAACACCCCCTCAAGCTAACCATTCTAACACATCAATTCAACAAGCAAACACAATGATCGTTCTGGACAAGATCATAACTCAGTTCAAAAGAGAAAGGAAGAAATTGTCGAAACCAAAAAGGAGAGAACAGGTACTCCAGAAGCATAAATCCACCAACATTCTTAAGAATAATGCAAATGTGCGCGATTAGTTATGGACGTAAGTCAATCAAAAAGAGAAAACCTCACATAGGAAAGAAAAAACACTCAATCACTCAAATTTCAATATGTATGTGGGTTTTTCTCATACTCAGACCAATAGAAACAAACTGCCATAAACATGGTAAGAACCTCGCTCTCCATTATTGGTATGTAATGCACAAGTGACAATCAAAAGGACTTTTTCCGAGTTGTAATGGGGCTTAGGTTAGGGGAAAGGATCGGTAAAATTTGGGAATGAGGAGTTAAGAGCCATGCTTGGATTGATTTTCAATGAGTATAATACTCAAAACTCTCCTTCTTGCTTAATGTATGCAATGAATTTCACCTTTCACCCTCAACAATATCAAAATCTCAACTAAATACAACCAGGTCAAAGTTTTCAAAACTTTAAATTGAATCTCTCTAATCACCCTTTTCTTTTGGAACTCTTTTTCTCTTTTTTTTTATTTTATACTTCTCCTTTTTTTCCCCTTTTTGGTGGGTGATTGGGGAGAAGAAAACTATGGAATTATAACTTCGACCTCGATATAATATATGAACAACATAACCAAACACCAATTATTCAAAAGGTGAGACTTTCAGTTTCTCCCAACTTGAAACAATAAGCACAATCTCTCCCAAACTTCATATTTTGTTCACAAACACACCAAACCAACTATTCCTTCGAAAAAAACGACAAACTCTCATTCAACCAAACAAGGCAAAGGGATACTGAATATCAAAGGCCAAGGCCTGTATTGTCAGGGTTCAATCATGAAAGAAAGGTAAACAAAGGCTAGGCGGGGCAAAAAGAACGGTAAATATAATGTAGGGTAGGCTATTTAGCAATGTAGCTTTACAAAATAAAATGAATGCCTTAATCACTTTGTCACAGCGTGCAATGCAAATATTTAGACTCAATCAAGATGCAAAGCAAGTTCTAGAGATGCAACTAATGGGTGAGTCACTCAGGGAATCATGGAATTGATAAAAGTGATCAATTCAAAATTTAGGCAATGTGGACTCACGGGATGGGGCTCAATCAACTAAACTTAGCCCAAAGATTTACGGCACGCAGATTTATACTTTCTAAGATAGTCAAAGCAGTAAGATAAAACTTTCATAACTTGACTCAAAATCAGAAGATTTGAAGGAAAAGGTTTCAAAGACTTTTGAGATCTCATCCAGACTTTTTTAAGCGAAGTAAGTTAAACTGAAAGTAAGAAAGGTTTACAAATCATCACCGAAGGTGTTTTCGGTTTTAATCCTAGTCCTATCCTATATTTTTTGGTTTTTTGTCTTTTCTAATTTTTTTTGGTCTTTTTCTAATTTTTCTGATTTTTTTGGATTTTTGAAATAAGTGGATGCAAAAGAAAGAAAAAGAAACAAACTAGAAAAGAAATAAAAAAATCTATATGATTCTAACTAATGCAATCTAGGTGGATGCAATTTAAAAAGAAAAACTTAGAAAGAAAAACTTAAGAAAACTAGAAAGAAAAACACTCTAGAAACTCAATTAAAAGAAAACAAACAAGCTAAAATCTAGACAGCATATTAAACTATGAACAAGCAAATAAAAGAAACACAGAAAAATAAGAAAATCACACTAAAAACTGAAAAATAAGCATGAAACAAGAAAAAAAAAAGAAAGATGAAAATAAAAGAAAAATAACGAAAAACAGAAAAATAAACGAAAAACAAAGAAAGAAGAAGAAATATTCACCAAAGTGAATTATTCAACCCCCCCTGCTTAAACGTTGCATTGTCCTCAATGTAGAAGACAACAGTGAAGGGTAAGGGCTAGTAAAGGATCAAGGATCCTCGGTCGGTGGGGAAGGGTTGGTATGGCTCGGTCCTGGTGGTGGTGAGGCTCGATCAAATATGGCTTGTATAAGGCCGGTGAGGTTGGCGATTGACTCGTCAAGACGGTCAAAACGCAAGTCAAACTGACCCCTGTACTCAGCAAGAATATCTCGCAACTCGTTTACACGGTGCTCGGTTCGGTCAATGGAGGTTTGGAGGTCGCGAAAGCGCGCCTCATAGTCCAACTGAGGTTGCTCGGGTTGAGGGTCAGGGTGGATTTTGGGCTCAGGCTCGGGGTCAAACTCAGGGAAGGGTGGTATCCATATCAAATTCTCAACAACTTGGGGTGAGGTGTGGGGGTGAGGCACGGGAAACCTAGCGTTGTTGGGAAAGACCCAAAGACAATGCGAGTCTTTGTCAAACTTGCACAAACCAGAGGAATTACACTGGTCCCCATCCAAAAATATGCTACCCGGGACAAGGTCAGTGGGGTTCCTACGCGGTCTAAAGCTAAATTGGCGCGCAAGGTGCGTGATGTAACCCCCTATGGCAATGCCCTTGTTGGTTGAGGTGGTGACACTAGAAAGGTGGTGAGCTAGCATAGATGCAGGGTCGGCACGTGTTTCAGCGTCAAGCAAGCAATGCAACATGTAACGATCAACCCGAGTAGCTTTGTTTGAGCTACCGAGTCTCCCGAAGATACAGCAAGAGAGTATGCGATGGACATACCTCAACACGGGGTTCCTAATCAAGGTCGCGGGGGTGTTGCTAGGGTCCCAATTGTCAAAACCAGAAATTCTGTAAAAGAAAGCCTTTCCATCCCACTCTATGGGTATAAGGGACGAATCCCTACATGTACGTTCGGGTAACCCAAAGATATGGGCACACTCGAACACAGTCAAAGTCCTTTCTACCCCCACAAGCTGAAAACGTATACACCCATCCCTCCCTTGAAGGTTAACTACTAGGGTAGACAATAATTCAAGGGTGATCCCCCTAAAGGTTGGCTCTCCTAATCTAGCTATGTAGGTCATATGACAACGTCCTAACATCCAATTCACATCATCCAACATACCACAGTTACGTATGAAAGGTTCATGCATATATTTGGTGGGGATGACGACTCTTTGGGAAAGGGAATCGTACCTCTTCTTGGTCTCCCCTTCGAAGTTGAAGGGGTTCGAGCTCCTCGAGTACCGAGGAGGCACAACCTTCTATTTTCCTTTCTCTGCCGTCATAGCCTTTCGCTTCCGGCTTCCTCCGGCTTCATTGTCATCGCCCGGGGGTCCGGAGAAGCTTGGATTCTTAGTTCTCACCATCTAAAAACATTCATAAAATCAGTACAATCACCAAGATAAATACTAGGTATCAAATAAGCATGATCACAATGCATAAACTCAATACTAACACTCCACCATGCTTATTTGATACTGGGGATTGAAATTAAGATAAATCTAACCTAAAACCACACCAAAAACAGAGTATAACATCACAACACATTCACCACCAAAATCTAAACCTAAATTTCTCAATTTCAACATCACATTGCTCTCTCAATATACCCAACATCACAATTCTCTCAATTCTGGAACAAGAAGGATAAAAAATTAACAACTAAATTCATGCCCTAATCAAGAATTCGTTCCAAGGATCAAACCCAAATCAAGAAATTTGAATCTAGGACATGGTATATGGTATAAGTTCAACAAATTACTCAATAAACTCAAGTATTCAATCAAAATCATACCACAATCAAAGTATAATCAAAGAGCAAGAGAAAGAGTTGAGAATTTCATACCTTGAGTTTGAAGAGGGAAGAGGAATGGAACTTGAAAGTTCAAAGTGTTAGAGTGCAAGTGAAAAGAGAAAAGAGAGGGAAGAAGTGGTGGTGGAGCTCGCCGGCACCGGCAAGGTGGTCGGTGGTGTCGTCAGTGGTGGGTGGATGAGGGCGCTGTTGGTGCTTTGGGGAGAGGGGTCGTCGGGGTTAGGGCAAAAGCAAGGAAGAAATTTTTCAAATTGAGAAGAAAAAGAGAGGGGGTCCCGATTAAAAACAAGAGGCGGGCAAAAATTTCTGGGCAACAAACAAAACGCAGCCAGCGTTTTTAAAATGCGGCATACGTTTTGCAAAAAACCCTTACCTGAACTCTCTGGACGAGGCGCTGCCAGCGTTTTGAAAACGCAGGCAGCGTTTTGACACCTGATGATGGTAGTTCGATTTTTGGCCAATTTTGCATTGTTTTCTCTCTTTTCTTTATTTGCTCCTTATTTTCTCTACAATTTGACATACCAAAAATCCCTACAAACATCTATCAACATAAAATTTATTAGGTTAGAAATAAAATTTTTAATAAAAGCCATAAATTTCTTGATTTCTTCTTTTTCACTACACACTAAAGAGAAAAATATTAGTGAACATCAAAAAATAAAAATTACTAAGGAATAAAAACTGAAAGAAAATAATTGAACTAAAAAAAATAAAAAATTGGGGAGGAATAAATATTAGATAATGATGTACCTCCTCGGGGTTGCTTTGTTTAACTTCGTTAGCTCGACGTTATGGACCCTACTCATCGGGGTCCTTGATCCGTTTTGGAACCGGATTTCCATCATCGTAAATTATTTTCGAAACTTGTTTTTGAATCAACTTGCCTTTTTATACTTCGTATTCTGTCATCGACTTTCTTAGCTCGATGATCATTAATCCTTTCCTCATCTCCATCTTGCAATTAACAGCTGAAAGGAAAGATCTCCCTAGAATAATCTCCGATTCTGGATCTTCCCCTGTATCTAAAATCATGAAATCAACAGGAACAACATGCTCTCCTATTTGGAGGGGAGTGCCATATAAGATCCCCAGAGGTTTTCTAAGGGTCTTGTCTGCTAGATGAAGAATCTTATCGGTCACCCTTAATTCCTTATGTTCATACTTCCTTAGGTAAGACTTAGGTAAAACATTCACCTCAGATCCTGTATCACACAACGCATACTTGATGGGTTTACCATCCAACTGAACAAGGATCCTAAAATTGCTTTGGTCTTCTTTCTTAGGCATAATTGAGGGGGTTATGGTTCCCTCTAATAGGTCCGGTTTAGGGTCGGTCTTGACTACCCCATGCAAAATATGTTCTCCTAAGGGTTTGCACTCAAGGTTCACTTCCTCGCAAGTTATAGCGTTACACTGAACACCCGGATTAGGGATAGGTTGAGGATGTAAACTAGTAGAGGGAGTTGCTGAATTAGCAATCTGATTTTCTAAAATCTTATTGTGTTGCTAAAGCCTCTACCTTTTGCATTAGGCCTTTTATGACACCTTCCTGTTTCTGTTGTCCGGCAATAAGGCTTTCCATCATAATTTATAAATTAGACTTTCGAAAAGGGCCTTGTTGAGGTGCTCTTTGAGGTGGGGGAACAGACTTTTGCTGTCCTTGTCCTTGAAGAGGACCAGTAGGGTTGTCATTCCTATAAGAAAAATTCGGGTGGTTTCTATATTCAGGATGGTAAGTGTTAGAATTCATTCATAATTCTGTCTAGGGTTGCGAATATAATTGGCCTGTTGGACTTGTTCATTACTAACTCCACCTGTAGGGCAAGTAAAAGTTTCATGTTCGGTCGACTTACAGACATTGCACGTCGGAGGGTTTGGTGGCAAACTCAATCAATCCATTTTTTGCGTTAAAGAATCAAGTTTAGATGACAATAAAGAAATTGCATCAACATTAAACTTACCTCCCGCCTTTTGGTGGGGCTTAGACCATTGATAAGAGTTGTTCGCTAGAGGCTCGATCAGACTTGTGATTTGAGGAACAGTCTTGTCCATAAGATCGCCTCCGGCTGCAGAGAGCATGCTTCCTTTTGTCGACTCATTCACTCCATGGAAGAAGGATTGGACAGGAACCCATGCTTCGAATCATAGCTAAGGACATTGTCGAAGAATGTCCTTAAATCTCTCCCAAGCATCGTACAGTGACTCATCTGACTCTTGTGTGAATGTAAAAATCTGATTTCTTAGGCTGGTGAGCTTGCTTGGAGGAAAATACTTCGCCAAAAAGGTGATGGCGAGTTCATCGAACGTTGTGATCGAATTTGGTGGAAGCAAATCGAGCCACTCCCACGTCTTGCCTTCCAACGAGAACGGGAGAAGACGTAGTTTGATGGCGTCCTCCGACACGTTGTTGGCCTTGTAAGTGTCACAAGCTTGACGAAAAAGTCGCAGATGTCGGTTCGGGTCTTCGTTAGCCAATCCATCGAATGGTGATTTTGACACCAAGTTGATCAAAGATTGACGTAGTTTAAAGTCGTTCGCTTAGATGGTAGGAACGTTGATTGCTGATTGTGGGTTGGTGACATTGGGAGTCAGATACTGCCCGAATGTCATTGGTCGCTGTTCTCCCATCTCTTCTTCCTTTTCCGATTCCGATTCTTGCTCTTCTTCGTCCGTTTCTTGAATTTCTTGAATTTCTTTCTCCATTCTCGCTCTCTTCCTTCTCTCTCGAAGTGTGCGTACGTTCAATCTCGGGATCGTACTCGAAAGAGAAATCTTTTTGCATAAACCTGAAAAAGACAAAAACAAGAACATCAAGCGTGATAAAGAAAAATAACAAAAACTAAATGACCTAGTCACCCAGAGCGCATTCGTCCAATGGTGGTTGGGGGAACAAATCCCCGACAACGGCGCCAAAAACTTGACAGACCTAAAACTTATTGGTGTCTGTGTAACGCAAGTGTACGGGTCTGTGTAGTAATAAAATATCGTTCTCTCTCAGGGATTTGCGTTCAACCACGCACTGAACTAGTTTGCTGCAAAGAATGTTAGGTCGATCCAAGGGTTGTGGTAAGGTTTTCTAAACTAAACTAAGTATATGTTTGGCCTAATTTCTAAAAAACTGTTTTTGCTTCCTAAAAGTTGTTTTTGTAAAAACTGTTTCTGGAACATTATTGAAGTGTTTGGCCTAACTTATAGTATAAGTGTTTTTCTTAATTTTGAGTGTTTGGCCTAGCTTATGAGTTATGATATAAGTATTTTAACAAAACTTTAGTTGTTTCACCTAATGTTTTAAAGTTATCATGTGTTTATTTATATTATGTTCATTTTTTTAATAGATTATTTTTATTTGAACCATAATTACAATTTATATATGATATTGCTTAAGAACAAAACTTTTTAAATTAATTATTTGTACACCAATAAATAATATTTTAACAAGAGTTAGATAATAAAAAATATTTAAAAATTCAAACACAATATTAAATTCCCAATGTCTCATTAAATATATTATTATGACATATTAAAATCTCAACACTTAAAAAATCATAAATATTGGCCATACCCACAAAAAAATAAAGAAGAAAGAAAAACTAATACATATACATTAGAGACCTTGCAATGTCATTGCGAAGAGAAGTCATATTATTATCATCCGAAGCACCACCATGTTCTAGTGTAGTATCATTTTGATTGCCTTGATCTTCATCATCTTCTTCTACAAGTGGCATATAATTCTGATCTTGATCACACTTAGAGAATTCTTCATCTGCTATGGCATATTGTCGAATATAATTATGAAGAGCCATTGTTGCCACAACAATTTTGCACTGTGTGGAAAACTTGTAACTTGGCATACGAAGTAATATTCTCCATCTATTCTTCCAAACCCCAAATGATCTTTCAATAACATTTCTCAAAGATGCATGTGCGAAATTGAATACTTCACGATATCCTGTTGTTGGTTGACTTGAACGTCCAAAATCAGGAAGATGATATCGATGTTGTTGTCCCTTAAAAGGTGCTAGATATCCTTTCATGTTTGGATAACCTGCATCTACAAGATAATACTTACCTGAAAAAGGAAAAAAATATTAATGAAAAGTATAAATTAAGGGTCAAAATATTGCATTACAAAAATGAAATTTTTGTGGGGTGATTACCATTTGGAGGATGTGGGAAAATATTAGTATTCTTGTACTTCTCCAATGTCATAGTAAGGATATGCGTGTCATGTGCAGATCCTTCCCATCCAGCTCGAACAAAGGTAAATAGCATGTCCAAATTGCAAATTCCCATAATATTTTGAGTGGCATAACCTTTTCTACCTATATAAGGAATTTCGTTTTCCTTGGGAGTACTGCATGAATATGTGTACCATCTATAGCTCCAATTGCGCCTTTGAAATGTGGCCAATATCGATAATTATCTCGAATTTTGCTTGGAACCTCGTTAAAATAACGATCAGGTGGTTGTATGATGTCTTTAGAAAAAGCCACTAAGGATGTCAAGACTTCAAATAACTTTCTACTTATAGTCTCACCAGCATGCTTAAATCTAGATTGAACATTACTATTTGATTGCCCATGAGCACAAGTCCAAAGAAACATAGCCAATGCTTCCTCTGCACGCATAACCCTTGTTGTACGTAGACTATAATTTTCTACTAATAATTTGGCTAAATTAAGTAGCACGTCTGATTCCATTCGAAACATCCTATAACTTTCACCTGGGGTATTGAGAGTTTCAATAACAAATTGCCAACCTGAGCATATTGAAGTTCTAACCTTTTGTTTCATTAGATAATTCATGTAATATTGGATGTATAATGATGTTCCCAAAGAGATGAGTAAAAGCATTTTCCTCCTGTTTTGTTCGTAATCAAACAATATCTCTTTATCCTCGTAATAGTCACTAGTATCATCATCCAATTCATCCTCTTCACTCATATCAATTTCATCAACCTAATGAAATACCAAATAATGTCATAATACGATGATGTAAACTACTATAAATCAAATTGAACATGACACACATAACATAATATATTAAACTGATTAATCGGTTAAAAAACTATAAAATAATTAGAAATATTCCTAAATACTGGAATTATAAAACTAACATAGGAATTATAAAACTAGTGAGTTGAAGCATTGTTGCGCCCACTTTTAAGTTCATCCTCAAGCCAAGCGACTCTAACATCAGCATCCTTTAACGCAACAAACATCTCTCTGTATTGTTTTTTGAGAAATATATGACCCCTACCATATATAACTCAATTCCAAGCTCAACATTAGGAAGAGACTTTAACAAAGTCATGCATTCCGCTATGCTACAACCAGGAAGATCATTGCTTATTCTTTAAGTTGGAGGCAAAGGAGAGGCAAAACTTTCAGCAACATCAATGATGCGATCCAATCGACGTTGCATGCCTACAGCTGTACCTACCTTGGACTTCTTTTGGACACTCGCTTTTACATTTCCTTCCTTAGGAGAAGATAATTTTTTTCTTCTTTTTAGGCTCTTCATCAACACAAATAATATTTTCGACTTCAATATCTTCCAAACTAGTGTTCACAACCTTGCTTTCATGTATGTTATCCTCAACCATTGTATATGATAGATGTTCTCTATAATCCTCCTCTTTCCCCTCCTCTCCTAACTCTTCAATAACTTGAGATGTGTAAGGATCCCATGAGTGCTCTCCAGTTGCAAATGTTTTCGAAAACATGACATCCATTTCCATGGAATTTTGTATTCCACCTTCACGAAATTGAGCAAATTCAGGATATTTCTACATGAAAAATAAAGAACACTGACTGTTATAATCTTTAAATTAATAGGTAGGATTATATTCAAATTATACATAATAAAGCAAACCTTCAATTTCTCTTCCCACCAAGATGGATCGGCAAGTACTGTATCGTTTTCATGATCCCATCCTAAGCCAGTCTCCGCGTTTAGTTGTTTCCATGCCTTATATTGGTTCTTTAGAGCTTCCCACCTATTTTTCAATTGTTTGTAATCGTACTTCCTGCCACTCCTTTGTTGGAACTTTATAACTACATTCTCCCATCCTATCTTATTAAAATGTGTATGTGGTCTATTTCCAGCATGAACCTCCTCTGCACAAACTTGGCAAAATGTCTTTGTTGCTATTGCATCCCAAGTTGCCTTTTCTTTCTTTATAACTTTGCTAGGGAGGCTACTAGAAGTTTGAGAATGTGATTTCTTGGATTTCTGGGTTCTAATCTAATAAAAATTGTATTGAAATTATTAGTAAATAAATCATGTTTATATATATATATATATATATATATATATATATATATATATGTTATCGTATTGATGCACATACATTTTATCATCAATTGTTAGCTTAAGTCAATAGAAATTAATAAGTATTACCTTATCACGTACAGATGAAAGAGGTTGTGAATGGACTTGTTGGGGTTGTAACCACTCGGCTACAACTTAAGGATTCAATGGTGGTTTGCCCTGTAATAACAATATGTCAATACAATGTTATTAATATTTATAATATAATTACACTCTAGTTTACAAGAGAGAATTATACTCCTTTCTATAGTCTTTTATGCATATATTTGGAAGAAAATTTGTTTATTACAGGAGGTACTCCTTCCGTTTTATTTATGTGTCACTCAAAAAATTATGTGAACAACTTTAACCATTAATATTTTAACTTATTAGAATAATATATCGTACAAAATTGATATCATTAGATTCGTAATAAAAAAATACTTTCAAAAAAATATAATATTATTTTTTTAATAAAATCTTATATAAAAAATTATTAATTAAACATTTGACAGATAAGAAAATTAAATGGAGTATTTGAAGCATTACAAAGTGAAGTCCCATCATATAATAACATTGATAGCTCAAAAGGTTGTGAGTTAGATTGATATTGGATACGTGTTGGTTCTGAATTATAAATGAAAAAGCTTTTATGATAGACATGAAGAAGTTTGCAAATTGTAGTAGTAGTAGCTGTCCACTTGCATTTGCTCCTAACAAATTTCACCTTTAATTTATTTTTTATTTTTATTTTCTTTTTTCATTGGTGACCTCTAGAAAACCCCACTCCTTAAACCCCAATACAATCCCTCATCACTTTCCTGTTGAAATTGATTGTGGTAGAAACAGAGGAGAGATAAAAATAATTTTTTGATGGGTGGCAGTTCTGCGTGGGTGCTGAGGGAGATTGAGTACAGATATTTGAGGAAGGCGACGAGTAATTTTGAGGAGAAGAATAAGTTGAAGCAGGGGGTATGGGGTGGTTTACAACAACAGAAGAACAAACAGACAATGAAAATCAAAGCATAAAAATGTGGTTTACAGCAGCAGCAGAAGAACATAAAATTGTGGAGGTGGTTGTGAAGAAGTTTTTGAGGGATGAGATTAAGAGTCAGGATGATTGTTTGGTGGAGTTAACCATAATTAACAGCAGCAGAAGAACATAAAAAGACAATGAAAATAGAAAGGCAATTCAATTGAAGAAGGCAAGAGAAGGTTGCACGACTGCAGCAACAGAAGAACATAGAGACTACAATCAAAGTTCACATGCAAATTTTTATCCCAAAAGAAAAAATCAAACGAAGATTTAAGAGCTTACCAAGTTGATTGAAGGTTGCACCACTTGTGACGAGTCAGACCCAATTTTTTACTTGGAAGCTTATTGATATTCATGGTTATGGGTGGGGAGGAAGAGAATTCAATTAATGAAGAAGGTAAGAGAAGATAGAACATGGCAGAGGAGGAAGAAGTCACGCCATGATATAACCGTTGGAGTGAAAGATATATGGAAACATATAATTGCAATATCAGAAAGATTTATCCTTGTCTTTTAGCTTTTGGGAAGCAGAAGCACTGATTTATTGCTTCTGTTTCTATAGCTAATTTTTTTCCAAAAGTCTTTTTAGGAAACAATTTTAAACTTCTAAAAATTATAGTGTTTGGCCTTGTTTCTGTTTCTAACCCTTAAAAACAGTCTGAAAAGCTAGGCCAAACATACCCTAAGAAAGCAGGAATTTTTAAGGTTTAACCAAATAATTAAAAGCATTTAGGGGAGTCCACTCTAGTCAATCAATCAAATTATCAACAATCCCGGTGCAGGTAACAAGATAATTTGGGGTATATAATCTTTCTATGCCTTATCACATCGATCTTTCGATCCGAGGTGAGTTGCAGTGATTAAACTAAACATTATTTCTACCTATTTAATCCAATCAAAGATAAAGAACTGATTATAAATTGACCCTACGCAAGAATCATTATGTCTAACTATTTTCTAAACCTATTCAATCTACGCATTCCAATTCAAGACTCAACCTACCGTTCTGTTGTCGAGAATCTAAAACCAGGTAAAGACTCAAACTACCGTTCTATTGCCAAATTACCATGACATACAATACACGCAGATTAAACGAATAAAAGGATAACCTAACACCGAGACTGTATTCAAATTTAATCAATAGACATCAAGTTTATTCCCCAAACAAAGGAAATTAGCTACTCATATTACTGAAAGTAAACATCGCAAAATCTAAACAAGAATAAGAAAGCATGAAAGTAAAATGGAAATAACCGTGTTCGAATTAGCGGAATCAATCTCTTCGTGTCACCCAAATCGGTCTCTTTCGTGTTCTTCGATCACAAGCAACAATCTAATCTAATAACAATGTTTTTGAATTAACTGTAAAGAAAGTATCTAAAATCTACCCTAAAAAGCTCTCTAAAAACTAGTCTAAAACTATGCTAAAATTCTGATAAAAACTCACCTCTCTCAAACAGGGGATATGAACCCCTTTTATAGGGATTAGGGCACAAAACGTTGCCTGTGTTTTAGAAACGCTGGTCGCGTTTTAGAAACGCTGGTTGCGTTTAGTTCAAAAGTCAGACTCCTCCGTGTCTTGTCGCTGGCTGCTCCCTAAAAGCGCCGGCTCCGTTTTGACTTTTCTCGGCTACTGAAGTGTCTGGACAAGGCGCTGGCTGCGTTTTCAAAACGCTGGCTGCGCCTTGTTTCTCCGCCTTAACTGGACTTGGGTCGTGGCAATCTGGGCCGTTCGTTCTTCTTTCCTTTCTTCTTCTTCAACTCCTTTTTTATTTTCTTTGATTTATCCCACTTTTTCCTCCAAATTTTCATGCTTTTTGATATAATTCCACTAATTCCTGCAAAACACACCGATCTCGCGAACAAGTGTATAAATCACAGAAATTGACATAAAAATATGGGATTTCGGATATAAAAAATGAAACTGACATGTTTTGAGCCCTAAAAACTCTATATAGGAACGACTTATCAATTAGCTAAACCGTCACATTTGTGCTAACGTGTCCAATGATCCGATTAGTGGCCCGGAATGCAAAGGATTTTTAAGTTTAAGTCCCCAGTGGAGTCGGCAATCTGTAGGTACCCCGGAAAAAGTGACCCTTTTCCCGTGATGCGCTACTTAAACGATCGGGAGCCGACTAAGGTTGCTTAATCCTTAAATAAGGATACTTTTATTTTCGAAATTCGTTTTCGGGGTGATGAAACGTTATTTATTTACAAATCCGTTTTTTATTATTTAAATTATTCGAAATTGTACAAAATAATTTAAAAATAATTTAATCCTGGCCCAAGTATCAATTTCAGGCCCAAGGAGGAGCAAGCGGGCCACCAGAATCCGCTGAAACCCGCCTAGGGTTTAACAGACTTTGGGCTAGGCCGTTTGCCTCTCCGGCCCAAATGGAAAGTGAGTTGAAAGTGATAAAATCCGCCTAGGTTTTATCACTTTCTGGCCCATTTCTCTCAGGGCCCGCCTTGAATTAATATTGGACATGAACCAAATTATTATTTTTAATTATTTTATGAAGAAACGAATATTTTAAACGATTAAACAAATTTATAAAATGTAAAAGAGTCGCCAGCCGATTTATGGAAACCGACAAACCATAAAAATAATAAAGAATGACTCCGGTCCACGAACCCGATTTCTAGATTCGGGGGTAACGTTACGAATTTGAGAGTTATAAGAACTCTGCCTGTTAGAAAACAGACTCTACTAAAATTGACATTGAAAAGAAAGAGAGCAGGGAGAAGTTTGGTTAATTTCGCGAAGTTATTATTCAAAGCATGCGAGATTAAAACATGATGTTTACTTTTTACCAAAATATGTACAAGTAACGGAAAAGAATGAGTTACATGATTAATTACAACAAAATGAATAATGAAATCAAACCTTGCTTAAAGGTGGTGGATGTTATGGATTTGAACCCTTGATTTGGCCTTGACTTGGAGTCTTGGATGAAATAATGTAAGTGGTTTAGAAGGGTGGTATATGGGCGATAATATGGATATGATAAGTGTGATTATGAGGGGATTAGGGATGAAGTGAGGGAAGTAGAATGTGGAGAATTTGAGTATAATGGTGGTAGTTCGTGAGAGTTGTTGATGAAGGTGAAATGGAGGGGGTATTTATAGGTGAGGGAGTGAGAGCTTTGGAGGGAAACCAAGGGGAACATACCCTACAAATCATGCCCTCTGAGGACCAAAACCTAGGCGGGTTTTGGGAGGTCAAGCGCAAGGTCAAACACGTGGGCAAAAAATCAGGGGATTGCATGCATGCATGCAGATTTTGGCGCCAGATTGCTTAAAACCTAGGCGGGTTTTAAATTGATCATCACACGGATCGGTGACGTGAGGGAGCAAAACGACGCGTCATGCTTCCCACAAAACCTAGGAGGGTTTTGATTCCTCTGGGCCAGGGTGCGCTTTTGGGCCTGCTTCTATGTGGGCTGCCTTCTGAAAATTAAAACCCCGAGGGGTTTTAACTAATGTAGGCGGCCTATTTTGATTTCTTGGGCTCAAGCTGTTGACTTTTTGGGCTCAATGACCCATTTATCATTTGACCCAATTGATTTGCTGATTTTAATGAGTCGGGATTACGTCGTTACAAATTTTGGTGTCTACAGAGGGTGACATGTTGCATTAAAATTGAGCTAAGTTCCCAACTTCTTGAGAGTTGGCCATAAATGGCTTAGGAATTTTGTATCCCTATCAAATACCATTGATCTAGGTGCTCCATGAAGTTTCACTACTTCTTGAAAGTATAACTCAACAATTCTTGTTGCATCGTAAATAGTGTGATAAGGTATAAAATGTGCCATTTTAGAAAACCTATCTATTACTACCATAATGGAATCTTTACCTCTTTGTTTTCTTGGTAGTCCTACTATAAAATCCAAACTGACATCCTCCCAAGAACTTGTTTGAACAGGCAGAGGGGTGCACACAATGGCGTAGCCACCTTGGGTCAAGAGGGGTCAATTGGCCCCGTAGCTTTTTTGAAAAAAAAAAAATCATTTTGAGCTGTTTTGATATGTAAAATTAAATATATAATAAATCATAACATAAATTCAGATCAATGTGTGAATTAGCTTGATGGTCTAATCGACAATCCCTTTAGGCTCGTTGCAGGTCTTAGAGGTCGTGGGGTTGAAGCTTATTTAGCAATACACAACCCAACTTTTTTCTCTTGCGTTTTATTTTTTGCGCGTATCAGTTTTCATAGTTTACCCAGAGATCTTTCGATGTGCTACTACCAACTGCTGCAATACTGTCCCTACACCCCCACCTTAAGCCAACCTTTTCGACAGTCCACCACTCCCTTTGGCTAGCAACCACTAGCACCAACTACTAACTCCATTTTGTTAGTCTACCATACAATTCACCAAATTCTATAAATCAAAGCAATACTTGAATTAAGGTATATTATTTTGTAAGCTATTATGATTAATTTATCAACTTTTATTTTCTAAAAGAATTTTATTAACTTCGGTTAAACTTGTATTTGATAATTTTTAAATTAGCTAATTAGTTGATAAAATCATAATTTATAAATGAAATGGCTAGGGTTGTTGATTTTATTTTGTCCAAATAGTCTTAATCAAAATTATCTATATTATTTGTCTAATTGATTGGTTTCAAATTAAAATATTGTTGCGAGATGGTGGCCGTGTTATTATTAATTGTTTATTTCTACTAATCAAATATGAATATGTTTTAGAGGAAGTTTCGAATTTATAAAGTTAATTCTTTTTTTAATTGGTTATGGTTTAGCGAAAGTTTTGAATTTATAAAGTTAATTTCTTATTTTAATTGTTTGCCAGTTTCAAATGTAGCAATTTTTCAATAAGAGAATGAAGACATTACATAGTTCAAGTTCTAGGATGGAAAATCCTTCATTACCTCAACAAAGTACACAAATTTATCAGTATGTATTTTTGTTTTCATAACTAGTGTTGATCGTGAAACTTAATGTTGCTTGAATTTGTTAAATTTTCAGAATTCATTCCTACATAATTTATATTCTTTGTTTAGTCAGTTTCATCTTGACACCCTTTAGTTTGAATCATGGCTTCGCCACTAGGTGAAACCATAGGATTAGATCTTGGGGGAGGTACAAATGACCTTTGGAAAGTCCTAGCATTAGCCTTCTCCTTCTTCCTTCTTTCAATCTTGATGGCGATGTTGCACAATTCATCCAAAGAATGATACAATTGGATCTCAACCTTCTTAGTGATTGAGGGGATAAGTCGTTCAAGAATCTCATCATTGTCTACTCAGGTGGTTCTTGGAGGCCACTTTTAATCAAGAGTTGCTCGAACTTATGGATATATTCAATCACGCTTCTCTTCCCTTCTTCAAGGGCGAAGAGCCTCCGTAATATGTCTTGCTTATAAGTGCTTGGCAATAGCCGCTTGTTCATGAGTTTCTTAAGCTTCTCCCATAAAGATATGTTTCGACGACCATCCCTAGCATATTGTGCTTTAATTCACGCTCTCAAACTATAATGTCGCTACCTTAGTCAATTTCAAGCTAGCCACTTTGAAAGCCTTCTCGTCACTATAACCCTTGGCTTCGAATATCCGCTCAACCAGTTGAACCCTTTCCAAATACTCATCTGGATCAAGT
The DNA here is from genome assembly GCA_029582165.1 of Portulaca oleracea. Lineage (NCBI taxonomy): Eukaryota > Viridiplantae > Streptophyta > Magnoliopsida > Caryophyllales > Portulacaceae > Portulaca > Portulaca oleracea. The sequence continues at coordinate 28,391,567 of CM055868.1, read as the reverse complement.
GAACCATGGAACTCCGGTAGCTCAACTTTGACGGAATTAAGATCATCCCTAGGCGGGTATTCGCCTCTTCCCTTTTGTCAAAACATATATATGTATGGAATCCTCATCGTCGTCACTCAACTCAAAGTTAGGAGGAGGACAAATGGGACTCGGGGAAGGTCCTTCTCTCCTCGTAGGTGGTCGCACCTGTAGGTGTGCGTCAATTTGAGTGAGCCTTGTAGTAATGGCATCAAGGACGTTCTCGATGCGTGAGAGCGACTCTCATAGCCCGAGTTAGAGGCCTCTTTGAGTGGGTTTCACACTGAAGCCATTTGACGCTGGCTAGATTCCTCTTGGCTTGGATCATTGGGATGTGATGTATGCAAGCTCACAAAGATCAGAGTATTGAACTTACAATACACCACACAGAAGCATACTCACTGCTGATGATTTAAAACAAAGCTAATTGGATGCAATTGGCTGGAATAGATGACAACCCAACAAGGAGTTAAAAGGATAGACTTGTGTACATTCTAATACATGCACACCAGAGGCTAAACACACGGGCAAGGACTCAGTTACCTCAACAGATACATACACACCACACTGAAACAATTGAGCTCTACACACACCACCAGGGTTGCCAGCTCCTGGATACTAAAGTAGATTTAACCAAATGAGAGTTTGCTGACACTCATAAACGAGAGGCTCAACTAAGGCACTCAGAATGCTATTGAAAATATCACTGATTGGTTTGCAAGCTGCTGAATACATCACTATATATAGCTAATCCTAAACAATTTAATTAGAGGTACTTAATTTAAGTAACCTGCTAATCTCCCTTCTAATCTAACTACTGAACTAAACCAAATACATTACATTACATCTTAATCTAGCTAATATCATCCGGATACATTTGAAAATAAAAAGAAAAACAATGCTAGCTTCTGTTTGGACCAAAACCCCAAAGGTTGGCAATTTCAGCCAATCAAGGCCTTTCCTAGCTGAGAGAGTAATTCTAAGTTACCTCAACAAATTTCCCCGGCTTTTCTTAAGTTAGATATAATCTCAATAACTTAAGGAAGGCTAGGAAAGACTTAAATAACCCTCATGGTAGCTAAACAAAACAACTTGGCCTCAGAACTGAGGTTCTGGAAAAACTGATAACAAACAACCTTGCAGGGTTGCTTGTTCTGGTAACTGTAACTTGGTGCTTCCTTGCTCGATCATGCTGGGACTTGACTTGTCCTTGGAAAATGCATGTCAAGGAACAAAAAACTCCTGGGGAACCTTTGTTGAATCTCACTCAATTCAACGATACAGAATTGACAAAGATGTCTGCTTGGACTGTTTGTGCTAGGAACTGGAATTGACCTGGATGGTCAATGCTGGTGGGATGAGTGGCTGTGCTGGCCTGGACTTGCCTTACCAAGGTGTAGCAAGCCTGGATGGATGCTGTTGGTGGACTGGTGGCTGTTGTGGACTCCTTGAACTGCTCTTGAAAATGGAAGCTCTTGCTTTACTGTGGAAATGCTCCAATGACTTGGTTGACAAGGGTTGTTGCTCTCAACGCCTTTGCCAAGTTCCGCTTGAACCTGCTTGGGTGATGAAGATGATGTAGAAGCTGCTCGAGCTGCTGCTGTTGTTGATTGATCTCCATATTGCTGGTCTGCTGCTGTTGTTGATGCTTAGACTGTTGCTGGACTTGCTGGATGGTCTCCATCAGGATGTTCCATACTGAGAAGAATAGATAGAGGACTTATTATGTTTGATTTTTTTTTAAAGGAGATAGGTTCTTTGTAGTTGGCTTGTGTTTGGCTCAGGGTTTTTTTTTTTGGTAGTTGTGCACAAGTGAGACAATGCATGACACCTTGTTGATGAAGAAGCAATACACACCAATACCAAGAACACCAAACTCCAATATCTAATATCAGCAATAGAACCACAACTCCACAATACTATAATGGTCACTTGTTCAATGTCAAAATTTTCAATCCAACAATGTAATCACATCGGGAATGGGGGTCACCAATATGATCATACAATAGATAAAAACTTTAACAACCATGAACAACAAAGATCAAGAAAGAGATAACCTAAGAGCTTTGATACCAGATGGAGCATGTGCGTGATGGGTGTGATAGAAATCCATGTTTGATCATAATAATACCATTGTTGTTCTTGAGAAATAGATGATAATAATCTTGAAGGAATAGGAAGATAATAATAATAACCCAAAGAGGAACACACCAAGACTTAAACACCAAAGAAACTTGATATATTCTTGGGTAAAGGATGGACCACCATCAAGAATTAACACTCCATTATGATTAGATAAAGGAAAACCACCATTAACCAATAAAGGAATGGCTTGATTACACCATCATTAGCAAAGCAATGGATAAAGAGCACAAGGTTATGGAGAGAGTTTTGAGTAGGTCTCAAAAATACCTTTTTCATTCATCAAAAGATAAATCTCTCTCTTTTCCAATAACCCATTTATAGGTAAGGATAAGGATAAAACCTCAAGAGAGATTAGCACTAAAAAGATCATTAATCCAAGAGTTACATCTCAAAGCCTAATCTAACCCAACAATTCATTGGGAAGGAAAATGCTTAAAACATAATTACATGATTAGAAAAGAAAAGACAAAACTACCCTTAATGAAGAAGGAAGAAAACTGAAAACATGAGGGACATTGCGGGCGCGACACAAGTCGTCGCAGCCACGACGTGTTGTCTTACACGAAGGGGAACCTTCCAAGATGGAACGTCACGGGTGTGATGGCCGATGGGAGAAATCCACTCGTGAATCGCCTGCAAGAATCATGGTCGCGACTAAGGAGGTCACGACCACGACGTCGATATCAGCGATTAACGTCCCGGTCGTGACGCAACCGTCGTGGGTGTGACAATCACGCCTGCTTCCAAACATCGCAGTTGTGACGACCCTTAGCCTTCATCTTCTTCACAAAAGAGAGCAACGTCGTCGCGGTCGTGGCAGGACCGTCACGAGCACGAAGGTCAAGATTTGTTTGAGGTCACAGTCATGACACAAATTTCAGGAAGCGTGAGGACCCTCTGGATGCAATGCTATAATACTTGGCCAAAAAGAGGGGTGAGGGAACAGGGGTCGCGGTCGCAACCAGAATAGTTGCGACCACGACATCCTGTTCCTCAGCCCTAGACGCCTTCTAAAGCCTGTCATAGGCGTGACAGGGTGAGTCACGACCGTGATGGGCCTGATGTCCCCTTTTTTCCTCTTTACTTCTTCTCCTCAAATCTTCGTCGGTCCCCTTCTCCTTATACTTGCTGATATAAAAATAAGGCCCCTTTAGAGGCTATCACGGCGCATCCATTTGATTGCTGTGATCACTCGGCTCGGCCCCGGGTCAATGTGGAATTGGAGTGAGTCGAGCGGCCGAGAAGCAACCCACTTAGCCCGCGTAACAAGGGCCGAGAAATGAACACGGGATTATTCACATTCATTCCCGTATATATATATATATATATATATATATATATATATATATATATATATATATATATATATATATATATATATATATATATATATATATTTGCACAAGAAAACAGGTTATATATAACAATCATAAACGTAGTTTACAAAGAGCGAGGGACAGATCCCTCAATAATCACATACAGAGAACTGTATCTACTAGACTTCTGTAATGCCCCGGCCCCCTCCCGGGCCGCGGACATTACCGATAACTGCTTCAAGGATCATTGACTGGCCCCACAAATCACCACAAGTCTTTCCAGCGTGCTTCGTCCTCGCTCACACGCTGCCTGGGAAAACTTCCCAGGAGGTCACCCATCCTTTGACTTCTCCCAGCCAAGCACGCTTAATTGAAGAGTTCCCAACGGATGAACTACCATAAAAGAAGGTGCATCTTGGTGATATAAGTAGTCATTTCAATCCTTTTAAGCCACACTTTAACCACATATCCGGGGTGTTACAGTCACCCCCTCTTAAGCTCACAACGTCCTCGTTGTGCCACAATCTAATCCAGAATCTTTGCCTCGCTAGGTGACTGCCCATGGCTCTCCTGTCCACTGGCGCAGCTCACGGTCGCGGGTCGGCTCTAATACCATCTGTCAACATATAGACACATTCACACACATACACACACACTCATAATAATGACACCACAACCAGCATGTACTAGAATTCGAACCCCTGACCTCTGGCTTTACAAAGCATACTTTTCTGCATTGATGCCAACAGGCTACAGGGAGTGCCAGTCAGCGATCCTTCAAGCAAGGTGCACCTTCTTTTATGGTAGCTCAAAAGGATTGTGGTTAAAGTGTGGCTTAAAAGGATTGAAATGACTACTTATATCACCAAGGTGCACCTTCTTTTATGGTAGCTCATTCGTTGGGAACTCCTCAGTTAAGCGTGCTTGGCTGGGAGTAGTCAAAGGATGGGTGACCTCCTGGGAAGTTTTCCCAGGCAGCGTGTGAGCGAGGACGAAGCACGCTGGAAAGACTTGTGGTGATTTGTGGGGCCAGTCAGCGATCCTTCAAGCAGTTATCGGTAATGTCCGCGGCCCGGGAGGGGCCGGGGCGTTACATCTGTATTTTTTCCTAGACTTTGATGCTAGAAGGACCTTGTTCGCTACATCATTTTTCACCAAATTTATTATCACCTGAGGAGTTGCATTTCGTGTTTTGTGAACTCGGTTGTTTCTTTCTGTCCAGATGTGGTAGACATATGCTGTGAGAATAGCGCTGTTCAGATGAGTTTCTTTACTTGATTTTCGGGGATCGCTCAACTGGTGTTTCCACTCGTGGGTGGTTGACAGATTACCCAGCTCCCAATGTCTCATAGCCTGTCTCACCTCCTTCCCGAATTCGCACCCAAGAAAAAGGTGGTCGATAGTTTCAATCTCCGACTCACAGTATGGACATAGTGGGTTGCCATTAGGTTGCCAGCGCATTGTTCTAGCTCTTACATGTAATTTTCCATGCAACAGGACCCAAGTGATGAAGGAATGGCGTGGGATTGTAAGAGGATTCCAAATGATGGAGGCCCAACCTTCTTCATTCTTAATCCCGAGGCTCCATGTATACCCTGCTGTCGCATTGTATTCCCCATTAGTTGTAGCCTCTACCCCTCTCCAGATCCATCGGTGCCCAGGATCACAACCCCATTTGAAGTTGTCCTTAACAAGGCAAAGATGCTTGAAGTAGGTGCAGACATCATAAGGGGGTTGATAATCCCACCAGGATGACCCTCGAATGTATTTGGCATGAATCCATTTGACCCATAAATTGTCCTCTTTTCTCTGAATTGCCCAGACCAGCCGGGCAATGTTGGCATTGTTCCAGGATACAAGGTCTCGGAGCCCTAGCCCTCCCGATTGCTTTAGTCTGCAGACAATTTCCCAGGCCACCATAGGGGCTTTCCTAAAGTGGGAGGAAGAGCCCCATAGAAAATTACGACAAAAACGAGTGATTTCGTCGATGGTGTGCTTAGGAATGACGATAATTCTAGCCCAGAAGCTATATATCCCCATCAGTACAGAGTTAATGAGTGTGACCCTGCCAGCATAAGAGATGTGCCTGCTTTCCCATGTTTTAATTCGCGACAGAATCTTCTCCACAAGAATATTGGCATCATTTTTTGTGAGATTACTGGAGGAGATTGGAATTCCTAGGCATTTGAAGGGAAGCGTACCTTCTCGAAATCCTGTTTCGTTAATCAGAGCAGTTGCTACATCATTGGGAACGCCACCTATGACCACTTCCGATTTCCCATTATTAGCGATCAGACCCGTGGCTGCTGAGAAGTGGTCAAAAGCCTTCTTAAGGGTTTGAATAGAGGCTTTATTAGCAGAGGAGAACAAGATCAGGTCTAATAATCCCTACTTTTGCAAATTGGATGACAATAATCCCTACCTTAAATTTGTATTATGGTGGTCCAAAAAAAAAAAATTGTATTGTAGTGAGACATAATCTAGAGTATACCCTAAATATCATAGATTTTGTGTTGCATTTGATTCAAAACTTTGTATAGCACTTTACATAGATTATTAATAAATTTACAACACTTGTCCCAATTTTTAATAAATTTTGTGTTGCATTTGATTCAAAACTTTGTATATATATATACGGACTAGATAGGGTGAGAAAAGAGATTGGGTGAGAATGCGAGAAGGAGATTTAATATCATTTTCCGAGGTGTTTTGCTTATTTTAGCCCTTGTATATATATAAGTTATAATGATTTTGTGTTTTGTAGGAAAATAAGCAGTTAGAAGGATTTTGGGCTTAATTGAGGCTTTTTAGGGAATCCCAAGCGATTTCCCGAGCCAACCCGAGACCCGAGTCGAGAACCGAAGCAAAACAGAGAAAAATGCAGGACAGAAGATGGTCACACCCGAGTCTGAAAGTGACTCGCCCGTGACTTTGTTCTGGGTGTCAGCATATCGCCAAGACAAGGGGAAGAGACAGCCGAGTAGTGCACGGTCGCGCCCGCGACCATGAATGACTTGCCCGTGACGGTTGCTGAACGAGCGAAGGATGAAGCGGGGCAGACGGTGGTCACGCCCGCGACCATGAATGACTCGCCCGCGACGCTTTGCTGGATGAAGAAATTTTGCCGCTACGATTGCTGCACATGACGGTGACCAGAATGCCGACTCGCCCGAGTCAAAATACTGACTCGCCTGAGCCAAAATATTGACTCGCCCGAGTCACTCTAAAATCTACGGAGCTGATGCGCGTGCTGTGCGAACTATTTCTAGGGTTTGGGTTTTGAATTCCTCCTTTTTCTATATATACCAAATGTAATTCAGACCTAAAATCATTTTTTTAGCTTAGTTTTATCTTAGTTTTTCATAGTTTTAGGAGTAGGATTAGATAAGATTTAATTGCTTTCTTTAATTGCTTTCTTGAATTGTTCTTCAAATTTTCAATTGTTCTTCAAGTTTATTCAAGCTTTCTTGCAATCTTTCTTCAAGCTTTCTCTAGTCTCCATTCAAGTATTTTACAAGCTCTCTCTCTCTCTCTCTCTATTCTCCATTGATGTTGATTTCAAAGCTTTCTAGTGATAGCCACAATCAAATCCACTTTTAGTGGAGAGGAGGGTCAAAGGTTACTAATTCTATTTCTAGTGAGAATTTGGGGATCCTTGATAATCCAATCCACAATTTCTTGTTTGTTCGAGGGAAATTCAAGTGAAGATTTAGTGCTTTGTTCATCAAAGGTATAATTTCTTGTCCCTAACTTCATTGATCATTCTAGTTTTCATTCATTGCTTTAATTGCTTAATTGGTTTCATGCTTTTAATTGCTTTCTTTGATTCCATGTCTAGATAGTTTTTATTGCTTTCCTTTACATAATTTATTGCTTTCTACATTGAGAAAAACCACAAACACAAACTGATTCCCTTAATCAAGCCTACCACCTATCTCTATGGACCGGCAAACCCTACTTTAAAAACCACAAAAATTACAACCGAACAACGCTTCACATTCATTCACGTATATTATATATATATATATATATATATATATATATATATATATATATATATATATATATAAATATATATATAAATATATATATATATAAATATATATATATATATATATGTATGTATATATATATATATATATATATATATATAGGGAATAGATGGGTTGAGAAGAGAGATTGGGTGAGAATCTGAGAAGTAGATTTAATAGCCTTTGGATCATAGATCAATAGTCATAGAAAAAACAACACTTTCCCTTTAATTTAGAGGCCATCACGTGACCTTGAGTGGAAAAAAAAAGGAGAAAACTGTGGGGGATGTGCAAGCGTGGATATCAGGCAGCTGCATACATGCTGCTGATTGTAACGTGGTTTTGTAACCCCGGTTTTGTCGTTCTCTCTCAGGGAGTTGGGGCTTCTAATCCTAGAAGTCTTTTCCGAATTCTCACCTACTAGGTTGAGGGTTCATAATCATTTGAGAGAAGGTGATAAGCAAACACAAAGAAAGCACAAACAAGATCACAAAACGGAAGAAAAGGGGTTCGGGAGCTTTAGGCAACCAAAAGATTCGTGGTTATATGGGTTTTGTTGTTAAGAGGCAAGAAGATAGGATAAATTATATGAGAATCTTATTATAAAAATGGCCACGGGATTCCCTCTTTCGAAGGTAATCTAGATTAACTTCCCCGAAGTCCACATAGGATCCCGAGGGTTAATCAAACAAGATTCCGTAGTTAGCCTCTATCTCACGTTCATGAAAGAGTGACAAACTATGTCGTCCTTAGCATTCCATTAACAAGTGATTAGTGCATTGGAGAGCTTCCGATCTTTAATTCACCCCACTTGAAGGAAGGACTAAGGTGGGAGTTAGATTTTTCCAACTAATTATCCCCTAATTCACTAACCCCTATAACTAATCACCCATTGGAGCCTTAATAACTCCCTTAACCCTAAAGAAACCTAGTCACTAATCATATTAGTAAACAAATTAAGACCAACAAAAACCCTAAAACCTAAAGACATGACACAAACCCTAAACAGAACCCTTAAAGAACCTTAAAGAGACCTGAAAACCATAACAGAACCCTAGGAACTCTAACCCTAAGCAAAACAGAACCAAACCAAAATCTTAATGAAACCCTAACACTAACAAGGCCCTAATCAAATCTCACGAAACTCACTTTGACTAAACCCTAATGAAACCCTAAAACTGACCCAAACAACAAAACTAAACATACCACCACCCTGCTGCTTATTATTCAACTGACCAAGGCAAAAATAAAGGAAGAAGAAGGAAGAAAAGGGACCTAAACCACTACTAACCAATAAAGGAATGACTTGATTTAACAAACATACGCAATTCAATGGATAAAGAGCACAAGGTTTTGGAGAGAGTTTTGAGTAGGTCTCAAAAATACCTTTTTCATTCATCAAAAGATAAGTCTCTCTCTTTTCCAATTACCCATATATAGGTAAGGACAAGGATAAAACCCCAAGAGACATTAGCCCTAAAATGGTCATTAATCCAAGAGTTAATTATATCTCAATGCCTAATCTAATCCAACAACACATTGGGAAGGAAAATGCTTAAAACATAATTACATGATTAGAAAAGAAAAGACAAAACTACCCTTAATGAAGAAGGGGAAACTGAAAACAACATGGACATCGCGGGCGCGACACAAGTCGTCGCGGCCACGAAGTGTTGTCTTACAGGAGGGGGCACCTTCAAGGATGGAACGTCGCGGGCGTGACGGCCGATAGGAGAAATCTACTCGTGAATCGCCTACAAGAATCATGGTCGCGGCTAAAGAGGTCACAACCATGACGTCGATATCAAGGATTGACGTTCCGGTCGTGACGCAGCCATCGTGGGCGTGGCAATCGCGCCTGCTTCCAGACGTCGTGGATGTAACGACCCTTAGCCTTCATCTTCTTCACAAAAGAGAGCAACGTCGTTGTGGTCGTGGCATGACCGTCACGAGCACGAAGGTCAAGATGTTTCTAAGGTCGCTATCATGACAAAAACTTCATGAGCGTGACGACCCTCTGGATGCAATGCTGAAATCCTTGGCCAAAAATAGGGGATGAGGGAGCAGGGGTCGCGGTCGCAACCAGAATAGTTGCGACCCCGACTACCTGTTCCTCAGCCCTAGATGCCTCCTAGAGCTGATCATAGGCGTGACAGGCTGAGTCACGACCGTGATGGGCCTGATGTCCCCCTTTCTCCTTTTTACTTCTTCTCGTCAAATCTTCGTCGGTCCCCTTCTCCTTATACTTGCCGATATAAAAATAAGGCCGCTTTAGAGTCAATGTGTAATTGGAGTGAGTCGAGCGGCCGTGAAGCAACACGCTTAACCCACGTAACAAGGGTCGAGAAATGAACAAGGGATGCTTCAAATTCATTCCCATATATATATATATAGATATATATATATATATATATATATATATATATATATATATATATATATATATATATATATATATATATAGAATAGATAAGGTGAGAAGAGAGATTAGGTGAGAATGTGAGAAGGAGATTTAATAGTCTTTGGATCATAGATCAATGATCATAGAAAAAACAACACTTTCCATTTAATTTATAGGCCATCACATGACCTTGTGTGAAAAAAAAAGAAAAAACTGTGCGGGATGTGCAAGCGTGGATATCAGGCGGCTGCAAACATGCTGCAGATTGTAACGTGGTTTTGTAACCCCTGTTTTATCGTTCTCTCTCAAGGAGTTGGGGCTTCTAATCCTAGAAGTCTTTTCCAAATTCTCACCTACTAGGTTGAGGGTTCATAATCATTTGAGAGAAGGTGATAAGAAAACACAAAGAAAACACAAACAAGATCACCAAAACGAAGAAAAGGGGTTCAGAAGCTTTAGGCAACCAAATGATTCATGGTTATGTGAGTTTTGTGGTTAAGAGGCAAGAAGATAGGATAAATCATTTGAGAATCTTGTTATAAAAATGGCCACGGGATTCCATTTTCCGAAGGTAATCCAGATTAACTTCCCCGAAATCCACCATGGATCCTGAGGAATAATCAAACAAGATTCACTAGTTAGCCTCTATCACACTTTCATGAGAGAGTGACTAACTATCCCGTCCTTGGCATTCCATTAACAAGTGATTAGTGCATTAGAGAGCTTCCGATCTCTATTTCACCCCACTTGAAGGAAGGACTAAGTCAGGAATTAGATTTTTTTCCACTAATTACCACCTAATTCACTAACCCCTATAACTAATCACCCATTAGAGCCTTAATGACTCCCTTATCCCCAAAGAACCTAGTCACTAATCATATTTGTAAGCAAATTAAATCAAACAAAAACCCTAAAACCTAAAGCCATGACACAAACCCTAAACAGAACCGTAAAAGTACCTTAAAGAGACCTAAAAATCCTAACAGAACCTTAAGAACCTAACCCTAAACAAACTAGAAACAAACCAAAACCTTAAAGAAACCCTAACACTAACCAAGCCCTAATCAAATCTCACCAAACTAACTTTGAAAAAACCCTAATGAACCCCTAGAACTGACCCAAAAAACAAATTAAACTAAACATTCGACCAACCTGCTGCTTATTACTCAACTATCCGAGGAAAAAATAAAGAAAGAAGAAGGAAGAAAAGGGACCTAAACCACCACTAACCAGTAAACGAATGACATGATTTTACAACCATTAGCAAAGCAATGGATACAGAGCACAAGGTTTTGGAGAGAGTTTTGAGTAGGTCTCAAAAATACCTTTTTCATTCATCAAAAGATAAGTCTCTCTCTTTTCTAATTACCAATATATAGGTAAGGATAAGGATAAAACCCCAAGAGAGATTAGCACTAAAAAGGTCATTAATCAAAGAGTTAATTACATCTTAAAGCCTAATCTAATCTAACGATACATTGGGAAGGAAAATGCTTAAAACATAATTACATGATTAGTAAAGAAAAGACAAAACTACCCTTAATGAAGAAGGGGGAAAACTGAAAACAGTAGGGACACCGCAGGCGCGACACAAGTCGTCGCGGCCATGACATGTTGTCTTACACGAGGGGCACCTTCCAAGATGGTACGCCGCGGGCATGATGGCCAATGGGAGAAATCCACTCGTGAATCGCCTGCAAGAATCATGGTCGCACTAAGGAGGTCACGACTACGACGTCGATATCAGGGAATGAGGTCCCGATCGTGACGCAACCGTCGTGGGCGTGACGATCGCGCCTGTTTCCAGATGTCGCAGTTGTGACGACCCTTAGCCTTCATCTTCTTCACAAAAGAGTGCTACGTCGTCGCGGTCGTGGCATGACCGTCACAAGCACGAACGTCAAGATTTGTCTAAGGTCGCTGTCTCGACAAAAACATCATGATCGTGGCAACCCTCTAGATGCAATGCTGAAATCATTAGCCAAAAAGAGGGGTGAGGGTACAGCGGTTGCAGTCGCAACGAGAATAGTTGCGACCGCGACATCCTGTTCCGCAGCCCCAGACGCCTCCTAAAGCATGTCATAGGCGTCACAGGGTGAGTCACGACCGTGATGGGCATGATGTCCCCTTTTCTCCATTTTACTTCTTCTCCTCAATTCTTCGTCGGTCCCCTTCTCCATATACTTGCCGATACAAAAATAAGGCCCCTTTAGAGGCTATCACGGCGCAACCATTCGATGTGCGTGATCACTCGTCTCGGCCACGCGTCAATGTGAAATAGGAGTGAGTCGAGTGGCCGAGAACCAACCCGCTTAGCCCACGTATCAAGGGCCGGGAAATGAACACGGGATGCTTCACATTCATTCCCTAGGGAATAGATAGGGTGAGAAGAGAGATTGGGTGAGAATGTGAGAAGGAGATTGAATAGCCTTTGGATCATAGATCAATGGTCATAGAAAAAAAAAAACACTTTCCCTTTAATTTAGAGGCCATCACGTGACCTTGAGTGGAAAAAAAAGAGAAAACAATGGGGGATATGCAAGCGTGGTTATCAGGCAGCTGCATACATGCTGCTGCTTATAACGTGGTTTTGTATCCCTGATTTTGTCATTCTCTCTCAGGGAGTAGGGGCTTCTAATCCTATAATTCTTTTCCAAATTCTCACCTACTAGGTTGAGGGTTTATAATCATTTGAGAGAAGGTGATAAGCAAACACAAAGAAAACATAAACAAGATCACAAAAAAGGAAGAAAATGGGTTCATAGCTTTAGGCAACCTAAGGATTCATGGTTATGTGAGTTTTATGGTTAAGAGGCAAGAAGATAGGATAAATCATATGAGAATCTTGTTATAAAAATGGCCACGGGATTCCCTCTTTTGAAGGTAATCCAGATTAACTTCCCCGAAATCCACCATGGATCCCGAGGGTTAATCAAGCAAGATTCCCTGGTTAGTCTTTCATGAGAGAGTGACTAACTATCCCGTCCTTAGCATTCCATTAAAAAGTGATTAGTGCATTTGAGAGCTTCCGATCTTTAATTCACCCCACTTGAAGGAATGACTAAGGTGGGAATTTGATTTTACCCACTAATTACCCCCTAATTCACTAACCCCCATAACTAATCACCCATTGGACCCTTAATGAATCCTTTAACCCTATAGAAACCTAGTCACTAATCATATTAGTAAACAAATTAAAACCAACAAAAACCCTAAAACCTAAAGACATGACACAAACCCTAAACATAACCCTAAAAGAACCTTAAAGAGACCTAAAAACCTAACAGAGCCCTAAGAACCTAACCTTTAAAAGACACAGAACCAAACCAAAACCTTAATGAAACCCTAACACTAACTAGGCCCTAATTTCTCACCAAACTAACTTTGACTAAACCTAAATGAAACCCTAAAATTGACCCAAACAATAAAACTGAACATTCGACCACTGTGCTGCTTATTACTCAACTGACCAAGGCAAAAATAAAGGAAGAAGATGGAAGGAAAGGGACCTAAACCACCACTAACCAATAAAGGAATGACATGATTTCACAACCATTAGCAAAGCAATGAATAAAGAGCACAAGGTTTTGGAGAGAGTTTTGAGTAGGTCTCAAAAATACCTTTTTCATTCATCAAAAGATAAGTGTCTCTCTTTTTCAATTACCTATATATAGGTCAGGATAAGGATAAAACCCCAAGAGAGATTAGCACTAAAAAGGTCATTAATCCAAGAGTTAATTACATCTCAAAGCCTAATCTAATCCAACAATACATTGGGAAGGAAAATGCTTAAAACATAATTACATGATTAGAAAAGAAAAGACAAAACTACCCTTAATGAAGAAGGGGGAAAACTGAAAACAATCGGGACATCGTGGGCGCGACACAAGTCGCCGAGGCCACGATATATTGTCTTACACGAAGGGGCACCTTCCAAGATGGTACGCCGCGGGCGAGACGGCCGATGGGAGAAATCCACTCGTGAATCGCCTGCAAGAATCATGGTCACGATTAAGGAGGTCACAACCACGACGTCGATATCACGGATTGAGGTCTCGGTCGTGACGTAGCCGTCGTGGTCGTGACGATCGCGCTTGCTTCCAGATGTCGCAGTTGTGACGACCCTTAACCTTCATCTTCTTCACAAAAGAGTGCTACGTCGTCGCGGTCGTGGCAGGACCGTCACAAGCACGAACGTCAAGATTTGTCTAAGGTCGCTGTCTCGACAAAAAAATCATTAGCGTGGCCACCCTCTTGATGCAATGCTGAAATCCTTAGCCAAAAAGAGGGGTGAGGGAACAGCGGTTGCAGTCGCAACCAGAATAGTTGCGACCAAGACATCCTGTTTCGCAGCCCCAGACGCCTCTTAAAGCATGTCATAGGCATCACAGGGTGAGTCACGACCGTGATGGGCATGATGTCCCCTTTTCTCCATTTTACTTCTTCTCCTCAATTATTCGTCGGTCCCCTTCTCCATATACATGCCGATATAAAAATAAGGCCCCTTTAGAGGCTATCACGGCGCAACCATTCGATGGGCGTGATCACTCGGCTCGGCCCCGCGCCATCACGTGACCTTGAGTGAAAAAAAAAGAGAAAACTATGGGGGATGTGCAAGCGTGGTTATCAGGCAGTTGCATACATGCTGCTGCTTATAACGTGGTTTTGTATCCCTGATTTTGTCATTCTCTCTCAGGGAGTAGGGGCTTCTAATCCTAGAATTCTTTTCCAAATTCTCACCTACTTGGTTGAGGGTTTATAATCATTTGAGAGAAGGTGATAAGCAAACACAAAGAAAACACAAACAAGATCACAAAAAGGAAGAAAAGGGGTTCATAGCTTTAGGCAACCTAAGGATTCATGGTTATGTGAGTTTTACGGTTAAGAGGCAAGAAGATAAGATAAATCATATGAGAATCTTGTTATAAAAATGGCCACGGGATTCCCTCTTTTGAAGATTCCCTGGTTAGTCTTTCGTGAGAGAGTGACTAACTATCCCGTCCTTAGCATTCCATTAAAAAGTGATTAGTGCATTAGAGAGCTTCCGATCTTTAATTCACCCCACTTGAAGGAAGGACTAAGGTGGGAATTTGATTTTTCCCACTAATTACCCCCTATTTCACTAACCCTACGACTAATCACCCATTGAAGCCTTAATGACTCCCTTAACCCTATAGAAACCTAGTCACTAATCATATTAGTAAACCAATTAAAACCAACAAAAACCCCAAAACCTAAAGACATGACACAAACCCTAAAAAGAACCTTAAAGAGACCTAAAAACCCTAACAGAGCCCTAGGAACCTAACCTTTAGCAGAACGGAACCAAACCAAAACCTTAATGAAACCCTTTCACTAACTAGGCACTAATCAAATCTCACCAAACTAACTTTGAATAAACCCAAATGAAACCTTGAAATTCACCCAAACAACAAAACTAAACATTCGACCACCCTGCTGCTTATTACTCAACTGACCGAGGCAAAAATAAAGGAAGAAGAAGGAAGAAAAGGGACCTAAACCACAACTAACCAATAAAGGAATGACTTGATTTCACAAACATTCGCAATTCAATGGATAAAGAGCACAAGGTTTTAGAGAGAGTTTTCAGTAGGTCTCAAAAGAACCTTTTTCATTCATCAAAAGATATGTCTCTCTCTTTTCCAATTACCCATATATAGGTAAAGATAAGGCTAAGACCGCAAGAGAGATTAGCACTAAAAAGGTCATTAATCCAAGAGTTAATTACATCTCAAAGCCTAATCTAGCCCAACAATACATTGGGAAGGAAAATGCTTAAAACATAATTACATGGTTAGAAAAGAAAAGACAAAACTACCCTTAATGAAGAAGGGGGAAAACAGAAAAACAACATGGACATCGCGGGCGCGACACAAGTCCTCGCGGCCACGACCTGTTGTCTTACACGAGGGGGAACCTTCCAAGATGGAACGTCGCGTGCTTGACGACCGATGGGAGAAATCCACTCGTGAATCGCCTCCAAGAATCATGGTCGCGACTAAGGAGGCCACGACCACGACATCGATATCAGGGATTGAGGTCCTGGTCGTGGCGCAGCCGTCATGGGCCTGCTTCTAGAAGTCGTAGTTGTGGCGACCCTTAGCCTTCATCTTCTTCACAAAAGAGAGCACCGTCGTCGCGGTCATGGCATGACCGTCACGAGCACGAAGGTCAACATTTGTCTGATGTCGCGGTCTCGACACAAACTATGAGCCTGACAACCCTCTAAATGCAATGCTGAAATCCTTGGCCAAAAAGAGGGGTGAGGGAACAGGGGTCGCGGTCGCAACTTCGCGGTCGCAACCAGAATAGTTGCGACCGCGACATCCTGTTCCGCAGCCCTTGACGCCTCCTAAAGCATGTCATAGGCGTGACAGGGTGAGTCACGACCGTAATGCGACCGTAATGACTCGCTTAACCCCAAAGAAACCTAGCCACTAATACTATTTGTAGACAAATTAAAACCAACAAAAACCCTAAAACCTAAAGACATGACACAAACCCTAAACAGAACCCTAAAAGAACCTTAAAGAGACCTAAAAACCCTAATAGATCCCTAGGAACCTAACCTTTAGCAGAAAAGAACCAAACCAAAACTTTAATGAAACCCTTACACTAACTAGGCACTAATCAAATCTCACCAAACTAACTTTGAATATACCCAAATGAAACCCTGAAATTCACCCAAACAGCAAAACTAAACATTCGACCACCCTGCTGCTTATTACTCAACTGACCGAGGCAAAAAAAAAGGAAGAAGAAGGAAGAAAAGGGACCTAAACCACCACTAACCAATAAAGGAATGACATGATTTCACAACCATTAGCAAAGTATTGGATAAAGAGAACAAGGTTTTGGAGAGAGTTTTGAGTAGGTCTCAAAAATACCTTTTTCATTCATCAAAAGATAAGTGTCTCTCTTTTCCAATTACCCATATATAGGTAAGGATAAGGATAAAACCCCAAGAGAGATTAGCACTAAAAAGTTCATTAATCCAAGAGTTAATTACATCTCAAAGCCTAATCTAATCCAACAATACATTGGGAAGGAAAATGCTTAAAACATAATTACATGACTAGAAAAGAAAGGACAAAATTACCCTTAATGAAGAAGGGGGAAAACTGAAAACAACAGGGACATCATGGGCGCGACACAAGTCGTCGAGGCCACGACATATTGTCTTACACGAGGGGCACCTTGCAAGATGGTACGTCGCGGGCGTGACGGCCGATGGGAGAAATCCACTAGTGAATCGCCTGCGAGAACCATGGTCGCGACTAAGGAGGTCACGCCCACAACGTTGATATCACAGATTGAGGTCTTAGTCGTGACACAGTCGTCGTGGGCGTGATGATCGCTCCTCCTTCCAGATGTCGCAGTTGTGACGACCCTTAGCCTTCATCTTCTTCACAAAAGAGAGCTACGTCGTCACGGTCATGGCAGGACCGTCACGAGTACGAAGGTTAAGATTTGTCTAAGGTCGAGGTCTCGACACAAACTTCTTGAGCGTGGCAACCCTCTGGATGCATTGCTGAAATCCTTGGCCAAAAAGAGGGGTGAGGGAACAGTGGTCGCGGTCGCCACCAGAATAGTTGCGACCGCGACATCCTGTCCGCAGCCCTAGACGCCTCCTAAAGCATGTCATAGGCGTGACAGGGTGAGTCACGACCGTGATGGGCCTGATGTCCCCTTTTCTCCAATTTACATCTTCTCCTCAATTCTTCATCGGTCCCTTCTCCTTATACTTGCCGATATAAAAAAAAGGCCCCTTTAAAGGCTATCACGACGCATCCACTCGATGGTCGTGATCATTCGGCTCGGCCCCGCGTCAATGTGGAATAATAGTGAGTCGAGTGGCCGAGAAGCAACCCTCTTAGCCCACGTAACAAGGGTCGAGAAATGAACACATGATGCTTCACAATCATTCCCTAGGGAATAGATAGGGTGAGAATGTGAGAAGGAGAATTAATAGCCTTTGGATCGTAGATCAATGGTCATAGAAAAAACAACACTTTCCCTTTAATTTAGTGGCCATCACGTGACCTTGAGTGGAAAAAAAGAGAAAACTGTTGGATATGTGCAAGCGTGGATATCAGGCAGCTGCATACATGCTGCTGCCTGTAACGTGGTATTGTAACCCCGGTTTTGTCGTTCTCTCTCACGGAGTTGGGGCATCTGATCCTAGAATTCTTTTCCAAATTCTCACCTACTAGGTTGAGGGTTCATAATCATTTGAGAGAAGGTGATAAGCAAACACAAAGAAAACACAAACATGATCACAAAAAGGAAGAAAAGGGGTTTAGAGCTTTAGGCAACCAAAGGATTCATGGTTATGTGAGATTTGTGGTTAAGACGCAAGAAGATAGGGTGAATCATATGAGAATCTTGTTATAAAAATGGCCACGGGATTCCCTCTTTTGAAGGTAATCCATATTAACTTCCCCGAAATCCACCATGGATCCCGAGGGTTAATCTAACAAGATTCCCTAGTTAGCCTTCCATGAGAGAGTGACTAACTATCTCGTCCTTAGCATTCCATTAACAAGTGATTAGTGCATTAGAGAGCTTCCGATTATTAATTCACCGCACTTGAAGGAAGGACTAAGTTGGGAATTTGATTTTTCCCACTAATTACCCCCTAATTCACTAACTCCTATAATTAATCACCCATTGGAGCCTTAATGACTCCCTTAACCCTATAGAAACCTAGTCACTAATCATATTTTTAAACAAATTAAAACCAACAATAACCCTAAAACCTAAAGACATGACACAAACCCTAAACAGAACCCTAAAAGAACCTTAAAGAGACCTAAAAACCCTAACAGATCCCTAGGAACCTAACCTTTAGCAGAAAAGAACCAAACCAAAACTTTAATGAAACCCTTACACTAACTAGGCACTAATCAAATCTCACCAAACTAACTTTGAATGAACCCAAATGAAACCCTGAAATTCACCCAAACAACAAAACTAAACATTCGACCACCCTGCTGCTTATTACTCAACTGACCGAGGCAAAAAAAAAAAGAAAGAAGAAGGAAGAAAAGGGACCTAAACCACCACTAACCAATAAAGGAATGACATGATTTCACAACCATTAGCAAAGTATTGGATAAAGAGCACCAGATTTTGGAGAGAGTTTAGAGTAGGTCTTAAAAATACCTTTTTCATTCATCAAAAGATAAGTCTCTCTCTTTTCCAATTACCCATATATAGGTAAAGATAAGGCTAAAACGGCAAGAGAGATTAGCACTAAAAAGGTCATTAATCCAAGAGTTAATTACATCACAAAGCCTAATCTAGTCCAACAATACATTGGGAAGGAAAATGCTTAAAACATAATTACATGATTAGAAAAGAAAAGACAAAACTACCCTTAATGAAGAAGGGGGAAAATAGAAAACAGCATGGACATCGCGGGCGCAACACAAGTCGTCGCGGCCACGACGTGTTGGCTTACACAAGAAGGACCCTTCCAAGATGGAACGTCGCGGGCGTGACGACTGATGGGAGAAATCCACTCGTGAATCGCCTGCAAGAATCATGGTCGCGACTAAGGAGGCCACAACCACGACGTCGATATTAGGGATTGACGTCCTGGTCGTGACGTAGCCGTCCTGGGCGTGACAATCGCGCCTACTTCCAGACGTCGCGGTTGTGACGACCCTTAGCCTTCATCTTCTTCAAAAAAGAGAGCAACGTCGTCGTGGTGTGGCATGACCGTCACGAGCACGAAAGTCAAGATTTGTTTGAGGTCGCGGTCTCGACAAAAACTTCATGAGCGTGATAACCCTCTGGATGCAATGCTGAAATCCTTGGCCAAAAAGAGGGGTGAGGGAACAGGGGTCGCGGTCGCAACTAGAATAGTTGCGACCGCGACATCCTGTTCCGCAGCCCTAGACGCCTCCTAAAGCATGTCATAGGCGTGACAGGGTGAGTCACTGTAACAGTGGTTTGTAAGACCTCGGTTATATCGTTCTTCCGCAGGGAGCTAGGGGCCTTAGCTACAACTACTTGACTCTAGGTAGGGTTTACGATCATGAAAGGATTATAGAATTCAGGGTAAAAACAAAACAAACATACTAGGTTCAGTCAAAGAGGTGAAACAATGGGTGTCGGGAGACTTTCGGGATGCAAACGGGAATAAGGAAATGGGTTTCGCAACAAGAGAGTAACGAGAAGGGGAAATCAAATGGTAACTCCGTTAGAAAAAAAGGCCACGGGATTCCCTCTTTCATGGGTAATCCAGATTAACTTCCCCAAAATCCATTGACAGACCCGGGGAAGTTAGTGAAACGAAATTTCCTAATTAGTTTCTATTCGCTTTCGCGAACTAGAACACTAACTATCCCAATTCCTACCTTCCAACAAGCATTGGATGTATTCGGGATGCTTTCACCACTAAATACATCCCACTTGAGGGAAGGATAGGGTTGGGAAGTTGATTTCCTAACTAGTTACTCACTAATATTGCTAAGTGCTAACCCAAACCTAATCACCCATTCACACCCTTAATATCTCCCTAACCCATTAGGGTTCTAGCCACTAAACATCCTAACTATCATGATACTAACATCAACAACATTAATCATGCTTAAAAAGATAAACAAGATAACAACAAACAATCAACAAAACAATAACCACAATAGCAAAAACGGAGATTAATAGATAAACTATGAAATAAAAGAGAGAAAGGTTAAGAAATGGTCATTGATTGATGACAAAGAGGCAAAAATTTATAAATAATAAATCTCCAATGCTCCAAATATGATAATAATCTTCAAACTTGAAATAAAACTTGAGAGAATCCAATACAAGAATCAATAAACTCAGCAGAAATCTTCACTCGCTCTCTAATCCAAAGCTTGAAATATGATAAAAGTAGGCTAAAGTATGATAAAAGTTAGCTAAAAGCTGATTAAAGGTTGTCTCCCAGCTAAAATGACCTAAATACATTAAATAGTAACCAAAGTTGTTACTCAAAACTCGTCACTTAACACTACAGACAAACTGTGTCCCGCAGGGGACCGTGGGCACGGTCAAGGGGACCGTGGGCACGGTCAAGGTGACCGTAGCTATGGTCCTGCGTAGGGCAGGAAAGTTTTCTCTTCACTTCACAGTACCATGGGCACGGTCTAGGCGATTTGGGTTGGCAACTTTTCGCTCCTTTGCACCGCCGTGGCTACGGTCATGGGAGACCGTGGCCACGGTCTTGTTCGGCCAACTTCTTCCTTGGGCAGGACAATATGCTCACCGTGGCTACGGTCAGGTTGACCATGAGCACGGTCCATCTCGGGTTGCGACTCCTCCTTCCTTGGGCATTTGGCTTCAATCTGACCGTGGCTACGGTCAAGGTGACCGTGACCACGGTCTATCTCGGCCACATGGTTTCTTCAGGGCGTAGCGCCCGCTACGGAATTTGGTCGCGGGGGCTACGCTTCGACGCCTGGGAGCTCGCAATCGGCCACAAGGGATTTGGACGCGTAGTTCCCGCTACGGCAGGCGTGGCGGGGGCTACCCTTCGGCGCTCTTCGACTCGATCCTTGCGTTTCCGCGCTTTCGACATGCTTGGCCCTTCCGTTTCCGCTGCCTTCGACAGGACCAGGGTTCGAGGAATCTTAGGGAATCTCGGAATTCCCAAGATTGGTGCAAAATTAGCCCATTTAGCATCGTTTTGAATAAAACCTTTGGAAACTACAAAAATAACCAAAACGCATTAAAAGTTATTAAAACGAGCTACGAAACAAGTCAAAAGCCTAAGGATTTAGGCGGTATTTAGACGCGAAATCGGGTCTAAACACCCCCCTGCACTTAAACCTTTGCTCGTCCCGAGCAAAACAAAACAAAAACTAACTAACTAACACTAACTCCTCTGTCGTGGGAGAGAAACGGGTGCATTTAGCGTATGCACCAAGCCCTTTGAACCCCCCGGCAGCCCGCGTGGACGAGAAGGACTCGTGAGGGTTTGTAGCGGCTGTACCCACAAAAGCCAAAGAAAAAGGAGAGAGGGAAATTGAAAACAAAACCGAAGAAAACACAAGGAAAGAAAAAGAAAGGCTTTGATTCACAACATCTCGCAATCCAAGCTAAGAAAACGCGATTAAACCTCCCAAAGTAACCGTTAGGAGCATCTCACAACACCAAACTCAGATAAAGGTCGATCTTAAAGATTTTTCAACTCCCTACACCTTATACCAAGCGAAACCCCACATACCAAGCACAAAAAGGTTTTAACGGGAACCAAAAGACTCTAAAAACTCGCGTCCGAATTTGAAAATAACGAAACAACTAAGAGAAGTGTTGCCCTCCCTCGCATTTAGTCGCCCTTGGCTTGGTGAGGGCCATAGGTGATGCAAGGGGAGGCCCCACTCTTTTTAGAAGCAAAAACTTTTCCTTTTCTTTCTTTTTGAGTTGGAATTACCAACGAAATTTGCTCTTCTTTTTCCCTTTTTTTTTCTTTTTGGTTTTTAAAAGTCGGGATTAGCCTTACTTTCGGGAATTGGACGGCCCATAAAAGGGGTATACCCTCCCGACACGGTCTTTTCCATTCGCCTCTCCGTCGCAAAGCTATATTGGGAGAGGGTTAAGGGGTATCCAATGTCGTACCACGAATACCGGGCTCGTGTAGGTTGGCTAAGTGTAAGGTGGTTAATGTCTACAGTGACACACTCCACTTATTCAGGTTATTGTATCTCATGAAAGCTTTTTCTTCTTTCTTTTCTTTCTTTTCTTTTCTTTTTGCACTTTTTTGCTTTTTGCTAAACGAGAAACAAAACAAACCCGGACACAAGCTCCTAGAACCTCCCGGTTCGAAACAAAACGAGAAAGGAACGGGGGTCTCACAAGACACTTAATGAAGGGAGTCTATTAAGGGTAACTCTCGACTAAAACCCGAGTTAGGGTCGAAAATGCTCCAACCGGTTACTTTTAAAAGAAGTTTAAGAACGGCTTCTCAACTTCGATAACGAGATCCAGGAAACAAAGCAAAACAGAAACAAAACGAAAAGAAAAACAGAAAAGGTTTTCACTCCCTTTTTTCTCCTTTTTCACACAAAAATTTTCAAATTTTAAGCAAAAATTAGGAAAACAAAGAACAAAACGACTAGGTGATCTACCCTTGAAACAGAATATCTCCCCCCCCCCCCACACTTAAAACTCCACAATGTCCTCATTATGGGAATGTGTCACATGAAAAGGGTAGAGAACCTACAAAACACAAACAAAAACAACTAGCAAGAAGAAATGGTGGTGACCCGAGCCCACAGGGCTCCAACAGCAATATATATACCAACACAAACACTCAAACGGGTTCGCCGCCCAAAAGAAAACCAAGCATGCGAAGGATCATGATAGAAATTCACATAAAAAGAGTAGGGTAGAAAGATATTACCTCAAGCTCTTCATAAGCGTTAAAAACAGCGATCCGAAGTCGTCGTTCAAGTGAATCAAAACAATGTTAGAGTAAAGGACGACTTTATAACTATGGAATTTGCATGCGAGACCAAAAGCAAAAGAAGGGAAAAACTAACCTAAAAGACTATGAAAAGAAACTAAAAAGATGAAAAACGAAATTATTAATAATATATACATTGCCAATGACTTACCTTATCCCCGAATCTCACTCATTGAGGCGGGAAATAAGGGTGAAACTCCATACATACCAACCGAAACAACCGATTCATTGCATTCATCACAGACAATATTCATTTACAAACAATCGATGATCAAAATACAATCAAGACAAGCTTAAACAAACTTCCCAGCCCACAAAAGCAAAACAACCATCAATCACCATCAATTCAACCTAAAAGACAACTCGCCAACAACGAAAGACCAACAACACACGGTAAACCCGAGCAACCTATCCAAACAACCCCAAAATATGCTAACTCATGCCAAATGAAACCCGAGAGATCAACACACCAAAACCAGCAGACATCGCATCCGAAACCCCGAAGAAGCACCCCCCCCCCACACTTATATTTCACAATATAAAGCAAATAGAAACAATGATAGAGGTCGGGTGGGGGGGTTGAGTGCTTACAAACGGTCCTCAAGCGGACCCTCCCGGAGGAGAACGGGGTCACTACAAAAAAGCATCACTTGTGCCACGGTAAAATTCGTGGCACAAGTTCGAAATTCCCGTGGCAAAACCGTCTTGCCACGGGTTTTCTTCAAATTAGCCCCGTGGCACAAGTGGCCGTGGCAAGGATGTAGCCACGGGAAATTTACTACCGTCGCTAAATGAAAAATTGTAGCCACGGGAGCTCCTATGGCAAGCACTGTCCTTTGCCACAGGAAGATCCGTGACAATCACTTTTCTTGCCACGTGTAGTCCCGTGGCAATCACTTTTCTTGCTACGTGAAGTCCCGTGGCAACTAATTTTCTTGCCACGCGAAGTCATGTGGCAATCACTTTTCTCACCACATGAAGGCCCGTGGCAAATACACGCCTAACCACAAGCACTTCCGTGGCAATGTACCGTTTAAAGAAACCAACAGCCACGGCAAGTTTGCTTCTAGTCATAAGAGTATCGTGGTAGGGTAATCCTTATACTATAACAATATTTGTGGTAAGCCTTACAATTATCATACATTGTACAATAAATTACAATAATTAATATTGACATTAATTATTATAACATATATAATATAACTAAGAAAATTAATAATTGTCTTAGAACAAAAAAAAAAGAAATGATAGATATATATAGTATCAAAAGATATTCTACAACATACCTGAATAGTTTTTTTTATAAAAAAAAAAAGTCACACTAATACCTAACACAAAAATCAATTAGCTAAGCAAAGTTCATAAAATAAATCTGCACAGCTAGCAATCCAATAACTAATAAGTCTTCCTCGAGTTGAACTATCTCTAAAAACAAACTTGACTTCAATTTTTGCATGACGAATTGTTTTCCTGGAAAAAAAGAGAACATGATAGGAAAGATAACAACATTAGCATTATTCAAAAAATTGTAAATCACAAATAGTAAATCACAAGATCATTTCTAGTTAAGAATCCTATGGCTTGTTTTAGAATACTGATCCATATAGAAAATATAAACAAACTGTTAGTCAAATTTTCATCATTTCTTAAAATACAATATTCTCTACTTTGAGAAAATGGAGGATGAGCAAGGAGCACATTCTGAAACAAGGACCCAAACATACAAAAATAGCTAACTAGCAAATATGCAAACTAGACAGGTAACAAGTAGGCCAAAAAAACAACAAAAATGAAAAGCATGAAAAAAAGAGAAGTGGACATACCTAGTGAGGAAGGGCATAAAAAACAATAATGCTTATAATTAGAAATAACCTTCCATGAAGGATCTGATAACAGATGTTGAATTGCCAATTTGAATGGGAAAGTTTGACCAAAAAAAAAAACTGAGCCGATGAAGCAAAAATGTCAGACTTTATTTAAGTTGATGCCGATTGCACCTCCAAGGTCCGCATAAATAACTCAAGACAATTAATAACACAGTGTCATACTTTATTCAAGTTAAATCAGTCCTGATCCAAAATGGCAATATGGCAATGGGATTGGCCTATTTTCTCACTGACCAGATCGCTTGAGTCGGATTACCAAATATACTTCAAATCTAAGTTGGACTAGCTCCAGGATCATTTAAACGCACAATAAAGTTTGGTTTCAATTGCATAGCATCAATCTAAATTCCATCTCCATCAAGAACCACTGACTTATTAATGACCATAAAAGATAATCATACCAAAATTTCATCAGAATATGCAAAGTACACTAACATTTACCTTATTGAAAGGTCATCTGAAGAACACTTCAAAATAACCAACCAACTTAACATAATGAGTCCAAGATTGATTCTTTCAGAATATCCAAAGCGCTCATTCAGTTTTTTTTTTTTAAACTAACAGTCTTGAAGACTTGAACATTTTCATGCCTCGTTCAGTCTTTTTTTAATTATTATTATATTGTTACTAGAAAATACAGTGAAAATCAAATTCATTCTGTTGTTAAGGTGAAAGGTTATGTCTTCTTAAGCATAAATTTGATAAGTTTTGACTATCATGATCAATTATTATTCCTATTCTTTTACTTGACATGGCTTTATAAGGCTGCACAAAGCAATATATAACACCTTCAGTTTAACAGAATACATCAAACACATGGTAATACATACCAGGTAAGACAAATTTGTTTACCAATTGTATGAAATGGGGCAGTTGGAGCTCCAAGAGATCTCAAGGTCAAGTATTGTCTTCCCACTTTAGCATAGGAGAATCCTAGAAACAAGAAGACAAGAGCTAAACCCATATAACATAATGAAATAGCTAAAACATAGCATAGTATATTATTTATCCGCTAGAATTGAAGCTCGTTGCTAAGGGTATCTGACATGCCCATCTAATTTCACTATTAGTTTTTCCCTCATTTGTTTTTTCTCTTTTTTGATATGCGAACTAGGATTAAGAGGTGTTAAGTAATGATGGTTGCATTTCAAATAGTTTAGATACCTAGGTAACTAAAGTTACAAAAAAAAAAAAAAGGAAAGCATGGAAATCTAATTTAGTAAGAGGGAACTTACAGAATCAACACCTATATAGTTCAAGAAGAGTATCAAAAGTATAATTAGAATAGAGCTTGGTGAAGCCAAGAATACCAATGGCTATCATAAATGCTAGAATATGCCATTTTTCTTCCTGGAATAACAATCATAGATACTACAATATGCCCGAATAGATCAGACTTGGAAAACCATGTTTGAACAAATTAAATTAATACTCCCGCTTTCGTACAAATATTTCCATTCAAATAGAATTATACTCAATGGCAATGCCACTCATAAACCAAATCTTAAATTTAAAATTTATATATCAATAAGAATCGCAATAGATTTCAATAGAAAAAGAAGTCTCCCAACAAAAAAGCACACACGAATCAGATTGAATTGTCAAGCATAAAGCAGAAATACAACTTGTACTTTAGAAGAGTTTAGCCCCATTCGAATCTACCAATGCAGTGGCATTGTCTTAGAGTGATCCTAAAAAACTTTAACTTCAAAACTAGGGAAAGGAAAATCTAATATCAACAAGCTGAATTGTAGAATGTAGAGGTAGGGAAAGAAGGGTTACCTAGGAGGATCACACGAATGTCTACATACTGGACAATTTCAGTTGGAAGCATTTGATGCTATTTGATTGCTCGGTTACCTGAAAGGAAATATAAAGCAAAATCAAATTTGCTGCCACTCATAAAGGTATTTTTTAATTATAATCCATATTATCTAAACTCGTTAATGCCTTAAAGCTACACCTAAGTAATAAAACAAAATCCCAAAAACAACACAAAAGCAAATAGAGTATAAACGAACAGAGTTAGTTGCTATATAAATATAGTGAGGGAGGCATTATTGTACCAGTGTATTAAGATCAAGAGTATACGTTGTATAATCAGCCCATGTAAAAATATGAACTATGTAAATTAACTTTTCCTTGGATACATCTCAAATGCTTGAGTTAATAGTAAAACATTACTTGACCAAACCCAAATCAATTTAAAGTTGTAAAATTTCAGGCAAGAATAGACTAGCAAGCTAATATATGGAAACCATTACTTATTTGTTTCCTTCGGCCAGCCAAAGATCAACATTTTCAATATTACAACAAAAGCTATCAACAACATTCAGTTGAAGTGCTCGTGAAATTAAAATTCTACACGTTTTAAATTAACCAGAGCCCAGTTACAAACAAAACTCAGTAAGAATGAAATTTGCAATCGCAATCAGTTTGTATCTCTCAAATTTCATTCGTAATCATGATTTGAAGTTGTATCCAAAGCCTAGAAATAATATGGGCACGAAAAGAAGCCAAATTGGATCCAAACATTTCATGTTTCAGCCACAATCAGATAGGCGATAACGAGCAAACAATAAACACAATCAAATTTCTACTTGTAGCAGCAACGGGCAACAACCGCAACTCCAAGAGGCAGCACTGAGTAACACCATTGAGCAGAATCAAGCAACAGAACTGAGTATTAGCAGCACCCCTAGTAGACCCTCCGACAACCGTAACAACCGGCAGAACCATCGGTGGCCAAGTCGTTTGGGACGGGGAGCGAATTTCTTGCAGAAGAACAGATGAGTGACATAGGAGGGGGGAGGGGAGAACGAACAGCATGATAGTTCAAAATTTTAAGGGTTTTACTTTTTTGGTTATGAATTATGACTTATGGGCATGAAATTTGTGGAAAATGAGTTTAGTTCAAAAATTTTGGAAAATTGTTTCAGAGGGAAAATTAAAATATGCTGGCAAAATTCTTTTTGGGCAAAGGAGGGAATGTGTAAATTTTTAGTAGAGTTTTAGTGGAAAACAGGAATATGGATATGAAGAAAATAGTAATTTAAATTATATGTGTTCAATTTCAAAAGAATGTCTATATAACTATTTTTTGTTTTGTTTTAGTGTAGAACTTTTTTTTGAGGGGATGTAAAGCTTTATTTTTGAGGGTGTGTGATGGTCATTCCACTGCTCGAGTCCTGCAAAACATAATCGATTAACAGAATTAAAATATATAATTTTATTAATTAAATAATTAATTAGCTTAATTATGCTGGGTTAGGGTCGAATTATTACAATCACATAGACGATTGTTTCTTTTTTTTCTTTTTTTTTTTGTTGAAAGACAATTGCTTATTGTTGGGTTTGAGAAAGAAAACTAAAATACTTATTTGGATGATATGGTAACAAATTATTGATAGTATATTGAGGGATTTGTTTGAGTAAAAATTCCCTTATTTATGTATATTCATTGTCATGCAAGTTTGAGTTAAAAAATAATTCAACAAATAACTAAATATTATTAAAATACTACAAAAATTACCTCAGTTGTATATATTTTCTGGTTCCGCAAGCATTTTTTTTGGCAATGAGAGTTGTACTCCGTGATATATTATTTCCATGAGTGGAATATTGTCGTGGGACTTATACTTTTTTGCCACGAATAAAATATTCTCTGGCACAAGTACTTTTTTCCCATGGGAGTTGTACTCTTTTACCTATTATTGCCACGGGTGAAAATTTATCATGACACAAGTACTTTGGAGATGAAGAGAGTTAGAGAAGAGAAATTTGGAGATAAAGATGGACATGGAGATAGATCTAAAAGAGGGAGAGTCGGGGAGGAATCCGAAAGGATGAGAAAGCCGGAGCCTTTCAATCAGTAACTGACCCGCCAGAGCCTGAGCCCTCTAATGGAAAGCGACCCAAAAGCGCCCGAAATAGCCCATCGAAATTCGAAATCCATAGAAACAGAAAGCGTGCTTGTCACGTGTTTTCAAACAAATTTTCGTGCGACGCTTAAACAAGGCTTTTTTTATTGCTTAAACAAGGCTTTATATATATATATATATATATATATATATATATATATATATATATATATAGGAAAATTGGGTTATAATAATCCTAACTTTTACAAATTGGACAGCAATAATCCTTACTTTCGGTTTGTATTCTGGTGGTCCAAAAAAAAAATTTTGTATTGTAGTGGTACCAAATCCACAACCACATTCTTTTTATTTTTTCCATGCCTACCCCATATTATTTTTGTATTTTTCATTCTGGCCCCAGAAAGGTAATGAAGTGTATTTACTTAAACATTTTGTAAATTATTTTTGAGATTCCGAGTAATTATTATGATTTTTTAGAAGGAATAAAAGTGAAAAAAATCATAAAACATGGAAACGAAATTGAAAAAAATTAGGAGAAATGTTGTGAATTCATTAAAAATCGTGGTAAAATGTTATGCTAAGTTTTGAAACAAATGCGATACAAAATATATGATATTTAGGGTATACTCTCGATGATGTCCCACTACAATTCAATTTTTATTTTTTATTTTATCACCAGAATACAAATCGATAGTAGGGATTATTGCTGTCCAATTTGTAAAGTTTGGGATTATTAGAATCCAATTTTCATATATATATATATTTTTTTTGCACTGGAAAGCAGGTTATATATTCCAATAAAAAAGGTTGGTCTCAACCAAGTACAAAGATAACAATTACATCATCAATGCTATATCTATATACTTAGCATATCTACGCCTAGTTTTTGCAAGCATGAGTATTCTATTTCGGACATCCTCTTTAATGTGGGTTGCAATCAGCCTGGGGTTACGTTTGTTTTTTCCATGGACGTGATTGTTCCTTTCTCTCCAGATATGGTATGTATAAGCACCATAGACACCATTAATAAAATCTCTGATCTTTCTTGTTCTGCAAGTCCTCTTTGTATATTCCAACAACTCTAAAGGCTCCAGATGTGGGATATCTTGACAATGAGGCCATTGGGAGATGATTTGTCCCACCTGTGTCGCCAGCTGGCATTGCTTGAAGAGGTGTACAAGCGTTTCTTCATCATTATTACAAATGGGACAGATGCGCGCATTACTCTCACTCCAGTGATGGGTTCGGCTGCGAATGGGTAATCGGTTTTGAACCCTAAGCCAAAGGAAAAAGGCATGCCTCGGCGTAACAAGGGCATTCCAGACCATTTGAGTCCACCAAGGTGTATCAGCTGTTGGCAAGCTCCACTTATACCCCTTATCCACCGTGTACTGTCCATCGTCCCCCCAGTGCCATCTCTCTCAAGGAGAGGATCCCCATTTGAAAAGATCCTTTACTTCGCAGAGATGTTTGAAGTAGGGGCACACATCATAGGGAGGGGTATAGCTCCACCAGGAGCGGTTTTTAATATATTTTGTATGAATCCATTTGACCCATAAATTCTCTTTATTGCTCTGAATATCCCAGACCAGCTTTGCAATGGAGGTTTGATTCCAAAGACGGAGATTCTTGCAGCCTACACCTCCATAATTTTTGGGAGTGCAGCAAGTCTGCCAGGAGATTGCTAGCGGGGCTTTATAAGTGTGTGAACCGCCCCAAATGAAATTTCTGCAATAAGCATCAATTTTTTGCATAACTTTTTCCGGGATAATGATTATCCGCGCCCAGAAACCATAAATGCCTTGGAGAACAGTGTTGGCAAGGACTATTCTACCCGCATATGAGATATGTCTTGTTTCCCAACATTTGATTGTGGCTAGGATTTTGTCAATCAGAACACTACAATCAATAGCTGAAAACTTGCAGGAAGAGATTGGCATACCAAGATATCGGAAAGGAAGGATTCCTGGGGCAAATCAAGTATCTCTCAAGAGCTCAGAATGATCATCCACACCTCCAAAAACAACCTCCGACTTCAATTTATTTGCCTCCAGACCTGTGACTTCCGAAAAATGATGGAACGCATCCATCATAGTTTTCATGGAAGTTTTGGTTGCCGAATTAAATAGAATGAGATCGTCAGCAAACATCAGATGTGTTAGCTTGAGTCGAGTACAGTTGGGATGGTACTTGTAATTGACGGAATTTTTGATGTGGGCTTTGATAGATCGAGATAAGTACTCCATAGTGAGGACAAAGAGCAAGGGGGACATCGGATCTCCTTGACGTAGTCCCCTGCCGCCTTGGAACGATTCGGAGCTGCTGCCATTGACAATAATCTCACAGCTGGGAGTGGTCACACAGGCCATGATACATTTGATGAGCCATTGGGGGAATTTATAGGCATTGAGGGCTTCTTCAATGAAGTCCCAGTGGACCAAATCAAAGGCTTTTTTCAGGTCAATTTTCATCATACAGCGGGCTGATATAGTAGATCTTCAATATCCCCTCGCAATTTCCTGACAAAGCAGGACATTGTGCAAAAGTTGACGGCCTGGAATGAAGGCGGCTTGACTTGGATCAACAAGCCTTGGGAGGACCTCTCTTATTCTGGCAGCAATGATCTTGATAATCCCCTTGTAGAACGTATTGTAGCAAGTGATCGGTCTAAATTCTGAAGCTTTACGGGGATTAGGAATTTTTAGGATGAGTACAAGGTGTGTCTTGTTGAAAGTTTTGAGCAGTTTCCCCGATTTGAAGAATTCTTTAATAGCATCCGTCACCAGCCCGCTAATAATTTGCCAGCCTTTTTTGTAGAAGCAACTTGTATACCCATCCGGACCCGGAGTTTTGTCATCAGGTATAAAAAAGAAAGCTTCTTTGATTTCTCTATCAGTAATTGGTCTACTGATTGCAATTTGATGCTCTAACAGAAGTGTTGTACCACATTTGAAAATGTCAGGTTTGGCATTGATGCGATGAGAAGTTCTCTAGCCCAGCAGATCTTGATAAAAGTCACGAAGACATTGATTAACATTGTCCAGGCCAGACACAGTAGCACCATCATTGGTCTCCAATTCATGCACATATTTCTGTGCCCTTTTCTGTCTCATCTTAGCGGAGAAGAGCTTGCTGCAGTCATCCCCCATGTAGCTCCAATCCATTTTACTGTGTTGTTTTTTGAGCAGAAGAGCAGAATGCTGTACCTTCCAGTATGTACTTCTTGCCTCTTTTTCCTTATTTTGCAAGTTTTCATCTGCTGGATTGAGTGACAGTTCTTGTTGGATCAAGTCAAGCTTCTTTCTCTCCATGATTTCCTGCTGATATATATCTTCATATTTATCTTTATGGAGCATTCCAAAGTCTTTCTGCATGTGTTTCAACACCCAAAATAATTTATACATGGCATTTCCTATGGGTAGATTGGAAACTCCCGTCTTCAAGATTTTTTCAAATCGATCATCATTTGCCCACATGTTGCAGAATCTGAAATTCGAGGCTCGCTTTGGACAATGGGGGAAGGAAATGAGAAGAGCTGTATGATCGGAGAGACCTGCATTCAGATACTCCACTTTGAAGTCTTGTGATATTAGGTACCATTGCATATTGATGAGAATCCTGTCAAGTCTAGATCTCACATGATTATTTGTCCAAGTGAAGTAATTTCCAGAGAAGTTTGGCTCATGTAGGTAGCAATCTTGTATACATCTTTGGAAATCATGGATGGTGAAAGCTTCCACTTCCACACCTCCTTCTCTGTCCTGTGGGCTAGCAATGGCATTGAATTCCCCGATTACTCCCCAGCCTTCATCCACATTATCATGAATATCACGCATGTTAGTCCAAAGGTCTAAGCGGTCCACCGCCTAATTACTCCCATAAATCCAAGTCACCATAAAAGAGACTGCATCCTGCTGTCGAGTAATCTTTGTATGTATTAGTTGGGCGGTTGAGGCTAAGTGTTGCACATGATAAAATCTCAAATCCCAGGCGACCAATATACGAATTCTTTGACAGTGATTTGAGTTTATGATGAAATTCCAATTTGTGAAGAACCTATTCATCATATGATCAGCATTTCTCGGTAGGAGTTTTGTTTCATAAATCCCAAATAGCCCAACTCCTATGTTTTGCAAGTACACTCGTAGGTCTTCTTGCTTCTCCGGACTGTTAATCCCGCGCACATTCCAGCTGAGAAGATTCATGATTAGATAAAATAGGTTCAGTGGTGTCACCTTGTTCATCAGTGTCATCCGCCATTGATAATGCTTCAAATCGATTTCCAGTTTTTAGAAGAGGGTCTGGTTGTTTGTTTTGCTTCTGAACCCATTCATGCCTCTGTTTGGTGAATCCTTTTTCATGAACAACCCCTATTTTTGCATTCTTGTTTTTCTTTTCTGGGTGATGCTATCCGGCTTTGTGGGTTGCCTCATTGGCTTTTTTCTGTCTACATATTTCCTCTGTATGCCCTGTTTTTTTGGCAATACCCACATAAGATTTTCTTTCTACAACTGGATTCATCATGCCCATACATTTGACAGTGAAGACATTTCTTCGGTAACCAGTCATTGTGAAGAATTTGCCTTTGATGATTGCCATGATGATCTATGTAATCGACATGATCAGGAAAGGGTCCCTGAATTGGCATTTCAATCAGTATTTTCGCATAGCCCAGTTTCATTTTCTCTTGTGTTTGCTTATCTGTTTTAATAGGGATGCCAAAATACTGGCTATTTTGCTCAAACTTTCAGAGTTCCAGAATTTAAATGGCAGAGCATGCATTGTTACCCAGATTGGTAGTGTTTGAATGCTTTCAATCTTCATATCCAGTTCTTCATTCCATTCACGAACGATGAGAGGTTTCCCATCAAAAAAATGAAATCTTTGCTTCATGGCCTGTTCTTTATGCTCGTTCGTTTTGAATCGAACCAAAAGAATCCCCTTTTTTTATGTCTGATATATGATCGATATTCAGATTTCTCCAAATTTGATTGATATATCCACACATAACATCATAAGGTGGATTTGCACCCAAAACACAGCAGATAACAGAAGAATTCTAGTATTCAATTGTTTCACTTACATCTTCCATTTCGATTTTTGCAATGGCAGCTCCGTTGATGATTTCTGGTTCGATGAATCGGAGATCGAGTCCTTCAGTTTCTTTGGATAAATCAGCATATGAACTTTGCTTCCTTTGTTCGATCTTGCCCTCCTGATTTTTCCCCCTCGAATTGATTGATCTGTGGAGAAGCCTTCGCTGGTTCGTTCGATTTGTCCACAATTTAAGCTTGAACAGATTCATCGATCTGCTCCTTTTCCTTCTCAGCTTGTTGCAGCATGATGTTAGACCTGGTTTTCGATTGATCCTTCTGCGATTTCTGCGCTGGCTGAGTGCTGGCCGTCTTCGAGATCGACGACGGCGACTGCCGCCCTTTCCTCGTCTTCATGGAGGTGGCTGAGCAGCGTCGGTGTCTAGAGAGAGGGCAGAGAGTCTCTCTCTACAAAAGCATATTATTATATTTATATATTATATATATATATATATATATATATATATATATATATATATATATATATATATATATATATATATATATATATATATTATATAAAAGATGTTTACCATATATCAAACTTGCCCCTGCTACTCATCTATATTAATCACAGCAATGGAAACGTTTCACGCGTGTCGTATATATATTGTATTTGATCAGTAGCGGGAGTAAGGATGAGAATCATGAGATCTATGTGTACTCTCACGGGAGTTGCTAATAATTTTCGGATATTATATTAATGGAGTTTTTTTGAGTAAAAAAATATGTTGTAATTTAATACATCATACTTGTAAAATCGGAGGAGGGGTGGACATCCACTATGGGTGAGCAAAAATTCCTAGAATCCGGTCCCGTCGCGCTCCCGGCCAAGTCCCGGTCCAAAATCCTGCTCCCGGTGGGAGCGGGACTGGGAGTAGGACTAAAAATGAAGTCCCAGTCAACAAAGGGACCGGGAGTGGGACTTAACCTCAGTTCCCGGTCTCGGTCCTGATTCCCAGTTTATATATATATATATATTAAAAAAATCAAGTGACTTCATGATGATTTA
Source organism: Portulaca oleracea (assembly GCA_029582165.1). Lineage (NCBI taxonomy): Eukaryota > Viridiplantae > Streptophyta > Magnoliopsida > Caryophyllales > Portulacaceae > Portulaca > Portulaca oleracea. The sequence goes on along the minus strand of CM055868.1, from coordinate 28,356,307 downwards.
TAAACTTGTTTATTTTAATCTGTGTTCGCTCTTTAGATTTATTTTATTTGTTACTATTTCAAATTTAGCATATTTTTTCCGGAAAAAACACTATGTAGTATATATTCCGTAATTTTAATATGTAAAAAAGTGGCTATGTAATCAAATCGGCGCCCACATTTGTGAAATTAGAGAAACTTGTATGATTTATGTTGAGTTTTAATAGAAATAAATCAAATAATGGGTGGAAAAAATTAGAAAATCAGGACTAAAAGTTTCACGGTTGATTTCCCGGTTTCGGTGGGACCAGGAGAGGGAGCAAATCTTTGCTCCCCTTGACAACCGGGATCGGGAGTGGGAGCAAAAATGTACCCTCGGTCGCAACCAGGACCGGGACCTCTGAAAATGATCGGGATCTCAGTCCCGCTCTCTCCTAACATCCACGTCCAATTATAAAGTCGGAGTTAGAGCTAGGTGCTTGGACTATAATCGGAGGTCCAATTAACAGCTTTTAAAGTTTTTTTTTTAAAAAAAATCCTATTTGTTTGACAATATTTTTGTTGTAATTTAATATATTATACTTGTAAAAAAATAAAACACCAACAATCAACCTAAAGATATTTTTATACAACCAAGAATACATGACACAACAGCCATATATTATGTCAGGAAAAGTCTATCAACCATCAAAATATTGGCAACACACGCCATGTTTTCCTTAAAATAAAATTAAAAAAAACTAAACTTTCATATTCTCCACTCAATTCTCAAATTTAGTAATATTATGATTTTTCAATTTTTCATATGTATATTATTCAAGTTGGACTTAATCAGATTGGAGGTGGTCTCCATATCCGCTCTGATCCAGATATAATCAGAGTCGGGCCTATTTAATCAGATTTGGATACAAATTTCTTTTTATCGGATTCAGATTGTATTTTTCTGCTTCACGAAGCGGATTCACTTTGGAGTCTGAAATTGACTACTACCCCTAATTTTATTGAGTGTAAAACTACCTTATTTAGTTGGTGGCCTGTATTTGCCACGAGTGATATTCCCGTGGCATAGGTACCTTTTTGCCACATGAGTTATAGTCCATGGCATGTTATTGTCACGGGTGAGATTTTCCCATGGCACAAGTATTTTTTGCCACGGAAATTCTAGTCTGTGGCATATTATTGCCACGGGGGACATTTTCCCGTGGCATAAGTATTTTTTTGCCACGGGAGTTGTACTCCGTGGCATATTTTTAAACATCAAATGCACTACAAAATTTTCATGTGGCAATAGTACAAAATTGCCACGATTTTAGATTTCCCGTGGCATAATTCGTGGCACAAGTGATGATTTATTGTAGTGGGTTGGAGTTGTGATTGGATGCTAGCAAGCATCTCCTGTTGGGTCTCGATCAACCCTTGCAAGTTTTCGATCAAGATTTGCTGGTTTTGGATGAGCTCTCGTTGTTCTTGAAACTCCGTATGAAGCTCCTGGAGTTGCTCGCTGATACGCTCAAGAGCGGCGTCCCGTACTTGACTCGGCTCAGCTTCACCCCCTTGTGCTTGTTCACCCCCTTCCTCTTCTTCCTCATCTTCTTCTTCTTCTTCACCCTCCTCCTCGGGATCCTCGGGACCACCCACCATGAAACGATCCCCAAAAGTTTGGCCACACGACCAATTGCGGCGGTCGGTGACATCTAGGCGTTGCTCGGCGTTGTCGTCGCCCAAATGAACGGCGACACTATGGGGTTCATTTCCGTGACGGTAGAACGTTCGCGTCTTGTTCTTCTCTAAAAATTTCATCTTCCGAAGGCGAACACCATCGATGGGATCGGGAAAGAAGCGGGGAGTCCACTTGTCGAGATAAGACTCGAACCTTTGCTTCCGGGGAAGATGACATATGATGTGACCCATACCAATGGTCATGTTCCAGGTTTCGAGGCTTATCTCCCGGAGACAATGGAGGATGCAGGAGCTGGTGTTGACTCGGCGACCGTTGATGGCATTGTAGAGGACAAAGAGGTCGTCTTTCCGGATACTCGAGCACCCGGCGTCACGACCGAAGACAGAGTTCGAGATGATGCGGTGGAAGATACGGACGTTGAGGTTACAAAAATCCCGGGCCTTGGAGTTGCTTGGGCAATAGAACTACGCTCGTTGGGTTCGAACCTTGGGATAGCGCCTCCTCCAGCAAGTGAGGTCTTGCATAGCTTTTTGTTCATCAAAGTTAACACTCTCGCCATAGAAGATACCGTCCTTGGGAAGGCCTAACGCATTGCAAAGATCCTTAACCGTGCATTGGACCTCCTTTTTGTTCACAATGTACGAGAAAGAGGTGTTGGATGTGCCGTCTTCCTGTACAACCAAAGAGCTAAGGAACTCAAGCACCGGTTGTTCGATGATTGGTTCATTGATGGTGGCGAAGACCTCCCAACCCATGGTTTTGATGAAGAAATCCATGCTCTTTTTTACAATAGACGTCCTTTGCCGTCCCTTCATGATAGAGGTCCGGAGCACAAATCTTCCGTTTCTTGAGCCTCTCATACCTCGCCTTGTGCACATCGTCCCAGAAGCTAACCTTAACCTTCGGGTCGCATTGAATGATTGAGGTCGGTTGACCCTTGTACCGGGTTTTATCGGGCTCGGCAGAGGTTGATGGGACGGGGGTTGACTCCGGCTCGGTCCGGGCTCGTTTAGCACGACCCATTGATGGCACTGAAAAACAAACAACTACCACACACGAAACACCACAAGAACACCACCCAAAAATCCCGAGCAACACGAATTCGCAGTCAACCACAAAAATCAACCAAATAATTCACCAAAGCACTCCCAATCTCAACAATGTCCACCAAAAATTCAAACCCCAAATTCAACCAAATATTCAAACCCCCATACTCAATCAATTTAACCCCAAAATTCAACCAAATCGTCCAATCCAAACACCCACAAGAATTTGCACAATATTCAACCCAAATACAAGCAAATCGAATGTCTATGCATCAATAAATCAAGGAATACCTGGATTGAAGTGTTGAGGAAGGATGGATGATGATTTTCGAACCCCACAAGGTGCAAAAACCCAGAAAATTTCTTCAAGGAAAGGCAAAAATGGCGAAACTCAGCAGGGCTGCGCGGCTAGGGCAAGAACGCAGGGGAAATTTGGGAGAAATGGAGCATTTTGTGATGGATTTGTGAAACATGGGAATGGATTTGTGGTATTAGAGTTTTTGGAGGGTTTTCAAAGGTTAGGGAATTGAAGGAAATGAAAGAGATGTGAGGGAAAATGAGATTAAAGCCCCGATAAAATTCGCAGTTTCGACTCACCGTGGCCACGGTCGATTTGATCGTGGGCACGGTGACTTTCGGGTTGAAAAAAAGAGGGAATTTTGTAGAGTAGTCACCGTGGCTACGGTAACATCCACCGTGGTCACGGTGATCTTCGGGGAGACCTTTTTCCAAGAAATTGCTGCGATGAGACCGTGGCTGCGGTGAAACCTACCGTGATCACGGTCCACTTCGGCCTGAGAAAACTGGGAACACTTTGCATAACCTGACCGTGGCCATGGTCCAGGCGACCGTGGGCACTGTCCCTTTCGGCCCAGCCACTGTACCTAAAAGGCTCAAAACATGGGAAAAAAAAATGTTAAGTCCTAAAATCTACCCTCTTATCATCCACTCCCTTTTCTTTCTCGCTTAATTTATCATTCAAGGACACTTTCCCAACACTCAAAATCACTTTCAAATCCCGACCCTCATAGAACCTCTCTTTATTTTCTTTTACGCTCTTGAATTTTTTTCTTCTTTTCAAACTTTTCTATATTTTTTTTTTTCAGTTTTTCTTTTCTAATTTTTCTCTTTTCTCTTTCTTTTTCTCAAATTTTTCAATAAACACTAAGGAAAATGAAAATGCTAAAACAAGGGAAATAAAATGGAAGAAAATGAAAGAAAACACTAAAAGAAGGGGAAGTAAGTCATACCTCTCCCGGGTGCTTGTTTTTGTAGGTCCTAGCTCGACCTATCCCGATGCTTTTCAATCTTCAAAATTTGCGAGGTATACCACAACTGTCCCGACATATTCCTCGCCCATGATGTATGGTTTAAGCTTTGATGAGTTTGCCTTGAAACACTTTCCTTGTGCATCCATCAATTCAACCACTCCGGCGGGGAGAATTCTCACAATTTCAAATGGCCCGGACCATCTTGATCTCAATTTCCCGGAGAATAAGTTCAGCCTAGAGTTGAAGATGAGAACTCTATCGCCTACGACAAACTCACGTCGGTTCAACCTCTTGTCATGCCATGCTTTCGTTCTCTCCTTGTAGATCTTGTTGTTCTCATATGCATGACGCCTCAGCTCCTCAAGTTCTTCTAATTGAAATAACCGACTACCTCCGACCGCCTTGAGATCGAAATTCAACTTCTTGATTGCCCACATGGTTTTATGCTCAAGCTCTATGGGGAAGTGACACGCCTTCCCTTACACGTGACGGTAGGGAGTAGTACTGATCGGTGTCTTGAAAGCGGTGCGGTATGCCCACAAGACTTCATCCAATTTTTCTGCCCAATCTTTCCTTGAAGAGCTGACCGTCTTCTCTAAGATCTCTTTGATGGCACGGTTTGAGATTTCCACTTGACCTTGTGTTTGTGGATGGTAAGGGAATCCCTTCTTATGCTTGATGTCGTACTTTGCCAAGAGAGACTCGAACTTCTTTTCGATGAAATGGGAACCATTATCACTAATGATGGCCCGTGGAATGCCAAATCTTGGGAATAGGGTCTTTTTCAAGAATCTCGAGACGGACTTCCCATCGCACCTTACACATGGTATGGCTTCGACCCATGTAGAGACATAGTCCACCGCCACTAGGATGTATTGGAAACCCCTTGATGACGGGAAAGGTCCCATGAAGTCTAACCCCCACACATCAAAGACTTCAACCTCAAGGATATAGTTCAACGGTGCTTCATTCTTCCAGGAGATGTTTCCGGATCTTTGACATCTATCACATTGCTTGACATGCAAATGGGCGTCACGAAAAAGAGTCGGCCACCAATAGCCGGCTTGCAAAACCCTCGCCGCCGTCTTTTGGGAGCCACCGTGACCTCCCACCGGAAATTCGTGACAATGAGTCAAGACAGATTGCACTTCACTCTCGGGAATACATCGCCGGTACATCCCATCGTTCAAAAGCCGGAAAAGGAATGGATCATCCCAAAAATAATGCTTCATGTCGTGGAGAAATTTCTTCTTTTGATGATGGTTCAAGTGTTGAGGAATCACTTCGCTTGCCAAATAATTCACAATATCCGCATACCAATGATGAGAGTTGATAGCCAAGAGTCGCTCGTCCGGGAAAGCATCTACAATCGGTTGGGTGTCCTCCAAGTCGACAAGAATCTTCGAGAGGTGATCGGCCACGACATTCTTCGTGCCCGCCTTGTCGCGGATTTCCAAATCAAATTCTTGCATAAGCAAGACCCACCGTATAAGCCTCGGTTTTGTCTCCTTCTTTCCCATCAAGTATTTGATAGCGGCATGATCTGTATAGACTACCACCTTAGAAAACATAAGGTACTGCCGGAATTTGTTGAGTGCAAAAACGATCGCCAAAAGCTCCTTTTCCGTGGTGGTGTAGTTCCTTTGGGCACTATCAAGCGCATGGCTCGCATAATAGATGACCCTTGGCTTCTTGTCTACTGTTTGGGTCAAACACGCCCCCACGGCAAAGTCACTTGCGTCGGCCATAATCTCAAAGGGTAGTGTCCAATCCGGGGGTTGAACCACCGGAGCGGAAATCAAAGCCTGCTTCAATCTGTAAAACAACTCAAGACACTCATTAGTGAAAATGAAAGGGGCATCCTTGCATAAGAGGTCGGTTAGAGGTCGAGTGATTTTTGAAAAATCCTTGACGAACCGGCGGTAGAAGCCGGCATGGCCAAGGACGCTCCCCCTCAACAGAAACTGGGGGTGGTAGGCCCTCTATGACCTCAACTTTCGCCTTGTCCACTTCGATGCCCTTAGAAGAGATTAAGTGACCCAAAACGATACCTTGTTCCACCATGAAGTGGCATTTCTCCCAATTCAAAACTAGATCCACTTCCTCACAACGAGTTAACACTTTCTCCAGATTTAGCAAACAATCATCAAAAGATTTACCATACACAGAAAAGTCATCCATAAAAACTTCCATGCATTTTTCAACGAAATCGCTGAAAATAGCCATCATACAACGTTGAAAAGTCCCAGGGGCATTACATAAACCAAATGGCATGCGACGGTAAGCAAATGTCCCGTATGGGCAAGTGAAGGTGGTTTTTTCTTGGTGTAAGGGGTGGATTGGCATTTGAAAGAACCCGGAATACCCATCTAAGAAGCAAAAATGAGTGACCCGCCAACCGTTCTAACATTTGGTCAATAACAGGAAGGGGAAAATGGTCCTTCTTCGTTACTTTGTTAAGCTGACGGTAATCAATGCACATTCTCCAACCAGTCACAGTTCGGGTACTTACCAATTCTTTCTTATCATTTTCAATTACGGTCATTCCACCCTTTTTTGGCACACACTGAACCGGGCTTACCCATTCGCTATTTGCGATGGGGAAGATGATCCCAGCAGCGAGCAACTTCACTACCTCCTTTTTAACCACTTCTGGCATGTTGGGATTTAATCTACGTTGTGGTTGCCTAGTAGGCTTGGCATCTTCTAGCAAGTCAATCGAATGCATGCAAATGGACGGGGATAAACCTTTCAAATCTTCTATCTTATAACCTATTGCACCCCTATGTTTTCTAAGCAAATCAAGCAACTTGGACAATTCAAAATCATTCAAATTCGCATTCACAATCACAGGATCAGATTTCTCATCATCTAAGTAAGCATATTGAAGGGAAGGGGGCAAAGGTTTAATTTCTAAAGAAGTAGAAGATTGATCTTGGGAGGAAGACATACCTTTGAAGATCGCATCTTGAATTTCCATGCACCCCATATAAGGCTCATCAATAATAATTTCCTCGTGCATAGGTGAAGAGTCAAGAAGGTTGGTGAAGAAAGTGATGTCGGAGCCGTCGGTCTCGAATTGAAAGGACTCCAATAAGCAAGCACCTAAGGGATCGTCGCAAATAGATTCAAGTAGATGGGACTCCTCAATATACTCATCAACGATAAATTCCATCATGTCAATAGCGTAGCATGAGTCCCCATAAGAAGGACCTTTCAATGACCCCTCAAGTTGAAAAATAATGCTTTCATTCCCGACATTCAATGACATGCTTCCAATCTTCACAACAATAATTGCTCCCGCCGTAGCAAGGAACGACCTTCCCAAAATAATCGGGATGTTCTCATCCTCTTCCATCTCCAAGATCATAAAATCACAAGGGATCAAAAACCGCCCCACTTGAACCGGGATGTCCTCCAATATCCCCAAAGGTCTTCGTATGGAACGGTCGGCCAATTGAAGGTTGATTGTTGTAGGAGCTAGATCATCATGGTTCAACTTTTTGCAGATTGTGTAAGGCTTGACACTTACACTTGCTCCTAGATCGCATAGGGCACGGCCAATTCACATATCACCAATGGTGCATAGAATAGAGAAACTCCCGGGGTCGGCTAGCTTCTCCGGCAATTTATTATCGATAATGGCACTACAATCCGCTATCAAATGAATTGTAGATTTCTCATGGATCTTCCTCTTGCTCGTAAGAAGCTCCTTCAAGTGCTTCTTAAAGGATGGGACTTCAGAAATGGCATCAAGAAAGGGGATGTTCACTTGAAGTTTCTTGAGCATCTCAATGAATTTTGAAAATTTTGCATCGGATTTTGGCTTTGCTAACCGCTCGGGAAAAGGGACCGGCGGTAGCTTTGGTTTCTCAATGGGTTGGATTGGCGCTTCTTCTACCATCTTCCCTTTCCCTTTTCTTACTCTCTCCATCTCTTCGCTTTCCTTGCTTGATTCTCCCAATTCTTCCTCATGTGCTCCCTCACCCAAGACTAATTCACACTCCCGCTCTTCTTCCAAATCTTCCTCCTCCATGATATCGATCACATCTCCTTCCTTGTCACCCAAGACATCTTCCATCACCATCCTAGGACCCTCAACCTCCTAGCCACTCCTCAACGTAATCGCATTAAGTTGTCCCTTCGGATTCGGTTGGGGTTGGCTAAGTAAAGATAGGATGGATGGAGATTGTTGCGCCATTTGAGCTACTAACAACTCAAGGTTCTTGATGCGTGCGGCATCTTTTTCTCTTTCTAACGCCATCTTTTCTTGAGAGAAGAGTATCTTTTCTTGGGATAAGGCCATCTTTTGAATAGTTTGCTCAATGGATTCAGGGGGTGGTGGTTTGGGTGCTTGGGAAGATTGCCCTTGGTGATGATTTTGGTGACGATTTTGGTGACATTGGCGGCGATTTTGGTTTTGGAAACCGGGGGGTGGATTTTGGGATAATGGGGCTTGTTGATTGTAAGCATAGTTGGCACAAGGTCAAATGGGGTTTTGGTTGGCATAGGAAAGGTTGTTGTTGGGGTAGATGGCTTGTACTTGTTCAGCTTGATATTCCTCACACCTCTTCAATGAATGTGGTCCTCCATAAAAATCGTAAACAAGAACTCGGGCTTCCTGGATAAGCATGGGTACTTCTTGAGCTGCCTTCACTTGCTTTGTGGTCTCTTCCAAAGCCGTCTTTTGCTGCATCTCAAGAACGGCGTTCATGAGAAATTTGATAGTGGGATTTCTCTCAGGAGGAGGGCCATCCCTTGGACCCCGACCTCCTCCCCAATGAGTAGAGTTTTGCGATAGCTCGTGAAGAAATACATTGGCTTCCTCCACCGTCTTCTTTAGGAACATGCCTCCCGAGACATGGTCAATAGATTCTCGTAAGGAGTTACTCAATCCGGAATAGAAGTGGTGCAATAGTAACCAATCCTCCAAGTTGTGGTGTGGACATCTTCGTTGGAGACCTTTAAATCTCCCTCATGCTTCGAACAACGATTCATCAGGCTCTTGCTTGAAGCTCATAATTGCTTGCCTCAACCGGCAAGTCTCATCGTTGGGGAAAAACCACTGAAGGAAGTCACGACTAAGGGCGTCCCATGTAGAATATGTTCCGGCCGGACATGTGTTGAGCCATAGTTGTGCTTTCCCTTTCAAGGTGAGGGGGAAAAATTTAACTTCATGTACTCGGCGGAGACGCCATTCATTTGCACAATGCCGATACGTTGCTCAAATTTGTTGATGTGGTCTATAGGATTTTCATGCTCCCCTCCGTGATACGGAGCATTTTCGAAGATGTCCAACAAATATGGCTTGAACTCGAACGTGGCATTCGGTGGTAATGCAAGTAGGATGATGGGATCGCCTCCCGTACCCGACGATGGTAGTGAATATGATGCTAGGGTACGGGGTGGAATTTGATCTCCGTCCATTGGAATTTTAACCGTTTCTCGCTCCCTTCGTTGTCGTCCTCGTCTCGAGCTGGCGTTTGCTTGGCGAATAATGCTCTCCGGGTTCGGATTTGGTGGAGTTATCGGAGTTTGTCCTCGTCGAGATCGGGTCCGCTTGCACAAAAGGAACAAACAGAAAAAATCAAACTTCCAATATCCTAGAATGACAAAATCTCTAGCAGGTGAAATGATCCTAAACAACCTAAAGACAAACAGCGAAGCTAGGTGCGCTTGCTCTCCGACAACGGCGACATTTTGTGTAACAGTGGTTTGTAAGACCTCGGTTATATCGTTCTTCCACAGGGAATTAGGGGCCTTAGCTACAACTACTTGACTCTAGGTAGGGTTTACGATCATAAAAGGAAGATAGAGTTCAGGGTAAAAACAGCACAAACACACTAGGTTCAGTCAAAGAGGTTAAACAATGGGTGTCGGGAGACTTTCGGGATGCAAATGGGAATAAGGAAATGGGTTTCGCAACAAGAGACTAACGAGAAGGGAAAATCAAATGGTAACTCCGTTAGAAAAAAGGCCACGGGATTCCCTCTTTCAAGGGTAATCCAGATTAATTTCCCCAAAATCCATAGACAGACCCGGGGAAGTTAGCGAAATAGAATTTCCTAGTTAGTTTCTATTCGCTTTCGCGAACTAGAACACTAACTATCCCAATTCCTACCTTCCAACAAGCATTGGATGTATTCGGGATGCTTTCGCACCCAAATACATCACACTTGAGGGAAGGATAGGGTTCGGAAGTTGATTTCCTAACTAGTTACTCACTAATATTGCTAACCCAAACCAAATCTCCCATTCACACCCTTAATATCTCCATAACCCATTAGGGTTCTAGCCACTAAACATCCTAACTATCATGATACTAACATCAACAACATTAATCATGCTTAAAAAGATAAACAAGATAACAACAAACAATCAACAAAACCAACAATAACCACAATAGCAAAAACAGAGATTAATAGATAAACTATGAATTAAAAGAGAGAATGGTTAAGAAATGCTCATTGATTGATGACAAAGAGGCAAAAACTTCTGAATAATAAAGCTCCAATGCTCCAAATATGATAATAATCTTCAAACTTGAAATAAAACTTGAGAGAATCCAATACAAGAATCAATAAACTCAGCAGAAATCTTCACTCACTCTCTAATCCAAAGCTTGAAATGTGGTAAAAGTTAGCTAAAAGCTGATTAAAGGTTGTCTCCCAACTAAAATGACCTAAATACATTAAATAGTAACCAAAGTTGTTACTCAAAACTCATCACTTAACACTACAGACAAACTGTGTCCCGCAGGGGACCGTGGGCATGGTCAAGGTGACCGTGACCACGGTCCTGCGTAAGGCAGGAAAGTTTTCTCTTCGCTTCGCAGTACCGTGGGCACGGTGCCCATGCACCGTTGGCATGGTCTAGGCGGTTTGGGTTGGCAACTTTTCGCTCCTTCGCACCGCCGTGGCTACGGTCATGGGAGACCGTGGCCACGGTCTTGTTCGGCCAACTTCTTCCTTGGGCAGGACAATATGCTCACCGTGGCTACGATCAGGTTGACCGTGACCACAGTCCATCTCGGGTTGCGAACTCCTCCTTCCTTGGGCATTTGGCTTCAATCTGACCGTGGCTACAGTCAAGGTGACCGTGACCACGGTCTATCTCGGCCACATGGTTTCTTCAGGGCATAGCGCCCGCTACGGAATTTGGTCGCAGGGGCTAAACAGTCATGACCGTGATGGGCCTAATTTCCCCTTTTCTCCATTTTACTTCTTCTCCTAAATTCTTCGTTAGTCCCCATCTCCTTATACTTGTCGATATAAAAATAAGGCCCATTAAGAGGCTATCACGGCGCAACCACTCGATGGTCGTGATCACTCGGCTCGGCCCCGGGTCAATGTGGAATAGGAGTGAGTCGAGCGTTCGAGAACCAACCCGCTTAGCCCACGTATAAAGGGCCGAGAAATGAACACGGGATGCTTCACATTCATTCCCTAGGGAATAGATAGGGTGAGAAGAGAGATTGGGTGAGAATCTGAGAAGGAGATTTAATAGCCTTTGAATCATAGATCAATGGTCATAGAAAAACAATACTTTCCCTTTAATTTAGAGGCCATCACGTGACCTTGAGTGGGAAAAAAAAAAGTGAAAACTATGGGGGATGTGCAAGCGTGGATACCAGGCAGCTGCATACATGCTGCTGCTTGTAACGTGGGTTTGCAACCAAGATTTTGTTGTTCTCTCTCAGGCATTTGGGGCTTCTCATCCTAGAATTCTTTTCCAAATTCTCACCTACTAGGTTGAGGGTTCATAATCATTTGAGAGAAGGTGATAAGCAAACACAAAGAAAACACAAACAAGATCACAAGAAAGGAAAAAAAGGGGTTCAGAGTTTTGTGGTTAAGAGGCAAGAAGATAGGATAAATCATATGAGAATCTTGTTATAAAAATGGCCACAGGATTCCCTCTTTTAAAGGTAATCCAGATTAACTTACCCGAAATCCACCATGGATCCCGAGGGTTAATCAAACAAGATTCCCTAGTTATCCTTTCATGAGAGAGTGACTAACTATCCCATCCTTAGCATTCCATTAAAAAGTAATTAGTGCATTAGAGAACTTCCGATCTTTAATTCACCCCACTTGAAGGAAGGACTAAGGTGGGAGTTTGATTTTTCCACTAATTACCCACTAATTCACTAACCCCTATAACTAATCACCCCTTGGAGCCTTTATGACTCCCTTAACCTTATAGAAACCTAGTCACTAATCATATTAGTAAACAAATTAAAACCAACAAAAACCCGAAAATCTAAAGACATGACACAAACCCTAAACATAATCCTAAAAGAACCTTAAAGAGACCTAAACACCGTAACAAGCCCTAGGAACCTAACCTTTAGCATAACAGAACCAAACCAAAACCTTAATGAAAACCTAACACTAACTAGACCCTAATCAAATCTCACCAAACTAACTTTGACTAAACCCAAATGAAACCCTAAAACTGACCCAAACAACAAAACTAAGCATTCGACCACCCTGCTGCTTATTACTCATCTCACCAAGGCAAAAATAAAGGAAGAAGATGGAAAAAAAGGAAGCTAACCCACCACTAACCAATAAAGGAATGACATGATTTCACAACCACTAACAAAGCAATGGACAAAGAGCACAAGGTTTTGGAGAGAGTTTTGAGTTGGTCTCAAAAATACCTTTTTCATTCATCAAAAGACAAGTCTCTCTCTTTTCCAATTACCCTTATATAGGTAAGGATAAGGATAAAACCCCAAGAGAGATTAGCACTAAAAAGGTCATTAATCCAAGAGTTCATTAAATCTCAAAGCCAAATCTAATCCAACAATACATTGCAAAGGAAAATGCTTAAAACATAATTACATGATTAGAATAGAAAAGACAAAACTACCCTTAATGAAGAAGGGGGAAAATTGAAAACAGCAGGGACATCGTGGGCGCGACACAAGTCGTCGAGGCCACGACATATTGTCTTACACGAGAGGCACCTTCCAAGATGGTACGCCGCCGGCGTGACGGCCGATGGGAGAAATCCACTCGTGAATCGCCTGCAAGAATCATGGTCGCGACTAAGGAGGTCACGACCACGACGTCGATATCACGGATTGAGGTCTCGGTCGTGACGCAGCCGTCGTGGGCGTGACGATCGCGCCTGCTTCCAGACATTGCGGTTGTGACGACCCTTAGCCTTCATCTTGTTCACAAAAGAGAGCAATGTCGTCACGGTCATGGCATGACCGTCACGAGCATGAAGGTCAAGATTTGTCTGAGCTCGCGGTCTCAACACAAACTTCATGAGCGTGACAACCCTCTAGATGCAATGCTGAAATCCTTGGCCAAAAAGAGGGGTGAGGGAACAGGGGTCGCGGTCGCAACTATTCTGGTTGCGACCGCGACATCCTGTTCCGCAGCCCTAGACGCCTCCTGAAGCATCTCATAGGCGTGATAGGGTGAGTCACGACCATGATTGGACTGATGTCCCCTTTTCTCCATTTTATTTCTTCTCCTCAATTCTTCGTCGGTCCCCTTCTCCTTATACTTACCGATATAAAAATAAGGCCCCTTTAGAGGCTATCACGGCGCAACCATTCGATGGTCGTGATCACTCGGCTCGGCCCCGCGTCAATGTGGAATAGGAGTGAGTCGACCGGCCAAGAACCAACCCGCTTAGCCCATGTATAAAGCGCTGAGAAATGAACACGGGATGCTTCACATTCATTCCCTAGGGAATAGATAGGGTGAGAAGAGAGATTGGGTGAGAATGTGAGAAGGAGATTTAATAGCCTTTGGATCATAGATCAATGGTCATAGAAAAACCAACACTTTCCCTTTAATTTAGAGGCCATCACGTAACCTTGAGTGGAAAAAAAAGAAAAGCGTGGGGATGTGCAGCGTGCGGATCGACGCCGTGCATACAACGTGGTTTTGTAACCCAGGTTTTGCATTTTGAACCCCGAATTTTAGAGGTATTTATATTTTGAACACTTGGTTTTCAACTTTAACTTTTTGGACCCTAAAGTTTGTAGGCTGAAAAAACAGGACCCTAAAGTTTGTGAGGTGAAAAAAAACTCGTTTCCCGTTTTTCTTTTTCTTTCCATGTTTGAATTTCTCTCCCCATTGACATCAAACTTCAACACTAAGGTTAAAACCGATATTAAAGTTATAATAAACCTCTTTTATTCATGTTGGAGTTACTTAAAACCATGTACTCAAGGGTCTAAGTAGCCCCGACATGAATAAGAGAGGTGTATCATAGCTTCAATATTAGTTTTAACCATAGTCCTGAAGTTTAACGTCAATCGGGAGATCAATTCAAACATGGGAGGAAAATAAAGAATGAGACAGGGGCCTTTTTCTTCAGCCCACAAACTTTAAGGTCCTTTTTTATTCAGCCTACAAACTTTAGGGTCTAAAAAGTTAAAATTGAAAACCAAGGGTTCAGAATATAAATACGCCTAAAGTTTGGGGTCCAAAATGCAAAAAACCCTAGAAAAAACCAACACTTTCCTTTTAATTTAGAGGCCATCACATGACCTTGAGTGGAAAAAAAAAAGAGAAAACTGTGGGGGATGTGCAAGCGTGGATATCAGGCAGCTGCATACATGCAACTGCTTGTAACGTGGTTTTGTTACCCAGATTTTGTCGTTCTCTCTCAAGCATTTGGGGCTTCTAATCCTAGAATTATTTTCCAAATTCTCACCTACTAGGTTGAGGGTTCATAATCATTTGAGAGAAGGTGATAAGCAAAGACAAAGAAAACACAAACAAAATCACAAAAAGGAAGAAAAGGGGGCCAGTGCTTTAGGCAACCAAAGGATTCATGGTTATGTGAGTTTTGTGGTTAAGAGACAAGAAGATAGGATAAATCATATGAGAATCTTGTTATAAAAATGGCAACGGGATTCCCTCTGTTGAAGGTAATCCAGATTAACTTCCCTGAAATCCACCATGGATCCCGAGGGTTAATCAAACAAGATTCCCTAGTTAGCCTTTCATGAAAGAGTGACTAACTATCCCGTCCTTAGCATTTCATTAACAAATGATTAGTGCATTAGAGAGCTTCCGATCTTTAATTCACCGTACTTGGAGGAAGGACTAAGGTGGGAATTTGATTTTTCCTACTAATTACCCCCCTAATTCACTAACCCCTATAACTAATCACCCATTGGAGCTTTAATGACTCCCTTAACCCTATAGAAACCTAGTCACTAATCATATTAGTAAATAAATTAAAACCAACAAAAACCCTAAAACCTAAAGACATGACACAAACCGTAAACATAACCCTAAAAGAACATGAAAGAGACCTAAAAACCCTATCAGAGCCCTAGGAACCTAACCTTTAGCAGAACAGAATGAAACCAAAACCTTAATGAAACCCTTACACTAACTAGGCCCTAATAAATCCCACCAAACTAACTTTGACTAAACCCAAATGCAACCCTAAAATTCACCCAAACAACAAAACTAAACATTCGACCACTCTGCTGCTTATTACTCAACTGACCGAGGCAAAAATAAAGGAAGAAGAAGGAAGAAAAGGGACCTAAACCACCACTAACCAATAAAGTAATGACTTGATTTCACAACCATTAGCAAAGCAATGGACAAAGAGCACAAGGTTTTGGAGAGAGTTTTGAGTAGGTCTCAAAAATACCGTTTTCATTCATTAAAAGATAAATCCCTTGTTTCCAATTACCCATATATAGGTAAGGATAAAGATAAAACCCCAAGAGAGATTAGCACTAAAAAGGTCATTAATCCAAGAGTTAATTACATCTCAAAGCCTAATCTAATCGAACAATACATTGGGAAGGAAAATGCTTAAAACATAATTACATGATTAGAAAAGAAAATACAAAACTACCCTTAATGAAGAAGGGGAAAACAAAAAACAACATGGACATCGCGAGCGCGACACAAGTCGTCGCGGCCACGACGTGTTGTCTTACATGAGGGGGAACCTTCCAAGATGGAACGTCGCGGGCATGACGACTAATGGGAGAAATCCACTCGTGAATCGCCTGCAAGAATCATGGTCGCGACTAAGGAGGCCACGGCCACGACATCGATATCAGGGATTGACGTCTCGGTCGTGACGTAGCCGTCGTGGGCGTGACAATCGCGCCTGCTTCCAGACGTCGCGGTTGTGACGACCCTTAGCCTTCATCTTCTTCACAAAAGAGAGCAACGCCGTCGCGGCCGTGGCTAGACCGTCACGAGCACGAAGATCAAGATTTGTCTGAGGTCGCGGTCATGACACAAAAAGTTCAAGAGCGTGACCACCCTCAGGATGCAATGCTGAAATCCTTAGCCAAAAAGAGGGGTAAGGGAACAGGGGTCGCGGTCGCAACCAGGATAGTTGCGACTACGACATCCTGTTCCTCAGCCCTAGACGCCTCCTATAGCCTGTCATAGGCGTGATAGGGTAACTCACGACTGTGATGGGCTTGATGTCCCCTTTTCTCCTTTTTACTTCTTCTCCTCATTTCCTCGTCGGTCCCCATCTCCTTACACTTGCCGATATAAAAATAAGGCCCCTTTAGAGGCTATCACGGGGCATCCATTAGATGGTTGTGATCACTCGGATCGGCCCCGGGTCAATGTGGAAATTGAGTGAGTCGAGCGGACGAGAAGCAACCCGCTTTAGCTCACGCAACAAGGGCGGAGAAATGAACACGGGATGCTTCACATTCATTCCCGTATGTATATATATATATATATATATATATATATATATATATATATATATATATATATATATATATATATATATATATATATATATATATATATATATATACATATATATACATATATATATATATATATTTGTGTGTGTGTGTGTGTGTGTGTGTGTGTGTTTGTGTGTGTCTATATATATATATATATATCTATATATATATATATATATATATATATATATATATATATATATAGTGTCTAGATAGGGTCAGAAGAGAGATTGGGTGAGAATGTGAAAAGGAGATTTAATAGCCTTTGGATCACAGATCAATGGTCATAGAAAAACAACACTTTCCCTTTAATTTAGAGGCCATCACGTGACCTTGAATGGAAGAAAAAGAGAAAACTGTGGGGGATGTGCAAGCGTGGATATCAGGCGGTTGCATACATGCTGCTGATTGTAATGTGGTTTTGTAACCCCGGTTTTGTCGTTCTCTTTCAGGGAGTTAGGGCTTCTAATCCTAGAAGTCTTTCCCGAATTCTCACCTACTACGTTGAGGGTTCATAATCATTTGAGAGAAGGTGATAAGCAAACACAAAGAAAACGCAAACAAGAGATCACAAAAAGGAAGAAAAGGGGTTCAGAAGCTTTAGGCAACCAAATGGTTCATGGTTATGTGAGTTTTGTGGTTAACAGGCAAGAAGATAGGATAAATCATATGAGAATCTTGTTATAAAAATGGCCACGGGATTCCCTTTTCCGATGGTAATCCAAATTAACTTCCCCTAAATCCACCATGGATCCCGAGGAATAATCAAACAAGATTCTCTAGTTAGCCTCTATCTCACTTTCATGAGAGAGTGACTAACTATCCCGTCCTTGGCATTCCATTAACAATTGATTAGTGCATTAGAGAGTTTCTGATCTCCATTTCACCCCACTTGAAGGAAGGACTAAGTTTGGAATTAGATTTTTTTTTCCCACTAATTATCCCCTAATTCACTAACCCCTATAACTAATAACCCATTGGAGCCTTAATGACTCCCTTAGCCCCAAAGAACCTAGTCACTAATCATATTTTTAAACAAATTAAAACCAACAAAAAAGCCTAAAACCTAAAGACATGACACAAACCCTAAACAGAACCCTAAAAGAGCCTTAAAGAGACCTTAAAACCCTAACAGAACCCTAGGAACTTAACCCTAAACAAAATAGAAACAAACCAAAACCTTAAAGAAACACTAACACTAACCAGGCCCTAATGAAATCTCACCAAACTAACATTGATTAAACCCTAATGAAACCGTAAAACTGACCCAAACAACAAGTTAAACTAAACATTCGACCACCCTGCTGCTTATTACTCAACTGACCGAGGAAAAAATAAAGGAAGAAGAAGGATGAAAAGGGACCTAACCCACCACTAACCAATAAAGGAATGACATGATTTCACAACCATTAGCAAAGCAATTGATAAAGAGCACAAGGTTTTGGAGAGAGTTTTGAGTAAGTCTCAAAAATACCTTTTTCATTCATCAAAAGATAAGTCTCACTCTTTTCCAATTACCAATATATAGGTAAGCATAAGGATAAAACCCCAAGAGATATTAGCACTAAAAAGGTCACTAATCAAAGAGTTAATTACATCTCAAAGCCTAATCTAATCCAACAAAACATTGGGAAGGAAAATGCTTAAAACATAGTTACATGATTAGAAAAGAAAAGATAAAACTACCCTTAATGAAGAAGGGGGAAAACTGAAAACAGCAGGGACATCGCAGGCGCGACACAAGTCGTCGAGGCCACGCCATGTTGTCTTCCACGAGGGGGCACCTTCCAAGATTGTACGCCGCTGGCGTGACGGCCGATGGGAGAAATCTACTCGTGAATCGCCTGCAAGAATCATGGTCGCGACTAAGGAGGTCACGACCACGACATCGATATCAGGGATTGAGGTCCTGGTCGTAGCGCAACTGTCGTGGGCGTGACGATCGCGCCTGCTTCCAGATGTAGCAGTTGTGACGACCCTTAGCCTTCATCTTCTTCACAAAAGAGAGCTACGTCGTCGTGATCATGGCAGGACCGTCACCAGCACGAAGGTCAAGATTTGTCTCAGGTCGCGGTCTCGACACAAACTTCATGAGCGTGGCAACCCTCTGGATGCAATGATAAAATCCTTGGCCAAAAAGAGGGGTGAGGGAACAGGGGTCGCGGTCGCAACCAGAATAGTGTCGACTGCGACATCCTGTTCCGCAGCCCTAGACGCCTCCTAAGGCATGTCATAGGCGTGACAGGGTGAGTCACGACCGTGAGGGGCCTGATGTCCCCTTTTCTCCATTTTACTTCTTCTCCTCAATTCTTCGTCGGTCCCCTTCTCCTTATACATGCCGATATATAAATAAGGCCCCTTTAGAGGCTATCACGACGTAAACATTCGTTGGCCGTGATCACTCGGCTCGGCCCCGGGTCGATGTGGAATAGGAGTGAGTCGAGCGGCCGAGAAGCAACCTGCTTAGCCCACGTAACATGGGTCGAGAAATGAACACGGGATGCTTCAGATTCATTCCCTAGGGAATAGATAGGGTGAGAAGAGTGATTAGGTGAGAATGTGAGAAGGATATTTAATTTAGAGGCCATCACGTGACCTTGAGTGGAAACAAAGAGGAAACTGTGGGGGATGTGCAAGCGTGGATATCAGGCAGCTGCATACATGCTAGAAGTCTTTTCTCTCTCAGGGAGTTGGGGCTTCTAATCCTAGAAGTCTTTTCCAAATTCTCACATACTAGGTTGAAGGTTCATAATCATTTGAGAGAAGGTGATAAGCAAACACAAAGAAAACATAAACAAGATCACAAAAAGGAAGAAAATGGTTCGGAAGCTTTAGGCAACCAAAAGATTCGTGGTTATTTGAGTTTTATTATTAAGAGGCAAGAAGATAGGATAAATCATATGGGAATCTTATTAAAAAAATGGCCATGGGATTCCCTCTTTCGAAGGTAATCCAAATTAACTTCCCCCAAACCCACCTAGGATCCCGAGGGTTACTTTAACAAGATTTCCGGGTTCGCCTCTATCTCACTTTCATGAGTGAGTGACTAAGTATCTCGTCCTTAGCATTCCATTAACAAGTGATTAGTGCATTGGAGAGCTTCTGATCTCTAGTTCACCCCACTTGAAGGAAGGACTAAGGTGGGAATTAAATTTTTCCTACTAATTATCCCCTAATTCACTAACCCCTATAACTAATCACCCATTGGAGCCTTAATGACTCGCTTAATCCCAAAGAAACCTAGCCACTAATACTATTAGTAGACAAATTAAAACCAACAAAAACCCTAAAACCCAAAGACATGACACAAACCTTAAACAGAACCCTAAAATAACCTTAAAGACACCTAAAAACCATAACAGAACCCTAGGAACCTAACCCTAAGAAGAACAAAACACAACGAAAATCTTAACGAAACCATAATACTAACAAGGCCCTAATCAAATCTCACGAAACAAACTTTGACTAAACCCTAATGAAACGTTAAAACTGACCCAAACAATAAAACTAAACATTCGACCACCCTGCTGCTTATTACTCAACTGACCGAGGCAAAAATAAAGGAAGAAGAAGGAAGAAAAGGGACCTAAACCACCACTAACCAATAAAGGAATGACTTGATTTCACAACCATTAGCAAAGCAATGGATAAAGAGCACAAGGTTTTGGAGAGAGTTTTGAGTAGGCCTCAAAAATACCTTTTTCATTCATCGAAAGATAAATCTCTTGTTTCCAATTACCCATATATAGATAAGGATAAGGATAAAACCCCAAGAGAGATTAGCACTAAAAAGGTCAATAAACCAAGAGTTAATTACATCTCAAAGCCTAATCTAATCCAACAATACATTGGGAAGGAAAATGCTTAAAACAAAATTACATGATTAGAAAAGAAAAGACAAAACTACCCTTAATGAAGAAGGGGGAAAACTGAAAACAGCATGCACATCACGGGCGCGACGCAAGTCGTCACGGCCACGACATGTTTTCTTACACAAGGGGGCAACTTCCAAGATGGAACGTCGCGAGCGTGACGGCTGATGGGAGAAATCCACTTGTGAATCGCCTGCAAGAATCATGGTCGCGACTAAGAAGGTCACGACTACGACGTCGATATCAGGGATTGACGTCCCGGTCGTGACGCAGCCGTCGTGGGCGTGACAATCACGCCTGCTTCTAAACCTCGCAGTTTGTGACGACCCTTAGCCTTCATCTTCTTCACAAAAGAGAGCAACGTCGTCGCGGTGGTGGCTAGACCGTCATGAGCACGAAGGTCAAGATTTGTCTGAGGTCGCAGTCATGACACAAACTTCACGAGCGTGACGACCCTCTGGATGCAATGCGGAAATCCTTGACCAAAACGAGGGGTGAGGGAACAGGGGTCGCGGTCGCAACCAGAATAGTTGCGACCGCGACATCCTGTTTCTCAACCCTAGACGCCTCTTAAAGCCTGTCATAGGCGTGACAGGGTGACTCACGGCTGTGATGGGCATGATGTCCCCTTTTCTCCATTTTACTTCTTCTCCTGAATTCTTCGTCGGTCCCCTTATACCCATACTTGCCGATATAAAAATAAGGCCCCTTCAGAGGCTATCACATCGCATCCATTGGATGGCTGTGATCACTCGGCTCGCCCCCGGGTCAATGTGGAATTGGAGTGGGTCGAGCGGCCGAGAAGCAACCTACTTAGCCCACGTAACAAGGGCCGAGAAATGAACATGGGATGCTTCAAATTCATTCCCTAAGGAATAGATAGGGTGAGAAAAGAGATTGGGTGAGAATGTGAGAAGGAGATTTAATAGCCTTTGGATCATAGATCAATGGTCATGGAAAAAACAACACTTTCCCTATAATTTAGAGGCCATCAAGTGATCTTTAGTGGAAGAAAAAAAAGAAAAAACTGTGGGGGATATGAAAGCGTGGATATCAGGCGGCTGCATATATGCTGCTGATTGTAACATGGTTTTGTAACGCCGGTTTTGTCATTCTCTCTTAGGGAGTTGGGGCTTCTAATCCTAGAAGTCTTTTACTAATTCTCACCTACTAGGTTGAGGGTTCATAATCATTTGAGAGAAGGTGATAAGCAAACACAAAGAAAACACAAACAAGATCACCAAAAGGAAGAAAAGGGGTTCGGGAGCTTTAGGCAACCAAAGGATTCATGGTTACTTGAGTTTTGTGGTTAAGAGGCAAGAAGATAGAATAAATCATATGAGAATCTTGTTATAAAAATGGCCACGGGATTCCCTCTTTCAAAGGTAATCTAGATTAACTTCCCCGAAATCCACCATGGATCCCGAGGGTTAATCAAACAAGATTCCCTAGTTAGCCTCTATCTCACTTTCATAAGAGAGTTACTAACTATCCCGTCCTTAGCATTCCATTAACAAGTGATTAGTGCATTAGAGAGCTTCCGATCTCTAATTCACCCCTCTTGAAGGAAGGACTAAGGTGGGAATTAGATTTTTTTCCACTAATTATCCCCTAATTCGCTAACCCCTATAGCTAATTACCCATTGGAGCCTTAATGACTCCCTTAACCTAAAAGAAACCTAGTCACTAATCATGTTAGTAAAGAAAGTAAAACCAACAAAAATCCTAAAACCTAAAGACATGACACAAACCCTAAACAGAACCCAAAAAGAACCTTAAAGAGACCTAAAAACCCTAGAACCCTAGAAACCTAACCCTAAGCAGAACAGAACCAAACCAAAACCTTAATGAAACCCTAACACTAACCAGGCCCAAATTAAATCTCGCAAAACTAACTTTGACTAAACCCTAATGAAACCCTAAAACTGACCAAAACAACAAAACTAAACATTTGACCACCCTGATGCTTATTACTTAACTGACCGAGGCAAAAGTGAAGGAAGAAGAAGGAAGAAAAGGGACCTAAATCACCACTAAGCAATAAAGGAAGGATTTGATTTCACAACCATTAGCAATGCAATGGATAAAGAGCAAAAGGTTTTGGAAAGAGTTTTGAGTAGGTCTCAAAAATACCTTTTTCATTCATCAAAAGATAAGTCTCTTTCTTTTCCAATTACCCATATATTGGTAAGGATAAGGATAAAACCCCAATTGAGATTAGCACTAAAAAGGTCAATAATCCAAGAGTTAATTACATCTCAAAGCCTAATCTAACCCAACAATACATTGGTAAGGAAAATGCTTAAAACATAATTACATGATTAGAAAAGAAAAGACAAAACTACCCTTAATGAAGAAGGGGGAAAACTGAAAACAGCAAGGACATTGCGGGCGCGACACATGTCGTCGCGGCCACGGCGTGTTGCCTTACAAGATGGAACGTCGCACGCATGACCGTTGATGGGAAAATCCACTCGTAAATCGCCTGCAAGAATCATGGTCGCGACAAAGGAGGTCACGACCACGACGTAGATATAAGGGATTGACGTCCCGGTCTTGACGCAGCCGTAGTAGGTGTGACAATCGCGCCTGCTTCCAGATGTCGCGGTTGTGACGACTTTTAGCCTTCATCTTCTTCACAAAAGAGAGCAACGTCGTCGCGGTCGTGGCAGGGCCGTCACGAGCACGAAGGTCAAGATTTGTCTTAGGTGTGAGTCATGACACAAACTTCATGAGCGTGATGACCCCCTGGATGCAATGCTGAAATCCTTGGCCAAAACGAGGGGTGAGGGAATAGGGTCGCGGTCGAAATCAGAATACTTGCGACCGCGACATCATATTCCTAAGCCCTAAACTCCTCCTAAAGCCTGTCATAGGCGTGGCAGGGTGAGTCACGGCCGTGATGGGCCTGAGGTCCCCTTTTCTCTTTCTTACTTCTTCTCCTCAATTCTTCGTCGGTCCCCTTCTCCTTATACTTTTCGATATAAAAATAAGGCCACTTTAGAGGCTGTCACGGTGCATCCATTGGATGGTTGTAATCACTCGGCTCGCCCTCGGGTCAATGTGAAAGTTGGAGTGAGTCGAGCGGCTGAGAAGCAACCCCCTAGCCCACGTAACAACGACCGAGAAATGAACACGGGATGCTTCACATTCATTCCCATATATATATATATATATATATATATATATATATATATATATATATATATATATATATATATATATATATATATATATATATATATATATACACATACATACATACATAGGGAATAGATAGGGTGAGAAGAGAGATTGGGTGAGAATGTAAGAAGGAGATTTAGTAGCCTTTGGATCATAGATCAATGGTTATAGAAAAACAACACTTTCCATTTAATTTAGAGGCCGTCACGTGACCTTGAGTGGAAAAAAAAAAAGAGAAAACTGTGGGGGATGTGCAAGCGTGGATATCAGGCGGCTGGATACATGCTGCTGATTGTAACGTGGTTTTGTAACCCCGGTTTTGTCGTTCTCTCTCAGGGAGTTGGGGCTTCTAGTCCTAGAAGTCTTTTCCAAATTCTCACCTAATAGGTTGAGGGTTCATAATCATTTGAGAGAAGGTGATAAGCAAACACAAAGAAAACACAAACAAGATCACAAAAAGGAAGAAAAGGGGTTCGGGAACTTTAGGCAACCAAAGGATTCATAATCATAATATGTGAGTTTTGTGGTTAAGAGGCAAGAAGATAGGATAAATTATATGAGAATCTTGTTATAAAAATGGCTACGGGATTCCCTCTTTCGAAGGTAATCCAGATTAACTTCACCGAAATTTACCATGGATCCCGAGGGTTAATTAAACAAGATTCTCTAGTTAGCCTCTATCTCACTTTCATGAGAGAGTTACTAACTATCCCGTCCTTAGCATTCCATTAACAAGTGATTAGTGCATTAGAGAGCTTCTGATCTCTAATTCACCCCACTTGAAGGAAGGACTAAGGTGGGAATTAGATTTTTATCACTAAGTACCCCCTAATTCACTAACACCTATAACTAATCACCCATTGGAGCCTTAATGAATCCCTTAACCCCAAAGAAACCTAGTCACTAATCATATTAGTGAACAAATTAAAACCAACAAAAACCCTAAAACCTAAAGACATGACACAAACCCTAAACAGAACCCTAAAAGAACCTTAAAGAGACCTAAAAACCCTAATAGAACCCTAGGAAACTAACCCTAAGCAGAACATAACCAAACCAAAACCTTATTGAAACCCTAACACTAACCAGAGCCTAAACCCTAATCAAACTCTAAAACGGACCCAAACTACAAACCTAAACATTCGACCACCCTGCTCCTTATTACTCAACTGACCGAGGCAGAAATAAAGGAAGAAGAAGAAAGAAAAGGGACCTAAACCCTAATGCCCAGACCGATAACAAATGGGGAAGAAGAAGACTGAGACAGGAAATAGAACAACCCAGAATCAAAGCAAACACCAATTTGAAAACAACCATCACATACGAACCAAATCAAAACATATCAAAAACCAACAATCTCATATTCAACCCAGAACATTCATCAATTCAATACACAAATCAAACCATACAAATTCCAGCAATCCAAACATTGCATCCATAAACTCGAAGAAAACATCAAATCTCAAGGTATCGAAACATTGAATTCAAACCCCAAGATTGATTGCAAAACAGAAACAAAACTAAATCAAATCCTAAAACAAATTATCCAACATCAAAATCTTAAAATCCCAGATTCGATACCCAGAACATGCATACGAAAATAAACCTAAATCTACCCAAAATACTAATCCTAAGGATTGAGGCCGAAACCAACCCTGAAGCAAATCGAAACTCCTCATCTCCCTTTTATAGTGGAATTCGTGTTCCCCTCTTCAATCTCCATCCTTTATTCATCTTCAAGCTGGACGGATAAGATGCATTTGGCTAGTTAGAGCGAAGATGATGACGATGGTGGTGGATGCATGCTCTTCTTCTCCTAAATGAATCTGCTGATGTATTTTGGCCCACGCCAAATACACCAAAGGAGGCCCATGATGGAGAACTACTCAACCTAGGTCTCACCTTTGGGGACCATAGGTTCATAGAAGGAGATGGAGATGGAGGCTCACATAGCCATGGGCTTGCTTTAAGAGACCCAAGATTCATGGAAGATGATGGAAACCTATCCATGGCAAGTCCAAGTCCACAACTAAAGGCCCAAGTTGAACTTCACAGTTTAACTTCACAGTTTGGACCATTTCAAGATAAGGTTCACATTTATGATCATTTTGAGATGAATTTCACATTTCTGACCATTTCAAGAAGAAGTTCACAATTTTGGCCTTTTGATGTATTTCTTTACATTTCTAGGGTTTTATTTACATTTCCAATTGTGTGAGGTGCCAAGTAATATATATAAACTGTGACACCAAGTCGTAGGAGTCTAGAATGTTCCAGAAGGTGTGTGTGTGTGTGTGTGTGTGCGTGTGTGTGTGTGATGGGCGTGTGGTGTGCTAGATTAGGCGCCAAGCTATGTAGTCCTAGATAAGGTTGCCTTATTTTGTAACTAATCCATCTTGGATTAGGAAAGCCAAGTCCTAAAAGGATTATTATCTCTTGTAACCAACCATCCTTAGGATAAGGAGTCCTAATCCAAGGAGGAGATGGAGTAGATGGCGTCTAGTATTAGGAGTCCTTGGCTTGCATGCCGAGTTATAGAGTCCTAGTAGGAGAAGATAGCTTGCACGCCTAATCTTGAGAGTTCTAGGAGGTTTAGGACTTTAGTAGTATAAATTGCTAGGCCTGTAGCCTCTCAAAGGCACCCAACTTTGAAATATGAAATCAGTTAAGCTTTTATCTTTCTCTTGAGAGTTTGGATAAACCTCACCCCTTTCTTCTATTGTATGGCACCCAAGTGGTTAGGAAGAGCTTGATCCTTGGTTGTGGTCTAGATCAAGTTAGCCCTAGGTTGTCTTTCTTGTGGATTCAAGTTAGAAAACTAGAACTATCCGTTCTTATCTTTTTGTCAATAAAGTTAAGATATTTAGTTCTTTTATATCTCTATCAATATAGTTGAGATAAATTCCAAACCCTAATTCACTCTCTTCCTCCTCTCTCAAACGTCCCTCCCATATCTCTCTCTCAAACCCTAGCTCACATGAAACTCACTCTCTCCCCCTATAATCCAAACGTCTGTCTCTCAAACCCTACTCTCTCAAATCATCAATTTCTCTCTCACTCTCATAAAGGCCTCATGCCAAATCTCTTCCATAATCTCTTATACTCTCATGCATTCATTCAATCATTCTCTCCCTCATCCCTAGCTCACGCCACACACATCTCTTCCTCAAATCAACATCCATCCCTTCTTTTTTCTTAAATCTCTCTCAAGTAATCCCTCCCTCCACAAAGACCTAACGTCACATTCAAAAGCCTCCTTGTTTTTGTCCTTCTCTCTTTTCTCAAACTCCACAAAGATCTCATCTTTCTCTATCCCTAATTCATATTCCATCTCAAGTCCCCCCACTCTCTCAAAGACTCCATCTTTCTCTCACAAAGCACCCTACCTTTTGCCCTAGTTCACTTGAAGCCTCCCATGTTTAGATTGGTTGCACGTCTCCCTTGATGTGTAATTGATCAAGATGCAATCTTTGATCCCATTATACATTATAATTTTGGTATCAAAGCTCTAGGTTGTTTCGAGTGCAACCCTAGCCCAACAAAATAGCCCAAACACAATCCCCTCCATACTTGAATCACAAAAACCCTAACTTTCCATCACCATGGCTCACGAGATGTTCCTTATGAGGAGAGTGCTTAGTAACTCAATTGTTTCTGAAGATCAACAGCAACGAGAAGCCATCTTTCAATCTCGTTGCACAATCAAGGGAAAAGTTTGTTCGTTGATCATTGATGGTGGAAGCAGCACCAATGTGGCATCAACTACTATGATGGACAAACTTCAACTGGAAACGAGTCCCCATCCAAAGCCCTACACCATCCAGTGGCTCAATCAGGGTGAAGATCTATAAGTGACTCAAAGATGTTTGGTAAGCTTTTCCATTGGCAAATCCTTGAAAGAATATTTATGGTGTACTGTTTTGCCTATGGATGCTTGTCATATTCTACATGGAAGACCATGGTTATTTGATAGGAGTGTGATGTACAACGGAAGAGCTAATACCTACATTCTTGTGATGAACAACAAGAGAATAACCCTAACTCCACTCCAAATAACCCAACTGTCCCCACCTAAGGAAGATGATCCAAACCCCATCACTTCTTTGACCACTAAACGCCCTGAGTTTAGTGAGCATAACGAGATCACTCCCTTAGATCCAAACACAAACCCTAGCCAAAAGAGCCTACCAACGAAAACCCTAGCCACGATAAACCCACAAAAGGCTACCCTCTCGTCACCCCTCTTTCGGAACAACTTCCTCATGTATTCCCAAAAGAGAAGCCATCTGAATTTCCCCCTCAGCGTGAGATCCATCACAAAACCGATCATGTTCCTAGGTCTACCGTGCATAACGAGCCAACATATCACATGAACCCTAGTTACATCCAAGAGGATCAAGGGCAAGATAAAGATCTTCAAGCAAAAGGTATGATTAGGGAAAGTCTCAGTCCATGCGCCATCCCTACACTTTTGGTCCCAAAGGAAGGAAGCCAAAGTTTGTGCACCAACAAGGTTACTACCAAGTACAGGTTTCCTTGAAGTGAAGATCAAATGAACGAGCTATTTGGTACCCAAGTTAACTCCAAGGTTAATCTAAGAAGTGGGTACAACCAGACTCGAATTGAAGAAGGGGACAATGCTATCAAAACCAAAGAAGAACTCTATGAATTCAAGTGTATTGTTAGGGTGATATACTTGTGAATAACAAGAGTGACAAAGGTCACATCTTTCATCTCCAATCTGACTTGGGGACCTTAGCTCACGTGGATGTGCATCAAAATCTACCCAAGTATGGCGTCTTCATTAACAACATAGTCTCTCTTGGCTATGCTCTTTCCCCTGAAGTGTTCAAGTTTAATGAAGAAAGAGTCAAAGCTATCAAGGAGTGGTCTACTCCAACTAGAACTCATGATGATCGAAGCTTCCCCGGCTTGGCCTCTTTCTATAGGATGTTTGTGAAGAATTTCAATACTACTTTATCTCCTATGACCGAGCAATGGAAATCCAAGGAGTTTTCATGGAGCCCGACAACCCACCAAGCGTTCATCAAGGATAAACTCTACACCACACCGGTCCTAACCCTACCAAACTTTGATAAGAGGGTTGAGTGTGATGCTTCTGGGGTTGATGTTAGAGCAGCTCAACTTGTTCTATTTCAAGAGGGCCGCCCCAAAATTCATTACATGAAAAAGTTTGGTGATCCTAGATTCATGGAAGATAATGGAGGCCAGCCCCGCTCAACCAACAAATAGGTCTCATTCCTCCCATCAAGTTTGAGGACAAACTTTTTCCAACAAGGGGGGAATGATGTATTTTGGCCCACACCAAATACATCAAAGGAGGCCCATGATGGAGAACTGCTCAACCTAGGTCTCACCTTTGGGGACCATAGGTTCATAGAAGGAGATGGAACCTCACATAGCCATGGGCATGCTTTTGGAGACCCAAGATTCATGGAAGATGATGGAAACCTATCCATGGCAAGTCCAAGTCCACAACATAAGGCCCAAGTACAAAGCCCAAGTTGAACTTCACAGTTTGGACCATTTCAAGATGAGGTTCACATTTCTAATCATTTTGAGATAAATTTCACATTTCTGACCATTTCAAAAAGAAGTTCACAGTTTTGGCCTTTTTGATGTATTTCTTTACATTTCTAAGGCTTTATTTACATTTCCAGTTGTGTGATTTGCCAAGTAATATATATAAACTTGGACACCAAGTCGTAGGAGTCTAGATTAATCTAGAATAGTCTAGAATGTTCTAGAAGGCGTGTGTGTGTGTGTGTATGTGTGATAGGCGTGTGGTGTGCTAGATTAGGCGCCAAGCTATGTAGTCCTAGATAAGGTTGCCTTATTTTGTAACTAATCCATCTTGGATTAGGAAAGCCAAGTCCTAAAAGGATTATTATCTCTTGTAACCAACCCCCCTTAGGATGAGGAGTCCTAATCCAAGGAGGAGATGGAATAGATGGCGTCTAGTATTAGAAGTCCTTGGCTTGCATGCCAAGTTATAGAGTCCTAGAAGGAGAAGATGGCTTGCACGCCAATCTTGAGAGTTCTAGAGGTTTAGGACTTTAGTAGTATAAATAGCTAGGCTTGTAGCCTCTCAAAGGCACCCAACTTTGAATTATGAAATCAGTTAAGCTTTTAGCTTTCTCTCGAGAGTTTGGATAAACCTCACCCCTTTCTTCTATTGTATCTTAGTATGGCACCCAAGTGGTTAGGAAGAGCTTGATCCTTGGTTGTGGTCTAGATCAAGTTAGCCCTAGGTTGTCTTTCTTGTGGATTCAAGTTAGAAACCTAGAACTATCCGTTCTTATCTTTCTGTCAATACAGTTAAGATATTTAGTTCTTTTATCTCTCTATCAATATAGTTGAGATAAATTCCAAACCCTAATTCACTCTCTTCCTCCTCTCTCAAACGTCCCTCCCATATCTCTCTCTCAAACCCTAGCTCACATGAAACTCTCTCTCTCCCCCTATATTCCAAACGTCTGTCTCTCAAACCCTACTCTCTCAAATCATCAATTTCTCTCTCACTCTCCTAAAGGCCTCATGCCAAATCTCTTCCATAATCTCTTATACTCTCATGCATTCATTCAATCATTCTCTCCCTCATCCCTAGCTCACGCCACGCTCATCTCTTCCTCAAATCAACATCCATCCCTTCTTTTCTCTCAAATCTCTCTCAAGTAATCCCTCCCTCCACAAAGACCTCACGTCACATTCAAAAGCCTCCATGTTTTCGTCCTTCTCTCTTTTCTCAAACTCCACAAAGATCTTATCTTTCTCTATCCCTAATTCATATTCCATCTCAAGTCCCCTCACTGTCTCAAAGACTCCATCTTTCTCTCACAAATCACCCTACCTTTTGCCCTAGTTCACTTGAAGCCTCCCATGTTTAGATTGGTTGCACGTCTCCCTTGATGTGTAATTGATTAAGATGCAATCTTTGATCCCATTATACATCATAATTTTGGTATCAGAGCTCTAGGTTGTTTCGAGTGCAACCCTAGCCCAACAAAATAGCCCAAACACAATCCCCTCCATACTTGAATCACAAAATCCCCAACCGTCCATCACCATGGCTCACGAGATGTTCCTTATGAGGAGAGTTCTTAAGAACTCAATTGTTTCTGTAGATCAACAACAACGAGAGGTCATCTTTCAATCTCGTTGCACAATCAAGGGAAAAGTTTGTTCGTTGATCATTGATGGTGGAAGCAGCACCAATGTGGCATCAACTACTATGGTGGACAAACTTCAGCTGGAAACGAGTCCCCATCCAAAGCCCTACACCATCCAGTGGCTCAATCAGGGTTAAGATCTACAAGTGACTCAAAGATGTTTGGTAAGCTTTTCCATTGGCAAATCCTTTCAAGAATTTTTATGGTGTGATGTTTTGCCTATGGATGCTTATCATATTCTACTGGGAAGATTATGGTTATTTGACAGGAGTGTGATGCACAATGGAAGAGCTAATACCTACACTCTTGTGATGAACAACAAGAGAATAACCCTAACTCCACTCCAAATAACCCAATTGTCCCCACTTAAGGAAGATGATCCAAACCCCATCACTTCTATGACCACTAAACGCCCTGAGTTTAGTGAGCATAAGGAGATCACTCCCTTAGATCCAAACACAAACCCTAGCCACAAAGAGCCTACCAATGAGAACCCTAGCCACGTAAAACCCACAAAAGGCTACCCTCTCGTCACCCCTCTTTTGGAACAACTTCCTCATGTATTCCTAAAAGAGAAGCCATCTGAATTTCACCCTTAGCGTGAGATCCATCACAAAACCGATCATGTTCCTAGGTCTGCCGTGCACAACGAACCAACATATCACATTAACCCTAGTGACATCCAAGAGGATCAAGGGCAAGATAAAGATCTTCAAGCAAAAGGTATGATTAGGGAAAGTCTCAGTCCATGCATCATCCCTACACGTTTGGTCCCAAAGGAAGGAAGCCAAAGTTTGTGCACCAACAAGGTTACTACCAAATACAGGTTTCCTTGAAGTGAAGATCAAGTGAACGAGCTATTTGGTACCCAAGTTAACTCCAAGGTTAATCTAAGAAGTAGGTACAACCAGACTCGAATTGAAGAAGGGGACAATGCTATCAAAACCAAAGAAGAACTCCATGAATGCAAGTGTATTGTTATCTACTTGGGTGATATACTTGTGAATAACAAGAGTGAGAAAGGTCACATCTTTCATCTCCAATCTGATTTAGGGACCTTAGCTCATGTGGATCTGCATCAAAATCTACCCAAGTATGGCGTCTTCATTAACAACATAGTCTCTCTTAGCTATGCTCTTTCGCCTGAAGTGTTCAAGTTTAATGAAGAAAGAGTCAAAGCTATCAAGGAGTGGTCTACTCCAACTAGAACTCATGATGATCGAAGCTTCCTCGGCTTGGCCTCTTTCTATAGGAGGTTTGTGAAGAATTTCAATACAACTTTATCTCCTATGACCGACCAATGGAAATCCAAGCAGTTTTCAAGGAGCCCCACTACCCACCAAGCGTTCATCAAGGATAAACTCTACACCACACCGGTCCTCACCCTACCAAACTTTAATAAGAGGGTTGAGTGTGATGCTTCTGAGGTTGATGTTGGAGAAGTTCAACTTGTTCTATCTCAAGAGGGCCTCCCCAAAATTCATTACATGAAAAAGTTTGGTGATCCTAGATTCATGGAAGATAATGGAGGCCAGCCCCGCTCAACCAACAAAGAGGTCTTATTCCTCCCATCAAGTTTGAGGACAAACTTTTTCCAACAAGGGGGGAATGATGTATTTTAGCCCACACCAAATACATCAAAGGAGGCCCATGATG
The DNA here is from genome assembly GCA_029582165.1 of Portulaca oleracea. Taxonomy (NCBI): domain Eukaryota; kingdom Viridiplantae; phylum Streptophyta; class Magnoliopsida; order Caryophyllales; family Portulacaceae; genus Portulaca; species Portulaca oleracea. The sequence continues at coordinate 28,323,709 of CM055868.1, read as the reverse complement.
GAGAACTGCTCAACCTAGGTCTCACCTTTGGGAACCATAGGTTCATAGAAGGAGATGGAACCTCACATAGCCATGGGCATGCTTTTGGAGACCCAAGATTCATGGAAGATGATGGAAACCTATCCATGGCAAGTCCAAGTCCACAACATAAGGCCCAAGTACAAAGCCCAAGTTGAACTTCACAGTTTGGACCATTACAAGATGAGGTTCACATTTCTAATCATTTTGAGATAAATTTCACATTTCTGACCATTTCAAAAAGAAGTTCACAGTTTTGGCCTTTTGATGTATTTCTTTACATTTCTAAGGTTTTATTTACATTTCCAGTTGTGTGAGGTGCCAAGTAATATATATAAACTTGGACACCAAGTCGTAGGAGTCTAGATTAATCTAGAATAGTCTAGAATGTTCTAGAAGGTGTGTGTGTGTGTGTGTGATAGGCGTGTGGTGTGCCAGATTAGGCGCCAAGCTATGTAGTCCTAGATAAGGTTGCCTTATTTTGTAACTAATCCATCTTGGATTAGAAAATCCAAGTCCTAAAAGGATTATTATCTCTTGTAACCAACCCCCCTTAGGATAAGGAGTCCTAATCCAAGTAGGAGATGGAGTAGATGGCGTCTAGTATTAGGAGTCCTTGGCTTGCATTCCAAGTTCTAGAGTCCTAGTAGGAGAAGATGGCTTGCACGCCAATCTTGAGAGTTCTAGGAGGTTTAGGACTTTAGTAGTATAAATAGCTAGGCCTGTAGCATCTCAAAGGCACCCAACTTTGAATTATGAAATTCGTTAAGCTTTTAGCTTTCTCTCGAGAGTTTGGATAAACCTCACCCCTTTCTTCTATTGTATCTTGCTATGGCACCCAAGTGGTTTGGAAGAGCTTTATCCTAGGTTGCGGTCTAGATCAAGTTAGCCCTAGGTTGTCTTTCTTGTGGATTCAAGTTAGAAACCTAGAACTATCCGTTCTTATCTTTCTGTCAATACAGTTAAGATAATTAGTTCTTTTATCTCTCTATCAATATAGTTGTGATAAATTCCAAACCCTAATTAACTCTCTTCCCCCTCTCTCAAACGTCCCTCCCATATCTCTCTCTCAAACCCTAACTCAAATCAAACTCACTCTCTCCCCCTATCATCCAAACGTCTCTCTCTCAAACCTACTCTCTCAAATCATCAATTTCTCTCTCACTCTCCTGAAGGCCTCACGCCAAATCTCTTCCATAATCTCTCATACTCTCATGCATTCATTCAATCATTCTCTCCCTCATCCCTAGCTCACGCCACCCTCATCTCTTCCTCAAATCAACGTCCATCCCTTCTCTTTTCTCAAATCTCTCTCAAGTAATCCCTCCCTCCACAAAGACCTCACGTCACTTTCAATAGCCTCCCTGTTTTCGTCCTTCTCTCTTCTCTCAATCTCCACAAAGATCTCATCTTTCTCTATCCCTAATTCATATTCCATCTCAAGTCCCCCCCACTCTCTCAAAGACTCCATCTTTCTCTCACAAAGCACCCTACCTTTTGCCTTAGTTCACTTGAAGCCTCCCATGTTGAGATTGGTTGCATGTCTCCCTTAATGTGTAATTGATCAAGATGCAATCGTTGATCCCATCATACATCATCTGCAATTGAGAGAAAATGAGTGAGAGATTGAATAATTCGTGAGATAATTAATGCAAAAATATGAGAAAAGGGAAGAAGAAGAGAAGAGAGAAGGAGATGAGATGAGAGATTGAGATGGAGTTGGTTATGGTGTGCTTAGGTTCGAGGTTGTTTGTGCAGAAAGGGAAAAGCAGAGAGGAAGGGAGAAAGGGGATGAGAGACGAAGAAGAATGAAAGAGGAAATGGGGAATTAGGGTTTATGTGGGGGTTTTGTTCGGCTGAAAATAAAGGTGGAAACGGAGTGGGTAATTGGGTCGGGTAGTAGGGCATTAGGGTAAGGCGGGTCGTGGGTAAAGGGAGTTGGGTTTTGAATGTGGGTTTTGGGCTGGGGAGTGAGTTGTAGGCCGATTAAGAGAGGGAAGAGAAGGGAATTGGGCTGAATATGGGGTTGTAGGAATTAGGATTTTATTGTTTTTTTCAATTTTACAAATTTGATTCAATTTAGTAACAAAAATAACTAACATGATAAAAAGACATAAAATTGCATAAATGAGTGAAAACATAATAAAAAGTCTAAATTAATTATTAAAAACAAGCAAATAGTCATAGAATAAAGGGGAAAAATCATGCAAAATCGGGACTAAACACCCCCCCACTTAGACTTTTGCACGTCTCGAGCAAAACAAAACAAAACTACCTAACTCCTCCACTTTCGTGAGAGGAAACTGGGGCATTTTGCATATGCACCAAGCCCTTTAAACCCACCGGTAGCTCGGGTGGACGAGGTGGGTCTCGTGAGGGTTTGTAGCGACTATACCCACAAAAGCAAAGGAAAAAGGAGAGAGGGAAAGTGAAAAAACAAAACAAGCTTAGAAAAGAAAAAAGAGAAACACTACTGGTTCTAAGAATCATGCAATCACCGCAAGGAAAACGATCCTAATCAACCAAAAGGAACCATTATGAGCATACCAAAATACTTAATTCAAGACATTGCCAATCTTCAAGGTTTTCGATTCTCGACATCTCTTACAAAACAAGATCCTATGTGCTCAAGTGCAAGTGTTATTCTACTTGATTCTGATTGATCTAGAGCAAATCACATTCCAAACTTGTATCAAAGCAAAAGATTATTTAAGCAACAACCTCCCTTGCTTTATGTCGCCCTTGGCTTGCTGAGGGCCACAGGAAACGCAAGGAAAACTTCACATTTATTAAGATTCATTAATTAGCATTGGCTTGAGAAAGCTCAAAGAGATTGGTGTTAGTTTTTTCGGGAATTGAACGGCCCATAACGGGGTTTACCCTCCCAACATGGTCTTTTTCATACGCCTCATCAATACGAAAATGAAGTGCTTAAGGGGTAAGAGCGCCCTACCGCTTATACCGGTCCCATGTAGGTAGACTAACTTAACACTGCAGTTCAGATTTATTTAATTAACTTTCACTTTTTCAACAAGCTCAGGAATGATCTACTAAAGTCTCTCAATTTCAAGAAGAACGTGACGGAAACAAGGACCTTATTAGGCATTTAACGAAGGGAATCTAAACAGATGAGTCATGACAATACTTGAAATAAGGTCGATAATGATCATACGGGTTGCTTTCAAGGAGATTAAGAAAGTTTTCGAAGCATTGACTACACTTTTCCTGAAACAAAGCAAAAATGAAAGAAGAACGAAGACCAAAAAGGTTTTTCACTCCCTTTTTTCTCCTTTTTCTCATTCAATTTTCACAACCTCTTTTCAATTTTTTTTTCAAATTTTAGCACTTTTTTTTCACTTTTTTTTCACGAACTTTTCTAAGAAAGAAAGACAACAGAAGAGGATCTAAAAAGACTAGTTGTGCTACCCCAAACATAAAGATCTTCCCCCCACACTTAAAATGACACAATGTCCTCATTGTGGAAAGGGTGTCCCATGAAGGGTAGAAAAAAACTATAAAAACCATATATACAAACACCTAGCACATAGAAAAGGGGTGACGCCCCGAGCCCACACGGCTCCAACAACAAGGAAATCCCAACATATAGCATACCAAGGGGTGCGCCACCAAAAAGTAAAACCAAGCATGCAAAAAGAAACACAAACAAAAGCAAAGAAATACAAAGAAATATTTACAAAAGGAAAAAGGGTAGAACGAGGTTACCATAAAGTCTTCAATAAAAGCAAGAAATGCACTTGGTTAACCTCGATTACTAATGGAGCATCAGCCGCTCCTTATTCTTCCAGATTCGGGCCTACAAGATCGGAAGAAGTCAACGCCCGAAGGAGAAGATCATGCATCCTCGAATGCATTTTAGAATGGTTAATGTATGAGAACACAAAAAATAAAAAGTCAATATAAGTGACTGCTCTCACAATCTTGTCAAATGCCTTAGAAAATCACTAAAATAATGAAATAAGTGAATGAACATGATTTTTCTAGGCGAGTCATTTAGGTAAAGATGATAAGGGTCTAGGAGGGGGTCATACCCTCTAAAGGTACCTAGAGACTCAAGGCATGCATGGTTGGGTGAGGGAATGATACACAATGAATGAATGGGGATTACATGATTGGAAGAAGGGGATACATCATCATATCCAAAGCGCATAGAAGAGTTATCAACTTCCTCAACAATATCATCACAAACAAATCCCAACCCAATATTATGATCTAATTCATCAATATCATCACATGTGTGCACAGAAAAGATAGGATTGTACCACATGCAAACACTTCCAATATCACATAAAGTAGCATCATCATCATCAATAATCTCAAACTCATCACATCAGGAATCTAAACATGAAGAAGGGACTGAGATTAGTAACGATAAAAATGCAGCATCTTGAACATCAAAGGTGAAAGTCACATTCAGGTTCATAGTCCTCAACAAATGATTCATACTTGCACACATATGCATTATGAGGGATAATTTCTACATCATGAGAGTGAGGCACACAAATCAAAGATGGAGAAAGAGAGTCATTATCACCATTTTCACACATAGGGGGATCAACATGAATATCAGGGGATAATGGGGAAAAAGACTCAACTCTACTTGAAGCACATTCCTCGAGAGAGGAAGGTCTTATCATTTGAGCATACTCAGGCCATGTTTCAAACATTGTACAAACTATCGAATCAAGCTTTTCACCGAACTCACTTTGCTTTCTATCTATTTGTTGCACATAATCCATGATATATTCATTATAGGTCGGCTCAATAACATGAGTAAGAGAGTCGGAAGCATGAATAGATGATTCAAATTTATCACAAGGGGAGGGGATATGCATAGGAATAGAAATAGGAGAGGAAGGAGTACTCACATAAGAATCTTCATAGCCCATTTCCCTCGGTTGATCCATAAATGGAGATTGAGTGTGTAAATCATCACAAGAGGAAGGGGGAAAATTATTCACACATAAATTTTCAAAGTGAGATTTAACATGATAAGCACATAGATTATCAGAATAATAACCCGAAGCATGATAACTCTGCATAAAACTATGAGTATCCTCGGTCAACCAATCAAGTAAATACCAAGCATCATCATCATTTTCAGCATTAAAACCATAATGATCTAAAAGATTACGAGTCTTAAAATTCACACCCTCATTAATAACACATAAAATTTCCCAATCAGAATAACTATAACCATGAGGAGCCCAATAGGCAAGGTAACCATTCAATCTATCACGATAATCACAAAATATTTCTTGCTCATCTTGAGGGAAGCTAAAACATGCCATTTCGTTATTCAAATTTTTTAGATTTTTAGAACCTAGAGGAAAAACGCAAGAAAAAGAACTAAAAGCCTAAAAGGCGCAACTCCTTGGCTACAACTGTAACACCCAAAATCCTTAACCACAAGTTTAACTTAAACCATCAATTAAACCTGTGATTAGCGCAGCGGAACACCAGGGTAGAGGTATTACCGCCATCCCCACTCGGGACAAGGCAAACACAAACACCAAACATAACCCAAAATAAAATATACTTAACCCCATACAAAACAATCACCAAACTTTGAAATACAACATAAACACCCTTTAAACATTTATATAAAGATTTCCCAACATGAGAAAAGAAAAGTCTCTAAATCCCATAAAAGCGCTTGAGGATCGACTAGCAACCACCTTAGAAACGACCTTGAACGGAACGATCTACTTTTGCTTAGCCTTGGCTTTATCCTGTGAGCTCGGACCTCCTAAAATAAAACATTGTAAACAGACGTAAAGTGAATGGGGAAACACTCAGTACACAAACCTCTAATAAGTAAAATGCATTTCACACAAACTTTCTTGATAGCCTGTTAAAACTTTTCGAAAACGGGAAAGGGGAAATGAAATAAATTGTTGAATATATAGATATATATATATATATATATATAAGTAGAATAAATATATCTTGCGATTGATAAATGAGTGGTATCCCTTACGATCAGTGCTAAGCACTTCACACACGCGCATGCCCAAACCGATCTAAGTTTGGATTGGGTGACTGATAAACAGTCGACACTGGCCAGGTCTTTAGGACACTCTGATCAGGAGCATCTAAAAAAAAAGGCTAGTACATCACGTAACTAGCTAGCATATAAGGGGCGAGACCACTTAAAACATGAAACATAGATCATTAGTCATGACTTGAAATATAAATAATAGATATTGGAGTTAAAATGAAGGATTAGACAATTTGCGTACCTTGGGTAGTAGAAAGGTCTAGCGACGTGCCTCGAGCTTGGGACGGTTTGGGCGACTTGGAAACTATAATAAGAGCATAAGAAAATTTAGAATTTAAATAAAGTCCTTGCATTTACAAGCTAGGATGAAAGTACTTAAAACTTGATAACTTAAAAGGGATGAGAAAAATAGAAATTTCAGTTTTTGATCAATCAAAGATTTGGTGATAACTTGAGCTAGAAAACCCGGATTTTTGCAAACGAGTACTTTTTGGAAAGGGAAAATCACGCCCTACAACTTTGTCAACTAGCCCGAAGGCTAAAAGTGAAAGGAAGGACTCGGAAAAAGGCCCGGACAGAAGCAGAGCACTTGAAATTAATCACGTGGCTTGGAAATTTAGGCGAAACTTATGGCAAAACTTAAATAGGATCAAAGAAAGCTTAAGATGTATAAAGCATCCTTAACAACCAGTTTAGATGAGCATAGAATTGGAGTCCTTGAAGGCTTAAGAAGAGAAGCTATTCGATTATTGAAAACATGAAAGAAACGTTGTCAAGCGACGGAAATTAGATAAGGACATGGTTATGAATTTTGGAAAGTTTACGAACCGATGACCGGTGAATTGAATACATAGAAGAGATGGTCCTTGGGCTATTTAGACATCGAGGAAACCCATGAACTCGTCAAGAATTTAAGTGTATAACCTAGCCATCAACAAAACTTAATCGCACTTAAAACCTCAATGACTTAACCCATGGCTTGCTAGAATTCATTAATCCTTTAGGAGGCAAACCTAAACACCAACTTGACTTATTTCAACTTAGAAAACACCTCCAAGCCATCCTAATATTGACACAAAGGCTGCCATCTATTTAGAACTCCTTAAGAGATCACATTCCAACCATAGAGTTAGAATTAATAACTAAAATTATGGGCAGAACCTTTATTAATGTCTTTCAGTCAAAACCCCATATCTCACTCACCCGATATCGTATGGACGCAAAACTTATGTTTCTGAAAAGCTTAAAGAGTGAGATAAAACTCTTATGTTCACCATTAAAACCAACAAGGTCTCCAAATGGACGAAAAAGTAGCATTTAGCTACTGACTCCAGAAAACGTATATAAAAACACACCTTCACGGTTTTGGTTACAACTCGGGCTATACATATCGGAATCCCGAAATTCAAAAGCCGAGGGTTAGCTAACAATCTTGGCTATCTTTTAAAGTAGGAAACAGAGCTAAACTCACATTTTAAGTCCCCTGGAATTTTCATATTACAACCAGCAGCAAAACCAACCCTGGATTTCTCCTTAAATGCATCTTTTTGGCCATTAAACCTATACTAATCCAAACCTAAAGTCCAAATTGAACACTACTCTTGATTTTCCATAATATAAACCCAGAAAATACTCATCTTCTTCCATAGAAATTCACATGCAACCATAGATAAATATAACCAACACTTATTCTAGCAATTTCTCATTAAAATCAACACTAATTCAACCCAACCAAGTATAAAATGACATAACCAATATTTCCAGAACTTAAATCAGTCCACTAATCTTATGTTTCTCTTCTAAAACAACATGCAAGTAAGTAATTTCATCATCCATCAATAATCTAGCAAGAAACTTATCAAAACCCATTCAAAATTCACATGCATCCACTCTAGAATCAAACCCTAGTTTATCTACTTAACCCCAACATGAATTCATGCTTAAAAATCATAAAAGAGATGGAAAACAACATGATTAACATAAATTGAAAGTGAAACTCAGATTAGGAATTAAAAGAATTGAGTTAGGGTTTGAGAGGATACCACTTGAGAGAGAAATTGGAGGAGAAAAACAAGAGAAGAGTGAAGAGGGGCGCTCGGCCACCTCTGGGCCACCGGCTGGCCGCCGGCCGGTCGCCGGAAAACGCCCGAACAAGGCTGCTCAGGTGGGCAGAAGAGAAAGGGGGAGGAAGGAGAGGGTAGAGTTTGAGTAAATCTGAATTATGAAATGAAATTTAAAACCTTAGTCTATTCCCCCTCTTATATAAATGCACTCCCTTAATTAACTTAACATCTAATTAGTAATTAAACTAAATCAATCATGTAATTAAAAAAATAGCTAGGTAAAATAATTGGTATTGACTAAATAAAATTAATGAACATAAACTTGGTAAAATAATTTAGTATACGATTAAATAAAATTACTTGGAAATAAACTGGGTAAAATTTACTAGTATTGAACCAAAGAAAATAAATTAGTAGGATAACACTTATTAAAATAAATTGGACCATAAATGTAATTAGGAAGGTTGGATAACATAAATCGTAATCGAAATGGGAATGAAAATTAATATAACCTTCTTCGGTTACAAGCGTAAAATTGAGAACGATAAAATAAATTATATAACTTATCGTAAAAGTATTCATAAACTCGTAATAATATTTATAACTTTAAATTCCGAGATAACATATAATCAACCCATTTAGCCATCACCTTGCTCGAGACCTGTCACGAATAAATAAATGATAATAATAAGGTAAAATAGGAAGAAAAATTTTAATAGCGTATTTGGGCTAATTACTGTAATTAGGATCTTAATTAATACGGGTTTAGGGCGGGTCGTTACACCCTCCCCCCCTAAAAAAGAGTTTCGTCCCCGAAACTTGCTGTTGGAATAATCGTGAACGAAGTACCTTGGAAGAGATGCGGATAGTTTTTCTTCCTTTCTTCCTCGGTTTCCCATATGGCTTCCGAGGTGTCTAGGTTTGCCCATAGTACTTTGACTAAGGAGATTTCCTTAGAACGAAGTCGTTGATCCTACGATCCAAGATTTGGATCGGTTGTTGCTCGAAAGTAAGGTCTCCTGATAACAGAGGAGGCTCTTCCTCTAGAACGTGCGTCGGGTCCGACACATACTTCCGTAGTTGGGAAACGTGAAAAACGTCGTGTATTTGCCCTAGGTTGGAGGGTAAATCTAAACGATATGCTACCGGATTTATCTTTTGTACAACGGAATAAGCTCCGATATAGCGTGGGCTCAACTTTCCTCTGACATTGAATCTCTGAATTCCTTTAGATGGAGAAACTTTAAGAAAAACACGATCTCCAACTTTAAACTCGAGCGGCTTCCGCCTGCGATCAGCATAACTCTTTTGTCTACTCTGGGCAGTCTTAATATGTTGCTGGATGATTCTGATCTTATCCGTGGTGTTATGAATCAGATCCGGGCCTATGATTAACGCATCATCCAGTTCTCCCCAACACAATGGGGTCCGACACTTCCTTCCATAACGGGCTTCAAAAGGAGCCATCTGAATGGTAGACTGGTAGCTATTATCGTAGGAAAACTCTATATGTGGAAGGAACTGATCCCAATTCCCTTGGAAATCTAATACGCAAGCGCGAAGCATATCCTCTACAATTTGATTGACTCTCTCGGTCTGGCCATCACTCTCTGGATGGTAGGAACTACTGAAATTAAGCTTAGTACCGAAAGCTCTTTGTAGCGCACTCCAAAAGCGCGATTGAAACCTTGTATCTCGATCGGATACTATATTCTTCGGTATTCCGTGCAATCGAACAATCTCGCGAACATAGATGTATGCCAACTTACCTATCTTCCATCCTTCATGAATAGGAATAAAGTGTGCCAACTTAGTTAGACGATCCACAATTACCCAAAGTTAAGATGTCCCACCTAAGGTCTACCTTCTCGTATGGGTAGTTAACAAGAGACAATATAATTGATAGAGATAATAAGTATAACGATTCCATGAATAAAGAAATCCATAAGAGACACTGACATGAGCTTGAGATGAAGAAAAGATCTTGGGCAAGTTTTTGATTCTTGAATTAGGATAACCAATATCGGGGATACATGAATGATTGGCAATAGCCGCTTGGGGTGTGCAAAACGTAAATTGTTGATATTGATCAAATAGTAACTTGTATTTAAGCTAAAACTTGGATATAAACTGTAGATCCTTACTGAGAATGATGACTACTTCGGAACAGAGAAAAGATGACCAAATAGAAAACATGGTAGAATAGATGTAGTCCATCACCACTGGATGAATGAGTGGATAACTGTTAAAAGAAAGGCACTTGCCCCAAAAGGAAATTGAGAAAAGAGAGCAGTGCCAAAAAGGTGTGGACATAGCATTAATGAGCCGAAATGATTGGTCGATAACAATTATAAACTCTCCCAGGAGTTCTTGAAAATAAGCAATGATTAGAATTGACAAAGCCGAAAGCAATCTTACGAGGATAAAGATGAATTTAATAGGAGGATGTACAATATGATTGTGAGATAAGGCTCGATTCAAATGATGAACTCGAAGTATGCTAGCCATACAGAGGAGGGTTGAACCTCACCAACTCGTTGGATGTCTCTATGAAACCCAGATATGCAATAAATTTATTCCTCAAATCGGAATTTCCCTTTTTTTCCTCGTTCTTAGTCATAAATCGTCGGTCCCATACTAACTTCCTGATTTCATCATTATTCTATTGTTTTTCATCACACCCGGATACCAATTATTCCCATGTCGACTATGCATAACAAAGTACTTACTGCCTCCTTAGCTACATAGAACCTATCTGTACTTTTTATCTCAACCGTATTTTATGTTAATCCACACCAGTAGTTATATCCTACCAACTTTGTCAATAACCAAATCAGTCGAGTTTGAGGCACCAAGCGTGTCGGTAGGGTTCTCCTCGAAGGAGTGATTGATGATAGCGGCTTCTAAAAGCATCCCACGGACTCTCGTGGGGAAGAGTGACCAATACACAACATGCTCGACCACTGTCGTCGTGGTATTCCGATTTCGGGTTAGCTTTGTACAATGAGCGTCAAAACGTCTTGCAACATCTTGAGATGGACTTGAATATTGATCTTGGGCTCCATAAACATTGCGAATGGGTTGGGAAAAGGGTCACCACTGGGTTCCCTCTATATTACATATATATAACATGAATGCGGAGTTTTAATAAACTTAGCAAATAAGAGCTCGTTAAAATTAATAAAAGAAAATCAAGGCAAGGTCCGAGACTCAACCAACTTGAACCTCATTTGATACTAAAGGAACTCTTGTTCCCTCTTAAGATCCCTGTGACTTCACTTACTATACTTGGAGCGTACTAATCACTCATATCATTTAAACGCTTTTAAACATTTCACAACACACCATGATAAGGCACTTAACACTTCCTTTTCCCTCTACATCAGTCCCACTTGGAATTGGATTTGTATACTTTTCTTTGAATGACTCAAATTCTCCTTTCAAGACTAATTCAACATGCCTCGCATTCTCAAAAGCACTTAGCACGCTTCACTTGCATCAAACTATTAGATTACTTACAATTTGTACTTAAACTTCCTTAGATTTTTATACTAAAGCTCTCTAAATTCTGGAGAAATTTCGACAGCACTTCCCCTATAAATCGGACTATCCCAAAATTTTACATAACTTCATTCCTGCAAGAAGACATGCACACTTCATATACTCATTTGGAGCTTCATGCTCAACATTCATCCCAATACGTTTCACATATTCCCAATCTCAATCCATAAAGGTACATATGTCACACATAACATCCATATTGCTCAAATCCGTATCACAAATTCCTATGAAACTCTAAATCCTCAAGTTCTTCTTATAACTCCGCTGACATTAATCGAATACTTAAAACCTTAACCACAAGATTAACTTAAACCATCAATTAAACCTGTGATTAGCGCAGCGGAACACCAGGGTAGATGTATTGCTTTGTCCCGAGTGGGGACGTCGGTAATACCTCTACCCTGGTGTTCCGCTGTGCTAATCACAGGTTTAATTGATAGTTTAAGTTAATCTTGTGGTTAAGGGTTTTGGGATGTTACAACGGCGCCATTTTGTGTAACGTGGTTTTGTAACCCCAGTTTTATCGTTCTCTCTCAAGGAGTTGGGGCTTCTAATCCTAGAAGTCTTTTCCAAATTCCAACCTACCAGGTAGAGGGTTCATAATCATTTGAGAGAAGGTGATAAGCAAACACAATGAAAACACAAACAAGATCACAAAAAGGAAGACAAGTGGTTCGGGAGCTTTAGGTAACCAAAGGATTCATGGTTATGTGAGTTTTGTGGTTAAGAGGCAAGAAGATAGGATAAATCATATGAGAATGTTGTTATAAAAATGGTCACGGGATTCTCTCTTTCGAAGGTAATCCAGATTATCTTCCCCGAAATCCACCATGGATCCCGAGGGTTAATCAAACAAGATTCCCTAGTTAGCCTCTATCTCACTTTCGTGAGAGAGTGACTAAATATCTCGTCCTTAGCATTCCGTTAACAAGTGATTAGTGCATCAGAGAGCTTCCGATCTCTAATTCACCCCACTTGAAGGAAGGATTGTGGTGGGAAATGGGAATTAGATTTTTCCCACTAATTACCCCCTAATTCACTAACCCCTATAACTAATGACCCATTGGAGCCTTAATCACTCCCTTACCGTCAAAAGAAACCTAGTCACTAATCATATTAGTAATCAAATTAAAACCAACAAAAACCCTAAAACCTAAAGACATGACACAAACACTAAACAAAATCCTAAGGCTATCCCCATTGGTGTCCTTTTGGAGGAGGGACACAGGAGAGAGAGAAAAAAAAAGGAAAAAGAAATGGAAAAGGGGAATGAGGGACGTGGGCTCGTCCCTGAAGAGAAAAAGGGGGGAAAAAAGAGGGAGAGGCGCAGGAGGGGGCGTGCGCAGCACCCCCTTTTTTTGTGTCTGGCGCATGTGGTACACACCCTTGGAGGCGCGTGTGAACAGGCAGTGGTGGGGCCCACCACTGCCAACTGATTTCTTTTTTTTTTCTTTTTTTTCTTTTCCTTTTCTTTTCGTTTCTTTTCCATTTCACAATTATTTTGTTTAATTATCTTGTTAAATATTATAATTACAATTATTTTAATAAATTATCTTGTTAAATTATGTTAAATTTAATTTTAAATATTATAAATATTTTAATTATTAATTATAACTATACAATTTCATCATTGTAGAAAATAATTATAGTCCAATACAAATAATAATAATTATACTCTACATGTGGGTCCCACAATCCAATAAAATATTACTCTCTACCCCACTTATCCCTCATCTCATCCCTAAACTCCAAGGACACCATTAACAATACTATACCCCAACACCCATTAAAATAATACTATTTCCACTATTCATACCCCACGCATCCCCCAACCCCAGGGACACCAAAGAACCTTAAAGAGACCTAAAAACCCTAATAGGACCCTAGGAACCTAACCCTAAGCAGAACAGAACCAAAACAAAACCTTAATGAAACCCTAACACTAACCAGACCCTAATCAAACCTCACCAAACTAACTTTGAGTAAACCCTAATGAAACCCTAAAACTGACCCAAACAACAAAACTAAACATTCAACCACCTTGCTGCTTATTACTCAACTAGCCGAGGCAAAAATAAAGGAAGAAGAAGGAAGAAAAGGGACCTAAACCCTACTGCCCAGACCGAGAACAAAAGGGGAAGAAGAAGACTGAGACGAAAAATAGAACAACCCAGAATCAAAGCAAACACCAAATCGCACACAACCATCACAGACGAACCAAATCAAAACATATCAAAAACCAACAATCTCATATTCAACCTAGAACATTCATCAATTCAATACACAAATCAAACCATACAAATTCAAGAAATCCAAACATTACATCCATAAACTCGAACAAAACATCAAATCTCAGGGTATCGAAACAGTGAATTTGAACCCCAAGATTGATTGTAAAACAGAAACAAACCTAAATCAAATCCTGGAACAAATTATCCAACATCAAATCCCAAAATCCCAGATTCGAAACCCAGAACATGCATACGAAAATAAACCTAAATCTACCCTAAATACTAGCCCTAAGGATGGAGGCCGAAACCAACCATGAAGCAAATCGAAGCTCCTCCTCTCCCTTTTATAGTCGAACTCGTGCTCCTCTCTTCAATCTCCACCCTTGATTTATCTTCAAGCTAGACGGATGAGATGCGTTTGGTTAGTTAGAGCGAAGATGATGACGATGGTGGTGGATGCGTGCTCTTCTTCTCCTAACCGAATCTACAATTGAGAGAAAATGAGTGACAGATTGAATAATTCGTGAGATAATGCAAAAATCCGAGACAAGGGAAGAAGAAGAGAAGAGAGAAGGAGCTGAGATGAGAGATTGAGATGGAGTTGGTTATGGTGTGTTTGGGTTCGGGGCTGTTTGCGCCGAAAGGGAAAAGCAGAGAGGAAGGGAGAAAGGGGATGAGAGACGAAGAAGAATGAGAGAGGAAATGGGGAATTAGGGTTTAGATGGGGGTTTTGTTCGGCTGAAAATAAAGGGGGAAACGGGGCGGGTAATTGGGTCGGGTGGTAGGGCATTAGGGTTAGGCGGGTCGTGGGTGAAGGGAGTTGGGTTTTGAATGTCGGTTTTGGGCTGGGGAGTGAGTTGTGGGCCGATTAAGAGAGGAAGAGAAGGGAATTGGGCTGAATATGGGGTTGTAGGAATTAGGTTTTTATTGTATTTTTCAATTTTACAAATTTGATTCAATTTAGTAACAAAAATAACTAAAATGATAAAAAGACATAGAATTGCATAAATGAGTGAAAACATAATGAAAAGCCTAAATTAATTATTAAAAACAAGCAAATAGTCATAGAATAAAGGGGAAAATCATGCAAAATCGGGACTAAACACCGACGCCATTTTGTGTAGAGTGGTTTTGTTAGAACCAGTTTTTATCGTTCTTCTCAGGGAGCGAGGCGCCTTGGTCATAGAATCTAGGTCAAAGGTTGGGATTGAGATCGCTAGGGTAAGGAATTTGGTTGAAAGGGTCACAATGCAACAAAGAAACCTAAGGTCGGTCAAGGAAAAGAAATTGGCTTCGGATGCTTTTCGGGATGCAAACGGGGATGAGGAAATGAGTTTTTGCAACAAGAAAATAATGAGGGAGAATCAAGTGGTTAGAAAATACCCACCGAGCTTCCACTTTCGTGGATACTCTGGATTAACTTCCCCAAAGTCCACCACGGAGCCGGAGGGTTGATGAAACGTTATTCCCTAGTTAACCTCTTTCCACTTTCGTGGATGAGCATTAACTATCCCATCTTCTTCCTTCCAACACAAGTGTTGGATGTATTCGGGAGCTTTTGATCCAAAATACAACCCATTTGAGGGAATGATAGGAGTAGGAAATTGATTTCCCAACTAATTACTCACTAATATTGCGAACCCAAACCTATTCACCCATTCACACCCTTAATTACCCCCTAACTCATAGGGTTTCTAGCCACTAATCATGATACTAACTAAGCTAATAACATCCAAACCAAACCTAAGCATGATTTCTAACATCAACAATCACAAACCAAGCAAAAAAAATGAAAATAACAAGTAAAGCAATTAAGCAAGCAAGGGAAGTAATTAGCAAAGTAATTAATAAAGGAGTTAAGGGAAGAGAATGCTTATCAAAATGCTGGAAATGAACAAAGAATGGCAATGGGAATGATAATCCAACAATCTCTCAATTGGTTGAATCTTCAACCCTTGAATATAGCTCAAAATCCACCAAAACCCTATAATAATTAAGGCTAATCTCTCTCTAAAACTCACTAATACAAAGTTGAAACCTATTTTTCTACTTCCTAATAATAAAATCGTCACTTGGAGTATGTATACAATGCAAGGAAGTTGCCCAAAACACCGTCGTTTTGGCCATAACAAGCGCGTTAAAATGCAGGAGATCGCGGGCGCTATCTAGGAAATAGCGGGCGTGATCTGTGAGAAATCCTGCCAGGCGATTCTGGGCTTCGTGAGATCGTTGGCACTGTCTGAAAGATGACGACCGCTGTCTTCTTCTGGATTGCATCTCCCTTGGGTGTAGCGGGTGGCACCGCCGAGGTAACGGGGGCTACGACTCTGTTTTCTTCCCTTTGCTTCCTTCCTTCCAAGGCATGTAACGCCCGCTACAAGGATCGCAGAGGGTGTTACCTCACTGTTCAAAACCAAGCTTGCGAAAAGGTTTCCCGGGTCGGCTCCGCTTCGGCTCTCGGCACGACTTGGCTCGGGAAGTCTCTAAAAAGCCTCAAAATAGCCCGTTTTCTTTGTTTTTGCTCCAAAAGTGCGAAAACCTAAAAACAACTAAAACACTAGTAAAAAGCATGAAAAAGACTCAGAATCGAGTAAAAATAGCAAGATATAAGGCGATATTTAGGCCCGAAAATTGGACTAAACACTGATATCAATATTAGCCAACCTTTCATCTCCCCCATGAACATTGCCTTGATGAGAACCCTAATTTGAAGAAGAATTGAATAAGTTTATTGGGTTCCAAAGGTTCAAAAAAAACTCAAGATAAAGGGTTTCAATCAGCAGTGAACCTGTTGGACATCGAAAATCCCCCGTTTAGGAAATTGTTTCGGACTACTTAATGATCGGGAGGCGACTAAGGTTACTTAATCCTTAAATAAGGATAGTTTTACTTTTCGAAAAAAACGATTTCGAGTGGAGGGGCTTTTATTCATTTAAGGACTGATTTTATTATCAACACACATGTACTTACACCGAACTGTTTTATTAATGACTTTATATTTACTATATCCGAACTTGGGCCCAAAAGAGAGGAAACGAGCCATCAGAGAGGGTCATAGTCTGCTGGGCCTATGACGCATACTCTGCTGGGCTCGCGCCCTTCTGGCCCAAGAGAAAATGGTGAAAATTATCATAGGCCAAGCGTCCTATGATAATTTTTATGCCATTTTCTTTTGCGTCGGTTGTGAGTTAGGATAAAAAAAATATAAGATCATTTTATAAATTTTTTTGGTGAAATAAACGCGCGTGTATAATAATAAAAACCATTATAAAGAAGAGTCGCCAGCTGATTGAAGGAAATCCACAAACGAAAAAGGTGACTCTAGTCTACGAACCCAAATTCTGAATCCAGGGGCAAGGTTACGGATTCGAGAATTAAAGAATTCGAGAATCCGCCTGTTTGAAAACAGACTCTACTAGAATAGAACTTGAAATGAAATGAGTGGGGAGAAGTTTAATTAATTTCACAAAATTATATTCCGAATATGCAAGGATTAAAATATGAAATGTTTTTACAAAAAATAATGTACAAGCGAGACAACATGAAGAATAAATTACATGATTGAAATACAATAGCAAAAATGTACAAACCTCACTTTAAGCCTTAGTGGGATGGATGAAAGATCGAACTCCTTGAATGTTTGGACTTGGCGCCGATTTAGAACTTGGATGAACAGATGAGTATGAGGTTGGCAAGAAGAGTGGTGTATGGATAGTAAGATGGTGATAGTGAGGATGATTATGGGAGGAAATTTGAGAGAGGGTGGATAATGGAGAATGGATGATAGTAGTTGATGATGATTGTTGGTAGTGATTGTTAATAATGAGAGTTGATGAAATGAATGGAGAGGTGGGGGTATTTATAGGTGAAGGAAGAGGGATGAAGATGGAAGGAGGGAGGGATGATCATGATCATGGCTGAATTGTAGGTCGCATGACCTACGCCATAATCATGGGTCAAACAGTCACGGCAACGATCAAGAGATCTGGAGGGAGAGCATTGGCGCCAAAAATCAAATATGATAGCATAGGCCAATTGGCCTATGACAGAAGAAGAAAAGGATCAGTAATGTGGCGGACGAAAGCGGGTCACTTCTCTCTACATAGGTCATGCGGCCTACGCGAGCTTTTCCTAGCCGGGTTGAGCGGAAGCAGGCTTTTTCCTTCAGCGTAGGCCATGTGGCCTACGTCGACTTTCCTGGGCAGCCTTCATCATAGGTTATGCGGCCTACGCAAATTGTTCTGGGTCGGGTTGCATACTGGGCATGGGAGTTGGTGTAGGTCGCATGGCCTATGCAACTGGCTAAGTACAACTTCGAACAACCATAACACTTTCATCCGGACTCCAATTGAGGCGATTCAAAAGGCGTTGGAAAGCTTATGATGTGTCCTTTACTCTCATTAAAAGAAATAGGGCCAACGAGACTTGTGGAAATAATGGAATTCGAAATTGTGGGAAAATGTATGTGGAAAGGATGAAAATTGAAGGCTTTTGTGGTGGGTTGGCCTGATGGCTTTTAATTGATGGAGGCCGGTGGCTTTCCTTTCCTTCTACTCCCTCTGTCCCAAATTCATTGACATTTTGACTAAATTTTGACCGCTAACTATTCATAAATTATAATGAGTTACAAAATGAAATTACGTCAATCGTAATATTTAGTAAAATGTCTTTCTAATGACAGTAATTTGATAATGTAACTCATTGTGATTTGTGAGTAATTTACGGTCAAAATTTTGTCAAAGTGTCAGCTAATTTGGGACGGAGGGAGTAACCTCTTTTCTTGTTGCTCCCGGTTTGTACACTTCTCCTGGTACAAAATCTGGTGTCTGGTGTCTACAGAACCTTAAATTGAACAACTCATCAGGACGTCATATGGATATTGAAGGTGTTGGTTTGGGGTAAGTTTATCAAAAATATATCATGTTGAATCATGTGTTCATTTGTTTTCGTTCATAGCTGAGTGATGTTTTGTGGTCTGGGTTGGCAGAAGAAGCGGTAAATAACTCTTGTGGGCAACCTAGTGTACAACTGGGAATCTTAGAATATCATCTTTTTATCACGACTGGATGATTTTGGAAGATTCGAAATTGGGTGTGTTTGTTTTGGATGATTTGGATGATCGACTGCAATAGTGTTTGTATTTGATGTAATCAGAAACGCATGGTCAGAGAGGGATCAATGTGATGTTCAGTAGAGTTTTACATGATGTTCGTTTGGTAAAATAATGGTACTGTCCATGTACATGCGTCTTCATGTTCATCTGAGTGTTACATGTTGTTTAGTTGAAGTGATAGATATGATATATGTTAATATTAAAGGTACTTACAAAATGTTCATCTAATCCAAGCACGATGTCAAAAATGGGGGAAGGGGGGACATGTTATCCATTTACCGCAAAATGAAACTTTGATATTCATGGGGTATATATATCATGTCCATATGACCAGATCTGACCATGTTGCCCACGCAAAATAAATATGTTTTAGGTGAGCGGCGATCCAACAAACAGTGTTGATGTGATGTTCATGTGAGTTGTACATAATGATTTTTATGTAATGACTTAATTAATGGCCATCTTTTTTAGATATAATGATCATCTGTTATGACCATAATGACCAAGTTAATTAGTAATAATGTGCATAACTGATTCTGTTCTTTTTTAAA
This sequence comes from Portulaca oleracea, assembly GCA_029582165.1. NCBI lineage: Eukaryota > Viridiplantae > Streptophyta > Magnoliopsida > Caryophyllales > Portulacaceae > Portulaca > Portulaca oleracea. The sequence goes on along the minus strand of CM055868.1, from coordinate 28,304,153 downwards.
TATTTATAGTGTTGTACGTGATGAGGTGGGTGGAGAAGATACTGTTACATCATACTGTCAGTACCATTGAGCTACCAGTTGAATAATGATCAAGCGTTTGTGCCAATTTGTGAAGATGAATCATTGGTCCCTTATGTAGGACAGAAGTTTGATAATATTGAGGCTACACAATAATTTTATGAACGTTATCCCGTTAGTGTTAGGTTCAGTATCCGTAGTTCAAGCCATACGTTTAACAATAGCAACGGGCTGGATGGAAGTTGTTCGTGTGCACTAGACAGGGGTGGATGCCATTTCGCAAACCATGGATGCTAAAAATCTTATCATTACTTGATGTCCCATGTTAAGTAACATGATTACAAAGCGATGATCATTTGCTGAATACTCGTTGATATTGGCTTGACACTATATCCATATATACACAATATGATGCTCATATAATATTGTTTGTTCAATGTTATTTTTCATTCTACACGATGTCCATACATACGAACCTTAATGATCATCCTTTTTGGTATTCATGTTTCATTCACATATAATCAGTAAAAGGTTCATAATCCAATGGGGGGGTCATTATGTGTTGTCCTAGTGATATTAGTAGCAAGTGATAAGTTTTTTCCATAATTGTTCAATGTTCATATTGGCTTGACCACTATGTCCATATGAACACAACTTGATGATCATAAAATGGTCAGGGAATGTCAATTTTTTGAATAAAAAATATGATCATAAATGTATATTAGTTGATTGGGTGATGTTGCATCCCAATGGGGTCTGATTACTTGTTGTCCTAGTGATATTAGCAGCAAGTGATGAGGTTATATATACGTCCAGATAAACACAACTTTATGATTGAGTTTTTTGATAATTGTTCAATGCTCATGTTGGCTTGACACTAAGTACATTTAAACACAACTGGATGATCGTACAATGTTCAGTAGATGTCCATTTTCTTAATAACAAATGTGTTCATCGATGTACATTTATTGATTGGATGATGTTGCTTACAAATGGGGCTAATTACTTGCTATCCTAGTGATATTAATGAGCAGCAAGTCATGAGTGGTATTGATAATTGTTCAATAATGTTCATATTGGCTTGACAGTATGTCCATATTAACACAACTTGATGATTAAGTTTTGTTTTTATTATTATTCAATGTTTATCTTGGGCCGATACCATGTCCATATAAACATCTTGATGATTGAGTTTTTGATAATTGTTCAATGTTCATCTCCGTTTGACACTATGTCCATTAAAACACAACCTTATACACATACCATATTGGTTTTCAATGTTCGTCTTGATTGGACGCGATGTCCATATATACCACACTTGATGATCATCCATTTTTTGGTATTCATGTTTCATTCCCCTATGATCAGTGAAATGTTCATGATCCAATAGGACACGTTATCTTTCCAATGAATTAAAATCATAGCAGCTCGGCGGTGTACTGTTGGAGGCAAATAAGTCGATAGTTGGTACTGCTAGTGTCCAAGAAAATAATTTGTATTGTATCCAATACCCCAAAATTTTGTATTATTGACGTCCAAAAACCTTTTTTTTTTATATAATTGTTCAATGTTCGCCTTGGCTTGACACTGTGTTCATACAAATACAACATGATGAACAGACAATGTTCACTAGATGTTCATTTAAAGTCATTAATGATAAGATCAAATTCGTCAACATTAGTCTTAACTTCAAGAAAAAAATAAAAACAAGTCTAACAACCATAGCGTCACTACTACAATCTCCAAATGTCATCCTAACAACCACAACATCAAAATAAGTCCAATGTCACCCGAATGACAAGCAAAATATCAGCTAGTGCACCCATTATCGTATCTAAATAAACGCTGCATCTCATTACAAAATGTCTTTGACACAATCAAACTACAGGCACGAGAGCTCTTAAGGTATTTCATGATCAACCCTAATATATGTTTACTGACATCTTCATTTGCGTCCTCCACCCCGACAATATGTGGTCGCACTGGACTTCCGTCCCCATCCTCTTCGCCACTTCCAGTTGTAACGTCTTTAATGACAGCCAACACAACATCAATAGTGTTTGGCTCAGCATCTGGTACTTGACACTCTCCACTTGATTGTCGAAGGAAAAATAACTTATTTTAGTGTATATTCAAGTGGACATCATTATGTAATAAAATGGGCATTATGATCTACTCTAATAGACATTAAAGCTATTTTGCCTCATATAAACAACCACACGCAATTTGCATGACATAACACTTGCATAACGATTGAATAATGAACATTACGTATATCACAAATACAGACCATCAAATAACCCACTGTACATGTCAACCAACAACACATGTTCATCACACATATTTTTTTACTAGACATCCCTTTCACAGAGGATGCGTAACACATCACTAAAACTTGGGCACTAAGTGCATAAACAAGGTACATCACCCGAAATATCATCACATTCTATGTGTATATCCAAATGTACGTTATGTATATCTGATATGCACATCATGAAATGCCTTAATGTGCATGCCCTAATGTACATGCCCTAATATATAACTATTATGCACATCATTACCACTAATGTACATGCCCTAAAGTATATCTGGTATGCACATCATTAAACTTTCCTAATGTACACTGACAAACCAAATGTTCATCATACCATTTTCACACCACCCACTCATAGAAAAAAGGATGTCACGTTCATGTACGATGCACATCATGGCAAGTAAGCTTGGTCATTTTCCGCATATACACATCACCCCTCCCCCCCCCCCCCCCAAAAAAAAAAAAGTCTCACAATGGACACGTACCAAACCATTGAAAAAAATGGCATGTTTCCCCAAAATTGCACACCACATCCAAGCATACAATAGTCAATACATCAATAATACTCATCATGCCCTAACCATGATGAACAGTTCTTACTGATGAAAAAGTATCATTTAACAGTTAAGGGGTTGAATATGTTCCAATTTCCAAGAATTTTGTCACAAATGAACAACCTTTTACCAGGAATCTTCACTAACCTTGACTGAATTTTCGGCCCCATTTCATGAGCATCCTTCTCGTCGACATCCATGTCCATCGCTGCACACGATCACACTGATTCCACTGCCTCTTCACTATTCGACACCCTAGACTATCACCAAAACGCCGAACCCTAATTGTCGTCCTTTATCACCCTACGTTTCTCCCTTCGTTTTTCCGATTGTGATCGTCTATCTTCCTTCCTTTTTCTACTCATTTAAGAAAAATATTTTGAAAACTGAAAACTTCAAAATCCAAAGGCGACCACCCTATTCACACTCGGGACAGCTCCCCATGTATCAATTATGAGCATGACGATTTTTTTTTTGCTGACTAAAGGGTCACGTGATGGCCTTCAAATTAAAGGGAAAGTGTTGTTTTTTTTGTGACCATTGATCTATGATCCAATAACTATTAAATATCCTTCTCACATTCTCACTCAATCTCTATTCTCACTGAACCCTAAACCCTATATATATATATATATATATATATATATATATATATATATATATAATTCTAATAATCCCTACTTTCACCAATTGGACAATGGTGGACCGTACTTTCACTTTGTGTTCTGGTAGTCCAAAAAAAAAAAAAATTGGATTGTAGTGGGATATTTTCAAGGGAATCATAGATTTTGTGTTGCATTTGATCCAAAACTTAGTATAACACTTTACAATGATTTTTAATGAATTTACAACATTTCTCCCAATTTTTTTTCATTTGTTTACTATTTTTTACGATTTTTTCACTTTTATTATTTTTAAAAAATCATAATGATTATTCGGAGTCTCAAAAAAATAATTTAAAAAATGTTTTAGAAACTAAAATTCATTAACTTTCTAGGGGCAGGAACGAAAAAAACAAAAACAATATAGTGTAGGAATGAAAAAAATAAGAAGAATGTGGAGGTGGATTTGGTACCACTACAATCCATTTTTTTTTTGGACCACCAGAATACAAAGCGAAAGTATGGTCCACCATTGTCCAATTGGTGAAAGTAGGGATTATTAGAATCCAATTATCCTATATATATATATATATATATATATATATATTGGAAGAAACGGTAAGTCAATTCCATTACAAAACAAATCAATATCCAAATACAAGGACAGGGGAAAGTAAATGACCCCAACATACAAAAAAAACAGCAGTACCACAAAAATAACTCAAAACAATATCAAAAACATATCCAGACTCAGCTGGATCGAAACTTGATATCTTGAGCAATAAGCATTGCAATCACCTTGTAATCCCTCTTCGAATTCTGAAAAGCACGACAATTGCGTTCGTGCCAAGCATGGTAGGCCACAGCAGCAAGAATGAGAGCAACATCCCTTTGCTGTTTTCAAGAACCAACCAACACCACTTTGCCATCAATGATATTAGGCTTGTCCAGACTTGAAGATTGATAAATTTCCTCAAAGAGCATTTTAGAAAAACTGTATAAAAAGAACAAGTGCATATTCGTTTCTTCCTGGTGTTTACACAGAAAACACCTATTAGCCAACGAGCAACCAAATTTTTGAACTCTATCCAACTTCAATAACTTGTGATGCATAGCAAGCCAAAGAATGAAGGAAAATTTAGGAACACTCTTCTTGTGCCATACAATGGAGTGTCATTCAACTTCATTCTGATGAGGTTTCAGGAAATTGTATCCCTCTTTGATCTTATATACTCTCTTCTTTGATCTTATATACTCTCTTCTTTGATCTTATATATATATTGGCAGAAATTCAAATTCATTGCAAAGGCCAAACGAAGGCAAGAACATACAAGAGCCAGAAACAACAAAGGACAGGAACAAAAGTCCTACAACAGATCAAGAGATCAAGAGGTCAAGACAACTCTGAAATCTCTTGCTCTTTTTTGAGAGAAATAACATTCTTTGAAGCAACACTTGATGGATCCTTTTAAAGGCCTCTTCACAGCTTGTATTCTTGTTGTTCACAGAGAACTTCTTATAATTTCTCAATTCCTAAATGACTGAGATGGTGGAAGTTAAGACAGCAGCAGCAAGAAGTTTAATACAACTTCCTTTCTTCATGTTTTTCCAGTTTGAAACCCACTGTATCAAAGTGTTGAACTCAACCTTGATACCCAATTTCCTGCCAAAAGTTAAGAGAGTCTACTTGATGAAACTGCAGTTTGCAAAAAGATGATCCAAGGACTCTTCACCATTGTCACACATATAGCAATAAGTTGGAATATTGCTCCCATGAGTTGCAAGTCTGGTGGAAACAGAGAGTTTACCATGTGCAGCAACCCAAGTAGTGAAAGGATGTCTAGGAGGAGAAATTCCATTCCATATTATATGGTACCAACTCCACTTCTGAGTAACCGGCAGAAGATCCATGTAACATTTTTTCACAGAAAAACCTCCATTTATTTCACCATTCCATCTCCAAGCTGACTCATCACCCAATTTAATTGTATCTTTCACCTTACAAATTTTCTTCAAAACCCAAGAGCTATTGGCAGGACGTTTGTAGTTCCACCAATTCTTATTCTTCATATATCTTTAGTGAATCCATCTAACCCACAAAGAATCTTCCTTTGTGCAATATTCTAAACAAGCTTCCCTATTGTAGCAGTATTCTAAATTTTTGGATTCCTTAGGCCTAAACCCCCAAATCTTTTAGGAGTGCAAACAGTATCCCAAGCAATGAGGGGAGTTCTATGATAAATATGATCACCAGACCACAGAAAATTCCTACAGATTTTGACAATCTGCTCAATTACATTGATTGGGAGTAAGAAGATATTTGCCCAGAAGCTAAAAATACTCAAAAGAACTGAATTAATCAACTAAGTTCTTGCAGCATAAGAAAGGTTTCTTGAAGACTACACCTGAATTTTTGCTGTGATTTTGTCAACAAGGGACAAGCAATCGAACTTCCCAATCCTCCCAGTTGTAATGGAACACCTAGGTACTTCAGAGGAAATTGGCCAATCTCAAAACCCATAACATCAGCCAAGTGTTGAGCCTGGTTATTACTACAGCCAGCAAAAACCATCTAGGAATTGGACGGATTGGTAATTAACCTAGAACACTGACCAAAGTGATGTAGAATCTGTGCAATACAACTAACAGAACCACTGTCAGCAGAGCAAAAAACAACTAGATCATCAGTAAATAGAAGGTGGTTGACCTTCAAATCCTTGCAACTAGGGTGAAACTTAAACTCTAGGTTGTCTTTCAGATCATCCAAAAGTCTTGAGAGATACTCCATTACAACCACAAACAATAATGGTGAAAGAGGGTCTCCTTATCTTAATCCCCTACCCCCTTTAAAGAAACCATGATGCTGACCATTGATGTTCATAGAATAAGAAGGTGAAGAAATACACATCATAATCCAGTGTATGAATCTGGGAGGAAAATGAAAAGCTATCAAAGCCTCCTCAATACATTCCCAGTAAATAGAATCATAGGCTTTCTTTAGGTCAACCTTCATAATGCATCTTGGGGAGAGTTTTCTTCTATTGTAACCATTAGCCACTTCCTGACAAAGCAACATTATTTGGACAATATCACGCCCAGGGACAAAGGCACCTTGACTTTTGTTAATGAGGGATGGAATAATATCTCTTAACTTATTGCAAAGTAGCTTAGATAAGCATTTGTAAGAGACATTACGACACAAAATTGGGCTGAAATCAGTAGGAGATTCATGGTTGATCTTCTTAGGAATCAGAGAAAGAATAGTTTCATTGATACTTGAAAGAACTGAGCCATTATCCAAACTTTCAAATTAGGCTTCGCAAAAGATATCACCAATTCTCCCCTAGTTATATTGATAAAAGGAGCTACTATAACCATCATGTCCAGGAGCTTTCAAAGGAGGGATAGAAAAAATTATCTTACAAACCTCCTCCTTATTAAAAGGTCTTAGCAATTTCAATTGCAAATCAATGCTCAATATATAGCCCTTCTGCAAAATATTATTCTGGACTGGGACTCTTGTATATTCATTCTAACCAAGGAGATTTCTATAATAATCAATCATCCCTGAGGCCACATTATCAAAGCCAATAAGATTACTTCCATCTTCAGTAACAAGAGAATAAATGTAATTCCCATTTTGCCTTTTCCTCATTTTTGCAAAAAATACCCTGGAAGGACAATCACCCAAGTTCAACCATTCAAGCTTAGATTGTTGTTGCATAAGCCGCTGAGCTGAGTTAAGGATATTAATATAAGCATTTCTTTGTTCTTTCTCCCTATCCTTTAACTCCAAGTTATCCTTATCAAACATAATAGCCTTCTGAATTTCATCTAGAGCAGATATGCTTCTATCAATCTGATGGTGAATATCACCAAATTTATGTCTGTGCAGTTGCTGAAGAGGCTTCCTTAAATCCATAAGAATTCTGTGAAATTTATACATCTTACAACTCCACACCTCTTCAGATAAAGCATCAACAATAATATTCTCATAATCATCAGAATTATGCCACATCAAATAGTATTTGAAGCTACCTTTCCTTTGAGGAAGTCCAGGAAAAGAGATGAGAATGGGAGTATGATCCGACGGACCAAAAGGTAAGAAGGTAGTATGCACAAAACCCATTTGATGAAGCCAATCATCATTTGAAAAAGCTCTATCAATTCTAGACCAAATGTGCGAATTGGTCTAAGTAAAGTGATCACCCCAAAATCTTAATTCCTGAACATTTATATTCTTTATGCAATCATGGAATTCAGAAACTTCGAAGAATTCAACATCAGTACCAACAATCATATCCTCAGGATACAAAACTGCATTAAAATCACCCAAAATCAACCAACCCTCAAGAACTTGATGGCTTAAAACATTGAGCTTATCCCACAGAATCTTCCTTTCAGTAAGTTGGTTCGAACCATACACATAGGTAACATGAAATTTCTTTCCATCAATCATCCTAGTAACAAGGATGTGAATCCACTGATCCTGAATGTCAATAACATCCACTAAATAGTCATTCGGCTTCCAAGCCACCAAAATGCGACACATCATGCCAGGACTAGCATTATGGATAAGAGACCAACCATTCAACATAAAAGAACCAATCTCTACCACTTTTTCAAATTTTGATTTAAATTCAAGCAAACCAACAAGGCTTACCTGATGATTATACAGACAGTTACGAATATGCATATGCTTATTCGACTTCCCACAACCTCTAATGTTCCAGCTCATAATATTAACCATTGCTACCTGGATTCTTCCCTCCTGCCATTTGGAAAGCTTTTAGAACCTCCCCAACTCTAATGGTTTGAGGTCTAAGATTTCCAGTTCGAGGTGGCAGGCCTTTAGAAGGAATAGCTGGTGTGATAACAGGACGAGTTGTTACAGGTGGGCTCGGTGATCTTTGCTCTGCAACTACATATTAGTCTCATCAGAATTCTCAGGTTGCTGAATCTTCTGTATATTCTGTTGCTTCTTTAACCTGCAATCAGTCATCTCAGGGCCAAAATTCCTACAATGATTACACTTTAAAGGTTTCCAATCATACATAACCCTTTGTGAAATAACAACACCATTATCAGCAAATTCCGTTGTGTATTTTTGCGGTTTCTAAGTAAGGATGTCGGTCCACAGGGATGGGTTTTTAGGATTCTAGGTAATTTGGTTTGCTAGGGGATTCCCAATGCAGAAAGCAATAAATTATGTAAAGAAAAGCATATTAAACTATACTAAGCATGGATATCACAACAACTAAAGTCAAGCAAACAATGATAAAAGATGGATTGATCTAATTCAACAAAATAGATAACTAACACTAAGAATGCAATAAAAAGCAATAATAAGGAAGCAATTAAACTAAACCAAATAATGAAATTAAGAACAACAATTCATACCCTTGGAGCACTAAATCTTCTCTCTAACTCCTAACCTTCATCTCTAATCTTCATCTTGAACTTCCCCCGAACAAACAAGAAGCGTGAATTGGATTATTAAAAATTCCCCAAATACTCACTTGAAAGTAGAATTTGTGACTCTTAATTCTCCTCCTCACTAAAGTTGGATTTGAGTTTTTGTGGCTAATCTAATGAACTAACAATGACAATCAACAATCAAAGCAAGAAAGAACAAGAGAATGGAGAAAGATTTCTGAAATTAATTGAAAGAAAGAGTTGATTACAATCAAGAAACTAGAGAAGCTTGGAGAACAATCAAAAGCTTAAAACCCTAATTCCATCTAATCAACAGAAGAACATAATGATAAAAACTAAGATAAAATGTAGATTAAAACTAATAAAACCTAGCTGCCTGCTCAAAACCCTACTTAGGGTATATATACAAACCAAAACAGTTACACAAAACTCAGTCGTTTTGCCTAGAAAAATGCGCAGAATTTCAGGCCGTCGCGGGTGCGACAGGCTTCTGTTTGCAAGAAAAAACTCCTCTTCGCAGCACGTCGTAGGCGTGATAGAATGTGACTCAAGCGTGATGCATTTTTGGGCTTCTTCCCATCAAAAGTATTAAAGGTTATGATCTCTACTTGCCACGGGTGTGACAACCTCCGTCACAGGTGCGACGACATTCTAGTTCTTTGCCTTGGCTGCTGTAATGGCACTACAAAAGCATGTTACGGGTGCAACCCATTGTTTCGCGGGTGCGACACCCGTCTGACCGGTGCTTTGGCTGTTGTAATTCAACCTTTATGGATATTTGCTCAATTTAGCCACTTTTGTCTTGGTTTTGGCACTAACACATTATTACCCTACAAAACTCAAAATCATCATATCTAATATATAATTAAGGGGCGAGAACAAGCAAAATACCCTATTAATGAAAAGAACCCGGCATGGAACGAGACCGAACAACACTCCCACACAAGGGTCTGCTCGCCCTGAGCAAACTAAAAACAAAGAAAAAGAAAGAGAAAAAGAAACTAACTACCCTAACTCACTTTAGCAGGAATCGCGGGTGCATTTAGCACATGCATCAGGCCTTTTAAACCCCTTGGTCGCCCAAGTGGACAAGGAAGGTCTCGTGAGGGTTTACAGAAGCTATGCCCACAAAAACCAAAGAAAAGGAGAGTGGGAAAGTGAAAAACAAAACAAGCTTTGAAAAGAAAGAAAAGAAAAGCCACTTGTTCTAGGAATCATGCAATCGTTGCAAGGAAAACAATACTAATCAACCAAAAGAAACAATTATGAGCACATCAAAATCACCTAATTCAAGACATTGCCAATCTTTAAGGTTTTCGATTTCCAAATGTTTCCTACAAAACAAGATCCTATGTGCTCAAGTGCAAGTGTTATTATAATCGATTTCGATTAATCTAAAGCAAATCACAATCCAAGCTTGTATCAAAGCAAAAAGAATTATTTAAGTGATATCTTCCCTCGCAAGTGTAGCCTTTGGCTTGGTGAGGGCCACAGGAGACACAAGGAAAGACTTCACATTTATTACGAATCTTTTTGGTGTTGGGTTTCTCCAAGAATTTAACGGCCCAACATTTCCAACTTAACTCAACGATTTTTGGCGTTAGTTTTTTTCGGGAATTGCATAGCCCATATATGGGGTATACCCTCCCAACACAAGTTACTCAATACGCAAATGAAGTGCTTAAGGGGTAAGAGCGTCGTACCGCTCATACCAACTCGTGTAGGTATACTAACTTTAACATTACACTTTCAAGGTTAATGTCGGGTTTTTCGGGATTTGGAATGACCCTCCGAAAAGGGGTCACCCTCTCAACTCAGGCTTCTCCATTCACAAACGAATTGCTTAAAGGATGTGAGTGCCACCCACTCACACCGGCTCTTGTTGGTTTAACCGACAAATAACCAATTATTTCAATTTAATTAACTTTCACTTTTCAACAATCTCGGAAGTGATCTACTAAAATCTCTCAATTTTGAAAAGAACGTGAAATAAACAAAGATCTTATTAAGCATTTAACGAAGGGACTCTAAACACATTAGCCATGACAATACTTGAACTAAGGATGATAATGCTTATACGGGTTTCTTTCAAGAAGATTAAGAAAGTTTTCTAAGCATTGACTACACTAACCTAGAAACAAAGCAAAAACTGAAGTAAAACGAAACTTTTAAAGGTTTTCCACTCCCTTTTTTCTCCTTTTTCAAACAAAAATTTTCAAATTTTTAGACAAAAACGAAGAAAATCAAAAATAAAAACTAGGTTGTCTACCCATAAACATGAAAAATATCAGCCCCACTACCACACAAAACATCACAATGTCCCCATTGTGAGAAGAGTGTCACAAGTAAGGTAGATAACCTAAGAAAAACATATATACAAAGCACCTAACAAATAAAAAGTGGTGGCGACCCGAGCCCACACGGCTCCAACAACAAAGATAATCCCAACATTCACACACAAGGGGTTCGCCACCCAAAAGGAAAACTCAAACATGCAACATGGATCAAGCTTATATACACACAAAGAAAATGGAAAGGGGGTTACCTCAAGATCTTTAAGTAAAAACGACCTGATCCATGATCCAATACCCTAAACCCTTTTGAGAAAAGTCCTTTGCTTCTGGAAGTTAGCACTTCATAGTGCTAATTTCCTTAAGTGTAACTTCCTGAGTACCGCTCCCACTAGCTTCTCCTTATTGCGCACGTCTTTCCTCTTATTCATTGTTTTCCTCTTCACCTTGCTCCTCATTTTCTTCCATATCGGCATTGGGATCATTCAGCCCTCCTACACTGCCACGACCTCCATGGTTTTGTCCACATGACCAGTTATGCTCGTTGGTTATGTCTAACCAACGCTCGGCTCTTTCATGGCCCAAATGGATCGAAGTCTTGTAGATATCATAGTCGCGCAAGTAGATAGTATGTGCAAAGTGTTTTTCCAAGATGCCCATCTTTTGAAACCGGACCCTATCAATAGGATTAGGAAAAATACCTCGGAGTCCTCTTGTTTAGATCAGCCTCAAAACCCTTCTGCTTAAGGAAATGGAAAATTATGTGCCCCATACCAATGGTCGTGAGTTAATTCTTGGAGCTTATTTCCTTAAGACAATGGAGGACACATGACTCGGTATTCATCCGTTGCCCTTAGACGGGGTTGAATATGACAAACAAGTCATCCTTATAAACATTTGGTCGCCCATTATCCCTACCAAAGACATAACTCGTGATAATTCGGTGTAGAATCCTGACAGCTGCTCGGTTGTGTATTTTTTGGTTTTTATGAAGTAAGGGCGTTGTCGAATCCACAGGGATGGGTGTTAGGCTTGATAAGGAAATTGGTTTGGTTGATTGGTTTTCAATTGCGGAAAGTAGTAAGTTATGTAAAGAAAGCAATTAAACTAATATAGACATGGATTCATAATAGCAATAAAAACATGAAATTGGGAACAAGAAATTATACCTCCAAACTAGAATGAACAATGAAATTGGGAACAAGAAATTATACCTTCAAAGCACTAAATCTTCACTCTAATCTTCAACCTTCACTTGGATTTTCCCCCGAACAAACAAGAAAATTGTGAATTAGATTACTAAGAATCCCCAAATCCTCACTTGAAAGTAGAATTTGTGACCCTTAATCCTCCTCCTCACTAAAAGTTGGATTGATGGTAACTAGCACTAGAAAGCTTGAATCAAAGCATCAATGGAAACCAAAGAGAGAGAGGGAGAGAGAGAGAGAGAGAGAGAGAGAGAGAGAGAGAGAGAGAGAGAGAGAGAGAGAGAGAGAGAGAGAGAGGGAGAGAGAGAGAGAAAGAGGGAGAGAGAGAGAGAGAGAGAGAGAGAGAGAGCAAAGCTTTGTAAATTACTTGAATTGAAATTGCTTGAAAGAGAGTTGAATACAAATTGCAAGAGAAATTAGAGAAAGCTTGAAGAACAATTAAAGATTAATGAAAGATTAAATCAATATAAAAAAAGATGCGATAAAATCTAAATCAAGATAAGTGAGGGGCTATTTGTGCATATAATGACAGTGTATATGTCTCATTGGAAGTTAGTGGTGTTTAAAAATTAATTCAGAGTTGTTTGTGTGGTTTGGAAGGCCTCAGGTGTTTTAAAAGATCTTTTTGAAAGTAAGGGTGAAACTCAGTTGGTGAAAGTGATTTGGTTAAGGTTTGGGTGGAAGTTGAGCATTGCTCTTCTCAATTGATCTTGATGCTACTACAGTCTTTAATTGAAGAGGAGGCAATTAGATTCTGTAAGTTTCCTCTTTAGGTGTTGATACATATACAGCCTCGGGATGTAGCAGGCTATTTGTTCTGGTTAGGATTAAAATGTTGAGTTTCTTGGCAGGGATTTTGCAATTTGATGTGTTATCGACCAAAATACATTTGAATGACATCTACACTGTATGGCAAAGGCAAAACAATCAATTTTGAGGCTTCTTTCTGGTTCATATATAACAATTGTTCAGAGTGAAAATCGTTTGATGCACATGATGCAGTTGAAGGAAAACTCGGTAGTAATCTCTTCTGTAGTGGGGGCAGTTCTCTGCTATAAAATCAAGCAATGAATGAGCAGTATAGTGAAGAACTTGTTGGAAAAAGAATCAAGGCTGCTGGATAACAGAACAAGGTTGTGGTAAACGAAAGAAAACTGAGCCGTGGTAAAACCACTGCCTTGAAAGTGATTACGGCCCGACCTCGGTGCCAATCGGGATTGCCGGTCGCTCCCCAAGGTTAACTCAGATAATCTCTAGACACGTGCACTCGTGGCCAAAGATTTGGAGTATGCAAAACTTATGCCCACGAAGAGGAAAAAGAAGAGGAGATAAGAGAAGGGAAAGTATTTCTGGTATATCAAATCCACACAGGCATAACTCAATTTATAGGAATAAACTGAGTAGAGGAAGAAGAAACTGAAGAGGCAACAACCATTAAGATGGCGAGAATCATGGAGCCATTAAGGAGAAGCGTAAGATCAGGAAAGAATTGATGAATGAAATCAATTCAATTAACGGCTAAAAGATACCAAATAAAGACGCAAGATCTTCCGAAACATAAACGGCCCGAAAACCGGGTAAAAGGGAGCCCACAACCCACGCCCAGCCCGGACCGGCCGGCCAACCGGACGACAGCGGCGGCGCGCGCGTGTGTGTGGAGGCCCAAACCATACCCTCCTCACTAAAACCCACTTCCAAGCTAATACAACACTAGGAAAGAAAGGAAAATATATAAACAACAAAATATTTCATTCTTCCTCCTATGTGGGACAAGGAAAGACACAAAAAGAGACAAAACCTTGTAACCATTACCTTCACTTCCAACAATCCCCCACTAATGGTTTACAAGGTAACCAGAAAAAGAAAAAACAAGAACAGGGCAAAACAGGTCAGATACTTAGGCGTCAATATCTTTCGATTTGAATTGACACATTAGTGATGTGAGGCAACAAACAATAATCTAACAAGTGGTCTAGGCCTTGGACTTGGAAGACTTTGATTGTGACCCCCACAACACGTATCAACCTACAGAAAAGCATACTCCGCGATAAAAAATACTTGCTCCTTTATGGCCATGCGCACACCTTGGGACTCATAAGTGCTCTAGAGAGATAGCCCAAATCTCTCATAGAAGGCGGCCAAACCTTCACACTTACGTAGGTAATTCCATTAAGTCTATCTCAACCTAGACCACCACAAATGTGACTATGGAAATATTAAGAGCAATTAGCTCATCCTTACAACAAATTATCGGTGAATCCTTCAGTGCGTCTCACAAGCACCCCCCACAAAGGACGTGGATTCATTAAGAGAATAATCTCAACCTTAGAAGCACCACTTAGCACCATAGGGATAAGAATGTAGTGCACCTTGAAGATTAGTATGGCTTCGTTTGACCAAATAATATTTGGTATCCACCATACCTCTTCAAGCCATAGGCTTAAGCCCTAACCCCCTCGATGCCTCTAGAACAACTCGTCTAGTCAACCCCTTAGTGAGAGGATCCGCCAAATTCTTCTCAGATCTCACATACTGCAAGGATATTACTCCATGCTTTAGCAATTGTCTCACTGCACTGTGTCTAACACGGATATGTCTCCTTTTCCCGTTGTAGACACTGTTATGAGCCACTCCAATTGCTGCCTGTGAGTCACAATGTATAGAGATAAGTGTCTCTTGTTTCTCCCATAGTGGCATGTCTGCTAAGAGACCTCTAAGCCACTCTGCTTCTTGACCTGCCAACTCAAGAGCAATAAACTCAGATTCCATGGTAGAGCGGGCTATGCAAGTCTGTTTTGCAGACTTCCATAAGATAGCCCCTCCACCTAAGGTAAAAATATAACCACTAGTAGAACTAACTTCATCATTATCAGAAATCCAGTTTGCATCACAATATCCTTCTACAACAGCAGGAAATTTATTAAAGTGCAAACACCAATCCATTGTACCTTTCAGATACTTAAGCAAATGATGAAGTGCATTCCAATGTTCTTGACTAGGATTATGAGTGTAGCGACTCAATCTACTCACAGCATAAGCAATATCAGGTCGAGTAAAGTTCATCAAAAACATTACACTTCCTATAATTTTAGCATACTCAGATTGAGACACACTAGAACCGTTGTTCTTCTTTAAAGGTATACTGGGATCATAGGGAGTTCTCACAGGTGTCACATCAAACATGTTAAATTTCTTTAACACTTTCACAATATAGTGTGACTGACACAAAGCATAACCAGAATTGGTTTCCCGAATTTTAATCCCTAAGATCACATCAGCTTCACCCATATCTTTCATTTCAAACAAAGAAGACAAAAACATTTTAATCTCATTGACTACAAGCAAATTTGTACCAAAGATCAACATATCATCAACATATAAGCACACAATCTGATCCTATCATCTTGGAATAAACACAAGAATCAGACAAATTTGCAATAGATCCATTTTTCACAAGAGAACTATCAAACTTCTCAAACCACTGTTTGGGAGCTTGCTTTAGACCATAAAGAGATTTTCTCAATCTACAAACTTTATTCTCCTGACCTGGTACTTCACAACCCTCAGGTTGGGTCATATAGATTTCTTCCTCTAAGTCACCATTAAGAAAAGCTGTCTTTACATCCATTTGATGCACAACAAGATCAAAAATAGTAGCTAAAGCAATCAACGTTCTAATGGTGCTTATTTTCGTAACAGGAGAATAAGTGTCAAAATAATCTATCCCTTTCTTTTGGTCAAAACCTCTAATAACAAGTCTGGCCTTATATTTATCAATTAAACCATCAGACTTCAATTTCGTTTTGAAAATCCATTTACTACTAATAGGTCTACAACCCTTAGGCAAATCAGTTAATTCCCAAGTTTTATTAGACTCTAGGGAATCTATTTCACTTCTTGTGGCTTTCTTCCAAAAGGTTGCATCAATAGACCTAATAGCCTCAGCATATGTTTTGGGATCTTCATCAATTAGAAATAAAGACACAAAATCCTCAGTCAAAGCATCCACATCATAAAGATTAAAAACTTCAACTAGGAAAGCAGTAACAAAATCAGGTCCAAAATCAGTTGTATTTCTTTGCCTTTTACTTCTTCTAGGCTCAATTTCCACATTTCTAGTACTAGAACTAGCAACAGGCAAGCTCACATTCTTAGGTACAACATTAGGCACAACATCAGATACTACATTAGGCACATTCTTTTTCAACGGAAACGTATGCTCAAAAAATTCAGCATCTCTATATTCAGAAATTGGTTAATCACTTAATGACATGAAACGATAAGCAGCACTGTTTTGAGCATATCCTATAAAAACAGCATCGAAGGTCTTTGGGCCTATGTTGGTACGTTTATGACTAGGTAAAGCCACTTTAGCCAAACACCCCCACACTTTCAAATAATTCAGATTCAGGGCATATCCTTTCCAGAGTTCATATGGGGTATGGTCCCTCTTCTTATGGGGAACTCTATTGAGTATAAAACATGCAGTTAAAACAGCTTCCCCCTACATGTTATCAGGCAATCCAGAACTCAGAAGCATAACATTCATCATTTCCTTAAGGGTACGATTCTTACGTTCAGCTATACCATTTTGTTGTGGTGTGTAAGGGGCGGTAGTTTCATGAATAATAACATTTTTCTCATAAAAAAAAGCTAAAGAGGTTGAATCATATTCACCACCCCTATCAGATCTAAGCCTCTTGATTTTCCGGTCTAGTTGATTCTCAACTTCTGCTTTATATTTTAAGAACACTTCTTCAGCCTCGTCTTTAGACCTTAAAAGGTAAACTTTTGTATATCTAGAGAAGTCATCTACAAAGGTAATATACCATTTCTTTCCTCCTTTGCTCATTATGTTCTTAAAGTCGGCTAGGTCTGAATGAACAAGTTCAAGCAACTGAGTTGATCTTGTAGCTACTGATTCAAAAGGTTTCTTGGCAAATTTCGCCTCTACACAGACATCACATTTAGAACAACTTTTTGTGCTAATATTTGGAATTAATTTCATGTTCTTTAGCCTGTTTACGGAAGCATAATTCACATGTCCAAGTCTACCATGCCAAAGATCAACAGACTCAACAATATAAGCAGAAGTAGAAGCATTTCCATTTGCATCAGATGCAACATTCAGAACATATAAGCCATCACTACGATACCCCTTCCCAACAAATACCCCATTACGAAGAATAACAATTTTCCCAGCCTTTTGGTTCACCTTAAAACCAACAACATCAAGGAGGCTACTAGAAACTAAGTTTCTGCGAAGGGAAGGGACATACAACACATTGTTTAAACATAAAGATTTTCCAGAAGTAAATTTAAGGAGAACTTTCCCTTTACCCAGTACCGCAGTTGTGGAAGAATTGCCCATGAAGACATGTTCACCATCAGGAATCTCCTCAAAGTCATGCATTAGATCCTTGTTGGTGCAGAAGTGTCTAATTGCTCCAATGTCCAGAATCCACTCGTCGTTGTTAATCACGAGGTTAGCTTCCACGCCATTCTTGCACGAATACTTAGCTTCTCGGTCGATTAGCTTGATTCGATTGCTATTACCGCCGGGTTTCTGGTGGGTTTGATTTGCTCCTTTACATTGGTTGCACTGATATGCCTTGTGGCCTGGTTTGCCACAGACATAACAAGTAACCTTCTGCTTCTGGATTTTAGCGTTAGGCTTGTTCAAAGGTTTCTGATGCTTGGATTGCTTCTGATCCTTCTTATTCTTTCCCTTGAACCTGTCCTTATTAGTAGGTACAGAAGATTCAACTAAATTAGCTTTAACAAAATTCAAAGAGAGAGAAGACATCTTATCTTTCAAACGATTTGCTTCCTCAGTTCTCATGTGGCTGATTAATTCTTGAAGGGTCAGATCCTTCTTTTTGTGCTTCAAATGATTCCTATAATCACTCAAGGATGGCGGAAACTTCTCAATCAAAGACATTCGCCAGAGTACCGCACATCTTCATTCCTTCATTCGTAACTTCAAAGACAAAGATTCTCGCATACATGAACTCGCTCCATAATAGGCTTGTCATCTACTGAATTGCAACCACTTGCCAACGACATACTTCTTCTTCCCAGCATCATCAGCGCCATATTTGATCTCGAGCTTCTTCCATATGGTCTTCGCAGATTTGAAACTGACGAACAAATCGAACAGAGGGTTCGACATGTTGTTGAGAAGATAACTCCGTGCGACTTTGTTGTCTTTCTCCAGTTTCTTTTTGGCATTCTCATCTAATGGAACAACAGGGGTTCTTGGAGCAGTAGGGGTTTGCTCAGGATCGTTATGAGGAGGTGGTGCTTCTGGATCTTCAAGATGAGGCGAGGACAACACATAATCAATCTCTAACTGTTCAAGACAGAGCAATAACTTTTGGGACCATCGTTTGTAGTTGGTTCCATCGAAATGCTCAATTTTGTAGATCTCAGTGAGGGTTTTGGGAGGAGCAACCATTGATATTAATCGCTTTCAAATTGTTGGAAAAAGAATCAAGGCTGCTGGATAACAGAACAAGGCTGAGGTAAACGAAAGAAAACTGAGCCGTGGTAAAACCACTGCCTTGAAAGCGATTACGGCCCGACCTTGGTGCCAATCGTGATTGTCGGTCGCTCCCCAAGGTTAACTCAGATAATCTCTAGACACGTGCACTCGTGGCCAAAGATTTGGAGTATGCAAAACTTATGCCCACGAAGAGGAAAAAATAAGAGGAGATAAGAGAAGGGAAAGTATTTCTGGTATATCAAATCAACACAGGCATAACTCAATTTATAGGAATAAACTGAGTAGAGGAAGAAGAAACTGAAGAGGCAACAACCATTAAGATGGCGAGAATCATGGAGCCATTAAGGAGAAGCGTAAGATCAGGAAAGAATTGATGAATGAAATCAATTCAATTAACGGCTAAAAGATACCAAATAAAGACGCAAGATCTTCCGAAACATAAACGGCCCAAAAACCGGGTAAAAGGGAGCCCACAACCCACGCCCGGCTGGGCCAACCGGACGACCAGCAAGGCTACAGCAAGGCGATGTGGAGGCCCAAACCATACCCTCCTCACTAAAACCCACTTCCAAGCTAATACAACACTAGGAAAGAAAGGAAGATATATAAACAACAAAATATTTGATTCTTCCTCCTATGTGGGACAAGGAAAGACACAAAAAGAGAGAAAACCTTGTAACCATTACCTTCACTTCCAACAGAACTTGCAGTCTTGAAATGAGTAGTGCAATTCTGTTCTACAGATTGTCAACTGAAACATTTTTATGTGGTTTTGGTCGAATGTTGGGGACTGTTATGTTTGGTCATCAAAAGGCGCACAAACCTTTGGTTACTCAGAATGTCAATTGAAGCATATGCCTGTGATTTTTAGTAAGAAGGATTCATAGTTGTGAAGTGATGGATCTGTCTATGGGACTGTGGTGGTGATTGAGAAGCTTAACCTTGCTGTCCATTGCTACAAGACCAACAGACCGACAGGAGGGGAGCAGTTTGTCCAGATGGTCATGATTCATGATTCATGAATATTGATTTCAAGTGGAACTGTTGATTTGCATAGTACGAGGAGCTTCTTGCAAGGTGGATAAACACTGAGATTAATATATTACAAATTTGCAGTGATTTTAATGACTGGACTTTGACTGGAGGATCATATGGCTATTTGATGCATCTACTTTTTTTGGGATGGTGGTGGTGTTGTTTATGCTGTTGGGGGTTGGTTTTGGCTTTCAATGCCTTTGTTTCATTTCTCTTCGGCTGTAAATGTCATGGTGATTTGGGCTTGTTAGCTTTATTTGTGCTCTTTAGCACTTATTATTATGTCAATAAAAGGGCTTGTGGGCCGTAACTAATAAAAAAAAGTTATTGGGGAGATGATGGCCATACCCTTATGATAGATTAATTAAACAAACTCAAGCGGCCGCCGACTGAGAAATTTGGGGAATCCATAACTTTCATTTATAGTAATTAAAATAGTATAATAATGTTATTATTTCTGCACAGGAGACACGTATGGGTGGATCAAACAAAGGGTTATGATGATAATGGGATGATATTAATAATATAATGGGGTGATATTAGAGTACAAAATTACTGTATGAATGATCATTGTGTTAAAAGAGGAGACTTTTGGATGGCAATGATAATTGGTGGATACAATGGTGGGACAGATAATCAATTGGAGAAGAAGTGATGGTATGACATTAACGACAGCTTCGTAAACATCTTTTGTAAATTAGTCAGGATTAGAGGTGGACATTCGACCAATAATCGGCCCTGTCTCACCTTCTCTGGATCTTCAATGTTGCGCTTGGATTCACAGATCCTTCATCGAATCATCGCCTAAAAATTCATCAGATCTTGATCTTCTTTGTTTCGATTAAGGATTAAAGGTCAATCTCTACTTCTCTATCCTTTCTTTCTTCGTTTCGATCTGAAAAGGAATTTTAGGGTTCGAATGTTCGATTGATGGTTGAATTTCAGGGTTCTGTTCTGCTCTTGTTTTATTTACCAAATTTCATGTCAATTTTGAATTCAAGTGTGATTGAGGCACAAAGATCCATATGGGTTGGCTTTGAATTGGGTTTCTGGGCACAATTTTGAGTAACTTTACCAATATGATTGTTTTACTGATGAAGTGATGATTTTGCTATCTGGGTTTTTTGCTATCTGGGTTGTGATTTTTGTGGGATTTTTTTTGCTATCTGGGTTGTGATTTTTGTGGGATTTTTTTTGCTATCTTTGAATTGGATTTGTGATTTTCTGCTCGTCAAAAGCTGCAAGTCTTAGGAAGTGTTTGGCTTGCAACTTGAGCAGGTGTTCTTGTTGTCAACTTGTCACGTAATTCTTTGCAATGCCTTTCCAATCTCCTTTTCCGAGCTTCTCTAATCCTACCAAGAGCTACTGGTGTTCTTCCTTTGTCCATGGTCTCCCTGGATATATCATCTATTCATCATGTTTCAGCAATTTTTGTGTTGTTACATGTTATTTTTGCAACATAAGTGTCAAATTAATCTGAAAAATATGCAAATTGACAGTAATGATAACAACATCAAAATATATCCACTTCATTGATCATAGCTCGTAGGATTAGGAATTACTAAATAAATTGTTAAAATAATAGTCTCTTAGAGGTTTTTTGCTTGGATTTGTTTACTGTGCTAAAAAAAGTTGAGGTTTTTTGCTATCTGGGTTGTGATTTTTGTAGGATTTTTTTAGTTATAAAATATGTTAATTTATTTCAATTATGATTGGATGAATTGTCTCTAATTTTTGGATATAATATGTGTAAAAATTGTTTTCCAAGTTATTCTGCCAGTTCATCAAGTTTATCAAGAATATACAATTAGCTATTTTGGATATAGTTATGTAATTTTGGATGTAATTTTGGTCCTACTATTTTGGATATAATTATGTAATTTTGGATATAATTATGTGGATGTTAAAAAGGGGGCAGTAGAAAGTCCAAGCATCACGAAAAGTTATTTATGAATCATATTGTGTGAAGGCATGAAAAAAAACATATTTTAATAGCAGGGAAAAAACAGATTTTAATAGCAAGAAAAAAAAAATCAGATTTTAATAAAAACAAAGCAGAAAAAAATCAGATTTTAATAGCAGGAAAAAATCAGATGTAAATAAAAACACAGCAGAAAAAAAATAGATTTTAATAGCAAGAAAAAAAATCAAATTGAAATAAAAATACAGCTAAAAAAATCAAATTTAATTAAAAAAACACAGCAGAAAATAAAAATCAGATAGTAATGGGTGGGTCATGGGTGGGTTAGGGTCAGCTGGCCCATGACCCGGCCTTACTCCTTGTCTCAAAAGTGTTGACCCGACCTTACCCCATAAGGGTAAAGGGTCGGCCCTGACCGGACCCAACCCGACCCGTTACCCACCTCTAGAACTCAGGATTATTTACTATACTATTAAATGATAATAGTAGTTTTATTACTTAATTGCTTCCATTAGATTGGTATTTTGAGAGTGTGGTTATCTCTATCACTTGGGTTTTGTCAACGATAGTATCGTATTTGTGATTAGTATGAATGTGTATTAATTACTAGGTTTCGTATAAATTATAAGTGATCCTATTTTTGGGAGGAGACCATTTGATTCTGCTATTTCAGGTAAATGGTGTGATACTTCTTTGATCTTCCTTCGTGTCCAAAATATTGTTTTGTAAAGTCCTTTTCCGTAAATTAATTTTATTAAATTGGGTTGGCATGCTATTGTTTTATTCGGTAGTATTTATGACCGAAAGATTTGATTGACTACGTTTTAATTTATATGTGTGACCCCTTTCGATATCAATTTGATAAGTTATGTTCGTATTTTGACATATGTTAATTTTGGCACCCTTGGTATAATTTTTAATTAGTATTTGCAAGTATATTGTTATTAAGTTGTTTCCGTATGTACTTTTGACCTATTGATTTATGTGTTTACAAAGTACTCCCTTTGATGTTAATTTTATAAGTTGCATGTATATTTTGTCTTTATATATATATATGTTTTTTATAATTAACGGTCAATAGACCCTTTTATTTAGAAGCCAGAAAGAGCCAATGGACTCAGATTGACAGCACAAGGTGTGTTCGGCCTCGTTCCGAGCCGAATTTCTTCTCTTTTATAGAGTATATTTGCTTGTTTTAACCCCTATTTAAATATTAGATATAATGATTTGGTGTTTTGTAGGAAAATAAGGAGTTAGAAGAAGTTTGGGCTTAATTGAAGGTTTTTAGGGAATCCCGAGCTATTTCCTGAGTCAAACCAAGTCAACCCGAGCCGAGATCCGAGTCAAACCAAGTCAACCCGAGCCGAGAGCCAAGGCGAAACCGAAGTTGGAAATTCCATATCAAGATTGGCGCAAAACAGGGGAACGGTACAAACTCAAAGGTTTGAAATACGTGTGCCTTCACCCTTTGGGTCATAACTCCTTCGTTACAACTCCGATAGGTATGAAATTTTGGGAGCTTAAAGTACACACCGAGAGCTTTCCATCGATATAGGCCTAAAACGGAGTTCGAATGAAGAAGTTATGCGCGTTTGAAGTCGGCAGGAAAAGCGCGAGCGATGGCTCGCCTGAGCCATCCATTGCTCGCCTGAGCGAACCTGGGGCAACAAAGACACACCGTAATGCTAGCTCGCCGAGCGGGTGGCTCGCGAGCCACTGTCTCAGACACGTCTTTGCTGCGATTGTTTCTAGGGTTTTGGGTTGTATTTTTCCTTTTTCTATAAATACCCACTTGTATTAATCTAAAATATCAATTAGCCTAGGTAGTTTAGGAGTAGAATTAGATTTAATTGCTTTCCTTTATTTGCTTTAATCTCTCTTAATTGTTCTTCAAGTTTTCAATTGTTCTTCATTGTTCTTCAAGCTTTCTTTGATTTCTAACATTTGTATTCAACTTTCTCAAGCTTTCTCAATCTCTCTCAAGCTCTCTCTTGTCTTCATTGAAGTGTTTTACAAGTTTTCTCTCTCTCTCTCTCTCTCTCCTCTCTAATCTCCATTGTTGACTTGTTTTCCAAGCTTTATAGTGTTAGCCACAATCAACTCCATTTTTAGTGGGGAGGAGGGTCAAGGAACTCCAATTCTACTTACTAGTGAGAATTTGGGGGATTTTTGGTAATCCAAGCCACAATTTCTTGTTTGTTCGGGGGAAATTCAAGTGTAGATTGAAGGTTTATTGAAGATTAGTCATCGAAGGTATAATTTCTCGTTCTCAATTTCGTTGTTCATTCATTGTCATCATTCATGTCTTTTAATCGCTTTCATCCTTAAGTGCTTCCTTTATTGCTTTCCTTTAATTGCTTTCTTTATTATTATCTTGTCTAGATTAGTTTATTGCTTTATTTACATAATTTACCGCTTTCTGCATTGAGAAAAACCCCTTACACAAACCGATTTACCTTAATCAAGCCTAACACCCATCCCTGAGATCGACAATCCTTACTTAAAACCACAAAAATTACAACCGAATAATGGCGCCGTTGCCGGGGATGGCGTTATTTGGTAGATTAGGCTATTGGTTTGTGTGTACATAGTTTATTGCTTTCTTGATTAAGCTAGAAAAATATAGCGAAAAAAAAATTGAATATCGAAAAAAAGTGAGAAAAGAAAAGAAAAAAAAGAAAATTAGAAAAATAGAAAAAAAGAGAGTTATGGATAGTCCCCAATTCCCTCAATTTGAGCATGAAATATTTTGGAGGTATTTTGCTAGATTGCATGACTACCGTGTTCAATGTGAATTATACGGTATCTTTTATGATACATTATCTCTTTTGGGAATTGTTAGTGAGGGTGTGAATTATGAGACCCAAAACCTTTTAGATTATTACGGGTTTTCTTGTTTAGGTGAAGAAAAAGCATGGGAGTTACTTGAAAGGTTGTCTAGGGATTCCTATGAGTTTGAACAACAAAATGTTAGTCCTAGCTTCCAACCTCCTTATGCACCACCCTTTGGGACCGAAACTGAACAATCATGTGAATACCCCGTGTATGTTGATGATCAATCTTATGATGGGGGATATGTGGAAAACTGTTATGATCTTTCCCAAAGTGCCGATGTTGAGTCTCCTTCCGTGTGCTCCTTGTGTGATTCGCCGTATCATAGTTCAATTTCTTGTTTGCAAGCTACAGTGGTTTCCTTCAAGGCAGAAGTAGAAAAATTATGTGCGAACATGAATGAGTATATGCGTGAATTTGTCCATGAGAGTAATCAAAGGGTAGTAACTCCTTCTTCGCATATGGTTGATTCGAATGTTGAAATAGGTCATTCATCGTCTTTGAGTCCTGAAATGCATGTTGATTCTGCTGTGTATGATGAGGATGATGACTATTATAACCGACCATGCCTTGGACTACTTCGTAATTCCTTAGCTCTAGCCCCACCCAGTGAGCATGAGGAACATGATGATTCTGTGTGTGATGATGTAGAATTTGTTGAAAACATGCTAGATGACGAACCATTGTCCACACCCTTGTCCATGCCTTTGTGTGAAGAAAAGAATGAGTTTAGTGAATGCCATGATGTAATTGAGCATGATCTTGTTGAGAGTGAAATTGAATCTGTTGTGATTGAATGTGTGCTTGATAACGATTTGTTAACTTTCATTGAGGATCATTGCATTAATGAGGCATTAGCTACCCTTGTAAGTGAGTCCATTGATGTGCATACCTGTGATGATGAGCATAATTCTTTGGGGATTGATCATGATTGTTTGAACTTGGTTGTTGATGATGATGCTTTTGATGATGACATGCTTTATGAGTCATTCACAATGAGTTATGACCCTGAACCTTCCACTTTCACGTTTGATGTTGCTTTGGATGATGCACCTTTGTCTTTTGAGGTTGATAGTTCTTCTAGTGAGTCTGATATTGATGAAGATGAAGATGTGCTTGTGTGTGATGTTGGGAGTGTTATGATGTGGTCTAACCCTCTATTTTCCTTATTACCTATTGACGATTGTGATGATTATTTGGATGAGAGTGGTGATTTGGAATTTGTGATTGATGAAAATTGCATGGAAATTGAGTTTGAACCATTGTTTGCATCCAAGTCTTCGCATGAGCATGTTCAGAAATGTGTTGTATTGCCTCCTTCCGTTGATTTGTATACCCAATCTCCATTTACGAGTCAATGGGAGGATCCATTTGTCATGTCTTCTTTCACTATATTCATGAATTTCATCAGTTCTATGACTTTTCTAAGGCATTTGATAAATTGTTAAGGGCACTAATGTTTGTTTATGTGCTATTGCGAGTGTGCTCTTACCACCACCATTCTGAGTTGCATGAGAGGATGCATGATTTGTTACTCCGGGCGTTGAATGGTTCTGACTTGGTGCCCGATATCGTGAGGTGAGAAGGAATGAGCTTATTGATAAGAAGCCTTCTAGGTAATATCTTTCCTCACCTTCTTGTGTATATTTAGTGAGTCGGTTTTCTTTTCTTTTTTTATTTTCTTTTTGTGTGTGTCTTTTTCTTTTATTTTGGGGTGCTTGCTTGTTCGGTTGTGTAATTTTTGTGGTTTTAAGTTAGGGTTGTCGGTCCACAGGATGGGTGTTAGGTTTAATTTAGGTAATTGGTTTGTGTACAAGGGTTTTTCTCAATGCGGAAAGCGATAAATTATGTAAAGAAAACATTTAAATCTAACCTAGACATGATAATAATAAAGAAAGCAATTAAAAGAAAGCAATAAAGAAAGCACTTAAAGATGAAAGTAGTTAAAAGGCATGAATGAAGACAATGAATGAACGATGAAATTGGGAACGAGAAATTATACCTTTGATGACTAATCTTCAATAAACCTTCAATCTACACTTGAATTTCCCCCGAACAAACAAGAAATTGTGGTTTGGATTACCAAGAATCCCCCAAATTCTCACTAGTAAGTAGAATTGGAGTTCCTTGACCCTCCTCCCCACTAAAAATGGAGTTGATTGTGGCAAACACTATAAAGCTTGGAAAACAAGTCAACAATGGAGATTAGAGAGGAGAGAGAGAGAGAGAGAGAGAGAGAGAGAGAGAGAGAGAGAGAGAGAGAGAGAGAGAGAGAGAGAGAGAGAGAGAGAAAGCTAGTAAAACACTTCAATGGAAACTTGCTTGAACTGAGAAAGCTTGAGAAAGTTTGAATACAAATGCTAGAAATCAATGAAAGCTTGAAGAACAATGAAGAACAATTAAAAACTTGAAGAACAATTAAGAGAGATTAAAGCAAATAAAGGAAAGCAATTAAATTTAATTCTACTCCTAAACTACCTAGGCTAATTGATATCTCCTTTGGAGTCGCAGCTAAGGCTTTTATAATACCCTAAGTTTGTTTCAAAAACGCAGACGCCGCTTCAGTTATGACGCAAAAATTGAATTGGCTCGGCGAGCTGCACTCGCCGCGAGCAGCGTTCGTCGCGTGTTTCTTGTTCCTCGGCACTTCTCATCGGCAAATCGTAAGATCACCGGCGAGCTGCACCGCTCGGCGAGCAAGTGTTCTAGTCTGACGTGTTTGCCTCCTGGTAACTTCTCCTGGCACTCGGAAGATCACCTGGGCGAGCTGCACTCGCCGCGGCAGCAAGTGTTCGTCGGGCGTGTTTGCCCCCGGTAACTTCTCCTGCACTGAAGATCATTTCGGGCGGCAGGCCCTGCTCGGGCGGTGGGCTTCGCCTCCTCTTCTTGGCTCAAATTCCTACAGATCCTGCCGTCCTTCCAGGGTGCCGCCACGAGCCAACATGCTGCTCCTCTACCCTTTAGTTGGTGAGTTTTTGCTCCGTTTTGGCTCCATTTTAGGTCACTCTCTTATTTTCCTACCAAACACCAAATCATTATATCTAATATATAAATAGGGGTTAAAACAAGCAAATATACCCTATAAAAGAGAAGAAATTCGGCTCGAAACGAGGCCGAACACCACTCCAACACAAGGGTTTGCTCACTGAGCAAACTAAAAACGAAGAAAAGGACTAAAAAGAAAAACTAAAAACCTAACTCACTTTCGCAGGAATCGCGGATGCATTTAGCACATGCATCAAGCCCTTTAAACCCCCCGGCAGCCCGGGTGGACGAGGTACCCTAAGTTTTTTTCACAAAACGCAGTACTTCGTTTCCAGATTGTATGCAAAAATTGGAATTGGCTCGGGCGAGCAGGCGTTCTGGTCGCGTGTTTCTTGTTCCTCGGCAACTTCTCATCGGCTAATCAGAAGATCACCGGGCGAGCGAGTGCGCTCGGGCGAGCAAGTGTTCAGTCGCGTGTTTGCCTCCCGGTAACTTCTCTCGGACTCGGAAAGATCGGCTCGGCGAGCGGGGCCCTTGCTCGGGCGAAATGGGCTTCAGATCTCCTCTTCGCTCAAAATCCGGCAGATCTGCTTTGTCCTTCCAGTCTTTGCCGCGAGCCAACATGCCGCTTCTGGTCCGAGCAACCCTTCCGCCTCTACCCTTTAGTTGGTGAGTTTTGCTCCGCTTTGGCTCCATTTTAGGTCACTCTTATTTTCCTACAAAACACCAAATCATTATATCTAATATATAAATAGGGTTAAAACAAGCAAATATACCCTATAAAGAGAAGAAATTCGCTCAAACGAGGCCGAACACCACTCCAACACAAGGGTTTGCTCGCTTGAGCAAACTAAAAACGAAGAAAAGGACTAAAAAGAAAAACTAAAAACCTAACTCACTTTCGCAGGAATCGCGGATGCATTTAGCACATGCATCAAGCCCTTTAAACCCCCCGGCAGCCTGGGTGGACGAGGTAGGTCTCGTGAGGGTTTATAGCAACTAGACCCACAAAAGCAATAGAAAAAGTAAAGAGGGAAAGAAAAAGAAATGAAAACCGAAAAACGAAACAAAACAAAAGCAAAGAAGATATTCCCGTCCCCAATCATGCACCTAGTTCCCAAACCCGCCTCAACAATCAATTGGAAGAAGTAAGTATAAACAAATTGAGACACGAAGGTTGGAAAACTGCCAATCTTTAAGATTCTGAACCAAAACACTTCCTGATGAGCAAAACACCTCGTGCATATGTGCAAGTGGGCTCTAGTCGGTCCTTCCTATCCTAAACTGCATGATCGAGTTGTGCTCATGCTCAAGCTCGGATTATCTATCCTACTTCACTCTTGGTTTTTTTTAACCTCTCTTTTCTTTCTTTTTCTTACTTTGCTCTATTTTTTTTCTTTTTCTTACTTTACTCTTTTCTTTTTTACTTTTCTTTCTTACCATTATTTTGCTCAACTCTTTTTTCCTTTTTCTTGCTTCGCTCTTTTCTTTCTTTTTCAAAACCTACGCTCTTTTATTTCCACTCAATCCGTTTTGTGTCTTTTAGAGCGTTTGTGTCGGGTTTTGCGGGATTTAAGCACCGGCCTTCGCAAAGGGTTACCCTCCCTGCTGGGTTTCTCCATACGTGAGTCATTGCACTTAAGGGGCATAGGGTGCCGATCCACCCAAACCAACCCATGACGGTAGGCCCGACAGTAATTATTTAATGCATTAATTAAGAGCTTAAGCAATTGAACAACTAAAACCGTCTAACTTAGGTAAGAATTCACAGTCAAAGCGTGTAAGATTTGAGGATTCCGCTTTCCCATTCCATGTAAAAGTCTAATAGAGATAATTCATGGCAAAAATCCTTCCTAAGGCCCATCATTATTCATACCGGCCACTTCCAACTGACTAAATCAGCCGATTAGACAACTATCTACACAACTGTGAACGGAAACATCCTCAAAAAGAAAAACAACTTTTGGGTTTTTCACAACATTTCTTCCCTTTTTCTTTTCTTTTCACACACAAAATTTTCAATTTTTAGACACAAACTACGAAAAACAAAAACAAAGACTCAAAACTAGGTAATCTACCCATGAACAATAAAAGATATTACCCCCCATTCCAACACAAGACATCACAATGTCCCCATTGCGAGAAGAAGGGTGTCACAAGCGAGGTAGAAAACCAACAAAAACATATATACAAAATACTTATCACATAAAAAGCGGTGGTGACCCGAGCTCACACGGCTCCAACAACAATATGTATCCAACATTCACACTCAAGGGGTTCGCCACCCAAAAAGAAAAGCAAGCATGCATCATGGATCAATGATATATTCACATAAAGAGAGTGGAAAGAGGTTACCTCGAAGTCTTCAATCAAGCATATTCAATCCACGATCCAAGAAACATCACACCAAGGTTAGAAATAAACAAGAAAAGCATACTATGTATGATGGTTCACATGCAAGATCAAAAAGAAAAACAACTATACAAGACTCTAAGGACTAAA
Source organism: Portulaca oleracea (assembly GCA_029582165.1). Classification (NCBI taxonomy): domain Eukaryota; kingdom Viridiplantae; phylum Streptophyta; class Magnoliopsida; order Caryophyllales; family Portulacaceae; genus Portulaca; species Portulaca oleracea. The sequence continues at coordinate 28,273,950 of CM055868.1, read as the reverse complement.
GAATTAAGAAACTAAAATATTTACAAAACGACTCTTTTTTTCTTTTCTTTGGACTCACGAACCGGAATGCATACTACCCTCCCACTCCCACACAAAGAGGTTGCCGTGTCCTCCAAATGGAAACAGAAATAGGTAAGCAAGCACCCCAAAATAAAAGAAAAAGAAACTCACAAAAAGAAAATAAAAGAAGAAAAGTAAACCGACTTACTAACTGTACAAGATAGGTGAGGAAGGATATTACCTAGAAGGCTTCTTCTCAATAAACTCACCCCTTCTCACCTCACGATATCGCACTAAGTCGAACTACCAACGCCCGGAGTAACAAATCATGCATCCTCTCATGCATCTGAGAATGGTGGTGGTAAGAGCACACTCGCAATAGCACATAAACAAACATTAGTGTCCTTAACAATTTATCAAATGCCTTAGAAAAGTCATAGAACTGATGAAATTCATGAATATACAAGACTTTTCTAGGCACGGTGAAAGAAGACATGACAAATGGATCCTCCCATTGACTCGTAAATGGAGATTGGGTATACAAATCAACGGAAGGAGGCAATACAACACATTCATGGACATGCTCATGGGAGGACTTGGATGCAAACAACGACTCATAAAGCATATCACCATCAAAAATATCATTGTCACAAACCAAGTCCAAACACTTAGGATCAATCCCCATAGATTCAAATTCATCATCACAAGATTGCACATCAATGGATTTACAAGAAAGGGTAGCTAATGCCTCGCTAATGCAATGATTCTCAATGAAAGTGAACAAATCGGTGTCAAGCACACATTCAATCACCAAGGATTCAATTTCACTCTCAACAAGATCATGCTCAATTATATCACAAGCATCATAGCATTCAATAAACTCATTTTTTTCATCACACAAAGGCATGGACAAGGGTGTGGACAATGGTTCATCATCTAGCATGTTTTCAACTAATTCTACATCATCACACACATAATCATCATGTTCCTCATGCTCACTAGGTGGGGCTAGAGCTAAGGAATTACTAAGTAGTCCAAGGCATGGCCGGTTATAATAATCCTCATCCTCATCATACACAGCAGAATCAACATGCATTTCAGGACTCAAAGACGATGAATGACCTATTTCAACATTCGAATCAACCAATTGAGCAAGATAAGTTTCTACCCTAGGTTTAAGCACGTGCTCAAATTCATGCATGCATTTATTCACCCTATCTTGTAAACCAACTATTTCAACACCAATTTTATCTAGTCTACAAGATTCGGAAGCATGAGACAGAGATTCACAATGCACACACAAATGACGAGACTCAACATCATCACATGGAGAAAGATCATAACGTTTCTCATAGTGCAATTGAGCATGAAGAGCACACGGATTGCCAAAACAAGAACTCGATGAATAAAAAGTCTCCCCAAATTGACGAGTATCCGTGTACAACCAATCAAATAATTCCCAAGCCCGATACTCATTTTCAACATTGAAATCAAAGTAATTCAGAAGAGAACGGGTCTCGAAGTTCAGTCCCTCATTAGTAACAACTAACACTTCCCAATTAGAATAAATATAACCATGAGGGGCCCAATAAGCAAGATAATCATTTAATCTATAACGATAATCAAAAAATAATTCTTGCTCATTTTGAGGGAAGCTAAAACATGCCATCTCTTTTTTTTCTATTTTTTTCGATATATTTTTTTCTCTCTCTTTTTTTTTTTGTTTGTTTCGGATATTCAATTTTTTTGGCTACATTTTTCTAGCATAATCAAGGTAGCAATTAAACTATTTACATACAAACCAATCACCTAATCTACCAAATAACGCCATCCCCGGCAACGGCGCCATTGTTCGGTTGTAATTTTTGTGGTTTTATAAATTAGGGATGTCGGTCCACAGGGATGGGTGTTAGGTTTAATTTAGGTAATTGGTTTGTGTACAAGGGTTTTTCTCAATGCGGAAAGCGATAAATTATGTAAAGAAAGCATTTAAATCTAACCTAGACATGATAATAATAAAGAAAGCAATTAAAAGAAAGCAATAAAGAAAGCACTTAAAGATGAAAGTAGTTAAAAGGCATGAATGAAGACAATGAATGAAAGATGAAATTGGGAACGAGAAATTATACCTTTGATGACTAATCTTCAATAAACCTTCAATCTACACTTGAATTTCCTCCGAACAAACAAGAAATTGTGGTTTGGATTACCAAGAATCCCCCAAATTCTCACTAGTAAGTAGAATTGGAGTTCCTTGACCCTCCTCCCCACTAAAAATGGAGTTGATTGTGGCAAACACTATAAAGCTTGGAAAACAAGTCAACAATAGAGATTAGAGAGGAGAGAGAGAGAGAGAGAGAGAGAGAGAGAGAGAGAGAGAGAGAGAGAGAGAGAGAAAGCTAGAAAAACACTTCAATGGAAACTTGCTTGAAATGAGAAAGCTTGAGAAAGTTTGAATACAAATGCTAGAAATCAATGAAAGCTTGAAGAACAATGAAGAACAATTGAAAACTTGAAGAACAATTAAGAGAGATTAAAGCAAATAAAGGAAAGCAATTAAATCTAATTCTACTCCTAAACTACCTAGGCTAATTGATATCTCCTTTGGAGTCGCAGCTAAGGCTTTTATAATACCCTAAGTTTGTTTCACAAAACGCAAAGACTTCGTTTCAGTTATGCAAAATTGGAATTGGCTCGAGGCGGCGCTCGTCGCGTGTTTCTTGTTCCTCGGCAACTTCTCATCGGAATCGGAAGATCACCGGCGAGCTGCACTCGCTCGGGCGAGCAAGTGTTCTGGTCGGGCGTGTTTTGCCTCCCTGGTAACTTCTCCTCGGCAGCTCAGAAGATCAGCTCGGGCGAGCCAGAATTCTGCTCGGGCGAGCAAGTGTTCTGGTCGGGCGTGTTTTGCCTCCCTGGTAACTTCTCCTCGGCAGCTCAGATTAAGGGTAATCGGTTTGTGTAAATGAATTTTTCTCAAGGCGAAAAGCAATAAATTATGTAAAGAAAGCATTTAAATCTAACCTAGACATGATAATAATAAAGAAAGCAATTAAAAGAAAGCAATAAAGAAAGCACTTAAAGATGAAAGTAGTTAAAAGGCATGAATGAAGACAATGAATGAACGATGAAATTGGGAACGAGAAATTATACCTTTGATGACTAATCTTCAATAAACCTTCAATCTACACTTGAATTTCCTCCGAACAAACAAGAAATTGTGGTTTGGATTACCAAGAATCCCCCAAATTCTCACTAGTAAGTAGAATTGGAGTTCCTTGACCCTCCTCCCCACTAAAAATGGAGTTGATTGTGGCAAACACTATAAAGCTTGGAAAACAAGTCAACAATAGAGATTAGAGAGGAGAGAGAGAGAGAGAGAGAGAGAGAGAGAGAGAAAGCTAGTAAAACACGTCAATGGAAACTTGCTTGAATTGAGAAAGCTTGAGAAAGTTTGAATACAAATGCTAGAAATCAATGAAAGCTTGAAGAACAATGAAGAACAATTGAAAACTTGAAGAACAATTAAGAGAGATTAAAGCAAATAAAGGAAAGCAATTAAATCTAATTCTACTCCTAAACTACCTAGGCTAATTGATATCTCCTTCGAGTCGCTAAGGCTTTTATAATACCCTAAGTTTGTTTCACAAAACGCGACGCCGTTTCAGTTATGACGCAAAATTGGAATTGGCTCGGCGAGCGAAGATTCGCCTTTCGAGCGGCGGCGTTACGCGTGTTTCTTGTTCCTCGGCAACTTCTCATCGGCAAAGCAGAAGATCAGCTCGGGCGGGCCAGAATTCTGCTCGGGCGAGCAAGTGTTCTGGTCGGGCGTGTTTTGCCTCCCTGGTAACTTCTCCTCGGCAGCTCAGATTAAGGGTAATCGGTTCGTGTAAATGAGTTTTTCTCAAGGCGAAAAGCAATAAATTATGTAAAGAAAGCATTTAAATCTAACCTAGACATGATAATCATAAAGAAAGCAATTAAAAGAAAGCATTAAAGAAAGCACTTAAAGATGAAAGTAGTTAAAAGGCATGAATGAAGACAATGAATGAACGATGAAATTGGGAACGAGAAATTATACCTTTGATGACTAATCTTCAATAAACCTTCAATCTACACTTGAATTTCCCCCGAACAAACAAGAAATTGTGGTTTGGATTACCAAGAATCCCCCAAATTCTCACTAGTTAGTAGAATTGGAGTTCCTTGACCCTCCTCCCCACTAAAAATGGAGTTGATTGTGGCAAACACTATAAAGCTTGGAAAACAAGTCAACAATGGAGATTAGAGAGGAGAGAGAGAGAGAGAGAGAGAGAGAGAAAGCTAGTAAAACACTTCAATGGAAACTTGCTTGAATTGAGAAAGCTTGAGAAAGTTTGAATACAAATGCTAGAAATCAATGAAAGCTTGAAGAACAATGAAGAACAATTGAAAACTTGAAGAACAATTAAGAGAGATTAAAGCAAATAAAGGAAAGCAATTAAATCTAATTCTACTCCTAAACTACCTAGGCTAATTGATATCTCCTTTGGAGTCGCAGCTAAGGCTTTTATAATACCCTAAGTTTGTTTCACAAAACGCAACACTTCGTTTCCAGATTGTACGCAAAAATTGGAATTGGCTCGGGCGAGCCAGAATTCTGCTCGGGCGAGCAAGTGTTCTGGTCGGGCGTGTTTTGCCTCCCTGGTAACTTCGCCGGCTCGGAAGATCGGCTCGGCGAGCTGCACTCGCCGCAAGTAAGTGTTCGTCGGGCGTGTTTTGCCTCCTCGTAACTTCGCGCCGTGACTGTAAGATCACCTGGGCGAGCTGCACTCGGGCAAGCAAGTGTTCTGGTCGGGCGTGTTTTGCCTCCCTGGTAACTTCTCCTCGGCATCTCAGATTAAGGGTAATCGGTTCGTGTAAATGAGTTTTTCTCAAGGCGAAAAGCAATAAATTATGTAAAGAAAACATTTAAATCTAACCTAGACATGATAATAATAAAGAAAGCAATTAAAAGAAAGCAATAAAGAAAGCACTTAAAGATGAAAGTAGTTAAAAGGCATGAATGAAGACAATGAATGAACGATGAAATTGGGAACGAGAAATTATACCTTTGATGACTAATCTTCAATAAACCTTCAATCTACACTTGAATTTCCCCCGAACAAACAAGAAATTGTGGTTTGGATTACCAAGAATCCCCCAAATTCTCACTAGTAAGTAGAATTGGAGTTCCTTGACCCTCCTCCCCACTAAAAATGGAGTTGATTGTGGCAAACACTATAAAGCTTGGAAAACAAGTCAACAATGGAGATTAGAGAGAGAGAGAGAGAGAGAGAGAGAGAGAGAGAGAGAAAGCTAGTAAAACACTTCAATGGAAACTTGCTTGAATTGAGAAAGCTTGAGAAAGTTTGAATACAAATGCTAGAAATCAATGAAAGCTTGAAGAACAATGAAGAACAATTAAGAGAGATTAAAGCAAATAAAGGAAAGCAATTAAATCTAATTCTACTCCTAAACTACCTAGGCTAATTGATATCTCCTTTGGAGTCGCAGCTAAGGCTTTTATAATACCCTAAGTTTGTTTCACAAAACGCAGTACTTCGTTTCCAGATTGTATGCAAAAATTGGAATTGGCTCGGGCGAGCAGGCGTTCTGGTCGCGTGTTTCTTGTTCCTCGGCAACTTCTCATCGGCAAATCAGAAGATCAGCTCGGGCGAGCCAGAATTCTGCTCGGGCGAGCAAGTGTTCTGGTCGGGCGTGTTTTGCCTCCCTGGTAACTTCTCCTCGGCAGCTCAGAAGATTAGCTCGGGCGAGCAGGGCCCTTGCTCGGGCGGTGGGCTTCAGATCTCCTCTTCGCTCAAAATCGGTCGGCAGATCCTGCGTCCTTCCAGGTCGCTTTGCGAGCCAACATGCTGCTCGGTCGAGCAACCCTTCTGCCTCTACCCTTTAGTTGGTGAGTTTTTGCTCCGTTTTGGCTCCATTTTAGGTCACTCTCTTATTTTCCTACAAAACACCAAATCATTATATCTAATATATAAATAGGGGTTAAAACAAGCAAATATACCCTATAAAAGAGAAGAAATTCGGCTCGAAACGAGGCCGAACATTGCTTACCTACTTCTGTTTCCATTTTGAGGACACGACAACCTCTTTGTGTTGGAGTGGGAGGGTAGTATGTATTCCGGTATTCGAGTCTAAGAAAAGAAAAAAAGAGTCGTTTTGTAAATATTTTAGTTTGTTTTCTTAGTTCATTAGTCCTTAGTGTCTTGTATAATTTGTTTTTTTTTTTTTCATCTTGCATGTGAACCATCACACATAGTATGTTTTTCTTGTTTATTTCTAACCTTTGTGTGATGATCTTTGGATCGTGGATTGAGTGCTTTTAATTGAAGATGTTAGGTAATTACTTTCCACTCTCTCTTTATATGAATATATCGATGATCCATGATGCATGCTTGATTTTCTTTTTGGGTGGCGAACCCCTTGAGTGTGAATGTTGGGATATTATTGTTGTTGGAGCCGTGTGGGCTCGGGTCGCCACCAATTATTGTTTGTTATGTGTTTGTTGTGTGTTTTTAGGTTTTCTACCTTATTTGTGACACCCTTCTTCTCACAATGGGGACATTGTGAAGTTTTGTGTTGGAGTGGGGGGTGATACTTCCATTTGTCATGGGTAGATCACCTAGTTTTGAGTCTTTGTTTTCGTTTTTCGTAGTTTGTGTCGAAAAATTTGAAAAATTGTGTCAAAAGGAGAAAAAAGGGAGTGAAAAACCTTGAAAATTTTTGTTTTTCGTTTTGTTTTTGTTTTTGCTTTGTTTCTTGGATTTCGTTGTTGAAATCAGGAAGTCGTTCTTAATCTTCTTTGAAAGAAACCGGTTTGAGCATTTTCGACCCTAACTTGGGCGATTGTCATGACTTACCTTAATTGGGGGTTTAATTTGGAAGTTAGAGTTTTAATTTTTTTTAAATTTTGATTTTTATAATTATTTTCCATAATTTACCTACTATAGCAGGTTACTTTCAATTACAAGGGCAACTATTTTGAAAACTTGAATGGCAATTATGAATGTTTTTAAAGTTCGATGGCAATTTTTACTAAAAACGAAAAGTTTAAGGGCATTGTCTAAGAGTGTGTTAGATTACAAATACAATCTGTAACAACCCGACGTTCAGGTTTACTTAGGGGCGAAGGTGTGCCTAGAAGAAAGTTGAGGAGTCGCCATGAAAGTTGAGCAGAAGGAGCGGATTTACAGAAAGAAATTTGTGGAGATTGGGGGTTTAATTTGGAAGTTAGAGTTTTAATTTTTAAAATTTTGATTTTTATAATTATTTTCCATAATTTACCTACTATAGCAGGTTACTTTCAATTACAAGGGCACTTTTTACTATTTTGAAAACTTGAATGGCAATTATGAATGTTTTTAAAGTTCGATGGCAATTTTTACTAAAAACGAAAAGTCTAAGGGCATTTTTATCCAAGCACTCCACAAACCTGAGTTGTAGATTATACTCCTATGAATGCCATGTTCTCGTACTTGCAAAATTGGTATTATATTTTATATGTGTAGAATTTTATGAGCAAACATTCATAAGAAATCCAAGAAACAAGCCGTTTATATTTTGTCTTTATATACCAAGTGATGTTTTGTGACGCTTTACTAAATTATTTGTAAAGTAGCCGTTTACATAATAATTTTGGTATTTGAATTATTTTGAACCTTCCGTTGTATTAGTGACTTTATGGTTCCGATTTATTTGTTATTCTAAATTACTTGACTGGGTACTGTTTGTACATTTTGATTCTCAAGTTACTGGTTTTGCTTTTGGGCTATGTCTTCTGCCTTAGCCAGTTAAGGTATGCACTAGACCTATCGATCGACTTGTATGCACGCTATTGTGTATTCTGATATGTGTATCTGTGTTCCGTTGGGCCCAATTCTTTGTTGCCCCGCCACTAGGTCAATAGTGGTTTTTGTTGCCCCGCCACTGGGTCAATAGTTGGTTCTGTTGCCCATGCCACTAGGCTAGTGGTGGCCTTAGCCCCAAATTGTTTTTTGTGATTGTGATTGCTATGTTTTGATATATACTATGTTACTTTGACGGAATTCGTTAATCATTATTATTGTATTGTTTTGGGGTTTTGAGCTAATTAAAAGTGTTTGGAAAACCCAACCATGTTTTGTTAGTAAATTATTTATTAACTTTGACCCAACCTAAGTTTTACCTGCATGTCTAACCCAGCTAAGGAGGTGTTATACTACTTACTGGGCTTTCAAGCTCATCCCTTCATATTCCTATTTTTTTCAGGTTATGATTCTTCGCTTCTTGGTAGTGTTCGGATTCTTTATGGTATCAGAGGTTAGCAATGAAGCGTAGTGGGCCAAGAAGTTGCGTGGGATAAGTTTTTTATTGTTTTAGTTGCTTTGTGAGTTGGAAGATTTCAATATCTACTGTTATAGCATCCATTGTATAGTTAAGTATCCTTCTTAGTTGGCTATTCAATCAAGTACTCCTTACGAAGTTAAGTATATTATTGTATCTTGGGTTTGTTCGGTCTTTTGAGCCTTGCATGCTTGTGGGGCCTTGTCCTACAGGTGTGCGGCGTCTGTTACCACTTGGTTCGGGGCGTGACAATAATAGTGGTGAATTACATGGGGTATTTATAGAAGGAAGGAAAATATCCCAAACCCTAAATCGAAACACAATAGTCGCGCGTGATTTTCGCATAATTGACGACTGTCACGGGCAAGACGCCTAGGGTCGCGTGCACTACACCCATCTGTCGTCGGTGCGACAGTATCAGTCGTGGGTGCGACGCATGTCTGATTCCCTGCCTTGGCTCGCTGTCTTGACACCCTAGAAGCTGGTCATAGGCGCGACCAACAATAACTCGGGTGCGACCTGCTTCTGCCTCCCTCTTTTTGCTTTATTCCTTGGGTTGTAACGCCCGCTACAAGCGATGTAGCGGGTGTTACGCCCCTATTTTGCACCAAAAATTGAGGAGTTCCCTAAAAAGCCTCAATTAAGCCCAATTTCCTTCTAACTCTTTATTTTCCTACAAAACACAAAATCATCATATCTAATATATAATTAAGGGGCTAGAACAAGCAAAAATACCCTACAAATAATAAGAATTCGGCTCAGAACGAGACCGAACAACACTCCCACACAAGGATTTTCTCGCCCTGGGCAAATTAAAAACAAAGAAAAAGAAAGAGAAAAAGAAACTAACTACCCTAACTCACTTTCTCAGGAATCGCGGATGCATTTAGCACATGCATCAAGCCCTTTAAACCCCTTGGCAGCCCAAGTGGACGAGGACGGTCTCGTGAGGATTTATAGAAGCTATACCCACAAAGCCAAAGAAAGGAGAGAGGCAAAGTGAAAGCAAAACAAGTTTTGAAAAGAAAGAAAATAAAAACTACTTGTTCTAGGAATCATGCAATCGCCGCAAAGAAAACAATATTAATCAACCAAAAGGAACCATTATGAGCATACCAAAATCACCTAACTCAAGACATTACCAATCTTTAAGGTTTCCGATTCCCAAATGTTTCCTACAAAACAATATCCTATGTACTCAAGTGCAAGTGTTATTCTAATCGATTCCGATTGATCTAAAGCAAATCACAATCCATGCTTGTATCAAAGCAAAAGATTATTTAAGTGTCGTTCTCCCTCGCTTGTGTCGCCCTTGGCTTGGTGAAGGTCACAGGAGACACAAGGAAAGACTTCACATTTATTATGATTCTTTTTGGTGTTGGGGTTTTCCGAGATTTAAACAGCCCAACATTTTCAACATAACTCAACAGTATTTGGTGTTAGTTTTTTGGGGAATTGCATGGCCCAAAAACGAGGTCTACCCTCCCAACACGAGCTACTCCATACCCATATGAAGTGCTTAAGGGGTAAGAGCCTCGTACCGCTCATACCGACTCGTGTAGGTATACGAACTTTACATTATACTTTCACGGTTAATGTCGAGTTTTTCGGGATTTGGAACGGCCCTCCGAAAAGGGGTCACCCTACCAACGCAAGCTACTCCATTCACAAACAAAGTGCTTAAGGGACGTGAGTGCCGCCCACTCACATCGGCTCTTGTTGGTTTAGCCAACAATTAATCAATTAATTCAATTTAATTAAATTTTACTTTTTCAACAACCTCGGAAGTGATCTACTAAAGTCTCACAGTTTCAAGAAGAATATGAACGAAACAAGGATCTTATTAAGCATTTGACAAAGGGAATCTACACAAATGAGCCATGACAATACTTGAACTAAGGACGATATGCTCATACGGGTTGTTTTCGAGGAGATTAAGAAAGTCTTCGAAGCATTGACTACACTATCCTAAAAACAAAGCAAAAACTAAAGAAAAATGAAAACTTTAAAGGGGTCTTCTCTCCCTTTTTTCTCCTTTTTCACACAAAGTTTTTCAAATTTTTAGACAAAAACTAACAAAATCAAAAATAATAAACTAGGTGATCTACCAATGACCATGAAAAATATCACCCCCACTCCTACACAAAACATCTAAATGTCCCCACTGTGAGAAGGATATCACAAGTAAGGTAGAAAACCTACAAAAGACACAAAAACAAACAACTAACAAGCAAAAGAGATGGCGACCTGAGCCCATATGGCTCGAACAACAAGATAATCCTAACATTCACACACAAGGGATTCACCACCCAAAAGCAAAAATCAAGCATGCATCATGGATCAAGAATATATACACTCAAAGTGGGTGGAAGGAAGTTACCTCAAGATCTTCAAGTAAAGACAACCCGATCCACGCTCGAAAAGCACCAAGCATAAGGTTAGGGTGTACAATTTAAACTACCTAAATGCTTAGAACTTGGCATGCAAGATTAAAACAAAAATAAAAGTATATACAAGACACTACTAACTTGGAAGGCTTCTTATCAAAAGGCTCACTCTTTCTCACCTCAAGATATCGGGCACCATGTTAGAACCATTCAACGCCCGTAGTAACAAGTCATGCATTCTTGCATGCATCTCAAAATGGTCAACATAGAAGCACACTCTCAAAATTACATCAACAAACATTAGTGCTCTCAACAGTTTATCGAATGCCTCAGAACAGTCATAGAATGGACGAACTACAGGAATGTACAAGACTTTCCTAGGCACTTTAAAAAGAGGCATGACAAATGATTCCTCCCATTGACTTGTAAATGGAAATTGAGTATGCAAATCAACGGGAGGGGGCAATACAACACATTCCTTAACATGCTCATGCACAAACTTGGATGTAAACAATGACTCAAATTATATCTTGATGTAGTTTTCATTAAACACTGATTCCAAATCACAATTTTCATCCAATTCATCATAATCATCAATGGGTGATAAGGAAAAAGTAGGGTTAGACCACATAAAAACACTTTCGATATTACAAGAAGGTTCATCTTCATCTTTATCAATATCAGACTTATTAGAAGAACAATCAGTATCAGAAGACAAAGGTGCAACATTCAAAGCTTCATCAAAAGTGAAAGTGGAAGGTTCGGGTTCATAACCCATCGTGAATGACTCATAAAGCAGGTCACTATCAAAAGCATCATTGTCACAAACCAAGTTCAAACAATTAGGATCATTCCTCAAAGAATTAAGCTCATCATCACAAGATTCTACATCCATGGAATTGCAAGAAAGGGTAGCTAATGCATCACTAACACACTGATCCTCAATGAAAGTGAATAGTTCAGTATCAAGCATACATTCAATTACAAAAGATTATATTTCACTCTCAACAAAATCATCACAAGTATCATGGCATTCATTGGACTCAACATTCTCTTCACACAAAAGCATGGATAACGGTGTGGACGAAGGTTCATCATCAAGCATGTTTTCATCAAGTTCTACATCATCACACACATAATCAACAGTTTTCTCATGCTCACTAGATGTAGCTAGAGCTAAGGAATTGCAAAGCCCGATGCATGCAAAACTAGGTTTGTTATAGTAGTCATCATCCTCATCATAATCATTCAAAGAAGAATTATTATGCATTTCAAGACTCAAAGATGATGAATGATCTACTTCAACTATCAAATCAACCACTTGTGAAGAAAAAGTTTCTAACCTAGTGTTAAGCATGTGTAAAAATTTCTAACATGCACTCATTCATTTTCGCAGAAATGTCAGTTCGAAGATCATCCAATTCAGCACGAAAATTATCTATCTTAGCTCGAAAACAAGAGTCAGAATCATGATATGGAGATTCACAATGCAAGCACAAAAGATGAGACTCAACAACATCACATTGGGGAGGATCATAAGAATTTTCCACATAACCCCACCATAAGATTGATCATCAAAATACAAGGGGTATTCACATGACTGTTCAGCTTCGGTCCCAGAGGGTGGTGCATGATAAGAAGGTTGGACACTAGGAATAACATTTTGATGCACAAATTCATAAGAATCCCTAGACAACCATTCAAGTAATTCTCATACTTTATCTTCTCCTAAGTTGGAAAATCCGTAATAATCTAAGAGGTTTCGGGTCTCATAAATCACATCCTCATTCAGAATTCCCAAAAGATCTAATGTATTATAAAAGATGCCATACAAATCACATTGAGCACGGTAATCATGTAATATAGTAAAATATCTCCAAAATATTTCATGCTCAAATTGGGAAAATTGGGGACTAGCCATAACCTCTTGTTTTCGATATTCAATTTTTTTTTACTACATTTTCTTGGAAGAATCTAGAAAGCAATAAACTATTTACACACAAACCAATATCCTAATCTACCAAATAACACCATTCCCGGCAACGGCGCCATTGTTCGGCTGTGTATTTTTGGGTTTTTATGAAGTAAGGGTTGTCGAATCCACATGGATGGGTGTTAGGATTGATAAGGAAATTGGTTTGGTTGAGGGGTTTTCAATTGCGAAAAGCAGTAAATTATGTAAAGAAAGCAATTAAACTAATCTAGACATAGATTCATAATAGCAATAAAAGCATGAAATTAAAGATGAACTAACCCTAATCAACAAGGAATGAAATCTCTAACTAAGAAAGCAATTAAAGCAATAAATGACAAACTAGAATGAACCATGAAATTGGAAACAAGAAATTATACCTCCAAAGCACTAAATCTTCACTCTAATCTTCAAACTTCACTTAGATTTTCCCCCGAACAAACAAGAAAATTGTGAATTGGATTACTAAGAATCCCCAAATCCTCACTTGAAAGTAGAATTTGTGACTCTTAATCCTCCTCCTCACTAAAAGTTGGATTGGTGGTAACTAACACTAGAAAGCTTGAATCAAAGCATCAATGGAAACCAAAGAGAGAGGGAGAGAGAGAGAGAGAGAGAGAGAGAGAGAGAGAGAGAGAGAGAGAGAGAGAGAGCTTTGTAAATTACTTGAATTGAAATTGCTTGAAAGAGAGTTGAATACAAATTGCAAAAGAGAAATTAGAGAAAGCTTGAAAACAATTAAAGCTTAATGAAAGATTAAAGAAAGATAAAAAAGATGCAATAAAACCTAATTTTACTCTAATCCTACTCCTAACTAAGATGATAATAGTGATGAATTACATGGGGTATTTATAGAAGGAAGGAAAATATCCTAAAACCCTAAATCGAAACATAGCAGTCGCGCGTGATTTCAGCAAAATTGAAGACCATCGCGGGCGCGACGCCAAGGGTCGTGGGCGCTACACCCATCAGTGGCGGGTGTGACGCATGTCTGATTCCATGCCTTGGCTCGCTATCTTGACACCCCAGAAGTTGGTCACGGGCGCGACCAGCAATAACTCGGGTGCGACCTGCTTTTGCCTCCCTCCTTTTGCATCATTCTTTGGGTTGTAACTCCCGCTACAAGAGATGTAGCGGGTGTGACGCCCTTGTTTTGCACCAAAAATTGAGAAGGAGCTCCCGAGTTGGTTTCGCCTTGGTTCTCGGCTCAGGAAATCACTCGGGATTCCAAAAAAGCCTCAATTAAGCCCAATTTCCTTCTAACTCTTTATTTTCCTATAAAACACGAAATCATGATATCTAATATATAATTAAGAGGCTAGAACAAGGAAAAATACCATATAAATTATAAGAATTCGGCTCAGAATGAGATCGAACAATGGCAAAATTGCAAAAGTCTTGAGATTTTGAATTCTTTGGGCAATGATAATTAATGTCATAGATCTGAGACTTATAGAATGCAGGCCTCCAACAAGTTAATCTCTTCATAGCCTCTTGTTCGTCAAACCTAGCACACTCCTCATAATACTTTCCATCCAACAGCAACCCCAACGCTTGACACATGTCTTGGACTGTACATACTTTCTCTTTGGTTGCCACCTGATAGCAAACCCTTGCATTTGGTTTCCCATCATCTTCAACTCTCAAAGAACTTAGAAATTCAAACACAGGCTGATAAAAAATGGAATCATTAATGTTAATAAACAGATCCCACCCCAAAGTCCTGATGAAAAAGTCGAAACTATGTATAATGGGATCAAAGATTGAACCTTGATCAATTACACATCAAGAAAACGTGCAACCAATCTAGAAAGGGGGAGGCTCCACGTGAATTAGGGCAGAATGGGGAAAGTTCACGTGAGAAAGTGGGAAGAATTGGAGGGAAATTGGCTATTTTGTCATGAGGACTTTTGTAGATTCAAGAAACAATAAAGATCGATTCTTGAATTGGGAAGAGGGAATCTTGATGGATGATTGTGGAGAGGGATGGACGAAAATAGGAAGGTTTATTTGGGAGGGTGGCGTGAGGCCTTTGTAGAGGTAGGGATGATATTGATTGATGGAGTTTATTGGATAAGAGAGAAAAGGTTGTAGGGAGTTTGTTATGGAGAGAGAGAGAGAGAGAGTTTGTTGAGGCTATTTGTGAGAGAGGGAAGAGATGGACATTTGAGACGGGAAGGGGAGTGACGTTTGGTGGGGGTAGAGGCTAGGGTTTTATCTTCTATATTGATAGAAAGATAAGAAAGAAATTATCTTAACTGTATTGACAGAAAGATAATAACGGATAGTTCTAGGTTTCTAACTTGAATCCACAAGAAAGACAACCTATGGCTACTTGATCTTCGACCGTAACCTAGGATCAAGCTCTTACTAACCACTTGAGTGCTAGACCAAGATACAATAGAAGAGAGGGGCAAGGTTAATTCAAACACTCAAGGGGGTAAGCTCAAAGCTTGATTCATATCTCAAAACTGGAATTGTCTCAAAATAATTACAAGCCTAAGCTATTTATACTAACTAAGTCCTAAACCTCCTAGGACTGTCAAGATTGGCGTGCAAGCCATCTTTCCTACTAGGACTCTCATTACTTGGCATACAAGCCAAAGACTCCTAATACTAGACGCCATCTACTCCATCTCCTCCTTGGATTAGGACTCTTTATCCTAGGGGGAGTTGGTTGCAAGAGATAATCTAGGATTATAAGACTAACTTGGCGCCTACTCTAACTATATCACACGCCTATCACACACACACACACCTTCTAGAATATTCTAGAACACCTTAGAATATTCTAGACTAATCTAGACTCCCAATTAAATAAATCACACCAAAATAATAAAAGCTATTAAATAAAAGTTACATCTAAAAGATCAAATGTCTTGAACTTTGGCCTTTGGACGTGACTTTGGGCCTTTCTTGACGTGGCCTTATAGACCTTAGGACGTTTGGACATCCTCTTGCCATAGGGAGCACACAACATGGATGGGCCTGTGGGCCTCTATGCTCATTCTTTCCTCTATAGCTTGTGCTATCTCCTTGCAAAAGTAATTGGCCTTCTTTGATATTTTTGGCGTGGGCCAAAATACATCAGTCCCCCCTTGTTGTAAACTGTTTCTCCTGAAACTTGGAGGATCATCTTTCTCAACCTTTTCAAAAACTTCAGTTGGCCCATCATTCTTCTTCACGTGAACCAGGGCCTCCACAACAGATGGGAGACGAAGAGCATGGTCCTTCACGTGAACTATGGTCTCCTTAGTAGATCGGAGTTGGGCCTTCTTCATTGGGTTTGGCCCTCCATCATTCTCCATGAATCTTGTGTCTCCATAGGTAAGCCCAAGGCTATGTGAATGCTCATTTCCTTCCATGAATCTTGGGTCCCCAAAGGTGAGACCAAGGCTAGGCAGATCTCTATCACTCTTCCCTAATTGCCAAGAATTTGTCCTTGAACTCGATTGATTGCAAGAGATCTTCTTAATATGTGAATCGGGTTGGTCTCCATTATCTTCCATGAATCTCGGATCACTGAACTGCTCACTGTGATAGGATAAGGGACGACCCTCTTGAGATAGAACAGTTAGAACAACTCCAATATCAACTCCAAAAGCATCACACTCAACTTTAAACTTCTGATCACAGCTAGGTAGAGCTAAGATAGGTGTGCTGCAGAGTTGCTCTTTGACATTGTCGAACACCTGTTGTGTTGGTGTCCATGAAAATAGCTTGGTCATAGGAGATAAAATAGTGCTGAATTTCTTCACAAACCTCCTATAAGAAGAAGCCAAGCTGTGGGAGCTCCTGATGTCATGAATACTGATAGGAGTAGGCCACTCCTTGATTGCTTTGATCTTTCCTTTATCAACTTTGATTACTTCAGACGAAAGAGTATAGCCAAGAGAGACTATGTTGTTGAAGAAGTGACACTTGGACGAATTCCCATATATCTTCTCATGAGCTAAGATCTCCAAAACAGATGGGAGGTGAAAAATTTGATCTTTCTCACTCTTGCTATTCACAAGTATGTCACCAAAGTAGATAGCACTTGTCTATAAGGGACTTCAAAATCTGAGTCATCAATCTCACAAAAATTGGGGGAGCATTAGTTAGACCAAAAAGCTTGACTAACCATTCATAGAGATCTCGTTTAGTTTTGATAGCAGTGTCCGCTTGAATTCAAACTAGATCAAGGTACCCACTTCTTGGACCAGTCTTTGATACGGTTTGGGTACTATCTCGCTCGCCCATTAGATCTTCTATTCGAGGAAACATGTACTTGATATGACTCTTGCTTATGCACAAACGTTGGTTTCCTTCTTTCTTTGTAACCACAAGGGTAGGGTTGGTGCATGGACTGACATTTTCCCTGATCATACCCTTTGTTTGAAGATCTTCATCTTGCTTTTCAACCTCTAGAACATCACTAGGGTTTACGTGATTTGCTTGCTCATCTTGCAGAATAGGTCTAGAAATAAGATCATATTTGTGCTGGATATCACGTTGGAGGGGCAACATTGGTACTTTCTCGTCCGGGAACACCTGAGAGTCTTGTTCCAACAGAGGGGTGACGAGAGGGGTGGGGTTGTCGTGGCTAGGGTTCTCGTTGGTGGGCTCTTTAGGGCTAGGGTTTGTGTTTGGGTTTGTGTTTGGGTTTGAAGGAGTGATCTCCTTATGCTCACTAAACTCAGGGCGTTCAGTGGTCATATAAGTGATGGCATTTGGATCACTCTCTTTAGGTGGGGACGGTTGGAAGACTTTTAGTAGAGCTAGGGTGATCATTTTGTTGTTGAGCCTGAAAGTGTAAGTATTGGCTCTTCCATCGTGCGTCACGCTCCTGCCAAATAACAATGGTATTCCCAGCAGAATATGACAAGCATCCATAGGCAAAACGTCACACCATAAAGATTCTTGAAAAGATTTTCCAATGGAAAAGCTTACGAAACATCGTTGAGTAACTAGTAAATCTTCACCCTGATGGAGCCACTGGATGGAGTATGGCTTGGGATGTGGACTCGTTTCCAGCTGAAGTTTGTCCACCATAGTAGTTGACGCCACATTTGTGCTTCTTCCTCCATCAATGATCAAAGAACAGACCTTTCCTTTGATTGTGCAACGAGATTGAAAGATGGTTTCTCATTATTGTTGATCATCAGAAATGATTGAGTTACTAAGAACTCTCCTCATAAGGAACATCTCATGAGCCATGGAGGGGGTTAGATTTGCGTTTGGGCATGGAGGGGAATGTGTTTGGGCTGTTTGAGGAGTTTAGGGTTGCAGGTTGGTACTAAAGATTTGAAGGTTAAGTGTTTGAACTTGCAGGTTAAGCTTTTGGACTTGCAGGTTAGGCTTTTGGACTTGGAAGTTAAGCTTTTGGATTTGAAAGGTCATGTGTTTGGGCTGCACTCAATACAACCTAGAGCTCTGATACCAAAATTATGATGTATAATGGGATCAAAGATTGAACCTTGATCAATTACACATCAAGAAGACGTGCAATCAATCTAGAAAGGGGGAGGCTTCATGTGAATTAGGGCAGAATGGGGAAGGTTCACGTGAAAAAGAGCGAAGAATTGGAGGGAAATTGGCTATTTTGTCGTGAGGACTTTTGTAGATTCAAGAAACAATAAAGATCAATTCTTGAATTGGGAAGAGAGAATCTTGATGGATGATTGTGCAGAGGGATGGACGAAAATAGGGAGGTTTATTTGGGAGGGTGGCATGAGACCTTTGTAGAGGTAGGGATGATATTGATTGAGGAGTTTGTTGGATGAGAGAGAAAAGGTTGTAGGGAGTTTGTTATGGAGAGAGAGAGAGAGAGAGTTTGTTAAGGCTATTTGTGAAAGAGGAAAGAGATTATCGTTTGAGAGGGGAAGGGGAGTGGCGTTTGGTGGGGGTAGAGGCTAGGGTTTTATCTTCTATATTGATAGAAAGATAAGAAGGAAATTATCTTAATTGTATTGACAAAAAGATAATAATGGATAGTTCTAGGTTTCTAGCTTGAATCCACAAGAAAGACAACCTAGGGCTACTTGATCTTCGACCGCAACCTAAGATCAAGCTCTTCCTAACCACTTTGGTGCCAGACCAAGATACAATAGAAGAGAGGGGCGAGGTTAATCCAAACACTCAAAGGGGTAAGCTCAAAGCTTGATTCATATCTCAAAACTGGAATTGTCTCAAAACGATTACAAGCCTAAGCTATTTATACTAACTAAGTCCTAAACCTCCTAGGACTGTTAAGATTGGCGTGCAAGCCATCTTTCCTACTAGGACTCTCATTACTTGGCATACAAACCAAGGACTCCTAATACTAGACGTCATCTACTCCATCTCCTCCTTGGTTTAGGACTCTTTATCCTAGGGGGAATTGGTTACAAGAGATAATCTAGGATTACAAGACTAACTTGGCGCCTACTCTAACTATATCACACACTAGCTATCACACACACACACACCTCCTAGAATATTCTAGAACACTTTAGAATATTCTAGACTAATCTAGACTCCTAATTAAATAAATCACACCAAAATAATAAAAGCTATTAAATAAAAGTTACATCCAAAAGATCAAATGTCTTGAACTTGGGCCTTTGGACGTGACTATGGGCCTTTCTTGATGTGGCCTTGTAGAACTTAGATGTTTGGACATCCTCTTGCCATAGGGAGCACACAACATGGATGGGCCTATGGGCCTCTATGCTCATTCTTTCCTCTATAGCTTGTGCTATCTCCTTGCAAAAGTAATAGGCCTTCTTTTATGTTTTTCGCGTGGGCCAAAGTACATCACTCGGCTTACAGTAAACCGACTTCACTGTTCTTTCATCATACACATCAGAGGCACAAATCTTTCTTTGCTTGAACAACATAAACCATTCCTTGTACAAATCATCATGGACTGTAATCTTACATCTCGGGTCACACTGGATTAGGGTGGACGGTTGGGCCTTATACCGGTTTTTATCTTGGGTCGAAGATTCTGGTGGTGGTGAAGAGAAATGCTCATCAGTACGAGTTCGTTTTGAACGACACATTGTCTGATGAATGGACTCAACAAACACAAACCCTAATTTCAAAAGGGAGAACCAACACAAGCAACACACAAATTGAGTAGGGAATTGAACTTTAGCGACGAAATCGCACGTGTTACCTAGTAAGTGACACGAATTGACAAGTGTTGTTGTCCTCGAGCCTCAAGCAGAAGCCTTAAGGAATTTTCGCACTTGAAACGCTGAGAAGGAGTTGCGCAAAGACTGTAGTCGTGTAATTAGGGCATAAGTCGAGTGTTTGAGAGGAAGAAGATGGAGGATTTGGTGAGGAATTGAGAATGAGGATGCGGTGATAGGGTTTGAGAGAGAGAATCGAGCTATATGAGAAAGAGGAAGAAGGTAGAAATGAATTAGAAGGAAGAGGAATTGGACTTAAAGTCTCGACAGCATCGCTCAATCAACCAATATTCGCGGGTGCGACTAGTCTGTCTCGGGTGCGACACTCGTCTGAGCAAAAGTAACAATTTTTGGGTTCGAAATCATCATAGCCGCGAAAATCTTCATCTCGGGTGTAACTGTCGTCTGAGAAAAAGGGCAATTTTTAGGTTTGAAACTTTTGCGGCTACGAAACACTATTTCTCGCCCGCGATAACGTTTGGACGGAAGTCGACTGTCAGCACTGAGGATTTTTCCATCTTTCCAGCGGGCTTTCTTGGGTGCGATAAATATTGTCACACCTGCGATCATCATCTGCCCAAAAACATCAAAACATTTCAATTCTCAAAATATGACCAAGTCCCTAAACTCTTACTTCTACAAAGATTTTCCACACACTCTCAAACATCTTAAAAACTTCCCTAACACTCTAAAACTCAGACCTCCTAACACTCTAGCAAAACTTCAATTAAACCCTCAGCTTGAATAAGGTAACACACTCAAAAGAAAAAAAATTCACACAAAAGAAAAATTACTAAGAGAAAAGAAAACAAAAGTCGGCATGCATGCCACCAGGGGGTGATCTACATGTGTAACAATAGTGTCAATTGACACCACTAAAATTTTAAAAAAAATCAGTTTAGAAAAAAAAAGGAAATATATGGCACCTATATGCAATATGACACAGCAAAGTAGCAGAAAACATTCTGCAGCTAGCTGTTGTGTGCATGTAATTGGAACCGTATTGTCATATATGACGCCTATATGCAATATGACAATTTTAGACAGTTTTAAACGTATGCGGCATACCCTTTTTCTCTTTCTCTCATGCCTACAAACACAATCCCTTCACTCTCTCTAACCCTAACTCCATTATTGAATTGTATTTATGTAAGTCACTCTATTATTCTTTTCTGAAGTTACTCTTTCCTCTTTATTGAATTTATTCTCATACTTGGTTGCAATTTATGAATTAGATTTATGTGATTAAGTCAATGTAATTAAATTAGGTTTGTTAATTTACTTAATTACTTGTATGTGTATGAATTAGTTATTTAATATCATTTTTAGCATTTACTTTGACGTTTATGTATTAGACTATCATGAATTGGTTATATTTTACCGTTTATTTTAGTGTTTCTTTGTGTTCAATTTTTAAGGAAATTATCTGACACCACTGACTTTGAATCCTGGATCCGCCAATGCATGCCACCCTCACTCCCACACAGAAAGGCCACACAATGTCCTCATTGTGACTAGAAATAGAAATAAACAAGCATCCTAAAAGAAGAGAAATCAAAAATCACGCTGAGAAGAATAAAAATAAGCTACTCACCAACTAATTTCAAAGTAAAAGGAAAGATATTACCTGATTAAGTCATAAATGGATCCTCTCATGACTTGTAAATGGAGATTGAGTATACAAATCATGTGAAGACTTAGATTTAAGCAATGACTCATTCCTTCCTTCTTGATAGTGCATAGTTAGGAGAAGCAATAAAGAAAAATCAAGAAAAGAAAAATTAGATGTAAAATATATACAAAGTGTCAAATTACCTTTATTCAAGCAATTGATAGGTCATGGAATGTTATACATTCCACGTCAGCATTATCAAGAAACTCTAAGAAAGGCTTCAACCTATGTCCATTCACTTTCCATACAGAATTGTTAGTTGGATCCTTAATCTCAATCACTCCTGAAGGAAATACCTGGGTCACAACAAAAGGTCCAGTCCACCTAGATTTCAACTTCCCAACGAAAAGGGGCAACCAGTCATAAAGAAGTACTTTTTGACCCGAAGAGAAGGTCTTTCTATGAATAATCCTATCATGCAAGATCTTAGACCTCTCTTTACTCAATCTCCCATTCTCATAAGCCTATCTCCTCAAATCTTCAAGCTCACAAAGGGTAAGTCTCCTCATCTCACCAGCTACTGAAAGATCAAGGTTAAGGGCTTTCAAAGCCCACCAAGCTCTATGTTCAAGCTCTACATGTAAGTGACACGGTTTTCCTAAAATAGCTCGATAAGGTGACATCCCAATTGGAGTTTTATAACCCATCCTATAAGCCCATAAGGCATCAACCAACTTAAAGGACCAATCCTTCCTATTCTTGAACATGGTTTTCTCTAAAATCTATTTGATTTGTCTATGGGAGACTTCCGCTTGGCCATTAGACTGTGGATGATAGGCGGTGGTAAGTCTATGCTCAACTGACTACCTCCTTAGTAATGCTTCAAAGGACCTATTATTGAAATGGGTTCCCTAATCACTAATTATAGCTCTAGGCATTCCAAATCTAGAAAAGATGTATTCCCTAAGGAATTTGGTCACTACCTAAGCATCATTCTTCTTCGTAGGGATAGCCTCTACCCATTTTGACACATAATCAACAGCTAGGAGAATATACTCATTCCCAAAAGAGTTAGGAAATGGTCCCATAAAGTCAATACCCCACACATCAAACACATCAACAAAGATCTCGAGTTGTAAGGGCATCATGTCTCTCCTAGTTATCTTTCCCAAGCTTTGGCACCTAAAGCACCGTTTGGCATAGTCATGGGAATCCCTAAAGATGGTCGGCCAGTAAAACCCACTTTGTAAGACCTTGTAAGCAGTTTTATTTCCACTATAATGCCCCCCATAAGGTTGGTCATGACAAAAAGAAAGGACATCCATAATGGATTCGTCGGGCACATATCTCCTAAGGATTTGATTGGGGCAATACTTGAACAAGTAAAGGTCATCCCACACAAAATTTTCACAATATGAAGGAACCTATCCCTATTATGTTTGTTCCAATCACTAGCATCTCTCCGGTCACCTTAAAGTTCACAATATCCGCAAACCAAGGCTCCACTCCCACACTAAAGAGTTTCTTGTCAGGAAAATGAGCGTCAATAGGAGTGGCTCACACATTTTCTGGCACGATTCTAGAAAGGTGGTCCGTAACAGTGTTTTCAACTCCCTTCCTATCTCTAATCTCACAATCAAATTCTTGTAACAACAAGACCCACCTAACCAGTCTAGGTTTGGAATACTTTTTCTCCATCAAGTACCTAATAGCCGAATGGTCAGTGTATACTATGACTTTAGCACCAAGCAAATAAGACCTGAACTTCTCGAAAGCATATACAACAGCAAGAAATTCTTTTTCAGTCACAGTATTGTTCAATTGGGCATCATTCAAAGTGTGGCTTGCATAATGGATAACAACCGGTTTTTTATCGATTCTTTGACCTAGCACCATACTAATAGCAAAATCAGAGGCATCACACATAATCTCAAAAGGTTCTCCCCAAGTGGGAGGTTTGAGAAAGGAGGAGAAATGAGGGCTTCTTTAAGCTGGTTAAAAGCCCTCATGCAATCATCAGAAAGTTTGAAGGGCACCTCCTTAGCCAACAGGGAAGACAAGGACTTAGCTATCTTGCTAAAGTCTTTGATGAATCTACGGTAAAATCCAACATGCCCTAGGAAAGATCTAACCTCCTTAACAGAAGTGGGTGGAGTCAAATTCCTAACTAGGTCGATTTTTGCCTTATCTACCTCAATCCTATCCTTCGAGATCATATGACCCAAGACAATCCCCTTTTTCACCATAAAATGGCACTTTTCCCAATTAAGGGTCAAATTCTTTTCTTGACATCTATTCAACACACGACTCAGGTTAGCCAAACAGGTCTTAAAAGCACTGCCAAAAACAGAAAAATCGTCCATGAAAATCTCCACACAATCCTCCACTAAGTCAGAAAATATGGAAATCATGCATCTTTGGAACGTCGCATGGGGATTGCACAGATCGAAAGGCATCCTACGGAAAGAAAATGTGCCAAAAGGGCAGGTAAATGTGGTCTTTCCTGGTCACAAGGAGCTATGGAGACTTGGGTGTAACCAGAATAGCCATCGAGAAAACAGTAATACTCATGCCCCGCTAATTTCTCTAGCATCTGATCCATGAAAGGGAGAGGAAAATGGTCCTTGCTAGTGGATTTGTTCAGTTTCCTATAGTCTATACAAACTCTCCAACCAGATGGGACTCGGGTAGATACTAACTCTTGCTGCTCATTCTCCACAACAATCAATCTAGTTTTCTTAGGAACCACATGAAAGGGACTCACCCACTTACTATATATCAGAGATGGGGTAGATGATATCATGATCTAACAACTTAAGGATCTCCTTTTTCACAACCTCCTTCATTTGTGGTTCAATCTCCTAAGGGGGTCTCTATGACCAGCATTTTCATTCTCTAAGAAGATTCGATGCTGAACAATGGAAGGGCTAATCCCTTTAATATCACCCAAAGTCCACCCCAATGCTCCCTTGTTCTTCCTAAGAGCCTCAATCAATTGATTTTCTTGGTCTCTACCTAAGTCAAAGGCAATAATCACTGGGTAGGTCCCACTAGGGCCAAGAATAACATATTTCAACTCAGAAGGGAGGGGTTTCAACTCCAGAGTGGTGGAAGAGGGCGGTTTAGGTTCTACTGTCTCAGATATGGTTTGAGATGCAAACAAGGACTCATACAACACATCACTATCAAACACATCATAATCACACAAAGAATTCACAAAGTCAGGATCAATGCCTAATTCAGTAAGCTCATCAACACAAGACACATCAACAAGATCAAAGTTCTCACTATCGTCAACAAAATCACTCACCCAATTCAAGGTACTCTGCTCATGCTCATCAAAACCTAAGGGTGACTTTTGCAAATAAAAAAAATGTTCAACTCCGTAGTCAAATTCCCAAAGGTCAATTTCATTCTACCATCTTTACAGTTAATTCAAGCATTCGAAGTAGCAAGGAAAGGACGGCCTAGGATAACAGGAATCTCATCTCTAACACTCTGAACTCTAGTAGTTTCAAGTACCACAAAATCAACTGGAAACACAAACTCCCCAACCTTAATCAAGACATCCTCCACTACTCCGTTAGGTACTCTAGTTCACATGTCAGCCAATTGCAACACCATCCTAGTAGGCTTAAGCTCAACTATAATCCAAGCATTTCATACACATGCAAAGGCAACAAATTCACACTAGCACCTAGGTCAAGCAAAGCTCTCTCTCTCTCTATCAAATTATCACCTATGGTAATGGAGATGGTAGGACATCCAGGGTCTTTGTACTTAATGGGCACTTGGTTCGAAAGGATGCAACTCACATTTAAGGCTAAGAAATCCTTCTTTGGTACTTGGGTGGCTCTCTTGGTGGTACAAAGCTGCTTAAGGAAATGGGCATATGGAGGGCACTGTTGGATGCCCTATCAGAGAGGAATGTTCACCTTAACCTGAGAAAAGGTCTCCCTAATTTTGTCCAAGAACTTTTGGTCCATATTCCCCCTTAACCTCTGAGGATAAGGTGGAGGAGGCTTGTAAGCCACCGGAGGAGATGGACTAGTCAAAGGAGTCACTTTAGGCAAGGTCTTAGTACTTGGAGGCTCAACTATGGTAGTTGTCCTCTCTTCATATGGTTCATCCTCTACAAAAACAAGCTCATCAATAGGTTCATCAAGCACAGTTTGTTTACCACACAAATCAGAAGATTTCATTTGCACCCTATTATCTACCTCTTTCCAAGAACGAAGGGTAATCACAGCATTCAAACCTCTAATCTAGCTAGAGTCACAAGATGACGAACCTGAAGCTTGCCCATTAGGGTTTGCCTCAGGTTGTTTAGGGAAGGAACCTCTATCCTTATGGGCCAACAACAACTGAGAGAATTGTTCATGTATTTGTTTCATCATTTTCTCCTGCATTTTCTCCATAGTACTATTCAAGGAATACTTAACATCTTTCATATTATTATTTAACTCCCTAATCTCTTTCTCATGCTTGTCCTCATTAGTGTACCCTGGTGGAGGTCGGGTTTGGGCAATTCAAGGTTCGACAGGTGGCCCTCTAGGAGCTTGATAAGCTACCTGGGGTGGTGGTCGAGGTTGATATTGAGATTGAGAAGGATGGTTTCCCTTGTAACCTCCTCCTTGGTTAAGCGATGGTCTCAACACATTTTGGTTCTCGGGGCCATAAGAGAGTAAGGGGTGCTTGCGCATCCCCTAGTATTGGTAAGGTTGGTACTGGTCAGGCCTGTAAATATGGTACATAGCATTCACATTCTCAGTACTAGAAGCCACATGTTGGATGAAAAGAGGACAAGTAGAGTAAACATGATCAACACCTTAACACCATGTACATGACATTTAAGACTAGGGGGTCAAGGTAATAGGTTGCTCCCAAGAGTTAACCTGAGCACAGGTTTGGGATTTAGAAGCTGCTAATTGTTGTTGAGCTAGGGTCTTAATCATGTTCTAAAAAGAAGCAAACCTAGCCTCATAACATGTCTTCTCACTCACCGCATGCACACCCCCCTTAGCATTTGACAATTGAGCACCTAAGGACTCATCTCTAGTTGTACCCCATTGCATAGCTCTCTCAGACATACTCTCTAGGAAATCCCAAGCCTCTTCAGTAGTCTTATCCATGAATCCCCCTTGACACATTGATTCTAGCGTGACTCTGGTTTCCTGGTCGACACCCTCATAAACAATCTGACACAATCTAACCAAGTCAAAACCATGGTGGGGAAATTGGGACAACAGGTTCTTAAAACGCTCAAAAGCTTTCCAGTAAGGTTCTCCCTTGTCCTGTCTAAACTTTAGAATCGAATTTCTTAGTTGGACAGCTAATGAGTTTGGAAAATACCTCTTCATGAACACCTTAAGAAAACTATCCCAAGAATCTATGGACATGGGTTTGATGCTATACATCCACCGCTTAGCGGCGTCCCCCAAAGCAAAAGGCAAGTATTTCAATAGCACATAATCCAAAAGAACTCCGGGAGGGGTAACTATACTAAGGTACTCTTTGTATTTGGCGGTCCATATTAGTGCTAACCCAGTTCCCGTAAAAAGTGGTAGGTTCTGGGTATGGTACTGCATTGGATCGAAGGTCACTCCTAGAGGTAAGGTTGGCAATACGAAACACGAAGACGATGGGTCATAGGAAGGGTATAACTGGTCGTTAAGGGTTATCCTAGGTTCTTCTTCTCCAGCCATCCTAGGTGATTCTACCAAGGGTTTCTCACTCCTAACCAGTTTATTGGTAACAAGACTACGAACCCAACCCTCGGATTGTCGCACTTTTCCTCTTTTTGTTAATTTCTCAATTTGTTATTTTTTCGTTAATTTGGGTCTTGAATACTAATCTAACAAAGCAATAAACTATTCACATACAAACCAATCACCTAAACTACTAAATTACGTTATCCCCGGCAATAGCGCCATTGTTCGGTTGTGTATTTTTGCAGTTTCTAAGTAAGGATGTCGGTCCACAGGGATGGGTTTTTAGGTTTCTAAGTAATTTGGTTTTATAGGGGACTCTCAATGCAGAAAGCAATAAATTATGTAAAGAAAATCATATTAAACTATACTAAGCATGGATATCACAACAACTAAATTTAAGCAAACAATGATAAAAGATGGGTTGATCTAATTCAACAAAGAGAACTAACACTAAGAATGCAATTAAAAGCAAGAATAAGGAAGCAATTAAACCAACCCAAATAATGAAATTAAGAACAAGAATTCATACCCTTGGAGCACTTAATCTTCTCTCTAACTTCTAACCTTCATCTCTAATCTTCATCTTGAACTTCCCCCAAGCAAACAAGAAGCGTGAATTGGATTACTAAGAACCCCCAAATTTTCACTTGAAAGTAGAATTTGTGACTCTTAATCATCCTCCTCACTAAAGTTGGATTTGAGTTTTCGTGGCTAATCTAGTGAACTAACAATGACAATCAACAATCAAAGCAAGAGAGAACAAGAGAATAGAGAAAGATTTCTGAAATTAATTGCAAGAAACTAGAGAAGCTTGGAGAACAATCAAAAGCTTAAAACCCTAATTCTATCTAATCAAGAGAAGAACATAATGATAAAAACTAAGACAAAATCTATATTAGAACTAATAAAACCTAGCTTCCTGCTCAAAACGCTACTTAGGGTATATATACAAACTAAAACAGTTACACAAAAACTCAGCTGTTTTGCCCAGAAAAATGCGCAGAATTTCAGGCCATCACGGGTGCGACATGCTTCTGTCCGTAAGAAAAAAAACTCCTCTCTGCAGCACGTCACGGGCATGACAGAATGTGACTCGGGTGCGACGCATTTCTGGGCTTCTTCCCATCAAAAGTATCCAAGGTTTTGATCTATGCTTGTCACGGGCGTGACTACTTCCGTCACGGGTGCGACGACATTCTGGTTCTTTGCCTTGGCTGCTTTAATGGCACCATAAAAGCATGTCATGGGTGCGATCCACAGTTTCGCGGGTGCGACGCCCGTCTGACCGGTGCTTCGGCTGTTGTGATTCAACCTTTGTGGATTTTTGCTCAATTTTGCCACTTTTGTCTTGGTTTTAGCTCTAACACATTATTACCCTACAAAACACAAAATCATCATATCTAATATATAGTTAAGGGGCTAGAACAAGCAAATACCCTACAAATGAAAAGAATTCGGCTCGGAACGAGACCGAACAATACTTATATTCTTTTTCATGCTTCAAACTGAAACATAAAATCAACTTATTAATCATGCTATTAAACAATACTTGAATACCAATAGGCAAAATTTTTCATCTTGAGATAACTCATACTTATCATGATATTAATGAAATATCTAAACAACTTGCACTCATCCTTCATATTAATATCAAAGCAATAGAAGGAATAAACTTGATGATACTTGAACATGTGAATAAACATGGAAAAATCCAGATTATAAGAATCTTGCCACAATGAATTTCAACATTATACACCTTAAAAACTTGTAACTTAGGACATCCAACCAAAGAATCTTTTTAATGACAATAATCTCATTCTTATTACTAGTATGAAACTTCCATGAAACTTAATATCATAGCCAACTTAAAACATATGGTTAAATAAACCTGTAACTCATGTAAATGTTCAATGGTGCACTTAATAATATAAATAAATACTTATTTTGAATTTTTCTTACACCATCCTTCCACAACTACCTTAACATGAAATTTCAATAAACTTATCCTTAATGACAATTCTTATAAACCAATTACACATGTTTAAGGTAATAAAACATATTCATTGGTATTAACTTGATAATATTAAGAGCCAACTTAAACATGGTCAATGCACATGCATATAAACCCCAAATAAACAACAACTTAATTACCTTTGACCTCCTTGTAAATGACTTGTTGTTACCTTGCCCTTAATCCATGTAAACCTCATTGCATAATCATGCAACAATTACCATCATGAACATCAAGAACTTGTATTGCCACTCTTATGTATCAATTTCTCATCTATACCAAACACATATAGATAAACAAATGATTAATAAACTTTTAATCATTAAACTTGCTCAATAAAACTTAATAAACTTGTATTCGAAAATTTATACTAATAAACTTGTAAAATATAAATTACTTATCTTTGTAATCCCTCTTGAATCTTGGATGTCCAACTCTTAGCCTCCTCCAATCTTGTCTCGTAAAATATTTCTTAAGATTGTTGGAAAATGATGTTTGACCGGCTTGAATCTTCACCATCTTCACTTGGCTCGGCTTCTTGATCTTCTTGCGGTATGTATGACAAGATGGAGATATGACTTAATAACCAAATGGTTAACTTGTTTGGATATCTCTAAGAGTCATGGCTTCGTACTCATTTTCCTTAAAACTATTTACTATACCATAAATATTCAGATGGATAAAACTTAGCTCATGTCGCACACTCAAGATAGGTTTCTCTTTTGATTCTCTCAAGTACAGCTGCTGTATATACTTGAGAGGATGTGATTATAGAATAGAATATATGCTTGTGTGTCCCTCAAATGGCTTGAGAATGTCTCTTATTTATAGGAGACTTCAACACCTAATCCAACCCAAATAACACCTCTCAGTCAAAGGCATAATTAAGATCCTTAATGATGGATTATGACCTTGACTTTGTCAACTAATATAGTTGTTGGAATACATATATATCGGACTTAATATTGATATCATACACTTAATACATAAGATTATATAGCCGTTAGTCATTAAAACAGATTCAGGGTTCGTACACGGTCCGTGTTGCCTCAACACGACCCGTGTTGAGCCCAGGATCATTTTCCTTTCTCTCTGGAGACCAACACGACCCGTGTTGGTCTCAAACTCATCCGTGTTGATCATATTCTTAATGTTTCTCTTATATATGATCTTTAACCTTGTTCCTTATGATTCCTTATGCTATATAATCAACTTATACTCTTGAAATAATTCCAACACATTGTAAATTCATTACAAAGCGTGGGTAAATGTTGTACTAAATTTTGAATCCAATGCAAGTCAAAATCTATGATTTTTATGGTATACACTCAGTAATGTCCCACTATAATACAATTTTATTTTGGATGACCAGAATACAAAAACAACGTAAGGATCAGACATACAAAAGTTGAAAGTAGAGATTTAAAATACAATTTTCCTCTATAAATTTATGAGTTTACAATTTTTATTTTATAAGCATGTGTATACTTGTTAGTTTCATAAATTTGATCATAATCTTATGAATGTTTGCTCATAAAATTCTACACATATAAAATATAATACCAATTTGGCAAGTACGAGAACATGGCATTCATGGGAGTATAATCTACAACTCAGGTTTGTGGAGTGCTTGGATAAAAATGCCCTTAGACTTTTCGTTTTTAGTAAAAATTGCCATCGAACTTTAAAAACATTCATAATTGCCATTCAAGTTTTCAAAATAGTAAAAAGTGCCCTTGTAATTGAAAGCAACCTGCTATAGTAGGTAAATTATGGAAAATAATTATAAAAATCAAAATTTAAAAAAATTAAAACTCTAACTTCCAAATTAAACCCCCAATCTCCCCAAATTTCTTTCTGTAAATCCGCTCCTTCTGCTCAACTTTCATGGCGACTCCTCAACTTTCTTCTAGGCACACCTTCGCCCCTAAGTAAACCTGACCGTCGGGTTGTTACAGATTGTATTTGTAATCTAATACACTCTTAGACATTGTAGGAGGCAAAAATTTGTCGACAAATGAGAAGATGACGCGTGGAAATAAATTAAATTTATTTGGCCAATTATTGTCCGCCACGTGTAAAATTAATTACGGCGGTCCATTTAATTAAATTTTAAATGGAAATATATCATGGCCAATAGCGTCACGACACGTGTCAATTATGATGCAGAAAATCTTAATTATTTCTTTATTTTAAATAAAGGGATAATTAATTAGTTTGGGCCCAAGCCCAAAGCCGCCTCAAACCCTAGACAATACTAAGCCTCCAGAGCCTATAAATAGGGGTTATTTCCCTCATTTTCAACAGACACTGCAGTCTACCCCGGCGGCATTCGGCATTCTGCACTCTAGAGGTTTCAGAAGACCAAACTGCCAGCAGTCTCCAGCTACCAAGCGCCAAGGATCAAAGTTTGCAAAAGTTCGAAATTGAATCTCCAAGCCTCTACCACATCTAGATCAAGAACTGCTTCAGAGTTCTTCACCAAGACTTGCAATGTCTTCAGAAGATCGAACTACAAGCGACCTCCAGCTAGCAAGCGCCAAGGACCAACGTCTGCTAGTTCGACAGCTTTTGTTCTTCATATCAAAGACTGTAGTCATCTTCTTCGCTTGGTTCGTCGATCGAGATCAAGCACTCAAGCCCTCGCATCTAAGAACCTGAAGAACTACTGCTTAAGATCTTCAGCTATCAAGCAAGGATCAACGTTCAAGACCTTCAGCTCAAGAACTGCTACAAGAGTTCCTCAGCTAGACCTGTATTTGAGATCGAGATCAAGCGTCCGCGCCCTCGGCTCACCGAAATTTCAGGAGATTGAATCAGAGGACTACTTTATTGTATTTAATACAGAGATTGTACCCGCTTACATTCAAATATTAATACAAATTAATTTGTTTCTCATATTTCTTGTCTATATTTATTTCAGGCTCGAAATTTGTGTTTACAAATTTGGCACGCTCGGTGGGACATCTCTGCCTCTCATCTCCTTCTCCAAGAAATCAAGTTCAACAATCGACTCAAGCGACGTGATGACACCCTAGAAAGTTGTCTCTCGACTCTCAACAAGGAGGATGACTCAAGCTTCATCCCAGGGGTCAACAACTACATGTGTCACATCAAGCGGAGCAACGACTCGAAGGATTGCAACTGTCACCGCTACTATTTTTACGACGCTAGAAAAACCAACGGTGAATGCACCAACTCAATTACTTAAAAATCCAATTATCGGCTCCATCATGTTGGGGGCAACAACTCAAAGGGATCCTCAGTCTTGGAAGCCAACTACGATTACCTTTGGCTCAAAGCAGACTTCACCTTGTGGACTCTTACGATTTGAGGGCTTTGAAGACCACGGCTACTATAGTGAAGAATACTCTTCTGAAGAAGAATCTATCTTCTCGCAAGCAGAGATTGAATCTACTTATACCTTCGTTGTGACAGTGATAACTATTGGAGTTGTTAACACGACCCGTGTTGAGCCCAGGATCATTTTCCTTTCTCTCTGGAGACCAACACGACCCGTGTTGGTCTCAAACTCATCCGTGTTGATCATATTCTTAATGATTCTCTTATATATGATCTTTAACCTTGTTCCTTATGATTCCTTATGCTATATAATCAACTTATACTCTTGAAACAATTCAAACACATTGTAAATTCATTACAAAGCGTGGGTAAATGTTGTGCTAAATTTTGAATCCAATGCAAGTCAAAATCTATGATTTTTATGGTATACACTCAGTAATGTCCCACTATAATACAATTTTATTTTGGATGACTAGAATACAAAAACAAAGGAAGGATCAGACATACAAAAGTTGAAAGTAGAGATTTAAAATACAATTTTCCTCTATAAATTTATGAGTGTACAATTTTTATTTTATAAGCATGTGTATACTTGTTAGTTTCATAAATTTGATCATAATCTTATGAATGTTTGCTCATAAAATTCTACACATATAAAATATAATACCAATTTTGCAAGTACGAGAACATGGCATTCATGGGAGTATAATCTACAACTCAGGTTTGTGGAGTGCTTGGATAAAAATGCCCTTAGACTTTTCGTTTTTAGTAAAAATTGCCATCAAACTTTAAAAACATTCATAATTGCCTTTCAAGTTTTCAAAATAGTAAAAAGTGCCCTTGTAATTGAAAGTAACCTGCTATAGTAGGTAAATTATGGAAAATAATTATAAAAATAAAAATTTAAAAAAAATTAAAACTCTAACTTCCAAATTAAACCCCCAATCTCCACAAATTTCTTTATGTAAATCCGCTCCTTCTGCTCAACTTTCATGGCGACTCCTCAACTTTCTTCTAGGCACACCTTCGCCCCTAAGTAAACCTGACCGTTGGGTTGTTACAGATTGTATTTGTAATCTAACACACTCTTAGACAATGCCCTTAAACTTTTCGTTATTAGTAAAAATTGCCATCGAACTTTAAAAACATTCAAAATTGTCATTCAAGTTTTCAAAATAGTAAAAAGTGCCCTTGTAATTGAAAGTAAACTGCTATAGTAGGTAAATTATGGAAAATAATTATAAAAATCAAAATTTAAAAAAATTAAAACTCTAACTTCCAAATTAAACCCCCAATCTCCCCAAATTTCTTTCTGTAAGTCCGCTCCTTCTGCTCAACTTTCATGGCGACTCCTCAACTTTCTTCTAGGCACACCTTCGCCCCCAAGTAAACCTGACCGTCGGGTTGTTACAGATTGTATTTGTAATCTAATACACTCTTAGACATTGTAGGAGGCAAAAATTTGTCGACAAATCAGAAGATGACACGTGGAAATAAATTAAATTTATTTGGCCAATTATTGTCCGCCACGTGTAAAAATAATTACGGCGGTCCATTTAATTAAATTTTAAATGGAAATATATCATGGCCAATAGCGTCACGACACGTGTCAATTATGATGCAGAAAATCTTAATTATTTCTTTATTTTAAATAAAGGGATAATTAATTAGTTTGGGCCCAAGCCCAAAGCCGCCTCAAACCCTAGACAATACTAAGCCTCCAGAGCCTATAAATAGGGGTTATTTCCCTCATTTTCAACAGACACTGCAGTTTACCCCGGCGACATTCGGCATTCTGCACTCTAGAGGTTTCAGAAGATCAAACTGCCAGCAGTCTCCAGCTACCAAGCGCCAAGGATCAAAGTCTGCAAAAGATCAAAATTGAATCTCCAAGCCTCTACCACATCAAGATCAAGAACTGCTTCAGAGTTCTTCACCAAGACTTGCAAAGTCTTCAGAAGATCGAACTACAAGCGACCTCCAGCTACCAAGCGCCAAGGACCAACGTCTGCTAGTTCGACAGCTTTTGTTCTTCATATCAAAGACTGTAGTCATCTTCTTCGTTTGGTTCGTCGATCGAGATCAAGCACTCAAGCCCTCGCATCCAAGAACCTGAAGAACTACTGCTTAAGATCTTCAGCTATCAAGCAAGGATCAACGTTCAAGACCTTCAGCTCAAGAACTGCTACAAGAGTTCTTCAGCTAGACCTGCATTTGAGATCGAGATCAAGCGTCCGCGCCCTCGGCTCACCGAAATTTCAGGAGATTGAATCAGAGGACTACTTTATTGTATTTAATACAGAGACTGTACCTGCTTACATTCAAATATTAATACAAATTAATTTGTTTCTCATATTTTTAGTCTGTATTTATTTCGGGCTCGAAATTTGTGTTTACAAATTTGGCACGCTCGGTGGGACATCTCTGCCTCTCATTTCCTTCTCCAAGAAATCAAGTTCAACAATCGACTCAAGCGACGTGATGACACCCTAGAAAGTTGTCTCTCGACTCTTAACAAGGAGGATGACTCAAGCTTCATCCCAGGGGTCAAAAACTACATGTGTCACATCAAGCGGAGCAACGACTCGAAGGATTGCAACTGTCACCGCTACTATTTTTACGACGCTAGAAAAACCAACGGTGAATGCACCAACTCAATTACTTAAAAATCCAATTACCGGCTCCATCATGTTGGGGGCAACAACTCAAAGGGCTCCTCAGTCTTGGAAGCCAACTATGATTACCTTTGGCTCAAAGCAGACTTCACCTTGTGGACTCTTACGATTTGAGGGCTTTGAAGACCACGGCTACTATAGTGAAGAATACTCTTCTGAAGAAGAATCTATCTTCTCGCAAGCAGAGATTGAATCTACTTATACCTTCGTTATGACGGTGATAACTATTGGAGTTGTTAACATGGAGGAAAAGACTGCCTAGCTTGAGGCTACATTGAGAATAGAAAGCAAAAAGAAAGACAAAAGAATCGACGAGTAAAGTCAACAAATTTTGAAGACTATTCTGGTCAAAAGTTCAAGACTTCCAAGTCATCCACATAAAGACTCATAAGTCAAAAATTCAAGACTTTCAAGTCAATCACAAAAAAAAAATGGACTCACAAGTCAAAATTCAAAACTTCCAAGTCATTCAAATCAAGACTCACAAGTCAAAAATTCAAGACTTCCAAGTCATCCGAAAAAAAGACTCACAAGTCAAAAATTCAAGACTTCCAAGTCATCTGAAAAAAGGACTCACAAGTCAAAATTCAAGACTTCCAAGTCATCCGCATCAAGACTCACAAGTCAAAAATTCAAGAGTTCCAAGTCATCCACATAAAGACTCACAAGTAAAAAATTCATGACTTTCAAGTCATTCACAAAAAAAAAAGACTTACAAGTCAAAATTCAAAACTTCCAAGTAATTCAAATCAAGACTCACAAGTCAAAAATTCAAGACTCACAAGTCAAAAATTCAAGACTTCCAAGTCATCAAAAAAAGGACTCACAAGTCAAAATTCAAGACTTCCAAGTCATCCGCATCAAGACTTACAAGTCAAAAATCCAAGACTTCTAAGTCATCCACAAAAAAAAAATTTCAAGTCAAAATCCAAGACTTCCAAGTCATCAACACCAAAGAGTTACAAGTCCAAATCCCAAACTTTCAAGAAAAAGGCTCTCAAGTCACCAAAAGTAAAGACTCCCAAGTCAAAATCCAAGACTTCCAAGTCATCACCGCGAAAGAATCGTAAATGTCCAAACCCAAGGCTTTCAAGTCCAACTCTCAAGTCACCAAAGTTAAAGACTCCCAAGTCGAAATTCAAAACTTTCAAGTCATAGACTCACAAGTCATCCAAATTTAAATCAACAAAATCAAAGACTCAAAAGTCAAGAAAAAAGAAGACAATGACTTCCAAGTTAGCAATCTACAAGATTTGCAAGTCAGCAAAAATTCAAGACTCTCAAGTCAACAAATTTCAAGACTCTCAAGTCACTAAATTCACCGATTTCCAAGTTGACAAATATTAAAGACTTCCAAGTCCACAAAAATTCGAAATTTTCAAATCAACAAACTTCAAGACTTTTAAGTCACAAAATCCATTGACATCCAAGTCAACGACACTACAAAGACATCCAAATCAGTCGAACTCCCGTATCAACAAGTCTCCTGACTCCCAAATCGACAAAATGAAAGACTCACAAGTCAACCAAATTCAAATTAACAAAAAGAAAGGGCTCACAAGTCAAGATCACGACTTCCAAATCAATAAAATTCGAGATTCCCATATCAACGATGCATGCGACTCTTACGTCAGCAAATCCAAAGACTTTCAAGTCAACTTAAGTCATCAAACCAACCGACTTCCAAGTCAAATAAATTGATGACTTCCAAGTCAGCCAAATTTAAGACTACCAAGTCTTCAAAATCAAATTTTAAGGTGAAGAAAAACAATTACTCCTAGGTCAACACCAAAAAGACTCCCAAGTCACCCGCGACAAAAGATTCACGAGTTCACGACTCCCAAGTCAAAATGAATGACTCATACGCTAGCAAAATTCAATGACTCGCAAGTCAACAAGATGTAGGATTCCAAAGTTAAGAAATTTAAAGGCTCAGAGGTCAACGGGATGAAGGACTGACTTTTACGTCGTCACAACAAAGACTCTCAAGTCAAAAGTACAAAAAAAAAAGGATCGACTTCCAAATCATCAAAATTTTCGGCTTTCAAGCCGCCCTCTGACTTGCCAAGATCTTCATGTTAATGGTTTGCTTCAAGTAAGCACCATCAACAAGATACTCAAGCTGGTTGACAACTTCATTCAAGCATGCAATGTGGGGGCATCTTAGTCGTGTTGGTTGAATCGAATGCAAGTCAAAATCTATGATTTTTATGGTATACACTCAGTAATGTCCCACTATAATACAATTTTATTTTGGATGATCAGAATACAAAAACAAAGTAAGGATCATTGACATACAAAAGTTGAAAGTAGAGATTTAAAATACAATTTTCCTCTATAAATTTATGAGTTTACAATTTTTATTTTATAAGCATGTGCATACTTGTTAGTTTCATAAATTTGATCATAATCTTATGAATGTTTGCTCATAAAATTCTAAACATATAAAATATAATACCAATTTTGCAAGTACAAGAACATGGCATTCATGGGAGTATAATCTACAACTCAGGTTTGTGGAGTGCTTAGATAAAAATGCCCTTAAACTTTTCGTTTTTTGTAAAAATTGCCATCGAACTTTAAAAACATTCATAATTGCCATTCAAGTTTTCAAAATAGTAAAAAGTACCCTTGTAATTGAAAGTAACCTGCTATAGCAGGTAAATTATGGAAAATAATTATAAAAATCAAAATTTAAAAAAATTAAAACTCTAACTTCCAAATTAAACCCCCAATCTCCCCAAATTTCTTTTTGTAAATCCGCTCCTTCTGCTCAACTTTCATGGCGACTTCTCAACTTTCTTCTAGGCACACCTTCGCCCGAAGTAAACCTGACCGTCGGATTGTTACAGATTGTATTTGTAATCTAACACACTCTTAGACATTGTAGGAGGCTAAAATTTGTCGACAAATCAGAAGATGACACGTGAAAATAAATTAAATTTATTTGGCCAATTATTGTCCGCTACGTGTAAAATTAATTATGGCGGTCCATTTAATTAAATTTTAAATGAAAATATATCATGGCCAATAGCTCATGACACGTGTCAATTATGATGTAGAAAATCTTAATTATTTCTTTATTTTAAATAAAGGGATAATTAATTAGTTTGGGCCCAAGCTCAAAGCCGCCTCAAACCCTAGGCAACACTAAGCCTCCAGAGCCTATAAATAGGGGTTATTTCCCTCATTTTCAACAGACACTGCAGTCTATCCCGGCGGCATTCGGCATTCTGCACTCCAGAGGCTTCAGAAGATCAAACTGCCAGCAGTTTCCAGCTACCAAGCGCCAAGGATCAAAGTCTGCAAAAGTTCAAGATTGAATCTCCAAGCATCTACCACATCAAGATCAAGAACTGCTTCAGAGTTCTTCACCAAGACTTGCAAAGTCTTCAGAAGATCGAACTACAAGCGACCTCCAGCTACCAAGCGCCAAGGACCAACGTCTGCTAGTTCGACAGCTTTTGTTCTTCATATCAAAGACTGTAGTCATCTTCTTCGTTTGGTTCGTCGATCGAGATCAAGCACTCAAGCCCTCGCATCCAAGAACCTGAAGAACTACTGCTTAAGATCTTCAGCTATCAAGCAAGGATCAACGTT
This sequence comes from Portulaca oleracea, assembly GCA_029582165.1. NCBI lineage: Eukaryota > Viridiplantae > Streptophyta > Magnoliopsida > Caryophyllales > Portulacaceae > Portulaca > Portulaca oleracea. Next base: position 28,235,161 of record CM055868.1, on the reverse strand, counting down.
CAAGACCTTCAGCTCAAGAACTGCTACAAGAGTTCTTCAGCTAGACCTGCATTTGAGATCGAGATCAAGCGTCCGCGCCCTCGGCTCACCGAAATTTCAGGAGATTGAATCAGAGGACTACTTTATTGTATTTAATACATAGATTGTACCCGCTTACATTCAAATATTAATACAAATTAATTTGTTTCTCATATTTCTTGTCTTTATTTATTTCAGGCTCGAAATTTGTGTTTACAGACATCATCGAGCTTCCATGGTGACTCTCATCCTAAGTAAAAACATCGATCTTCTAAACCCCTCTCTCTCACTCTCTCTCTTCCCCTTAATTCCCTCATCTCACTCCCACCCTACCTAACCCTAACCCTAACCCTAACCTCCAAATCCTAATCCAAATCCAAATCCCAAACCCTAAACCTAAACTCTTCCTCCATCTCCACTTCCGATGGCGTCTTGTCCTTCGCCCATTCTCACCGAGAACTTCGGCCTCTCTGACTACGACTTCGTCGTCGTCGACATGGAGCACGACTTCGACGCCATCCAAGATACAACCCTGCCTTAGATCCTAACGCGGTCATGAGCCTAATACTTCTTCTTCTTCTTAATGCATTCGCTTGTATTTGGGGTGGGGGGCTAGCCGGGTGACCTCCACTGCAACAGTCTTGTTCTTAAGGGCGGAGTGTCGGAGATAACCCGACCCTGTGTCGACCTCGTCGCTTTGATAACTGGAACTGGTGAGGAAGTGGGTGTAGGTGGGACGGAGGAGACTGAGAGGGTGGACAATTCGGTGGTGAGGTGAGTGAAGTTGGAGCCATGGAGAAAGGGAGAAGATAGTGCATTGGGTTTGGATGAGGAGGGAGGGCAAGGGGGTATCAGGAGAGAGAAACACATGGATTGGATGAGAGAAAGGAGATGGCAATGAGGTGAAGGACTCTGGTTTTTGTGCTTAATCAATCCTCAATGGATTCGATTGGGTGCCTCAAATCTCAATGGAGTACAAGTAATCAATCCTATGGGTTTGGATAGGGTGTTTTCTAGAAGTTTAATGGCTAAAAGAGGAAAGAAATTTTGGGAGATTGGGGTTTTAGTTTGGAATTACAATTTTAATTTATTAATTTTTGATTTTTATAATTATTTTCCATAATTTACCTGCTATAGCAGGTGACCCTTAATTACAAGAGAATTTTTACTATTTCAGAAATTTAATTATGAGTGTTTTTAAAGTCTAATAACAATTTTGACCATAATAGAAGGTTTAAAGGCATTTTTGTCCAAGCACCCCTAGTCTATTCTATTAACTATATTAAAACAAAACTTAAATCAACAAATTGTTGCCACGTGGCAAACCACTAAGAAAAGTCTATTCAAAAAGTAAAGTTTTATTAAATTATTAAGCATCACTTCAACTTTTACAAAATTACACTGTACCAACACAAATATTAAATGAAAAGAGAAATCATTAAACCCACCCGACATTACAAAATACGGTACTAATATCATGGACAATCGAAATTCCTAAACTCCTAAGTTTTTTTTCGAAAAGTTAATGGGCATTAGCCCAATTTTATTAATCACCAAGGTGATACAAAGGATAAAGCCACTCAAGTGGCAAGTCAAACAACCCTCGAAAGCACCAGGTAACCAAAATCTAAGAGCTTACACCACTTTTGCTTTTGTTTTGCTCTAACTGCTATTCAAGATTGATCATGTAGACAATAATAAAATAAAAAAGTGCAGTGCATTTGATTGGAATTTTCCAGTTGCTCAGCCAAATATGTCATCTTACCCTCCAAGCTACTGTCTGCTTTGATGCTCTCCAAATCAAGTTAGCTTGAATGCAATGTCCTGTGATGACATTTCCAATCTAGTACCCCATAGATTTAAATGCACCTCGACCACGGTAATATGCTCTCGGATCATAAACCAACAAAGAAAGATGGGTAGTGTCACTTCCACAATCCAGGCAAGCCAACTTCAACAGGGTCCATAAGCCCATTCACCCCAGCAGAAGCAATAGTATCCAAATTCAGCACCTTAGCTACTTGCAGAGGTGTCTTCATGCTCAGTGAATGGTTGAATGCTCCCCTTTTTCACAATGCTATCTGGAGTTAATTTTGACCCCCACTATCATACACACCATAAACTCCACTCTTGGAATAGTTAGCTTCGACATTGTCATGATATCAATAGAGTCTGCCAACCTCCCCAAGCAATTTTCTCAGCCCTCCTTATCACAACTTTGACTGCATGTTGATTGACAGCAGTCTGTTTCACTAATCCGCCACCTCCATGACTGGATGGTTTTTACACACCCTTGACATCATATCCTTTCCTTTTTCTTTTCATTTTCATGATTGTTGAGTTCTCTAGACCCACTCCCAACAGAAACAGCAGCTCCTAAGTAATGCTCCTGAGCTGTCTGAGCTTATTCCAAAGCTCCACCTGTCATGGACTTGTCATTTGGTGGGTAAACTAAGCATATGACACATTCGAGCTCCTCCTTGATCGTCTTGCCATCAATGCTTGACTCCCCAAAACCTATAATGATATGTTGTTCTTTCCTTACAAGGTCTTGACATGTTTCTTCGTCTCTATTGCTACAATGCCACGTACATTCCAAGCCCCCTTCTTCATTTTAGTCCTTGCTTCTTCTATTTTTGTTCTTGCCCTTCTTTTCTCTTTTTGCTCTCTTTTTGCCCGAACCTTTGCCTCCCCTACTTCTGCTCCTTGTTAGCATAAAATCATCCTCAACCTCATCTACCTCATCCAAAATTTTAAAACCAATGTCGTCACCCACTATGTTAGCTCGAGCCTCAACTTTCCTATTGATTTCTTCAGAGTTAAATTCCTCAATTGGTGGAGGCGTTAATTCAAAATCTCCATGTTGTTTTGCATTGGCCAAGTTGTCACTTTCTTCAATGTTTATTGAGTGTAGCTCTCCCTCCTCGAACATGTCATTGGTTTCTCTCATATTATTGCTTGTTGGAATGCCAATATCCTCATTTTCTGCAACGTGCCCTTCCAGTGTTGTTTGCACTTCCTTCCAATTGCACATTCCCAAGGCACTCACTAGTTCTCCTTTTAACACCTCGACATGTTCAGCTAAACTCCTAACCTCTTTAATATACCCATTACTACTGAATTGCTGCAATAACTCCCTTTGGCTGCTGGGATTTGGTTTCGAGACAGATTGTTGCTGGCAAGCAACCTTTCCTGACCCTTCAGCGCCCATTTTGAATTCTTGTGACGGTTGATTTTCTCCTGTCATCCCTTGAGTTTCTTGGACAACATCTATTGGATATGAGCTTTTGCTAGCATGGCGTACAAGATTTGCTGAATTGAATTGGCTTCCTTGATCATCATCACTGTCGTGATTCAACCCGAGATGATTGATCATATTTCTTCCATTTTCAAACTCCTTTGACATTGGGACATGAACAAAGGAGTTAGCCTCTTTAACAAAGACTTTGTAGGTACAATCTTCCAAGGTGAACAACACCATGCCATCAACTCTCGATAAGCTTTTTGTAACTATTTGAGCCCTCATGTTTTCAAAGTGCTCAACCTTACTAATATCTTGGCTCAGACTTACAATCTTTCCCTAAGGATTTACACATTTTTGAAAGTTTTCTAACTTCCATCCATGAGGAGGTAGACCATGAATGTCAACCCATACTCTTCAAACCTCACAATTCTCATATTTGGACCGTAATCTTATATCCTCGAACCATACTTCCAGCTCTCCTGGGTTGTTGGCTAGCTCAGTGGCCTCCTCAATTGATGCTAGTGTCACAATGAATTTGAACCCGCTGAGAGCAGTTATTCTCAAAGCTGGGCCAGCCGATTGGATTATGGTCAAAGTCATTGTGAGAAGATCTCTCGGCTGCGGGCTTGTGCAGACTACACTTCTAGAGAGCCATTCAACAATTTCCTCGTTTAACTCTCCAACAAGCCTTGTCTCAGTGCCATTATCTTCCTCCTTTCTGCCTTAATTTTTTTTTTTACCCATATTTGCCTTGGTCTTCCTTTTCTTGCCTCTACTCTTCCTCTTCCGCGAGCTTTCTGCACCAAAATCCTGTATCCTCTCACCACCTTTTAGTTCATTCTTCTGATACTCTCTTCCACCGTATCACTACTCCAAAAGTGAATAAATCCATATCTTCCACATAAACCTCTCTTTTCCGGTATAACTGCATTCTTAACTTTGCCAATCCTTTCAAATATTCCTTTTAATCCATACTTGTCAAGCTTCTGAGGCAGGTTTCCTACATAGATGGCGTGTTCTTCCCTTCTCCATCCAGATGTTGCCCTTCTTCCTCTGTTCTCCATCCAGATGTGCCTGCCAATGTCATTTAGCAATGCAATTACGTTGATCTAAAAATGCACATAATTTAGCTCACCTGCTTGTGGCTTATGATTTTTGTTTTGTTTTTTGGTATAGTTTTAAACATTACTTCCTACTTCTCTATTTTGATGCAATATATATTGATTAAAATTAAGCCTAAGTTAAAAGAGGGTGAGAGGCTTTAATGTTTGCACATTATCAATGTTTTGTTCTACAAAACAAAAAAATAATAATAAAAAAGGTATAATCAATTATGATATCAAGGTAACGTACACAATTACATTGAAACGCAATTAAACTCATCCATCTTTTTTTTTTTTTTGATAATTAGCGGTCGAAAGACCCATTTGTTAAAAAGACAAGATGCGTCTTAACCATCGGCATACAACGAAAAACGAAATTACACCACCACAACGAAAATGAAAAACCTCTATGAAAGAGATCAACCCCAAAGAATCATTGAATGAATGTTGAGACATATTATCTCACCCTGATCACGTAGAGCAACAATGTCAATCCCATGCTGAGACAGCTTCACATTTGACAACTTCACCGCCAGTTTTAATTCTTTCCCAGTAGACCAAAGATCCTAACTTTTCACTGCCTTCATATCAAACAAATAGAAAGGGAGAAGCTATGAACCTTGCTGTGCACTTTGACCAACACCCAATTTTCACACCACCACTCTTCATAGACTTTTGCACCATTCATTCCACATTTTGCATGATTATCATTGGAGCAAGTCTAATGTGATTAGCCCACCACAAATATCAATCTACCCAATGAATTCAATTCTGTCAGGAGCAAGCCAAATCCACCTAGACCACGACACAATAACTCAAAAAGCATAACCTCTAAACACCCTTGATTTCCATTATAGCATCCAGAACCAGCAATCAGGCATATCTGAACAGCCATGCCTCACCCAAAGATCTGATTGTGCACCAACCCCAATATTAGAAACTACACAACCATCATAAATGATTCAGTTCCTTTACCTTCATTTGATTCCTTGTTGCATAAAGAGTTAGCATTTCACTTGATGAACCACCAACACATGATCAGAACCCACAAGCAAGACTTGATCTTGAACCAACATCCATCATAGAAGCATCACTCAAGATGAACACAGCAGCAACTAACAACTATTTCAGATTTGCCAAGGACGATGTCATCATCCTTCAAATTAGAGGCGCTGACTCCGTGGACCCAAACTGTACTGACGTTTTTGAGAGAGTTGTCTATGACAACTCTACGTCAGTAAGCTGAGGAGTGTTCCACTTGCAGTGAGGCACTGGCTCTGTTGACCCAAGTCAGTTCTGAAAAGAGACACCTCAAAGATGTCTAATACATCAGAACGTCCCTGAGGAGTAAACACGATGACGGCTCTGTCGACCCAGGTCAGTTCTGAAAAGAGACACCTCAAAGATGTCTAATACATCAGAACGTCCTTGAGGAGTAAACGCGATGGCGGCTCTGTCAACCCAGGACAATTCTGAAAAGAAACACCTCAAAGATGTCTAATACATCAGAACGTCCCCGAGGAGTAAACACGATGATACCATCGACCAGTCGATTCGAAAGAGACACCTCAAAGATGTCTAATACATTAGAACGTCCCTGAGGAGTAAACGCGATGGCGGCTCTGTCGACCCAGGTCAGTTCTGAAAAGAGACACATCAAAGATGTCTAATACATTAGAACGTCCCCAAGGAGTAAACACGATGACAGCTCTGTCGACCCAGGTCAATTCTGAAAAGGGACACCTTAAGGATGTTTAATACATCATAACGTCCCTGAGGAGTAAACGCGATGGCGGCTCTGTCGACCCAGACAGTCCTGAAGAGAGTGGTCCTCTGTTGACCCAGACAGTCCTGAAGAGAGTAGTCTAGGACTACTCTACATCAGTACACTGAGGAGTAGTCCACGAAAGCAAAGATGGCGACACCGTCGACCCAGACAGTCCTGAAGAGAGTAGTTTAGGACTACTCTACGTCAGTACACAGAGGAGTAGCCCAAGGAAGCGAGATGGCGACACTGTCGACCCAGACAATCTTGAAGAGAATAGTCTAAGACTATTCTACGTCAGCACGCTGAGGAGTAAGCAACACTGTGACGATGACGAAGGACAACTTCAAGCACACGATGACAATTAATCTCAGTTCTCTGTACAGAAAACATGACAAAAAAAAATTGAACAAGAAAAAGAAAAGGTCAAATTATATGAAAAAAAAAATTCAGAGAAGAAGAAAGAAAGAAAGAAAGAAAAAAGATACTGTAAAACTTGTGAGTTTGCAGATTCAGGGAGAAGACGAGTGACAGCAGATGAATGGAAGAGGCGAGAATGGTCCGTTTATATAGTATCTGATTGGCCAAGTTTCAGGATACTACTAGAATTCTCAGTCGAGTCTCCAACTCCATCACCATCACCATCTCCAACTCAAAGTCAAAGTCAAACTCCAACTCCAACTCCAATTCCAACTCCAACTCCGACTCCAACTCCAACTCCTTCTCCAACTCCAACTCCAACTCCAATCCAACTCCAACTCCGATTGCCAAAAATTTATCCGACTAAATTTCTGATGAAATTTTTATCCAAACTGAAAAGTTGTGATAAAAAATTATTGTCCTTCAATATTCGAGACTCAACCGCTTAAAACACCCAAAATTTGTGTCCACGACTGACTCTCGAAGGGGGCATCTGTAGGAGGCAAAAATTTGTCGGCAAATCAGAAAATGACACGAGGAAAATAATTTTAATTTATTTAGCTGCCACGTGTTAAATTAATTACGGCGGTCCATTTAGTTGAATTTTAAATGGAAATATATCATGGCCAATAGCATCGCGACACATATCAATTATGATGTAGAAAATCATAATTATTTCTTTATTTTAAATAAAGGGATAATTAATTAATTTGGGCCAAGCCCAAAGCCGACTCAAACCCTAGGCAACCCTAGGCCTCCAAAGTCTATAAATAGGGGTTTTCTCCCTCATTTTCAACACACACTGCAGTCTACCCCCGACGACATTCGACATTCTGCACTCCAGAGGCTTCAGAAGATCAATCTGCCAGCAGTCTCAAGCTACTAAGCGCCAAGGATCAAAGTCTGCAAAAGCTCAAGATCGAGTTTCCAAGCCTCTACCGCGTCAAGATCAAGAACTGCTTCAGAGTTCTTCGTCAAGACCTGCGAAGCCTTCAGAAGATTGAACTACAAGCGACATCCAGCTATCAAGCGCCAAGGACTAACGTCTTCTAGTTCAACAACTTCTGTTCTTCGCATCAAAGACTGCAGTCGTCTTCCTCGTCTAGTTCATCGATCGAGGCCAAGCACTAAGCCCTCGCATCCAAGAAACAAGAGAACTACGACCAACAATCAACCTTCAGACGGTTAAACTTCGAGCAAACTCCAGCTACCAAGCACTAAGGGGATCAACGCTCAAGACCTTCAGCTCAAGAACTACTGCAAGAATTCTTCAGCTAAACCTACGTTCGAGATCCAGATCAAGCACCCGCGCCCTCGGCTCACCCAAGTTTCAGGAGATCGAATCAGAGGACTACTTCATTGTATTTAATAGAGAGATTGTACCTACATACATTCAAATATCAATAAAAATTAATTTGTTTCTCATATTTCTTGTCTTTTTTTATTCCAGGCTCGAAATTTGTGTTTACACTTGGCCAACAGACAATATCTTGATCGAAATTACCTTCTTGAGTTTTCAAAATTACTCTTTAACTGGTATGAACTTGTGTTAGAACACCCTTAAATTTAATTTCTATAAGAATGCAAGGTTTAAAAAATCATTAAAAAAAATAAAATAGACCTATGAAGTGTAATTTGGAATAGTAAATTGACCTAAGCTTCGGTAGAATTTCTGTATCAAAAATAAATTATTACATTAATTCGATAATATGATATGTATGAAGATTTTTTCATGAAGAAAAGATTGGCATATATTTTATTAGCTAAATAAATAATAAATTCTGTTAAAATTTAAAAAATGAACTTTTATCTTATATCTTTGTATGGGATATGATAAAAAAGAAAAAAAATTTGAAAATTTTTTTCTTATCCATCGCCTCCGACAATAGGGGGCGGCTAAAAAAATGAATGAAAGACAATAAATAATAGTACCCAAAAAAAATTGACCAAAACCATTAAGGGTGTGTTTGGAGAGATTTTAGGAACGGAATTAGAATCTTGAAGGAATGGGAATGGAATTAGAACCTCATAATGATGTTGTTTGGCTAGATATTGGAATGGAATGGAATATATAATAATAATAATAATAATAATAATAATAATAATAATAATAATATCCCCACCCACCCCTATTCTCATTTCTCACTGCCCCCAAATCAAGTCCATCATCAATCAAATTCCATCCCCCAGATCCTTCATCCTCTTCCCTAATCCCACCCACCCCATCTTCATCTTCAGCCCTACTATCGCCCTCTTCCCAGCCAAGCCACCACACAAGATTCTGCTGTAGTCTTCTTCAATCTTTTTCTATACTTTCTCTCTCCTTTTGTCCTTCAACTAGAAACTTTGGGGTTCTGTTTTTCATTTTTTTTGATTTGGATTAAAAGTAGACATGGAATTTATTGTGTGGCTTTTTGTTTTGGGTTGGGAAATAATTGAGAGATGAAATTGAAGTTGAAGGTGGTTGTAATGGTGGACCTGGTGGTGTTCACAGTGGCCATCGATAGAGTTGCTAAAGGAGGCAACGAAGGAGTGCTTGAAGATGGGTTTTTGATTTTAGGTTGAGAAATTTTCTTTTAGTTTTTTTTTTAAAAAAAGGAGACAGAAATCAATTTGATACCCCCACATTTGGGGGGTTTCTAATTCCACCCATTTGAGGGGGATTAGATACCTGAGAAATTCATATTCCCATTCCAGAATTGGCTCACCAAACAAAGAGAAAAGGAATTAGATACCTAAGGTTTCTAATTCCATTCCTTTTTCTCTCACCAAACATGCCCTAAAAGGGATATCAAACAAAAAGTTTGATTAAAATAGATTATATGATAGAAAGTTTTCTTTATTTATGATAGTTGAAAAGTATACGTATATATATTGATTGTTCCATTTAAATCCAAACTATATACATTAATCAAAATAAGTATTTAAAATAAGTAATTATTGCAAATTGTAGTAAACTTACCCACATCCACCACATGTATTAAAATGAATAAAATTTTCGGTGATGAATTTGTATAATAAATTGATAAAATTTTAAAATATTAATGAATTTTGTAATAACAGTGATAAATTTACAATAAATAAAAAATATAGTATAAATAATAGGGAAATTGGACGGTAATATACCGACCTTCACTTTTGGACAGTAATATCACTAACATTTATAGTTTGGTGACATTAATGTACCTTCAAGGATTTTGTGGGTGGCGAACCAGTTGACAGTCTGACGTGGTAGGCGGTGCAGAAAAAACTGGTGCCATTTTTAGGTATTTTTAGAGGTGTTGAGTGTTTGTATTCGGTATTTTTAGGATTAGGGGGTTAGTTTTGTTGTTAATTTTTAGGGTGTAAATCCTTGAAGGTATATTAATGTCACCAAACTATAAAGGTCAGTGATATTACTCTCCAAAAGTGAAGGTCGGTCTATTGCTATTCAACACCCCTAAAGGTCGGTATAGTATTGGTGAAGTGTTTATGTAATATTTAATATCTTGATGGATCTAAATAAATATTTTTAAGTGTACTATATAACAAATTTTATTTTATTTTTTTGGAAATAACTATGTAATAATTGAAAGTAGGACGGGCAAAAATAAAAAAAACACAGAAAGAGATAACAAAGAAAAGTAGCGAAGAAATTTCTTGAAAACTACTACTTCCGTCCCAAAATATTTGTCCTTTGACAAAAATTTGACCGTTGATTATTCTCAAATTACAATGAGTTACGATATGAAATTACGGTCATTGTGAACTTTACTAAGATATTTTTCTAGTGGTAGTAATTTTATATTGTACTTCATTGTAATTTATAAGTAATCAATGGTCAAAATTTAATCAACGGACAATTATTTTGAAAGAGGCAGTAATAAAACATTAAAAATAGATGTTTACATGGGGGAGGGAGAGCTCAGTGATTCCATGTGGTTTCATAGTTGGCCCTTCCCCTTATCACATCACGTAACCCAACCTTCTCGCCACCATGTTGCCTGTTGATAGTTTTGCTATTTGATAATAAGGAGGGTGGAAGGTGAAGAGTCCCACATTGGTAGTGGAAGGGACATTTCACTAGTTTATAAGGTATAGTACTACTTGGGCTTATAATTAGCTAATGGGCTACTATGGAGCTAGTGGTGGTACTAAAGTTCAATGCTTCGCATTGAATCGCACACGCACACGCGCGCGCGCGTGTCGGTTGGCAGCTTTTGGCGGCTTATTAGACGACACTTAGCACTTTGCACGCTTGTGCGCGGTGCCGAAGCCGGAGACTTATAATGTATTAATTACATTATAATTTTCATTTTAATTATTTATTTAATTTGTTTAAATAAATAAAATCAGTTATATCCAGATTTTTCTGGATATTATAGGGCAGTTATTAATTAATTAATTAATTAATTAATTCTAATAACTGTAAAGTCAAAAACTGCTTTCAACTACCCTATCCTCTTCACGTTTAATTCACAGAGATAATAAGGGAAGATTTCAGTTTTGCTCTTCTGAGTTTTTCACAAGGCTTGATTACTCCTGGAGGAATATTTGCTAATCTTGAGAGCATCTGAGTAATAGAGGGCAAATAATTCATTAAAGACAGTGAATTACATTCACGCTCAAGCCTTTCTTCTCAAAATTTATCAACAATTTTAAGGAATTATTATGGTTGATTCTGCAAGTTCTTCTGCTTTGAAATTCATGAATCCCGATTTCATGAAGCACGACAAATTCGATGGCACAAATTACAATCGCTGGATGGACAAGATGATGTTTTTACTCACTGCCTTGAACGTTGTCTATCTTCTGGATCCAAACCTGCCTGATATTGATGATGCAAAGGAGTCGGATCCACCGGAGCGTAAGCAAAATGTTGCAGAATTACAGAAGAAAAGGAAGGATGGCGAGTTCGTGTGCCGAGGACATATTCTGGCTGCCCACGCAAACAATCTATACGACCTCTACATGATGTATTCTTCTCCAAGAGAGATTTGGAAGAAATTGGAGGACAAGTACACCACCGAGAGGCAAGGTACTGACAAATTTCTTATTATGAAATTTCTGGAGTTTAAGATGACTGATTCTATACCAATTCTTGACCAAGTGCATGAGTTGCTTGTCTTGGTTAATAGGCTTCGTGACCTTAAGGTGATTTTACCCGAGACATTCCAAGTGGGGGCAATTATTTCGAAGTTACCCCCTACGTGGAATGATTATAGGAAGAAACTTCTTCATATGCAAGAACATTTCACTCTTGAGAAGATCATGAGACTTCTTCATATGGAAGAGAGATGTCCCAGATCTTCCCAACAATTCTAAGGTGAACAATGTTGAGGGTAAGTCAAAAAGGAACAATAAAAGGAAGGTACCCGATTCTGATAAATCTGACAAGAAGAAAAATAAGAAATGTTATGGTTGTAATGGGAAAGGTCACTACATTAAAGACTGCAAATTGGTTAAAAAAACTCATAAAGGAGACCCAAACACAAGGAACATCACCTAAAGCTAATCTGGTAGAGAAACAGATTGAGGATTTTGTTGCCATGATTACTACTTCTGTCAATAATCTGCATATTGACATGGTAACTGAACTGAATATGGCAAGTGCAAGATCTGGTGCTTGGTGGATAGATTCTGGTGCATATGTACATGTGTGTTATGACAGGGCACAATTCAAAAGCTATGAGGAAATTGCTGAGAAAGAAGTGTTGATGGGAAACCATGCAGTTGCAAAGGTCCTTGGACAAGGCACAGTGGAACTACAGTTCACATCCGGCAAGAAATTGACTTTGAAGAATGTTCTTCATGTGCCGGATATGAGGAAGAACTTGGTTTCTGAAGGTCTTTTGAATAAGGGTGGTTTTAGAATAGTCACTGAATCTGATCAAGTTGTAATTTCTAAGTCTGGAATTTTTGTTGGCAAGGGATATTATTGTGATGGCATGTATAAGTTGAACATTGATGGAATAAATGTTGTTTCTGTTTATATTGTGGATTCCTGTTCTTTGTGGCATGCTAGATTAGCACATTTGAATTTCACATCTTTAGAATATATGCAGAAACATGGCTATATTTCTGTGAATGATAAAATCAAGAAAGATAAGTGTGAAATTTGTATTCAAGCAAAGATCACTAGGAAACCCTTTCCTAAGGTAGAAAGGAAAACTGAAATTCTTGATTTAGTTCATTCTGATATATGTGAATTAAATGGCATGCTAACTAGAGGAGGTAAACGTTATTTTATAACTTTTATGGATGATTGTTCAAGATACACTTATGTGTATTTAATGAAACATAAGGATGAGGCTTTTGATTTGTTCAAACGCTATAAGGCTGAAGTAGAAAACCAAAAAGGAAAGAAGATTAAGGTTCTTCGAAGTGACCGAGGGGGTGTAACGACCCACCCTAAACCCGTATTATTTAAGGCCGTAATCACGGTGATTAACTAAATTACGCGGTTAAAAATTTTCTTACTTTTACGTTAATATGGTTATTACTGTTATTATTATTATTTATTTTTATGCGCGACAGGTCTCGAGCAAGGCGATGGTTAAACGGGTTGATTTTATGTTATCTCGAATTTAAAGTTATAATTATTATTACGAGTTTATGAATACTTTTACGATAAGTTTTATAATTTATTTTTATCATTCTCAATTTTACGCTTGTAACCGAAGAAGGTTATATTAATTTTAATTCCCATTTCGATTACGATTTATGTTATCCAACCTTCCTAATTACATTTATGGTCCAATTTATTTTAATAAGTGTTATCCTACTAATTTATTTTATTTGGTTCAATACTAGTAAATTTTACCCAGTTTATTTCCAAGAAATTTTATTTAATCGTATACTAAATTATTTTACCAAGTTTATGTTCATTAATTTTATTTAGTCAATACCAATTATTTTACCTAGCTATTTTTTTAATTACATGATTGATTTAGTTTAATTACTAATTAGATGTTAAGTTAATTAAGGGAGTGTATTTATATAAGAGGGGGAATAGACTAAGGTCTTAAATTTCATTTCATAAATCAGATTTACTCAAACTCTACCCTCTCCTTCCTCCCCCTTTCTCCAGGCGTTTTCCGAGCAGACCAAGCCGGCGGCCACCAGTGGCCAGAGGTGGCCGAGCGCCCCTCTTCCTCCTCTCTTGTGTTTTCTTCTCCAAGTTCTTCTCCAAGTGGTATAATCTCAAACCCTAACTTTATTCTTTATGTTTCAACTCTGAATTTCATTTATAAATTGTGTTGTTCTTGAAGTTCTTCATCTCTTTTATGATTTCTAAGCATGATTTTATGTTGTGGTTAAGTTGGGTTAATTAGGGTTTGAGTTTGAGAAGGATGCATGTGTAGTTTAATTGGATTTTGGAAGAGTTCTTGCTAAGTTCTTGTTGAATGTTGAAATTCTTGCTTGCATGTGGTTTTTGGAGGAGAAATATGATGATTAAGGCACTGATTTGGGTTGTTACTATGTTAATTAAGTTATTATATACATGGATGATATGAATTTAGTGTGGAAATGGGTGGAAGAGTGTTAATTTAAGTGTTAATTATAGTTGCATGTGTAATCTATGGTTGCATATGAGTTTCATGAGCTTATTTAGGAATCTCTAAGTATTAAAATCTGGAAGAACCGTGAGCAATAGTTAATTTGGGCTTTGGTTGTGAATTAGTATAAGTTAGAGGCCAAAAGGAGGCACCAAAGTAAGAATCAAAGACATAAAAAGTTTCTGTCCAAGAATCTGATTTTTATAGAGGATGTCAAATGTGAGTTTTGCCCAGATTTTTACTGGAAATGATAGCCCAAGAGATTATCTAACTCTAGGCTTTGGAATTTCGAGAATTCGGTATGTGTAGCCCGAGATATGAGCAAAACCGTGAAAGGGTGCAATTATATACGTGTTCTGAGTCAGTATCTTCTTGCTAAGTTTTAGTCCAATTGGAGACTTTATGGGCTTAAGTGATAAACATTAGACTTTTAGATCGTTCTTCAAGCTTTCCGGAAACATAAGGCTTGCATCCATACGATATCGGGAGAGTGAGATATGAGGCTGTGTTCGAGGGCCGTCAACAAAGTTTCTGCCCAGAATTTATTTCCTTAATTTTAACTTTAAGGTGGCACTTTGATCTCGTAGGAGGCTCTAATGAGAGGTCGACCTTTGTTTCATTATTAAGATGGATTGAGTAGGTTCTCTAAGTTGTTTTAAGCTATGTTAGTGTTTGGGAATCACCTCCTAAAGGTTTAAGGAAATACTAGTAAACCATGGGGTAAAGTGATGAGGTTTTAGGTTTGTTTAAGTGTTGTTGTTGGCTAAGTTGTACTTTTAACTTCCTAACAAGTTTATGGGTCTCCTCGATGTCTAGATAACCAAGGACCATCTCTTCTATGTATTCAGTCCACCGGTCATTGGTTCGTAAACTTTCCAAAATTCATAATCATGTCGTTTTCTAAGTTCCGTCACTTGACAACGTTTCTTCCATGTTTTCATTAATCGAATAGCTTCTCTTCTTAAGCCTTCAAGGACTCCAGTTCTATGCTCATCTAAGCTGGTTGTTAAGGATGCTTTATACATCACAAGCTTTCTTTGATCCTATTCAAATTTCGCCATAAGTTTCGCCTAAATTTCCAAGCCGCATGATTAGTTTCAAGTGCTCTGCTTCTGTTCGGGCCTTTTTCCGAGCCCTTCCTTTCATTTTTAGCCTTCGGACCAGTCGACAAAGTTGTAGGGCGTGTTTTTCCCTTTCCGAAAAGTACTCGTTTGCAAAAATCCAAGTTTCCGAGCTCAAGTTATCACCAAATCTTTGATTGACAAAAAAACTGAAATTTCTATTTTCTCATTTCCTTTTAAGTTATCAAGTTTTAAGTACTTTCATCTTAGCTTGTAAATGCAAGGACTTTATTTAAACTCTCAATTTTCTTATGCTCTTATTATAGTTTCCAAGTCGCTCAAACCGTCCCAAGCTCGAGGCACGTCGTTAGACTTTTCTACTACCCAAGGTACGCAAATTGTCCAACGTCTAACATTTTTCTTATCATTTAGTATATATATATTATCATCATGTCAAAGCATTGACCTAATATCATTTATCACATTATTTTCAAAAGTGGTCCCGCCTTATTATATGCTAGCTAGTTACGTGATGTACTAGCCTTTTCTTTTAGATGCTCCTGATCAGAGTGTCCTAATGACCTGACCAGTGTCGACTGCCTAGCAGTCACCCAATCCAAATCTAGATCGAATTGGGCATGCGCGTGTGTGAGGTGCTTTGCATCGATCGTAAGGGATACCACTCGTTTTCAATTATTACAAGTTTAACTCCTTTATGTATAACAATCCAGTTCATTCATGGTTATTTTTCCCCTTCCCCGATTTCAAAATGTTTTTAAAACGCCGGCACTAGAAACTGTTTTCGAACGGTTGACGTGTTGGAGGTTTGTATACTGAGTGTTTCCCCACTCACTTTGTGTCTGTTTTCAATGTTTTGTTTTAGGAGGTCCAAGCTCACTGGATAAAGCCAAGGCTAAGCAAGAGTAGATCGTTCCGTTCAAGGTCGTTTCTAAGGTGGTTGCTAGTCGATCCTCTAGCGCTTTTACGGGATTTGGAGACTTTTCTTTTCTCATGTTGGGAAATCTTTATATAAATGTTTAAAGGGTTGTTTATGTTGTATTTCAAAGGTTGGTTACTGTTTTTGTATGGGGTTAAGTAATTGTTATTTTGGGTTATGTTTGGTGTTTGTGTTTGCCTTGTCCCGAGTGGGGACGGCGATAATATCTCTACCCTGGTGATCCGCTGCGCTAATCACAGGTTTAATTGATTGTTTAAGTTAATCTTGTGGTTAAGGGTTTTGGGGTGTTACAGTTATTGTATTAGAGCGGAGTTATAAGAAGAACTTGAGGATTTAGAGTTTTATAGGAATTTGTGATTCGGATTTGAGCAATATGGATGTTATGCGTGACATATGCACCTTTATGGATTGAGATTGGGAATATGTGAAATGTATTGGGATGGATGTTGAGCATGAAGCTCCAAATAAGTATATGAAGTGTACATGTCTTCTTGCAGGAATGAAGTTATGTAAAATTTTGGGATAGCTCAATTTATAGGAGAAGTGCTGTCGAAATTTCTTCAGAATTTAGAGAGCTTTAGTATAAAAATCTACGGAAGTTTAAGTACAAATTGCAAGTAATCTAATAGTTGATGCAAGTGAAGCGTGCTAAGTGGGATGGATGTAGAGCGCAAAGGAAGTGTTAAGTGGCTTATCATGGTGTGTTGCGAAATTTTTAAAAGCGTTTAAATGATATGAGTGATTAGTACGCTCCAAGTATAGTAAGTGAAGTCACAGGGATCTTAAGAACGGACAAGAGCTTCTTTAGTTGCTCATAAGGGTTAAGTTAGTTGAGTCTTGGACCTTGTCTTAGTTTTCTTTTGTTTATTTTTTTTTTCTCAACGAATTTTACCAATGTTGAAAATTACAACAATCTTGCGTTAATGCTATATATATAATATAGATGGATCACAATGGCGACCCTCTTCCCAACCCGTTCGCGATGTTCATGGAGACCGAAACCAACATTCAAGTCCATCTCAAGAAGCTGCAAGACGCTTTCGACGCTCATTGTGTGGTTAATCCGCAAGCCGAGTATCGTGATGACATGTGCCGAGCTTGTTGCTTACTAGCAACCCTTCCCCGAGGAGAACCCGGTCAACTCAAGTGGTGCCTCAATTACATTGGGGCATAGAATCAGATCACCTTGGAAGCTGTTATTGTTCAAGCCGCTCTTTCTATGCGTCTACACGTGAGCGAGCTAGGGCCTTTCCTTCACGAGATGCTGTCTTTGCCCGCTCCTCCGAATGTAGGTCTAGCCCCTCCACACGTTTTTTCCACCACCATACCCTGACTACTTTGGGTTTTAATTCAAAAAGTTACTCAGGCGCATACCTTTTCCGCCAGTAAGACAGGAAAGCCAGCCTAGGGAAGAGAACTATGCTAATAAGGTAGCCAAGAGAAACCCGACCTCTTATGCGGGAAGTTCTGACCCCGCGATACTAGGAGAATGATTTAGAGATTTGGGAAAGATATTTGAAGTAGTTAAGGTACCTAAAGATATGAAGCTGACAATAGGGACCTTTTATTTGAAAGGAGAAGCTAATATTTAGGGGAAAACTATTAAGGGAGAGTACCAAAGGACAAGCAAAGCTTGGCAGAGAGCTATTAATGAACAACCATTGTGAGGACCAAACCTCTTCTGCTTGGCCTTTATATTTCAAGTTCATTTCTCGAATTCAACCTTTATTTCATGCTCTCATTGTACATCTTCATAGTAAAGTTCACCCCCTCATCGCAATATTAAATCCAAGCTTCTCGTTTCCTATCATTGTTTATTCTCAAGAATCTTTATCAAATCCTATCGTTGTTATCAGACCAGTACGTTAAGGCATTCAATAACCTGCCTTTATCGACTTATTACCAATTCGTGATCAATTCCTTCATGATCATTACCTACTCTTGACTGTTATTAACTCGTTATTTCTTCAGAGATAGACTTCGTTAGATTCATATGACCCTTTTTACTCGCTTAGATTTATCTTTTTCAAGTGGTTGTCATGTTCCACCATGAATCTGCATACTATTTCCAAAACTCAGCTTCAATAAAAGTCATACTCGGTTCAAGATCAATATCTTATGCTCTATCACTCCAGAAAGTTACTGCAAAATATTCATGCATTCCAAACATTAATTCCCTTAATTCAGAAATCAGAAGACTGATCCTAATATCTTTCCTTTTCAAATCAAGCTCATTTCGATGTACTTACGAATTTCCTTGTTCATGAAATCATTGTAATCACCATCTTTATCAAATATGCTATATTTTGTTGATCCTCGTTTTCTTAATGTATATACATGTGTCGTTGGACTAAAGAATACCTATATCCCTCCATGAAGCTTTAAATCCATCAGTGTGAACCTTTGCTTCGTCGTTAACTTCAGAATTCATGTTTCTACCTCTTATCGATGACATCATCCTATTATCATGTTTTTCCTCCGCGCCTGTTAGTACCTTTTACAGGAAATAGATGTCAGGACGGAAGTTTAATAAAGTAAGGAAAAGCGAAGTGCAACGGTGTTAGTTTGTATGGAATTATGGAGATACCTGAGGTAAAATGGGAAATGTAGAGAAACAGTTGTTCAAGGAGAATACTAGGGACCTTCGAGTCAAGACTTTTTACGATTAAGTTGTTCATAAAGTCAAGAATATAGAACGCTTGGAGAAAGATTAGCTCTTCTTCCAGAGGAATAAAGGTCATATGGATATATCTAAGAAAGAAAACTTTCTTACCATATAATTTATGAAGGGAAGAGAGTGTTCAGATAATTAACAGAAGTAAAACCCAGTGTTTTGGGGTTTTTGAGAGTTAGTAATGCCCCTGACAATGACTTGTCTTAGAAAGCGATGCAAATAGAAATGAATTCAAGGTTTTATGAATAACCAGCGTAAGGTGTTCGTCACGATGATGACCATAACCTCAGGATGAGATACGATATCATGAAGACACCTCGGAAGCCACTTAGGAAGTCGAGGAAGACATGAAGAAAAGCTACCCGCACCTCTTTTAAGGTTTTTCGAACGCGAGTAATCCAACAGCAAGTTTCGGGGACGAAACTTCTTTTTAGGGGGGGAGGGTGTAACGACCCACCCTAAACCCGTATTATTTAAGACCGTAATCACGGTGATTAACTAAATTACACGGTTAAAAATTTTCTTACTTTTACGTTAATATGGTTATTACTGTTATTATTATTATTTATTTTTATGCGCAAAGGTCTCGAGCAAGGCGATGGTTAAACGGGTTGATTTTATGTTATCTATAATTATTATTACGAGTTTATGAATACTTTTACGATAAGGTTTATAATTTATTTTATCATTCTCAATTTTACGCTTGTAACCGAAGAAGATTATATTAATTTTAATTCCCATTTCGATTACGATTTATGTTATCCAACCTTCCTAATTACATTTATGGTCCAATTTATTTTAATAAGTGTTATCCTACTAATTTATTTTATTTGGTTCAATACTAGTAAATTTTACCCAATTTATTTCCAAGAAATTTTATTTAATCGTATACTAAATTATTTACCAAGTTTATGTTCATTAATTTTATTTAGTCAATACCAATTATTTTACCTAGCTATTTTTTTAATTACATGATTGATTTAGTTTAATTACTAATTAGATGTTAAGTTAATTAAGGGAGTGTATTTATATAAGAGGGGGAATAGACTAAGGTCTTAAATTTCATTTCATAGATCAGATTTACTCAAACTCTACCCTCTCCTTCCTCCCCCTTTCTCCTCTGCCCAGCCGAGCAGCCCAGTCCGGGCGTTTTCCGGCGACCGGCCGGCGGCCAGCCGGCGGCCCAGAGGTGTCCGAGCCCCCCTCTTCCTCCTCTCTTGTGTTTTCTTCTCCAAGTGGTATAATCTCAAACCCTAACTTTATTCTTTATGTTTCAACTCTGAATTTCATTTATAAATTGTGTTGTTCTTGAAGTTCTTCATCTCTTTTATGATTTCTAAGCATGATTTTAAGTTGTGGTTAAGTTGGGTTAATTAGGGTTTGAGTTTGAGAAGGATGCATGTGTAGCTTAATTGGATTTTGGATGAGTTCTTGCTAAGTTCTTGTTGAATGTTGAAATTCTTGCTTGCATGTGGTTTTTGGAGTAGAAATATGATGATTAAGGGACTAATTTGGGTTGTTACTATGTTAATTAAGTTATTATATACATGGATGATATGAATTTAGTGTAGAAATGGGTGGAAGAGTGTTAATTTAAGTGTTAATTATAGTTGCATGTGTAATCTATGGTTGCATATGAGTTTCATGAGCTTATTTGGGAATCTCTAAGTATTAAAATCTGGAAGAACCGTAAGTAATAGTTAATTTGGGCTTTGGTTGTGAATTAGTATAAGTTAGAGGCCAAAAGGAGGCACCAAAGTAAGAATCAAAGACATAAAAAGTTTCTGTCCAAGAATCTGATTTTTACAGAGGATGTAAAATCTGAGTTTTGCCCAGATTTTTACTGGAAATGATAGCCCAAGTGATTATCTAACTCTAGGCTTTGGAATTTCGAGAATCCGGTATGTGTAGCCCGAGATATGAGCAAAACCGTGAAAGGGTGCAATTATATACGTGTTCTGAGTCAGTATCTTCTTGCTAAGTTTTCGTCCAATTGGAAACTTTATGGGCTTAAGTGAAAAACATTAGACTTTTAGGTCGTTCTTCAAGCTTTCCGGAAATATAAGGCTTGCATCCACACGATATCGGGAGAGTGAGATATGAGGCTGTGTTCGAGGGCCGTCAACAAAGTTTCTGCCCAGAATTTATTTCCTTAATTTTAACTTTAAGGTGGAACTTTGATCTCGTAGGAGGCTCTAATGAGAGGTCGACCTTTGTGTCATTATTAAGATGGATTGAGTAGGTTCTCTAAGTTGTTTTAAGCTATGTTAGTGTTTGGGAATCACCTCCTAAAGGTTTATGGAAATACTAGCAAACCATGGGGTAAAGTGATGAAGTTTTAGGTTTGTTTAAGTGTTGTTGTTGGTTAAGTTGTACTTTTAACTTCCTAACAAGTTTATGGGTCTCCTCGATGTCTAGATAACCAAGGACCATCTTTTCTATGTATTCAATCCATCGGTCATCGTTTCGTAAACTTTCCAAAATTCATAATCATGTCCTTTTCTAAGTTCCGTCACTTGACAACGTTTCTTCCATGTTTTCATTAATCGAATAGCTTCTCTTCTTAAGCCTTCAAGGACTCCAGTTCTATGCTCATCTAAGCTGGTTGTTAAGGATGCTTTATACATCACAAGCTTTTATTGATCCTATTCAAATTTCGCCATAAGTTTCGCCTAAATTTCCAAGCCGCATGATTAGTTTCAAGTGCTCTGCTTCTGTTTGGGCCTTTTTCCGAGCCCTTCCTTTCATTTTTAGCCTTCGGACCAGTCGACAAAGTTGTAGGACGTGTTTTTCCCTTTCCGAAAAGTACTCGTTTGCAAAAATCCGAGTTTCCGAGCTCAAGTTATCACCAAATCTTTGATTGACAAAAAAGCTGAAATTTCTATTTTCTCGTTTCCTTTTAAGTTATCAAGTTTTAAGTACTTTCATCCAAGCTTGTAAATGCAAGGACTTTATTTAAACTCTCAATTTTCTTATGCTCTTATTATAGTTTCCAAGTCGCCCAAACCGTCCCAAGCTCGAGGCACGTCGCTAAACTTTTCTACTACCCAAGGTGCGCAAATTGTCCAACGTTTAACATTTTTCTTATCATTCAGTATATATATATTATCATCATGTCAAAGCATTGACCTAATATCATTTATCACATTATTTTCAAAAGTGGTCCCGCCTTATTATATGCTAGCTAGTTACGTGATGTATTAGCCTTTTCTTTTAGATGCTCCTGATCAGAGTGTCCTAATGACTGGCGATGTCATTCGCTAGCCAATCCAAATCCAGATCGATTTGGGCATGCGCGTGTGTGAGGTGCTTTGCATTGATCGTAAGGGATACCACTCGTTTTCAATTATTACAAGTTTAACTCCTTTATGTATAACAATCCAGTTCATTCATGGTTATTTTTCCCCTTCCCCGATTTCAAAATGTTTTTAAAACGCCGGCACTAGAAACCGTTTTCGAACGGTTGACGTGTTGGAGGTTTGTATACTGAGTGTTTCCCCACTCACTTTGCGTCTGTTTTCAATGTTTTGTTTTAGGAGGTCCAAGCTCACTGGATAAAGCCAAGGCTAAGCAAGAGTAGATCGTTCCGTTCAAGGTCGTTTCTAAGGTGGTTGCTAGTTGATCCTCAAGCGCTTTTATGGGATTTGGAGACTTTTCTTTTCTCATGTTGGGAAATCTTTATATAAATGTTTAAATGGTTGTTTTTGTTGTATTTCAAAGGTTGGTGACTGTTTTTGTATGGGGTTAAGTAATTGTTATTTTGGGTTATGTTTGGTGTTTGTGTTCGCCTTGTCCCGAGTGGGGACGGCGGTAATACCTCTACCCTGGTGATCCGCTGCGCTAATCACAGGTTTAATTGATGGTTTAAGTTAATCTTGTGGTTAAGGGTTTTGGGGTGTTACAGGGGGGGAATATTTTCCTACTGAGTTTGATGATTATTGTGAACAACATGGACTTATACATCAAAAATCAGCCCCTTATACTCCCCAACAAAATGGGTTGGCAGAAAGGAAGAATCGTAGCTTAGGAGAAATGGTTAACTCCATGCTTCTAAATTCTAAATTGCTATTAAATTTGTGGGGAGAGGCTGTACTTACAGCATGTCATATCCACAATAGAATTCCATCTAGGAAAAGGAAAATATCTCCATATGAGATATGGAAAGGTAGACAACCTAATTTAAATTATTTTAAAGTATGGAGGTGTCTAGCCTTTTACAGAGTTCCTGATATCAAAAGGACAAAATTAGGAGCTCGAGATATAAGAAGTGTATTTGTAGGATATGCTCAAAACTCAAAGGCATACAGACTGTTGGATTTACAATCTAATGTCATTGTAGAGACAAGGGATGCTGAGTTTTTAGAGGATAGACTTTGTGTTGATCCTATTGAGCATACTACAAGCACTGGTGTGGCACAATTTTTGCCACAGGAGGACGTTCCTGAAACATCGGGAACTAAAAACAAACCTTGTGATTCCCCTATAGAGCCTAGGAGGATTCAAAGAGTTAGGAAGGAGAAAAACTTAGGGCCAGATTTCATCTCTTTCCAAGCGACATTGTTCTTAGTGGAAGGAGATAGGAATAAGGTCACTAATAAAATTCCCATGGTTCTTCATGTTGAAAAAGAAGAGGATCCAAAAACTTATAGTGAGGCTATGGCTTCTAGAGATTCAAGTTTTTGGAAAGAGGCAATTTGATGATGAGATGAACTCAATATTATCCAATAATACTTGGGTTCTCACTGATTTGCCTCCTGGGTCCAAACCCATTAAATGCAAATGGGTTTTTAAGAGGAAAAGGAATACAGATGGGTCTGTACACACCTTTAAGGCTACGCTTATAGCCAAAGGTTTTACTCAAAAAGGGGGAATAGATTATTTTGATACCTATGCCCCTGTAGCAAGGATTTCCTCCATTAGGACATTGATGGCTTTAGCATCAATACATGGGCTGTATTGGGCAACGGGCCGGGTTGGGCCGGGTCAGGGTCGACCCATTGGTCATATAGAGCGGGTCGGGTCAAGGTCGTCCCTTCATAGTAATGGGTTGGGTCAGGGCTTTTTAGTGAAAATAAGGGTCGACCCATGGGTCGGTCCGTTTGACCCTAAAGTTAAAATTAAGTGTATTTATACAAAAAAAAATAATTATGCTAATTATTATTTAATGTGGAGTATTAATAATATATTTAAATAAGATTAGCATTTAAAATAATAGGAAAAACTATTTATTTTGAGTTATTGTAGGCCGACCCGGTCCGGTCGATTCATCGACCCTTTAACATTGTGAGATGGGCCGGCTTGTTAATGACCCGACCCTTCACCGACCCGGCCCTTTCACAACCCTGAATGTTTAGAGCCCGACCTTCTTGACCCTATGGGGCCCCGACCCATTGCCCACCCCTAGCTGTATATACATTAGATGGATGTTAAAACAGCCTTTCTAAATGGTGATCTCAATGAAGAGATCTACATGGAACAACCCGAAGGATTTGTTCTTCCGGGAAATGAGAGGAAAGTGTGCAAATTAATAAAGTCATTGTATGGATTAAAGCAAGCGCCTAAACAATGGCATGAGAAATTTGATGAGGCAATTCTTGCTACTGGTTTCATACATAACAATGCTGACAAATGTATCTACTCCAAGTTTACTCAAAACTATGGAGTTATCATTTGTCTTTATGTTGATGACTTATTAATGTTTTGGCACAAACATGATAGGAGTTGAAGAGACCAAGAGGTGTCTGTCTTCAAAATTCAAGATGAAAGACTTGAATGAGGTTGACACCATCTTAGGTGTTAAGGTGAGGAACCATAGTGGGGGCTATGCTTTAAATCAATCCCATTATGTATCCAAGATATTGGATAAATTCCAACATCTTGGGATAAAAGAGGCAAATACACCTTTTGACACTAGCATGAAGCTAGTTGAAAATGAAGGTAGGTCAGTGGCACAAGTTGAGTATGCAAGTGCCATTAGAAGTTTGATGTATGCTATGCATTGCACAAGACCTGATATTGCTTTTGTTGTGTGCAAGCTATCAAGGTACACAAGTAAACCTAGTACTATGCATTGGAAGGCCATAGCTAGAGTACTTGGTTACCTAAAGTGAACTAAGGATTTGGGAATTTTCTATCAAAATTTTCCTGAAGTCTTAGAAGGTTATACTGATGCAAGTTGGATCACTTGTGCAAGTGACAACAAATCCACAACAGGGTGGATATTCACCCTTCGTAGGGGAGCTATTAGTTGGGCGTCAAAGAAACAAACTTGCATCTCTCATTCAACTATGGAGGCTGAGTTTATAGCCTTAGCTGCAGCAGGAAAGGAAGCAGAATGGCTTAGGAATTTCCTATTGGATATAGAGTTGTGGCCACAACCGATGCCATCTATTTCCTTGCACTGTGACAGTGAAGCTACAATGTCTAGGGCATACAACAAGGTGTATAATGGTAAATCTAGACATATTAGCTTAAGGCATGAATATGTAAGACAACTCATTATGGATGGAATTATTTCCATTATATATGTTAAGTCTTGCAACAATTTGGCAGATCCTTTAACAAAGGGTTTGTCAAGGGATGTGGTGAAAGGTACCGCAACAAGAATGGGCTTGAAACCCTTCTTTGAAGTTAAGTAGTGATAGGAACCCAACTTTAATTTAGTGAAAACTAAATATAAAGTTTAATGGGTAACAACAAATTACTATATAACTTATGGCACTAAGGGAAGGATTTAGTGCACAACTGCTACAAGAGAGGAGGATGAGCATAGCTCTTAATGAAATCTTAGTCCAAGTAGGAAGGACATGGTTAGAAGATTTCACCTATATGAATAAAGAGGTGGTGCCACCTCTAGCAAGAATGTTGAAGGTTCATTCTTGTAATTATTCATGAATCCAGGATGAGCACATGGCCATAATAATGCTAAAGCAATCTAATTCTCATGTGAATAAGGATTGAGGTTATGTGTGTGGTATTTCCAATTTCATGTGAGAGTGCTGGTTTAAACAACTAGTTACCTAGCACTTTGTTGAAATTTAATTTGAAATACTTACACTAATTAAAGGTTTAAATCGAAAGATACCTTTTTGTATTCATAACCCAAATTTAAGGAAGATGCTTATCAAATACAAAACTAGTGGGGGATTGTTGATAGTTTTGCTATTTGATAATAAGGAGGGTGGAAGGTGAAGAGTCTCACATTGGTAGTGGAAGGGACTTTTCACTAGTTTATAAGGTATAGTACTACTTGGGCTTATAATTAGCTAATGGGATACTATGGAGCTAGTGGTGGTACTAAGGTTCAATGCTTCGCATTGAATCGCACACGCACGCGCGCGTGTGTCGGTTGGCGGCTTTTGGTGGCTTATTAGACGACACTTAGCACTTTGCACGCTTGTGCGCGATGCCGGAGCCGGAGACTTATAATGTATTAATTACATTTATAATATATTAATTACATTATAATTTTTATTTTAATTATTTATTTAATTTGTTTAAATAAATAAAATCAGTTATATCCAGATTTTTCTGGATATTATAGGGCAGTTATTAATTAATTAATTAATTAATTAATTAATTAATTCTAATAACTGCAAAGCCAAAAACTGCTTCAACCACCCTATCTTCTTCACGTTTAATTCACAGAGAGAATAAGGGAAGATTTCAGTTTTGCTCTTCTGAGTTTTTCACAAGGCTTGATTACTCCTGGATGGATATTTGCTAATCTTGAGAGCATCTGAGTGATAGAGGGCAAATAATTCCTTAAAGACAGTGACTTACATTCACGTTTAAGCCTTTTCTTCTCAAAATTTATCAACATTGCCTCTGCCACTTAGCCACAACACCAAAAATGTAATATTAGTTGGATAATAACTGTAAAACAATTTTTTCACGAGCGTTTAGTTTTCATCGTTTGCTTCATCTTCATCTCAAAGAGAGAGAGGGGAAGGGGGAAGGGGGAAGGGGGAAGGATGGAAGCAAAGGGAAAGACAGAGAAACGTGACCACTGAGCAGTAATCAAATGGATGGAAAATTGAACAAAAAACCATTCTATGACATATTTTATCAATTTTTATTTTACTCTTTTTGGATAATAACTTCAAGGCAGTTAATCTTTATAACTGCAAGGTAGTTGGGTTTTCATCCTTTGGATAATAACTGCACTCCAATTTTTTTTTTCAATCTATTAATCCAATGGTGGAGATTTATATTGAAAGGAATCAATGGTTGTTGTTGTCTATTGGATGAGATTTCATAATTGGAGGAGGGAGAGAAGGAGAGCAGGATTCATCCTGCAATTTAAAATAGTAAGATTTAAATTATAAGAAAATATGATTAACAATTTGTGAAGATGTAGGAAATAAATCAAATTCAATTGGATCATAATTATTTTAAGGGAGAAAAACCTTCCCATCCCCAAAATAGTGTTTGCTCCAACTTTCATCTTCCCTTAAATTAAAATCCAACATGCAATTTGTTCGGTCTCGTTCCGAACCGAATTTCTTCTCTTTTATAGGGTATATTTGCTTGTTTTAACCCCTATTTATATATTAGATATAATGATTTGGTGTTTTGTAGGAAAATAAGGAGTTAGAAGAAGTTTGGGCTTAATTGAAGGTTTTTAGGGAATCCCGAGCTATTTCCCGAGTCAAACCAAGTCAACCCGAGCCGAGAGCCGAGTCAAACCAAGTCAACCCGAGCCGAGAGCCGAGGCGAAACCAAAGCCGGAAATTCCATATCAAGATTGGCGCAAAATAGGGGAACGGTAAAAACTCAAAGGTTTGAAATACGTGTGCCTTCACCCTTTGGATCATAACTCCTTCGTTACAACTCCGATTGGTCTGAAATTTTGGGAGCTTAAAGTACACACCGAGAGCTTTCCATCGATATCTTACGGGCCTAAAACAGAGTTCGGATGAAAAAGTTATGCGCGTTTGAAGTCGGCAGGGAAAAACTGCCCAGAACAGTGGCTCGCCCGAGCCAGGCCTCTGGGGCAACAAAGACACCAGCCAGAACACTGGCTCGCCCGAGCCAGGGAGTGGCTCGCCCGAGCCACTCTGTCTGCAGACGCGCGTATTGCGATTTGTTCTAGGGTTTTGGGTTGTATTTTTCCTTCTTCTATAAATACCCACTTGTATTAATCCAACAAAAAGATATCAATTAGCCTAGGTAGTTTAGGAGTAGAATTAGATTTAATTGCTTTCCTTTATTTGCTTTAATCTCTCTTTAATTGTTCTTAAAATTTTCAATTGTTCTTCATTATTCTTCAAGCTTTCTGTGATTTCTAGCATTAGTATTCAACTTTCTCAAGCTTTCTCAATCTCTCTCAAGCTCTCTCTTGTCTTCATTGAAGTGTTTTACAAGTTCTCTCTCTCTCTCTCTCTCTCTCTCTCTCTCTTTCTCTCTCTCTCTCTCCTCTCTAATCTCCATTGTTGACTTGTTTTCCAAACTTTATAGTGTTAGCCACAATCAACTCCATTTTTAGTAGGGAGGAGGGTCAAGAAACTCCAATTCTACTTATTAGTGAGAATTTGGGGGATTCTTGGTAATCCAAACCACAATTTCTTGTTTGTTCGGGGGAAATTCAAGTGTAGATTGAAGGTTTATTGAAGATTAGTCATCAAAGGTATAATTTCTCGTTCCCAATTTAATTGTTCATTCATTGTCTTCATTCATGCCTTTGAATTGCTTTCATCTTTAAGTGCTTTCTTTATTGCTTTCTTTTAATTGCTTTCTTTATTATTATCATGTCTAGGTTAGATTTAAATGCTTTCTTTACATAATTTATCGCTTTCCACACTTGAGAAAAACCCATTTACACGAACCGATTACCTTAATCAAGCCTCACACCCATCCCTGAGACCGACATCCCTAACTTATAAAAACCACAAAAATTACAACCGAACCATGGCGCCGTTGTCGGGGATGGCGTTATTTGGTAGATTAGGCTATTGGTTTGTGTGTACATAGTTTATTGCTTTCTCGATTATGCTAGAAAAATGTAGCGGAAAAAAAAATTGAATATCGAAAAAAGTGAGAAAAGAAAAGAAAAAAAATAGAAAATTAGAAAAATAAAAAAAAGAGTTATGGATAGTCCCCAATTCCCTCAATTTGAGCAAGAAATATTTTGGAGGTATTTTGCTAGATTGCATGACTACCGTGTTCAATGTGAATTATATGGTATCTTTTATCATTATCTCTTTTGGGAATCGTTAGTGAGGGTGTGAATTATGAGACCCGAAACCTTTTAGATTATTACGGGTTTTCTTGTTTAGGTGAAGAAAAAGCATGGGAGTTACTTGAATGGTTGTCTAGGGATTCCTATGAGTTTGAACAACAAAATGTTAATCCTAGCTTCCAACCTCCTTATGCACCATCCTTTGGGACCGAAACTGAACAATCATGTGAATACCCCGTGTATGTTGATGATCAATCTTATGATGGGGGATATGTGGAAAACTGTTATGATCTTTCCCAAAGTGCCGATGTTGAGTCTCCTTCTGTGTGCTCCTTGTGTGATTCGTCGTATCATAGTTCAATTTCTTGTTTGCAAGCTACAGTGGTTTCCTTCAAGGTAGAAGTAGAAAAATTATGTGCGAACATGAATGAGTATATGCGTAAATTTGTCCATGAGAGTAATCAAAGGGTAGTAACTCCTTCTTCACAAATGGTTGATTCGAATGTTGAAATAGGTCATTCATCGTCTTTGAGTCCTGAAATGCATGTTGATTCTGCTGTGTATGATGAGGATAATGACTATTATAACCGACCATACCTTGGACTACTTAGTAATTCCTAAGCTCCAGCCCCACCTAATGAGCATGAGGAACATGATGATTTTGTGTGTAATGATGTAGAATTAGTTGAAAACATGCTAGATGATGAACTATTGTCCACACCCTTGTCCATGCCTTTATGTGAAGAAAAGATTGAGTTTAGTAAATGCCATGATGTAATTGAGCATGATCTTGTTGAGAGTGAAATTGAATCTGTTGTGATTGAATGTGTGCTTGATAACGATTTGTTCACTTTCATTGAGGATCATTGCATTAGTGAGGCATTAGCTACCCTTGTATGTGAGTCCATTGATGTGCATACCTGTGATGATGAGCATAATTCTTTGGGGATTGATCATGATTGTTTGAACTTGGTTGTTGATGATGATGCTTTTGATGATGACATGCTTTATGAGTCATTCACGATAAGTTATAACCCTGAACCTTCCACTTTCATTTTTGATGTTGCTTTGGATGATGCACCTTTGTCTTTTGATGTTGATAGTTCTTCTAGTGAGTCTGATATTGATGAAGATGAAGATGTGCTTGTGTGTGATGTTGGGAGTGTTATGATGTGGTCTAACCCTCTGTTTTCCTTATTACCTATTGACGATTGTGATGATTATTTGGATGAGAGTCGTGATTTGGAATTTGTGATTGATGAAAATTGCATGGAAATTGAGTTTGAACCATTGTTTGCATACAAGTCTTCGCATGAGCATGTTCAGAAATGTATTGTATTGCCTCCTTCCGTTGATTTGTATACCCAATCTCCATTTACGAGTCAATGGGAGGATCCATTTGTCATGTCCTCTTTCACTATGCCTAGGAAAGTCTTGTATATTCATGCATTTCATCATTTCTATGATTTTTCTAGGGTATTTGATAAATTTTTAAGGGCACTAATGTTTGTTTATGTGTCATTGCGAGTGTGCGCTTACCGACATCATTCTGAGATGCATGAGAGGATGCATAATTTGTTACTCCGGGCGTTGAATGGTTCTGACTTGGTGCCCGATATCGTGAGGTGAGAAGGAATGAGCTTATTGATAAGAAGCCTTCTAGGTAATATCCTTCCTCACCTTTCTTGTACAATTAGTGAGTCGGTTTTCTTTTCTTCTTTTATTTTCTTTTTGTGTGTGTCTTTTTCTTTTATTTTGGGGTGCTTGCTTACCTACTTATATTTCCTTTGAGGACACGACAACCTCTTTGTGTTGGAGTGGGAGGGTAGTCTGCATTCCAGTTTTCGAGTCTAAGAAAAGAAAAAAAGAGTTGTTTTGTAAATATTTTAGTTTATTTTCTTAATTCATTAGTCCTTAGCGTCTTGGGTAGTTTGTTTTTTTGTTTGATCTTGCATGTGAACCATCACACATAGTATGTTTTCTTGTTTATTTCTAACCTATGTGTGATGTTCTTTGGGTCGTGGATTGAGTGCTTTTTATTGAAAATTCTGAGGTAACCTCTTTCCACCCTCTCTTTATGTGAATATATCGATAATTCATGATGCATGCTTGATTTTCTTTTTGGGTGACAAACCCCTTGAGTGTGAATGTTGGATATATATTGTTGTTGGAGCCGTGTGGGCTCGGGTCGCCACCGCTTTTTATGTGATAAGTGTTTTATATATATGTTTTTCTTGGTTTTCTACCTCGCTTGTGACACCCTTCTTCTCACAATGGGGACATTGTGATGTCTTGTGTTGGAGTGGGGGTGATATCTTTCATTGTTCATGGGTAGATTACCTAGTTTTGAGTCTTTGTTTTTGTTTTTCGTAGTTTGTGTCTAAAAATTGAAAATTTTGTGTGTGAAAAGAAAAGAAAAAGGGAAGAAATGTTGTGAAAAACCCAAAAGTTGTTTTTCTTTTTGAAGATGTTTCCGTTCACAGTTGTGTAGATAGTTGTCTAATCAGTTGATTCAATCAGTTAGAAGCGGCCGGTATGGATAATGACAGGCCTTAGGAAGGATTTTTGCCATGACTTATCTCTATTAGACCTTTACATGGAATGGGAAAGCGGAATCCTCAAATCTTACACGCTTTGACTGTGTCTTCTTAGCTAAGTTAGACGGTTTTAGTTGTTCAATTGCTTAATCTCTTAATTAATGCATTAAATAATTATTGTCGGGCCTACCGTCATGGGTTGGTTTGGGTGGATCGGCACCCTATGCCCCTTAAGTGCAATGACTCACGTATGGAGAAACCCAGCAGGGAGGGTAACCCTTTGCGGTGCTTAAATCCCGCAAAACCCGACACAAACGCTCTAAAAGACACAAAACTGATTGAGTGTAAAGAAAAGAGCGTAGGTTTTGAAAAAGAAAGAAAAGAGTGAAGCAAGAAAAAGAAAAAAAAAAGAGTTGAGCAAAATAATGGTAAGAAAGAGAAAAGTAAAAAAAAAAAGAAGAAAAAGAAAGAAAAGAGTGGTGTAAGAAAAAGAAAGAAAAGAGAGGTTGAAAGAAAAACCAAGAGTGAAGTAGGATAGATAATCCCGAGCTTGAGCATGAGAACAACTCTGATTGTCTGGTTTAGGATAGGAAGGACCGACTAGAGCCTACTTGCACATATGCGCGAGGTGTTTTGCTCATCAGGAAGTGTTTTGGTTCAAAATCTCAAAGATTGGCAGTTTTCCAACCTTCGTGTCTTAATTTGTTTATACTTGCTTCTTTCAATTGATTGTTGAGGCGGGTTTGGGAACTAGGTGCATGATTGGGGACAGGAACATCTTCTTTGCTTTTGTTTTGTTTTGTTTCGTTTTTCGGTTTTCATTTCTTTTTATTTCCCCTTTTTCTTTTCTCGTGGCTTTTGTGGGTATAGTTGCTATAAACCCTCACGAGACCTACCTCGTCCACCCGGGCTACCGGGGGGTTTAAAGGGCTTGATGCATATGCTAAATGCATCCGCGATTCCTGCGAAAGTGAGTTAGCGTTTTTAGTTTTTCTTTTTAGTCCTTTTCTTTGTTTTTAGTTTGCTCGGGGCGAGCAAACCCTTGTGTTGGAGTGGTGTTCCGTCTCGTTCCGAACCGAATTTCTTCTCTTTTATAGGGTATATTTGCTTGTTTTAACCCCTATTTATATATTAGATATAATGATTTGGTGTTTTGTAGGAAAATAAGGAGTTAGAAGAAGTTTGGGCTTAATTGAAGGTATTTAGGGAATCCTGAGCTATTTCCCGAGTCAAACCAAGTCAACCCGAGCCGAGAGCCGAGTCAAACCAAGTCAAACCGAGCCGAGAGCCGAGGCGAAACCAAAGCCGGGAATTCCATATCAAGATTGGCGCAAAACTGGGGAACGGTACAATCTCAAAGGTTTGAAATACGTGTGCCTTCACCCTTTGGATCATAACTCCTTCGTTACAACTCCGATGGGTCTGACATTTTGGGAGCTTAAAGTACACACCGAGAGCTTTCCATCTATATCTTATGGGCCTAAAATGGAGTTCGGATGAAGAAGTTATGCGCGTTTGAAGTCGGCAGAAAAAGCGCGAGCAGTGGCTCGCGAGCCATCTGGCGCTCGCCCGAGCAAGCTTCGGGCAACAAAGACACCAGCAGAACAGCTGGCTCGCCTGAGCAGTGGCTGGCTCGCCTGAGAACCACTGTGTGACAGCGTCTTTGCGATTTGTTCTAGGGTTTTGGGTTGTATTTTTCCTTCTTATATAAATACCCACTTGTACTAATCCAACAAAAAGATATCAATTAGCCTAGGTAGTTTAGGAGTAGAATTAGATTTAATTGCTTTCCTTTATTTGCTTTAATCTCTCTTTAATTGTTCTTCAAATTTTCAATTGTTCTTCATTGTTCTTCAAGCTTTCTTTGATTTCTAGCATTAGTATTCAACTTTCTCAAGCTTTCTCAATCTCTCTCTTGTCTTCATTGAAGTGTTTTACAAATTTTCTCTCTCTCTCTCTCTCTCTCTCCTCTCTAATCTCCATTGTTGACTTGTTTTCCAAGCTTTATAGTGTTAGCCACAATCAACTCCATTTTTAGTGGGGAGGAGGGTCAAGAAACTCCAATTCTACTTACTAGTGAGAATTTGGGGGATTCTTGGTAATCCAAACCACAATTTCTTGTTTGTTCGGGGGAAATTCAAGTGTAGATTGAAGGTTTATTGAAGATTAGTCATCAAAGGTATAATTTCTCGTTCCCAATTTCATTGTTCATTCATTGTCTTCATTCATGCCTTTGAATTGCTTTCATCTTGAAGTGCTTTCTTTATTGCTTTCTTTTAATTGCTTTCTTTATTATTATCATGTCTAGGTTAAATTTAAATGCTTTCTTTACATAATTTATCGCTTTCCGCACTTGAGAAAAACCCATTTACACGAACCGATTACCTTAATCAAGCCTCACACTCACCCCTGAGACCGACATCCCTAACTTATAAAACCACAAAAATTACAACTGAACACAATTGCAAGCAAACATGTAATAGTCGCGAAAATTAAGAAAATTAAAAAAATTAAACTCTGATAGAAGTAATTAAGAAAATACTTTCGACTAATCCTTCTGTCATGGAAAATAATTAAAAATCACTACAACCTTCATGTACTTTGTTATCAAAATTTGATTATAAGCAAGAGAACTCATGACTTTATTATCAAAATTCGATAAACTTAGAAACACTTATCAATAAAAAGTAGTACCAAAACTTAATAGGCCCTGTTCTTTTTGTTGATATGGTGGATGATGAGATAAAATGTAAAAAATATATAATTAAGAAAAGTGAGGAGATATATTAGTAATGATTGTGGTAAAGTGTCGTATGACATGGTAAAATGTTGAAAAATATTAAGTGGTATGGTGAGTTGTGGTGTTGCATCGCATGAACATGGCCATATTAGATGAGGGAAAGGGTTGACGATGATTTGAATGGATAAAAAATTATTAGAGACACGCAAATTTAACCCAAATTCAAAAAATAATAATTAAAATAATAAACGAAAAGCTTTGCAAAATACTTTTGGAATTATATAAAAATAACTTTAAAATCGAAATATTCAACCCAAATACTACTAAAGAGAAATAATTAAGTCCGAAAGTTTGGAACTGAAAAATCGGCGAGTTTAATTGAAAATAATATAAGAAATTAAAAAATTGACGAGTTTAATTGAATTCGCCCAGAAGAAATTGAAAAAACCAGAAGAAATTGAAAGTTCAAATGTAAACGGTAAATCAATTTACTAAGAAACCGCTGCATAAATGTCAAACTTTAAAAATATATTGTAAAATTATGAAAAAAAGAATCCCCCAAAAAGACTCTTAAACTAAAAGAAAGGCAGAAATTTACTAACGAGAATATTGGTGGAAGAACAGAGAAAGAGAACTGAAAATCTTACTTATGGAATAACGCTCGTTCTTAAATGCTACAGATTAAAAATAGATGTAGACCCGGAAAGAAATTGGGATGAAGGATGATATGAAGGTTGAGACGAGGAACAAACGCCAGTTGAAGAGTAGACGAAAAGGGATAATTCTATGCATAAGAGAAAGGAGTGGAAAAAGAATATTTGAGGGATGTGATTGGGAACACAGTAAATAAACATAGGAAAGATACCTTTAAATTGAATTATTCAATAAAAGAAGGGTAAAAGTTAAAAGTTTGCAGGCGTGAAGGAAAAGTATGATAATTAACAATTGCTTTTATTCTTAAAATTAAAATATTTTTAAATAATAGTCTCACTATTCCTAAATAAATGTCAATTTGAATAATGTTGACCGTTGATTACTCACAAATTATAATGAGTTACAATATAAAATTAACAACATTGAAATTTTTAATACGATATTATTATAACGGTGGTACAAGATTAACACCATTGTAATTTTTATACAATGTACGTAAGTAAAAGTTAGTAAAAACTGTTAAGTTGGTATGTGGTTAAAGATAAAACAAAAAGTATATTCTGCTCTTTTTATGTAGAAGATAGAAAAGGAGATCGATAATAATAATATTAATGTTTACCCTAATATATTATTTTTACATTAGTCCAATATATTAAAATTTTTTATTTTCAATATATTACAAATTTATTTTATTTCTTATAATTTAAAACAATCTAATTAGTTTCATGTGGGATGAAATTAAATTTGTGGGATAGTATCCTTACTTGAGGACTCTACCAACATATAATATGATTTGTTTGATGTTTTGACTTCTGCTCACCATTAATTGATAGTGGTTGTAACTAATTTTTATGTAATAAATTTCATTTTATTTACAAAAGTAACTGGCAACAACTAATATTACTACGAAATGACATTAAAACTTAAAAGTTACTAAACCTAGCCTATCAAAATACTTTCAGAAAAAATAAAGTAAACACTTCACATACCTAGAACATTATCCAAATATTAGTTACTCCTCTTTTTTATAATGTGAAGTACAATCGCAAGATAGTCAAAAATTTATGAAAAGATGCAAACAATAATTGAATTGATAGTTACTACAATCTATAGAAAACAACCTATAAACAATATACTGAAAATTTTCATAAGTTTAGAAGCAACGAGTTGGGATCAAGATTCATATGATTTTTTCATAAGTAAAACTTTCCGTGTCATGATGGTTACCGCGTCATATAAGTAAAACGAGTTGACAATAAATCTAATAATAGCCAAAACACATAAAATAATATACCGAAAAATATCCTATCATAGTTGAATTGTTTACCAACTCTGGTAGCTTTAAATTTCACATAATAAACATATTAATTTTAGTTAAAAAATATGTTTCAATCAAATACACAAAAAATGATAAATAAGATAAAATTTGTTGGAATTATTTCAAGACTATAAGTTGATTATATAGCATAAGGAATCATAAGGAACAAGTATAAGGATCATATATAAGAGAAAAATCAAGAATATGATCAACACGGATGAGTTTGAGACCAACACGGGTCGTGTTGGTCTCCAGAGAGCAAGGAAAATGATTCTGGGCTCAACACAGGTCGTGTTGCACCCAACACCGACCGTGTTGTATCCAACACGACCGTGTTGTAACCCGGCCAGACTCTGTTTTAATGACTAACGTACGGCAATATAATCTTATTATATTAAGTGTATGATATCAATATTAAGTCTGATATTATATGTATTCCAACAACTATATTAGTTGACCAAGTCAAGGTCATAATCCATTATTAAGGACCTTAATTATGCCTTTGACTAAGGGGTGTAATTAAGGTTGAATTAGGGGTGGAAGTATCCTATAAATAGGAGATATTCACAAGCCATTTGAGAGCATCACAAGCATCAATTCCTTTTTCCTATAATCACATCCTCTCAAGTATAGACTACAACTGTACTTGAGAGAATCAAGTGAGAAACCTATGTCTTGAGTGCAACAAGAGTTAAGTTTTATCCATTTGAACATTTACGGTATAGTAAATAATTCTTAAGGAAAATGAGTACAAAGCCATGACTCTTAGCGATATCCAAACAAGTTAACCATTTGGTTATTAAGTCATATCTCCATCTTGTCATACATACCGCAAGAAGATCAAGAATCCAAGCCAAGTGAAGTTGGTGAAGATTCAAGCCGGTTAAACATCATTTTCCAACAATTTTAAGAACTATTTTACGAGACAAGATTGGAGGATGCTAAGAGTTGGACATCCAAGATTCAAGAGGGATTACAAAGATAAGTAATTTATATTTTACAAGTTTATTAGTATCAATTTTTCAATACAAGTTTATTAAGTTTTATTAAACAAGTTTATGATTAAAAGTTTATCAATCATCTTGTTTATCTATATGTGTTTGGTATAGATGAGAAATTGATACACAAGAGTAGCAATACAAGTACAAGATCTTGATGTTCATTATGGGAATTGTTGCGTGATTATGTAATGAGGTTTACATGGATTAAGGGCAAGGTAACAACAAGTCATTTACAAGGAGATCAAAGATAATTAAGTTGTTGTTTATTTGCGGGATTATATGCATGTGCATTGACCATGTTTAAGTTGCCTCTTAATATTATTAAATTAATACCAATAAATATGTTTTATTACCTTTGACATGTTTAATTGGTTTATAAGAATTGTCATTAAGGATCGGATAAGTTTATTGAAATTCCATGTTAAGGTAGTTGTGGAAGGATGGTGCAAGAATTTATTTATTTATTTATTTATTTATTTATGTATTTATTTATTTAAGTGCACCATTGAACACCTACATAAGTTACAAAGTTTATTTAGCCATATGTTTTAAGTTGGCTATGACATTAAGTTACATGGAAGTTTCATACTAGTAATAAGGATGAGATTATTGTCATTAAAAAGATTCTTTGGTTGGATGTTTTAAGTTACAAGTTTTTAAGGTGTTTAATGTGGAAATTCATTGTTGCAAGATTATAATTTATTTCTTATTATCTGAATTTTTTCCATGTTTATTCACATGTTCAAGTATCATTAAGATTTTTCCGCCTATTGTTTTTGATATTAATATAAAGGATGAGTATGAATCGATTAGACCTTTTTATTAATATCATGATTGAAAATTTGTTCCATGTTTATAAGTGATACGTATGATTGCTTTCATGATTAAAATTTTTTGCCTATTGTTATTCAAGTAATGTTTAATAGCATGATTAATAAGTTGATTTTATGTTTAAGTTTGAAGCATGAAAATATAATATAAGTATTGGCAAAAGTATTATGTTTTAATTTATAAGTTGCCATGGCATTTTATTTGACTATCTCAAGTTTATGATTCTATTCTTGATTATTACTAGACCTGTCAATACGGGCGGGCGGGCGGGTTACGGGTCGGTCGTATATCGGGTTCGGTAAATACGGGTCGGGTGTATTTCGGGTTCGGGTAAATACGGGTCAGGTGTATTCTGGTTTCGGGCGGTTTGGGTCGTGTTTACGGGCCACGACCGCTCTTTTCCTCAGTCACTTTCAACTAATAAAATTGATTATAATTGGTCAAAGACACATGTGTAATGTACCATTCCATTCCAAGTTCGACCACCACGATATGTCATAGTTGTATAGACATATTACTATACACCCAAGGGACAAAATTTGGCAATCTTCAAGTCTACAAGTATTATGCGGTTTACGTCAACAATCCACGAATAACAATACTTATGAAATATATAGGGTTTTGGGATGCTAATATACTGAACTTTTAGGGTATTGGACAATAATGCACTGAACTTTGACATTTGACAATAATACACTATTTTACTGAAAGAGAGGAGAGCGGCGAGACTGCAGGAGTTAGAGGATTCACTGAAAGAGTGAGTGAGTGACAGTGTTAGGGTTTTGTTTTGGTCATTTGTTATTTGATTATTTCATTTGTATGTCTCACTCTACGCATAACTTTCCAAATCCACCCAATATTTTACTTTTGGGTCTTATTTTTCATGAAATGGACCTATTTTTTTGCACAGGGCCAAAGTAGACAAAACACTTAAAATTTAAGTGTCTGACCCAACGGGTCGACCCAAACCTGACCTGGCCTGACCCGTTGTTTACCGGGTTCTTTGGGTCGGGTCATTTTCGGGTCCCGGGTCGGAATTTCGTGTTCAAAACCTAATTTTTGCGGGTCGGTTTGGGTCGGGTTTCCGGGTCGGGTCGGGTTGCCAGGTCGGGTTATTACAATGAGTTTATGCAATTGAAAGTAAAATATGAATTTGCTATTAAGATAAGTTTTGCATATGAGTATAATTTTTATGAAAATTATTTGAATGCATACAAGTGTCTTGTTTATTGATTCAAGTTATGTTTATTGAAAAGCATAATAAGTTATTATAAATGTACATATTTATGTGATTATATATGTGGTTAAGTTATTTGGCAACGTTATGTGGTTATTAAGATGAAATAACAAGTTTGTGTACAATAAACCATATAAGTAATTATATATGAACAATCATATGTGATTTATTTTGTACAAGTTTATAAATGGCTAA
The DNA here is from genome assembly GCA_029582165.1 of Portulaca oleracea. NCBI lineage: Eukaryota > Viridiplantae > Streptophyta > Magnoliopsida > Caryophyllales > Portulacaceae > Portulaca > Portulaca oleracea. Next base: position 28,195,687 of record CM055868.1, on the reverse strand, counting down.
TATAATTTCCTATTGGAAATTTAAGGGTACACAAGTTAATAAGAAAGACAAAGGATTAATCATGTTTATATGATTAATGGCATTTATAAACTTAATATACATACATATAAGTTGTCTTGCCTATTTCAAAGTATTATTAAGTACACATAATATGGATACACGTTTAGGAATTCATAATATGTATAAATTTGACTAGAAAGCTTTCTATGCTTACAAGATGTTGCAAAAGTATAAGATGTTGCATAAGTAAGGACTCATGATTATTTCTAAACAAGTTGAACCTACAAGATTATTGGCTAATTTACTTAGCCGATTATGCAAAAGAAATTTCATATGTTTTTGTTAAGTCTTTATACGAAGTTTAAGTCAAGTATGAAATTTATTTAAGTATTGACTTTCATGCATATTTACAAGTATCTTGCCATGTGATTCATGTTTATGAATGTTTATAGAGTTTTATGATTTATTCAAGCATGCCAAGAGGACTTAAGTTTTGGTTTGTTTGATTAAAATAAGTATTTGACTCTATGTTATTTATGGCATGACAAGTTTAAGAATAACCACTTGACCCTATAAGTGTTTAAGGCAATTTTGATTGTTTATTCTAAGTGTAAAAGTGATTCAAGTGATTATATGAGTATGTAGAATCATAAATTGTTAATTTCTGATGTGGTAAAAATACTACTCTTGCCACGTCAGATGACAGATTGGATCACCTTCCAGCTCAACATGACCGGTCAGAAAGAAATTAGTTGGGCCGAATCATCAGGAGAAATCCAGCTATGGTAATGGGCCCAAAAAGGCCTAACTCTCTCCCTCTCTCTCTCTTTTACACTTCCTGGTTGACTCTCTACAACCACCTCATTTATTCCCCCTATAAATACACTCATCATTGCTTGATTTGACAAGACATAAAAAGTACCTCACATTCTCTCCTCCCAATGCAACACCTCACCTCCATCTGAATCACAAGAATTTCACTCCCATCCACCTCGAAATACTCCCTAATCTCTTCATTACTGTTTGTTAACTTCCTCGAGCAATGTGCTGGCTTGAGCGTCGGAGGGGCGTTCCCCAGGCCAAATCCCCGGGGAGTTCCTTGTTTTGCAGGTCAGGAGCGTCGAGTACACCCAGCTTGCCACCATCCACGTAAGCTCGATCCTCCAACTCACCTCACCCCAGTTTCTCCGGAAGCAGATTGGCGCCCCAACCACCTCATTTATTCCCCCTATAAATACCCTCATCATTGCTTGATTTGACAAGACATAAATATTACCCCATATTCTCTCCTCCCAATGCAACACCTCACCTCCATCTGAATCACCATAATTTCACTCCCATCCACCTCGAAATACTCCCTAATCCCTTCATTACTATTAGTTAACTTCCACAAGCAACGTGCTGACTTGAGCTTCGGAGGGGCGTTCCTCGGGCCAAATCCCCGGGGAGTTCCTTGTTTTGCAGGTCGGGAGCGTCAAGTACACCCAGCTTGCCGCCATCTACGTAAGCTCGATCCTCCAACTCACCTCACCCTAGTTTCTCCGGAAACAAATTGGCGGGAAAAACTGGGGTGAGGTGAGTTGGAGGATCGAGCTTACGTGGATGGCGGCAAGCAGGGTGTACTCGACGCTCCCGACCTACAAAACAAGGAGCTCCCTAGGGATTTGGCTGGGGGAACGCTCCTCCAACGCTCAAGTCAGCACGTTGCTCGAGGAAGTTAACAAACAGTAAAGAAGGGATTAGGGAGTATCTCGAGGTGGATGGGAGTGAAATTCTGGTGATTCAAATGGAGGTGAGGTGTTGCATTGGGAGGAGAGAATGTGGGGTACTTTTTATGTCTTGTCAAATCAATCAATGATGAGGGTATTTATAGGGGGAATAAATGAGGTGGTTGGGGAGAGTCAACGAGGAAGTGTAAAAGAGAGAGAGAGGGAGAGAGAGTTGGGCCTTTTTGGGCCCATTACCGTAATTGGATTTCTCTTAATGATTCGGCCCAACTAATTTCTGTTTGACCGGTCATGCTGAGCTGGAAAGTGATCCAATCTGTCATCTGACGTGGCAAGAGCAGTATTTTTACCACATCACTCAGCCCCTCACATCGCGTGTGCACGCATCTCAAAGCGGGCGGAGGGGATGTGAATTAGACCATCCTCCATCCTCTTTATATATAGTAGTGTGACAGGGTTGTTCCTTCACATTTTCCTTTGGATTGTTCGTGCAAAAAGTTTACACCTTCAATCTCCATCGCCATAGACAATAGTGTTCCTCACCCTTCGCTCAATTGTCCTCGTCCACTACCGACCAATTATCAAAGCTTGTGCCCTAGGTTTAACAAGGAGGCAACTGATCGAGCGGCAGCTGAAACGAATCGTCCATTTCTCTTACAGGAACGCTTCTACATGGGGGTCATTGATGAGGTATGTCGTCTTCAACTAATTCTCCCCTCGTATGGTTAACAAAATCTTCGCCCACCTCATCGGCAAAAGCTTGGAAGTTTATGTGGACGATATGATCGTGAAGAGCAAGAAAGAGGTCGCACACCAAGGAGACCTTGAGGCAACTTTTCAAGTCCTTCGCCAATACCAAATGAAGTTAAATCCCAAGAAGTGTGTTTTCGGGGTAAGGTCTAGAAAATTTTTGGGGTTCATGATCAACCAAAGAGGCATAGAAGCCAATCCAGACAAGTTACAATCTGTGTTGGGTATGTGATCCCCTCGAAATGTGAAGAAAGTTCAAAAGTTAAAAGGGTGTGTTGCGGCATTGGGAAGGTTCATGTCTCTCTCCGTCGACAAGTGTCAACCTTTCTTCAAGGTCTTAAAGAAAAGGTCGAAGATTGAATGGGACGAAGAGGCAGAAGAGGCATTCAATAACCTTAAGGCCTACGTTGCTCGATTGCCTAAGATTGTTAGCCCCCGCCAAGGCGAGTCTTTACTCTTATGCTTGGCAGTTTCAAAGCAAGTAGTGAGTGTCGTACTACTCGTTGAGCAAGAAAAAGAGCAAATACCGATTTACTATGTGAGCCATGCTTTGGCAAGTGTAGAGCTTCGCTACCCCTTAGTGGAGAAATTTGCATATGCCTTGATTCTGGCCAGCCGGAAGTCACGTCCTTACTTCGAAGCCCACAAAGTACGGTACTTACCGATTAGCCTTTGAGGAGCGTATTGCAAGAGTATGAAAGTTCCGGGAGGATGCTCAAGTGGGCTGTAGAGCTGACCCCGTATGGAGTAGAGTTTGAGCCACGAAGAGCAATCAAGGCACAAGCCCTTGCCGACTAGATAGCCGAGTGCTCCCGCAACGATGAGCCAACGCCCCCAAGAGAAGAGTCTTGGATCCTTCATGTCGACGGGTCATCGAACAAAGACGGAAGTGGAGCAGGCCTCATCATTACTACCCCCTCGGGGAAGAGATACGAGCATGCTCTTAAGTTCCTATTCAGGGCTTCGAACAACGAGGCCGAATATGAGGCCCTCTTGGCGGGGATTGACCTTTGTAATTCCACAGGTGCCAATGCCCTCAAAGTCTACTCCGACTCTTTATTGGTGGTAAGTCAGTTGAATGGAGAATACGAGGCTAGGGATGACAACATGATGTCCTATTTGAGGAAGGTCAAAGAGGCATCCGGGAGACTCTAACACTTTGAGATCATACATGTACCTCGTTCTGAGAATCGACAAGTCGATGCTCTCTCAAAGCTGGCCAGCTCCTCCGCCGATAGGTAGCCAAAGAAGATTCAATGGGAAGTGCTTACAAAAAGAAGCATTGACACACCCAATGTCATGTGGTTGGACCGAAGTAATACAAAGATGGACCCCCTGGTCAAATACATGGCCGACGGGGAGCTACCCCTCGAGAAGAAGGAGGTCGAGCGTGTGAAGAAGAGGGCTGAGTGGTTCATCCTCTTCGAAGGAGTCCTGTACAAGAAGGCCTTTGGTAGACCTTTACTGCGATGCGTAGCCCCCGAGATGGGCGTGAAAATACTTGAAGAGATCCACGAGGGTGCTTGCAGTTCCCATATCGGGGGAAGAGCCTTGGCAATCATGGCGATGCGTACCGGGTACTATTGGCCATCCCTGCGAGAGGATGCCATGAACTTGGTTAGAAAATGCGACAAGTGTCAGAAATTCGCTCCGGTACAAAGGCTCCCATCCATAGAGCTAACTCCCATGCTCTCTCCCTTTGTCATTCACTAAGTGGGGGATGGACATCTTGGGACCCTTCCCAAAGGCCACGGGACAGAGGCAATACTTATTCGTCGCAATGGATTACTTCACTAAGTGGATCGAAGCGGAGGCCGTGGCATCAATCACCGAGAAAGAATTAAGAAAGTTCATATGGAAAAACATCTTTACTAGATATAGGGTACCAAGGGCCACGATCTTCGACAATGGCCGACAGCTCGACACCGACAAAGTTAGCGATTACCTAGCGGATTACGGATGCCAATCTCGTTTCACCACGGTCGCTCACCCCCAAGCCAATGGGAAGGCCGAATATGCCAACAAAGTCATTCTCAACGGCTTGAAGAAGAAGTTGGATGAAGCAAAGGGTAAGTGGGCGGACGTGCTACAGACCATTCTATGGTCGATAAGAACTACCGAAAAGTCTGCGACTGGCGAATCCCCATTCATGTTGGTATACGGTACTGAGCTCTAGCGCTCGAGTCCGTACAACACTCAATGGAGTCCGAGAAAATGTGTTCGGCTTCAACGCTCGGTACTGAGCTCTAGCGCTCGGGTTCGTACAACACTTAGCCAAGTCCCAGAAAATGTGTTCGGCTTCAATGCTCGGTATCGAGCTCTAGCGCTTGGGTCCGTACAACACTGAACCGAGTTCCAGAAAACACGATCGTCCTCAACGCTCGGTACTGAGATCTAGCGCTCGGGTCCGTACTACACCGAACCGAGCCCCAGAAAGCGTGTTCGGCCTCAACGCTCGGCTTCATACACTCAAGTCTCAAACTCATCCCCTCCACACTATCTCTGGCGCTCGGATTCGTACATGTTACGGATCTGAGTCCCAAAATTTTTTTTTCTTTTTTTTCGATCTCTCTATGGGTATTTATGCATATACGAATCCGAACGTCACTTCACTACTCAGCTCAGGTCCGATCCCAAATTCTCGCTCCACATCTGAGTCCCAAAATAGTATGGATCCGAACGCTACGTCGCTATGCGGCTCAGATCTAAGTTCCGAAGTTCATGATATTGCCACTGTTGTTATGAAATTCAACGGTCGCTACTTATTGTTCGTTAAATCGCGATTTATGATCTATCATCGGTCATCATATTCACAAAATGCAAAGTCTATGGAGTTCTCTTTTTCTTGTCAATTTCTTTTTTGTATATTTATTTTGAAGTTCTGATGAACTAATTGGAGGGAGGAAAGGCGCAGGTAGCCCATGAAGGGTCAGATCATGGGGAACAATTTAAGAGTCTCTATCATCCCTTCATCTTCAAAATAAAAAGACAAAAATGCAGAAAAAGTGAAAAAAGGAAGCGAGATAGAAAATGAAGTATAAGAAAAATGGTAAAAAAAAAAAGGAAGAAGAAGACGAGTTGGCCAGATCCGGCCCAAAAAGAGGATAAGAAGGGGGCTGGCCCGTCAAGAAAGGAAAAGTGGAAACAGCCAAGTAAAAGGGTGTTGGCAATAGTCAATCCCTAGACCTTTGGGTGTTAGTCAAGTACCTTAACCAACCAACTAAGATGTTGGGCTATGAAAACCAAATGGAGACAGGGATAAACATGTAGATGATCGGCTGGGCCAGCAAGGAAAAGCCCAAAAAGAGGAAAGAATGATTGTAAGAGAGGCTTGGGCCGATGCCCACTTGGTTGTTTGGGTGAAATTCAGAAAAAATGAGATAATATATATATATATATATATATATATATATATATATATATATATATATATGTATGTATGTATGTATGTATGTATGTATGTATGTATGTATGTATGTATGTATGTATGTATGTATGTATGTATGTATGTATATATATATATATATATATATATATATATATATATATATATATATATATATATATTTAACTATCAATTTTAATTTAATTAGATTAGTTAGTGGGTTATTAATTTTAACTAGTTAATTCGAATAACTAGTTAGATTTTCTAACCAACTAATTAGTTTTAATTAATTACGGTTAAAGGTTAAATATTTTATTTATTTAATCAATTCATCTTCTTCGGAAAATTAATTGAGTTATACTCAAGTCATTCGCAAATTTTTCTAGCATGGCCATGCCTTAGAAAATGAGGCTACCTTGTCGATTGAAAGTTGCCCTGATGGTTATTTGTTATTCAGTCAAGCAACTTTGCCGAGCGAGCAACTTTACCGCTATCGGCCAATTTGCACACTATGTAGTCCTTGCGGCCGTAGGTCTTGAGCCCCCTAGTTGCAAGAGGGGCTCCTTCCTTGGCACGATATTGCACCATGATTCCCAAAATCATGGGTCGCGCTTACAATTCCCCAAAGATACCGGAGACGTAGCGGCTATATCCACACACTACCCAATATCAATTCGTGTAGGTCGTGCTTCTACACACCATGAAGTTTGCCCCCTAAGGGGCTGCGTGGATCGTGACCCTGCACATTACTATAGCACCAAACGCTATAGAACGCACTTCGTGACTCACCGGTGATATCGGGAGTCGCCAGCCACATTCACCAAATACCGACGCCCCCGAAAGAGGGTAGGTATGTTGTAAATTTACACACCATAACACCAAGTGTTGTGGGTCGTGTTCGCTCACCCTCGAGACTACTTCAGCGTCACTGAAGCTCAAGGGCTACCAAGCGAGGGACACTCAAGGCAAGGAATGTAAAAACAAAGGAAATATGAAAAGGACGTTCATATCATTACTATGGATAACGGTTACAAACCTAAACACACCACCTAAGGGACCATAAGGCGCTACTACGGAAAAACATCAAAGCTACTGTGTGCGTGCACACTTGAAGATAAACCGCTCACTACCCCCGTACAATCATTGCCTATGCAGGATTCCCTAAGGAGCGTCAACCTTTGAACCAGGGACGTAGCCGATGTAAGCCTCGACCATCTCTCTAACCTTCTGATCATGGCGAAGAATGAGCTCCTTACGATTATCCTCGAGCTACTCCTCAAAAATGTCGTAGTGGCCATTCGCTAGAGTAAAAAGGAAGTCATAAGCTGCGGCCGAATCCAACATCCCGAACCCAAGAGCATCGGTGATGATGGCCCGATAGAACAGTAGTTGCAATTGCTCCGGCTCATCCATCTCTGTGCCATAAGTTTCCACCCCTAACTTACGAAAATGGGGGCAAAGCTTCATATAATCTACAGACAGGGGCTTCGGCTAACGAGGCTGACTTGAAGTGCTAGTCGATCCGACGCGAGCAATGTCGTGAGTAGAGGGTGAATTAACTAACACACCCTCACCTTGCCAACGGGTTGGCTCCATTTCTTCCTTTTAGAGAGATGAAAGCTCAAAGGAAAACTCATAAGAAACGTCACAAGAGGAATGATGAACATCATACCTTTCAAGCCTATTTATTAAGAAGATAGACACTCCATATTTCATCTGTTTACCTCGTAAAGCGCACTGTTAAATCATGGAGGGCCACAAAACGCAATTATGATCATGCGCGCTACACTCGGGGAGTAGCTATGTCGTAGGGAGATGATGACGCTTAGATGGGTGTTTACCCATCTCTCCACAGACACCCAAGAACGTTGAGCAAGTGAAAAAGCGAGGAATCCAATGCTCTCGGGGGTGAGGAAGTCGGAACTCTACGCATCTGCAACCACTCCCCCCCCCCCCACAGACCTATAACATAAAGGAAATGCTGGAAGGCATACCACACTGTTACCCCATCAAAAACATACTTTATATATGAGGGAAGAAGCCGATAGTGGTCTTCGGGGACACTTCGAGGAGAGGAGGCTACTAAAGCCAGAATCTCCTCTAACCGTTTGATGATCTTAAGGGTCCACCTGACGCTCATCCAAGCATTCAAGGGTGTAAAGGGGAAGTAATAATATAAGCAAAGATCAAGGCGCTTAGCCCATATATGAAGGAGCGCGTGCAAAAGATATGACAGTTAGAGACGAAGCGTTAAGAAAGAGTCGGTCTCATAATGCAAAATGAATGAGAATGAGGGATAGAGGAGAGAAAAATCACCTAGTGTCAATACACTAGGGTGATTTCGGTGTGTAGGGTGAATGGAATAGGATGGGGTATTTATAGATGAAATGATGGTTGGAAATTAGGGTTAAAATGAGGGGAAAAATCTGCAGCAATACCGCCAGGTATTGAGGCCCAGCTGCGCAAATGCTAGGGCACGGTTCCCGAGGCAGACGGAGGTATGATGGGTCGGGTAGAACCCACCCCAATACCGCCAGGTATGAGGGCCCGGCTGCGCAAATTTCTAGGGCGCACTTCTCGAGACAGGCGGAGGCATTCCGGGTCCGGTACAACCCATCCTGCATACCGCCAGGTATGAAGGCCGGATACCTAGACCTGCACTGCAGCTACGCCTTGGGCTGCCTACAAGGTTCAGATTGGGTTATTTGGGTTGGGCCTTTTTGTGATGGTTTTTCCTTCATTTCTTTATCATTTTTTGCGTTTCAAAATTCTTGGCATTTTCCTAAATTAATTCTAAAAAAAGAAAAGGAACTTAAAATAAATTACAATATTCACAAAGCTGAATTGAATTATAAAATTCAGCGTCTACAATTGCCAAGCCCATCACTGCAAGGTCCTTACACCCTTAGCTGACCTCATACAAACGACAAGATAAGAACTACACACAAATAAAAGGAAAGTACTTAAACGAAGAAAGAAACGGCAACAACTTCATATGACCCGTCTTCAATAAAACTTCTTCCCTTTTGGGGAGCAACCACTGGGGCGAGAAGGCCCGGGAGCTGCGGCTCGAGCCCCCGAGGACGGACTCTCATTACAACGTACGATCAGATCACGAGTTGTGCTTAACCACTCCTCCAGAACTACCCACGAACGTTAATCCACTGCCTCGGTTAAACTTGTCGACTCGTATTGCCCCACTATACCGTAGTTGATGGCATCCAAGAGCACCATCCGGTAAAAGGATTCAAGAACTAACCTCCTATGCTCGGCTGCCCAAGCGTAAGCCTCCATGGTCGCTTTGTTGAAGCGAGGGCACAACCGTTGAAAGTCAGAGGGAATCATATTCGGAGAACTCACAGGGGACAGCCGTGAAGTTTCAACGGAGATTCATGGTCCTCAAATCACATTACCAGCTTGGAGATGTGTTAGAGCGTCGGTGAAGTCATCCTACTAGCGCTCGAATCTATGCAAAATCCCATTTTCAACCTCCAGGGTTAGAGTATCGGCCACCCCTTTGTGGATCAACCCGAACTCCAATGTGTCCTCGAGAATCATAGTATAATATACATCCCGAGCCATCTCAGGATAGCCCACGGTCTCGCCTATCGCCGCGACCTCAAGATGATCGAAATGAGGGCAAACCTTCCAATAATCGAAAGGAATGGGCCGATGGGAACCACGGTGATTCATGGCTACTCTAGTGGTGGGTTAGAAAGTTCACACTCAGAGAAAATGGAATGGTGATGGGGGATCCCTCCTTGGATCCTTCCTCTATTTATAGACCCTTGATCCACATCCCATCAGTTCTCCTCGAGAAGTGTTCCGATGAAATATGAGGGGCTGAAGAATGATGTAGCAAGAATCAGATCAAGAGGTCCGAATCAGATCAAGAGGTCCCACCTAGTAATGATGTAGCAGGAATCAGATCAAGAGGTCCCACCTAGTACTCTACTAGAGGAAAATTCAAATTTCACATTTTAAAACATGAAAAGGGGAGGATAAAGCAACGAGAGGTACCAACAACAACAGTCTACTTTACTCATAAAGGAGGAGACGACTACAAGCTCAGAAATATTACCGAGGCACAAACATTGCTACACAACATAACTATTACAACAAGGTTACAACCACGAAAGGCTAAAATACTTCGAAGGATCCCTTAGTTGCGAACGAACGTCCCCTGCGACGAGGGGCTTGAGCAATGATATTCTAGGAAGGGACTGAGTCTTCCGGGTAATCGCAAGTGCCCATTGGGCGAATAGGTGAGGGAACCCCGCGTGCCTCCTCCATAGCACCTAATGAATAGCCCTTGAAACAAGGGGGCCTCGAGGATGAATGTGCAAACTTCTCATGCTGTTGCCGGATAATAGCGTTATGATTGGCTTCGACCCAGTTCCCAACCACCTCATACGCACCTTGATCGACGCAGTCAATAAGTGCCTTGGCGACATCCGACTTTACGAAGCCCAACCCGATCATGTCAAGGACAACTGACCGATAAAAGAGAGCTTGAACCATATCTTTGTCACCCATTCCCCGAGCAAAAGCAGCGGTGCCACTCAAGACCAAATGAAGACACAACTTATCATAGTCTGGGGAAAGGGGCTTAAGTCGACAAGGATAGGGCCGTAAATTAACTCGCGAGTCGGAGAATAGGTTGGGAGAAAGTCGGCCTCGAAGGGAAGGGGGCTTCGCCTCTCTCCCTCATTCAGTTTCTCAAGTTGCCTCCAGTTATCATCCAACCATACCTCAAAGCAAGACCAACGCCCCGCTAACACTTTGCGAGATAGCTTGAATCCGTACGAGGGGAGAATTAGTTGAAGACGACATGCCTCATCAATGACCCCCAGGTAGAAGTGTTCCAGTAAGAGAAACGGACGATTCGCTTCAGCTGCCGCACGGTCAGTCGCCTCCTTGTTAAACCTAAGGCACAAGCTTTGATAATGGGTCGGTAGTGGACGAGGACAATTGAGCGAAGGGCGAGGAACACTATTGTCCATGGCGATGGAGATTGAAGGTGTAAACTTTATGAACAAACAATCCAAAGGAAAATGTGAAGGAACAACCCCATCACAGAGGATGGAGGATGGTCTACTTCACATCCCCTCCGCCCGCCTCGAGATGCGTGCACACGCGATGTGAGGGGTTGAATGATGTGGTAAAAATACTACTCTTGCCACGTCATATGACATATTGGATCAATTTCCACCTCAACATGACCGGTCAGACAAAAATTAGTTGGGCCGGACCATCAGGAGAAATCCAAATACGGTAATGCGCCCAAAAAATGCCCAACTCTCTCCCTCTCTCTCTCTTTTACATTTCCTGGTTGACTCTCCCCAACCACCTCATTTATTCCCCCAATAAATACCTTCATCATTGCTTGATTTGACAAGACATAAAATGTACCCCACATTGTCTTCTCTCAATGCAACACCTCACCTTCATCTGAATCACAAGAATTTCACTCCCATCCACCTCGAGATACTCCCTAATCCCTTCTTTACTGTTTGTTAACTTCCTCGAGCAACGTGCTGACTTGAGCGTCGGATGGGCATTCCCCGGGCCAAATCCCCGGGGAGTTCCTTGTTTTGCAGGTTAGGAGTGTCGAGTACACCCAGCTTGCCGCCATCCACGTAAGCTCGATCCTCCACCACCTCTTGATTTCTCCGAAGCAGTTGGCGCTAACCACCTCATTTATTCCCCCTATAAATACCCTCATCATTGCTTGATTTTGCAAGACATAAAAATTACCTCGCTTTCTCTCCTCCCAATGCAACACCTCACCTCCATCTGAATCACCAGAATTTCACTCCCATCCACCTCGAAATACTCCCTAATCCCTTCATTACTATTAGTTAACTTCCTCAAGCAATGTGTTGGCTTGAGCGTCGGAGGGGTGTTTCTCGGGCAAAATCCCTAGGGAGTTCCTTATTTTGCAGGTCGGGAGCGTCGAGTGCACCTAGCTTGCCGCTATCCATGTAAGCTCGATCCTCCAACTCACCTCACCCCAGTTTCTCCGGAAACAGATTGGCGCCCCAACAACCTCATTTATTCCCCCTTATAAATATCCTCATCATTGCTTGATTTGACAAGACATAAAAAGTACCCCACATTCTCTCCTCCCAATGCAACACCTCACCTCCATCTGAATCACCAGAATTTCACTCCCATCCACCTCGAAATACTCCCTAATCCCTTCATTACCGTTTGTTAACTTCCTCGAGCAACGTGCTGACTTGAGCGTCGGAGGGGCGTTCCCCGGGCCAAATCCCCGGGGAGTTCCTTGTTTTGCAGGTCGGGAGCGTCGAGTACACCAAGCTTGCCGCCATCCACGTAAGCTCGATCCTCCAACTCACCTCACTCCAGTTTCTCCGGAAACAGTTTCCTTTATTCATGGAAATATAAGTAACTAAGAACATGCTTTATTCTTGACAAGAGTGGAGTTTTATTCACTTAATATTATGTTTATAAGTTTGATCATGCTAGTAAACTTAAGTATGACCAATTTTATTACATGCTAATTTAAGTAGTTTTAAGTCATGTACTTGCTACTATGTTCTTAGTTAATGCCAGTTATTCGTAAGTGACTTGGATATAAGATTATCTACATGTTTGATTGTTATATTCTCACGTTATTCAATCATATTTTAATATGATAAGAGTTTATTAAGATTTTGTGCAAGTTCACTATAAGAAAAATTTCTTTATGAAATAAGTGGATGGATTGCATAAGATATATGAGAAGTTTTCATACTTTTGCTTGGTTTATGTGTCAATATGTATATGTTTACATATATGTATTCATTGAGTAATGGCATATAAAGCATCAAACATGTTTAGATAAGTATAAGATTGATCATGATCACTCATGTGTTTTAGTGTATTCATAAATATAAGTTGAATACATGTTTGTCCTTGTTAACTTTTCAAGTTTATAAGAGCATGTAGTAGGATATAAGGAAGTATTTTTATACATAAGGAATTATGCATACTTGCGATAGACTATAGTTCATGATTATGGAAATGGTTATTTTTTAAGGTTATACAAGTTCATGAAGTTTAATTTATGAGGTTTCTGGATAATCATGTTTGAGAACGATCTATGTTGTTTGCGTAAGTTGAGTATGCATATATCAAGTTTATTTGCTACATAAGAAGTGTATAATTTTTTGTACATTTGATTATTCTAAATTCATGATGATGTATTTATATTAATGGATTTGGAAATGGAAAAGTTTAAGCATTATGTTTAAGTCTCCATAGCTATATGCTTTGAAGAGTAAACTTAAACATAAAAGGAGAGCATACAACCATGGTAATGTGATAGTTTAATCATATACTTGGTAGTATACTCTGCAAGATAATCATTCATGATTATGAACCATTGTTTATTGAATGAGTTAAAATTATAAGTTCAAGTATGTAACAAAAGGTTGAGATGTAATGGTTTAATTACATATAAGTTGGAAATTCAATTTCCATACATATAAATCAAAAGTTAAGTGGTTTATTAAGTATGAGGTTATTTTATTCACAAGTTAGAGCCTTATATCCATGGTTTTTTGGATGATAAGCATATAAGAGAATCCATATCAAGTTTACGCATGGTATAGTGTGATTATATCCAAAAATAATATGATGGTCCACGGTAAAGATATAATTATATATCTAGTGAACCTTGTTGTTAGAAATAGGTTAAGTAGCCTAAATATCTACTACTTCACAACAATAACTCAACTTTACGAATTGGAATACCACTAATTTCTAAAGTTCAAATGAGTGCGGAGTTGTCTAGACTAGTAGGAAGCATCAAAGTAAGGCACGATGCTGCATATTCAATGCTTTGTTGGACCTATAAATCCAACATGCAAGAAAGCCCAACACGATTTCTATTAGACCCTTTACTACAAGTATCTCTTTCAGACCCACCTTGTCTTGCTGCCCGCTAGGCTGCACAATAGAAACACTGCATTATACCGAATCTGAGACGTTTCTAACCCCTAGAGCACTATAGACCCCGCGCAATTTCACTGTTGACATTGCGCTACTTTTTGGGAACCAGACAAACAAAGGAGAGTCGATACGACTCATGAAAGTCCTTTTCAGCCATAGATTATCACTTTATCAGGTAACAACACGCACTCTCCTTGGACACTAACAAGACCCAAAACTCAACCTCTTTTTATGACATATACAACTAAGATACTAGAACTATAACTTAGCATACTTACTACCCTCAAATACCATCACAAATAACATGTTATGGGAGTAAAGTTTCAAACTTTAGGAGGTTCTTTTATTTTATTAATACGTGGTTATACTATTAATTATTACATTCTTATCAAGTTCTTTCTCGAAAGGTTTAAATCGTTGATTATAAGTGGTAGCTTTTAGACCTTGGTTGGTTTAGAATAGAAACTTTAACCTTAGCCATTATTTTAGACCCAAATTAGGACCTCGGGAGCGAATGGTGAAAACTAGAACCGAAATTATCGATTATATGGGAACCAGGAACGGAACAGTTTCGATGAGGTGTAAAGAATGGGTCACCATAAGAGGCACATTCGTCTTTTGACCAAATCATTTGAGCTAGAGGTTCCTTAAGATGTTGGATTTTATAGAAAGTTTACGGATCAGACTTTGGAGTTGTATAATTCGACTTATACCCCGATTACCAGACCTAGGTCAAATCTAGACAGTTTGGATTGATGACTGTTTTTGAGGACCTTAGAGTGTGTTTTTAGTCTTGAGTTCAGCATAAAAGTTTTAGTAGACATCCCGTGGTTTCTGAAAAGTCCAAAACCAGATCCATAGAACGTCGGGACGTCAAGTTATGACCCTTTTTATGTGAGCGTTGTAATCTGTCTTGTTGGTATTAATTATTAGTGAATGTGTTGTTGAGTGAAAAGGCTGATTTTGTTTTATTATGTGATTACTTGGAATGTGTTGGGTAATTTAAAGTGTAAATTCATGAATGATGGGAACCTATAGTGTTCCTAGGGGAGGGTTAGATAGAAGGTAGTTAATACTAACTTCGAAGGGCGCGTTTTGATTAGAATAATTATTTCTATTTTAGGCCCGAGCTTGTTCGCGTCGTTAGTGAGCTCAAGTGTGTTCGTTTTTGCTGTGAAGTGAAGCTAATCAGGTAATGTCTATGCCCTAATCCCCAATGGGATGCACTTTAAATGTGTTTTTGATGATTTATAATCTGTTTTGGAAATTGCATCCCTAAGGGGACTTTATGTTGAAATTATGACCATCTGTTTTGGATAAATGTTATGATTATTGATTTATGAGTTAACAATTGAGATGGTCTTTTATAAGTGTTTTGTTATTGGTTTTGATAACCTGGGTTGGGTTTGACTTGAGAGCTGTGAACTGAGATTTGCATAAGATACTAATAATTCAAAGTGAAATAACAAGCGGGTTTTGTTTGATGCCTTTGGTGGGTGAATGTTTTGATATGCCATTGGTGGGCGAATATTTTGATGCCTTTGGTGGGCGATTGTTTGATGCCTTTGGTGGGCGAATGTTTGATGCCTTTGGTGGACGAATGTTATAATGCCTTTGGTGGGCGAATGTTTGATATGCCTTTGGTGGGCGAATGTTTTGATGCCTTTGGTGGGCGATTGTTTGATGTCTTTGGTGGGCGAATGTTTAATGCCTTTGGTGGACGAATGTTATAATACCTTTGGTGGGCGAATGTTTGATATGCCTTTGGTGGGCGAATGTTATGATGCCTTTAGTGGGCGAATGTTTTGATACCTTTGGTGGGAGATTGTTTTGATGCCATTGGTGGGCGAATGTTACTTTAAGGGATTCGGTATCCCGCCCGCATAATAAAATTAAATTTGTTGGGTTGAGGAAAATAGTTATAAGGGTTAAAGGTTTGTGAAACGGTTTGACTTGTTCCCTCTCCCTTAAATGAGTTGAAATGAATTTGAATTGTTTTTAACGGCTAGGGATAGACATTATTGAGATTTCCCCCTCATTTTTGTAATGTTTTGTTTTCAGGTGAAGATCTGTATGATGGGAACGGGAATTAGAAATGAGGATGGCGTGTTTAGAAGTTGTTTATATTGTGTTCTTTTCTTAAAGACATGAAGTTAGGGATGTTAAGTTTGATTTCTAAGTTTGAGTTTGTAGTTTGGTTTATCGTTGTCGAATAGTTGTAGTCTTTCCTTCTTGTCTTGTATTCCTTCGGGGATACAGCAGTGACGCCCAGTTGAAATGGAAAAAAAAAAAGACTTCCGCTGAGTTTTCCGTTAACGACAGTTTGACCTTGACTTTTTCATAATTGAATTTCCAGGGCGTTACAGGTGTCTATATAATATATATGATATCTGATGTGACTGTTAATTTATTAATTGACACATAAATCTTATAAATGTGGTTACATGTTAATTTTATAAATCAAATAATCATGTTTCCAAGAAAATACACAAACATGTATTTTCTTAACACATAAATCATAATACTTCATCATATAATCAATAAATTAAATTGTCACTTATTATATTAGTCATTTCTTAATAAAGAGATATTATATGTGATAGTTATGGTCGCTTTGATGGCTTTTTCTCTAATTATTAATTAATTAATTGATTAATTAATCTATTACATAATATTAAAACAAAACCTTCTAATGAGAGATTTTGCCATGTGTCATCATTAAATATTTACAAATAAAAGGAAAAATAAAAATCATAATTAATAATCTTATATTTTTTTTAATCAATTAAGAACCTTATTAGTTATTACATACATGAACATAAATATTTATTGCACAATTAAAACAATATCCATTAACTTTTACACATGTTGATTTTACAAAAGAGCCAACATGTAAAAATGTTTTTTTTCAAATTTATTTAATCGAAATTTTAGATTATTCAATTTTAATAAGTTTAACATATAGTATAATTTTCAATAGTTTAACTAACATCCCTTGCATTTCTATGGGATATATGACGGTAGTTAATTAATTATATAGTTAACCACAAACTTTTCCACCACAACAATTACTCCACAACTATGTATAAACTGTTATAAAAAAACAAATGGAGAAGTAAAAGAGTATAAACACATTAATTATTATATAAATCATCTTATATCATAAGTAACCTAATTGACTACAATGAAATACAATATTTATTAACTTATAGTCAAAGTCATTAAAATGAAATTGCAAACTTTCCAACTCCTTATTAAATGAAATTATTTATTATTTATTCTTTTTTTTCTCACCGATGATCTAGAATATCATGCTTTATAAAGAGGGGAGTGTCAAGATTTTAGGGTGTTATTATTTTTATTTATCTACAATATGGAGAGTATAAATAGTTAAGACTTTTGTATATGATTCCTTAATTTGTTTATTTAGATGATTCTATTCAAAATAATGTTTTTTTTTCTTGATAGAGCATGTAATATACTTTGATCATGGATATCGATTGGGCGATTAAGTGCTATGATGTTTCACAGGTAATTGACTCATAATCTTTAGAAACTAATTTTCCATGAATGTGATTAGCTATTGATGTGTATAACACAAAATTATTGTTTATTAGATCTTTTTATAATGGTGTATCTTATATGTGTTTAGCTAGAAAATTCTCATTTTTTTTTTCTAATGATGTACATACTTAGATCAATGACTCATATCAATTTGAAAAAAATATTTCATTGATATTCAAACTTTCCTATAAAGAATTTTTAATTGAATTTATATTCATATATTTGTTTAATGTAAGTGGGTATACTATACGAGTCCTAGGTCACAATATGTTATGTTAACGAAATTGCTTTCAAGGAGGTGATACTCACTTATTTTGTAATGTTTTATCTATCAGTTCCCATTCGATCACTATAACTCTTAGATAGATGATGATATGTGAAAAAATATTAGAATTGAGTTTGACTACACTTTTTTAAATTTTAAGTTTCAAAATTAAAAAGATATTTAATATTTGCCCATTGTCGATCAACTTTTTTATTGTTACTACATATAAACAAAAATTTATTTATGTCTTTATTGGAAATGTTTGTTACATAAAGAATTAAAGTGATAATGTATCTTGAATTGAGTTTCGAAGAAATTTATCATATGAAACATATTATAGCCGGTGAGAAGATTATTGTATTAGTGAAGACAATTGTGATAACTATATATAGTTAGGTACATTCATATATGTTGAATTAGGACTTTGTATTACTGTAAAATTATTGCAAAATTATGCTTACAAAGTTATTATCATTGTAGACATAGTCTAAAATATTATCAATAATATGTGAGATTTACTTTCGGCGCCTCGTGCAACGCACGGGTATGAGGACTAGTTCAATGATAAAATTGAGCTTAAAGAGATTGAAAGTGTGCAAAAAGTGCTACAAGAAGATTCAAACCCACAACTACAAGCTCCTAGACATATTTGATTCTCACTTAAGAAAACTACCAACAAGTTACTCGTGTTTTTATGATTCTTAGTGGTGTCAAGTGATATATAACCAAACTACTTTTTCCTTTTTTTTGTAAACAAATTTTGTTTAAAAAATAAAAATTGCAGTGATGTCAATTAACACCACACCCACCAATTGAAGAGTGACATTAGAGATAGTGACAGTCAACAAAAGGGCAAATGATATGGAACGGAGGGGGTGTGAAAATATAACCTACTACATGCTACAACAGTTGCCCAATACCTCTGTTTTGGAACTTTTTTAAGAAAGCAAACAGATTACTCCTTTCGTTGCATATTAATTGTCACTTAATTGACCGTCCGGTCTCAAGTGTCACTCTTTCGTTGATAATTTCTTGTATAATATTTATCAATTCTAATATTATACAATTAGAATGTACCATAGTTGAAAATTATTTCAACTATGATACTTGAAATGTATAATTACCCTAAAATATATCATTAAGAAAATAAAATTTAATATATAATGATTAAAGAAATTGTTACACTTAGTCATCATATTTGTTGAGATATAATTTATTACAAAATTTAATATTTGAACGATATTTTACCAAAATTGATTTTTTCAACTATTATAATTGAAAAGTGTAAGTAATATTAATTCTACCATTGAAAATCACAATTAAAATATATTGATGCAAACAACTTATCACAACAGCTTATTCGGTGAGTTATAAATCTTGTTGATATATATGATGTATTTTTTTATAAAGGGTTTTTGGCTCAAAATAATCTGAAGTCAGAGGTGAGTGGCTGAAAATAATCAAAACTAACTTTTTGGTTAAAAATAATCCAAACTTTTCACGTATTTACTCTGACTAAACCAAAATTGATATCCAACGTCGCAAAACTGACTTAACACCCTTAAAAATTTCAAAGATACAGTGGGTTAATATTATGGGTATTGCTTAATGTCGCCCCCCTTTTTACTAATGTCGCCCCCCGCCCCAAATGACTATTTTGCTCCTCTCCTCTCACTCTCTTCTCCCTCTCCTCTCCCTCTCCTCTCCCCGTCCTCTCCCACTCCTCTCAAATTCTCTCTTTAATATTAACCCTCTCTTTAATCACTAAAATTTGTTTTGGTTTTTGAAATTGAACCTAAAATGTCATGAGAATGTGATAATTCAAGTGAAGAAGAAGAGGTAAGTTTGTAAATTTTAATTTTAACAAAATCGCGCAAAAAAATTATCCAGAAAACTGTTGGCGCCGCGTGGAAAAGTCGCCGGCGACGGCGGCCTTGCCGCACGGCGCCGCCGCAATCTCCGTGGCGAGGCTGCCGTTGCCGGCGTATTTTTCGTGCGGCACCGACAATTTCCGTTTTTTTTAAAAATGTATTTGATTTATTTTTATTTATTTTATTATTTATAATATTATTATTATGTTAATAATTATTGTTAATATTATTATTATGTTAATTATTATTGTTCATATTATTATAATATGTTAATTATAATTGTTGATAATATTATTATTATGTTAATAATTATTTTTAATATTATTATTATGTTAATTATTATTGTTAATATTATTATTATGTTAATTATTATTGCTATTATTATTATTATAATATGTTAATTATAATTGTTGGTATGTTAATTATAAATATAGTTGTCATTAATGCTATTATCAATGTTATTATTATTGTTCATATTATTTGTATGTTAATTATTATTGTTGTTATTAATATTATTATTAATTATTAGGAAAAAACGCACCCAATTAGTATGACAATTAGTATGCCTCCATATTAATTGTGGTATTGTTGCAATTAGTATCCCAAGTATAATAATTGTGTGATATTGTTTGCAGGTTCATTTGGAGGAGTTTGGCGGAGACAATGTTGATTATTCACCGTATTTTACGACGCAAGATGTCTTTGAGACTATAGAAGCGGGTCAAGATTGGGCCAATGGAATAGCTGAGGGAATCGGTTTTAGGTTTATACGGTTTTCTTACAGGAGAAAAGATGCAGAGAGTCTGATAAGGTGTTACTTGAAGTGTTGGAGGTACGGTAAATATCGTGGAAAACTGAATGATCTCGATGATGCGACTCGTCGTAGTACGTCGACGAAGGCGTGCCATTGTAAATTTGTCATTGTAGCGTGGACTCGTGTTCGGCCTCGTTTCGAGCCGAATTTCTTCTCTTTTATAGGGTATATTTGCTTGTTTTAACCCCTATTTATATATTAGATATAATGATTTAGTGTTTTGTAGGAAAATAAGGAGTTAGAAGAAGTTTGGGCTTAATTGAAGGTTTTTAGGGAATCCCGAGCTATTTCCCGAGTCAAACCAAGTCAACCCGAGCCGAGATCCGAGTCAAAACAAGTCAACCCGAGCCGAGAGCCAAGGCGAAACCGAAGTTGGAAATTCCATATCAAGATTGGCGCAAAACAGGGGAAGGGTACAAACTCAAAGGTTTGAAATATGTGTGCCTTCACCCTTTGGGTCATAACTCTTTCGTTACAACTCCGATAGCTCTGAAATTTTGGGAGCTTAAAGTACACATCGAGAGCTTTCCATCAATATCTTAGGGCCTAAAACGGAGTTCGGATGAAGAAGTTATGCGCGTTTGAAGTCGGCAGGGAAAAACTGCCCAGAACGCTTGCTCGCCCGAGCCATCTGCTGGCTCGCCCGAGCAAGGCTTCTGGGGCAACAAAAACACTGCCTAGAACGCTTGCTCGCCCGAGCCATCTGCTGGCTCGCCCGAGCCACTCTGTCTGCGGAGAAATTGCTGCGCGTGCTGAGAATTATTTCTAGGGTTTTGGGTTGTATTAATCCAAATTATCAATTAGCCTAGGTAGTTTAGGAGTAGAATTAGATTTAATTGCTTTCCTTTATTTGCTTTAATCTCTCTTAATTGTTCTTCAAGTTTTCAATTGTTCTTCATTGTTCTTCAAGCTTTCATTAATTTCTAGCATTTGTATTCAAACTTTCTCAAGCTTTCTCAATTCAAGCAAGTTGAAGTTTTACAAGCTTTCTCTCTCTTCTCTCGCTCTCTCTATATATATATATATATATAATTGCCATTGTTGACTTGTTTTCCAAGCTTTATAGTGTTAGCCACAATCAACTCCATTTTTAGTGGGGAGGAGGGTCAAGGAACTCCAATTCTACTTACTAGTGAGAATTTGGGGGATTCTTGGTAATCCAAACCACAATTTCTTGTTTGTTCGGAGGAAATTCAAGTGTAGATTGAAGGTTTATTGAAGATTAGTCATCGAAGGTATAATTCCTCGTTCCCAATTTCGTTGTTCATTCATTGTCTTCATTCATGCTTTTTAATCACTTTCATCCTTAAGTGCTTTCTTTATTGCTTTCCTTTAATTGCTTTATTTATTATTATCATGTCTAGATTAGTTTAATGCTTTCATTTACATCATTTATCTTTTTCCGCATCGAGAAAAACCCCTTTACACAAATCGATTACCCTTAATCAAGCCTAACACCCATCCCTGTAGATCGACAACCTTAACTTATAAAACCACAAAAATTACAAACCGAACAATGGCGCCGTTGCTGGGGATGGCGTTATTTGGTAGATTAGGCTATTGGTTTGTGTGTACATAGTTTATCGCTTTCTTGATTATGCTAGAAAAAATGTAGCGAAAAAAAAATTCAATATCGAAAAAAGTGAGAAAAGAAAAGAAAAAAAATAGAAAATTAGAAAAATAGAAAAAAAAAGAAAAAGAGAGAGTTATGGATAGTCCCCAATTCCCTCAATTTGAGCATGAAATATTTTGGAGGTATTTTGCTAGATTGCATGACTACCGTGTTCAATGTGAATTATATGGTATCTTTTATGATACATTATCTCTTTTGGGAATTGTTAGTGAGGGTGTGAATGATGAGACCCGAAACCTTTTAGATTATTACGGGTTTTCTTGTTTAGGTGAAGAAAAAGCATGGGAGTTACTTGAATGGTTGTCTAGGGATTCCTTTGAGTTTGAACAACAAAATGTTAGTCCTAGCTTCCAACCTCCTTATGCACCACCCTTTGGGACCGAAACTGAACAATCATGTGAATACCCCGTGTATGTTGATGATAAATCTTATGATGGGGGATATGTGGAAAACTGTAATGATCTTTCCCAAAGTGCCGATGTTGAGTCTCCTTCCATGTGCTCCTTGTGTGATTCGCCGTATCATAGTTCAATTTCTTGTTTGCAAGCTACAGTGGTTTCCTTCAAGGCAGAAGTAGAAAAATTATGTGCGAACATGAATGAGTAATCTTATGCGTGAATTTGTCCATGAGAGTAATCAAAGGGTAGTAACTCCTTCTTCACAAATGGTTGATTCGAATGTTGAAATAGGTCATTCATCGTCTTTGAGTCTTGAAATGCATGTTGATTCTGCTGTGTATGATGAGGATGATGACTATTATAACCGACCATGCCTTGGACTACTTAGTAATTCCTTAGCTCTAGCCCCACCTTGTGAGCATGAGGAACAAGATGATTCTGTGTGTGATGATGTAGAATTAGTTGAAAACATGCTAGATGATGAACTATTGTCCACACCCTTGTCCATGCCTTTATGTGAAGAAAAGATTGAGTTTAGTGAATGCCATGATGTAATTGAGCATGATCTTGTTGAGAGTGAAATTGAATCCGTTGTGATTGAATGTGTGCTTGATAACGATTTGTTCACTTTCATTGAGGATCATTGCATTAGTGAGGCATTAGCTACCCTTGTATGTGAGTCCATTGATGTGCATACCAGTGATGATGAGCATAATTCTTTGGGGATTGATCATGATTGTTTGAACTTGGTTGTTGATGATGATTCTTTTGATGATGACATGCTTTATGAGTCATTCACGATAAGTTATGACCCTGAACCTTCAACTTTCACTTTTGATGTTGCTTTGGATGATGCACCTTTGTCTTTTGATGTTGATAGTTCTCTAGTGAGTCTGATATTGATGAAGATGAAGATGTGCTTGTGTGTGATGTTGGGAGTGTTATGATGTGGTCTAACCCTCTGTTTTCCTTATTACCTATTGAGTTTTGTGATGATTATTTGGATGAGAGTGGTGATTTGGAATTTGTGATTGATGAAAATTGCATGGAATTTGAGTTTGAACCATTGTTTTCATCAGTATTCGCATGAGCATGTTGAGAAATGTGTTGTATTGCCTCCTTCCATTGATTTGTATACCCAATCTCCATTTATGAGTCAATGGGAGGATCCATTTGTCATGTCTTCTTTCACCGTGCCTAGAAAAGTCTTGTATATTCATGAATTTCATAAGTTCTATGACTTTTCTAAGGCATTTGATAAATTGTTAAGGGCACTAATGTTTGTTTATGTACTATTACAGTGTGCTCTTACCACCACCATTCGAGATGCATGAGAGGATGCATGATTTGTTACTCGGGCGTTGAATGGTTACGACATGGTGCCCGATATCGTGAGGTGAGAAGGAATAAGCTTATTGATAAGATGCCTTGAGGTAATATCCTTCCTCACCTTTTGTGTATATTTAGTGAGTCGGTTTTCTTTTCTTCTTTTATTTTATTTTGTGTGTGTCATTTTCTTTTATTTTGGGGTGCTTGCTTACCTACTTAGTTTCCATTTGAGTATCGACAACCTCTTTGTGTGGGAGTGGGAGGGTAGTTTGCATTCAGTTTTTGAGTCTAAGAAAAGAAAAAAAGAGTCGTTTTGTAAATATTTTAGTTTGTTTTCTTAGTTCATTAGTCCTTAGTGTCTTGTATAGTTTGTTTTTCCTTTTCATCTTGCATGTGAACCATCACACATAGTATGTTTTTCTTGTTTATTTCTAACCTATGGTGTGATGTTCCTTGGATCGTGGATTGAGTGCTTTTTATTGAAAATTCTGAGGTAACCTCTTTCCACCCTCTCTTTATGTGAATATATCGATAATTCATGATGCATGCTTGATTTTCTTTTTGGGTGGCGAACCCCTTGAGTGTGAATGTTGGATATATATTGTTGTTGGAGCCGTGTGGGCTCAGTGCATACCGCTTTTATGTGATAAGTGTTTTATATATATGTTTTGTTGGTTTTCTACCTGCATGACACCCTTCTTCTCACAATGGGGACATTGTGATGTCTTGTGTTGGAGTGGGGGTGATATCTTTTATTGTTCATGGGTAGATTACCTAGTTTTGAGTCTTTGTTTTTGTTTTTCGTAGTTTGTGTCTAAAAATTGAAAATTTTGTGTGTGAAAAGAAAAGAAAAAGGGAAGAAATGTTGTGAAAAACCCAAAAGTTGTTTTTCTTTTTGAAGATGTTTAGTTCACGATTGTGTAGATAGTTGTCTAATCAGTTGATTCAATCAGTTAGAAGCGGTATGAATAATGATGGGCCTTAGGAAGGATTTTGCCATGACTTATCTCTATTAGACCTCTACATGGAATGGGAAGCGAAATCCTCAAATCTTACACGCTTTGTTGTGTCTTCTTACCTAAGTTAGACGGTTTTAGTTATTCAATTGCTTAAGCTCTTAACTAATGCATTAAATAATTATTGTCGGGCCTACCGTCATGGGTTGGTTTGGGTGGATCGGCACCCTATGCCCCTTAAGTGCAATGACTCACGTATGGAGAAACCCAGCAGGGAGGGTAACCCTTTGCGAGGTGCTTAAATCATGGCACGACACAAACGCTCTAAAAGACACAAAAGGTATTGAGTGGAAATAAAAGAGCGTAGGTTTTGAAAAAGAAAGAAAAGAGCGAAGCAAGAAAAAAGAAAAAAAAAAGAATTGAGCAAAATAATGGTAAGAAAGAGAAAGTAAAAAAAAAAGAAAAGAGCAAAGTAAGAAAAAGAAAGAAAAGAGAGCAAAGTAAGAAAAAGAAAGAAAAAGAAAGAAAAGAGAGGTTAAAAGAAAAACCAAGAGTGAAGTAGGATAGATAATCCCGAGCTTGAGCATCAGAACAACTCTGATTGTCTGGTTTAGGATAGGAAGGACCGACTAGAGCCCACTTGCACATATGCACGAGGTGATTTGCTCATCAGGAAGTGTTTTGGTTCAAAATCTCAAAGATTGGCAGTTTTCCAACCTTCGTGTCTTAATTTGTTTATACTTGCTTCTTCCAATTGATTGTTGAGGCGGGTTTGGGAACTAGGTGCATGATTGGGGATGGGAATATCTTCTTTGCTTTTGTTTTGTTTCGTTTTTCGGTTTTCATTTCTTTTTCTTTCCCTCTTTACTTTTTCTATTGCTTTTGTGGGTCTAGTTGCTATAAACCCTCACGAGACCTACCTCGTCCACCCAGGCTGCCGGGGGGTTTAAAGGGCTTGATGCATGTGCTCAATGCATCCGCGATTCCTGAAAGTGAGTTGGGTTTTTAGTTTTCTTTTTAGTCCTTTTCTTCGTTTTAGTTTGCTCAGTGAGCAAACCCTTGTGTTGAGTGGTGTTGGCCTCGTTTGAGCCGAATTTCTTCTCTTTTATAGGGTATATTTGCTTGTTTTAACCCCTATTTATATATTAGATATAATGATTTAGTGTTTTGTAGGAAAATAAGGAGTTAGAAGAAGTTTGGGCTTAATTGAAGCTTTTTAGGGAATCCCGAGCTATTTCCCGAGTCAAACCAAGTCAACCTGAGCCAAGATCCGAGTCAAACCAAGTCAACCCGAGCCGAGAGCCAAGGCGAAACCGAAGTTGGAAATTCCATATCAAGATTGGCGCAAAACAGGGGAAGGGTACAAACTCAAAGGTTTGAAATATGTGTGCCTTCACCCTTTGGGTCATAACTCTTTCGTTACAACTCCGATAGCTCTGAAATTTTGGGAGCTTAAAGTACACATCGAGAGCTTTCCATCGATATCTTACGGGCCTAAAACGGAGTTCGGATGAAGAAGTTATGCGCGTTTGAAGTCGGCAGGGAAAAGCGCGAGCGGCTTGCTCGCCCGAGCCATCTGCTGGCTCGCCCGAGCAAGGCTTCTGGGGCAACAAAAACACTACCCAGAACGCTTGCTCGCCCGAGCCATCTGCTGGCTCGCCCGAGCCACTCTGTCTGCGGAGAAATTGCTGCGCGTGCTGAGAATTATTTCTAGGGTTTTGGGTTGTATTAATCCAAATTATCAATTAGCCTAGGTAGTTTAGGAGTAGAATTAGATTTAATTGCTTTCCTTTATTTGCTTTAATCTCTCTTAATTGTTCTTCAAGTTTTCAATTGTTCTTCATTGTTCTTCAAGCTTTCATTAATTTCTAGCATTTGTATTCAAACTTTCTCAAGCTTTCTCAATTCAAGCAAGTTTCCATTGAAGTTTTACAAGCTTTCTCTCTCTTCTCTCTCTCTCTCTATATATATATATAATTGCCATTGTTGACTTGTTTTCCAAGCTTTATAGTGTTAGCCACAATCAACTCCATTTTTAGTGGGGAGGAGGGTCAAGGAACTCCAATTCTACTTACTAGTGAGAATTTGGGGGATTCTTGGTAATCCAAACCACAATTTCTTGTTTGTTCGGGGGAAATTCAAGTGTAGATTGAAGGTTTATTGAAGATTAGTCATCGAAGGTATAATTCCTCGTTCCCAATTTCGTTGTTCATTCATTGTCTTCATTCATGCTTTTTAATCGCTTTCATCCTTAAGTGCTTTCTTTATTGCTTTCCTTTAATTGCATTATTTATTATTATCATGTCTAGATTAGTTTAATGCTTTCATTTACATAATTTATCGTTTTCCGCATCGAGAAAAACCCCTTTACACAAACCGATTACCCTTAATCAAGCCTAACACCCATCCCTGTGGATGGACAACCTTAACTTATAAAACCACAAAAATTACAAACCGAACAACTCGCAATGAAATGGAATGGTGAGTTCGTGTTTGCGATGGAGACCTGGGGAAGCACAATCATAGCTTCATCGTGTATGAGGAAGGACATCGTCACGGACACCCATTGAGTTCTGACATGAAACATCATGTCCGTGAAATGACCAACACGAGGTGCACGCCGACCACGATACAAGCATCGCTGAAGATTAAATTCCCTGCTTCTAAGATAAACGTGAAGCAAATATACAACGAGCGGGCAAAGATGTGCACCGAGGAAATGGATGGTAGGACGCATGCCCAACATTGTCTGTACATGGCGAAAGTCGTCGGGTACACTCATTTGTTGATTATGATGATGATGGTGAGCTTCGTCAGGTTTTTTTATGTCGCCCTTACTCGTTGAAGTTGCTACGTACGTACCCGAATGTCATTATCATTGACACTAAGTACAAGACGAACAAGGTAAAGTCGCCTTTATGTGAGCTGGTAGGCGTGACACCCACTAACCGCAACTTCTAGATTGCTTACTCGTTCATGCGGGACGAGAAGATGGACTCATATGAGTTGTTGATGTGGAGGGTGCATGAATTGTTGGGTCCTGATGTTATTCCATCCGTGTTTGTAATGGACAAGTAGGATGCTTTGTTGGGTGCTATTGCCAGGGTTTACCCAAATCTGCACCAACTGTTATGCGTGTCGCATATTGGGAATGATGTGCAGAACAAAGTAAACAACCTTAATGAGGGCAAGAAGCTTGGACTCGGGCTTCATTTCAGACATCATTTCTGGAACGACATTGTACATGCGAAGTCTGTTGGAGAGTTCAACAGGAAGTTGGACGACGTCGTTAGCGCGTGGATTGGGCAAAACAAACCAATAGTTGCGTATCTTACTGGGACGTGGCTGAATCATAAGGAAAAATTTGTTTGTGCTTTCACCGACAATGTCTCTCACCTGGGGGAACACGGTGACTTCTAGAGCAGACAGCCGGCATTCTTCACTGAAATATTATATCAGTAGTTCTAGAGGCACCTTCGATCGTGTCTTTGCGAAGATTCACCGACACTTGGAGAATCAACATACTGAGATTAAGAGGGAGCTTGAACATTTCAGGAGAACGCACAGGAATTTTGGTAATTTTCATTTCTTTAAGAATTTGCACGGGCATGTATCTCATCACGTCTTGGACCTATTGTCGTTGGAGTTCAATAGGATGATGTCGATGAGGTATGGCGGAGGCTGCGACTTGTGCAATCACAAGGTGTCGAGAACCCACCTCCTCCCGTGCGCGTGTTCTATGGTGGAAATTTACGAAATGGGAGAGCCAATTCAGCGTACACGGATTAACATATTTTGGAGACAACTCACAGTATTGGCGAGGGTGAAACTCCTGGTTCAAATGATGTTCCATCAGGTACGAACATGGAAGAATTTGAGCACCTCGTTCAACTGGTTCGGGAGAGTGATCCAGCAGTTATACGACACGTAACCCAAGTCATCCACGGTGAGTTGAATCCCGACAGTCACAATGTTCCTGATCCACAGACAAGCCCCCTACGCTCCGGGTGACCCAGGACATCGAGATCCACCCGACGCAACCCCAGTGCGTTTGAGTACGGTCGAACAGCGGGTCGGGTAGCAAGAATACGATGAACTCATTGAGGAGAAAGGGAACCAGTTCTTCATCAGTCGGGATGGGTTCAACAAGTGTGGATTTCTTTATCTTTATAACTGATGTTAATCTCATAGTCTCCCTCGCTCGCTCGCTCCAATAGTCCGGCCAAGTCATATGCCCACTTTCATAAAAATAAAACACAAAATAAAGCAGTTAGACCAATCATGATATCCACCATCCATAACGGATGATCATTGACTGTCGATTGGCTGGTAGAGGTGTTGTTTATCAAAAATTTGTGTGAATGTGCCGCATACGAATCGTTGTAAGCAACATTCGCTTTCCACGGCACATGTTTTGTACGTGGCACATCACTCACTGACAATTTGTTGTTAATCGGAAACCCCGACCAGTTAGCGCTGACATTATGCTCCACAAATTCCACTTTGTACGGCCCCTTCGACGGTCGTTGAGCGCTCTTCGGTACGACCAATCTACGGAGGATATGCTGTAGGTGCCCTAACTGATGGACCACGTGATCAGGCATGTACAACTCAGTGAAGCCGTATGCACGAATGGCGCCCATGTACAACGTCCTTTTGTATGACTTGTATGGAGAAAGTCCATATGGGGCCCAACACACACGATCCGACGTCAACGCGTCGAGGGAGGCCCTCAACGCTCGGAGGCGCTATTCTAATATCGGCATGCGGTTAGGGAACCACCTGCTCGCGCGAGGCCCAGTAACCAGTCGCTCCCCGTGTGGCCTAAAATCAGGAAAGTACTCATAGATCCAGGCCTGCAACAGGGTCAAACACCCGGCCATCTTGGATGTCCCGGCCCTGCTCGCCACCCCTAACTGCCGATAAAGGAACGCCAATGTAACCGTACCCCAAGCAACGCGATCAACGATAACGTCAGTGCTAGGCTACGGATGCGGCCCAACTGTATCCCTCGATTTGTCCACGAGGATAGTGTTTCCCATCAAACTCAACAACCACGCCCTTATCCTATGGGGAATGGGATAACTGGTCGATATACAAATCAACCTCAAATCGACGTCAAGTATGGCACCCTTATCATAAGTGTGCAAGGTCTTCAGCTCCTCCATTCGTTTATCAAAAATTTCGGGCACTTACTGGTTAACCACTTCCCGATCAAGACCTTCAGGCACCAGGGCATCAACTGCAAGACCCAATATATGTTGCACATCATGCAACATGATTGTCATTTCACCGAAGGGAAGGTGAAATGTGTTTGTGTCGGGTTGCCACCTCTCAACAAATGCTGAGATCAACATTATATCGATGTGTCATACATCAAGTCCACCAAATTGGTGATTTGGATCCTTTCCCGTGCAGCCTGGCGTACGGGATCCATCATGGACCTCATTGACCTCAATTCCCTCAGCGCATTCTTCTTCTTCACGCACTCAAGAACTGCATGGAGCGAATGCTCGCGACCCTCCCATATTACCCGAGAAATGTGACCTCCAAAGCTTGGCATAACGGACCCAATTGCAGGTCCCCCGGGCACATTACCATCAATCTTCCAGTCGCGTCACCACTCTAGCTCCTCTTACTATGTCTGCTGCTGGTCCCGAAGATCACGAGCGTAATCGCTTCTTGCCCCCTTGCCGAATTGGGGCAAACTTCCCCGTTGCATCCCTCATCGGCATGAAACCCATTGGCCTGTAAACTGGCCAAGAAGGAGGCGCAGCTTAAGTAGGGATCATATGCGGCACATCATCCCTATTCCCATCGTCCCTTGTTATCTTCGTGTCGGTCGACTCATCCATGTATTGGTTGAGATGGCCAACGAAATCTCGCATGGTCTAACTCCTAGTGTCGTCGGGTTGGCCGCCCGCATCATCATGTGCACCCCCACCTACACCGGCACCCCTACCTCGACCGACACGGTGTGCTGACGCAGTCACATTACGTCTGTGGGGGTCCCCAGAATCACCCCCCTCTAACCAGTCGGAAGCTGATTCGACCGTTCTAGAAACCCTCCATCCTTGCCCTTGCCTACCATTTTAGATCACCTGCAAAATGAAAACATATAAAATATACATTGACATATAAAAACCATACGTTATGAACCCTAAACCCTAAAACCCTAAAACATAATAATATATGTCACTATCATCCAAACTCAACACTTTGTTATGGCATCTATAACTAACCTATGTCACGAGGCAAGAGGATCCAGTTATTGTCCAAGGAGAGTGTGTTTGTTAACTGTTAATCTATGGTTGAAAAAGACTTTCATGAGTCGTACCGACTTCTCCTTTATTTGTCTGGTTCCCAAAAAGTAGCGCAATCTCAGCAGTGAAATTGCGCGAGGTCTATAGTGCTTTGGGAGTTAGAAGCGTCTCAGATTCGGTACAATGCAGTGTTTCCATTGCGCAGCCTGGTGGGCAGCAAGACAAGGTGGGTCTGAAAGAGAAGCTTATAGTAAAGGGTCTAATAGAAATCATGTTGGGCTTTCTTGCATGTAGATTCTTAGGTCCATCAAAGTAAGGCACGATGCTGCATCAATGATTTGATGGACCTATGAATCCTACATGCAAGAAAGCCCAACACAATTTCTATTAGACCCTTTACTACAAGGATCTCTTTCAGACCCACCTTGTCTTGCTGTCCGCTAGGCTGCACAATAGAAACACTGCATTGTACCGAATCTGAGACGTTTCTAACCCCCATAGCACTATAGACCCCACGCAATTTCACTGTTGACATTGCGCTACTTTTTGGGAACCAGACAAACAAAGGAGAGTCGATACGACTCATGAAAGTCCTTTCCAGCCATAGATTATCAGGTAACAACACACACTCTCCTTGGACACTAATAGGACCCAAAACTCAACCTCTTTTTATGACATATACAACTAAAATACTAGAACTATAACTTAACATACTTACTACCCTCAAATACCATCACAAATAACCTATTTACTTACGTAGCCACTGGTTGTTGAGTACTTAAATTAGTAAATGGATGTGACATAATTAATTATATAATTTATGTCTTCATTTGGAGTTATGAGTAGTTAAGTTATCAATTAAGTTGGATTAGGAACAAATTTCTTCTACCAACTTTAAAGGCCAACTTAACCTCCTTTTAACACAACTACAAATATACTACTCGGACTACACTACCCTAAACTTAATCCTCTAAACTAACATCACAATTAACCAATTTACTTGTTCCATGACGTAGTTTCAAATACTTTTGAAGTATGCTAAACAACAATTATAAAGTTGAGGATGATATTCCCCAACTTTTCAATTTGTTGATTGACGTCAAACTACAATGAATTTCATGGAAAATGTACTTGGTTACATTACCCTAAACACATACTAATTATCCTAACCCTAAATAAATTATTCCTAATTAGTTACGTACGTACACTAAATAATTTTTTCACAAACATTACCCTAACTCATACTGATCTATGCATGCTCATAATAAACAAACAAATTTTCAAACATTAAATCATACAAATTCTACTGATGTTACTAACAATCCTATTATTTATTATTAATAAAAAAACAACAAATCTAGAATGATATTGTAAAACCCGGAAAAATCCAAAGATGTTGACCGTGACGTCGTTAGTGAATTAGGTTTGACTTATTTATTTGTTTATTATTCGTTTGTGTTTATTTTGCTAACACTTGAGCTCGTAGGATCGTTGAGGAACTAACAAGGGTATATCGGTAATTTCTTGGGTTTAGTATTATTAGTATTACTCTAATTATTATTAGTATTACTATTAATATTATTGTGTTTATTAAAATTTGTTATGTGAATAATTATGTGATTTTTATTTGTTATGTGTTTAGTTATTATTAGTATTGTTTTATTTTATTGTTATTACTATTATTATGGTTATTATTATTTTCCAAAAATCTGATTTTCTTATTGGGTTGGATTAGGAGTAGGATTAGTATTAGTTGAGCTTTTTTTTTTAGATAATATAAACCCCCCCTCTCTCTCAAACCCTAATCTCCTCTCCAACCAAACCCTAACCCTAGTCTCTCTCTCTCCTTGACCGCCGACGACCACCGCAGACGCCGCTTGCTGTCGCCGAAAACTGGTAGTCATCACCCACTGTCGCCCCAAGCACCATTGTGCCCTAAGTAAACCCTATTTCAGTTTTAGTCTTTATTTGTTTTAGTAATCTGATTTTATCTTCTTTCCCTTGTTATTTATTTTAATCCTTGTTTTAAATCTTGTAATTTGGGTAATTAAGGGTGTAAATTATTTAGTTGCTATTTGTAATTGATTTGTTCTTGTGTTGTATTATTTACTTGTAATTATTGTCAAAATTATTATGTGTAATTTTATGTTCTAATTGGTGTATTAGGGTTTGTAATAATTGTAATGAAATTTTTAATGATCGATTGTATAATATTCTTTAATTTCTTGAGAAGCATGTTAGGGTTTTAGATAACATTATTATTGTAAAGGTGAATTAGGGTAATCTGACTACCAACCTGTCTACCTAGGTTTGCGAAAGTTGAAAAAGGAGTAGTAAACTAGGGAATCATTAGATAACCTGACTTTTAAGACCTTCAATTCTGTTTAACCTAAAAGGCAAACGAAAGTTGTTGATTAGGTTGTTTAGAATAATTCTATTTAGCATCGAAAGGGCGATAGAATTCAGAGGTTGTCGATTCTTGATTCATTCTTGAATGTATGATTGTGTAGGCTAGGTTTTAGTAATCGAACTCGTTGTTAGGTTAGTATCTCCCTAGAAGTCTTTCTCTCTTGATAGATTCTTTGATTGTTTTCTTTCCTGCTTTATTAGTTTTAATTAATTGTTAGATCTTTACAAAACCCTAAAATCTGATTAGCTTAGCAATCACATTAGAGATTAGTTTTCTGTGCTGCTAATTGAGTCCCTGTGGGATCGACCTTGACATTGCTACAATAATACCCATGCGCTTGCGGCCCTGTCACTCAGACACATCGGAATCTTTCCTACGAATACTTTCATTCAGGACAAAGTCTCTAATTTCCCCAAACTTCAATTTATCATCCTTCTTAGTTGAAGAAGTTACAGAAGTCACGAAATTTTCCAAAGACTTAAGTAGGGTAGCCAATAGTATGTTAGCGTTCATCTCATCGTCGAAATTAAATCCCACAGAGGTTAACTTTGATAGTATTATATTCAACTCATTCATACTATCATGCATATTACCAGACTCTTGCATCTTAAATTCAAACAAATGACGTAACACATATACCTTGTTCAGCGCCGAAGGTTTCTCATATGTGTTTTGCAAGGCCTCGAGCAAATCTTTCGTCGTTTTCTGATCTTTGACGTTGAAAGCCACGTTCCGAGCTAGCGTCAGCCTGACCGTACTGAATGTCTGACCATCAAGCTCTTCCCAATTCTTCTGTTCCATCTCTTTTGGCTTATCACCCATCGCAAGATGCAACCTTTTCTGGCGGAGCACATCCTCAACGCGCATCCTCCACCATGCGTAGTCTTTCCCATCGAACTCTGAAATCTTCACAATAGCGCCCGCCATTGCTTCTCATTCTGCAGATCAACCACGCTCTAACCAAAGCTCTGATACCACTTGTTAAGATTCTCAGGGAGGGGTTAGCAGACAAATAATAATAAGGGCGAAAAATAAATAGTAAAGATTCAACACAAGGAATTAACGTGGAAAAACCCATACCGGGAAAAAACCACGAACGATGCACTATCAGAAGATTACAACGGTGTTTCAGAGATTCCCAGACCTAGGGATGGCGATGGGTCGAATCTGGATCAGAATCGTCGAGATTCATATTCAATTTGAATTATATGAATCTATATCCAGATTTGATCCAAATTCATTGGATTCAGATTGTTTAGATTCAATTGGATCCATGAATCCTTGAATCCTTAATGATTCTCAATTAGATCCATCTCTTGCAAATTAAATTAAATGAACCTTTACGTGAGGAACTTTGATCAAGGGCTTATGTGGGATGATTAGTTGAACAATCTAACTAGGTCTTTCTCCATGTTCTTTTGTAATATGATAGATGGGATGAGTGAATATTTAGAGAATAATAGGAGAATAATGGGAGAATATTTACAGATTTTATTCGAGTGAAAAAGAGGAAAAGTAATAACAATATTCACGAAGTTAGCATTTTTAACTGCTAAATCTATTTGAAGTTTAAGGTGAAATTCAAGTTCAATCATTTGGCTTGAAATTTTGTGATACGATAGAATTGATTGAAAAAAGTTCAACAATAAAAATTTTAGCTGAAAATATTTTTATCTGATAACATTTATCACGACATATATCAAAAATTTTTGTTGCTAAAACTAATTGAAACTTAAAAAGATTCAAATTTAACTGTTTGATTCGGAACTTTATTATATGATAGCATGTAGTAAAAAAAAACTCTAATATGACATTTGAACTCCAAATACTTTCATTTGTAACATATATTGCCATTTTTGTCATCATTTTTTGCTGTTAAATATGACTAAAATTTAATAGCAAAATTCAATTTCATCAATTTTTCTCGAAACTTTAGAATACGATAAAATTGATTATAAAAAGCTCAAATATGAATTTTAAGCTCCAAATATTTTCATTTATAGCATATATCATCACTTATATCGACATTTTTTGCTATTGCTATTATATCTAACTGAAACTTAAG
The DNA here is from genome assembly GCA_029582165.1 of Portulaca oleracea. Classification (NCBI taxonomy): domain Eukaryota; kingdom Viridiplantae; phylum Streptophyta; class Magnoliopsida; order Caryophyllales; family Portulacaceae; genus Portulaca; species Portulaca oleracea. The sequence goes on along the minus strand of CM055868.1, from coordinate 28,160,298 downwards.
AGCCAAATTAAATTCCATCGAGTTGACTTGAAATTTACAATACGATATAATTGATTAGAAAAAGATCAAATTTGAATTTTGAGTTCAAAATATTTTTATCTGATAATCACACATATACCAACATTTTTTACCGCTAAAATTAACTTAACTGAAACTTTAAAGTAAAATTCAAATTTAGCTTTTTGAATTAAAACTTTAAGATATGATAAGATAGAGCAAAAAAAGATTAAATATGAATTTTGAGCTCCAAATATTTTCATTTGTAACATATATCGCTACTTATGTCGACAAATATCGCTATTTTCTGAAAAATGATTTGTCTCATATCAAACAAGAGAAATTTGACATGGAAAGTTGTTTTCCTTGGAAAATCATTTCCTTAATAGTCATTAATTACAATCAAACACACCCTAAGGTTTATTGGTGGAATTCAAGTGAGTCTATGGGTCATGGGGAGTTAAATGAATCTCATGGATCTTAAATGAATTTGGATCTCAAGATCCAATAAATATTCATTTAGGATCCATATTCAATTTTAGATTCATTGAATCCCAAATCAACGAATCTAGATCCTTTAATATGGATCGAATCAACGAATATGGATCGAATCCAATATCCATGCCACCCCTACCCAAACCTCCACAATCTCTCATAACCTCCCTAAAGTTACAACTTGAGAACTCAACACTCACAGATAAGCCTCACACAACTCCCTCAGGGACACAGAGATTTCAGGTCAATCTCTAGTGGTATAAGATGAAACACTCTCAATTGTTGTACAAATAAACCTATCACCTAGGTCCCATTTATAGTCAAGACTACAACATAATATTGCGGTTAATAATAATATTAACTTTCCAAAAACACGTGTTTCCTAATAATTTGATACTATATTCCAAAGTAATATTATATTTCCATGTGATTGCCCTCATCACAATTTGGTAACTAATATAATATTTTCCACTTTATATAATATCTTTCCTTAATGAACACAATCTTGGAAGATCTTCAATATTATATGAAATTCGCCCACCAAGCATAATTTTGGCTTTCCAAAATTCATCCCACCAAAATAATAATTTGGGCTCCACACAATTAACCCAACACCATGTCCCCTGGGCTCGTAGTCCTCACTCGAGTCCAAAAGGAAGTAAAGCCTACTAAGCTAGACCAAAACTCGAACATAACCATAACTCAGACATACATATCACATAATTTATACAAACTATCACATTCTTATCAAAGTTACATCACATTTCATAATCAAAGTCACACATAATCACAATCTTCCAATTTCAGAAAGCTTAACACAAATCACAACATAACACAGTTTTCTCAACGAATTAAAGTAACTTTTTTGGAGGGGAACTCAACTTATAACTCACTCAATGGACTAGCACCTATATATCACAAGGGTCACAAACACATCCCGGTGGACCAGGCAATGCCCACTCAAGGTACCTACCAGAGACCCGTCGTTCTAGAACGCAGATATCCTCAATTCACAAACTATGCAGTCGCATTCACATCCTAGCAGACCGGGCAAAGCACACTCAAAGTACCAACTAGGGACTCACATAGATCTAAAACAAACAGGCCGAAAATCACATCCTGGTACCTACCAGGCGACCTGACACAAAGACACTACCACTATGGTCATAGTCCTAGAACGACGCATAAGCAATAGTCCAAAGCAAGACACAAATCTCATTCCCCAAACTTAGTTTAATTACAACACTAACAAGAACAAACACAAGTTATTCCTTCTCTTGAAGCTAAGTAAATCATAATAGTCAACAAGATAAACATCCATCAAGGCGTAATATATATTCTAAATCATAATACTTGACATGCCTACTGATTTCAAGGCATAACACATATTATTTTCACACTTGGTAACTCCACTTAGCACACAAACAAGTCCAATTTACACCAATTAAGCATATATATTCAAAACTCCATAACTCTTAAAATAAACATCCTAAATTCTTGCAATCTTAAAAACACATAGTATATACCATCTAGAATGTACAGTAAAATTTAGAGCCATGAAATCTAAATACATAATTCACGAAAAATCACACAATTTCATCAAATTTAAACTGAAAAACAGGGAAGTTTCACTCTAAAAATTATATCTCACAGAATACAACTCCAAAATTCATACAAATTTAGCACAAGCTGTCTAACGGAATCTCGAACCTACATTAAAAATTTCATGCAATTTGGATGAGCCAATAATTCACGAAAAAATCAAACAGTAGCCCGTTCACTTTTCATACGAATTTTTCTACTAATATTCATCTATAATTTTTGTTCTCCAAACCCGAAAATTCAAGAATCAATCACAATCCAATGCATTCCAACTCATATCCACATGATAACCAACAAATTTCATTCAACCCATAAAATCAAACAATCTAAAACATGCAACTTAGGGGTGGGTTTCTAAGTGCTCAAATTAGAGTGTTCAACTCTTTCAAATCCTAAAAACAACTCAAATTCATGAATTCAATCCCAAATTCGAGTATAAATCATAATTAAAATCTTTCCCTATCAATTTTAATCAAAGAAAAACAAGAATTACTCACCTTAATTGAAGAATCCAAGCCCTAATCTTCTTCTTCTTCTTCCTCTTCTTCTTGTTCTTCTTCTCTCTCTACCCTTCTCTTTCTCTCTCTGGAAGAGGGGTAAAGGGGGTTTAGGAGGGGTAAAGGAGGGTCCTTACTCCTCCTTACCCCAGCGTGGGAAGAGAGTGGGAGAGGGTAAAGGAGGGTAAGAGGGAGTGAGGTTTACACCCCTTTACCCCTCTTAACCCTTATTTTTTTTAACACCCCAATTTGAGGTGTAAGGAGGTGTTCAAGTAAGTTATAATATACCTACAATGGGAAATGACCATAATATCCTTAACCCTAATTGAATTACATATAATATGAAAAGATAAATATGTCATTTAACATTTTACTCTTATGAAATCTCCAAATACTCTCCCAAGCAGGGGTAAGTAGTTTACCCTTATGATCTCCCCCATACTCTCACCCTCTTTTACTTTTATGAACTCCTACTCTCCATTTTTAACTCCTCTTCCAAGCAGAGCGTGTGAGTGTGTGTTTGTGAAAATAACGTGATACTGAAGACATACCTCCCCTAATTGTATTTTTTCTTTTCTTTTCCTTTTCCTTTTCCTATTCTTATGTTCTTTTATTCTCTATTCTTCACTCTTTTTTTTTCCCAACATCTAATTACTAACAAAGAAACTAATAAATACTATAAAAAAAACTAACACAATCAAACTAACACATCAATAAGTCACATACATATAATTTAAACACTTAAACAAATCACAGCGTCAAAGTTAGTCAGTTAAAAAAAAGGCGGGATGTTACATGCTCTGTTGGGCTCTGTAACAACCCGCCCTAGACTATTCTTATTTAAATCTCTTAATCGTATTAATTAACTAATTTGTGCCTAAAATTTTCTTTTTCTTTTTAACTCAGTGTGTGTTTTGCAGGACTTGAACAGTGCAACGATCATCCATGGTTCAGTTCAATTTTCTTTTTACAAGAAATCTCTACCGATAAATTTTTATGATGATTTCCGATCGTATCTGAATTTTTTTTTACCGAGACCGATATTTCGGGTCCTCCTTCATTTGATTAAATTTAAGGTTATAATTATGCGAAATTTTGTGGAGGTGTTGGATATATTTATTTGGGTTCGATAACATTTTTACGGTTTAATAAATTTTGGAAATTAGAGAGTTATAAGTATAAGATGGGAGAATTAAAATTGATGAATTTTGTCTTAATTGGGCCCATTTTGGCCGGTCAAAGGAAGAGAAGAGTCATGAAGCTTGGGCTTGGTATTGATATATTTTTGGTAGTTGAGATATGATATTATTTTGGGGGAAAGATAACTCAAACATTCAAGGCTCTTTCTCACTCTTGCACTCCCTGCCCTTCGTCCCTTCAACTGCCAACCGACCCCTCCGCCTGCTGCCGCCACCTCGTCGACCAGGACCACCGGCGACCACTAGCAGGTGGCCGACGGCCACCGCCACCATCGAGCACCTTTGCCTTCTTCTTCTACTCTCATTTTGAGTTGGTAATTTCTCCCATTTCTCTCTCTAGTGTTAGATTGTGCATGCAATCTGATTTAGTGATGATTTTCATGTCTTTAAAGATGATAATCTTGTTGGTTATAAGTTTAAATGTTGGTTATTAAAGTGATGAATTAGTGATGGATTTTTAGTGTTCTATGATGCACATGAAGTGTTCGATGAAATGTCTCACAAAGAATTGATGAAGATTTGATGAGTATGGCTTGATTTATGTTTGGTTGTTGAGATCTTGTTTTGCATGTGTGAAATGTGGTTAATAATGAAGGATTCTGGATGGGTTTAGTGCTGGAAAATAAGTAAGGATGCTTGGGAAGTGATTTGGGGAAGATTAGAGATGAATACTAAAATTTAAGATGCATGCAAGCCCAAGTGAAGGATGATTTTCAAGTCTGGATGAAATCTGGAAATTCCAGGGAATGTAGAATATGATTTTGAACTATTTTATGACATGAATAGATAGCCTAAGATGTTTTTGAATTTCGTAATTCCGGTATGTATATTGTGAGTTTTGGCAAAAACCGTGAAGGTGTGTAAATTAATACGTTTTCTGTCGTCAGTTTAAAGATTGCTATTTTTGGAATGGTTAAAGATCCCTATAGGTTAAGCGTTGAACATGAAAGTTTTAGAGGATATTCTTAGCTTTCCAGAAAGGTATAGTATGCATCCATATGATATGGGGAGAGAGAGATATGAGGTTTTTTCTGAAGGGCTGTAATATGGGTTCTGCCCAGAATTGTATTTACGTGTTCTGACTTAATGGCTATGGTTCGCCTCCTTAAGATGTTTTACTCGATTTGTGGTCAACATAAGACTTGAAGTTTGTTCTGTAAGCTTTCCGAATTGGGGTTTTAGGCCTTCATTGAACATCGGGAGTGAGATTTATGAGTCTCCGATTGTTGGTTGGTAATCTGAGTTGCCCCAGAAAATGTGATGTGACTACCGATCTTTATGGCCAAAAATCCGACTTGTTCCCATGATCAAATTAGTGGGTGTCTAAATAAAAGTTGTAGTATGTGAACCAAGTTTTACAAAAAGTCCTCTTATGTGAGATTTCGATAAGTGGAGTTCGAGATATGATTTTCCTAATAATTGAGGTTTAAATGGTTATATCTTTTGGGCGACTTGTAAAGACAATAGTATTCAACATCCTTAGCCATGTTTATAGTCTTTATGATCAACTTCAAAGTTTAGGTGTATGTTCTAAGCTTCCTGAAAGGTCCTTTTATGCCTTGGTCCGATATCCAAAGAATGGAATAGGACTTTAGGAGTACGCCTTAAGGAGCGAGTTCATTATTAATGTTTATAGGAAATTTCCCAAGTTATTACTTCATGGTTCTACCTAGCTTAGATCCTAATTCATGGTCTTTATCCTTTTTAAGTTCCCTCAAGAGATCGTTGCACCACCGTTCAAGTCCCTGCTCGTGTCGGACGTGTTTCAAGTTTTCAGGTACGCAAATTATCTAATCCTTCATTTTAACTCCAATATCTATTATTTATATTTCAAGTCATGACTAATGATCTATGTTTCATGTTTTAAGTGGTCCCGCCCCACTTATTCTAGCTAGTCACGTGAAGTGCTAGCCCCATTTTTAGATGCTCCTGATTAGAGTGTCCTAATGACCTGGCCAGTGTCGACTGTTTATCAGTCACCCAATCCAAACTTAGATCGGTTTGGGCATGCGCGTGTGTGAAGTGCTTAGCACTGATCGTAAGGGATACCACTCAATTATCTATCGCAAGATACATTTATTCTACTTATATATACATATATTCAATAATTTATTTCATTTCCCCTTTCCCGTTTTCGAAAAGTTTTAATGGGCCATCAAGAAAGTTTGTTGTGAAATGCATTTTACTTATTAGAGGTTTGTGTACTGAGTGTTTCCCCCACTCATTTGCGAATGTTTTAATGTTTTGTTTTAGGCGGCCCGATCACTCAAGTCAAGCGAGATCAAGTGGAGTGTTTCTCCTAGTCAAGTAAAGGAGGTAGTGATGCTCTTCGGAGTGGATTTCAATGGGTGATATGGAATCTAGGAACCAAGTATGGTAATTGATGTATAAGTGTATGAGTGTTTAGTTGTTATCCAACTTTATGCTTGTATGGTGGTTTATGTAATTGCAAGCTTGGAGTTGGAGTCGTCGTTGTTGATTTGTGGTTGTGATTATTGTTGTTCGATTGTTGCCTTGTCCATTGTTGGGACGGCGGTAATACCCCTAATCCTTGAGATTTCTGCTGCGTTAATCACGGGTTTGCGAGCGGTTAGTGAGTAACCCGGGATTGTGGATTTGGGGCGTTACAGGCTCGCTAATTTTCAACTATCTACATTTATGTCACTCTTCTTATTAGACTGAGTTGTAAACAACAATGATTGGAAAAAAGAAACATTGAGAAAGAGAACGAGAAAACTTGCAGACATTACCAACAAAATAAGTCAAGAAAGTGTTGAACTCCAACATCGTAGAAAAGATAGAATTGAATTCATTTTGAACTTGCGAAATGATAAAAGTTGGATCAGATATGAAAGAAACCACAAAAAAGAAGAAAGATACTGATATGAGCCACCAGGCTTCTTCGAAGCTCAAGAGCTACATAGTACGCAACCACAAACCATATAAATATCATAAAGAAATCTGAATTACACTACAATCCAAAGTTGGTTTAGACAACACAAAAGTACTATCCAAGCCTAGCAGGTGAACTAAGGAAAACAAGACCTTATAAACCAAATGTTAGCAAAACCTAACAATAAGGACAACCAAGCTTCACATCTATGTTATACCTCCCAATGTTCTTAAAGTCAATTCATAGTCCAACTTTATCGAGTTAGATAGATGACACTAAATGTCCTCTGAATATCGAGTTAGATAGATATCAAATGCTTTTAACCCCAGAAAAATTACCCTAATTTCTCTACTAATACACAATGTTCTCAACAAATCAACAAACATCAAGTTAATCAGAATGAAGCAAATATGCAATCTGGGGGGGGGGGGGGGACATTGGCCTACAAATTCAACCTTGTCCTAAATAATCCCAAATTAAAGCATAAGCAGCAGATATCTAAAATCTCGAATCAACAACTCATCAAAATCAATGAATAACCATCAAAACAGGGAAATATATTCATTTGCAAGTTAATTGTTTTTATGGAGCTGGTCTAGTAGTAGAACTCTATGAATGTGTTTTAAGGAAGGATATTAATTATATATGCTCTATTGGCCAAAAGATTTGATCATGGAATATTGTTTGCAGCTGTCTGTCTTGCTACTCAACCAACACACATAACACTGTGGTGAAATTTCCCCTCAACCCTAAATATCTTGAAAAGGGGAAGTGATTATATCAAACCCATATAATCGGAAATTGAATGACAACTAATCATAATTTCCATCCAACCACTGTCTCAAGCTTCCAATATGAACCCAAACCTACAAACTACACTACACAGTAAGGTATAGAAGTGAAATAGTGCAAAACGCAAAAATGTATCCAAAACAAATATAAACACCTAAATCCTGTACGAAATTATCAAAAATTACCTGATGATTGTTTTCTTTAATATGTTCCCAGATGAGTTTGATAAACCGAGCTCGAGAAATCCCCAGAACACCAAGCAATTTCCTGAAGTTAGGGAAAATAGATTTCTCGAGCTCGAGAAGCAGTAGCTCGAATTTGATTGTATGCTTCTCAGGATTCAGTCAATGTTGCCCTTCCAGAGCGTCATTGCTATGGCCAGGATGGCGTCATGCCTGAGTACTGACGGTAGGAGTTTCCGAACTCTCTCACAAGGTCTCTACACTTCTGCACCCTAACCCTAAACAAGTATCTCTGTTTTTTAGAGATAGACCAGGAAGAAGCAGTAATGGGCTCGAATGCCCATAATTAAGAGAGAGAGAAAGGAAGAAAAAGCAGCAAGGTTGTTCTGCTTCTAGGTTTAATTAAAACACGAGAAAATCTACACAATAACAAACAAAACTATAGTTTCAGGAGCTCTAATCACATAAACCTCGATAGACATGAATAACTGTTTATCCTGAATTAAGATCTAGCCCTAATGACGTTGAATAAACCCTGAACAATAACAAATACCATCGAAAATGAAACTAAAATCAAACACAAACGGAAAAGTACGAAATTGTTAAGGGATCCAGGAGAATTTGTAGACTCACAGTTTCTGGTCGTCATCGATCTCGAGCTTCTTTTGGCACCCTGTGGTAGGGTTAGCGATATTGAACTGCAAAAATCGAGAGATAGAACGTAATCATCAGTAACCCAGAAAACTGAAAACAAGGATCCTTCTATAATGAGCGAATTCTAGAAGAGAGTGATGAGAAACCTTCATGGTGGATGAAGGAGGGAAAACTCCAGCCGAATGTGAGCAGAGGAAGAACTGGGGTGTGTGTTTGTTGGGTGCTAGGGTTTTTGGTGTTCAAACGTAATGTAAATTAAAACAATACTGAAATGAAATAACTAAAGTTTAGAATAAGCTATCAAATATTGCAAATTTACCATAGTACCATTTGAACAGTGTCAATCATAATTTGAACAGTGTTTGTGAATCCATGCTTTTTAATGTTTAAGGATTTCCAAACACACAAAAAAAAAGAGACTCTTCCGTGTTATTCAATGAATTCGGATGAGCTACTTATATAAGTGCTTCACAATATGTCAAATCTAAATTGTTTCCTTAGTTTGAAATTTGAAATAAGATATTGTTAGTTTTTCTGTTTAGATTCTACAAATTATCCTTGATTTGTTTTTTTTTTTTGTATTTTCTTGAATTATCCTGGATGTGATTTCATTTAAATCCTTACCCTTGATGTGATTACATATTTTTAAAGTTTAGAGAGAGGGGAACAAGGAGAGGTGGAAGGTGCCACCTGACGCAGACAAGAGTATGACGAAATAGGCTAATTCAGGGGAAGTCGGCAAACCGAAGAAGAACAACTCCGGGAGGTAGCAACACCTGAACAATTATCTCTGCTAAACAAAGAGTTCCAACTACCACAGGAGTGATCCACTACATAAACACAATAGATCAACAGATGAGACTGCATCTTTCCAATCGCCACAAATCAAGCAATAGACCAACTCTAGTACACCATGGAATGAGACAACTATTTTAAGTACTGGATTCTGAAGTAAACAAGAAAAATAACTCAGACTCTACCTCACAGCTTCAGAAGTATAAGCCAAGACTTTGGAATATGGATATACATGAATATGATCTGAACTGATAAAAAAATAACACACATTCTCTTATTTTCAGGTCAGGACTCAAAAAGAAGGAAGGGAAAAAAAAACAATTTATACACCAATAACTTCATAGCTTTCCATGCTCACATCAATTGCAAGACCTAATTTCTTAAACAACACATAGTCAAATAGTAAAGAAACTTTTCATAATTCAATAAGCCCACCCAAAATTACCATTTACAAAGTGTGACACATACAGTAAAGGTAACACAATGCTTATTAATGTTGGCGGCAACTAAAACTGAAGTTAGCTCTATAAATCACATAATACCTTTAACACTGGCAAAATATAATGAACAAATACCATATATTCATGCCTCTAATAAAAAAGGAAAACCAGAAGTTGCAAGCTGAAGTTACCTTTTATTCTAACCCAAACAACCAATAACCAACCAAAGTGTGGTCAGTAAACTAAAGTCTAAGTTGCATGAATCCATTGATGGAGAAAGCCCCTCCCAAGTCATACTACATTAACTATTCATCAGCCACCCTCCACCTAATTGGGACGATCTCATATTTTTCTCCCTTCATGAAGAATTGACTCTGTTTACAAAAGGATCATATATCAATCCCCAGTTGCACAAACCATGAACGCAGCTTTCACCATCATATCCAGACTGCTTAGTTCCTTTTTTTTTCTAAATCCAGAACCACATTATCAAACCCAGAACCTAAAATATTAATAATCTCCAACCCAACGAAGGTGGAGGTCAGCCCTCCGAGTTCCGCTCCCTCGTACAGGAGCTGACTGGCCGACACGTCGTCGAGTGCCCTGACCTGACTGGCCGACACGTCGTCGAGATGAGACCCACGAGGCTGAGGCTGAAGTTGGGGTTAAGGAGGAGGAGTTCCATCTGAATTAGATCGACTTCGGGAGTGGGCACATTATTTCCTCTCGTGTCAAAGGATAGTTGCATGGAATTTGTTGACACTCCAAATATTGTGGCACTGCATATTGTGTAGTCATATTTTTCAGAAAAACAATTATTACATTAAAGCTTTTACAACAAATTAGATTCAGTTTTGAACGGATTTAGATGGACATGTTCATTAATCATGTCCTAATAGTCCTTTCAAATCAACGAAACTCGCTATAAGACATCAAACAAAATATTTTAATGCTAATGCTCAGAATTAAATTTCTTGATTTCTTTGCAATGAAATCATTCCATGTTGGATTCATGCAACTGTGTGTTCTGTAGTTTTAAGCTTTGTTAACTTTAGAATCATCACAATCCTCGTAAGTAAAGGTAGATCTAGCAAATGGGTTGTTTCAGATTAGGTTGATTTTGATCAGCATTAATAAAATGAGTCAATCAATTCATTAGGACCAACATTTATTGTAACCTCTTTAGATTTAAACTTGTTGGGACCCAATATAGCAACTACCAGTTGTAAATAATCATTCTAAGACAAGTTAAGGGGAGCCTTAGTCTGGGGAAAAGGGGGGACATGTTTGTTGCATGTTGGTATATCGTTGTGAAAAAAGAACCCACAATTGAAGTTTAAATAAAATTTACTTATGAAAATAAAAGGAAAATATGAAATAAGAATCTTTAAACAAACTAGATTAAGAGCTAAGAATGAATAAGGTAATAAGAATGAATGGCGTTGATTTGATTTGCTATTTTTTGGAAGAAGAAAGAAAAGAGAGAGAGAGAGAGAGAGAGAGAGAGACCTGGCACTGGGAGTCCTAGTAGGGAGTTGAGGCTGAAACTCAAGAGGTAAGCTAAGGAAGCTGTTGAATCTGTCAAAAGTGACATGGACGATCAAATCTGATTGTGCTTCCTTCTGCAGGTTTACGATCAGATCTGTCAAAAGGAAGCATAAATTCCAAGCTATTTCGGCGTCGATCAGATCTGGAAAAGCCCGAGATTTGAGATCGAAGAACATTGAACTGAAGATGAAAAACTTCAACCATTGAAGCTCTGGAGGTAGAGCTGGCAAAATTTTGTCCGACCCGAATTATCCGAATTGTCCGACCCGGAAAAAACCGGGTCTGGACTTAGATTTTCCGTCCGAATTTTTATATTTACCGAATTGACCGAATATTCGAACATAAAATTTCTCTTTTTTCTATTGTCCAAACCCGATTTTAGCTTCGTCCGAATTGTCCGACCCGGTTTGACCCGAAATAAAACCGGGTCCGGACATGAATTTCTCGTCCGAATTTTGACATTGTCCGAATTTGTCCGACCCGGATCAACCCGGACCCGGATTTTTGCCAGCGCTATCTGGAGGTTTGCAATCGAAGAGAAGATGGAAAGCAAATTCAACCATTGAAGCTTGACATTTCATATAGAAGACCAACGAAGAGGAGAAGAAAAAAAATTCAACCATTGAAACTCTGCAATCTGAGTTCAAACAACACTAAATAGATGATGAATCGTTGCCCAATTCTCTCTCCTTTCGATAACAAAAAAGAATTAACAACAAAATTAATATTTACACATTACTCCATTTTCTCAACTTTTCTTTATTTATAACTGATCCCTATATTTACACAGTCAGCTGCTGACTCATCAAACAAGACACAATTTTCTGCCTTTCGGGAAGACGCTTTGCAACACCCTTATTTTAATTATAATTTCATAGAGATCTTTCCATTATTATAAGGGAAGATGCACTTGGGAGATTCTTGAGAGAAGGGCTCCCCGGTAATTATTGTATTATCCTTTCTTTTTTTTTTATTTTTTTAATTCATAGCGTTTAGTATATGATGAGTTGACCATAAGCTCGGACCTCTTGAGAAATACATCACCAATTCACCATGAAACTGAGGCAATGACATGCGTAAATCCATAAGCCATGGACACGCGTGTAGTTGGACATGCATTCTCCTTTACTCTCTCTCCCACTTATCCTCTTTGTTTGTCCTCCAAACTCCCCCGAATTCCACCTTCCTTCTGTCTCCCATTCGCCACAACAACCCCAAAATCGAAACCACTAAGGTCTTCATCAAAACTGAGCAGCTCCAGAAGCGACGCCGTCTTCGACGAGGCGGCCTTTGAAGCCAACCGGCTCAGCCTCGATGCACAAGCTCGCGCATCCATGGCGGAGGCAGCTGAGACCGAAATGATGATAGATGAAACCGGAGACGAGGATCCCAAAGCTTGGAAATGGCGGATAAGAAAAAAGGTCTGGGATTTCATGGAAGCCCAGAACATTGCCCAGTTTCCCCGACCCGTTCATCATCGGATACCCAATTTCGTTGGTGCTCATCATGCTGCAAATAAGGTCTCTTATCTAGTTTCTATCTCCAGAATTTCTTAATTTTGACGTGCCCCGGTTGTTGTTTGATCTTCTAACTGCGGAAACTATGGCAGTTGGCTGAATTGGAGGTGTTCAAATCAGCAAATTGTGTAAAAGTTAACCCAGATTCTCCCCAGAAACATGTCAGATTTTTGACGCTTTCTGGTTGGTATATTCGTTACCCTTTGGTAACTTTGTTGTTGGTAAATGAGTGTCATGTGTTGACTGCCATGGATGTGGTATTGTCGGACAGAGGGGAAGAGATTGCTGACTCCTCAACCACGGTTAAGGACTGGATTCTTTTCAGTTATGGACCCACAAAGGCTTCCTCCTAGTAGCATCAATGAGGCCTGCACCTCTGTTGGAGCGGCCAAGTATGGAAAACCAATTGGGTTGGATGAGAAGATCAAGCTAGACTTGATTGTCATTGGTTCTGTTGCTGTTGATCCCACCACCGGCGCTCGTCTTGGCAAGGGTGAGGTAGTTTGTCCTAAACATACTCCTACTCTATTGACATTTACATCCCCTTTATCCCTCCCATAAAAGCTCAAATTGCATATTATCGGTTGCTTCATCTTCCTTGTTTGTTTGTTTGTTTGTTTGTTCTACCTGTTAGTTCCTATTCTTGTTTCTCAAATTTACTTTCAGTTGAGGCCTTTAATGGAAAGGGTAAGGTTGAAAACACAATAGCTATAAAAAGTTATCTATGTCTATGTTATGTTAGCAACTTCTCAGGCAGAACCAGGATTAAACTCCCCGGAGTATCACTCCCACCGTTTAGTTTTATGTGCATATGTGTATAATTTTATGAGCAGACATGTATAAATTTATCAATATAGTCATAAAATTAGCAAGTGTACACATACTTATAAAATGAAAACTTATAAAGGTATTAATCTATGGTCATGTACCAATTACAAACTCAAATTATAAGTACATCTAATTTTTTGAGCACACATGTAGAAATTTATGAGTATACTCATAAAATCAACAAGTGTACACATGCTTATAAAATGAAAACTCATAAAGTTATAAATGTATGGTCATGTACAAATTATGAACATAATAATAAATATGCATATGATCAAAGAATGAAAATTATATGTTTATAAATTTATACATTTGTGCTCACAAAATTATATACATATGCTCATAAAATTATACACACATACACTAGGAGTACATGAGTATGGTATTCTCAGCAGTATAATCCAATTTTCAGGGTCTATGGAGAGATATACATGCATATAATTGCAGCCCAAGTAGGGAGATTGGTTTCAACCATTGAAAACATTAATGCTATGTATTGATTTTGAGAACTTGTCTCTCTGCCTATAGTGCAGTATCATTAAATGTCTAGCTGATGATCATCATCAGTCTTTATGGTCAAGATTAGTTTCTCAATTCTAAAGGAGCTTCAATTGGCTTGCTATGTCTAGCCAATAAATTTTTCTTCGGTTCACATTCTATTCCATTCTATTGTCTTGACTGCAGAGTGTAGATATGCCAGCTAGAAGTGTACAAAATTATTTCTGAGAGCTTCTCACACAAATTTGAAGCTTACCCCAAAACGATCCAAATGTAAGATGATATGATGTGAAATGAACCTAATTTAAAATCAACTAAAAGCTGTAATTACCAGTATATAAAAGGGGTCTGGACTGAAGTGATACACGGTTTCTGCGATGGCATAATGGCATTTAATACGTTTAAGCTAATGTTATGGGTGTCCCTTTCCATAAAAGATATCGTTATCAATACAGTGATATGATCTTGAATATAATGATGTGACCTTGATTTTATTTCCTAATTTTATTATAAAATTATTTTATAGGTTTATTTATTTCTTTGATTTCCTAATTTTTTAGCTTTGATTGTTATTTGGCCACCAAGGGTAGCCTCTTATAAATACCCTATTAGTTGAAGGCTTTTATGCATCTTGTGAGTTGTGACGAGTGATTTGAGAGTTCTTATTATAATCATATACTATTGGAGAGTGTGAGAGAATTGTTGTGATTAGGGCTTAATCTTCGTTGAAGGATTGAATCACACATTGTGATTGTGATCACATTGTACTCCTCCCGTCTTATAGTGGATTTTGAGAGTGGCTTGGTGGGAATTATAACTGATTGCTTGAGTGAACTTGATTGATTGATTGAAAACTTGCAATAATCAAAACTTTAATGGAACTTAAATAAAGCCCAATGAGGAGCAACTTGAGCACCGGATGTAATCTTGGATAAAGTAAAGCATGTTTGGGTTTGGTGGAACTCAATATTTTTATTTGTGACAAGTGATTTGAGAGTCCCCCTGTCTATCTTGTATTTCAGTGATTATGACTTACGATGTACGTTTGGGTTTGTTGGAACTCAATATTTTTATTTGGTCGAATGGCGTTCTTCATGTTTCCGTCATATTCAAAATATCTTCTGTTGGTCCTGGATGCATTCTTGGTGTTTGGTTCCTACATAATGATTTAGTGTAAGAGAACATATCCAGCTCTATCTGCAATGTCATAAAAAGGATTCTTGATATTCCATACCATGAGATTGAAAATCTCAAGTTTGCAGTAATTTAACAGATGTCACTGAATGACTATCCAGGGATTTGCTGAACTCGAATATGGAATGCTGCGTTACATGGGGGCCATCGATGACACAACGCCTGTTGTGACAACTGGTATTATAGATGCTTTGAAATCTCCTATTATGCATTTTATTAATCTGTGGGGAAGAGAAAGTACATCTTTGATAGGACTCAACACGGTCTTAATTGGATGATAGCAATCATGTGCCCTTCGGTCAGTGTCACTTTATGCTCAGCTACACCTACCGATCCAAGTCAGACAGCATATGGTGTAGGTACTAGCCTGACCATTTTATGAAACTTTTATGTCTAGTATGTCACCAAGCCTCTGTAACTTGCCGGGATGATTAGTGTGCAACTTTGGTTCATGAAGTAAATGAAGAGTCAAAACAAAGCAGGTGGTGAAGCATGTTTCAGGTCCCACCTAAGTTATGCAAAAAGACTCACATTAAATTGGTTGGACAGTAGAAGTCTAGACAGTGTAACTCCATCCCAGTTAACCTGGCTATTCTTCAGTTTACAAACTATTCAAAATCTTTTGGATTTATACTATATGAGGTTTATGAAACTAAACTTTCTACCCCTCATTTTCAAAATTTAATATCTATACTTTTAATTTAGTAGTCCCTAATTCAAAACATTTATATTCCCCCCCCCCCCTTTAATATTTAAAAAAATTTACATTCAGCCATAAATAAATAAAACTCTTTCAAATAATTAAATTTTCTGCATGTATTAATTAATGCTTTTAGCAATATTAAAGATATTCTGTCATTTGGTATTAGAGTCATGTGACAAAATGTTCTCTAGTTGTAGTTATGATATAATTAGCATGTGATAAAAATTATTAATCTCATCCAATTGTCCTTATGCAACCTATTCTCATATAATTCATTGTCTTCATCAGTCAAATAATTAACTATAGGCCCCAATTAAATTGTCTCGTCAATTTAATTTTAGATCTCAAAAAGATCTTAAGGTTCCTAGAACTGAGATACAAGATTTTCAAAGTTTTACTCTTGTTAAATGAAATTAGGCATACAACATGCATCAACCTAATAATACTAGTACTACTTTTAAGCATTAATATTATCCTTTCCAAAATCAACAAACAAAGTTCTATTTTCATTTGCTTTCCGTTGAGAAAATCGAAGTCATTAAAGAAGAACATGAAGAACCTCGAAAAAATGAACTTGAATATGAAGAATCTTTAAAATCTTAGTTTACAGGAACTTTAAGAGATGTATGAAGCTACGTTACTTGGACTCAACAATTGAGGTTGCCGTATATTTAACGCTTTCCTAACGGACTAGGACAATGGCCGTTATGACTCGAGGAGTTGGGGCCCTAATGTTCAGATCCAGTCTTTGGTCTCAAGAATGGTTCTAAGTAACAGAGTTTAGGTAATGGCTTTCAAGCAAAGGATTAATCAAATAGGGAAAACAAGGGCTCGGGGGTATTACCGGGCCAACCTAGTGAAGAACTAAGCACAAATTTCGTGGTTTTAGCAGTGATCGGTATTCGGTTATCGAGTGTGAGGATTGCTTAGATAAACTAGCATCGATTTCCCTCTCTTGAGTGGTAAATCGATGCTTACTTCCCAAAGTCTGTCATGATGTATGTACGCTCAATATGAATCAGAGTGCATGAGCAACACACATCAAAGACTCTAAGCAGAACACTCACTCGATTTTCTCAACCGAATCAAGGCTTGATACACAAAAACAACACCAAGAACAACAAGATTCTCGAATGGCCTATAAGCAAATCAGCTTGGTGAATCAAGCAACAAGGAAAGAAAAACAAATGAAGAACAAGATAGAATAAGTGAATTGATACAGTCACACCACAATCTCATTCACAACGACTGATACTTGTAATCTCACTTTTGGATACAAACACACCACCAAAAGATAAAAATCAAGCTCTACATAACACTACTTAATTAGCCGAATCAAGATACTGTAGTAGAAATTTTGAGAGTTATTAGAACGCTCACAAACAAAGGAAAGGCTTAAAGCTTTCAGTCATATTCATCAAAGTCATATATGATGCAAATGAGTACATATGCGTGATATATAGCTAACTAAGCTAGCACACTAACTAAGGAAGCACCTCACTAATTACAACACTTTAGGTTTCCTAATCATGAAGGAACATCCTAAACATGCTTAATTAGGCTAAGTATGAACGAAATTAGCTAACACCTTTCTTCATGCTGAAGTTCTCGTCCAAAATAATAGGGGAATGAACCTCTAAAGCATCGCCAATTGGTAGCGCTCCATTGGACCAGATTAGGACACTTGCGCCAATCCCCTTGTGCCACCACCTACTTGCTTGCTTACTTAGCTAACCCAAGTTGATAGGAAACCTCCTTGGATCAGCAAGTGACAGGGGAATTGAAAATAGCTTGGAAAAGACCAAATTGCCCTTGATAAAACTCCAAAAAGACAAGCGAGCTAGATTTGAGCCAAACCGGGTACACTAATTTTTCAAGGGCTGTTGGGAACTCAAATGAGCTCTAAATTGGACGTGTAAGAGCTTTTTGGAAAGCTTATTCAATGCTCTTCAAAAGTCTCTTTGGGCAAGATCGGAATCGGAGTAAATGTCTCAATTTTTAGTTATAGACACAAATAGTGTAGGTACGAATTGGGATGAATGGTACTGTAAAATGTAAGTGTTTGCCTTGAACTCGTTGCTGGCCATACACCTTTCTTGCACCATGTTGGCTACTCTCTTATCAAAAGATAACTCATTTAAGAATTATTCACCCCAGAACATTGGCATTTTGGTTGTTTGGAAAATGCATGCCAACATTCGTCTTGCTTGATTCTTGGATATGCTAAGTGATGTCCTTGTACCATTATGGCTCTAATGCACCATCCGTGGACCTTGGGTCCCCAAGTGTGAGACTAAGGCATAATGAATCTACATCATTATCCCCTGGTTGCAAAGAGTTTGCCCTCAAACTCGGTTGAATGATTTTACTCTTTGTGGGCTTAAGAGTGATTCTCTTCTGGTTGGACATGAATGTGTTAGTATTTGCACGCCCATCATGAGACACGACTCTATCAAACATCCATGACCTGCCAAGTAAGACGTGACAAACATCTATAGGTAAAAGTTTACACCAAAGTGAATCATGATACATGTTACCTATAGAGAATTGCACCAAACATCTCCTAGTAACTTGAATGCCCTTGCTTTGGTTGACCATTGGATGGTATATGGGGATGGATGGGGTATGCTTGGTAATTATAACTCGTCCACCAAGGTCTTTGCTACCACATTAACTCGGCTGCCTCCATCAATAATCAAAGAACAAGCTTTGTTCTTGAATATACACTGAGTTTCAAGGATGACCTCTCTTGGAGCTTTTTCCTCCTCTATTGAAAAACTATTAAAAACTCTTCTAATCATCAAGAGCTCTCCTTCATTCGGACCTGCTTCAATTTCTTCATAGACCGGCTCACCTTTAACTTCTTGTTGTTCTTCCTCTAGTTCTGGTTCTACTTCAAGAAAAAGAGCGTTTTGGCACTCAACCAATGTCACGATCTTCTGGTTTGGACATTCAAAGGCTATATGGCCAAGTCCTTGGCACTTGAAACACCTTCTTCTTGTATCTAAAGGCTTATACACAGCAGGGGATGGGTTCTTTTGAGGGATTATGGACTGTAGGGATATGGGGTTCTTTGGCGTTGGGATTTTTGTGGGGGTTTGCTGCTCTTGTGAAGGGTATGGAGTGGGATAAGGGTAGGGTTGAGATTGAGGTTTAGGTGTTGCCTCCTTGCTTCTACTCTTCCTTTGCATCTCAACTTTGTGAACTAAAGAACTTAACTCATCCAAAGTTGTGTATGGATGTAGCTCCACAACATTTCGGATCCTCTCTTCCAATCGAGCAAGGTACCTCACGAGAGTTTGAGGTTCATCCTCCTTCAAATCACACCTCCAAAGTAAATGCTCAAACTCCTTGGTATACTCTTCTACTGATTTGCTTCCTTCAACCAAGTGTTGGAGTTTGAAGTAGTTATCCTTAAGATAACCAGGGGGCAGAAACTTAGCTTGAAGTTTCTTCTTCATCTTCTCCCAAGTACGAATCTTCTCCTTCGCCAACATGATTCTCTTCTTTTTGGAGATTCGTCCACCATATAGAAGCATGCTTTCTAAGCTTAAGAGCAATCCACTTCACCCTCTTATCATCTTGAATGTCTTTAAGATCAAAGACTCTCCCCACTGTTTGCAACCAATCCAAGAACACCTCCGGATCAAGATGGCCTTGAAATTCTGGAATTTCCACCTTGAAATCAAGCTTTTCTTCTTCTTTTTGTGGTCTCCACCTTAGATGACTCATGGCCTCCTCTTCTTCTCCAAATGGGTTACTAGAGGCAGAATCTTTTCCATCTGAATCCCTAAGCTCCTCTCTTGCAAGTAAAAAGGAACTTCACTCGTTTCTCCAACTCTTCTTTCTCCTTCAAAATTTGCTCACTCATTTCCATGGGAGTCTTACTAGTAGTCATGGCCATGGTTTTTTTTTTTTGTTTTTTTTTTTTTGTTTTTGTTTGGGACGAAAATGGATGTGTTTAGGCTGAAGGAAAAAAACAAGAACTACTCACCAAGATGGTAAGCTAGCTCTGATACTAATTCTGATGTATGTACGCTCAAGATGAATCAGAGAGCACGTGCAACACACATCAAAGACTCTAAGCAGAACACTCACTCGATTTGCTCAACCAAATCAAGGCTCGATGCACAAAAACAACACCAAGAACAACAAGATTCTCGAATGGGCTATAACCAAATAAGCTTGGTGAATCAAGAAACAAGGAAAGAAAAACAAATGAAGAACAAGATAGAACAAGTGAATGGCGATTGATATAGTCACACCACAATCTCATTCACAAGGGCTAATACTTGTAATCTCACTTTTGGATATAGGCACACCACCAAAAGATCAAAAACAAACTCTACATAACACCACTTGATTAGCTGAATCAAGATACTGAAGTAGAAATTTTGAGAGTTATTAGAACACTTACAAACAAAGGAAAGGCTTAAAGCTTTCACTCATATTCTTCAAGTCATATATGCTACAAATGAGTACATATGCGTGATATATAGCTAACTAAGCTAGCACACTAACTAAGCAAGCACCTCACTAATCATGAAGAAACGTCCTAAACATGCTTAATTAGGCTAGGTATGAACGAATCAGTGAACACCTTCCTTCATGCTGAAGCTCTCGTCCAAAATAATAGAGTAGTGAGCCTCTAAAGCATCGTCACATGGTAGCTTTCCATTGGACCAGATTAGGACACTTGCGCCAATCCCCTTGTGCCACCACCTACTTGCTTGCTTACTTAGCTAACCCAAGTTGATAGGAAACCTCCTTGGATCAGCAAGTGACAGGGGAATTTGAAAATAGCTTGGAAAAGACCAAATTGCCCTTGATAAAACTCCGAAAAGACAAACGAGCTAGATTTGAGCCAAACCGGGTACACTGATTTTGCAAGGGCTGTTGGGAACTCAAATGAACTCCAAATTGGACGTGTAAGATCTTTTTGGAATGCTTATTCAATGCTCTTCAAAAGTCTCCTAGGGCAAGATCGGAGTAGACGTCTCAATTTTCAGTTATAGACACAAATAACGTAGGTACGAATCGGGATGAATTGTACTTTAAACTGTAAGTGTTTGCCTCAAACTCGTTGCTGGCCGTACACCTTTCTTGCACCACGTTGGCTACTCTCTTATCAAAAGATAACTCATTTAAGAGTTATTTACACCAGAACATTGGCATTTTGGCTGTTTGGAAAATGCATGCCAACATTCGTCTTGCTTGATTCTTGGATTTGCTAAGTGATGCCCTTGTACCAATATTGCTCCAATGTACCCTCCGTGGACCTTGGGTCCCCAAGTGTGAGACTAAGGCATAATGAATCTACATCACGTCATCACTCTCGCATATGACGGGCTTTGATAGTATGCGAACGGTATCCGGTCTAATTGGTTCCAAAATCTCTTGTTAGAGTGGATTAGGAACTAGTTACTCCTACATCTATATCCAACTCAATGTTTGGGGGAGGATTTATAACCTCTCGGCACCAAGATCCTCTAACATCGAGTGGAAATAGAGGGAGGAACACTCAATTACCTCATTAGTCACCCTAATCCCACTAATCCAAGCCTAATCTCCCATTAGGGACCCTAATTACCCCTAACCCTAAGGGAACCCTAAGGGAACTTAACTACTCATACTCATGATTAACACTAACTTAATAGTCAAAGCAAAGTTTAACCTAATTCTAGCACAATGAAAAGCTAGCATAGAAACACTATCAAAGCAATTAAAAGAATAAACCAACACAAATGCACTAATTAAAATTGAAACTTAGAGAAAGAAGAGGTATAACTCACTCAATTAGGGTTTCAATGACAAAAGGCAAGAACAAGACTTGAAATTGCAATGGAAATCTTGAATTTTTCAATGGAATCAATAGGAAATTGTATTAATCAAGTAGAAGAGTAATTAAGAGTGCTTTAATGGATTTGAATTCTTCAACCACGATTGCTTCTCCTCCTTTGAGGAGTACATCATATTTGGTATCCGAGCTCCAAGGGGTACATCACCTAAGGTTCCTGTACCACTTGGTAAGATACATTTTGATTCTGATCAATGATAATAAGGGTCATAGCTTCCAAATTCATTTCCCCTTAAGTGGACTCTACCTTTAGTACTGACTGGCGAATCATCACTATCATGTAACTTATAGTTCGTGGGTCGTAAAAATTCAACCGACTCCCATGCATAACCCGAGTTTACCCTTTCTTATGAAGCGAGAGACTTTCCTTCATCCTTCCTTGCTCAGTAAACTTGAATTTATAAGTTGAGTCAAGCGTAACCTTCCTATTAGATGAGAATGTTGGAGATTGTGTAGGACATCGAGAAGTCCTATCATCCGCGCTTGTGACAGAGCTAAAGGGAGCAATTTTCGAATCCCTTCCTCTATAGATTTAAGACACCCCCTCTTAGTCTCTTTCCACCCCGGGACGTCATGAGGCCTCAGTGGATCTCGAATGGACCTTCATCTGTTCTCCTTCATCTCTTATCCGTGCTTTGCATTCCTTTTGTGTCGGAGTTTGTTCTTTCTTGGTTAGTCGCCACCATCTTTTCCACCTTCTCTAACTCAGTTTGTATTACTGAGTTTTTGATATATCAAAGGGCTAAAAGGAAGAATTCAAGGATGACAAATGTTGAGTTAAGTCAGCCAAGGCAGTTTGCCTGCGAATTATCTAGGTGGTTGATGGGATTCTGGAAATGGATAGAACTAACCCCTGACCTGTATATAGATACACAACCAGGCAGAATGTTAGGGCCCTTGATCCTTCCTAAGGATACTGATAACACCACCAAAGACCCTTGGTCAAGGTTATGGAGTTGAGAATAAGTGTCTTGCAAATATGATGGGGGTTAAAAATCTATCCTTGAGTTTTGATGTGATTTTCTCCCATGTTGTAACTTTCCCCTTCCTCTTTCTAGCCCTTTTAACTACCAAATTATTCCAGCAAGTTGAAGCAAACTTTTGAAGCTTTAAAGCAACACATTTTACTTTTTTGCTCTCGGGAATGTCCTTATCGTCAAAGATCCTCTCAACCATGTTCAACCAATCAATGAACTCATCCAAATCCAACTTCCCTTCAAATTCTGGAGTGTCAACCTGGCCATCAGGGTAGCCTTGGTGACTCCTTCGGCTGATCCTTGATCTCCTTTCTGGTTCCTTATCGAAATCATGAAAGGGGTTGTTATACTCTTGTTCTCCTTTAGAGGAAGGCTCATAAGAGCTTGGTGTAGGAGTATGTTGGGTCACTCTTTTATGGGCTTTGAGGGAGTCAGCAAGTTGCTTCCTCATATACTCATTTCGAGCCCTCAAATGATCTCTATCATGCATCAACCTCTCAAACTTTTCTTACAAAGTTTGACTAGTACTCATGATGGTCGAGGTTGGTATTTTTTGTGGACTAATGTGTTTGGACAAGGATTGTGTCTGGGCTAAATGCACCGTGCTTAGGAGAGTCCTAAGCTCTAATAGCAAATATGATGTACTTCCGGGCAAAATGGAAACAATCAAAGCTGATAAATGCTAAATCAAGTCAGCTAAGACAATTTGCCTGTGACTTATTAAGGTGGTTGATGAATTTTTGGAATGGATAGAACTAACATCTAACCTCGATGCAGATATTCGACCAGGTAGAATGTTAGGGACCTTGAACCTTCCTGAGGATAGAGATAACACCACCAAAGGAAGATAACAAGACTCAACTAGATCACACTCTAATCAGCTTAACTAGAGATAAGCTAGAGAAAATTTTGAGGGAACACAAAGGAGCGAAGCTCTACTTTCTTTCATAAATGTAAACTGTGTTTAACAATAGCAAGGAACAATATTCATAGATAGCCATTCCCGCCAAATCCCCTAGTCATTAGGAAAGCTTAAACACACTTTTCGCCGATGACCTTGGTTAATCGCTAAAAATACATTAAATGATAATTGAAACTGGAGCGTATGGACATGGCGGGAATCATGAGCTTGAGTTGGATCGTAGGAGATAATAGAAAACCCTCTTGCTTGACAATGGAGATGAAGAAGATGGATGAGCTTGCACTTGAAATCCCTGATTGTAGACGGTAATATTCTTGAATGATGAGCAATAATAGATGAATCACAATCCAAATGAAACAAATAGACCAAAAGCTTGCACACACAAGGGACTTGGATATGATTTTGGATAAAGAATAATCCACTACCAAAACCTAGCACCCCACCATGATTAGATAAAGCAAAGCACCACTAATCAATAAAGGAATGACTTGCTAACACCACCATTAACAATGGATAAAGTAAGAACAAGATTTGCAGGAAAGATTAGGGAGAAACTCTTGCTCTTCATTAATGTTTAATCAGCCAAAAAACTGAAGAAAATTACAAGAAAAGCGTACTTATACAAGGCAATTAGGTCCACTAAAACGCAGCCGTTTTAGCTGAAAAAAATAGAAAAACAGAGCCGTCGCGGGCGCGACAATTCTGGGAGTGAACAGGCGATTCTGAAATTGCGCGGGTTCGCCGGCGCGACGGTGTTGTCACGGGCGCGATCGTTCTGGATCATGACATGGCTGATTTTTCCTGCGGCTCTGTCGCGGGTGCGACCCTCTGGCGTCACGGGTGGCACAGCCTCCTAGACACCTTCCCAATTCCTCCCACTCAAGTGTAGCGCCCGCTACAAAAGGCGTAGCGGGGGCGACGAGCCTGCCTTCCTTCACTTCCTTGCCATGTGTTTATTTCAACCGGATCCACTATCGAACCCCAATGCCGAAGTATCCATGCCTTCCTGGGACGACTCGGTACGATGCTAGGTCCCAAGGCCCTCGGGATTGGTGCCTCGCCCGAGTCTCTAGAGGGGCTCGGGTCCCATCCAAAGGATGGCCGAGACAAACTTGTGGTTCCCAGATTCCACGAGAAATTGAACCTCGAGACTCGGGGAAGTGGAGGCAAACCTCTTGGCGTAGGAGACGAGAGAGGAATATGGAACCCGGATCTCTTCTGAAACACTAAACTTGGCTGCCATTGGACTAACACTTAGCATTATTTTTGAAGAGACATGCTAGGTTGCCAGCCTATAGCTCAGCTGTCCAGAAACATAATAATGGGAACTTCTTTTCGACTAGCCAATGAGAATCGAGCTGCAGCCCACAAGCTTCCAAAGATGTTGGTAGATTCTTCCATGCAGGTGAGGACATGCTTCGAATTGGAGAAAAACCTCCCAAAAGGTCCTCCCAGACTCATGTAATTGGTAGACAAACCGGAGCTTGAAACCGAGTGTGTTCTGGAGGTTAGCAGCATGATCGTCAAGGTCCTTGGTGAGGGCTGACTGGATTAATCCTTGGAGGTTGATGTTGCTTGCTGGGCTTTGGAGCTCTGAGGTTGACCTCCTTGACCCTTAGGTTGATCACTTATGGATGGATCTCCATCAGTTTTTTTCTTAAATTTAAAGGCTAACTTCAAGTCTTCTATGCCTGCTTCAAACCTTCGCAAGTTCATATTAGCCACTCCTTCTGAACAAAGCTTTAACATTGTGTTCATCCATAGATATACATTTGCACACAATTCTACATCGTGTTGCCATGTTTAGGTTGAGGGAAATTGCAAAATCCATAAGCAGAGACATATCTTGCTCATATATCGGCTCAGCTATGCGAGCATATTGGAGGGCTATTGTATACTGGTCCGCAGTGAGATCATACTGTCCTGACAGGAATAAAGCGTTTACTCGCTTCCTTGATTTCTTAGGCTTTAAAAATGGCATGACGGGGTGAGACGCCTGCTTGAGCAAATTGAGAACGTCCACTACAAAGTCTTGATTGTCCACACAGATATTTGATCCCAACTTTGGAAACCACCATGGTGAGGTAAAGGCTCCCCAGACTAAAACAAATAGAACCAAACAACCGTATGCCAAAGAAGGACCGCCTCACAAACAACTCGAGCATGCCGGTTCACCAAGCCAAGGTCCACAGAAACTATGAGCCGCCAACATACCGAAGATTCAAAACATATTCCAAACGAACGGAAACCAACTTCTCAAATATACCACCCTAATAAACTAAAACCTTCAATGAACAAAGCTCTGGGCTGATGTAAACCCCAACCGAGTGAGGTTCATGCACCCAAACCCCGAGCAGCAACACCACCCGTCAGCAATGAACTTAGCATTTACTTGTTTGAGATAGCCACCAAGCCCATCTGCAACACCGAAGATTCAAACCGAAGACCCGAGGCTCAAAAACCCTTTCACTGCACCCCAGATGAAAACTACGCCGGAGCGACCCAAAGACTGACACACACACACACACAGAAACTCCACAAACTAAAAAACTGAAAATGACTAAAGAAAACACTAAACCGATGGCAGAGCTAGATAGATCGGGTGACGAAGGTGCCGATTGTCTAGCTCGGGTGACAAAGGTGCCGGCTACTGACGAGAGAGAAGTAAATGCAGCACGCGGAAACAGTTGGGGTAGGTGGGAGATGGTTACTATCTGTTGCAAAATAGGTTTGCAACATATCTGTATGAAGTTGCTAGAGAGTTGATTTCTAGCATCAATAAATGATCTTGAAAGTACAGAATTTATGCTGATTGCTGAAAACCAGAAGCTCCATATTGAAATTATGGGAGATCCTCAGAATGGTTTTGAAACAGCTTGTTGCTGAAATTGATTTGAAGTGTTATGGCAGTGCATGATGAACAGTTGGTAGATGACATTCCACCAGAGAAGTTGTTAATACATGATGTTCCAGTGGACATCATTTGCACTCCAACTCAGGTGATATTCACCAATACATCAATACCAAAACCACAAGGTTGGTAATTGGTATATAGCAGTTTCCCTTTCTTGCAGCCTCACTGATGTTGCTTCTAATTGAAATTTACCAACTTTATCTTTTGTCAGGGATTTACTGGGAAAAACTGTCACCTGAGAAACTGGGACAGATACGAATCCTCCAAGAGCTTAAGAGGAGGATTGAGAAAGAGACTGGGCAGACACTTCCCTCTGGGCCTTCTGAAAAACTGCCACCTACTGCGCAGCGAAAGCCTACTGCTCCACGAAGACGCACACGATGAACAGCCCGCTTTGATTTATGCTTTACTGTCTGATGGGATAGGTGGGAATCCAGGCAAACACTTGTGAATTGATTCTTTGTCCAAATGCATCATGCCATGCTCTATGATTTTTTTTTTTTAAATTTTTTTTCACCAAATACATGGAAACTCTTATTATGTTATCTTAAATTGTATCTCATAAATTTAGCTTCCTGATTTGACTTGGACTTGGGATTATGATTTGTTTGCAGATCATTTTATAAGGCGATCTGAAGATCTCTTGGTTCACCATCTGAAGATTCTATACATATTAATTATGATACTATTGCTATGGGGCCTGTGCTTAGCATTTCATACCGAATAGAGGGATGATATCATGACTGTTATTATGGTTTCCTTTGAAGCTGGTAGATTGAATGCTCAATGAAATAATAGCAGAATCGCTCATGGATTGTCATCCTATTGCTTGCTGCAATACACTTTATACATGTATACCAAGCTTATATGAATAAGGGTCTTTTATTTTATTTTATTTTTATTTTTTACATTTTGGACTACCTAAGTTATAGACATTATTTTTAAGTCCTAGGTTTCTCCAGATTACTGTTTGGACATCAAGGTTAACTTCATGAATCAAGAGGTCCCAAGTTTTAGCCAAATCTGGCCTCGAAAGGCCCATATTGGTTTTTAGCCGTGCGTTACACGAGATGTGATTATATTACATATTTTATGGAAATGTTTTTAGTTAATTATTTTTCTTATAGAAAAAAATAGCTATGAGTGGGACCGTGTAAGTCCTCTAGTATTGTAAAAGCGAACAACTACAGTATATAGTTGGTTTTATATGTAGCATATCATGAACAAATTCAAACTATCCGTTTTAACATTATCTTGACTTTTAACCGTCATGCTACATTGTGTAGAGAAATATTCGTGCAAAATATGTATTGCTAAGCTCAAACTAGATTAAAGGGCAAAAAACCAACAATGGGGAAAAGTGAATTAAGTAGTAAAGAATCCTAAATTATCAAAGTATAGTTGATGTTTTTCTTAATGATATAATGTAGTTGATTTCAATTTGAATTAATCTAAAATACATTAATCATGATCTCAATTTTTTTTTTTTATAAAAGGAGTACATGATTCTTAAAAAAAAAATGCTTCCATCCTAAATTAAATAAAACTATTTTAATGTAAATACAAAAATAAAACTCTATATCTATCTAGAATGTTTTACTTATATATAGAAGAGTTGAGTATATATAACATGTATAAATGATTTTTGGACGCTAATATACTGATCTTTTGGGATATTGGACAATAATGCACTAAACTTTGGCCTTGGACAATAATGCACTAAACTTTGAGAGGTGTTGGACAATAATGCACTCGAAACAATTTCGACAGTAGCTGACTTGGTGATGATCTTACGTGGCAGACCGAGAAGATGAATATGCTAAATAATATCTAAATTTATGGCATGTCAGCTAATCTACACAAGCAAAGGTGATTTTATACAATTTCAATAACAATCTCTCAGCGGAAACACGTTTAAACAAATGTGATTTTTTTTTACTCTTTTCAAAGTTGATTCGCTTTGCTGATGTGTGGGTTAGTTAACATGTCATAAATTTAAAATTTTTGGACCAATTCATCTCCTCCACCTGTTACGTAGGATTGCCACCTAGTCAGCCACTGTCGAAATCGTTTTGAGTGCATTATTGTTCAACATTCTAAAGTACAGTGTATTATTGTCCAAGGTCAAAGTTCAGTGCATTATTGCCCAATACTCCAAAAGTTCGGTATATTAGCATCCAAAAACTCATTTATAAATTAAATAAAATGTTTTTTGTATTTGTAAAATGTTTTATTTTTAAAATGTTTTATTTAATGTAAATAAATTTTATTTATAAAAAATTTGAATAATATAAAATCATGATGAAGATTACAGTTTTATTTTATTTATATTTATCTGTTATTTAAATCAAATATATCACAATTTTAATTTTTTTGTTTATATTGATCATATTTTGTAATTGATCATTTTTTTTATTTATTATTGGCAGTAACTCATATTGGCTTTCTCTCAAAAAAGATAGTAACTCATACTACTAATTAATATGCATGTTTCAAATTATTTTTTTTGAAAAAATAATAAAGATCAATTGTACATTTTCATAATCACCCCCTTTAAAACACATATATTCCAATTCTCACCATTTGTACCAAAATATATAGGATTTTTGGATGGTAATATACCGACCTTTGGGGGTATAGGATTGTAATATACCAACTTTACTATTGGATAACAATATCTCTGACCTTTATACCTAGGTGACATTATTATACCAACAGTGACTAAAGAGGTGGTGAATCGGTCTCTGTGCTGACATGGTAGGCGAAGAGAAAAAAATCGACCCCATCCCAATAACCTCGTCAACCCATTCGTTTTTTCTCACTGACCTAGGTTACAAGACATTGGTTAGTTGTGTGCCAAGTCAACATGTAGAACAGCTCACCACCCCCTTAATCATTGGGTTGGGGCCGTTTCTTTAAAGTGATTTAGTGAGAAAAATGGAGGGGTTAATGACGTTACTAGGATGGGGCCAACTTTTTTCCTTCCGCCCGCCACATCAACACGGAGACTAGTTCACCATCGACTTATTCACTATTGGTATAATAATATCACCTACGTATAAAGGTCGGGGATATTGTTGTCCAATAGTAAAGGTCGATATAATATAGTCCAATACCCCTAAAGGTCGGCATATTATCATCTAATATCCCTTATAGAAAAGTAAAAATGACTAATTATATGTATAGTTCCAAAAGTGCCCTTTTCTAAACACATGTATGGATCAACCAATTATAGTTTGCAAACTCATAATTAAAGATTACATAGGATGATACATTTTATGATCAATTAATATGCATTAATAACATTTTTTTTAAAAAGTAAAATGATTGAATAAAAGCCACCGGACATCAACAAGAGCAACTAAGCCCCCGAGACAGGCCCAAGACAACGCGAAGGCCCAAAACTGGTTGTAAAAGCCATCTGGCCTTCGTTGGCCCACGCGTGGCACGTCAATGATCTGTATAAAGAACCCTGCATGGGCCATTTGGCCTTAGCTGTTGTCACATCACCAGTTCGCGCCTTCGGTCAGTCAAAATCCCATGATGCCCGTTTTGGTGCCGTTGACTCTTGCAGAGTCAAAAGCTAGACAACTTTTAAGGTAGATATGGAGCTTGAAACGTGGATCATGCTCTCTCCTTCCATCTTCATCCACTCTTCACCGCACCTATAAATACCCCCTCATTCTACCATTCGGATCATCAACAATCCCTCTCAAAATCATCCAAGACATTCACCCTCTCTTCTCCCATTTCTCACATAAAGGTTCCGATACTATCGCCCTGCCGGTATCAAAAGAATTCCAACGCATTGACGTCGGTTTTCTTCTACCTACAATCATCTTGCATAATTTGTGTGTAGACAGGGTTAGATTGTTCATTCACCATCATTTAATCTTGTAATTAATTTATGTTATTCTTGTACATTATTTTGTAAATAATCATCATGTTTGCATGACACGAATATAACATTATGAAGCTCTTTTAAAACTTCTCTCCGCTCTATTTCATTTCAATATCGGTTTTAGTAGAGTCTGTTTTCAAAACAAGCGAGCCCGAGAGTTCTTTAACTTTTGGACTCGTAACGAAGTTTTTATCGTTCTTTCTCTGTTTCGTTGATTTCCTCAAATCAACTGGTGACTTCTTTCTACCCTAACTTGCAAAACTCATTTCTTGTGACTTTCATTTCTGTTAGATAGGCTGAATTAATATCTCTCCTAGGATTAACAACAAAGAGCCAACCGAGCAGAAAATGGAGTAGAAATTAAGGAAGGCCTGACAACCTTGCCTTCTTTCTAGCCCATTTCCCCAGGATGTGGACCCAGTGGGCACTGGCCTAGCCCATGCATAGGCTGTCTGACCTATAGGTCAGTCTAGTGGCCTTGGTTCTTCCTTTTGGCCATAGTGGGGTGTGGGATCAATAAGATTTAGCACTCCCGCACCGAAATAATTGTCCTTGAATGAATTTACAAGTTTAGGATACTTAAAGAATTGAAAGTCTTATGTAAGGATTAAGCAACCATAGTCGGCTCTCAATCACACTCACAGGTCATTCTTGTGAGGGATGCAAGGCACACATGATCTTCAGTTGATTTTCATGCCTCACGGCCGTAACACACCCTGTCACGATTGTGACGCCCGTTTTCCCAGATTTGTTTTCGGGGCAAAACGATTGATATTTCGACAGTAGCTTTTATTATTCTAAGTTTTTAGCTTTGAGTTTTGTAGTTTTAGCCTTTGTTAATCACAATTAGTGCACTCTTAATTACACTTCTACTACATCAATGCAATTCCCAATTGATTTCCCTTGAAGAATCCAAGATTTCCATTGCAAATTCAAGTGTTATCATTACCTCTTGCCATTGAAACCCTAATTTAGTGAATTCAACTCTTCTTTCTCTGAATTATGTGTTTTTTCATTAGTGCAATTGTGTTGGTTTATGCTTTTAATTGCTTTGATTAATGTTTCTATGCTAGAATCAGGTTAAACTTTGGTTTGATTATTAAGTTAGTGTTAACCATGAATATGAGTAGCTAAGTTCCCTTAGGGTTAGGGGTAATTAGGGACCTTAATGAGGGATAAGGCTTGGATTAATGGGGTTAGGATAATATGATTAATGAGGTAATTAACTGTTCATCCCTCTATTTTCACTCGATGTGGGGGATTTTGGTGCCGAGAGGTTATAAATCGCCCCCCAAACATTGAGATGAAGATAGAGGTAGGAGTAATTAGTTCATAATCCACTCTAGCGAGGGTTTTTGGAATCAAATAGACCGAATTGTGTTCGAATACTATCAATGCCTGTCATATGCGAGAGTGATGATAGATTTTAAGAAGTAAGCATCGATTTACAACTCGATTTACCCATGTAATCCTCACACTAGATAACGAAATTCTAATCACTCCTAAAACCATGATATCCGTGCTTAGTTCTTCACTATGTTGGCCCGGTAATACCCTCGGGCCCTTGTTTTCCCTATTCGATTAATCTTTCGCTTGAAAACAATTACCTAAACCCTGTTACTTAGAACCATTCATGAGACCAAATACCAAAATCTGAACATTAGGGCCCCAACTCCTTGAGTCATAACAACCGTTGTCTTAGCTTGCTAGGAAAATGTTAAAGAAATTTTGGCGTCGTTTCTAGGGAGTTGTGCCCCCTAATGCTTTTGTTTGGTTTTTGTTTGTTTTGAGACCGGTTCATCCTAGTCGTTAGGTGTAGTGTAGACCCTCGAGCTGTTTAATTTGGTTCGTCATTTGAGTGTGTGTGCAGAAGGGATCAACCTCTTTTGCCAGTGGATCCAGAGATCGAAAGAACAACTCGACAAAATCTTGCCAACGCTCGTAGGAGTCGCCAACGACAACTCATGGCGGAAAACCCACCACCACCACCATCGCAACGCACTCTACTATCGTATGCTTCGTCAATAACCGTCCCGGGTGGCTCGGCCATCGTCTTGCCGACACTGGTCGACAATGCCACCTTTGATTTCAAGCCGGCCTACTTGAACCACATCGAGCAAGCCCAATTCCTGGGTTGAAGACCGAGAAGCCTCTGGAGCACATCTCTAACTTCTTGGAGAGATGCAATATGATAAAGATGAATGGGATCTCTGAAGAATACATGTGCCTATGATTCTTCCCATTATCTTTGGTCGGGAAGGCAAGGACATGGCCTGACAACTTCCTGAGAGACTCCTTCACTACTCGGGAGTCCTTCAGTTCTGCCTTTCTGAAGAGGTTCTTCCCGCCACAAGAAATTGCCCGACGGAGGACTCTTCTCATGAATTTCACATAGGAGCCTGGGTAATCTCTTTATGACGCATGAGAGCGGTATAAGAGCCTTCAACGAGCATGCCCACATTGTGAGCTCCTACACATTTGTTGACCTACACCTTTTACAATGGGGTGAACAGAGCCACCAAGTAGATGATCGACAACTGTAGACACCGGGTATTTGAGCACATTTAATTATAGTATAAGATAAGCCATAAAGATAAGGAGCCGAGTCAAGACACTTGCTCGCATGCACTCTACATACACAAGATCACACATGCATCATCACATGTGAATGATGTAGCCTAAAGCATGCAAGATTTTACATACAAAAATACCAAAACATTAGCCATGCACGTTATGCATAGAAGACACATGCTCAAAGCTATAAGAAGTCTAATGATCGAATCCTCACAAAGACACCGATACGCCGCAAGTGCACGGTGTATAGTGTAGTATATCAAGGTCGTTCTCTCATGGACTTGCTCAGTCTAAGCACTAAACTATCTCACTACAAAGGATGCTAGGTCGTCCAAAGGGTTGATTTATTTATAGATTTCTAAACTAAATTAGAAAAATAGTAAACTTGTAGGGTTTTAACTAATAATTAAAGGAGTTTAAGGGAGTCTACTCTAGTTAATTAATCGATTGGGAGTTAAACCCAGTACGAGGTAATATTGGTAGCGTCGGAGTCTATAATCATTCTAAGGTAAATCACAACAATCTTTCAATCCGAGGTGAGTTTCAGTGATTAAACTAAACACCTATTCTCATGGCTATTTCATTCAATCAAAGATAGGAACATGTTATAACATGACCCTAAGTATGAACCCATTATTTCTAACTGTGTTCTATACCTATTTAATATTTGTTAATCCGATTCAAAATAATAATCTTTCGATCTGATATTGAGAATCTAAACCAAGTAAAAGGTGATCAATCAATTACTAGGACATAAGAAGCACGAAGACTAAACAACTTGATTAAAACCTCACACTGAAATCATACATAAATCAATTAACAAACATCGAGTTTTCCCCCTAAACAATAAAATTATATACTCATGATAATAAAGACTAGCAAAACAATAACGAAATCTGAATTACAAAACATAATGAAAATAGCGAATTTAACCGAATATCCAAAGCGTCAAATTCGATCTCCTTGTGTCACCCAAGTCGATCTCGTTCTCCTCCTTAGCTTCTATATAGATTTCTACTCAAAACTTCTCTCAAAAATATCTCTTAACTGGACTAACAATTTGCGGAAGAAGAGCTGCCTCGAAGCGGCCGTGTGGTCCCTTTTATAACGATAGGTTTTAGGGCAGAGGCGCTACTAGTGCCTAGTGAAGCGCTCGTCCCGCCTTGAACACTAGCCTTGGCCTCCGAGATGAAAACGTGAGTGGCGTCTACGGAAGGAACACAGATAGAATCAGACCGATTCCTGAAATGCCTTTTTGGATATTCCTCAATGTCTCGCTCACGCGGGTAGCACCTCTCAATTGCGTTGAAAGGAATGCTTCAGCCAGAGGCGCGACTGACATTTCTGAAGGCACAGCTAGCGCATGGCATTGTCGTCTTGGTGTGGGCTGGGCTAGCTAAGGCTTTGGGCTTTCTTCTCTCCATTTCTTCTCCTTCTCTTCTCCTTTTCTTTTCCTTTCTTCATTTTTCCTTGATTTTATATGGATTTTTTTTTCAAATCTACAGAACTTACCAATCTCCAAAGCAAGTGAAGAAATCACATAATTTGATATAAAAATGCAAGATTATATTACATAATTAGCTAAAATACACGAGTTAATGACCTAATAAACACTACAAAATATAAACACTTATCAAATGCCCCAATACTTAGCTCTTGCTTGCCCTCAAGAAAGTCTGACACAAGAAACAAGAAAGAGAAAAGAAAGACTCAAAATTAAAATAAAAGTCAAAGACTCAATTGAGGAATTTGGAATATGAAACTAAACTAGAGAAGATTAGCATTTGGGTTACAATTACAGTTATACACCTCCTCAAGCTAACCAATTAGAACACATCAATTCACCAAGTAACTACCAAGAACAATTTGGATGAGAACAAAACCAGTATGAAGAGGGATGTTTTCAAAAGCTTGAAAGAGATAAGCTCTTCGAGTATGAATATCCACCAACAGCCTTAAGATAAATGCAAATATGCGCGGTTAGTTATGGACGTAGGTCAGACGACGAGAAAACCTCACTTTAGGATAAAGTGGAACACTCTAAGTCTCAATTATTAAATTTAAGTGGGTTCACTCACTCAGACCAAAAGAAGCGACCTACCATAGGCTTGGTAAGAATCTCGCTCTCCACCGCTAGCATGCAATGCAAAATTGACAATTAAGAGGTCTTTTAAGGTTGTAACGAGGCTTATGTTAAGGGGCAAGGAGTGATAGTATTTGGGTAAAGAGGAGCTAACAGAGCCATGCTTGGAGTTAATCTCACCAAATATTGCTCTCGAGTCACTTATTTGTCGAATGTAGACAAGGTACTCACTTACTCCTTCATCACCCTTAGACAACTCATCAAACCCTCATGACTAGACCATAAGCTTCCATAAAGAACAAAAAATTCTCCTTAATCACCTGCTTCCTTATCTATATTTTTTTTATTTTTTTTTCTTATTTTTTTGGTAGGTGATCAAGGAGAAGAGAAACATATAATCACAACTTCAACCTTGGTACATATCATAGGAACAACTTAACCAATTGGAAAACTCATAATAATTGGGGAATGTAAATCATCCCAACTCAAACAAGATCAAAATCACACCCAACATCTCAACTCCATTCATAGCCACGTTGAACCTATTTTCACTCTTAAAATAATGAAGACTCATAACACCCAAGCAAGGAAAGAGGGTAGGAATTTAATAAAGGCCATGGCATGTATTGTCAGGGTTCAATCACAAAAAAGAAGGTAATCAAAGGCTTGGGGGGCTAAAGAAGGGTAATAATATCATTAGGGCGGCTATTTGACTATGTAGTTCAATTAATATAGAAATGAATGCCTCAATCACTTTGTCACAACATGCAATGCAAAAATGCGGTCTCAAACAAGATGCAAAACAAGTTCTAGAGGTGCAACTGATGGTGGAGTCACTCAAGAAATCATGAGATTGATAAAGATGATCAATCCATACTTTAGGCTTTGTGGACTCACGGGATAGGGCTCAATCAACCAAACCTAGCCCAAAGATTTGCGGCACGCATATTTACATCACTAAGTCTATCAAAGCGGCCAAGCACACTCTCAGGAGCTTAACTCAAAATCAGAATAGGCTACAAAATAAATTTCAAAAACCTTTTCCTTCTCAACCAAACTACTCAAGGTAATGCAAGATAAGATGAAAGTCTAATTAGTCTATAAACCTTCGTAGGAGATGTTAGGTTCACCAATCCTAACCAAATCCTAATTTTTTTTGTTTTTCTTAATTTTTGTATTTTTTTGGTCTTTTTCTACTTTTTTGATTTTTTGTTCTTTTTTCTATTTTTTTTTGGTGGACACAAAATAAGCCAAAGACTAAAAACAAAGGAAAGAAAACAAACGAAAATCTAACATGAGCTATGATAAGACAATTTGATATAGAGTTTTTAGGGCTCAAATCATGTCAGTTTCATGCTTTTTATATCCGAAATTTCGTATTTTTATGTCAACTTTTGTGATTTATACACTTGTTCGCGAGTTTGGTGTGTTTTATAGGAATTGGTAGAATTATATCAAAAAGCATGAAGAATTGAAGGAAAAGTGGGAAAAATGAAAGAAAATAAAAAAAGAGTTGAAGAAGAAGAAAAGAAAGAAGAGGAAACGACCCAAATCAACTCGGCCCAGGTCCAATTGAAGCGGAGAGGCAAGGCGCGGGCAGCGTTTTTGGAAACGCAGGCCGCGCCTTATCCAGAAAGTTTGGCAACCGAGAAAAGGAAAAGTGCAGCCTGCGTTTTGGAGGCGCAGCCCGCGCCTTCTCACGGAGAAGTCCGCTATTTTGGGCAAAACGCAGCCAGAGTTTCTAAAACGCAGGCCGTGTTTTGTGCTCTAATCCTGCCGCTATAAAAGGCCTTCATCAGCCGTTGTTTCAAAGGGGGGAGGAGCAGCGATAAATTTCTTCCGTTTACTCTAGTTTTCGGAGAGATTTTTTAGGTAGCCTTTAGAGTAGATTTCAGATCAATTTTATTTACAATTGTTCCAAAAGATTGTTATTAGATTAGATTATTGTTCGTGATCGAAGAACACGAAAGAGATCGATTCGGGTGACACGAAGAGATCGATTCCGCCAATTCGAACATGGTTTATTTCTATTTTTCCTTAATGCTTTCTTGTTATTTAGATTTTACGATGTTTTCCTTCAGAATTATGAGTAGCTAATTTTCTTAGTTTAGGGGACAAACTCGATGTCAACTGATTGAATTTGAATACAGTTTCGGTGTTAGGTTATCTTTTCATTCGTTTAATCTGCGTGTTTTGTATGTCATGGTAATTTGACAATAGAACGACAGTTTGAGTCTGTACCTGGTCTTAGATTCTTGACAATAGAACGACAGTTTGAGTCTTGAATCGGATTGCGTAGATTGAATAGGTTAGAAAATAGTTAGACATAATGATTCTTGCCTAGGGTCAATCTATAGTCAGTTCTTATCTCTGATTAGGCTAAATAGTTAGAAATAATGTTCAGGCTAATCACTGTAACTCACCTAGGATCGAAAGATCGAAGTGATAGGGCTTAGAAAGATTATAGACCCCGAATTATCTTCTTACCTGCACCGGAATTGTTGATAATTTGATTAGTTGACTAGAGTGGACTCCCCTAAACGCTTCCCTTTATCTGATAAAACCCCTAAAAATTTATGCTTTCTTAGTTTAATTTAGAAAACTTTACCACACCCTTTGGATCGACCTAGCATTCTTTGTAGCGAACTAGTTTAGTGCGTGATTGAACACAAATCCCTGAGAGAGAACGATATTTTTATTACTACACAGACCCGTACACTTGCGGTACACAGACACCTATATGTTTTAGGTCAGTCAAGTTTTTGGCGCCGTTGCCGGGGATTTGTTTCCCCAATCATCATTGGACGAACGCGCTCTGGGTGACTTGGTTATTTAATTTCTGTTATTTTTCTTTATTTTTCTTTATTACGCTTGGTATTCTTGTTTTTGTCTTTTTCAGGTTTATGCGAAAAGATTTCTCTTTCGAGTACGATCCAGAGATCGAACGAACACTTCGAGAGAGAAGGAAAAGATCTAGACTGGAGAAAGAAGTTCAAGAAAATCAAGAAATGGACGAAGAGGAGCAAAAATCGGAATCGGAAAAAGAAGAAGAGATGGGAGAACAACGACCAAAGACATTCGGGCAGTATTTGACTCCCAATGTCACCAACCCGCAATCAGCAATCAACGTTCGCACCATCCAAGTGAATGATTTCGAGTTGCGACAGTCTTTGATCAACCTAGTGTCAAAATCACCATTCCATGGGTTGACTAACGAAGATCCGAATCGACATCTGCGACTCTTCCGTCAAGCTTGTGACACTTACAAGGCCAACAACGTATCGGAGGACGCCGTCAAGCTACGCCTCTTCCCGTTCTCGTTGGAAGGCAAAGCGTGGGAGTGGCTCGACTCACTTCCACCGAATTCAATCACAACGTTCGACGAACTCGCCAGCACCTTTCTGGCGAAATACTTTCCTCCAAGCAAGCTCACCAGCCTGAGGAATCAGATCTCTACATTCACACAAGAGCCGGATGAGTCACTGTACGATGCTTGGGAAACATTCAAGGACATTCTCCGACAATGTCCTCAACATGGATTTGAACCTTGGGTTCCTGTCCAATCCTTCTTCAATGGAGCGAATGAATCAACAAGAGGAAGCATCCTCTCTGCAGCCGGAGGCGACCTTATGGACCAAACTGTGCCTCAATTCACGAGCCTGATCGAACATCTGGCGAACAACTCTTATCAATGGTCTAAACCTCGCCAAAAGGCGGGAAGTAAGTTTAATGTTGATGCAATTTCTTTATTGTCATCTAAAATTGATTCTCTAACGCAAAAAATGGACCGATTAAGTTTGCCACCTAACCCTCCGACCTGCAATGTTTGTCAGTCGACCGAACATGAAACTTTTACTTGCCCTACAGGTGGAGTTAGTAATGAACAAGTCCAACAGGCTAATTATATTGGCAATCCCAAACAAAATTATGATATGAATTCTAACACTTACCACCCTGGGCTTAGAAACCACCCTAATTTTTCCTATAAGAACGAAAATCCCACTGGTCCTCTTCAAGGACAAGGACAACAAAAGTATGTTCCCCCACCTCAAAGGCCACCTCAACAAGGACCTCCCCGAAAATCTAATTTAGAAACCATGATGGAGAGTCTTATCGCAGGACAACAGAAATAGGAAGGTGTTATAAAATACCTAATGCAAAAGGTAGAGGCTTTAGTACCACAATAAGATTTTAGAAAATCAGATCGCTAATTCGGCGTCTCCCTCTACCAGTTTACCACCTCAACTTGTCCCTAATCCAGGTGCTCAATGTAACGCTATAACCTGCGAGGAAGTGAACCTTGAGTGTGAACCCTTAGGAGAGCATATTTTACACAGGGTAGTTAAGACTGAACCTAAACCAGACCTGATAGAGGGAACTAAGAACCCCTCAGTTATGCCTAATAAGGAAGACCGAAGCAGTTTTAGGATCCCTATCCAATTAGATGCTAGACCCATCAAGTATGCACTGTGTGATACGGGATCTGAGGTAAATGTTTTGCCTAAGTCTTACCTAAGGAAATATGAACATAGGGAATTAAGGGTGACTGACAAGATTCTTTGTCTAGCAGATAAAACCCTTAGAAAACCTTTAGGGACCTTACATGACACTCCCCTCCAAATAGGAGAGCATATTGTTCCTGTTGAATTCTTGGTACTAGATACAGGAGAAGATCCAGATTCAGAGATTATTCTAGGGAGAGCCTTCCTTTCGACAGTCAATTGCAAGATGGATATAAGGAAAGGCACAATTATCATCGAGCTAGGAAAGTCGATGATAGAATACGAAGTACGGAAAGGAAAGTTGATTCAGAGACACGTTCCAAAAATAATTCATAATGAAGGAGATCCGGTTCCAAAACGGATCAAGGACCCTGATGAGTAGGGTCCATAACGTCGAGCTAACGACGTTAAACAAAGCAAACCCCGGGGAGGTACGCTATTATCTACATATTTATTCCTCCCCACCTTTTTTTATTTATTTTATTTTAGTTCAATTATTTTAGCTTTTAGCTTTACTCTATAGTTTATTTTATTTTGAAGTATACTAATATTTTTCTTTAGTGTGTAGAGAAAAAGAGAAGAAATTCGAGAAATTCATGGCTTTTATTAAATTTTTATTTCTAACCTAATGAATTCTATGTTGGTAGATGTTTGTAGGGAATTTTGATAGGTCAATTTGTAGGGAAAATAAGGAGGAAACAAAGAAAAGGAAGAAAAACAAGAAAAAACTGGAAAAAATCGAGGTGCTAGCATCAGGTAGGAAAACGCAGCCAGCGTTTTCCAGGCGCTGGCTGCGGCCCGTCCAGAAACTTCAGGTGCACAATTTTAACAAAACGCTGGCCGCGTTTCTCTCTTTTTCCAGAAATTTTTGCCCGCTTCTTTATTTAGTCGGGACCCTCTTTTTCTTTTTCAAAACACAAACTCCCTCCTTCTTTGCCCTAACTCCCGACGCACCGACCCAAACGCTACCCCAACACCACCAGCGCGCCACCTGCGCCACCACCACCCTTGTCGCCGTCGACTCTCGCCGGCGCCGCCTCCTCACACCTCTTTCCTCTTTCTTTTCTCCTCTCACTTGCACTCTAACACTTTGAGTTTTCAAACTCCATTCCTCTACAACCTCAAGGTATGGAATTCTCAACTCTTCCTCTTGTTCCTTGATTATGCACTTCGTTCTTGGTATGATTTTGGTTGAATGCTTGAGTTTATTGAGTAATTTGTTCAATTTATACCGATTATTATGTCTTAGATTCAAATTTCTTGATTTAGGTTTGAATTCTTGGATTGATTTCTTGATTAGGGCTTAGGTTGAGTTGGATGATATCTAATCTTTTTGTTCCAGAATTGAGAAAATTATGTTGTTGGATGTGTTAGAGAATAATGTGATAATAAAATTGAGAAATTTAGGTCTAGGTTTTGGTTGTGATTGTGTTGTGGTGTTGTGCTCTGTTTTTAGCAAGGTTTTAGGTTAGATAGAAGTTGATTTCAATCCCTAGTCTCAAATAAGTATGGGGGGATTGATCATACTAAGTTATTATGTCATAAACATGCTTATTTGATACCTAGGATTGGTCTTGTAAATTTACTGATTTTGTGAGTGTTTTTAGATGGTGAGAACTAAGAATCCTAGCTTCTCCGGACCACCGGGAGATGACAATGAAGCTGGAGGCAGCCGGAAGCGAAAAGCCACGACCGCGGAGAAAGGAAAACAGAAGGCCGCGCCCTCAAAAGATTCGAGCAACCAAAACCCCTTCAACTTTGAAGGGGACGTCAAGAAAAGGTACGACTCCCTTTCCAAAAGAGCCCTCGTCCCCACCAAATATATGCATGAACCTTTCTTGCGTAGTTGTAGTATGTTGGATGATGTTGATTGGATGTTGAGCCATTGCCACATGACCAACGTGGCTAGGTTAGGAGAGCCAACCTATAGGGGACTTACCCTTGACTCTTGTCGACCCTAGTTGTAAACCTCCAAGGGAGGGATGGGTGTATTCGTTTCCAGCTTTTGGGGGTAGAGAGGAACATGACCGTGTCCCAATTTGCCCGCGCCTTTGGTTTTCCTGAACGAACATGTAGGGATTCATCCCTTATACCTATAGAGTGGGACGGGAAGGGTTTCTTTTTCAGAATTTCTGGCTTCAATGATTGGGACCCTAGCAATACCCCCGCGTCCTTGATTAG
Organism: Portulaca oleracea; assembly: GCA_029582165.1. Classification (NCBI taxonomy): domain Eukaryota; kingdom Viridiplantae; phylum Streptophyta; class Magnoliopsida; order Caryophyllales; family Portulacaceae; genus Portulaca; species Portulaca oleracea. Next base: position 28,118,553 of record CM055868.1, on the reverse strand, counting down.
GAACCCCATATTGAGGTATGTCCACCGCATACTCTCTTGCGGTATTTTCGGGAGACCCGGTAGCTCAAATAAAGCTACCCGGGCTGATTGCTACATGTTGCATGCTATGTTGGATACCGACCCTCCTACCGACCCAGCAGCTATGCTAGCCCACCATCTTTCCAGTGTCACCACCTCAACCAACAAGGGTATTGCCGTAGGGGGCTACATTACTCACCTTGTATGCCAATTCGACTTTAGGCCACCTAGAAACCCCACTGACCTAGTCCCGGGTAACCTATTCTTGGATGGGGGCAGTGTCATTAATTTGGCTTGTGTAAGTTCGACAAGGACTCGCGTTGTCTCTGGGTCTATCCCAACAATGCTAGGTTTCCTGTGCCTAACCCCCACACCTCTCCCCAAGTTGTTGAGAATTTAATGTGGATGCCTCCCTTCCCCGAGTTCGAACCCGAACCCGAACCAGAAATCCACCCTAACCCTCAACCCGAGCTACCCCAACCAGACTTTGAGGCGCGTTTTCACGACCTCCAAACCTCCATTGACCGGACCGAGCACCGTGTCAACGAGTTGAGGGATAGCTTTGTTGAGTATAGGGGGCAGTCTGACCTGCAATTTGACCATCTCGACGAGTCAATTGCCAACCTCACCGGCCTTATTCAGGCCATGTTCGATCCACCCTCACCACCACCAGGACCGAGCCATACCGACCCTTCCCCACCGACTGAGGATCCTTGATCATTGGCTAATCCCTTACCCTTCGCCGTTGTCTTCTGCATTGAGGACAATGCAACATCTAAGCATGGGGGGGGGGGGGGGGAGGGGTTGAAAAATATTTCTTCCTGTATATTTTTCTTATTTATCTGTTTTTCATTTCATTTTCTTTTATTTTCGTCTTTCTTTTTCTTGTTTCATGTTTGTTTTTCAAATTTTAGTGTGATTTCTCTTATTTTTGTGTGTTTCTTTTATTTGCTTGTTCATAGTTATTTGAGTTTCTAGTGTGTTTTTCTTTTGTTTTCTAGTTTTCTTAAGTTTTTCTTTTAAAATTGCATCCACCTAGTTTGCATTAGATAGAAGCATGTAGTTTTTCCTTTTTCTTTTCCTAGTTTCTTTCTTTTGCATCCACCTATTCAAAAAAATATAAAAGAAAAAAACAGAAAAACTAGAAAAAGACCAAAAAATTAGAAAATCCAAAATAACAAAAAAAAATTATAGGATAGGATTAGGATGAAAACCGAAAACACCTTTAGTGATGATTTGTAAACCTTTCTTACTTTCAGTTTAGCTTGCTTCGCTTAGAAAAGTCTGGATTAGATATCAAAAGTTTTTTTTGAAACCTTTTCCTTCAAATCTTTTGATTTTGAGACAAGTTATGAAAGTTGTATCTTACTGCTTTGACTATCTTAGAAAGTATAAATGTGCGTGCCGCAAATCTTTGGGCTAAGATTAGTTGATTGAGCCCCATCCCGTGAGTCTACATTGCCAAAATTTTCGAATTGATCACTTTTATCAATTCCATATTCCCTGAGTGACTCACCCATTAGTTGCATCTCTAGAACTTGCTTTGCATCTTGCTTGAGACTACATACATGCATTGCACGCTGTGAAAAGTGATTAAGGCATTCGTTTTATTTTGCTAAACTACATAGCCAAATAGCCTACCCTACACTATGTTTAACCATCCTTTTTGCCCCGCCTAGGCTTTGTTTACCCTTCTTTCATGATTGAACCCTGACAATGCAAGCCTTGGCCTTTGATATCCAGTATCCCTTTGCCTTGCTTGGTTGAATGAAAGTTTGTCGTTTTTTTCGAAAGGAACCGTTGGTCAGGTGTGTTTGGACAAAAATGTGAAGTTAGTGAGGAATTAAAGTCCCACCTTTTGAATAATTAGTGTTTGGTTATGTTGTTCATTTATTATATCGAAGTCGAAGTTGTAATTACATAAGTTTTCTTCTCCCCGATCACCCACCAAAAAGAAAAAAAAGAGAAGTAAAAAATATATATAAAAAAAAGAGAAAAAGGGTGTTTAGGGAGATTCAATTCAAATTTGTAATCTTTGACTTGGTTGTATTCAGTTGAGGTGTTTAATATCGTAGAGGGTGAGAGGTGAAATTCCTTGCATACACTAAGCAAGAACGAGGGTTTAGAGTGTTTTATTCATTGAAGTTCAATCCAAGCATGACTCTTAACTCCTCAATTCCAAAATTTTACCGCTCCTTACCCCTAAACCTAAGCCCTGTCACAACCCGATAAAGTCCTTCTGATTGTCACTTGTACATGTGCATTGCATACACGTAGTGGAGAGCGAGGTTCTTACCAAGCTTATGGTAGTTGTTTCTATTGGTTTGAGTATGAGAAAACCCACATACATTCAAAATTGAGTGTTTGAGCGTTCAACTTTTTATCCTAAAGTGAGTTTTGCTCTCTTGACTGGCTTACGTCCATAACTAACCGTGCACATTTGCATTATTTTTAAGACTGTTGGCTGGTTTATGCTTCAGAAGTCCATGTTCTCTCCTTTTGGTTTCAAAATTTTCTTCCCTTCTCTTTTCAACTGAGTTTTGATCTTCTCCAGACTGATCTTTGTGATTGCTTGAGTGAATTGATGTGTTAGATTGGTTAGCCTGAGAGGATGTTAAAATTTTGTCTTTATAATCCTTGCGAAAAGCCTTTCCGCCTCTTTCTCTTCTTACACTTTGTTTCTCCTGTTTGAGCCCTATCCATCCTTTTTTTAATTTTGACTTTCTTGGGGACAAGCAAGAGCTAAGCATGGGGGGATTTGATAAGACAATTTTATATAGAGTTTTTAGGGCTCAAATCATGTCAGTTTCATGCTTTTTATATCTGAAATTCCGTATTTTTATGTCAACTTCTGTGATTTATACACTTGGTCGCGAGTTTGGTGTGTTTTACAGGAATTGGTAGAATTATATCAAAAAGCATGAAGAATTGAAGGAAAAGTGGGAAAAATCAAAGAAAATAAAAAAAGAGTTGAAGAAGAAGAAAAGAAAGAAGAGGAAACGACCCAAATCAACTCGGCCCAGGTCCAATTGAAGCGGTGAGGCAAGCAAGGCGCGGGCAGTGTTTTTGGAAACGCAGGCCGCGCCTTGTTCAGAAAGTTTGGCAACCGAGAAAAGGCAAAACGCAGCCCGCGTTTTGGAGGTGCAACCCGCGCCCTCTCACGGAGAAGTCCGCTGTTTTTGGCAAAACGCATCCAGCGTTTCCAAAACGCAGGCCGCGTTTTGTGCCCTAATCCTGCTGCTATAAAAGGCCTTCATCAGTCGACGTTTCAAGGGGGGGAGGAGCAGCGATAAATTTCTTCCGTTTACTCTAGTTTTCAGAGAGATTTTTTAGGTAGCCTTTAGAGTAGATTTCAGATCAATTTTATTTACAGTTGTTCCAAAAGATTGTTATTAGATTAGATTACTGTTCATGATCGAAGAACACGAAAGAGATCGATTCGGGTGACACGAAGAGATCGATTCCGCCAATTCGAACACGGTTTATTTCTATTCTTCCTTAATGCTTTCTTGTTATTTAGATTTTACGATGTTTTCCCGCTTAATGTTTCACTTTGAATTATTAGTATCTTATGCAAAAACTCAACTCACAACTCTCAAGTCAAACCCAACCCAAGTTATTAAAACCAGTAACAAAACCACTTATAAAAGACCATCTCAATTTCCTCAACTCCTAAATCAAAGAATAATAATTACAAACAATTATCCAAAACAGATGGTCACATTTCAACAAAAAGTCCCCTTTCGGGATGCAATTCTCAAAACAGATTAGAAAACATTAAAACAGATTTAAAGAGCATCCCAGTGGGGATTAGAGTATAGGCATTACCTGGTCAGCTTCACTTCACAGCAAAACAAACACACTTGAGCTCACTAACGACGCGAGTTAGCTTGGGCCTAAAATAGAATAATTATTCTAATCAAAACGCCCTTCAAGTTAGTATTAACTACCTTCTACCTAACCCTCCCCTAGGAACACTATAAGTTCCTATCAATCATGAATTTACACATAAAATTACTTAACACATTCCAAGTAATCGCATAATAATACCAAATAAACCTTTTCAATCAACAACATATTTGTTAATAATTCACATAAACAAGACAGATTATAGCATCCACATAAAAAGGGTCGTAACGTGACTTCCCGACATCCTATGGGTCTGGTTTTGAACTTTTCGGAAACCTCAGAATGTCTACTAAAACTCTCAAGTTGAATTTGAGACCCAACACACGCTTTAATGTCCTCGAAAATAGTCATCTTTCCAAACTGTCCAGATCTGACCTAGGTCTGGTAATCGGGGTATAACTCGACTTATAAAATTCCAAAGTCCGGTCCGTAAAATTCCTATGAAAGCTAACATCTAAGGAAACTCCAATCCAAAGGGTTCGATCAAAAGACAACTGCACTAGTCGTGGTGACTCGATCTTTGGACCCCATCAAAACTGTCCTGTTACCGGTTTCCATTTAATTTGCAAATTCGGTTCTAACTTCCACCACTTCGATCCCGGGGTCTTAATTTGGGCTTAAAACAGTAACTTAGGTCCAAAGTAATTAACCTAATCCAACTAAGGTCCAATCATCAAACCTCCTATCATCAAACCAAAATGTAAAACATGAAATCAACTTTAATATTTCTACTAACCCTAAAAGCATGCATGAAATATCAACACTATCCTAAACATAAATTTCTTAACCAATAAACAAGGACTTAAAGAACAAGTGAATAAACTATAAAGAACATATAAACATTTAAACTACTAATCAAGAATCCGAACAACCAATTTCTTTATTCAAGATTAAATCAGGAATCATGAATTAATAAACAAGAATTCAACTTTAGTAATTCAATCAACCTAACTTATTTAACATCATTACACATAAATTAAACATGATTGAACCCTAAGAGAATAAAAGAACATGTGAATACTTAACTAACGATTCAAGAATTAATCTAGATAATTAAACTCTTAAATTCGTGCATACAATAATAATATTGTCTAAAACCCTAACATGATTCACAAGGAAAACAAAGTACATCATACCATTGAATATTACTAATTTCACTACAACTATTACAACCCTAATCCATCAATTTAGAACATAAAGATTACATAAAATAATTTAAACAATTACACATAAATAATACAAGAGAAGAACAAATAATTACAAATAACAACTTAATAAAATTACACCCTTAATTACCCAATTTACAAAATTTAACAAGAAATAATAATCAAAACAGAAAACAAGAAATAAAAGAAGGGAGTTTTAAAACTGGATTAGGGTTTACGTTAGGGTGGTTCTAGGCTGCGGTTTCCAGTCACGTCGACGACAGCTGAGATGACGGTAAGGCAGGCGGCGGTAGACGTCGGGTGGATGGAGGTTAGCACGTCTCAAGCCTGGGTTGTGCTCGGTGGTGGATTATCGCATGGCCAGCAGCATAGGCTTCAATCCTTTCATGTTCTGGCGATGTGTGACGACTTCGGCAGGCGACGACCATTGCACGGCGGTCGTCTTGTGTCTGGGAGTCGGCGGCGGCGGTCCTAAGCGGCAGCAAGCAGCAATCTGGGGGGTGGCACTAAGCAAAGGCGGAAGAGGAAGAGAGAGAGAAAGTGAGAGAATGTGAAAGAGAGAACGAGAAAGAGGGGGACGACGGTGGTTGCTGCGGTGGTTAGGGAGGTCACCGACGATGGTGTCTACAGGGCAAGAGTGTGGAGGTCAGGTAGGGGAAGAGAGGAAGAGAGAGAAGGAGGGCTAGGGTTTAGGGTTTGATTTAGGGTTTTGAGAGGAAGAAAACTTTTTATATTAGTCTAGTAACTAAGGCCCAACTAATACTACTCTTAAACCCAACCCAACACTAAAATCTGATTTTCTGGGAAATAATGATAATAATAATATTAATGATAATAATAAACACATAACAAATAATATTTACATAACAAATAATTCATATAACAATTATAATAATCACATAATATTAATAGTAATACTAATAAGAATAATACCCATGTAATTACCGATATACCCTTGTTAGTCCCTCAACAATCCTATGAGCTCAAATGTTAGCAAAATAAACACAAACGAATAATAAACAATTAACGAAGTCAAACCTAATTTACTAACGACGTCACGGTCAACATCCTTGGATTTTTTGGGGTTTTACATCATTACCTCCTTAAAAGAAGTTTCGTCCTCGAAACTTAAACTCAGACCTAACGGTTCGGTACTAATCCCAACGGTTCCGTTCTTCCTAAAACTCGAGGTTTTACATCATTACCTCCTTAAAAGAAGTTTCGTCCTCGAAACTTGACGCACCTTATGTGTTGAATAGGTGTTGATACTTCGACTTATTCTCCTTATCGACTTCTTAGATTGCTTCAGTTGGGGTATAGCTTTCCGATCACACTTTTACTAGAGGGACGGTCTTTTCGCGAAGCAGCTTCTCTCAGTAATTTGGGATCTCCTGCGGCTGCTCCTCGTAGATCAAGTCCTCTTTCGGCCTCCGAACTCTCATCAGAGGTCTTGTTCTTGTGTCAGGCCCTCCTTGGGGTTGTATTCCGTACCCACCTTGGGTTTGCAAGTCTTTTAGAGGAGCTAGAGTCTCGTGCTCATAGCAAAGGTGGCGATATGGCATATACCATATGTCAAAACAAAAAGCATGCAGTTGTAACACATAACGAAACAAGGAAAAGAAACACATCCCATTCCCCAGAGGTATTGCTTATAGCCGCTCTCACAATGAACGTCCCCAGTAGACTCAACAACTTATAACCAAGTCTAAATCCAACTTTACCCTAATGTTCCCATTATCGTTCTTCTAAAACCATGAAATAAGATCTTTAGAACACACCAAACTGATAATTACCAACACCCAAAATGTTACAAGATCCCAATAATCACCTCTCAAAACAAGTCTTTTGCTTCTGTGCTAGGGTAGCATAAAATAACGATAGTTTTCAATAGTTTCCCTTGATAACTCAAGTAAGACCAAAATTTCTAATTTTCCTCTAATGCAACTGTACAATTTTCTTCCCTTCCAATGACGAGATCCCCATTATGTCAACCACCACAAGACTATTTAATAAGTGTAACCATACGACATAACTTCCTCGAGACGACCTTATTATCCATAAGAGAAAGAGAAATTCCCGTTAATAATCTCAAATGTCAGATCACTAACCTGGCGCCTCAAATGACACATGAACCTTATGTTTTCATCTAATAGAAAGACCAAAAGCTAAGATTGACAACCCAAGACATGATTAACACTGTAGTTAATTTACCAAATCACCATTTAACTCCAAAATACTTAACCACGCCAAATGAGACTTTTCACTTATCTTACATATGCCTAATAAGAACTAGCACTTGCCAATCATTACCCTCTCAATCTTCTCAAATGGAGTTTCGTCCCCGAAACTCAAATTACCACCCAACACCTCAAATAAAAGGCATCCTTAGACCCGGTGCTTCCTCAAAAGCATTAATTCAACCTCAATATTTCCCAAAATTAGATTATACCCAACTGCAACTTAAAGCGTTCATGTACTTAAGCCATCAAAATCATTCTTAATCACCACTTCTATTTTAGAACCACTAGTAATGGTAATTATCAAATCCACCATGTGTTTCAAGCACAAAAAGTATAGGGACCTGTGTTAGACAATAACCTACTTCGTACATCTCATCATTTATCTTCCATTTACGGTAATCTCCATAACCAATATAAGTAACCAGACATGATCCAACACTTCACTCAGCTCCTCCAATATCTTAAGCACTATATACTCATTATGTCTAATTTCTTCCCTAATAGTTCTGGGATAAAAGACGTCACCATCAACAGAGATTGACAAATCAAAGAAAGAAATTGCTCTAATAAACATGCGATAATCAAACGATTCAGTTGGATGGTACTCAACAGAATTAATCAAATAATATTTCCACAGATTCATCAAATGTAAATAGATTAACCCAAAAAATATTCAGACAGGCCAATCAAATGATATTCATACCGAACTTAACCACGTGAGATTCAGACAGTATTGTGGGCATCAAATACCTGCAGCTTTCATCATGGGTTATACCCACTTCTCAGACGATCGACTCACTTCATGTACACAATCATAAATAAAAGGCTCGCAATAGGGAAAAGACAATTACGTACATAGACTCACATGTTTGCATATATATGAATGGCAGTAAGCATATATGAGACCCTGAATCGTGATGTACAACAGAAACTCACTTTAAACATTTAAGGGAGAAATATTAAAATCAAATAGTTACGGATCAAGTATATCTCCATCCCATAGTGAACAAGACCCTTTCAAAGTAACACTTTGTCATTCTTAACAATCTCATCATCCAGACAACTTCTCAGCTTGTAGATAACATAATAATAATTGCACCATTCCACTTCGATAACAACGCCCTCAACCATTACATAACTAGAAAAAGAAACTTTTTTTTTCACACGTTTCCTCACATTCCTTGATTCATAATCTTAATACAACTTAAGATCCCTATAATTACAATAACCTTGAAAGATCTTGCTTAGCTCAACATTACCTTAAAAGTATTTAGTTACTCCAATACTCTAGGAACCAAAATTAAATTTAATCCTTAGTTTGAAGTCTCATAATCGATATCCAAAAGTCTATTTTAAACGTACGATCATCAGCAAAATATTCATCTCAACTTTTATCTCGAAATCAAGTTCCTTTTTCCTTAAAAATGATCCTTGAAACTCCATATCCTGACCAGAACCAATCATAATCCCAATATTACTCTGAAGCCCTTCATCTGCTATCAATACTTCAATGAAACAATTTTCATTCAAACATACAGGAAGTTTCCAACTTACCATACCACCTAAAATCAAATTAACCAAGAGACTAAGCACAAAACCTTCACTTCCACTATACCCTTCAACTCAAGCATTAACCAACACTTTCCTTACAAAGATTCCTTTACCCCAAGACCTCGACGTAGAACGAATCGCGTTGAATCACAAACATTAGTTTAACCCCAAAACCATAAAAAAATTGAAATCAAAGGCCAAACTTCACATAGGAATTTTCAAGTATTCCCCAGTTCCATAAGTCAAAGTTCAACCCCAATCATCATAGTGCATACCCAAAAACCAATAAATACAATTTGAAGCCTTAACTAAACCCAAAGTGCTTAATAGGGATACCCAAGAGATTCAATCGAACATAATATTCCCAAGTACTCAACATCATACTCAAACAATAATACTAGCTTCATGCATCACATCTCTTGGTACGGGAAAATAATAGATCGAAACAAAAGTTTAAAAAAAATAAAACACATTAATAAAAAACATGAAGAAACAATCAAGTCGATGCATCCCAACCCACACCTACACTCACACTCCGATTTTAGCTTCCTAAGGTCTAACTAAACCTAAGAGACACTTAGGAGCTACTAGGTCGCAACCCAGAGCTCTGATACCATTCTGTAACGCCCCGGAAATTCAATTATAGAAAATTCAAAGTCAAACTAACGTTAACAGACAAAAATTAGCGGAATAATCAAACTCTTATTGGGCGTCACTGCCGCATCCCCGAAGGAATACAAGGCGAGAAGGAAAACTACAACTGTTTGCCAACGGCAAACCAACTAACAAACTCATACTTAGAAATAAACCTCAAACTAACTTCAAGTCTTTTAAAAAGAAACATAACAAAATTAACGACTTCTAGACATGTCGTCCTCACTTCTATTTCCCATCCCCAACATATTGATCATCACCTGAAAACAAAACATTTAAAAAAAATGAGGGGGAAATCTCAATAATGTCTGCCCTTAACGTTAAAAAACAAGTTAAGTTCATATCAATTCATTTGAGGGAGAAGGAACGAGTCAAACCATTTAACAAACCTTTAACCCTTACAACTGTTTCCCTCAACCCAACCAAATCATATTTTATTATGCGGGCGGGATACCACATCCCTTAGAGTAACATCGCCTACCACAGACATCGAGAGTTCGCCTACCACAGGCATTAAGAGTTCGCCTACCACAGGCATCAAAGTATTCGCCTACCACAGGCATCAAAAGAGTTCGCCTACCACAGACATGAAAGTATTCGCCTACCAAAGATATCAAAACATTCTATCCTACATCAGGGAAGAAGCCCTGATCTTCTGGTCTATAACCCGGCAGGATACCAAATCCTGAACTCCGAGTTATGCCCCGAAACCCGCTTAATGTTTCACTTTGAATTATTAGTATCTTATGCAAAAACTCAACTCACAACTCTCAAGTCAAACCCAACCCAAGTTATTAAAACCAGTAACAAAACCACTTATAAAAGACCATCTCAATTTCCTCAACTCCTAAATCAAAGAATAATAATTACAAACAATTATCCAAAACAGATGGTCACATTTCAACAAAAAGTCCCCTTTCGGGATGCAATTCTCAAAACAGATTAGAAAACATTAAAACAGATTTAAAGAGCATCCCAGTGGGGATTAGAGTATAGGCATTACCTGGTCAGCTTCACTTCACAGCAAAACAAACACACTTGAGCTCACTAACGACGCGAGTTAGCTTGGGCCTAAAATAGAATAATTATTCTAATCAAAACGTGCCCCTTCGAAGTTAGTATTAACTACCTTCTACCTAACCCTCCCCTAGGAACACTATAAGTTCCTATCAATCATGAATTTACACATAAAATTACTTAACACATTCCAAGTAATCGCATAATAATACCAAATAAACCTTTTCAATCAACAACATATTTGTTAATAATTCACATAAACAAGACAGATTATAGCATCCACATAAAAAGGGTCGTAACGTGACTTCCCGACATCCTATGGGTCTGGTTTTGAACTTTTCGGAAACCTCAGAATGTCTACTAAAACTCTCAAGTTGAATTTGAGACCCAACACACGCTTTAATGTCCTCGAAAATAGTCATCTTTCCAAACTGTCCAGATCTGACCTAGGTCTGGTAATCGGGGTATAACTCGACTTATAAAATTCCAAAGTCCGGTCCGTAAAATTCCTATGAAAGCTAACATCTAAGGAAACTCCAATCCAAAGGGTTCGATCAAAAGACAACTGCACTAGTCGTGGTGACTCGATCTTTGGACCCCATCAAAACTGTCCTGTTACCGGTTTCCATTTAATTTGCAAATTCGGTTCTAACTTCCACCACTTCGATCCCGGGGTCTTAATTTGGGCTTAAAACAGTAACTTAGGTCCAAAGTAATTAACCTAATCCAACTAAGGTCCAATCATCAAACCTCCTATCATCAAACCAAAATGTAAAACATGAAATCAACTTTAATATTTCTACTAACCCTAAAAGCATGCATGAAATATCAACACTATCCTAAACATAAATTTCTTAACCAATAAACAAGGACTTAAAGAACAAGTGAATAAACTATAAAGAACATATAAACATTTAAACTACTAATCAAGAATCCGAACAACCAATTTCTTTATTCAAGATTAAATCAGGAATCATGAATTAATAAACAAGAATTGAACTTTAGTAATTCAATCAACCTAACTTATTTAACATCATTACACATAAATTAAACATGATTGAACCCTAAGAGAATAAAAGAACATGTGAATACTTAACTAACGATTCAAGAATTAATCTAGATAATTAAACTCTTAAATTCGTGCATACAATAATAATATTGTCTAAAACCCTAACATGATTCACAAGGAAAACAAAGTACATCATACCATTGAATATTACTAATTTCACTACAACTATTACAACCCTAATCCATCAATTTAGAACATAAAGATTACATAAAATAATTTAAACAATTACACATAAATAATACAAGAGAAGAACAAATAATTACAAATAACAACTTAATAAAATTACACCCTTAATTACCCAATTTACAAAATTTAACAAGAAATAATAATCAAAACAGAAAACAAGAAATAAAAGAAGGGAGTTTTAAAACTGGATTAGGGTTTACGTTAGGGTGGTTCTAGGCTGCGGTTTCCGGTCACGTCGACGACGGCTGAGATGACGGTAAGGCAGGCGGCGGTAGACGTCGGGTGGATGGAGGTTAGCACGTCTCAAGCCTGGGTTGTGCTCGGTGGTGGATTATCGCACGGCCAGCAGCATAGGCTTCAATCCTTTCATGTTCTGGCGATGTGTGACGCCGGCGGCGACGCGACCATTGCTGCCCGGGAGCCGTCTTGCGGGCGGTCCTAAGCGGCAGCAAGCAGCAATCTGGGGGGTGGCACTAAGCAAAGGCGGAAGAGGAAGAGAGAGAGAAAGTGAGAGAATGTGAAAGAGAGAACGAGAAAGAGGGGGACGACGGTGGTTGCTGCGGTGGTTAGGGAGGTCACCGACGATGGTGTCGGCGGCGGGGCAGTAGCAGGAGGCTGTAGGTAGGGGGAAGAGAGGAAGAGAGAGAAGGAGGGCTAGGGTTTAGGGTTTGATTTAGGGTTTTGAGAGGAAGAAAACTTTTTATATTAGTCTAGTAACTAAGGCCCAACTAATACTACTCTTAAACCCAACCCAACACTAAAATCTGATTTTCTGGGAAATAATGATAATAATAATATTAATGATAATAATAAACACATAACAAATAATATTTACATAACAAATAATTCATATAACAATTATAATAATCACATAATATTAATAGTAATACTAATAAGAATAATACCCATGAAATTACCGATATACCCTTGTTAGTCCCTCAACAATCCTACGAGCTCAAATGTTAGCAAAATAAACACAAACGAATAATAAACAATTAACGAAGTCAAACCTAATTTACTAACGACGTCACGGTCAACATCCTTGGATTTTTCGGGGTTTTACAAACCCCTCATGCTTAAATCAAGCATTGTCCTCAATGCAAAGGACATAGGTAAGAGGGGATGATAGGGTAGGAAGGTCACAAATCATTGCCCGGTGGGAATGGTGCGGAAGGTTCTTGGGGTGGAGGGGGAGGGGGGTGTCGTGCACATGGCTTGGATTAAATGGGCGAGATGGGAGATTTGTGCTTCTTGGCGAGAAAGAGATAGACGAACCTCATCCAGCATCTCAGTTACCGACGAATGAAGCTCGTCAAAGCAACACTCATAACCGTTAACTGCGAAATTAAGGTCACGGTAACAGTCATAAAGGGAGTTATAACGCGCTTCAACGTCAAAGGAGTGGTGGGGAACGGGCGGCTGTTGGGGTTCAGGTTTAGCAGGGGCGTATGGAATAAGGGGAAGCCAAAGAATGTTCGCTTGGTCCCCGACTGAAAGGTGGTCGTGGGGTAAGGGAAATCGGATGCTATTCGGGTGAATCCAAAGACACCGGTGTGAACTATCAAAGGCACACAACCCAAAAGCGCGACATTGATCGCCGTCTAGGTACCTATTACCGAGGACACGGTATGGGGATCTAGGGTCGGGGCGAAAACTAAATTGGCCGGCCAAGTGAGTAATGTATCCACCAATCGCGATCCCCACGTTGGAGTTGGGAATGCGAGAAATATGGGAAGCAAAGAGGGCAGCGGGGTCAACTGCGTTGTCGCTGTTCAGCATGGTGTGCATAGACACATCGGGGCGCACCACCAAAAGGAAAAACAAGCATGCAACAGGATATGTACACAGAATAAAGGAAAGAAAGAAAATGAAAAAGAAAGTTGGAACGAGCTTACCAGAAGGTCTTCAAAGTTGCAAGACATTAAGCTGCATCCACGAAAAAGGGAAAACAAAGAAACAAAACATTAAAAAAAATCGATGCATCCTAGCTACATGCTTAAGAGGAGAGATGTGTTAAAAGAGTGTTAAAGAGGGTGAAGGGACACACCCATGAGGTCATAGTCGTGAGGCCCATTCAATGTGAAGCCAGACGGGGTGCTGGAGAGGCTTCATGGGTGTGGCACTAGTGCATCACGACTGTGAAGGGGGTTTTAGCTGAACTCTAAGGAAAGCTTTCTAGGGCCTCACGGGCATGACCCTGGGGGTGATGGCCGTGAGGCCTGTTCTGCCTCGTTTTGTCCTGCAGGCTGCACTTAGCTATGACGGGAGCACCAACCACTCCTTATTCAAGACTCGGGTCGCCGTCATTCTCAGAGCTTGTCAACGCCCGCAGTAGAAGGTCATGTATCCTCGAATGCATTTCCGAATTAATATATAAGAACACAAGAAACAATGAGTCAGTGTAAGCTAGTGCCCTCTTCATTTTATCGAATGCCTTAGAAAAATCATAAGAGTGATAGGAGTGAACGATCGAGGTTTTTCTAGGCAAGTCCTCTAGGTAAACATGACATGGGTCAAGGAGGGGATCATACCTCCCTTGGTTGATCCACAAATGGAAATTGAGTATGCAAATCAACAAAAGGGGAAGGGGAACATATATTCACGGAAGAATTTTCTTGTTGAGTTTTAGCATGATGAGTACATAGATTATCAAAAGAATTAATAATATATACCTCCCCCTAACTTTTGCAAAATGAGGATTTCACCCTCCATGTTTTAGAAATGATAATTACCTAACCTAACAAATAATGAATACAATAAATATCACACCTAACCATTGTTGATGTCAATTTTTTCTACTTTTTTATATTTACTTTGTCAACAAAAATAATAAAAGTTCCAATTTACCCTTCATTTAAAATTTCCAATACCCTAATTTATTTTTTCTCCCCACCCCACCCTTCCCCCTGTTCCGAATTAATGATTCCATGTTTGCTGATTAAAGGCAGACCCTTACTTTCTTCTATTTGTTTGCTCACCAACCCACCCCCTCCCCCTTTCCTATTGCTACACACTTTTGTTCATATTTAAATATGAACACTCAATTCATTTTCCTCGGTTTGATTTCCCCCCAACCCACCCCTTCCCCCTTTCCTATTGCTACGCACTTTTGTTCATATTTAAATTTTGTCCAAAATGCAAGCATCGACCATGTCATTTGGTACTGAATTTGTCCAGAACCCAAAAAAAATCAGCCATAGGAATGATGATGAAGCAGATGTGTGAGAGGAACTGTCAAAAGTGCAGGGAATGTGAAGTTTTTTTTATTTTTTTATTTTCTTTGTCTTTGTTATTGTGGTGGCTTTGAAAAATTAGCCTTGTAAATGGATGTTTCCTTATATTCTAATGAATGAAATGAATCAAATTAGCATTGTTAATGCTTCTGTTTTGGTCAATTACCTGTGGTAGTAATGGTTATTGTCTTTGTCATGTTACCCCGTAATGCAGATTTATATTGTTGATCATGAATGTTAGTAGACCTGTTAGAGCAACATACACCCATAATGCTATTTGTTGTTCATGAATGGTAGTACACCTGTTAGAGCAACATATACCCATAATGCTATGATACTCCGATCACAGAGTACAAATCCTATTCTCTGATGAGAACTTTTAAGAAATTTCAGAAATGGCAACAAGTTAAATGAATACCCCTCCAACATACAATATGCCATTGATTAACAGGCCTGGATCACTTAAAGAAAATTTTCAGCGAAAAATGCCTGCCTTTTTTCTTTATTGGTGAGAAGAAACAGCATAGGCTCAAAACATACAATATGCAAAAAATTGTTGACTCAAAATGTAAGGACTCACTTGGCCAAAACAGCATAGGCTCTTCATTCATCTGATACCTCATTCCCAAAACATCATCCAATAACAACCCACAATTGGATGTCATTATCAATTTAAAAAAAAACCTTGTTGTAAAACTAAAACAACTTCAATCAACAAGTAGAAATCAGAACCTTGTTTGAACTATCAAAATCCACAGCAGAATTGCAAAAAGAGGTCATTAATTAACACCATCATTGTAACCTGGTTTGAATTGTCAAAATACATTAAGAATAAATTGGGCAGGACTTCACACATAAAACTTGTGTTGAGAGGAAATGTTACTCTTGGAAATAAGCCCAATGAAGGCATCTAAAAAATGCATTGCCAACCTAATGTTTGTTAGGACCTAAAATTACATCACCAATCTCCAACAAATAAAGCCTTACTGAAGCTAATGTATATCAAAAAAGGCATTGCTAACCTAATGTTTGTCTTGATTCAATCTTAGCCAAGCGAAGCTAATATAAATACACAGGTTACGTCCAAGAAACCCTAATAAACCTTCACAAAAATTACATTGGTTCAGTCATATCATTCAAAGTGGAGTCTTCTCCTTTTCCTTCCATCAACTGTATCATCCATAGATGAGAGAGATCCCACCTTTCCAGCCTTTGGTGGTTGTGTTCATGATGGTGTCCCAACTGGCCTATCCATGGAAGGAAGTGGTTGAGAGCTCAAAATAAAGGGAGTCGGGTTGCTTGCCTTGGTAGTTGTTGGTTTCCCTGGTAATTAGGGTAAGACAATGTGAGTACATTATTTTCAATTGATGAAACAGAACCAAAATACAAATGGCAGCAATGATTACCTGCAACTTTACTTGTGCTTGCTTCAGCTGCTCCCTTCTTCTTCCCCTTCTTCTTGCTGTTTCTATTGGGGTCTTCAAGACAGGTCCTTCTATTGTGCCCTACATTGTTGCAAATCTTACACTTCACTATGGTGAACCTCTTTCTCTTCTTCCTACCCTCTCCAACACCCCTCCTTCTATCTTTAGGTGGCCTCCCTCTTCTCTTGATTAGAGGCGGTGGTCCAAGGGTTGGTTTGTTGTTCAATCGGGGCCAGAAAATAGGGTATTGGATAGGCTGTATGTCCCTTGCATAAGCTGCCCTAAACTTAGCTACGGAGTAGCATTCATCAACCCAATCCTCTAGCTTCTCATTCATTTGTAATAGACACCTTACAACATGTTTACATGGTATACCACTGATTTGCCAAGCTTGACAGTCACATGACTTTTCATTCAAATTGACTACAAACTTAGTTTTACCTTCAAGTACCTCAAACATTCCCTCGCCAGAGAATTTAACCCTCAAGACAAAGCTCCTTCACCAAAGTTTTTAGCTCACTCTTTACAACAGGCACAATTTTTCCCTTCCACTTTTTCCCCATTTTCCTTCTATCTTTGATCCATTCTTGCCATTTGTCTTTGATAAACTCACATAATGCATAAATAGGTCTATCTCTATAGAAATTGACAACATTGTTGAAAGACTCACCAAAGTTGGTGGTATTGTCTGGGCATTTTGTTGTTTTGTCAAACTTGTATCTGTCAAACTTGTATCTGTTAGACTAACTGTACTATCCAAACTTAAAAAGAGGACGAGAATTGAAAAGTATACCTGCACCAATATTTCTTAGGCTCTTGAAGTAGCCACTGGACAGCATCAAGGTCTTCTTTTTCAATATCTTCCATTGCCTTCATATGGACAAATTCATTAAATGCGTAAGCAACATTGGTGGCCTTCTTCTTCATCCTTTTACCAGGAAAGTGTCTCTCAAAGTTCCTAACACAGATTCATGAACTTGATTAGCAACAAAGACTCAATCATATTATGATACATCCATTAACAGTAAACCCCAATACTAACATATGCAAAAAAAGGTTAAGCATCTTACCTAATGTAATGAACAACACATATTCTCCTTTTCGATGTTGGGAAAACACTTCTAAGTGCATCAATTACTCCCTACATATGCAAAAACTCTGATTCAAATAAATATAAATGTGGAATATATTCAATATAGAAGCTTGATGTTTACATTAAACTTACCCGGCCTCGATCAGTTATGAATGTGTACTCACCCCTCTTATCATCACCAATAATACTTCTCAAACAGTTTAAGAAGTACTCCCAGTTCTCTTTGCTTTCCGTATCTACTATGGCATACGCAATGGGAAAAGCATGGTTGTTGCCATCTAGGCTGAACGCGGTGAGCAAAATGTAACCGTATGGACCCTTTAGATGGCATCCATCTATCCCAATAAATTTCCTGCAACCTTCCAAGAACCCCCTCTTATATGCTTCGAAACACACAAACATTCTCAAGAAGACAGGAAGGCCACCATCATCGAGGGGGTTTGTCCACCTAAGGTAGCAAATACTCCATGTATTGGTCCTTCTAATCATGTCCACATACCTAGCGAATTCTGAGAACCCTTCAAAATGCTTGCCCGCAATCATTTTACTCCTTGCATAGATGAGGACATGCTTAGGATGTGCCACCCCATACCTTTCCATAAGTATGTTTCCTATGCCATTTAAATCCATAGCAGGGTTTGCTTTAAGGTCATTTAAATACCATCCTTATTGCACTTGAAATTCCCTTACCACTTGAAGAAAGTGAGTTTTGTCCTCAAACATGTCTCCTTCCCTCGAAACTATTGACCCATCTACTTCTTCTTCCCACCATTGTCCATTATCATACATCCTGATGAAAACAGGTTCAACCTCATCCTCACTACCTTCAAACTGCTCATCTGAATCAACCAGAGATGGGTTTGACCCCTCTGACTGTACCTCATCATCACATTCACCTGGAATAGTAATATCTGGATCATCTGGATCTGTAAGATCTTGTGTTGATGCATCTCCTCTTACTGACTCCTCCATTTTTTATCCAAACACAGTCGATCCGTTCATGTGAGACTCACCTTTTCTTACCCTATTCATTTGACTTTGATCCACAAACCCTGGGCCCTTAAACCCTACATCATCATCACTGTCCGAATCCTCATAGTCGCCCTCTTCTTCTAGCAGAATACCTTTACCTTTGTCAAGAGGGTCAATTGTTGGAAGCTTAGGTTTTACAGTGGGTGATGGTCTCTCATCAATAACAATCCCCTTAGTATTTCCCATAGGTGACTTCCGTATCACTTGCAGTTTAGGTGGTCTCTCATAAATATGAGATATGTCAACAGGGCTTATATGTGAATATCCTTTCATTTGGCTAAGTGCATCATCAATTGATGAAATGATGTTACCCCATATTTCATTATCAACTCCACCGTCTCCTTTATAACCATCAAGTTTCCGACTAGTGGCATCATCATATTCTTCGGCAAGTAGGTCCTCATAGTACTTTTCATCAATACTATCAAGCATTTCTCCAGCATAGTTGTACTCCAACACATGTATCTCTCCACCCTCAAGGGAATCATACATCTTACTGATCTCAGTTGGTTTGGACCTCTCAACCACATTAATCTCTATGTAAAAGTTCTTCTCAAGCGAAACATCAGCAAGGTTAGTGATATCAGAATCACAAAAAATCGCAAACCTTTTACTGTTAATACCAGGAATGGTTGCACATAACCCAAAATATTTAGGCACTCCCCTGACATTTGGTATAGCACAGAAAGTCCTTACATCCTTAATTAAGTCCTCAAGCCCATAACATGCAAAATCCCTATTCCCTATGGTAGCCATCCATCTTTTGTAGGAGACAATAACACTGATTTTAGTTGACTTTCTCATCCTACATGCATAACAACAACCAGTTATAAACATCAATCATGTATCACTCACTTAATTTAAACATATTACCCATGCTAAAGTCATCACCAAAAATCAAAATTCACAAACAATAATCGATATTCATCCCTAGAATATTACCAACAATTAGTTACTTCTATACTAATTCACCCACTATAACCCCACCAAATTAAATCAAAATATTGCCAAAAAAAATCATTTTTAGGGATTTCAATTATGATGACAATTACAATATTGTAAACAAAAAGTCCACTATAATCCCACCAAATCAAATCACAGAAGCATGAGGTTCAGAACATATAATTGGAAAAATTGGATGATTGGGTTTTCGGCAAAAGACTTATATTTGAAGTTTGACTTGGAATTTGAACATATAATTGGGACTAATTTATCTAGAACAAATCTTCAACATACTCGTTAATTGTAGAAATTTTGACCATACTCATGCACTACGACAACAAGACCAAAGAGCAAATTACACAGATTAATTGCACCACTATAGGAACTTGTAAATTATATTGCTTAATTGCACTACCACAACACCACTGTTCAGCAAGCCAAAAACTAAATCCAATTCTTTGCTTCTTGTTCAGCATTGTTCAACAGGCCAAAAACAAATTCCAGACCACTGTTTAGCAGACCTAATACTCTGTTCAATTTAACAACAAGCATCATACTCTGTAATTGTACATGCTTGTTTGACACTTAATTCTTTGATTATTGTTCAGAAAAAATCGAAATCCACATATCTAGACCCTAAGAATAACATTACAAGACATTTTCGAATAAAAAAATTCAAACTTTCGAACTGAAATCCAACAAAATTGGAAGAATCACTAACAGGATCAGTTGGTTCTTGTTCAGTAATTGTACGATCGAAATAATCTTCAGATAACACCCAATTTTGATCGACTTGACAGTATAGCCGTTGTCCGTCCCGCAACAACCCACCGTCTACCCACACTAGCAAAACCCTAGTTTGTCGAACAATTTCTCATTTTGGAGGGCTTGTTCGGTTTACACCAGTAGCAGGGGATGGAAACAATAGCAACTGGCGCTCAAACTAAACATTTGTTCAATTTAGTAATAACAAGGGTAATTTGGTCTTTCCAATTTAAATCTTAAGGGTATTTTTGTCAAACCAGATAAAATTGCAGGGACAATTATGTCAAAGTCATTGCCTAATCGGAAAAAGTACACATTTCATATAAACAATAAAGGTTAGGTTGCGTAATTGAGATTTATCAAATATGGAGGGTAAAATCCTCATTTTGCAAAAGTTTGGGGAAATTGAGTATGCAAATCAACAAAAGGGGAAGGGGAATATATTTTCACGGAAAAGTTTTCTTATTGAGTTTTAGCATGATGAGTACATAGATTATCAAAATAATAGCCTATAGCATTTGACAACTCTCCATAAAACTACGAGTACTGAAGAGGTCCGGGTTCCTTTCTCACCGCCATCGCTGTTTAATCAAGGCTGCGCCCAACTCGAGCATCGAGTTGCAATTTCCGGCCACCTCGGAGCCGGAGGCTCGTCTCGGCCATCCGGTGGATGGGTCCCGGGGCTCTTAAGGGAGGGGCCCGTTCATCCCACCGACCCCGGAAGCCTGGGGACTAATAAAGCTCGTGGCCAATCGCTGCCGTGGAGCTCGCCGCCCGAGCAGCCTTTTGCTCGCCTCGAGCAATTGCTCGCCGAGAATGCATTGACGCCAGTGGAACTCGCCGCCGAGCGCTCATTTTGCTCGCCGAGCGACGCTCGGCGATCGACATTACGCGCGCGACCACGCCTGTAAGGCTCGCCGCCCGGCGCTTTTCCGCCGCTCGAGCTGGCTTCGCCGGCCGCTGCACCCACGCATTGCCACCGACTGACGCCAGTGAAGGCGCCGCTGGCCGAGCGCATCTTCGCCGCGAGCAAATGCTCGACGATCGCGTTTTTGCTGCTTTGTCTTAATTCTGGGTTTAGTATAAATAGTCTGTTATTATACTTTTCCAGAAGCTTTTGATGAATTATGAACATGTTTATGCATTGGTTAGGGCTTCCCTAAACTTTTCTCAAAATCTAGATTACTTTATCCATTAATTAAGTGGTGGTGTTTCTAGTCATTCCTTTATTGATCATTTGGTGGATTTTCCTTTATGATGATCATGGTGGGGTGTTAGGCCTTTGGTGGTGGACTTTCCTTTATCCAAGGTCATATCCAATCCCTTTGGTGTTCCAAGCTTTTGTTGATTATTGATTCAAGATTCTCAAGCTAGTCATTCAATCTCTCCCACCGCGCCACGCTCCATTTGGTATCAGAGCTCAAGGTTTTTCATCTAGCTTGAGTTTTTTCCATTGTTCATACTAGTAGTTCTCTATTGTTGGATTTTGGTATTTTGATTGAAATATTGGTGTTCCCCATCCCTTGTGACTCCAAGTGTGTTGGAGAAATTGTTATTGCTATTGTGTTTGTTGATTTTGATGCATATTGGAGCTTTGAGGAAGAGTTGGAAAATTTGTGCACACAAGGTGTTCGATAAAATGCCCAAGTGAGAAAAACACAAAGAACCCTCATCCAAACACAAGCCAACTACAAGAAAACCCCCAAACTCCACAAAATATCCCAAACACAATCCGTCCCATACCATTCCCTCGATATGGATGGTCACGATGATTCCGATCGAGAGGAATCAAGCCACCGGTAGCCCTCAACTTCGCCTCGAGAATCGACTCGCCACGCATGACGCAGCAATTCACCTCCATCAATCGAACCCTTAATGCCATCATGGCACGGTTGGATAACCTCGCCTAGAGCGCCCGGCCCGCCGAGTTGAACGTCCGAGGCGTGCACAAAGCCCCGCCCTCCTCCCAATTTTGAGTCGAGTGACGATGCTAGAGGTTCTCCACGCCATCGACCGGAATGTGCATGAACAACCCTTCGAGATGATTTCGGGACATTAAAATTGACATTCCCGAGTTCCACGGTACCACCGATCCGGACGACTACATCGAGTGGACCCAATTGATGGATAGGATCGTCGAAACCAAGGAGTATGATGAGCGGAAGGCTTATAAGATCGCAAGTTTGAAACTCACCAAGGCCGCTTCGCTTTGGTTCGAGAATATGAAATCACAGCGGGCTCGAGAAGGGAAGGCGAGAATTTCCACTTGGACCCATCTTAAGCAAGTGATGAATCGCCGTTTTTTACCAAGCACTTACCGTCATGACAATCTGAAAAGGGCCTATGCCCTAACACAAGGCAGACGAACTGTTGGAGAGTACATATCTGAATTCGAGCAGCTTCTTATCAAAAGTGGCCTCCAGGAACCTGAAGATCAAACCATGATGCGTTTTTTGAATGGTTTGGATCCTACTATCGCTAAGAGGGTCGAGATCCAACCATACTATTCCCTGGATGAGTTGTGTAGCTTGGCCCTTCGGGTTGAACGACGTCGCAAAGAAAGGACTCTCGCCAAGTCTACTTCACGCAACTATCTCCCACCGCCAAATCGACCTCCTTTTCAATCGGCCACACCCAAGCCTAGTGAGACACCCAAGTTCCCTGCGACCCCCCGAACTGACAAAGGGAAGGGACTTGTTGTGGCGTCTCCTACGGGGACCACTCGTCAAATGGAAGGAAAGAAATGCTTCAAGTGCCATGGATATGGCCATGTCCAGGCCGACTGTCCGAACCGGCGGACCTTGACTCTCAAGGAGGTTCAGGACATTGACGAGGAATTGCAAGGAGCCCAGGATGAACCCGGATTTGTTGTCGAGGATGCATACACTAGTGAGGAAGGAGAAACCGCAAGCTTTCGCGAGACCAAGGAGACGCTCTCGTCTTGAGGCGAGCTTTGCATGTTCAAGAAGTCCCTCTTGACAGAGCCCAGCGGGAGACTATATTCCAAACCCGATGCCTAGTTGGGGGCAAGGTGTGCGAGCTCATCATTGACGGAGGGAGCTGTACTAATGTGGCCTCTACATATATGGTTGACAAACTGGGATTGCCCCTATTGCCACATCCCCGTCCTTATTCACTGAAATGGCTCAATGACCGCGACGACATTAAGGTAACTAATCGTGTCTTAGTGAATTTAACCTTTGGCACCAACTATAAGGACTCTATTGTTTGTGATGTTGTCCCCATGAGCGTGTGTCACATTTTATTGGGTCGACCGTGGCAATTCGACAAGAAAACCACTCATGACGGCTCGAAGAATACTTACTCTTTTATCCACGAGGGCAAGAGGGTTAAACTCCTACCACTAGCACCACATGAAATATCACCACCTAAACCTGGGGCGGGAAGTGAGGGGCCTAAACACTTGAGTGAGACACGGGTCGAGCGAGCCCTAAGTAAGGGGAAGGCCATCTTTGCCTTGCTCCTCTTAGAGGCGAACATTTGTGAGGAAGTGAAACCTAAACACCCTCTCGTTGCCCCCCTTCTTGCTGAATTTGGAGATGTGTTCCCCGAAGAGCTCCCACCGGGTCTACCTCCTATCCGAGGTATTGAGCATCAGATCGACCTTATTCCCGGCGCGCCTCTTCCAAACAAGGCGGCATATCGGTGCAATCCACGAGAGACTAGAGAGTTACAAAGGCAGGTTGACGAGCTTATATCACGGGGTTATGTTCGCGAGAGTATGAGTCCGTGCTCCGTCCCAGCCCTCTTGGTTCCGAAGAAAGATGGTACTTTCAGGATGTGTGTAGATAGCCGAGCCATCAACAATATTACCATCAAGTATCGGTACCCTATACCGAGGCTTGACGACATGCTCGATGAACTACACGGGTCCTGTATTTTCTCCAAGATTGACCTACGGAGTGGCTATCATCAAATCCGTATGAAGGAAGGCGATGAGTGGAAGACGGCGTTCAAGACAAAAGGGGGATTATATGAGTGGCTTGTCATGCCATTTGGGCTTTCCAACGCCCCGAGCACATTCATGCGTCTTATGAACGAGGTGTTGAGGCCCTTAATTGGTAAATTTGTCGTGGTTTATTTTGATGATATTCTAGTATATTCGAGGAGTGAAGCGGAGCATATTATGCATTTGGAGCGGGTGTTCGAGGTTTTGCGACAACAACGGCTTTACGGCAAACTCGAGAAGTGCGACTTTTGCACTCCTCAAGTCACCTTTCTTGGGTATATTGTCTCGGGCGCGGGTATTTCTATGGACCCTTCAAAGGTGGAGGACATCCGTTCTTGGCCCTCTCCCTCTACTATCACGGAGGCGAGGAGCTTTCACGGTCTTGCTTCGTTCTACCGAAGGTTCATCAAGGGTTTTAGTACCCTTACCGCTCCCATTACCGAATGCATGAAGAAGGGCGTTTTTGAGTGGACCCGAGCCGCCCAAGGAGCTTTTGAGAAGCTGAAGTCACAACTTTGCGAGGCTCCGGTACTTGCTCTCCCGGATTTCACACAAGCCTTCGAAGTTGATTGCGATGCCAGTGGTGTAGGCATTGGGGCCGTATTGATGCAAAACCAACGTCCTATCGCTTATTTCAGTGAGAAACTCAGTGGCTCAAGGAGGAACTATTCCACGTATGACAAGGAGTTTTATGCTCTCGTTCGGGCTCTAGATCATTGGTCACACTATTTGAGGCCGAGCCAGTTTGTCCTCCATTCCGACCATGAGGCGCTCAAATATTTGAATGGACAACACAAGCTTAGCTCCCGGCATGCTAATTGGGTTGAGTGTCTTCAAGGATTTAATTTTGTGGCGAAACACAAGAAGGGGAGTGTAAATGTGGTCGCCGATGCGCTTTCGAGGAGGCACTCTCTTCTTTTCGTAGTTGAGGCGAGGGTACTTGGGTTTCAACACTTGAAGGAGTTTTATAAGGAGGATGATGACTTTAAATCACACCTCGGTGGTGGTGATGGGCCGTATTTGCTCCAAGATGGGTTTCTCTTCAAGGGCAACAAATTGTGCGTTCCAAAATGTCCGTTGAGAAAGCTTCTAGTGCGGGAGGTTCATGGAGGTGGGCTCGCAGGTCATTTCGGAATTAACAAGACCACTGACATGTTAAAAGAGCACTTTTATTGGCCAAAGATGGGAAGTGATGCGGGACGTGATATCCAAGTGTATTATTTGCCACCATGCTAAAAGTCGGCCCACCAAGGGCTTTATAGACTTCTTCCATTCCGAATGGTCCGTGGGAGGATTTGAGTATGGACTTCATTGTAGCCCTTCCCGAACCGTGCGTGGTAAGGATGCCATCCTAGTCGCCGTTGACCGCTTTCTAAAATGGCGCATTTCATTGCTTGCGAGAAAACCGATGACGCCACACATATTGCCACCCTTTTCTTCCGAGAGGTTGTGCGCTTGCATGGTGTCCCGAGAACCATTGTGTCGGATCGTGATACTAAATTCATGGGTCATTTTTGGAGGTCTTTGTGGAAGCTCTTGGGAACGAAGTTGTTATTTAGCACGTCGCATCATCCTCAAACAGACGGCCAAACTGAGGTAACTAACAAGACGCTCATTACTATACTTCGTGGTCTTGTGAGTCGGAGTCTACGAGATTGGGATGCCAAGTTATGTCACGCCGAGTTTGCCTTTAATCGGTCCCCCTCTCGTGCTACGGGTCATTCACCCTTTCAGACTTGCTATGGTGTCAATCCCATAACTCCTATCGAACTCCTTCCTCTTCCTCTAGAGTCGAGGGTTAGCTATGAAGCAAGTGCAAAGGCCGCTGAAATTCAGAAACTTCACCGTCAGATTCGGGAAAAGATCGAGCGCACCAATGAGCTCTATAAGGCCCAAGCCAACAAGCATCGCCGTGACATCACGTTCAAGCCCGGCGACTTGGTTTGGCTACACTTAAGGAAGGAACGGTTTCCATCCCGGAGGAGTAACAAGCTAAAACCACGAAGCGAGGGACCGTTCAAAATTTTGGCCAAGGTAAATGACAACGCTTACAAGCTCGATCTTCCGGGGAACTTCGGTGTATCGTCAACCTTCAACATCGGGGACCTCTCACCCTACATCGAGGATGTTGAGCCTGACGTGGATTTGAGGGCAAATCCTCTTTAGGAAGGGGAGGATGAAGAGGTCCGGGTTCCTTTCTCCTCACTGGTGGCCACGCTGTTAATCAAGGCTGCCCAACTCGAGCATCGAGTTGAAATTTCCGGTCACCTCGAGCCGGAGGCTCGTCTCGGCCATCCGGTGGATGGGTCCCGGCTCTTAGGAGGGGCCCGTTCATCCCACCGGAAGCACGGGGACTAATAAAGCTCAGGGCCAATCGTGCCGTCGAGCTCGCCGCCGAGCAGCTCCTTTTGCTCGCCCGAGCAGCTGTTCTGCCGAGAATGCATTGGACGCCAGGGAACCTGCTCGCCCGAGCAGCTCATTTTGCTCGCCCGAGCAGACGCTCGGCGATCGACATTACGCGCGACCACACGCCTGAAGGCGCGCCGCTCGAAGCGCTTTCGCTCGCCGCTCGAGCCTGCCGGGGCTGCTGCACCCACGCATTGCCGCCGACTGACGCCAGGCAGAAGGCCTGCTCGCCCGAGCAGACCTTCTGCTCGCCCGAGCAGCTGTTCTGGACGACTGCGTTTTTTGCCTGTTTTGTCTTAATTCTGGGCTTAGTATAAATAGTCTGTTATTATACTTTTCCAGCAGCTTTTGATGAATTATGAACATGCTTATGCATTGGTTAGGGCTTCCCTAAACTTTTCTCAAAATCTAGATTACTTTATCCATTAATTAAGTGGTGGTGTTTCTAGTCATTCCTTTATTGATCATTTGGTGGATTTTCCTTTATGATGATCATGGTGGGGTGTTAGGCCTTTGGTGGTGGACTTTCCTTTATCCAAGGTCATATCCAATCCCTTTGGTGTTCCAAGCTTTTGTTGATTATTGATTCAAGATTCTCAAGCTAGTCATTCAATCTCTCCCACCGCGCCACGCTCCAAGTACTCTCAGTCAACCAATTAAGAAAATTCCAAGCCTCATAATCATTTTCAACATTGAAACCATAGTGATCAAGCATTATGAGTTTCAGAATTCACACCCTCATTGATAACACACAAAACATCCCAATCAGATAAAGTATAACCCTGAGGAGCCCAGTAAGCAAGGTAAACATTCAAGCGATCACAATCATCTTGGGGGAAGCTAAAATATGTGATTTTTCCTTTTTTCCGATTTTTAGCATTTTTTCAATTTTTTTTAGAACCTAAAAGGGAACGCTAAAGAAAAACTGAAAGGTCAGAAGACGCAACTCCCCGACATCGGCGCCATTTTATTTAACGTGAACCTAGGGGTTAGGAGCACAATCGTAATGGTCCTAGGAGTCGAGGTTCCAACCTAAGAATCTCATGAGAGCACTCACCCACCAAGTGTGGGAGTCGATGGTTTTGGTGATTAAACTACTATACTAAGGTCGAAAAGGAAAAACATAATAGAAAGGTAAGGGCTCGTGGGTAGTGTTAGGCCTTCTAACGAAGGACAAAACACGGAAACTGTGTTTTTAGGGGAGATTCATGTTCAATAATCAAGTGTGAGGATTGTGTGCATACCAAGCTAGCACCGACTTCCCGCGCCAAGGCGTAAAGTCGGTATTCGCTTCCTATGCACGAGCTAACATCGATCCCACCGCCAAGACGATGAATCGATGATGTACTTTCCAAAGTCTATCATCACTCCCATGCATGATAGGCTTTGGTAGTATGAAAACTAATCCTAAGTAATCTATTCTGATTCCCTCTCGCCAGAGCAAGGAACTGGAATCGATTAAATCGCCCTAGAGTTCCAAAAGTGATGGTTGAAAGGATCCACAGCCTCTGGCCCCCGGTATCCTTCACCCATCGCATGGAAATCTAGGACGGAACACTAATCATCTCACTAATCACCCTAATCCCGCTAATAATGATTAATCCCCCATTAGCGCCCTAATTACCCCCAACCCTAAGGGAACTAGCAACTATATCATGATTAACACTAACACTACTTTAATTATCAAACCACTACTTGACATGAATCTAGTAAAACAATGCAGAAAACAAATAACAAAACTAATTAAACTAATAGAAAACATAAACAAGATAATCAAAGAAACAATTAACTAATTGAATGCTGAAAGTGAAAGGGAAGAAGAGGAACTTACTGAAATTTGGAATTGATTCCAAGCTTCAATGTTGAAAGAACAAGAACGAAATATTCAATTACAAAACATAAACCCTAATCTAATTATAAGGAATTAAACCTAATCTTAGAACTAATCTAAGGGCTAATCCCTCTAACTATAACCTAAACTAAGGAATGAAAAGCTACCCTAAAAAAGGGTAGAGTTTAAAATATATAGGTGGGGGGAAAAGATAGCAAAACATAGTCGTTTTTCCCGAAAAGTAAGTCGGCGGAACTGGGAGGTCACGACTGTGAGGTAGGTTCTGTCCAAAACCCAGTTTTTTCACTTTTTGAGGTGTCACGGGCCGTGAGGTGGGTGTTCATGACCGTGAGGTGGGTGATCACGGCTGTGACACCCCTGCTGTCCGAAAACCAGATCTTGTTTTGACCATATCTTCCTCATTCGACGTCCGATTGACTTGATTCTTGACTTTTTGAAAATCTCTAGGACTATATTTTCTACTGACATAAGCCTCAAAGTCATAGCATATGTGTGGAAAGATGGTGACCAAAAGAGTGGACATATGTCGACTTCTGCACATTTCTTGCCATCGTACTCATAGTTCTTTCATCTCAACTCGGAATGGACCTTATGATATACCATCGGGAAGCTTTTTTAATGAGGTACAAGGAATGGATGTGAAGTATGTAGTTTATAAACAAAATCTGCACAATATATAATATTTAATATTATAAAGATTGATAATAACCAATTTTAATTTTGGCTTTCACTCAAAATAACTCCAATCGTCAATGTCCTTAACTATATCATCAACATCATTAACCATGAGACCAATGTTCTTGATTGTGTCTCAACAATCTCCCCTTTTTAGATGAAAGATGAAATTCAACAATAAATGTGATCATTCTCCCCCTTTTTGACTTTTATCAAAAAGGCTATATGAAACTCCCTTTAGTGCAACATTCATGATACTTAAGGATATTTAAGGTCTTGCAACACTTAACAGCCTTGTGAGTACTAAGTGGGAATCATTCCCCTCAACTAGGGCTACATCACCAAACCTAAGCTTCTCTTCACTTAGGATTTGAATCGCATCACCTCTTGTTCACTTAAGAAGTACAACATGGTTCATAGTCTCGGCTACCTTGAGTACTTTTGAGGCAAGCTTACAATATGCAATGACTCACTTGCGTTCTTCCAAGGCAAGCTTACAAATCTTAATCAAGGAGACACACCTCCATGATCTACAATACTCAACCAAGACAGCACAACCTTGATCTACAACTCACTAAGTATTGAACAACAGTTAGTACCCAAGTGAATTATTTCCAACGCACTTAATACAAGTCCCCTAAAAATATGTGAAACAAAGAACGTGGATTGTAAATACAAGAGAGTAATAAACATTGGGTTGCATAGTTTCTCTCTTGTAGAATGGAGTGGTTGACTTACTTCTTCCATAGCCTTCAAGGTTCTTATATAGCGCTTCAGCCCTTAATATGATCATTGCACCAGATACACATTATTGGTTATGAAATAATAATAATAATAATGATAATAATAATAATAATAATAATAATAATAATAATAATAATAATAAAATCTGCACAATATGTAACAATAATATTATAAAGATAGATAATTATGCAATTTGAATTTCGGCTTTCACTCAAAACAACTCCAATCGACAATAATTTTTTACTATGCCTTCATGTCCTTAACCCTGTCTCAACAATAAGGATTTTAGAAGAGATTGTGAGAGTTGTACGCCAGTTCATTTGAAATGTAATTAGTATTTTATTTATTTATTTATTTATTTACTTATTTATCTGGGAAATTGGATTCTAATAATATGAACTTTTGACCATATAAGACTTAATAATACGAACTTTTGTTTTGGTGATTAATAATAGGGAAATTGGATTCTAATAATACGAACTGTTGGCCATATAAGACCTAATAATACGAACTTTCGATTTAGTGATGAATAATATGCACTTTGACCCCCTGTTGCCCCCAGTAACACGCCATCGAGTTAAGATTAACTTAACTCGGTAGCGATCATAGCTGGCGGCGAAGGGATGAATTTAGTCAATTTTGACTTGCCACGTCAGCCACCCTCTCTCTCTCTCTCTCTCTCTCTCCTCGTTCCAGAATTCCTGCCCTCTTCTTCTTCCTCCCTCTTTCTCTCTTCTCTGTCTCTCTCTTTTTCTTTGCAACTTACCTTCTTCTTCCTTCTTCTTCCATCATCACCCTCATCCATCTCCACCACTACAAAACTTTCAAACCACCATGACTATCACCGCACCTCACCATTGCAGCCACCAAAAAACCACCCAACCACCTTCACTTCCACCACCATCCGCCCCAAAACACCATTGTTGGAATTTTTCTCCCACTAATAATTCCATCTTGGGAGAAAAATTCAATTCTTTCTTATCCTGATAGATTGACGAAGGAAGAAACCCAGAAATCTTGACATTCCCTCCCCCCCCTTCAAAATCTCAAACCTAGAAATTCGGGAAGAAGCTTTTCCGTGGTCGGACATGGCGGAAGGAGAAATTCGTTCGAAGCCTATCTAGGAAGAAACCCAGAATTCCAGCAAGATTGGTTGCTTGAAACCCACCAATTCAAGAAAACCTCTTCTTCGACGGGCCCCGGTTGGAGCTGGCCTCCAACTTCACCGCCCTCTCCATCCGCTTCTACAACGACAATACCCGCTGCGTCCTCTCCCTCAAGTCCAAACCCAACATCTCCGGCGGTGTCAGCCGCATCGAGGAGGTCGAACACCTCTCAGCCCCTTCTCGGTCGGGCTTGCGTCGCCGACACGACCCGCCTGGCCCAATTGGCTCGCCCTAATAGGGTAATCGACAGGCTCGAGGAGTTGGTGCTGGCCCATGTCGCCCTGGTGTGTATCGGTGGGTTTAAGAATGTCAGGAATGTGCATGTCTGGAAGGGTCTGACGATTGAGGTGGATAAGACTTTGTATGTGTAGTGGTGGAGATGGATGAGGGTGATGATGGAAGAAGTAAGAAGAAGGTGAAGTAGCAGAGAAAAAGAGAGAGACAGAGGAGAGAGAAAGAGGGAGAAAGAAGAAGAGGGTTGGAATTCTGGAACGGGGAGAGAGACGAGAGAGAAAGAGAGAGGGTGGCTGACGTGGCAAGTCAAAATTGACTAAATTCATCCCTCCGCCACCAGCTACAATCGCCACCGAGTTAAGTTAATCTTAACTTGGTGGCGTGTTACTGGGGGCAACAGGGGGTCAAAGTTCATATTATTCATCACTAAATCGAAAGTTCGTATTATTAAGTCTTATATGGCCAAAAGTTCGTATTATTAGAATCCAATTTCCCTTAATAATATTTCCCCTTATGTTTTGTAGCCTTGACTAAGTTTTGGCCATATAAGACTTAATAATACGAACTTTTGAACTTAATAATACGAACTTATGCTTGGTGATTAATAATATAAGACTTAATAATACGAAATTTTAAAAATTTGGTGATTAATCAACTTATGTTGCTCCTCTTCTTCTTCATATTTCCCCTGTCTTCTCTTTCGGTTCTTCATGTACAACAGGGACACAAAATCAACCCCGTCGAATACTAGATGAATTTCATCAGTAACGGAAAGGCTGGTGAGAAAGAGAAGAAGAGGAAGAAGAGAAAGGTTGTTGTTGAGATGTAGTCATTTTCGACCCTGTTGTTGATACTTGCTGCTAATTTTAGCTTTTCTTGCCCACCAAGCACCATATAGCTTCCAATTCCAAATTAATACATAATCCCAATCTCAAACAGATCTGTTATTAAACTGGGCCAAGGTTCTGACATGGAGAAAGCTACAAGTTGGTTGTTGAACATTTGTAATCAATGGTTCTATCCAACCACAAATCAACAGATAAAAGATCATTTTTCAACAGAAAATCATCGTTACTCAAATGAAAACAAGGAGGAGCGAATGACTTGAATCACACCACAATTCCCCAACAACAATTCAACCTCGTCGAATACAAGAAGAATTTCATCAGTAAGGGAAAGGCTATTGAGAAAGAGAAGAAAAGGAAGAAGTGAGGGGCGAGACAGTGAGACTTGGGAGTGGAGAGAATGAGAGAAGGATTTAGGGTTAGGGAGACCCGAGAATTTAGAGAGTGAGAACTGATAAGTGATTTTTTTATAAGATATTTTTAGTACTTTTTAGGAAATTAACTTGTATATTTTAGCCGATTTTCTAATATACCCTAGCCTTTTTATATTAAAATCTATAATATTCTTCACTTGGTCGGGAATTAGTGTATTTTACAGATTTTAATGAAATTCCCCTATAAACCAAGAAAATTGAGGAAAAAGGAGAAGAAATTGAAGAAGGACATAATTGAAGAAGATAAGAGAATTAAAAAGATAAAGAAGGGGCTAGCCCAATTACAATAACGCAGCCCAATAAGAACAATGGAGACAGCTGGAAATCACGCCTAGCATCAGCAGCACGTCAAAGAAGAACGACAGCAGCCATGCAACTCCAATAATCGGTCCATCAACAATACCATGCAACAACTCATCACACAACATATCATCACCGCAGGCGCACATCATGATGATCATCACAGCTCTAAACGCACTGCAACATTCAGCAGCAACCCACCATCATCATCATGCTTGATCATCACAGCTCCCTTCACCAACGATTGATCATCACCATTGATCATCTCAAGCCTCCACGCAGTAATTGATCATCAAAGCTTGATCATCACATCCAGCCCTAGCAGCGTGCATCTGATCATCACCCTACATCAAGCGCTTGATCATCATAGCACTCCACTCCATCAGTGCTTGATTCCTCGCCCAGCTTCAACAGAAACCCCAGCAGCGTTTTCACATCAAACGCCCAACCAAACTCAACGCGGGCAGCGTTTATACCCCGCTGGCAGCGCCTACGGCAGTGGCTTCATGGCCCGAAACGCTGGCTGCGTTTTCTTTCCGCTGGCCGCATTTGATTCGGTTTCCGTCTCGACCGTCTCGTTTATAAAAGTCATCTGCCGCACATTATTATTATTAGCCGACTTTAGGGTTTTGATGACCTTGGGGGAGAATAAATACTACCGTCGCTATAATTCATGTATCAAATATTCAGTGTCTTATTTTCCTTCCGTCTTTTAGATTAGGGTTCTCTAAATTTTCCTCCCTTCGTGGAGTCGCTCTAGTAGTTTAGGAACAAAAGAGGAGGAGAAGGAGATCGATTTGCGTGACACAAAGAGATCGAATTCAACGACTCGGATGTTCGGTTTAATGTCTGTTCTCTTCATATTTTGTTATTCAGTTTTTATTATCGCTTTCTTAGTTTTTATTATGAGTACCTAAATTCCCTTTGTTTGGGGGATAAACTCGATGTCTTTTGATTGAATTTGAATACAGTTTCAGTGTTAGGTTATCTTTTTATTCGTTTAAACTACGTGCAATGTATGTCATGGTAACTTGACAATAGAACGACAGTTTGAGTTTGTACCTGGTTTTAGATTCTTGACAATAGAACGAAAGTTTGAGTCTTGAATTGGAATGCGTAGATTGAATAGGTTTAGAAAATAGTTAGACATAATGATTCTTGCCTAAGGTCAATTTATAATTAGTTCTTATCTTTGATTAGGCTAAATAGTTAGAAATAATGTTTAGGTTAATCACTGTAACTCACCTAGGATCGAAAGATCGAAGTGATAAGGCCTAGAAAGATTATAGACCTCGAATTATCTTGTTACCTGTACCTGGAATGTTGATAATTTCATTAATTGACTAGAGTAGACTCCCCTAAACTCTTTTAATTATTTGATTAAATCCTTTAATTTCCTGCTTTCGTAGTTAATTATCTGAACCGTTACAAAAACCTTTCGATCGACCTAGCATCCTTTGTATTGAACTACTTTAGTGCGTAGTTGAACACAAGTCCCTGAGAAAGAACGATATTTTTATTATTACACAGACCCGTACACTTGTGGTACACAGACACCTATATGTTTTAGGTCTGTCAAGTTTTTGGCGCCGTTGCCGGGGAATACCCGCCGGGGCCTTATCAATTTTAGTCTGTGTCAAGTTTTTGGCGCCGTTGCCGGGGACTTGTTTCCCCAACCGCCATTAGACGAACGCACTCTTGTTGACTAGGTTTTTAATTGCTTTTCTTTAAACCCTAAAAAATCAAATAAAAATTAAAAAATTTTAAAATCTAAAAAATATGGCAACATTTTGTTTTCCTCAATTCGAACGTGAATTATTTTGGCGATATTATGAACGACTAATTGCCACTCCTGTTCCAGACGATTTCACGTTAGGAGAACCTAAAATTCTTGCTATTATATTTGAAGGTGTGAATGCGGAAACACGCAATCTTCTGAATTATTTAGGTTTTCGTGATAAACCTTTTAATGAAGCTATGAAATTACTTGGATTGCTTTCGGATGATACCTATAAATTTGAAACTTCTAATTGTCTATCTGAGTACCCTGATCCTTGTGCTTTTCATGCTAATTCCTACATGCAATCTCATAATTCAATTAATTGTACTTTATGTCGTTCTACTGAGCATGATGATTCTGTTTGCCC
Source organism: Portulaca oleracea (assembly GCA_029582165.1). Lineage (NCBI taxonomy): Eukaryota > Viridiplantae > Streptophyta > Magnoliopsida > Caryophyllales > Portulacaceae > Portulaca > Portulaca oleracea. The sequence continues at coordinate 28,083,481 of CM055868.1, read as the reverse complement.
TAGGGCTGCTAAATTTGCTAACTTAACGGACTTGTTGCAGGCCAATAGCTCTAGTTCTAATGATGATAGCAAGTCCCCATCCCTTTTAGAAGTCAGTTTAGATGATTCTTCTTATCCTAGTTTACCTGAAAACACTACTGATGGTGTTTCTGATTTGCATGATAATTCCTTACCTTTTTCTCAGTCGACAGGGTCTGAGGTGAGTGAACCTTCTGGGTTAGATACCAGGTTTGAAGATAATGTTCATCATGATTCAGTTGAAATTATTAATTATGAGGAACCAAGCGAGAAGGTTAATAACGAATTAAAATTTTCAAACAAGGACCCTGATAATATTGTACTCCCTGATTCCAATAAATTATTTCATGCTTCTATTCCTTTTTCACTACCTTCAGTTTCACTAGAAATTAATAAGGAACCCATATCTGATGAAAAGACCTATGATGTTCAAGTTAATATTTCTGATGAGGTTAATTCTTGTGAAACTAATAATATTATTGATGAGTTATCCCTAGGTACTTTTAGAGGTTGTGACCCCTCCATTGACCCTTATTGGATATACCTAGAGGATGTTTCTAGAAAATTCCTGTGGACCACATATTATGAATCTTTTGATTTTTCTAGCAAATTTGATTTATTACTGAGAACTTTACTAATGTTTTATTTTATAAGTTTTCAGTTGATTTCTAACCTGCTAGCTTGCAAACAGCATGAAGAGGAGTTTCACAAGCTTCTAAGGGTTTTGACGTCATCCGGAACGAAGAACTGGATCTTGACCTTTCGATTGAGTTTATTTTAATTAGTTTTAGAACTCTTAATTTCTCTTCTGTTTTTCTCAATTTAATTTTTGATTTTAATTTGATAGTTTAATTATTTGAATTTTAAGAACCCTAATTTTGTTAGTATTGTTGGTTGACTACAGGCGAAATAAAAGACTAATGACGGCGGTACACAAAACAAGGCTGAAGCTATCTCAAAATTACGATGAATAGGCCCAGGTTCAGAAACGCTAGCCGCGCCTCAAAGACGCCGCCTGCGTCTCACTCAGGAAGTCCGAAAGATTGCAGAAATCAAAATGCTGGCCGCGCTTAAAAACGCTCCTAGCGTTCCCTATTCTCACAGCTTTTATTCTCGATTTCTTCTCTTCTCAGTAAAATTTTGAAATCCCTAATTTTTCAATTTTCTTCTTTCTTTTAATCCTTTTATTTCTTTTACTTCCCCAACCCCTTTATTAACTATCTTTATCCTAGACTTCAACCTAAATATTTTCTCAATCTGAAAATTTTCAAATTTCTTTTTACTTACAATCTCTACTTCTACCTGTGTTCAAGCAACTTTAAGGTACGATTCTTAATTTATTCTTCAACTTCATTATTACCTACTAGTATTTGTGGTGTGTTTTTTTTTGCATATTTCATACTTGAATATGTTTCCCAATTCACCATGTTTATGCTCATAGTTTGGTGCGCACCTTGCTTGAGTAGTGTTGATACTAGCTAGTATATTTGGATTATTTAACTTGAAAAGTTGGTACCTTTGTCACATGATTAAGAGTTAGATTTGTTGAGTATCTATTTTGGAAATATCTGAAATTTGTTATACCATGTTCTTGATTAATTGAGTAATTAAGGTTGAAATCTTGAGTCTTACATATTAGTTAATTAATGTGCAAGCATGGGGGAGTATAGTTGGTTTTAATTTAGTTACAAGGTTGTTATGAATTAGTTATACTTTGTTAACAACCTTTCCCCTTTAACATGTGTCCTTTGCATTGAGGACAATGCTAGGTTTAAGCATGGGGGGTGTATATACTATTTTCAAGTTTTTCTTTAAAATTTTTCTTTTCTTAATTTAGTTTTCATTTTTTTTTCTTTTGTGAGTTTTAGTTAATTTCTTTCTCTTTTTCTTTTTCTTTATTTTGAGTCTTTGTTTTAGAGTGTTTTGTTTGAGTTTCTCTTCCTAGGTTGCATTAGTTAGATCATGTTAGATTTTCTTTTCTTTTCTTTATTCTCTTTTTAGTTTTTCTTTTCTTAGTTTTGCATCCACCACTATTAGAAAAATCCAAAAAAAATCAGAAAAATAGAAAAGACCAAAAAAATATAGGATTAGGATTAGCCTGTCGGAACACCTTCGGTGATGATTTGTAAACCAATTAGACTTTTAGTTTATCTTGCTTTACCTTGAAAAGTTTGGTTGAGAACCTAAAAGTTTTTGAAACTGTTTTCTTCAAACCTTCTGATTTTGAGTCAAGTTGAAAAGTGTGCTTAACTGCTTTGACTATATTAGTTAGTGTAAATATGCGTGCCGTAAATCTTTGGACTAGGTTTAGTTGATTGAGCCCTAACTCGTGAGTCCACATAGCCTAAAGTATGGATTGATCATTTTTATCAATTCCTTTATTCCTTGAGTGACTCTACCATTAGTTGCACCTCTAGAACTTGTTTTGCATCTTGTTTAAAATTGCATCTTTGCATTGTACACTATGACAATATGATTGAGGCATTCTTTTCTATATTAATTAAACTACAAGATCATCACACAAAGGTTAGAAATAAACAAGAAAACATACTATGTATGATGGTTCACATGCAAGATCAAAATGAAAAACAAACTACACAAGACACTAAGGATTAATGAACTAAGAAAAAAAACTAAAATATTTACAAAACGACTCCTTTTTTCTTTTCTTAGACTCGAATACCGGAATGCATACTACCCTCCCACTCCAACACAAAGAGGTTGTCGTGTCCTCAAAATGGAAACAGAAGTAGGTAAGCAAGCACCCCAAAATAAAAGAAAAAGACACACACAAAAAGAAAATAAAAGAAGAAAAGAAAGACCAACTCACTAATTATACAAGAAGGGTGAGGAAGGATATTACCTCAAAGGCATCTTATCAAGAAATTCACTCCTTCTCACCTCAAGATATCGGGCATCATGTCAGAACCATTCAACGCCCGGAGTAACAAATCATGCATCCTCTCATGCATCTCAGAATGGTGGTGGTAAGAGCACACTCGCAATAGCACATAAACAAACATTAGTGCCCTTAACAATTTATCAAATGCTTTAGAAAAGTCATAGAACTGATGAAAGTCATGAATATACAAGACTTTTCTAGGCACGGTGAAAGAAGACATGACAAATGGATCCTCCCATTGACTCGTAAATGGAGATTGGGTATACAAATCAACGGGAGGAGGCAATACAACACATTTCTGAACATGCTCATGCGAAGACTTGGATGCAAACAATGGTTCAAACTCAATTTCCATGCAATTTTCATCAATCACAAATTCCAAATCACCACTTTCATCCAAATAATCATCACAATCGTCAATAGGTAATAAGGAAAACAGATGGTTAGACCACATCATAACACTCCCAACATCAAAACAAACAAGCACATCTTCATCTTCTTCAATATCAGACTCACAAGAAGAACTATCAAAATCTAAAGACAAAGGTGCATCATCCAAATCAACATCAAAAGTGAAAGTGGAAGGTTCAGGGTCATAACTCATAGTGAATGTCTCATAAAACATGTCATCATCGAAAGCATCATTGTCAACAACCAAGTTCAAACAATCATGATCATTCCCCAAAGAATTATGTTCATCATCACAAGTATGCACATAAATAGGCTCACATACAAGGGTAGCTAATGCCTCACTAATGCAATGATCCTCAATCAGAGTGAACAAATCGGTATCAAGCATACATTCAATCACAACAGATTCAATTTCACTCTCAACAAGATTATGCTCAATTACATCATGGCATTCACTAAACTCAATCTTTTCTTCACATAAAGGCGTGGACAAGGGTGTGGACAAAGTTCATCATCTAGTATGTTTTCAACTAATTCTATATCATCACACACAAAATCATCATATTCCTCATGCTCATTAGGTGGGGCTAGAACTAAGGAACCACTAAGTAGTCCAAGGCATGGTCGGTTATAATAGTCATCATCCTCATCATACACAGCAGAATCAACATGCATTTCAGGACTCAAACATGAATGACCTATTTCAACATTCGAATCAACCATTTGTGAAGAAGGAGTTACTACCCTATGATTACTCTCATGGACAAATTCACGCATATACTCATTCATGTTCGCACATAATTTTTCTACTTCCGCCTTGAAGGAAACCACTGTAGCTTGCAAACAAGAAATTGAACTATGATACGGCGAATCACACAAGGAGCACACGGAAGGAGACTCGACATCGGCACTTTGGGAAAGATCATAACAGTTTTCCACATATCCCCCATCATAAGATTGATCATCAACATACACGGGGTATTCACATGATTGTTCAGTTTCGGTCCCAAAGGGTGGTGCATAAGGAGGTTGGAAGCTAGGACTAACATTTTGTTGTTCAAACTCATAGGAATCCCTAGACAACCATTCAAGTAACTCCCATGCTTTTTCTTCACCTAAACAAGAAAACCCGTAATAATCTAAAAGGTTTCGGGTCTCATAATTCACACCCTCACTAACAATTCCCAAAAGAGATAATGTATCATAAAAGATACCATATAATTCACATTGAACACGGTAGTCACGCAATCTAGCAAAATACCTCCAAAATATTTCATGCTCAAATTGAGGGAATTGGGGACTATCCATAACTCTTTTTTTTCTATTTTTCTATTTTTCTATTTTTTTTCTTTTCTTTTCTCACTTTTTTTTCGATATTCAATTTTTTTTTTCGCTACATTTTTTTCTAGCATAATCAAGAAAGCAATAAACTATGTACACACAAACCAATAGCCTAATCTATCAAATAACGCCATCCCCGACAACGGCGCCATTGTTCGGTTGTAATTTTTGTGATTTTATGAGTTAAGGTTGTCGGTCCACAGGGATGGGTGTGAGGCTTGATTGAGGTAATCGGTTTGTGTAAAGGGGTTTTTCTCAATGCGGAAAACAATAAATTATGTAAATGAAAGCAATAAAACTAACCTAGACATGAATCAAAGAAAGCAATTAAAAGCATGAAATCAAATAAAGCAATTAAACAAGGAATGGAAATCTAGAATGAACAATGAAATTAGAGACAAGAAATTATACCTTTGATGACAAAAATCTTCTAACCTTCAATCTACCTTTGCAATTTCCCCCGAACAAACAAGAAATTGTGGATTGGATTACCAAGGATCTCCCAAATTCTCACTAGGAAGTAGAATTGGAATTCCTTGACCCTCCTCCCCACTAAAAGATGGATTTGATGTGGCTAACCCTAGAAAGCTTTTTGGAATCAACAACAATGGAGAATAGAGAGAGAGAGAGAGAGAGAGAGGAAGAGAGAGAGAAAGCTTGTAAAACTTCAATGAGAATTCTTGAAAGAAGAGTTTAATAACAATTGCAAGAAAACTTAAAGAAAGTTTGAAGAACAATGAAGAAAACTTGAAGAACAATTAAAGAAAGCAATTAAAGAAAGCAATTAAATCTAATCTACTCCTAAAACTACCTAGGTTAATTCTCTTTTTCTTGGATTAATACAAGTGGGTATTTATAGAAGAAGGAAAAATACAACCCAAAACCCTAGAACAAATTGCAGCACGCGCGTCTGCAGACAGAGTGGCTCGGGCGAGCCACTCCCTGGCTCGGGTTGACATGGTTTGACTCGGGAAATAGCTCGGGATTCCCTAGAAACCTTCAATTAAGCCCAAACTTCTTCTAACTCCTTATTTTCCTACAAAACACCAAATCATTATATCTAATATATAAATAGGGTTAAAACAAGCAAATATACCCTATAAAAGAGAAGAATTTCGGCTCGGATTGAGGCCGAACAACTATCACCATAAATGTGGGCACAGAAGAACAACCTCGGGAGCTGAAGTTAGGTAGTTCGCTCACACTAGAAGAACGGGTAGCATTCATAGAGCTTCTCAAGGAGTTTGTGGATGTATTCTCATGGTCCTACGAGGACATGCCTGGGATTGATAAGGAAATTACGGAGCACACCATACCTTTACTTCCTAATGCAAAGCTAGTTCGACAAAAGGCTAGGAGGATCAAGCCTGAATGGGCTAAGAAAATTGAGGAAGAAGTGATCAAGCAGCTTAACGCTAAGTTCATCAAAGCGGTCCAATACCCCGAATGGATTGCTAACATTGTCCCGGTGCCTAAGAAAGATGGAAAAGTGCGCATGTATGTGGACTTTCGAGACCTCAATAAAGCTAGTCCCAAGGATAGTTTCCCCATACCTCACATCGATGTATTAGTGGATAACGGGCATGAGCTCCTATCCTTTATGGATGGATATGCCAGTTACAACCTAATCAAAATGGCAGAAGAAGACATGGAGAAAACTTCATTCACTACACCATGGGGGACATACTGTTATGTAGTTATGTCTTTTGGTCTCAAAAATGACGGAGCTACATATCAATGAACTACCAACACCCTACTGCATGATATGATGCACATAGAGGTAGAGGTTTATGTGGATGACATGATTGTTAAGTCTAAAACAAGGGAGGAGCACATTCCTAACCTCCACAAGTTCTTTCTGCGACTTCGCAAATACAAGATGCGGCTTAATCCAGCAAAGTGCACTTTTGGTGTTACCTCTGGGAAGCTGCTAGGTTGTGTGGTTAGTCAACGAGGCATTGAACTTGACCCTTCAAAGATAAAGGTTATCCAAGAGTTGCAACCACCCAGGACAGAATAAGAGATAAGAGACTTCCTAGGACGAGTCCAATACATCAGCAGGTTCATCTCAAAGCTCACCATGACGTGTGAACCTTTGTTCAAGAAACAAAAAAAAGGGAGCAAAATAGAATGGGACGATCAATGTCAAGCGGCCTTTGACAAAGTCAAGGAGTATTTGCAACATCCTCCAGTCCTCATGCCGCCAGTACCAGATGATCCTCTACTTCTTTACCTTACCGTGACTAGCTGTGCAATGGGGTCTATGCTAGCTCAAAAGGTCAAAGGTCAAGAGAGCGCCATCTAATAATTGAGCAAGAAGTTCTTGGATTATGAAAGTCGATACGCAGACATAGAGAAAATGTCTCTCGCATTAGTATGGGCCACCAAGAAGTTAAGGCATTACATGCTTTCACATACAGTATATGTCATCGCTGAGAATAATCCCATTAAATTCATCAGGGAACAACCTACCATCAACAACCGTATCGCTCGATGGGTGCTCATACTCTCAGAGTTCAATCTTCAGTACCTGCCATAGAAATCCATCAAAGGACGGGTTGTCTCAGATTTCCTAGCTGCTTCACCATCACAGGAACCTCCAAGCACTCACTTGGAATTCCCAGATGAGGATGTATTCTTCACTGATGAAATAACATGGGAAATGTATTTCGACGGAGCTTCTAACTAAATGGGCTGTGGAATGGGAGTTTTATTAATCTCTCCAGAAGGGGCACATGTCCCTGTATCTGTAAAGTTGGATTTTGACGCTACTAACAATGCTGCAGAATATGAAGCATGTATCAAAGGCTTGCAAGCTGCCTTGGCTCTAGGTATACGCCATGTAAAGGTCTTTGGAGACTCTAGCCTCATCATTAATCAGGCTAAAAATGCATAGAAGGTCCGGAATGAATGTCTTATGGCATATCAAGAGAGGCTCTTGGGACTTGCTAACCAATTCGAGCAAATCAGCTCCCAGTACCTCTCAAGGGATCACAATGAACTGGCCGATGCTCTAGCTAAGTTGTCTTCAATGATATCGATACCATCAGGCACGCTCCAACTACCAGTAGTAGTAGAGCAACAGTCTGAACCAGTATATGTTTGCAATCTGGAGACACAAGAGGGGAAAACTGAGGAATGGTTCCATGACATATACAATTTTCTTCGGAAAGGAGAATATCCAGCTAAGTTAGACGCTCGACGACAACGAGCGATAAGGTCTCTAGCAGCACAATACTGCTTGATCCAAGATCGTCTTTACAAGAAATCACCTACGGGCATTAATTTATTATGCATTGATGCTACGAGTGCAAAAGAGATCATGGCTACTGTACACAAAGGAAAGTGTGGGCCTCACATGAATGGTCGCATGCTGGTGAAGAAGATTCAAAGAGCTGGTTATTATTCGACCACTATGGAGGCAGATTGCTTAGAGTTTGTTCGAAGGTGTCACAAATGCCAAGAATACGCCAACCTACAGCATCAACCCCCATCATATCTAACTACATTAACATCTCCATGGCCGTTTTCAGTATGGGGTATCGACATCATTGGCAAGATACACCCAACCGGAACAGGAGGGCATGAATACATCTTAGTCGCCATTGATTACTTCACTAAATGGGTAGAAGCAACTTCTTACGCCAAACTCACATCCAAGCAAGTGGCCAAATTCATTCTCCAAAATATCATATGTCGATATGGAGTGCCTCATGAGATCATTAGTGACAATGGAAGCCATTTTCGAAAGGAAGTAGAAACGTTGCTCTCCACTTACAAAATCCAGCATCACCGATCTTCACCTTACCGACCTCAAGCTAACTGGAGCTGTAGAAGCGGCTAATAAAACAGTGGTTGGAATCATCAAGAAAATGGTTGTCACTTACAAAGATTGGCCTGATAAGTTGGTATTTGCCCTGTGGGGATACCGAACCTCTATACGAACTGCTACAGGTACAACACCATATTCTTTGGTGTATAGGATGGAAGCAGTCCTACCGATTGAAATAGCAATCCCTTCGTTACAGATAGTGGCAGAAGTCAATTGCCAGAAGCAGAATGGGCTAGGGCAAGGTTCGAGGAATTAATGTTGATGGACGAAAGGCGATTAAAGGCATTACATAATGTGCAAGTATACCAAAGCAGGATCACTCGTGCTTTTAATAAGAAGGTGAAAAGTCGTTCACTTCAAATAGGTGATTTGGTGCTCAGAGATGAGGGCACCTATTGTTCGCTTCCATTTTAGGGGGTTTTAAGGAATGAATTATTCCTAAGGGTTGTCGTATCCACAGGGATGGTGTGTTAGGGTATCAGGAAATTGGTTTGAGTAAAGTATTCAAATGTGGAAAGCAGTAAATAATTAAAAGAAACGCAAATTAAAATGTGGAAAGCAGTAAATAACTTAAGTAAACTAAACTAATATGAATTGAAAGCAGTAAAAACTAAAGAAAGCATTAAGTAAAGAAATGAACGAAATTAAAGTTGACAAGAAATAAAAACTAAACTAAGATTGCGATTAAAATCAAGAAATAAGAAAGCAATAAAACTAAATCTAATAATGAAAAAGAGAACAAGAATTTATACCTTCGATAAACTAATACTTCACTTGAACTTTCCCCGAACGAACAAAAAGTTGTGATTTGGATTACTAAGAATCCCCAAATCCTCACTTTGAAGGAGAATTTGTGAACCCTTAATCCTCCTCCTCACTAAATTGGTTTGTGTTTGGAATTTTGTGAATTATGCTAATAGAGAAAATTTACTTGAACAAATTTCTAAACAAAACCCTATAAAACTATACATTGAACTAGTTAATAAATTCACCCTAATAATAAACTTACCCAGTAAAAGTCTAATTGACCCAACTTAACCTTAAACAAACATTAAAACCAAACATTACGAACCCTAATTAAGCTTAATATTCAGACTAAACAAAAAGGGAAAAGGAAAGGAAGAAACAGAGGGGAACAAATCCCTCTGTTCGACCAAAACAGAGAGGACAAATTGAAAGAAGAAAACAGAGAAAATTACTTCAACTAATTAATCCAAAATTCCTAATAACCCTAATCAATGAAAGAGGAAAAAGTAAGAACACAATCAACTAAAACAGAACAATTTCAAAGTGTCCATCAGAAATTCAACACTAAATCTAACCAGATCAAAATACCACAATCATAAATTCAATCCCAGAACATGCAACAAAATCAGCACAAGCCCCGAATATATTCAAACCAAGTACATCAAAATACCCAGAATATTTGAGAATCAAAATCCAGGAATCAATCGACAAAAACAAAACAGAATTTCAACCATGAACATGAACAAAACTTAATCTTAACTTAACTCTAAACCTAGAATGCGATTTTAGATCTTTGAACAATGAAGACAGAATTTAAAACGGAAATAACCTAAATCTAACCCTTGATGCCGATTGACGATTTATGGGTTGTCACCCCCCAAAAACCGACCTTCAGGCCTATGATTGATGCCCCCTGCCTTCGCCTTCTTCTTCCTCTTTTATACTTGAGATCGATCTCAACTTTCTTGGAATACCCCCACCGAATCTGCAAATTGGAAGATAAATTAGTGAAAAACCGAAAGATTGAGAGATTAAATGAGAAATTGAGATAAGATTAGAAGACTAATGATTATGGTGCAAATGGATGTCGGGCGCAAGTTGATTGACTGAGAGAATCTATGATGAAGAAGAAAGGAAGATTGTATGATGATGATGAATGGTGGATGATGGTGTCGGTGCAACTGGCCGAAAAAGAGAAAGAGAAACAGAGAGATAGTGACGAGGAAGACGGGAAAGAAGAAAGAAAGAAAGAAAGAAAGAAAGAGAAAGAATCTGAGGTTAGAGAGAGAAGGAGAGAGGAAGAGAGAGAAAGGGTAAGTGAGAAATGAGAGAAAGAGTTAGGGTTTGGGGAGGGTTGTATTCGGCTAAGAGGAAGAGGGGGAAGGGAAACGGGTCGGGTAGGCGGGTTAGGGTTTTAGGAGTTGGGCTGAGATGTGGGTTGTGGGCTGGATTTGGGCTGGGATGGATGATTGGGCTGAGAAAGGAAGATAGGAAAAGGGACAATGGGTTGGGTTTCTTTGGGTTAGGAAAATTTGGGTTTTTATTTATTTACTAATTTTATTTGTTTATTATTTTGATTTATAATTAACAATAATAATAACATAAAATAATAAAATGCTATAAAATCTAATAATATTGCAAAATACATAAAAACATAATAAAATTCCTAAACTAATTATTAAAGACAAGCAAAACTCCTTATAAAAGATATTAATTCGGCTCGAAACGAGACCGAACACCTATACAAGACCCAAGGGGAAAATTTGCACCTAATTGGAAGGGTCCTTACATGATTAAGGACATTTTGCCAGGAGGAGCAGCCTGACTTACTACTATGGATGGAGAAGACATAATTCAGCCCACGAATTTGGATCAGCTCAAGCGATATTATGCTTAATATAACCAAGCAACTGGAAAACCAATTTTCAAACACTTGGGATGTATTCAATGAACGCTCATGTATATAAGAAAAATAAATTTTACAATAATTGTGAACAATATTTCTTCTTTATTAATTGATAATGCAAGTACACTACTTGTAACTAAGAAAATTCAAAAAAGGCTTAATTAAATAAAAGATTGTTCTGGCAAAGCAGTTTCAGTTCCTTCATTCCCATCCATCTTCTAATCTTCACTTTCTTTACTTCGCCAGTTGTCTCACGGTCAGTCTCCATGTCTCTAGGTCCGTTGAGAGCTTTCTCTTTATCTTTGGGCTTATAGACCCGCCTGCTTGGTTTTCGTGTCTCCACTCTAGGACCAAGTCTATCTTTCATCGAGTCTCCTGTGCCAAGGCGGTCGTTTACCGATGTACGGGGACCCAACCTTTCCTTTGCAGATGCTTGCCTTCGTCTCGCTTCCCCAGCACGACGAGATTCAATAGCCGCAATTAGCCATCCATGGTAATCAGTATCAGTGATAGGAGACACGTGTATCTTCAGAGGGGCTTTAAGTGTTGGCCTTCTTTCCCAGTATTTTAGCCACGACTCTATCAACGAGCTTCGAAGCTTCAATTGTTCGGGGGTTTCACACAGTAGCTCGGGAATATCCTGCATGTGACCCATTTGTCGTTTCACTCGCGCTGGAAAATAAAAGGTCATGTGCGTCAAGCCGGCGAGACACACATAGGCATTACGGAAATCATGGGTCACATAGTCAGAAATGTACCACCATTCGATCCACCATGTGATATCACGAGGCTCCTTCAAGAATGCGATCCATTCCGTTACCGAGTGAAGGTCGGTGTACTTCCTCTTTCTCTGGCAATAGTTCGCCATCGCTGACGAAGTCCGGGGTTCTTCGATGAGACCCAAGTGTTCCATTAACCAGATCTGTCCAAAAGTTAGCCAGGGTTAGATTGCATGCCAATTATCCCAAACTAACGAGAAAAAAAAAGGTGTAAAACCCGCGCGGGTTTTACAGGCAGTAGAGGCAGATTCAGGTAGGGGTGAAAAGGATGAGTGAAATACCTGAAGTAGCAAGGGACTTCCTCAAAAATCATGTTCTGGATTAGGATCATCCACGCCCAACATGGTTTCCGCTAACATTAGAGGTACGGGATTGTAGCCTCGGGACATGTCTTCGACGATTTGGATCAAATTCGCCGGTCCGATTCTTTTGCCGCCATGGTAGAAGCAAAACTCGCCGAGGATGGGCCCCACCACCAGCCCGACCAAGAAATTTAAGGTTAATTAATTGAGTTTATAAATTTATTTCTCCTCAACCCAACGATTATTACGCGGACTAAAACAATATCTCAAAATTAGGTCCGACTCTAATGAAGACATAACATACAGACACGTATTTACACATAGTTTAATTGACAAATCCAATATGGTTGGGCCTAACAATGGGTCGGCCATAAATGTGATGAATTGATTAATTAAATTGATAAATTAATTTACTCGAGCTTAGTGACTATTATGCAGTCTAAAACGTTATCCATTAACTTTGTTGGACATTTAATTATTTTTTTGGACCTTTGTTAAGAGAATTTCATAAAGGGTCATATAATATCATCAAAGGTGAGTCAATTTTCATTTATTGACTAATATAATTGACATTCTAACATTAATGGGCCCTTCCACTTGGGCTAACCATAATGCCTTTAAGTTAATTAAATTAATTAATAAATAATCATTTTCTCAACCCAATGAATTTTATATGGACTATAGAACAAAACCTCCAATCTAGGGTCGACTCTTTACAAAAGACAAGAAAAGGGGAGGGATACAAATAGCACATAGCATACACATGGAAGGGTATCCTCAACCAAGGCTCTAAATTCATGGACTTTTATGGTTGGGTTATATAGCCTACCGCATGCCTTCGCCCCGATTCTTCATACCATAAGGTAAGCAGTTGGGGTATTTCTCAAACAACTTCAAGGAAGCTCTCGGAGTGTGACACCAGGAGAGGAGCGACCAAATGCTTAGTGATATAGAGTTCATCCCCATAGTAGTGGCCTCCCGCTCTCAAGGGAAATCCTAGGTAACTTAAACCGTCGCCTTTGTGTTAACGTGTCAAAAGACCCGATTACTGGCCCGGTATGTAAGGGTGCCTAAAAGAATAATAAAAGCGCGAAATAAATTAACTTCTCCCTTTCACATTTCAAATCAATTTGATTGTTTCAAGTTTTACCCTGTTTTTAAAGTTTAAGTCCCTAGTGGAGTCGCCAATCTGTAGGACCCGGAAAAATTCTCGTTCAGGTAAATGTTTTTCGGATGCACTACTTAAACGATCGGGAGCCGACTAAGGTTTCTTAATCCTTAAGTAAGGATATTTTTATTTTTCGAAATTCGTTTTCGGGGTGATCAAACTTCATTTATTTACAAACCCATTTTTTATTATTTAAATTATCCGTAATTACATAAATTAATTTAACAATAATTTAATCCCGACCCAATCAATAAATCCAGGCCCAAAATAGAACCATTGGGCCACTGGAATTAGCTAAAACCCGCCTAGATTTTAGCAGATTCCAGGTTGGGCCACTGATCTCCTCGGCCCAAAGAGAAATTGGGTTGAAAATGATAAAACCCGCCTAGGTTTTATCATTTTCTAGCCTATTTCTCTTGGGACCCTCCTTGGATAAATATTGGACATGAATTAAATTATTTTCTTAAATTAATTTCGTGTAAGAAATCGAATACTTCAAATAATTAAACGAATTTGTAAAGATGTTTAAAGAGTCGCCAGCCGATTTAAGGAAATCGACAAACCATAAAATAAGAAAAGAAAGACTCCGGTCTACGAACCCGATTTCTAGATTCGGGGGTATGGTTACGAATTCGAGAGTTATAAGAACTCTCGAATCCTCCTGTTATAAAACAGACTCTACTAAAATCAACAATGAAAAGAAAGAGAGCGGAGAGAAGTTTGATTAATTTCGCGGAATTATTATTCAAATCATGCAATATAAAAACAATGCGGTTTTTATTTTACAAAATATGTACAAGCACGGAATTAAAGAAGGAATTACATGATTAATTACGATAATGAAAATAAAGAAATCGAACCTTGCTTAAGATGGCGCAATGATGAATTTGATCCCTTAAGTTGCCCCTTGACTTGAAGCCCGGATGAGATGATGTGGGTTGTGTAGAAAAACTGGTATGTGGATGGTTATGTAGTGGTGGTGAATATGATTTGGAGAAAGGGATTATAGATGATAAAAAGAAGTATAATATGGATGTGGTGTAGGAAGGTGATTTTGTGATGGAAGTGAATGATGGAAGTATAATATGGAGATGATAGGAGGATAGAATAATGGTAGGAGATGAGGAGAATTTGAGAGAGTGGAAGTATAATAGAGAGTATTAGATGGTAGTAGTGATAGGTGCTGATGGTGAAAGTTGATGGTGAGACTTGATGAAAATGAAGGTGGAATGGAGGGGTATTTATAGGTGAAGGAGTGTGTGATTTGGAGGGAAATGATGGGGAACATACCCCACAAATCAAGCCATCAAAGACTATAACCTAGGCGGGTTATAGGAAGTCAAGGGCAAAGTCAACCACGTCGGCAAAGATCAAGGGATTCAATTGCATGCATGCAGATTTTGGCGCCAGACAGCTTAAAACCTAGGCGGGTTTTAGCTGCTCTTCACACGCATTGGTGACGTGGCGCCAGACAGCTTAAAACCTAGGCCTGGAAAATGTTAAAACCCACCTGGGTTATGAAACTCGCTAAGTGCAACTTCGAACGTCCATAACTCTTTCATCCGAACTCCAATTGAGGCAATTCAAAAGAAGGTTGAAAGCTCATGATGTGTATTTTACTCTCATCAAAAGAAATGGGGCCAACGAGATTTTGGAAAAAATGGGATTTGAAATGGTTGGCATATGTATGTGGAAAGGGTTGAAAATGAAGGCTTTTTGTGGTGGGTTGGCCCGGTAGCTTTTGATTGAGGAAGGCCCTTTTGATTTTCTTTCTTGCTAGCCTCTTTTCTTGTTATGCTTGATTTGTACACTTTTCCCGGTACAAAATCTGGTGTCTACAGAGAGCCCCCACTTTGATCGAGTCCGAATAGGAGGAAGGTCAAAGTAGTATGAGGATATGACTTTGGATTGCAAAGCCTGGAATGATGCTTGGAATCTAAGTCCTGCATCGAGGTTGCGGGCGGCATGCGCCTCTTTTGGGGTAATCTCGAGCAAGAATGATGCTCTACCTGACCGTTGATGAGTCAATGTTGATCTCGGGCAAGAATGACGCCTTACTTGAAGGTGTGGATTGACACTTGGAAGCTCTGTCCTGTGTCGAAGTTGCGGGCGGCATACGCCTCTTTGGGGATGATCTCGAGCAAGAATGATGCTCTACCTGACCGTTGATGAGTCGATGTTGATCTCGGGCGAGAATGACGCCTTACTTGTAGGTGTGGGTCGACACTTGGAAGCTTCGTCCTGTGTCGTAGTTGTGGGCGGCATGCGCCTCTTTGGGGATGATCTCGAGCAAGAATGATGCTTTACCTGACCGTATATGAGTCAATGTTGATCTCGGGCAAGAATGACGCCTTACTAGTTCTCGGGCATGATGCGGATGGTTCCTGGAGTTTTCTAGTCTTTCCCAGTGTCGATCCCAGTCTTTCCCGGTGTCGGTTCCAGTCTTTCCCGGTGTCGTTTCAAGTCTTTCCCGGTGTCGATTCCGGTCTTTCCCGGTGTCGATTCCACTCTTTTCCGGTGTCGGTTCCAGTCTTTCCAGGTGTCGATTCCAGTCTTTCTCGGTGTCGGTTCCAGTCTTTCCCGGTGTCGGCTCCAGTCTTTCCCGGTGTCGGTTCCAGTCTTTCCCGGTGTCGATTCCAGTCTTTCCCGGTGTCGGTGTTTGATGATTGTTGGCATTTTTTATGTCGAAGGACTTCACCAGGCGCGTTGCTGATGGCCTTGGGGGTTGAGACTTCATCGGGCATGATGCCGATGGCTCGAAGATTGAGACTTCACCGGGCGCGATGCCGATGGCTCAGAATTGGGACATCATCGAAACTCTGCCGATGGCCCTGGGTAACGATGAAGATAGCGACCTTTTGTCCGGTAGGTGGATGGTGGTGGTCCCATTGTCGGCGACCTGTGAGCTGACGACTTTTTATGCGGCAGCTTAATGGCGGTTGTCCCTTTTAGCGGCGATCTCGTGTCTGTGATGAGTCCCTGCACAGAAACCAAAGCAGAATGACGGATTATTTTGAACGATGGCTGGAGATATAGAGAATTACCTGTCTGGCAGATTGATGACGATGTCCAACGGATTTTCCCGAAGCAGTTGGTGGTGCCCAACGGATTATCTCGAGGCGGATCAGATTTTCCCGATGTTGATGCCCAACGGATTTTTCCGAGGCGAATCAGAGTTTCCCGATGTTGATGATGGTGTCAGTGGCATCCATGGTAGACTGGAAGATCGTCATGAGGATGAGCTTCGGATGATGGATAGAAGTCATCTAGAGTGTGATTAGAGATTTCTCTAATCTTGCTCTTGATGATTAGAAACCATGTCGACCGATCTGATTGGGCTTGAACAGCCCCCAGCATGGCGTTCTGGAGCAACGATGTGGCACTTCCTTGTTTTTTCTTTTTTTTCACATATCAGGTATGCATGCAACTAGCCTGCTAAACTCTTGTACAAACAATGCAAAAATTTGTTTTGTTTTTGGCACAAGCATGCACTCATGCATTTATGCACGACTATCGACTTTATGTACGACAAACTGACTTGATACATGACAAACTGACTTGATGCATGACAAACTGACTCGATACATGACAGACCGACTCAATGCACAACAGACTGACTCAATGCATGATAGATTGACTCGATGCATAACAGACCTACTCAATGCATGACAGACCGACTCGATACATGACAGATTGACTCAATGTGACTCTGAGATGCAATGCAAACCTATTATGCTTAGACAAGACACACTTATGATGCTTTATGCTATTCAACACATGCAATTCTACATGCAGACAATCCCCCGATTATTTTTAGACAAAGATTTTCTCGGACAATGATTTTCTAAGACACGCTTTCTTAAGACTAAGACTTCCTAAGGGTCAAGGCCACCTATGAGGAATTTCAGGAAAATTTAGGATGAGTAATGTTTCGATCTAGGGAACAATGATGGAGGCACCAGGCCTGAAGGATGCGCTTCTTGAATGACCATGTAGATGACCTTGATTGCTTGCAAATGTATGTTGATGTATGATAGGCCCCCCGGTTTGGCGTAGACTCTTGAGGAAACTGTCCTGCTTTGGAGAGCACCTTGGAGATTTACAAGCCCTCAGTTTCGATGTGGATTGACGTGATAAGGCATGGGGACCATGGAATAGAAGAAGGCATAGTCCTTAGTCATGAGTCTCAAACTCTCCTTTTGCCTAACCTACCCTGACGGGTTTTCAAGTTAGCCTCTCTTTTCTTTTCTTTTTTTCCTTTTTTTATCTTCTCTTTTTTTTCTCTTTTTTTTTTTTTGATGAGACCACTATTAGGACGTTTATGTGAATGAAGATGCAGTACCTTGTAGGATAGGGAGTAGGTGTCCCTCTTAGAAGCTTTCTCCGATAAATGTCTTGACTGATGTCACACAGGTAGCGCGAGCCCCCAATTTAGAGTAGCTTGTTTCTGAGTATGTTCATGATCATGTGGTTGCTAGTTAGCCGCTGATCTGATGTGGACGGCTTTCGCTCTTGCTGAGAAGTAAGCCACACAGAGCCTCATACTTGCATTAATGACTGAGCTGAAAAGTTCTCAAAGGGTGAGATGGGATGAAAAGGCTAGAAAAAGGGTTGGAAGATGTTTGGGGAAAGAGACGGTGGACGATGGTTTATTAATGAATGGGATGTGGAGACACTTAAGAATGATCGTGTCTTGAAGGGGAGACGAGATGGTCAAATGGGATAGACATCATCTCTTTGAGAAAGGGTTGAAAAGGGATGGTAGATAAGAGTTTATTGATGAATGAGATAGGGAGACACTCAAGAATGACTGTGTTGTGAAAGGGTGAAGAGATGGCCAAATGGGATGAAACGTCATCTCTTGGAAAAGGTTGGAACATGGTTATGGAATGATGTCCAAGTATGACAAAAGGAAGATGGAGGGTTGATGATGATGAAATCCAGGGTTTACTCTCCTTTTGCCTAAACTGCCCTGACGGGTTTTCAGGCTAGCCTCTCTTATTCTCTCACTCTCCTTTTGCCTAGCCTGGGATTCCAAGCTAGCCTCTCTTATTCTCTCACTCTCCTTTTGCCTAACCTGGGATTCCAAGCTAGCCTCTCTTGTTTTTTTTTCCCCTCTCAAAGACCAACATTTTGAGGACAAAGGATTCTCCTTGTAGCGGTCGGGCCTCAAAGAGGTTTCCCTACGTATCCAAGGTGGAATCAGGCCAGTCGTAGTTCTTTAAGCGCAACTTTGATGGATAGTGCCTCGAGAAAGGCTTAACAGTTAGAAAAGATGGTTATGAAGGTTTGAGGGTTCAAATGCAGGTTATGGATGGATGAAAAGTTTGTGAAGGTTATAGATGGTTGAGGTGTATGGATGATGCAGGTGAAGGCTTGGATGAGATTTTTTGAGGTGTGCATGACTCTTATTTTCGCGTTCTCACTTCTTATTCTCTTCTAACCCCCCCCCCCTTTTTTTTCTTTCTTTCTTCCTTTTCCTTGTTTCATTTCCTTCTCAACTTTTTTTTTAACTCCATTTTTCTGGCTCTTTTGTTTTTTTGCTTTCAGTTTTTTTTTTGAACTTCTTTTTTTCGAATTTCTTCTTCATGGGATTGACTCATGTTCACCTTTCTGATGACATTAGTCACAACACACCTTTTGGCATTGGGGTAGATATGGATTTATCATAAGGAGAATGACCAGGTTGGTCTAGGCTAAGGTTTTTTTTCTTCTTCAAACTATTTCTTCATGGGTTGACTCCTATTCTCCTTTGGTCATAGCACACCTTTTGGATTGGGTTAAGGGTTTGAAAAGGGTTGAGGTTTGATGGAGAGGTCAAAGATGTGAATGGTAGGTGGTAAGTCGAGATTGGATGAAAAGATGAGGGTAATGTGGGTGGTGAAATGAAGGTTGGGTCCAAGCCTGCTTGATGATGGATAGATGAGAAAACTTCTCAATTCAAGTCAAAAGCACAAGCACGAAATTCTGTTTGATCACATAGCAACAAGAGCAAAGAAATGAATGAAGAACTGACTATAACAGACTCTGAGCATGAAATGCTTGACAACCAGGACTGTAGCTACTTCTAAAGCTTCTTTGATGATGTGCCCTCCTTGTCCTCGTATGGGGAAACCAAAGTCTAACAATTCTCCATGTTGTTCCCTCGGGATCTATGGTAGCTGCAGAATCTCCCGTCATCCAAAATATTCCTTTTATGGTTAACTCAAGCCCTGACCCTGACACTAGACAAATGAAGAAATCCCATCCCAATGCATACATGACCTAAATGGACTTCCTAAGATGAAAAACGCTTATATGCTGACTTGGGAGAGACTCACCCAAGACATGGGTTTGAAAGAGCTAATTGATCTATATGGGACTTCCTAGGATGCAAGACTTCTATATGCCGACTTAAGGAAACGACTTACCCACGACATGAGTCTACATGTCCTAAATTCTATATGTGACCTCCTAAAGTGCAAACGCCTATATGCTGACCCGGAAAACCTAACTTATGACACGGGTTTTCATTAGACTTCCTAAAAAGAAAGAAACTCGCATGATATGCCAACACGAGAAAAGACTCACCCATGTCATGGGTTTACACTAGACTTCTTACAAAAAAAAAAAAAAAAAAAAAAAAAAAAAAAAAAAAAACAAATATTTACATGATGACTCTAGACATAGACTTGCCCATGACATGGGTTTTCATGACCTATGAATCTATATGAGACTTTTTAAAGAATGCAAGACATATGGTAACTTAAGAAAGAGACTTAACGACTCACCCATGACTTGGGTTTGCATGATGTAGACCCTATAGGAGACTTTTATAATGCAGGACATTCATATGTTGACTCTGAAAAAGGACTCACTCATGACATGGGCTTACATGCCCTACGAACTTGTATGAAACCTCCTAAAGAATCCAAGACACTTACATGTAGATACTAACACAAAGACCCATCCTGACCTTATATGATGTTTTCTAATGAAGCAAGACACTTACATGCAGACACTAACACAAAAATTCATTCTAGACCTTATATGATGCTTTCTAAAGAATGCAAGACACTCCATGTAGACACTAACACAAAGATTCATTCTAGACCTTATATGATGCTTTCTAAAGAATGCAAGACTCTTACATGCAGACACTAACACAAAGATTCACCCTAGACCTTATATGATACTATCTAAAGAAAAAGAGACGCATATCCTGACTCTAGAACAAAGACTCGCCCATGACATGGGTTCACACAGGACTTCCTAAAAAAAGACAAACACACATTAACCAAGGAAAAGACTCACTTATGACCTAAACCAAAGACTCACCCATGACCCGGGTTTAGACTTCCGAAAACAAATCACATATATTGACTTAAGAAAAGACTTACATATGACACGACCTTGTAAGAGACTTTCTAAAGACTAAAAGATATTTACATGCAAACTCTATTTCAGACTCATCTAGGACTATTGTAAGACACCTAGACTCAGGAAACAACCCAACTATGACACAGATTTGCGTAACAACAACACTTTTTACAACAAGAGCATTATAAGGATAAAGTCAAATATAGCGAGTCGACATAAGTTGAAAGATACAAGTCAGTGTTTCTCAATTCGGATGGGCCTAATCCACAGGCCGACCGTTTTAAGGAGAACCCGTAACTTGGCCCAACAACTCAGACAGCTCAAGCTATGTTGGCTATTATGCGGACTAGAATAATGCTGAACACATTGACAACATGACTTCTATTTACACACCTTTTTTTTTTGCGACCCAAAACATTTATTTATTTAACTCAAAGGAGAGTGGATGTTGTAAAGGACTGAATAAAGCCATCAAAAGGCGAGTTAAAACAGACTTATAAACTCAATTATTAATTCTACCGTGGATGGGCTTAACAACGGGCCGACCATGGATTTGTTAGACTTAATAATCAAATTTATAAATTTATCTTCTCTAACCTTAAGACTATTACGGGGGCTAGAACAACACACACACTGACTTTGTTTGATTATTAATCACTTTTCTTTGGACCATGAGTAAGAGAATATTGAGAATGGTCGAATAAAATCATCAAAGGTGAATTAAAATAAATCGATAAACAAAGATAATTAACCTTTAAAATGGATGGGCCCCACCACCGGGCTGACCGTGAAATTTAAGGTTAATTAATCGAGTTTATAAATTTATTTCTTCTCGACCCAACGATTATTACGCGGACTAAAACAATATCTCAAAATTAGGTCCGACTCTAATGAAGACCCAACATACAGACACGTATTTACACATAGTATACAACAAACTTTATTTATTTACTCAAGGAAAATGGATATTGTAAAGGACTGGATAAAGCCAATAATAAGCGAGTTATAATTAATTTATAAGTTTAATTGACAAATCCAATATGGTTGGGCCTAACAATGGGCCGGCCATAAACGTGATGAATTGATTAATTAAATCGATAAATTAATTTACTCGAGCTTAGTGACTATTATGCAGTCTAAAATGTTATCCATCAACTTTGTTGGACTTTTAATTAAATTTTTGCACCTTTGTTAAGGGAATTTCATAAAGGGCCATATAATATCAATTTTCATTTATTGACTAATATAATTGACTTTCTAACATTAATGGGCCCTTCCACTTGGGTTAACCATAATGCCTTTGAGTTAATTAAATTAATTAATAAATACTCATTTTCTCAACCCAATGAATTTTATATGGACTAGAACAAAACCTCCAAACTAGGGTCGACTCTTTACAAAAGACAAGAAAAGGGGAGGGTTACACATAGCACATAGCATACACATGGAAGGGTATCCTAAACCAAGGCTCTAAATTCATGGACTTTTATGGTTGGCTTATATAGCCTACCACATGCCTTCGCCCCGGTTCTTCATACGATAAGGTAAGCAGTTGGGGTGTTTCTCAAAGAACTTCAAGGAAACTCTCGGAGTGTGACACCAGGAGAGGAGCGACCAAATACTTAGAGATGTAGAGTTCATCCCCATAGTAGTGGCCTCCCGCTCTCAAGGGAAATCCTAGGTAACTTAAACCGTCGACTTTGTGCTAACGTGTCAAAAGACCCGATTAGTGGCCCGGTATACAAGGGATGCCTAAAAAAATAATAAAAGCGCGAAAAAATTAACTTCTCCCTTTTACACATTTCAAATCAATTTGAGTTTTTCAAGTTTTACCCTGTTTTTAAAGATTAAGTCCCCAGTAGAGTCGCCAATCTGTAGGACCCGGAAAAATTCTCGTTCGGGGAAATGTTTTCGGATGCACTACTTAAACGATCGGGAGCCGACTAAGGTTTCTTAATCCTTAAGTAAGGATATTTTTATTTTTCGAAATTCGTTTTCGGGGTGATCAAACTTCATTTATTTACAAACCCATTTTTTATTATTTAAATTATCCGTAATTACATAAATTAATTTAACAATAATTTAATCCCGGCCCAATCAATAAATCCAGGCCCAAAATAGAACCATTGGGCCACTGGAATTAGCTAAAACCCGCCTAGGTTTTAGCAGATTCCGTGTCAGCCACTGATCTCCTCGGCCCAAAGAGAAATTGGGTTGAAAATGATAAAACCCGCCTAGGTTTTATCATTTTCTAGCCTATTTCTCTTGGGACCCTCCTTGGATAAATATTGGACATGAATTAAATTATTTTCTTAAATTAATTTCGTGTAAGAAATCGAATACTTCAAATAATTAAACGAATTTGTAAAGATGTTTAAAGAGTCGCCAGCCGATTTAAGGAAATCGACAAACCATAAAATAAGAAAAGAAAGACTCCGGTCTACGAACCCGATTTCTAGATTCGGGGGTATGGTTACGAATTCGAGAGTTATAAGAACTCTCGAATCCTCCTGTTATAAAACAGACTCTACTAAAATCAACAATGAAAAGAAAGAGAGCGGAGAGAAGTTTGATTAATTTCGCGGAATTATTATTCAAATCATGCAATATAAAAACAATGCGGTTTTTATTTTACAAAATATGTACAAGCACGGAATTAAAGAAGGAATTACATGATTAATTACGATAATGAAAATAAAGAAATCGAACCTTGCTTAAGATGGCGCAATGATGAATTTGATCCCTTAAGTTGCCCCTTGACTTGAAGCCCGGATGAGATGATGTGGGTTGTGTAGAAAAACTGGTATGTGGATGGTTATGTAGTGGTGGTGAATATGATTTGGAGAAAGGGATTATAGATGATAAAAAGAAGTATAATATGGATGTGGTGTAGGAAGGTGATTTTGTGATGGAAGTGAATGATGGAAGTATAATATGGAGATGATAGGAGGATAGAATAATGGTAGGAGATGAGGAGAATTTGAGAGAGTGGAAGTATAATAGAGAGTATTAGATGGTAGTAGTGATAGGTGCTGATGGTGAAAGTTGATGGTGAGACTTGATGAAAATGAAGGTGGAATGGAGGGGTATTTATAGGTGAAGGAGTGTGTGATTTGGAGGGAAATGATGGGGAACATACCCCACAAATCAAGCCATCAAAGACTATAACCTAGGCGGGTTATAGGAAGTCAAGGGCAAAGTCAACCACGTCGGCAAAGATCAAGGGATTCAATTGCATGCATGCAGATTTTGGCGCCAGACAGCTTAAAACCTAGGCGAGTTTTAGCTGCTCTTCACACGCATTGGTGACGTGGCTCCAAAGGACGTCGCTCCGCCATTCTTCTCAAAACCTAGGCAGGTTGTAAGTGTACCTGCTTTCTGGGCCTGGAAAATGTTAAAACCCACCTGGGTTATAAAACTCGCTAAGTGCAACTTCGAACGTCAATAACTCTTTCATTCGAACTCCAATTGAGGCAATTCAAAAGAAGTTGGAAAGCTCATGATGTGTATTTTACTCTCATCAAAAGAAATGGGGCCAACGAGATTTTGGAAAAAATGGGATTTGAAATGGTTGGCATATGTATGTGGAAAGGGTTGAAAATGAAGGCTTTTGTGGTGGGTTGGCCCGGTAGCTTTTGATTGAGGAAGGCCCTTTTGATTTTCTTTCATGCTAGCCTCTTTTCTTGTTATGCTTGATTTGTACACTTGTCCCGGTACAAAATCCGTTGTCTACAAGCGGACATAACTCTTTCCTAGCAAAGCGAAAGACATGCATTTTCAGATCCCAAAAAGTCTCCGCCGCACGGAGAAAGTCGTTGTTGACTCTCACTTGTCGAAGACTCAACAAGCTTGTTAACTTGTATCTTCCGAGCTCTTTCTTCTCTTCCTTGGACAAGGTGCTCATCCCAGTAGCAAGTTTCTTCTCAAAAGCCATGTGAATTGAAAGGTTTTTGTTTGTTTTTGGAGAATGTGTGATGAAGACTTTGAGATGAAGATGAGGAGTAATGATTATATGCAACGAATGAGGTATTTATACACCCCCATTCATGATCAAAATGGAGGCAAGCAGCCAGCAAGTGATCATGTAGCCGTTGCATTCATATCCCATGATTTCAGCCCATCCACAACGGCTAGCAAAAAAAAAAAAAGGGAGAAAGAAAATTAAAACCCACGCGGGTTTTGATGATCCTAGACCCACACGCGCACCTGTCCAAGCCCATGCCCATGGCCTGTTGTAGAAGAAAGCCCGCACGGGTTTTCTGGCGAAATGGGTCGGCCTTCAGCAACTCAGCCCACTTGTTTCTGATTGTAATTAGGCCCTGGTGTAACACCCCAACACCCTTAACCACAAGATTATCATTAATCATGCCATAAACCTGTGATTAGCGCAGCGGAAAAGACAAGTATTGAGGCATTACCGCCGTCCCTACTCGGGACAAGGCCAACAACTACCAGAAACAACAACTACAAACCTCAACAAAGATTAACTTCAATCTCAACAACCCCATCTTATGAAAATAACTTATACAACCCATAAGATAAAACATAACATAACGTATGATTAAGGATTCTTCATGAATCAAAGGTCCTTAAACCCCTTGAGATCACTTGGTAAACCGACTTCCCTCACCCTCAAAGACTACCTTGCTCAGAGAGGAAAACTTCTGCTTTTGCTTGCTTTTATCCTGTGAGCTCGGACCGCCTGAAAACAAAACATTGAAAACCACGCAAAGTGAGTGGGGAAACACTCAGTACACAAACCTCCAACACGTCAAACCGTTCGAAAACGGTTTTAGTGCCGGCATTTAAATTCATTTTGAAAACGGGGACGGGGCTAAGCATGTCATAAATGGATTTGGCATAGACATAACGTATAAAAGTAGACATGTTATAGATATATATACATAGAAAATAGAGTGGTATCCCTTACGATCTAGTGCAAAGCACCTAACACGCGTACGCCCCAAACCGATCTGAAGTTTGGGTTGGGTGACTGCTATGCAGTCGGACACTGGCCAGGTCTGGTCACTCTGATCAGAAGCACCCTATAGATGAATAAAGGCTAGCACTTCACGTGACTAGCGAGAATTATAATAATATGGCGGGACCACTTTTGAAAATAGATATAGCATACATGTTAATGATATTCATAAAGATGATAAACATGATAATGATATGAATGACATTGATATACATGATTGTATTGCATGACGATTATACCACAAGGGTTGGACAATTTGCGTACCTTGACTTGAAACGAAGATAGGTGGCGAGTCTCGGCCTCGGGATGGCTTGGGCGGCTTCGAAACTAAGATAAGAGAAGTATAAAGTGGAGAACCGAATAAGGTTCTTAGTCAGTTTCAAACGTTAAGTAAAATAGAAACTACGAACGTAATAACTTAGAAAGAAAATTTCAGGTTTTTAAGAAATAGAATTTTTAGCATAACTCGGGCTAGAAAACTCGGAATTAAACAAACGAGTACTTCCCGGAATAGGGAAGATTAAGTTCTACAACTTTGTCAATAGAACCCAGGTCCAGAAATGAAGGAAAGGGCTTGAAAAACAGCCCGGACAGAAACAGAAGCTGTAATTTGGAAACTAAAACTTTCGGTTTGATCTTTTGATACGAAACTCATAAAGGCTTGGAAGTAAACGATGAATAGCTTAACTTATAGAATGATTTGAAGAGATCATATTGATGGAATATGAAGAATTAAGGAATGAAAGGCTAGAATGAAAATTAGAGAGTTCTTGCTTTTTCGGATATATCGTCAAACGACGAAGAAGAATTTATAACGTTGGATTATTGGATTTTTGAAGTGTTTGAAAGGTGAATTGGAATTATGCAATAGAGAAGGATTATATCCTGGGATTATCATGATCCAAAGAACTTTTATACTAATGAAACATTCCAAACTCCAAACTTAGAAACGATTTCCATTGTATAACTTAAACTCCCAATCTTAGTTAAAAGAACATAACTTTGATAAATAACATTAACCTTCAAAAGATAGCATTTTCAACTTGGAAAACACCTCTTGAACATCCTAATATTGACCCAAGAGTCTCCAAACCAATAGAATCTCTTAAATGATTGAAATTGGTTCTCAAAATCCCAATTTACTATTGAATTTTCTGGGCAGAAACTTAATTGACGACCTTCAGTCCCGACCCCATATCTTCTACTCCCGATATCGGATGAAGGCAAACCATACATTTCCGGAAAGCTTAAAACGTCACCTAAAACTTTTATGTTTATCACTGGAACCAGTAAAAACTCTAAATGGACGGAAAATTGTCCTCAATCTACTGATTTAGATTCGTATACAATTTACACCCCTTCACGGTTTTGCTCATAACTCGAGCTACACATAACGGATTCTCGAAATTCCAAAGCCCATAGTTAGATAATGACTTAAGCTATCTTTTTAAGTAAAAATCTGGGCTAAACTCATACTTTTAGTCCTCTGTATTATTCTGATTTCAGACAGAAACTTATATGGCCATCAAAACAACATGCATGTGTCTTCTTACCACTAATTTGCAATAAAACTCAATTAAACTTCAAATTAGCTATCATCCATCAATTTCCCAGAAGTTAAACATTTAATCTTGCTCAATCAAGACCTTAAAACTCACATGCATAAACTATTTCAAACCTTCAACAACAATACAACACTTAAACACTTAAAATCAACCCCAAACTCACATGTATCAAACCCAAATTCAAACCCTAATTTAACCACAATAAAAATTCATGCTAAAAGGGATATAAAAGAGACGTAAGTAGCAAGAATAAACAATTTAGAAAAGAAAATTCAGATTAGAACAATAAAACTTGAGTTAGGGTTTGGAGTATATACCACATGGGGAAGAAATTGAAGGAGAAAAACAAGAGAAGAGAGGAGGTGGTGCTCGGCCGGGCTGGCGATCGCCGGCGAGGTCGCCGGCCGCCGGAATCTGGCCGGACACAGGAGGGCACGGTTGGGCAGAGGAGGGAGGAAGATGAGAATGAAGAGTGACTTGGTAGTTGTCTGAAAAAGAAGAGCCAAAAAAATAAACCCCCTAGTGTATATATAAATAAAACCCCCCTTAACTAGTTAACTCTCTAGATTAGGAATTAACTTAGACAATTAGTAATATAAACTAGCTAGGTAAAATAATTAGTATTGACTAAATAAAATTAGTGAACATAAACTTGGTAAAATAATTTAGTATATAATTAAATAAAATTACTTGGGAATAAATTGGGTAAACTTAACTAGTACTAAACCACATAAAATAAATTGGTAGGATAACACTAATAAAATAAATTGAACGATAAAATGTAATTAGGAAGGTTGGGTAATATAAATCGTAGAAGAAACGGAATTGAAATTAATATAACCTTCTTCGGTTTAAAAGCATAAAATTGAGAACCATAAAATAAATTATATAACTCATCGTAAAAATATTCATAAACTCGTAATAATATTTATAGCTTTACAAATATTCATAAACCCATTTAGCCATCGCCTTGCTCGAGACCTGTCACGCATAGAAACAAATAATAATAATAATAATAATAATAATAATAATAATAATAAAAAAAAAAGAAAAATTTTATTAGCGTATTTTGGGCTAATTACTGTAATTAAGGTTTTAATTAATACAGGTTTAGGGCGGGTCGTTACACCTGGAATTAAATTGGCCCGTTCATGTATCTTTAATGTTTTCGATCCTGTCGTTGGCCCAGTGATGCTCGGTCCTAAAATTTTTGCTCGAGTTTACTCTGACACTTAAGTTTTTGTTTTATTTTATTTTCTTTTCTTTTTGGGGAAGCGAGATTAATTTGGGATTAATCCCGTCAAGTAGAAAATCATTCAGACATGCATTAATAAAGTAAAGTTGTGCATTCACCAAATCTTGCATATAAAATAAAAATGGAATTCATAAAGAGTCTTGCATTAAAATAAGAAAAAGGGTGCAAAATAATCTTGCATACAAAAGTCTAAAATGCATAGATCTTGCTTGACATCGGTCTGATCACCACAAGGAGCCCGAATCGCCGCTATCTTCAACCGGATTGTTACCAGCATGCGAAGTCCCAGCATTGGAAATGCTAGCCGTACCAAAATAGGTGTCCCAGGAATAGTAGTCAGAACCAGGAGCCATCTGCAGTAGCCTAGACAAGGGAACTTCAGAAGGATGCACGCTCGACGGTGATGATATGGAATGCTCCAGCGAACCGGCCAACCATGAATGGTTAGGAACGTGCCACTCAACAGAAGGGGTAGGCCATACAAGACCAGTTCCGTAACCGGGGGCTGGCCAACCAGAAGAAGTGGATCCTCCTAGCCGTTGAATGGTGACCCTCTGGCACAACTGCTAGGGGAGGACGAGAGGACCCACCAACCTCTTCCCGAGATCGGCCCTGGGAAGAATATTCCCCTACCGAAGAACGACGTGGGGGCTCGGTGCGAGGGACTCCTGCAGTAGAACCCCGAGATGGGTCTCGAGGAACAAACTCCGCATTGGCCTCCATATCAGCCCTTCCGACGGTATTCCCGCGATACCTGCCTGAGCCGGTGAATGCCCGGTCAATGTGCTTCAACATAGTACTCCACTCTTTGGTGATTTGTCAGAAGAAGGCCCATCTTGGCTGGAAAATAATGAGACGAAGGTTAGACATGTATAAATGGCATGTAGGATAGAAGGAAGCAACATGAAATGAAGAGTTATCGGTTTCCGATCGAATTCTTAGAGTGCGGAGCATTGGCTGCTGGTCTCCACATCCAAGAAACCGTCGATCTTTCTTCTCGCTGGTGGGACCTCCACCTCAGCGGCCCTAGCATAGGGCCCCAGCTGTAAACTTTATGGTTAGAAATCAGTCAAAATATGACAGAGATGAAGAAAGAGGATACGCACCACCCGGGGAGCTAAACGGCTCAGATATCGCTGACATTCCTCATCAAATTGCTCTTGTGGAATGGCATGCATGAAATTTTCGAAGTCTTGGCCGCGAATCAAATCTCTCAGGGACCAGACATCATCCGGTAGCCACATAAAAGAGTATCATCATCTGGTAGCCACATAAAAGAGCGCCATCATCCGGTAGCCACATAAAAGAGCACCATCATTCGGTAGCCACATAAAAGAGCACCATCAACGACAGTCATTCAACGGTTGCTACCTAAAGGCCTCCAACGATGTCGTCAGCGAAAGTCGTCCAACGGTTGTCACCTAAAGGCCTCCAACGATGTCGTCAGCATCAGTCGTCCAACGGTTGCCACCTAAAGGTTACCGACGACCTCATCATCAGTAGTCGTCCAAACGGATTCCACTTAAAGGTCTCCAACGACACCCTTAGCATCAGTCGTCCAACAGTAACCACCTAAAGGTTACCAACGACATCATCCTCATCAGCATCACCTGGTCGCCATAAAAAAGAGCACCGCCAGCATCAAGATAGACATCAAGCAGATAGCATCTCAATCAACTTTGACCTTCGTCCTATTCGGACTCGATCAAAGTGGGGGCTCTCTGTAAACACCGGGATTCGCACTGATAGAATACCGATTTATCAGAAGTTTAAATGAAACATTTGGGCCGGATGCATCATTAGGCCAATGAAAGCAAGCAAAGCAGACAAGACAAGGCGGCCCACTACTGGGAACAAAACCCGCACGGGTTTTAATCAAAAAAGACGGCCCAGAAACAGGACCAACCCAAGGCGTGCCCCAGCCCAGTCGCTTCAAAACCCGCGCGGGTTTTCTATGACCTGAAGCGCGTCGTTTTGCCTCATCCACGTCAGCAGTCCGTGTGTGGGAATTATAAAACCCGCGTGGGTTTTATCCTCTAAAAGTTGTCGCCAAAATCCCATGCAGACCCCCTGATTTTAGCCCATGTGCGTTTGACCCTTACCTTGACTTCGGATACCCCGCACGGGTTTTGTGATTGCATGGAGACGGAGGGCATGATCTAAGGAATGTGTCCCCTCCATTTCCCCCTAAACCTCACCTCCTTCACCTATAAATACCCCCCTCCATTCCATTCATTTTCATCAACTATCCTCCACAACACTCATACTCTACTTAAACCTCCTCTCAAAATTTTATACTTCCATCAACAATCATCCCTTATCACCCTTAACTCTACTAATTTTCCACCAACTACCATCATCTAATACCTTCATCTACACAAACTCTTATCATTCCACTCTCTTAAAGTTCTCACTATTCCCATATTACTATCCCCTTATTCTACCAAAATCGTCACTCACATACTATCATACTACCATTCTCATCCTCACCTCTACATCCACCAAGTCAAGGAAAAAGTTAAGATTTTGATCAGCACATTCGGGCTTCTAAATCAAAAGGTTCACCTTCACTTGCCTGTTGTTACTTTTATATTTATATTTTAATCATGTAATTTATATTTCATTTGCATTACCTGTGCATATTTTGTAAATAAAAACCTTGTTTTATAATGCATGTTAAGAATATAAACTTGCGAAATTAATTAAGCTTCTCCCCGCTCTTTTTCATTTTAATGTCTATTTTAGTAGAGTTTGTTTTCTAACAGGCGAATTCGAGAGTTCTTATAATTCTCGAATTTGTAACCTTACCCCCGAACTTAGAATCGGGTTTCGTAGACCGGAGTTATTTTTTTATTATTTTATGGTTTGTCGGTTTCCTTAAATCGGCTGGCAACTCTTTCATTTTTTTATAATCCGTTTAGTTATTCAGTATTAGAATTTGCACTAAAATAATTAAAAATGGTTTAACATCTCCCACCCATCATATTCAAGGTTAAAACCGAGAGAAAGTGGGCCAGGAAACATGAAAACCCGCACGGGTTTTATTGTCTCCAACCCTCATTCTCTAGCCCAAGAAAACAAGCGGCCCCGCCCAAGAATTATCAAAACCCGTGCGGGTTTTGGCAGTTCTCGATGGCCCACCTGCTTCCTTTTGGGCCTGAATTTGGTGTTTGGGCTGATTTTAAGTCATTATTAATATTTTTTGGTGTAATTTCAAGTATTTAAATAATAAAAACGGATTTGTAAAATAAATAAAGTTTCAACACCCTGAAAATGAATTTCATAAAATAAAATCATCCTTATTTAAGTATTAAGCAACCTTAGTTGGCTCCCGATCACTTAAGTAGCGCATCACGGGGAAAGCGGTCGCTTTTTCCTGGGGTCCTACACCTATTTATTTTATTTATCTTATCTATCTTTATTACCTTATTTATATTTTCTAAAATACCTTATATAATATGTATTTAAGAAGTCATATAATAAATGATGTGCCTATTGTGAGTAATTTTTATGAAAAGAATAGACCAATTTTCAATTATTAAAAATTATATGGATGTTGCCATGGTGGTGGATCTAGTCGTTGTGATCGAAAGACAATGAAAAGCAGCAATGATGGTATGGTAGTGGATCTAGCAAAGCCGCCACGATGAAGTACGTTGGCGTCGGGGATGGTATTTTGTATTCTCATTTTTTTTTCTTAATGTGAAATTCTTCAAAATATTCACATTTTGTTAATTTTATTTTTTTAAATTTAATCTTTTTATCAGTTTTTAGAAACAACATTAAAAAAATGTATTCAGGTAAATATTATGCATTTTTGAATTTCTCTTTTTCTAAAAAATTTGAAGTTTAGGTAACTTTTAGAAAATTTTAGTAAATTTTGAGTTTTGGTAACTTTAAGTAAGTTTAGCAAAATATTTACCTCACATTTTTACGCATGAATTTGACACATCCATTTACATTATCTACCAACATATATCCAACATTATATAGCTTTCCTACTTTACTTACACTACATCTTACATATATAAATGGTGTATAGTTATCTGTAATAAAATATATACAGTTTTCATAAATAATAGGTAAATTGGATTCCAATAATCCCTACTTTCACTAATTTTATAGCAATAATCTCTACTTTCATTTTGGATTCTGGTAGTCGAAACAATAAAATAAAATTGGATTGTAGTGATACCAAATCTACCTCCATATTCTTTTTATTTTTTGTTTTCATTCTTGCCCCATATTGTTTTTGTTTCGCTTTTTTATTTCTGCCCCCAGAAAGTAGAGAAGTGTAGTTACTAAAAGAATTTTTAAATTATTTTCTAGAGAATTTGAACAATTATTATGATTTTTTAAAAGAAATAAAAGTGAAAATTGTAAACATTTGTAAAAAAATGAAAAATTTCGAGAGAAACTTCGTAAATTCATTAAAAATCGTGGTAAAGTGTTACACTAAGTTTTGAATCAAATGCAACTCAAAATCTATGATATTTATGGTGTGTTTGGTTGTTTCCCGAGAAACTATCACAGGAAAAACTTTCCCTAACCCCCCTTGGGAAACTTTTTATTGAGTTTGTGAGGGAAATTATGGGTCCCACATCAAAACTTTCCCGGGAAAGTTTCTCAACCAAACATAGAAAAGTTTTTCAACTTGGAAAAGTTGAGAAACTTTCTCGGGAAAGTTTCTCAACCAAACGCCCCCTTAGGGTATACTCTCGGTGGTGTCCCACAAGAATTTAATTTTATCTTTTTTTTTTGGATCACCAGAATTTAAAATGAAAGTAGAGATTATTAATACACAATTAGTGAAAGTAGAGATGATTAGAATACAATTAAAAATCTTATAATATTTCCTATAATTTTTCCTTAATTTTTACAATCTAGAATTTTTCATACTAGAACTTCCAAGATCAAAAATCCATTCACTTTTATTACTTTTCAATTGACAAACACAACTAGATTACCTGGGCCCAGCTAAGCCCATCAAACTCACTCCTAGTTGGGCCACTTTCACCTAATTCTTTCACTTGCCAACGCAAGTTGCCTCGCCTTTTTCTTATTTATTTACCTTTTATTTCCCTCCCTCTTCCCTAAACTCAAAAATATGCTAAAATTCATATTATTACAATTAGACTTAATTTGATTAGAGTATCATTATTATTTATTTGCTCACATGAACGTTAAATTACTAATTATTGATAATTAATCATAGCTATCAAATTCTTTAACAAAAAGTAATAACAGATATTAATTTGAGATTAAGATATTTTAAAGGGATATTGGATGACAATATACTGACTTTTGCGGGTATTGGATTGTAATATACCGACCTTTACTATTGGGCAACAATATCCCTGACCTTTATATTTAGGTGATATTATTACACCAACAGTGACTAAGGGGGTGGTGACTGGTTAACTGGTCTCGATTCAGACGTAACAGGTGGAGGGAAAATAAACGGCCCTAGCTCAATAACTCGTTAACCCGCCCGTTTTTCTCACTAACCCTAGTTAAAAAAAAATTGGCCCTAACACAACGACTAACGGGCTGGTGAATCGGTCTTCATACTGACTTGAAACACAACCAACCAATATCTTGTAATGTGGGTTAGTGAGAAAAACTAATGGTTTAATGAAGTTATTGTCTTGGGGTAGCCTTTTTCCCTTCGCCATCCACATTAGCGCGCATGGAGACCGGTTCACCACCCCCTTAGTTACTACTGGTATAATAACGTAACCCATGTATAAAGGTCAGTGATATTGATGTCCAATAGTAAATGTTGATATATTACAATCCAACACCCCCAAAGATTGGTATATTATCATCCAAAAACCCTATTTTAAAATATGCTAACATTCATATTGTTACCCTTAAAAAAACTATTATTATTTTTGTAGTAAGAAGACTTTTATCAATACATGGTATTATAATTTTTAAAGATATATACAAATATAAAATTCTAAACTGATTTTCAAAGTCGCTTTTTGAAAAATGCCACTCAACTTTGATATAAATAGCGGTTTAAGGCTAAGGTTAAATATAATTTTTTTTTGAGCTTTTATATATATATATATATATATATATATATATATATATATATTGGAAAATTAGTTAGACTTTCCATTACTAAAACTGAATTGAATAAGTAAAATCTAGGCATACCTAGAAGGGTAACAAAAAAATCTGGCCCAAGGAGCAAAAGCAAATAAACACCACCTTAAACAATACACAAACAGCGCTTGTCAAGCAAGCCTAAACCGAACATCATTCCAAATGAAACCTACCATACACTCAAAGCTGCGCTCCACATTCTGAAAAATGCGAAAATTCCTTTCGTACCAGAGATGGAAGATAGAAGCCGTAATAACCCATTCTTGAACACATTTTCTTGGGCAACTTCAAGCAAATACCCAGCCAAGCATCCCAATCCAAAGAAAAATCCAACAAAGTAAGAAGTATGTAAGAACCAATCAGCCGAATAAAAGAACATTGGAAAAAATAAGTGACTCATAGATTCTTCCTCTTGAAGAGGGCAACAATTGGCAACATATATATATATATATATATATATATATATATATATATATATATATATATAGAACTGATCATATGAGCATGGGTCCTTTGTGAGCATGATTAGATTTGTGGTGGATATCAAGTATTATTGTCGTGGACATTAATTATGAAAGGTGGACATCACGTATTGTTTTTGTGGACATTAAGTATGACGGTTAGATATCAACATTTGATCCATGCCAAGCAAAATCTTTATTTCCCTTTGCATACTTGATGTCCATAGAAATACCATTTAATTCAACCATGCTTACATGCTCACCAAAGAGCCATGCTCATATGATCAGTTCCTATATATATATATATATATATATATATATATATATATATATATATATATATATATAGGAATTGGATTCTAATAATCCCTACTTTTATAAATTGGATGGCAATTTTTTTTTAAAAATTTTTTACAACGGTAAGAAAGGAGGATTAGGACACCCTTCTCTCAAGGGACATGTCAATTCTATCCTCATACAAAATATCATCTAGCTCTCTGCTCTCGTTTTGCTTCCAACTTGCCACATCAATAATGCTTAATCCATGCTTGGCTGCCCAGTCGGCAGCACAATTTGCTTCTCTGAAAACATGCTTGATTCTGGATGTAGAGAATCTTCCAAGAAGAAAGTGGATATCTTCAATGATCTTTCTGATGGTCCAAGGGATATCACAAAAGTCGTTGAGAGCCTCGATAACAATTTTATTGTCTCCTTCAATAATAATGTCGTGAAAACCCATCGAAATAGCTTCAAGAAGGCCATTACGAAGCGCGGTGGCCTCAGCAATGATGACAGAAGCGTTTCCCAGATTGAAGGACTTGCAAGAGATCGGAAAACCAGCCCAATTCCGAATAGTGAATCCTCCAGCTGCATTATTTGAGGTTTTCACACCATCGAAGTTGATTTTGATGAGACCATCCAGAGGCGGGGACCAAGAATTCCAGTTATGGGAGGGATGGCGGTTGTCACATTGCGTGGGGTGCAAAATTGAATTCGAAATTTCATCAAGCTCCTTTCTGTGGGACCACTCAATCCAATTTCTTTTGGCCTTTATGAAGATAGTTTCAGGGCGCCACAAGAGATGCTTAAACGTTATATCGTTTCTTGCTTTCCATAAACTCCAAAGGAGTGTGACCAAGCGAGGCAAATTTTTCGATCCGAATTGAGTTTTGTAAAGCGAGATAAAGTTTAAAATAGAAGAATTGTTTGAAATAGGGCAGTTAAAGACCCATCCAGAGTTAACAGCGAGTGCCCAAGTCTTCAGACCGATTGGACAGTCACGAAAGATGTGATCTTGATCCTCGGGAGTTAATTTACAGGCGGGGCAAACAGTATCAAGAATAATGCCTCGTTTTGCAAGAGCACATTTCGTGGGAAGGGCTTTATGGCAGACAAGCCACATGAAGGTTTTGAGTTTAGGCTGGATATCAAGGTTCCAGATCCAAACAAAGCTCCAGGTGGAAGAGTCAGGAGTAACATCGTGTGCTAGCTAAGTAGCAGATTTAGTGGTAAATTTACCAGAACCTGAAAGCCTCCAACAACATTCATCTTTAAAAGGAGAATGAGGGACTGGAATAGCTCTGATAAGATTAAGAGAATCAGAGTTGACTATTGTGCTTAACTTATCGAAGTCCCAGGATCGGTTTAGTTTGATAAAATATGAGACCGTTAAATTGAGATTAACCGAGTCTAAATCAGTAATCCCATTAATGGAGAGAAGATTGGAGCGGGAGCACCAATTATCCTTCCAAAAGTTTATAGATTCACCATTACCAACAATCCAACGAAGACCTCTGCTAAAGAGGTCCTTATGCTTGAGAATGGTTTTCCAAGCCCAAGAGTCATTTTTTTAGCCTTTCGATCAAAGAAGTTGGACGAAATGGGGTATTTAGCCCGCATAAGGCTCGCCCAAAAGCCAGTGCCATAAAGATATTTCCAAATCAATTTGCAAATAAAAGCAGAATTCGTGGCCTCAGCTTTGCGGAGGTCGAGCCCACCAAGTTTTTAGGGCGACAAACCTTGTCCCAGGAGATCAAAGGGATCCCCTTTCCAGTTGTCGGGTCTTTCCAAAGAAAATTGCGGCTAGTAGCATCAATCTTACTGGAGATAGATGATGGAATTTTAAAGCATTGCATTATATGGGTGGGAAGAGATTCAAGGTTTGATTGGATGAGAGCAACCCGACCGGCTTTAGAAACATGCCTGGTTTTCCAACTTTGAAGCTTATTTTGAGAACGGGTAAGAAGATCGTTAAATATAGAGCTTGGGGGTCTACCATTAAAGAGAGGGAAACCGAGGTATTTCCCAAGGCTATCACTACGAGGAATATTAAAAAAAACCGGCAACTCGAAGTTTATCAATAGGACTAGTATTTTGTGAAAAAATTAAGGTGGATTTGTTAAAATTGATAAGTTGACCAGAGAGGTAGCCAAATCTATCAAGGATGTATTTAAGGTTCTGGATCGAGGCATCATTTGTTCGGCAGAAAACAAGACTATCATCAGCAAATAAAAGACAAGGAATGGGAGGATAATTAGGGGCAATGTGGATACCAATGCCCGATTTTGGAAGAACAGAGTGGATTCTTAAGTTGTACATGAGGATTTCCATACATATAGCAAAGAGATAGGGGGATAGAGGATCTCCTTGCCTCAGGCCTCGGGAAGGCTTAAAGAAACCGCAACTTTCCCCGTTGATGTTGATCGAGTAGGTCACCGTGTTGATGCATTCACGGATCCAAGACATCCATTTGGAATGAAATCCTAATTCAGCAAGAGCTTTGAAGAGAAAGTCCCATTCGACTCTATCAAAAGCCTTTTCCAGATCCAGTTTTAGAGCAACCCAACTGTTTTTTCCTTTTAATGTCTTAAATTTATGGATGATTTCATGAGCAATAAGAATATTAATATGGATTGAACGGTTTGGCATGAAGGCCGTCTGGACGAGGTCGATAATTTTTTCCAAAATTGGTCGGAGTCTATTGGCAAGAATTTTTGAGATAATTTTGTAGAAGCTGTTACAAAGACTAATGGAGCGATAATGTCCTGGGTTAGCAGGTTGATCAACTTTGGGAATAAGTGTGATCAAGGGATGGTTGAATTGTTTGAGAAGCTTAGTATCATGGAAGAACGATTTAACCGCCCGACAGACATCACTTTTAATGTCAGGCCAGTGACTTTGGAAAAAAGCAATTCCAAATCCATCATGGCCCGGGGCTTTGTATTTATTTTGATGAAAAACCGCTTGCTCAATTTCCTCGTCGGTGACATCCCTTATGAGAAAGGTGTTGTCGGCGTTAAAGAGTCGAGGGGAGAGGTCAAGACCGAGATTTCTCCCGGGATCAGATTCAGATTTAAAACGTTTGGTGAAATTATCAATGAATATATTCTTAATATCCTGAAAATTGTCAGTCCAGCACCCGACTTCATTCTTTATGCTACAAATTTTGGAGCGTGTTTTGCGACCCTTCATAGAAATATGGAAAAGTCGTGAATTTCGATCACCATTAATCAACCAGTCTTTACGACTGAGGTTGCCCCAAAATTTGCTATTAGAAAGGTGAGTTTCTCCCGTTGTTTGAGGAGACGATTAAGCCAATTATTGAGTCTCGGATTAGTTAAGTCATCAGCTAATTTTTTTCAACAGATTGCAGAAGTTCAATATTTCGTTGGAGTTTATTTCGGTAATTGCCAAAGAAAGCTTTGGACCAGCGTTTTAACTCAGATTTGGTTAGGGAAAGTTTTTGGCTTAGTTGGAACATGGGAGTGCCATGGAACTTCTTAGACCAACATTTTTTGACAATATGCTGAGTCTCTTGGTAAGAAGACCACGCAGGTTGGAACTTAAAGCCAGTGTGCCTTTTGAGCGAGGAGAATTAGAATCTGTATCAAGAAGAATATGAGAGTGGTCTGCGATCGTGAATGGCCCAGTACAAAGATTATAATTTTGAAATAAAAATTCCCATGCGGGGGAGATGATTATACGATCAAGCTTTTCGTAAATTAGATGATCTTTACAGAGCTTTTTCCAAGTGAATTGTCTGCCACTGACAGTGACATCAGTACAAAGAGTTTGTGTAAGGAAATTATTGAGTCTAATAAACCTTTTGGGAGAGGGAGCAGGACCACCTTTCTTATCAGCAGGTGTAAGAAGTTCATTAAAATCTCCCATGAGGCACCAAGGAATGTTGACAGAGGAAGCAAGATCAAGAAGGGAATTCCAAAAAACGTCTTTCTCTCTTTCTTGCGCAGGACCATAACAGGCCGTTAAAAGAAAACAACAATTTTTTAATCCTTTGATTAGAAAAAATAGGTGTAAAATTGATTGAGTTCGAGTTCCACATACACCAAATGCCTCCAGAGCCATTGATGTTGGGTATAGATAAGTAAGAATTATAGCCAAGCTTTGGTAAAATTTTATTAGTATTGTCTTGGTTGACCATGGTCTCTAAAAGGATGATTAAATCTGGATTTGAAGACATCTTAATATGGCTCAATTCAAATTTGAGCTTGGGCCTTTTAGCCCCTTGAACGTTCCAGCATAATATTTTCATGATAATATCATCGTGAGAGAGGCTTCCGCAACCATAATTAAAGTGATAATAAACCACAAAATTGATACAGGATCATAATTCGGATAGACAATAATTATAAATAAATAACAAAACCTACTGAATAGTAGCGTATGTTATAAAACAATGTATATAACTTATTACAGTCAGAATAGACATCAAAGTCAGAAGTAACACTAGGAGAACCAAAAAGGAACCAAACCATCCAATTGCAAAGATCAGATCCTGCAGAAAATAGAGGTTCAATGTTAAAACCAAACATTGAACTGAGAGTTAAAAAGATAAATAATCAGGAAGAAAAGCAACCAAATAAAAAGGGTTGGGAATACTAAAAGTCATAGAGGAAATAATCGCCGATAGAATTGAATAGAAATTAGAAAATGCAAAGGCGCTTGTAATTGTAATTGAAATTGTAGCTGGTCTCAGATCGCGCTGGCGAAAATCCGGGTCCAGGTAAATCTGGGTCGGACAAATTCGGACAATGTCAAAATTCGGATGATAAATTCATGTCTAGACCCGGTTTTATTTCGGGTCAAACCGGGTCAGACAATTCAGACGAAGCTAAAATCGGGTTCGGACAATAGAAAAAAGAGAAATTTTATGACCGAATATTCGGTCAATTCGGACAATATAAAAAATCGGACGAAAAATTTATGTCCAAACCCGATTTTTTCAGGGTCGGACAATTCGGGTAATCCGGGTCGGACAAAATTTTGTCAGCTCTAGTCTCAGAGCTAAAAAGTATAGTTCATCATAGACCAAGTCAAAATTAGGGTCTTTAGAGGGTGGCCAGCCTTCACCAGCCCAGCAGTTGGCGGCAACACCCTCAGGCAACATGATCAGATTCATCTCAAGGGGCAGATAATTCCAGAAAAACAGCCATAAACTGGACAAAGACACCAACAAGCACAGGTCATTGTCACAGCTTGCTATTGGAATCGATCTCAGAGCATGAGAGTAATGCTCATCATAGACCAAAATTAGAACCTCATCCAGCCAAAGAAAAAGATCCCAAGGATCACAGAATAACCCAGAACTGAGAAAGTTTTGATGAGGTGGCCAGCCAGTCCACCACAAGGCGGCAGCAGCATCAACCAAACAGAGCTCGACTTTAATCCCAACAAGCAGATTGATTAAACAGACTAAAAAAGTCAAGGCTGAAAGACCAATAGACTCTAATAGTCGAACTAGGAGATGAAGAGTTGAGAAGATTGACTCAAAGACCAATTCAAAAGTAGAGATTGGGATAACATAATCAGGTTGCCAACGTGATATATCACTAGATGCATCATCAAAAAGGAGCCAACATATGGTGGTAAAGAACGGCCAGCCAGCCTCAAATGAAAAGGCGGCGGCAACATCCTTGGGAACCAGATGGAGAAAGCTAAAACTCACAAAGAAGGAGAACCCACGAGGGATGGTATGAAAGGAGGGGTGCCAGTGAAATGGCCCAGCATTCAGCAAATTGTAGAAACCAGATGAGTAGAAACTCATCACAAAAAAGCACAAGGCAAAAGCCAAACTGGAATGATCGATTGGGACCTGCAGAAGGAAATAGCAAAAAGAATGTGGAGAGAACGAACCTGTAGAGTTGTCTTCATGAAAAAGTGTATAGAGAACATTTTTTAAATTAATTTTTTGAGATTTCAATTAATTATTATGATTTTTTAAAAGGAATAAAATTGAAAAAATCATAAAAAAAATAGAAAACAAATAGAATAAAATTGGGAGAAATGATGTAAATTCATTAAAAATCATGGTAAAGTGTTATATAAATTTTGAATCAAATGCAACACAAAATATATGATATTTAGGGTATACTCTCGATTATGTCCCACTACAATATACTTTTATTTTTTTTGGGACCACCAGAATACAAATTGAAAGTAGGAGACTATTGTCATCCAATTTGCAAAAGTAGGGATTATTAGAATCTCTCTCTCTCTCTCTCTCTCTCTCTCTCTCTCTCTCTCTCTCTCTCTCTCTCTCTCTCTCTCTCTCTCTCTCTCTCTCTCTCTCTCTCTCTCTCTACATATATATATATATATATATATATATATATATATATATATATATATGGGAACTGATCAAATGACCATGACTCTTTGGTGTGCATGTGAGCATGACTGAATATTTAGCGGACTTCAAATGGTATTTCTATGGGCATCAAGTATGAGAGGTGGACATCAGGTATTGTCTATGTGGACATCAAGTATGCAAAGGTAAATAAAGATTTTGCTTAGCGGGGATCAAATGTCGATATCTAACTTTCGTACTTAATGTCCACGAAAACAATACGTGATGTCCACCTTTCATAACTAATGTCCACGACAATAATACTGGATGTCCACCATAAATCCAATCATGCTCACGAAAGACTAATGCTCATATGATGAGTTTCCTATATATATATATATATATATATATACACATATGAAAATTGGATTCTAGTACGTAATCCCTATTTTCATCAATTGTATAACAATAATTATTACATTTATTTTGGATTCCGTTGGTCCAAAAAAAAAAAAAAAAAATTGGATTGTAGCGGGACATCACCGAGAACATACCCTAAATATCATAGATTTTGAGTTGCATTTGATTCAAAACTTAGCATAACATTTTACCATAGTTTTTAATGAATTTATGGCGTTTCTCCCAAAATTTTTCGAATTTTTAATGATTTTTTTAAAGATTTTTTTCACTTTTATTCCTTTTAATAAAACATAATAATTGTTCGAATTTTCAAAAAATAATTTAAAAATTATTTTAATAACTACACTTCATTACCTTTCTTTGGGCATGAATGAAAAATAAAACAATATGGAGCAAAAATGAAAAAATAAAAAGAATGTGGATTTGGATTTGGTACCATCACAATCCAATTTCCTTTTTTTTTTTGGGACCACTAAAATCCGAAATGAAAGTAGGGATTATTGTTCTACAATTGGTAAAATTCGAGATTATAAGAATCTTATTTTCATATATATGTATATATATATATATATATATATATATATATATATATATTTTGCACAAGAAAGCAGGTTATATAGAACAATTATCAATGTAGTTTACAAAGAGTGAGGGTAGGATCCCTCAAAATCACATACTGAGCACTGTGTCTACAAGACTTCTGTATTTTATCCTAGATTTTGCTGCCAGAAGGACCTTGTTCATTACATAATTTTTCACCAAATTTACTATCACCTGAGGAGTAGCTTTTTGAGCTTTGTGGACTCGGTTGTTTCTTTCTGTCCAGATATGGTAGACATATGCTGTGAGGAGAGCGCAATTCAGATGACTTTCTGTACTGGTTTTTTGGAGTTCGCTTAGATGGTGTTTCCATTCTTGGGTGGTTGACAGATTGCCAAGTTCCC
Organism: Portulaca oleracea; assembly: GCA_029582165.1. Classification (NCBI taxonomy): domain Eukaryota; kingdom Viridiplantae; phylum Streptophyta; class Magnoliopsida; order Caryophyllales; family Portulacaceae; genus Portulaca; species Portulaca oleracea. The sequence continues at coordinate 28,040,390 of CM055868.1, read as the reverse complement.
AATGTCTCATAGCCCGCCTCACCTCTTTCCCAAAATCGCAGCCAAGAAAAAGGTGGTCGATAGTTTCAGTCTCCAAATCGCAGTAGGGACAAAGTGGGTTACCACTAGTTTGCCAACGCATTGTTCTAGCTCTTACAGGTAGTTTTCCATGCAACAGGACCCAAGTGATGAAGGAATGGTGTGGGATTGAAAGTGGATTCCAAATGATTGAGGCCCAACCTTCTTCATTCATAATCCCAAGGCTCCATATGTATCCCTCTATCGCATTATATATATATATATATATATATATATATATATATATATATATGGGAATGGATCCAGTGAGAAGGAACTTTAGGTGAGAACTAAGAAGGTGAAAAGAGAAAATCTTGGCCCTCCATCTAAGATCCGACGGACGCGATCAAATACCCACACATGTGCCAAAAATCTCAAAAACCACCAGTTGTATTAATAAAAACAGCTAGTGGTATTGCATTTGTAAACAAAAAAAAAATTAAAACGCACCAGATTGGACGTGATCAATGCAGTATCCAAATTGCCCTAAAATAGCATGGCAATCCAGATTATGGAATCTGTCAACTAACAACCAAAAAAATAATAATTCAGATTACTCCATCAAATTGTAACGACAAGAGCACATCATCATCGAACGAACCAGATCAATGGCGTCAAGCAGGTTTGATCATCAAAATTTCCATCTTTTTTTGTGTAATATTCATGCATATGTAGTTTTTTTATATGGATGAAGTTTTCGGCTGTTCCCAATGGGTTATTCAACATGTTTATTGGATAGATCAAATCGAGTATGTTGATTGAATAACATATGATCTGTTGTGTCGATATGCTTCATTGAAAATCATAATCGAATAATAAATATGAATTAGTTGCACTATGGTCATGTGTTGATTACTAATGTGATCACACACAATGCCCTAATCGACGAACTGATTTGTGATATGGAGACGGGCATAGTGTGTGATCACAGTAGTAATCAACACATGACCACAGTGACGCCATAGTAGATCAACCGCATTGATATTGGGGTTCGTGGAGTGTTTTGATTTTTTTTACCATATATATTGTAAAATGGTTATGGCTTCGTATTGTAAATTTTTGATGTTTTGATTTTGGTCTGTCTATTGAAGCTCAAATGGAGGTAGTCAAAGTCGATACGTTGCGCCACCTCATGTACCAGATAGCGATGGTTCCAATAGGACGATCTACTGGCCTCGGTGCGACAACGAAGAAATTGTGCCGCATATGGAGAAGTGGTTCAAAGATTTGGAGGAAGCCAAGAAGTTTTACGAGAACTATGCTATAACGACTGGGTTTAGTGCGCGTAGCGGTACGCACACGGTTGAGAAGAATCCGCGAGGTAAGGAGTGGAAGTATTATTTCGGCACACGTCAGGGACATTGACGCAAGAAAGATTATGAATTCGATATCGTGGCCACGAACAGTCTGAACGTGGACAACGTGAAGGACAAGGGGACTGACGGCAAATCCGATGGCACGGAACACAGGACGTCGAGGTGCAGACGTAAAGTGGCCGAGACACGTACAGGTTGCGAAGCAATGATGGCGGTGCGGACACCGGACAATGGAGTGTGGTTCGAAGTACACAGGTTAATATTGTGGCACAACCACCCGCTGATGACACCTAGCCGAACACAGTTCAACAAGACAGCTAGGAGGGTCAGTTCGCTGCAGAAGGACCTTGTGAACTAGTTCAATCGTGCCAACATCGGCGCATCAAAGGTGTTCCATGTGCTGAAAGAGTGTGTTGGTGGTTATGATAACATCGGATGCACGCAACAAGATATCAAAAATTATTGGCGGAATATGAAATCAGTGTTAAAGGATAATGACCCTCAGATGTTGGTTGACGCACTCCATAAACGCAAGGGAGAAGACCCGGGATTCTACTATGCGTACGAGTTTGATGAGCATCAACAGCTGCGACACGTGTTTTGGTGCGATTCTACGTCGCGCCAGGGATTACATGTGCTACGGTGATTTGCTGTCGTTTGACACGAAACAGGAAACAAACAAGTACAATATGGAATTATGTCCGTTCACTGGTTTAAACAACCACAGGAAACTTGTGTGTTTCGGGGTTGGGCTAATTCGAAACGAACGGATTGAGTCATTCGAATGGCTCTTTGATAAGTTCCTCGATGCAATGCATGGGAACCATCCTAAGACCGTTACAACCGATCAAGATCACGCAATCAAAGCTGCCGTGCGAGAAAAATTCATCAATTCAAAACATAGGTAAGTGTAAGTGTGGTCATATAACAATGCATATGTTATGTGGTGTATAATGTCATTGTTTACTATATTAATCACAATTGATGGAGTGGCCACAGTTTTATACAATATGTTATACTGTGTCTGAGGATGTTCACAGTGTTGATTCCGTGGCCACATTCATGACATCAATTCAAAACACCGGTACGTGTTAGTGTGGTTAGATAACAATGCATATGTTATGTTGTGTATAATGTACTTGTTTACTATATTAATCACAAGCGATGGGTTAGTGGCCACACTTTATACAATATGTCATAATGTGTGTGAGTATGTCCACAGCGATAATGAGTTCGCCACATTGATGACATCACAATGCTTAACTTTATACATCTGCACTCGTCAGTGCATTCTGATGGACACCCAAATTTTGATAGCATGTGTTGGTTGGTTTTTATTTTACTCAGTTGCGCACCCAATTTCGTTGACTAGGCCACAAAAGACATTCCTTACACATAGTGTCAAATAGTCACGCGTGCATATATATTATCTATTTTGTCGTTTGAGGTCTGATGCACATCCATTTGTAAATAGCATGCGTAGTTTTTTGTTTTTTCTGTTACAATAAACACTCATTCCCTGCAAAAGACGGTTACCACTGAATTGTAGGTAGCTTGACCACACAGATTGTCATGTGTCCATAGAGATGTTTAATTGTGTGTTGCATTCAACCGTCACATTATGAGTGCTATAATACTTACACAAAGATGTTTATTTGTTTCTTACACAGGTACTGCATGTGGCATATCATGAAGAAAATCCCCGAGAAAGTTGGGCGTTTTTTGAACAGCTGCGAGGAGTTCCAAGAGGAGTTAAAGTTATGCGTGTGGGCTTCAGAGGACAGTGATGAGTTTGAGGAGAAATGGAGTGAAATAATGCTCAAGTATGACCTGGAAGATAACCCACACATGGACGAACTGTGGTATATTAGAGAAGAGTGGGTGCATGCATATTTTCGTGATCAACATCTAGGTGGGATGTTACGAACAACATCGGCATCAGAGAGCCAAAATGTCCTGTTTGCATCGCTGACCTGTCCGACGTTAAGTTTTGTTGATTTATTAATGAGATATGAACATGCAGTAGACGCAAAACGCCATAAAGAGAAAGATATGACGAACAAAACTCTGAAGTCTATCCCAGTTATGAAATCTGAGCTCGCCATCGAGGACCATGCTCGGGAGTTGTATACCCATACCAACTTCTACGTTTTCCAGGAAAACTCAAAGCTTGCATTATATGAAGTAGATCAATGGGGTCCCACGCAGGCTGACGGGTGTGTCACGTATAAGGTCTGTGACATCAAATCGAACAAGGTGAGACATGTTGTATACGACCCTATCACTCACAATGCGACGTGCGAATGTCCATTCTTTGACCTTCAAGGCATCATGTGTCGTCATATGATATCTATGATGCGATTTTTACCGGAGATTCCATCTCAGTTCATACACAATAGGTGGACGAAAGATGCCAAAAGCAAGCCTTTTTTTTGCAGTTGACCATTCACTAGAAGCATCAAAAGCCACGATCGATGAAGTGCGTGCGCGGAAAGCGGACATTTGGGCCAAAATTTATATGTGCGTTGATGCAGCCGGGAACGACCCTGTGCGAATAGGCATGATGAATGGTATGCTTGATGACACACTGTCCAAGTTGAGTGCCGGCCTAGACGGATGTGGCAATAGGAGTGTAGCTGATGATGTTGAGATATGCTTTGGGGTCCCAATCCCTCGAGAGGCATCCATCAAACCACCCCCCGCATCGGTGGCAAAGGGGCGCACAAAGCGGAAAAAGAGCGGCATGGAAGTTGCGGTTCAGCAAAAAGCATCAGCGAGGCGATGTCATTTTTGTGATCAAATAGCTAACCACGACAGTAGGACGTGCCTAGAGCGTTATCAGTAATGTTTGAAGTATTTAAATATTGTTTTGTATTAGGTCACCATGAACGCACGTTTTGGAACTTTATCAGTTCATGTGTTTTTTATTATTAGATTGGCTAATTTCACCATGAACACACTGATGTGTCAATTATGATGATTGTTGTGTCCTTCTGACATGTCGCATGTCCACTATTGTGGCAAACACGATCATAGTTTACAGAAGTGTTGAATTGGTGTGTTTGATTATGTTTTTATATTCATTTTGTTGTTTTTCAAAATGCTATACATGTGAACATACGACACACAACACTGAATGTATTTTTAATCGAACCAATATATTTGTCAGACCACAATGAATAACTTTTGACCACACTATTTTTGTATATTTGATTATGTTTTTTATTTTTACCCTTTTGATCAAAATGCATTGCATTTGAATAAATGACAGACCACAATGAAAATATGTTCAATCAAACTAATATATGTTGTCAGACCACAATGAATAACATTTGGCCACACTACATATTGTGCCAACCATGATCATATTTTACAAAGGTGATGCATTGGTATGTTTGATTATGATTTTATTTTCATCTGTTGGTTTGCACAATGCATTATATGTGATATGGATTACTGTTGTAGACAATAATTTTTTATGAAGTCAGTCGGAATATCATATGACCACACTATTATGTTTGTCTATAGTATCAGACCACACTAAAAAATATGGTAATCACACTAATATATTTTAATCACACTAAATATTTTTTATTTTCATCTTTTATGTGCAGACCACACCGACTATATTATAATTACATTGATATTGTTTAAGACAATAACATTTTATCAAGCCACACTGACTATATCATGATCACATTAATATATTTGTCTGTAATATCAGACAACGCTTAAAATATTTTAATCAAACTAATACATTTCACTCTAACTTAATGGTCATGTGGCCATTGAGTCTTTTTGTTGCTTGATGTGGTCAAAGAGTTATTTAAGTCGATTACTCGTTGATAAAATAGATTTGTGTGTGTGGCCAATGATTTATTTACATACACATGTGGAATGTTGTCATAATATAGTCAGTGTGGCCTGATAAAAATAGTATTGCATTAAATTATATTAGTGTGATTATAATATAGTCGGTGTGGTCTGATCATAAAAGATGGAATTAAAAAATATTCAGTGTGATTAAAATATATTAGTGTGATTACCAACAATTTCATAGTTGCGTAAAAAAACATGCTCACAACAATTTCATAGTTGAACACGAATACGCGTACGTTAAAACACACCATAACACGACATAGAATGGCCAACATGCCGATGTTTGCTTCAAAAGATAGAATATTGTACAAGGATCTACGTAATACGAATATTTTGTGTCGTATGACACAAAATGACACCAAAAAAAGTACAACTGGTTGATCCAAAATGACAATTTTCGCCAGAGTACCACGCGTTTAAACTTTATACAACAAAATGACGCCCGACAAGGTAAACAAAAAAAAAGGTAAAACATCAATGTCAAACGCAGCCATAGGTGATGGTGGGATGGACACGTGAATCGATCACCTCGCTAGAGCGAGTCTCAAAAGCTTGCTGCATGGCGGTCGATAGTCTTATGCTTCCTCCAATGTTCGGCATTCCCGTACACAATCTCCCTGCTCTGATTTCACGGTGCATCGCCAAATTGTAACAGTAGTTGATTCTGAACGAACGTATTTTTGCCGCCCTCACCTGTGCCAATTATAATAAAACATATATTGTCAATGAATGCATTTTTGTCACATATTCTAATTACACGAGTATATGTGTGTTATCGTACACTAACTTGCAGCGTGTCTTCCTTCTTGAACCCCGACATCCAGTTTGTTGCCTGACCAAAAAACGTCTCCATATGGCGTATGCAATAGATGCCGTTGTCGACGCCCTGGTCATTGAAGCGCCATCCCATCGCCGGCCTCTTCATGTCGCTATCACCGACGATCATCTTAGCAAAAGGATTACCAGAATGTGTTAGAAATCGGCGGACGAGCGTTCTCTGTAACAATATGAACACCAAGTATCATAGGTATAATATAAAATTTGCAAATAATATGTTGGCAGCCATTGTGATATTGCATGTACTAACCACGATACGATCAATGTGCCCATAAGCAACACCGACAGCGGTCCGGGTGTTGTGGTTGTCGATCAAATAAATGCAGCTACGTCTGAGGTCAGCACACCAGAGGAAGTATCGTCCGTCCATCCTCGCAGGAGCAAACAACTACGAGATCGCACCGTGAATAGCAAAATGAAGCAATCATAACAACCACAAGGTACGACGCACTAATCAATACAGGGCTTTCACAATAGTTGATGCATTTTGTTGTGTGTGGCTGGGGCATACTGGATGTATAGGTCGGGCAATGCAATTGTGGACATACCACCATAAGTGTGGATCACATATTGCTTGTGCGGATCACAATTATTACAGCCCGTCTCATATTAGCACATACTTAGATTATGCACATAAACCTTACTAATGGCGAACACCGTATGTTAGCGTGTGTAGTTTTTAACAATGTAGCTCACATACTATTGGTGTGGTCAATGTACCCAACTGGTAGTCATGTGCTGTTGATGTGGACAATTAATACATTAGTGGTATATGTGGACATACCCCGTAAATGTGAATGTTTTATCTAACTAGTGGACACGCACGTCAATATTAGCATGTATTGCATTGTTCGGCCTCGTTCCGAGCCAAAATTCTTCTCTTTTATAGGGTATATTTGCTTGTTTTAACCCCTATTTATATATTAGATATAATGATTTGGTGGTTTGTAGGAAAATAAGGAGTTAGAAGAAGTTTGGGCTTAATTGAAGGTTTTTAGGGAATCCCGAGCTATTTCCCGAGTCAAACCAAGTCAACCCAAGTCGAGATCCGAGTCAAACCAAGTCAACCCGAGCCGAGAGCCGAGGCAAAACCGAAGCCGGAAATTCCATATCAAGATTGGCGCAAAACAGGGGAACGGTACAAACTCAAAGGTTTGAAATACGTGTGCCTTCACTCTTTGGGTCATAACTCCTTCGTTACAACTTCGATTGGTCTGAAATTTTGGGAGCTTAAAGTACACACCGAGAGCTTTCCATCGATATCTTACGGGCCTCAAACAGAGTTCGGATGAAGAAGTTATACGCGTTTGAAGTCGGCAGGGAAAAGCTGCCCAGAACAGTGGCTCGCCCGAGCCATCTGTTGGCTCGCCCGAGCCACCCCAATGGCTCGCCCGAGCCACTCTGTCTGCAGAAAAACTGACGCGCGTGCTGCGATTTGATTCTAGGGTTTTGGGTTGTATTTTTCCTTCTTCTATAAATACCCACTTGTATTAATCCAAGTTTAATCAATTAGCCTAGGTAGTTTAGGAGTAGAATTAGATTTATTGCTTTTAATTATTTGCTTTAATCTCTCTTTAATTGTTCTTCAAGTTTTCAATTGTTCTTCATTGTTCTTCAAGCTTTCTTTGATTTTAGCATTTGTATTCAAACTTTCTCAAGCTTTCTCAATTCAAGCAAGTTTCCATTGAAGTTTTACAAGCTTTCTCTTCTCTCTTCTCTCTTCTCTCTCTCTCTCTCTCTCTAATCTCCATTGTTGACTTGATTTCAAAGCTTTCTAGGGTTAGCCACATCAAATCCATCTTTTAGTGGGGAGGAGGGTCAAGGAATTCCAATTCCACTTCCTAGTGAGAATTTGGGAGATCCTTGGTAATCCAATCCACAATTTCTTGTTTGTTCGGGGGAAATTGCAAAGGTAGATTGAAGGTTAGAAGATTTTGGTCATCAAATGTATAATTTCTTGTTCCCAATTTCATTGTTCATTCATTGTCTTCATTCATGTCTTTTAATTGATTTCATCCTTAAGTGTTTTCTTTATTGCTTTACTTTAATTTCTTTCTTAATTATTATCATGTCTAGATTAGTTTAATGCTTCCTTTACATAATTTACCGCATTCCACAATTGAGAAAAAACCCCTTCCACAAACTGATTACCTCAATCAAGCCTAACACCCATCCCTGTGGACCGACAACCTTAACTCATAAAACCACGAAAATTACAACCGAACATGCATGCACTGTCGTAGTGTGCATGAGGTGGCGATGGGTGAGGGTGGGATATGTTGTGGTACATGCTAAAGACCAAGGTTGTTAAAATCGGGATCCTAACTCGAAACTATGGGGAAGTTAGGATCGGAAATTAGCCCATGTAGGATCGTGGATCGTGTGTAAATAGTAGAATCGTATCGAGGATTTTGGACCATAAAATCAGAGGATCGTAAATCAGGATCGGGATTTTAATAACTATGCTAAAGACAATTTAAAAAAAAAGATTGCACATACCATGTCCAATTTTCCTACATCGATCCACTGGCATCTATTGAGTTCTGCTGATGCGCATGAAATGAATCAAGAGGTTGCTCCCTCTGAAAGGGCATCCCCGTCAAACCCTACATCAAATAGGTCACCCTGCAGGGTTGTCGGTACAAGTATATTAATCATTGCAATTACATTGCCGTGAACATATAAGAAACGTGGGCGTGCAGTACTTACGAAACATCTCATGGGGATGAAAAATCTAAATGGGGCATTGTCGGACTTGCACCGCTCATCGTCGTTCAGCAGTGTAGAGTGGATGTCTATGATTTTTGGTGACACTTGATTGCCGGGGGCAAGCGATCTAAAATGTAGCCTCGCAACAATGACACCCCCGCGAACATAAATCAACTCCCTGATTATCAACGAAAAAGACAGATTTGAAAATTTGTCAATTGCATGGCCCATATTAATGAAATCTAAATTCACTACCAAAATGCATATTACCTGGGGTTTTGACTCGGTTCCTCTTAAGTACTCAAAAAAAGGTAATTGCTGACAATCTTGGGGGCCTTTTTTTACACAGGGTCCATCGAAGTCTCTCAGACACAGTATGGCGAGCACAACGCACGCCCTGGGCGGGTATGCTCTTGCCTAGGATTGCGGCGCACCACCGGATCACCTGGATGAACATCGTCGACGGTCAACGTACCAATGTGGTTGTCAATAAGGACACGTGGGGTCACATGACTGGGCCCTGAGCTGGATGCGGGCGTTGAACGCGATCTCTTGATTAGATGGCCAGCTGGTGTCATATCTGTGATAGGCACACATGAAGATGTCGACCTCCCTGATGACCCCCCAGACGATGTGTTTCTTGAAACGTGATTTACGGAGTTGTTCAGTGTGGTCAACGATGCAGTACTTACTAACATTGAGCTAGCTGGGTGACCCGGAGTTGTAGTGCGATTGGGCACAATTGCGCATGCTTGTACACTGTTCGGCACAAGCTTGAGCGCACCCCAAAATCCGGCAGAGGAACAGCAATGGAGGTCGGGTGGTTGGGTGTTAACGGTGTACCGTTCGTCAACATGTCGAGTGTGTGGCAATTCATCCGCATCCGCAAGCACCCCAACATGGTCGTTGTTTGCACCTGACTTGCCAACATGGTCGTGTGGCTGTGCAGGGCCGTCCATACGTGCATTTGAATCTGCTACATTATGTATGCGCTTATCACTCCCGAATAGCTGCCGCGATTGCACCGGGTTTACCCCACCTGGTCCTCCGCCGCCTGACTTCGCTGGACTGTCATCCGACTCATCTAGCAATCGGAAATCGGGTGTAGGTGCGTTAAGGATGCGGACCCTTGCCTCGACCGCATCAACTGCAGCTAGTATCTCGCCAACTTGCGAAGATAGCCAGAACTGGCTACTGCATGGGTCGGCAGCATCGCACTGGTCGTCACCTGCAACTGCGAGCGCACACACAATAATCATGTGAATGTTTGACGTTAAGGACATAATAATAAATGCGACATCCACACTGATATGGATGTCATCACACACCGACGGCACTAGCCTATCACACTAAAAGTGAAACCAGACCAAGCCAAAAGCACTATCAGTCAACACATTTTGTACGTCCGCCACATTGACGACTATGTTCGCTACAACACACTGTCGATTTTGACATGACTCACCGATATCGCGAATGATATTGCTACTACCAAACACACGAGACGCACTAATACATTAAACATCCAGACCACACTTAATTATCGTGGTGTGACACCAAATAAATGCGATGTTTGCTGTGACCACACCTAAGACATATACAGACCACACAGCATGTTTGGACAAAAGCGACATTCATATTGTGCACGTGTTAGATATCTGTACATTAATATGGCATATTACCGTTGGACGTTTCTCCTTGCGGGACTGTCGGACGACCATCCCCAACTACGTCCGCAACGGACGTGCTTGCTCCTGTATTTGGTGTCACATTCTGCTCTGGGTCCGCGCTAGATACAGCCTGGCCAGCCCCCCTACCAAACACACGGCACACCAAAGAGTCGACTTCTTGGCGTAGCTCGTTGATATCATCATGATCGGTGTAGAATCTAGATATATGGGCGACTTGCCTCTCCACATTAATCTTTGATGTTGCCCACTCCTCCAAAAACTTCCCCAACTGCCGTACATCGTCCTACAAAATTCAACCCCCCGTCAGTCCACACACTTGATTGACATGCAGTACGGTCGGTTAGGCCACACTTGTAACACTGCCGGGGCCACAATAGTGACACACAGGACCTCGACACAGTGTTGTCAATAATGACATGAGGGTCCTTGATTTTACCTGGAGTTGCATGTCTAAATGACTCTGCAACGCAACACCTGGTATGATAGGCCGCATCGTTGCCACACTTGGTCGCGAAATTATGTCGCCCACCCCAAACCCATCAGGGCCTAACTCCTTTAACATCCGACTGTCTACCTTATCGCGTGTCCACGCGTACATCGTTGGCCATTCCCGCACGGACGGACGATCTTCACTAACCAATCTGTCGAAATATGACATCTGCAAAAGTATGATAAAAAAACAGATGCATCACGCCCCATGTAACGCATATACATCCAACAAACACTTCACATTGTTTTTGGTCTTACCAGCAGGGGAACTATTGGCCCCGTGAACGGACTAGACGGCTTTGACTTCTTTACTCTGACTGCGGTCTTTTATGTTGTCAACGTCAATAACATTGGGTAGGAAATCACTCGTGCAGTATCGTTGCGTGTTACGATGAATAAATGACGCAACCATAAACAGAACAACATTTCGCTTGAACTTCTTGCTATCCGCTGGTAATGTTATGATGTGTCTTGGCATTTTGGCAACGTGCGGTGTGCCGCTGTCCAAATTTTACTCAGCGCATGGCGAGTAGCCCAGCAACCCTCTCCGCGTCTACCCCATCGGTCCCTTCTTCAATAATGGGGATTTTGCCACCGGGGAGCCCCGTGGTAATGAATATGTCATCCTCGGTGACCTCCAACTGTCGACCACCCCCAATGTCAAGGATCATCGTGTCCGGATCAAGGTGCTCAACAAGCCACTAGCACAAGGGCCCCGGTAACAATTTCATCTTAAGGTTTAGAAAACCGCCAAATCCTAGATCCTTGATAACTGACGCTTGCTCCTTGGTAATGTGCTCAATTAGGTATATCAACGGCTTGGGGGACATCCGGGTCGGGAATGCCCTGTCCGTCCACTGGTCTGCAATGTCATCCACAGCATCAACTGACTTTGCCTGCAATAACCCATAATCGTAGTGTTATGATTGATCGGTTATTTATTTCAATGATCGTATAGCGCAATTAAACATCGAAAAATAGACTTAGGGCCACTCATATAAAACGGACTAAGATGCAAAGGCGATTTTTTTTGCACGGTTTGCATTTTGCACATCAGCGTTAGCTGTCCTCTTCCTTGCAGCATCACTTGGTTCTTCGATACATACAGATTTGCCCCGTGTCCTCGCTCTTGTGTTTTGCCCTGGAGAGTCATCAAGTATAATTAATTTTCCCTTCGCAATCTTGGATCGCGTGTTGCGCACTGGAGAGTCATCAAGTATAAATAAATTTTCCTTCGCAATCTTGGATTGTGTGTTGCGCCCAGGAGAGTCCTCATATATATTCAATTTCCCCTTCAGTTTATTTGATCTTGTGTTGCGCCCGTGGAGTCCTCAAATATAGATGATTTCTCCTTTGAATTAATTGTGGCAGCAGCTGCAACTGGTGGTATGGATGCATCACTTCCTCGAATATAGGTGATATCGGCGGCCACATCTGATATGCCCGCATCACCTCGCACTACTGCGGCCCCACCACCCCGTATTTCCATGCCAGCTTTTGATGCTGTCACCCCACCTTGTTTCTTCCGCCGGCGTTGGTATGTTTGCCGAATTATCCAACCGGTAATAGTGCGCACCACTCCCTCAATTGCGTTCATTGCATCCATGCACATCAAATCATCGTTTAATGACTGCAGCACATTTGAGGTTATTTGCTTGCTTCCGTCATCGGATCCCAAATGTGCACTGTTCAAACAAAACACGCGGCAAAATTCAATAAAAATACACCGATCAATCGAAATCAAAAAATTGGACATGTTTCTGCCAATGGGTATCGTCCACAAATTGGTCCGTTTAAAAGTACATGAATGACCACACAGTGTGTGTATTTTGGCTACACACAGAAAATAATGTGGCCGAAGAGAAATGTTTGTAGCCATGTACTCAACCATGCATTAACTATACCCATATGTACATAACAATTCACACATCCATAAAATGCTTGCAAATAACCAAACTGTTCTGTCAATAGACAAATTGTGCATCAACCCCACACAACCAAATACCGACCACACATACTACAATCACCCTTACGCAAACCCCCTGGATCGTCGGGCCATTGTTTCGCTACAACCGTCCATGCATGTTTGTACCATGATCTATAATCACCAAATTGGTCCCTCTTAAATACCATGATTGATCACACAATGTGTGAAATTTTGGCCACACCTTGAAAGTAATGTGGCCACAAACTAACAAGTGTGGTCCTGTGTTCAACCATGCATTATCTACGTACCCATTTACATAATCACATACACGTCCACACATGCATGTAAACAACCTATATCTGACACCAAAATGGGCTCACTGTCCATCACCACGCGCAACCAATTGCCGACCACACTTACTAACACCCACCTTGTCCCCCTACCCAAACACACTGGGTCGTCCGGTCATGGTTTCGTTGCAACATTCCCAGGCACAACACATATCCCCACGAAGAAAACAATATACCAAAACGAAATTGAAAACCTAAATATTGTAAATATGACATACCCGGACAGTGCGGCACCTATGTCGTCGATGACCTGTTCCGCCGGTAATCTGCTATCCTGTGAGGCGGCACGTAAATAACATGTCAAAATTATAGAGTTCAAAAGCCTATACTCAAGCTATTGACGGCCAGAAAATGGTTGAACACCCACAAACAACGACATACCTCATTCATGGTCGGTCAACCGAGTTTGCCTCCCCCGTGGTGGGTGTTCGACGGATGATGTGTGACTGGTGTTTCCTGGCGAGTCGACTCCCAGCCAGTGCTCGTAGCTACTCAATTTTTCGTCGCAGTCGTTCACCGTTTTCCTGCCGCAAAACCCTAGCCCCGTCGATATAGATTCGAAATCGTGTTTCTCTCTCCCAATATTCGTCCGATCAAACTCTTGCAGCAAGTAATGATTACCAGTAAGGAAATAAACCAAACTGCCAAACCAAACTCCTATCCCGCGATATGATAAATTCACAATCAATTGATGTTTTTTTTTTTTTTTGCCACACGTGTGGCTGTTTTAGGGGTGGATTAGTGGTTTTAATCTCAACCCTAGGATGTAGATTAGAGGGCCAAGATCTTCTCTTCTCACCTTCTTACCTGAAGTTCCTTCTCACTGGATCCATTCCCTATATATATATATAGTGCTACCTCCTTCCTATAAGTGTTGCCACTTTAACTTTTTTTTTTTTTTGTCTTACAATAATTGTCTCTTTATTATTTCAATACAACTTTTCCCAACTAATTTTTTTATTAGTTTTTCTCGTATAAAGTTAGACAAAGTAAGAGAGAGAAAAATACTTATACAATTTCCTTTTCTTTTGTAGGGTGCGGTGCCACAACTCAAAATTCTTCTATCCATATCATACAACACTTTGACACAATCATGACCAATATATCTCCTAACTTTGTTTTTCTACTTTTCACATTACTTTTTCTCATCTAGCACATCAATCACACTTTCCACAGATTTTACCATACCATTACACACCTCACTGTACATTCCCAAGTTCATTACTTTTGGCGAAAATGGTGCAATATGGTGAAATGTAGAATGTGCGATGATATGTTGTATGATACGGTGAAATGTGTGAAAAGTAATGTGATAAATGAGAAGATCGAGAGAATGTGAAAAGTATAATAGAAAAATGAGGAAAGAGAAAATTGAGAAGATATTGGTAATGATTGTGATAAAGTGTGGTATTGTATGGTAAAGCATAGAAAAATATTAAGTGGTACGGTGAGCTGTGGTACCGCAGTGCACCGCACTGCACAGAAGGACAGGGCCTAAATGGACAAGTATTGTAGACATACAAATTTACTCCCTTCGTTCCTAATTAATTGATACATTGACTAAATTTTGACCGTTAATTACTCACAAATTATAATGTGTTATAATATGTAATAACCGTCATTAGAAAGATAATTTATTAAAGTTTACAACGGGACAATTTAATATTGTAACTCATTGTAATTTACGAATAATTAACCGTCAAAATTTAGTCAAAGTATCAATTAATTTGAAACGAAGGGTGTAATATTTTACAATGTGAATACAACGCTGAAAAGAACAATTATACACATTTTGACTCAAGATGGTTAAAAACCATCTTGAATTGTCTATATTTCACATTTTATTAACTTTTAATAATATTTTCTCTAATAATTATGTATATTTATCACCTACAAGAGTATAATACTTATTTGCTAGGTTAAAAAATATAAATAATAGTTAATTTTATCAATTATTGTAGAAAATACACATTTTATGCATAGTTTTGTATTTATGAAAAAATATAAATAAATATTTTTATATTATATATAGGTTATAATAACCTTCAAAGTAATAACACATACCTTTATAATGATTTAAATATACGCACATTTAATTATATGAGTGATTTAGGTGAGAGGCAAGAACCATCTTGTAACAAAATGTTTATCATTTTGCCGCTGAAAATATGTTCAATCCTGAAAATATAACTGCTTTTTTTTATAATAATCCCCAACAATGTGACAAATGTTACAGTATTGACAATCTTAATCACTACACCACATAAAAAAAGACTAATTCTAGAAGTTTAAAAAAAAAATATTTTGAAAATGAAGAATAATGGGTATATAAGCAATGAATATAGTAATGAAAAAAAAGAATCCAAATTTGAAACGATCATCGCTGATGAACTAAACATCGTCCCTGTCATCAGCAGTTTCTTTTTCTTTTTGTCTAAAATTTTTTGGGTTCACCGACATGGCTCTCAAAGCTTCACAAAAGCTAACCCCCGATGAACTGAACCGAGGCAACCTCTTTTGCTTGTGTGTGAACCCACTCATATGATATATATTCAATAGGCGGCAACTGTTTTTTGCAATTCCCTCCTTGTTCCCTCCTTTAAATTGTTATCGTTTTTGCATCACATGCTCCAATAGATACAAAAACAAAACTTTAATTTCTCCTTCAGGTTTCTGTCTCTTCTCTTTTTAGTATTTGAATGACTTATTTATATTCTGCTCCTACACCTATTCCTAGATTAGAACAGAAGATGAGAGAGAGGGAGTAAAAGGTGATAGAATAGAACAGGCCCAGGTTCAGAGAAGCTCTCCTGTTACTAGAGCGGCTTTGCTTTTAGGTACAATCCCCGCTCCCGTATATAGATAAGCCTTTCCTTTCCTTTCCTTTCTCCAATTCACAGATACCCAAAATAAAAATAACTTAAGACGTACTATATACTTCCAGAGTAAAACAGAAAGAAAAAGGAAAAGGGGAGATATATGTGTGTGTCAAAGGTGGCGAACCCAAGGGACTACCCGAGCTTTCCAGCTTCAAGCGGTGGAGATGACGACACGTCGACGACAACGAGCACAGCAGAACTGGCGGCAGCACAGCAGAATTGGGATAAATCAGCCATGGCGATGGCTCTGAGCGACGTCGTATCAGGGCGGCAGGAGGTTGGTAATTACCCGCTCCAATTTGGTGGGTTATTCGGTGGATACAACACGCCTATGCCCACCAGCTGGGTTGGCCAAAAGAGAGGCCGAGATCAGGAAGTAACAACTAGCTTGGCTGGCTTTTCAATACAACAGCACCACCTTCCTGACCAGCTTGGCCACATCGGACTCCAGGCGTATCAAAATTATGGTGGACCTCAGCTCACAGGATCACCTGTCGGGGGAGATTCATCATCCAGTGCAACTGCAACTGCAACTGCTGGTATGTATTTATCTCTCTATTCTCCCAATCAAATTCTGCTAAACCTGAATCACTTGCCTAAATATATAATTTTATCACATCAATATATCACTTCTAAAATTCCTCATATTAGTTTTTAAATTATAACATACATGTGGGGTTAATTTTTATAGCTTCAAGGTACTTTAATTTAGCAACCGTACCGATTCCTTTTTTTTAAAAAAAAAATAAAAATAAAAATAAAAAGGAAATTATTTTGAGGGTGAAACATTTGTATAACAACCTGGATAGCTGGCTGACATATCCGAATTACATGACAAGTGAAATGATTAGAGATGGTGATGTACTGATGTTTATCATCTTGTTCAATAGGGTCCATTTGATTTTATTTTTTTCTTTGAATAAAATTTTTAATATGGTTGGATAAGTTTAACCATTTTCGGATGTTCACGGCTCTTATCTCAATCAACTCCGGTTTTGTTCTCGGTGTTTTATTTTTTTAATGGACTAATTATTAAAAACAATTAAACATAAACAGTTAGAGAATTAAGTAACAATAATCTAACATAGGCCGGGTTTCTTCTCTATTGGGCTAATGACTACTGGTCATGGTTTTCACACTCCACATGTAAAACAAGCAAAGCAATGCATAAGGCATATAGTATTACAATTGTTATATTGCATGCCCATTCATTGCAGAGGCGTCGGTGGGTTTTCTTCTCCTTTTTTCTCCCTTCCGGAGATGGAGAGCAAAATGATCATTGCATATTTGCATGCAAAATCAAAGTATTAACATTTCTGCCCGCCTTAAAATAAAAACTAAGATGATAAAGTTCATGTTTAATTAACCAAAAAACGAATATGTTTCTTCATGCATCAAAGAGTCATTTACTATGATGATAATCTTATGTAATTCTAATGATGATAATCAAGTTGCATATAGTAAAACTAATACCTATATTAATCTAGAACGTGTCTAGGTGATTGCTATGAGTAAATGTTATCTTTTTTCCCACACATCCATGGCCCATATGCTACCAAAATTAACCACAAATGGACATGGTTTTGTTCTACCTTTTGGGAAAGGTAAAAAGCCCCAAAATTTGATGAATAAGAGGGTAGAAATATACCATGCATGTGCTCAACAGCCTGCTTTTTAGTACATTTTCATGTACTCTAGAATATCTTATTAGCTACTACCTCGGTTCCAATTTCTCATTCACTTCAACTACTTTTACAAAACCAATACACTTTGAAATTGGGGTGAAAAGTTTGAACCTTACCCAAATTGTCCCTATATTTATTGATGTAATAGTTGTTGGGCTTGTAAAAAGTGATAAATAAAAGTTATTAATTTGGGGCAAAAATAGAATTACAATTGTTGGAATTATAAAAGTGACAAACAAATTGAGACAAAGAAATTAATTATTTCGACAGACATTTTGGGACGGAGGTAGTATTACAATTACCGTTTACAATATATTATTTTATAATATACAACAGCAAACACTATCGGCAAAATGTGTTGGAGCATAGTTGTAGACAATATTTTCCTATGAAGTTAAAACCTTGTTCTTTAGATTTGTATATTAGGTTTAACCATATTTTATCTTACCTTAATATTTAAATAAATAAGATTATATTTTTAGATAATTTATATTTAAAATTCTTTATTTCATTCACATAATTTATTTAAAAATAAGATAATAGGTGTTGTGACATTTACCTATGTCCATTACTTTTCTTACCTAATTTTTCTTACAGTCTATTTGGTTATTAGAGGAGGAGGGGGAGGGAAAGGGAAGGGGAGTGTAGTAGATGGGAGGAAAGGTGAGGGGAGGGAAGGGATGGGAGGGGAAGATATATGTTTTTATCTTGTTTGGGTTATAAGTGGAGGGGAATGAGGAGGGGAGGAAAATAAAGTAATTATTATATTAATAAAGTTATTTTTTTAATGCATAATAAGTTTCGCTTCCTTCCGTTAACTGGGGTTAATGGAGGGAACGAAGGTAAATGGTTATCTTCCCCTCACCTCCTATTTATTTTTTCAAATAAGGGTAAATCAGGTTATTTAATATTCTTTCCCTCCTTTCCCCTCCTATAACCCCAATCCAAACACAGTGTTTTGTTATCTTAACTTATCTAACTCGTTCTTAAAGCATAGGATCTATATTCAAGAAAAGGTTGATTCCCGTGTATCCAAAAGAAGATTTTGACCATCCTTGGAAAAGTAGTTTAAGCACAAGAAATATCAAAAATGAATAATATTTTATGATATAATGTATATATAAATATTATTTAAAATATGTTTGTTTAAAATTGATTCTTAATGATAAATTTACAAATAATAATTTTGTGTTTTAAATTATTATTTTTATTGAATAATTATTAACCAACATATTCATAATTATTTGTATTTAATTATTACTAATAAAAGTATGTCTAGACTCTAGAATCAAGTGTGGCGTACTTGAGTGATATCATGTTCTCTTATATTTAGTTATTTATTTATTTTTCTAAACTAAATAGAATGTAAATACGGCTGGTAATCTGCGGTGCCATAGTCCACTGCACTTTGCCAAAACCCAACCACAACATACCAATCGACCACAATTTACCACAACCTACCACAATCAATTTTTTCAAATTATTTTTTCACATTTACCAACACAATTACCTTTTCATATTTACCAACACTATTTACAATTATTAAAAATAAAATTTACCACAATTCTACCACACCCATTACAATTCCACCACAACGCACCGCGTCATATCGCAGTCAGCCGTATAAAAAACAGGGCCTCAATTTGTTTAAACTAAGGCCTCGTGCTTTTAATTGGTAAATTGCGGACGCTACGTCACACCACACTACAAGCATTACCAATATATTTCTTTACTTTTCTATCTCCTCACCTTTCTCCTCTACTTTTCACATTCTCTCTTTTCACCTACCACACTTATCATAATTCTCATCTCAACTCATCACAATTCACCACACTTTTCAAATGAGTTTTTGGATGATAATACCAACCTTTGGGTTGGAGGTGTTGGATTGTAATATACCAATTTTTACTATTGGACAACAATATCCCTGACCTTTATATCTAGGTGACATTATTGTAACAACAGTAACTAAGGAGGTAGTAAACCGATCTCCATGCGTGCTAACATGACTGACGATGGGAAAAAATTGTCCCAAGTCGATGACCTCATTAACCCCTTAGTTTTTCTCACTAACCCACATGACAAGACATTGGTTGATTGTGTTTCACGTCAGTACGTAGACTGGTTCACCACAACGTTAGTGAGTGAGAAAAACAGAGGGGTTAACGGGGTTATTGGGCAAGAGCCGATTATTTTCCCTCCGCCTATCGCATCAGAATCGAGACCAGTTAACCAGTCTCCACCCCCTTAGTCACTGTTGGTATAATGATCTCACCTAAGTATAAAGATCAGAGATATAATTGCCCAATAGTAAAGGTCGGTATATTACAATCCAATAGCCCCAAAAGTCGATATATTATCATCCACTATCCCTTTTCAAATTTCACCGTACCGCATCATTAGCACGCTGTAACCAACCGTATAAAAGAAGGGGGCTTAAATTAAATTGATTGAAATAAAGTCATATTGATTTGAATATAATTCTTTCAGAATTAATTAAAGGACATTGTGTCTCAATCATCATAAAATCTAAATACTTATTAGGTACTCGTTCTTCGGATCTTTCCGACTGGACAGACTTGTATATATTTAATTGAGACCTACACAATAAAAGTAGAGTGTTTTTTTTTTAATTTTACAAAAAAAAATTTCATCTACATAAATATATTTCGCACATTATACCATTTATCTTGTTATAAAAGATCCTTCATATGCCATTCAAATAACTCAGTTTATTAATTAACCGATAAATTTTTATTTCAAGTTAATAAATTTACATTGACACCTTTTACAATAACATTGATAAATTTATGATGAATATACCATTGTTTGATCATTTTCCTTTTAAAATTTAACTTCTTAAATAACTTAACTTATTTACAAAATTTTTGTGGGTTATTGGTATGTGGGGTAGGTGAGGAGAGAGGATGTAAAAAGTAGAGGAGAAAAGTGAGGAGAGACAAAAGTAATGATTTGCAGTAAAATGTGGTGGGTTGTGGCAAACTGCGGTAGGCTGTGACATCGCAGTTTGCCAACCGTAGAAAAGAACAGGGCCTTACTGTTAAGAATATAAAATAACAATGGAACATATTGGGGTGAAAATATTTAATGATTGGAAAAATTTATTGTGTTTATGTCAGCTATGACAAATCACCATAACAAAAATGAATTTCATCCTTATATTAGCCTTTATTTTTTTATTTAGTATAAAATTATAAAATATATTTTCTTAATTAATAATTTATTTACAAAATTTTTAAAATTAAATATTAAATTTTATTTTTAGCCTAATAGACAAACATATCTTAAAAATTAATTTATTGACAATATAGAAATAAAATTTATTGATGAATGATGATTTACAGCTACTATAAACAGATCCATAACTATTTACCTAAAGTTATAGTTTAAGATTAGTGGAAGTGAAGACGTTGCTAATTTGCGAGTGATTTTAATTGTGGAACAGTGAAGGAAGAAGAGTCAGGAAGCTCAGTACAAGTCCAATCCACAACCATGATTCCAAGGACGGGGGCTGTGACATTACCGGCCACGTCAGTGGAGGAACCACAGTCAACGACGACTGGAACGGGTGGCAGCTACGACGATGGTGGAGGGGAGAGAAAACGGAGATACAGGGGAGTACGACAGCGTCCATGGGGCAAATGGGCTGCGGAGATTCGTGATCCACACAAAGCTGCTAGAGTCTGGCTTGGGACATTCGACACCGCTGAGGCTGCTGCCAGAGCATATGACGAAGCAGCTCTCCGTTTCCGTGGTAACAGAGCCAAACTCAACTTCCCTGAATTTGTTCACTCGGTCCCCCCGCACCAGCGCCCACGTCCGCCAACTTCAACCCCAGCCCCACCTCCGCAGCCGGCATCAAGAATCCTTCCTTCCATTCAATTTCAGCCGCAACAACAACCGCAACGACCACAGACTACCTCAGATTTGATGAGAGATTACTGGGAGTATTCTCAACTATTGCAGAGCTCCGGCGACTTTAACTTCCCGGGACTAGAACGCATCCTTCACTCTACAAATCAGGCCATAGTAACTACCCCTCAATTCTCTCTCTCATCATCATCTACTCAGTTTGCTCTATCCTCCCCCTCCTCTTTCCTGTATCAGCAACCCCAGAATTTGGCCGCCCATCAACAAGGTGTTTTCCACCCACTATCCGATCAAGGCCAGAGTAGCAGTGCCAGCGGTTTGCCGCCCACTAATTGGTCTCACTCTGAGCATTATCAACCTCCACCAGGATGACTTCAATAGAATCATGCTTACCAAGGGTAGGCCTTAAACAGGGGATTTTTTGTTTTTTTTTTTTTTTCACTTTTCATTGGGTGGTTGTTTGGTTTAATTGAATTTGGGTTGGGAAAGTAGTAAATCGTTTGCATGTGGTTTGGTTTGTTATAATTATTGTTTGATTTGTAAAACCAAATAATATGAATGACATATAACTTCATCACACATCTTGAAGTCGGGGTGAGTAAAATCAAACAATACCCAACTTTCTACTTTCTACTTTATTTTTCTATTTAAACAACCAAAAATAGATGTCCAGGTTTTTCATATTTGATTTTTCTTTCGGTATTATTGTCTCGAGTAGTTAAATTGCATTTTCCCCAACCCCAAAAGGAGTTGACTATACGAGAATAATAATTAGTGGAGAGCGATTTTTAAGGGGAGGCTTTGGTGATTCCACCATGATTTCTGAAAAAACCTGTCAAATAACTTCTTACACCACTTGTTCTTGCTTGTGCCAACCAAAATTAATGGGTTTATTTTTTTTCCCTATTCCAGGTTATCGTTGTTCTTCTCCATCATGATCGCTCGTTAATTGTTTCTTGGTCTCGTCGAGTTTTTCGGGGTTTTCACAGTTTTTAGTCTTTAACAACAGGGAGTGTGTTTTAACGTTTTCCTAGCAAACTGGAGCGTGGCGCGGTGGGAATATTGATGAATTAGCCTGAGTTCGAACGTGGATTCAACAATCGAACAAAGCTTGAACATCAAGGAAAGATATGACCTTGTGGCTAGATGATCCACAACCCAAAGACCTAGCAATCTACAATGATTATCCAAGGTAATCCACTAAATAATCACAAGGAAAGACTTGCTAACACCACCATCCACAAATGGAATAAGTAAGAACAAGATTTTTGAGAGAAAAGTGAGTAAACCCTAACAATGCATTAGCATCAACAATATTCAACATAAGCTAAAAGCTACCAAACAATGCCAAGGGAGGGGGTATATATAGGAATGGAGAAATAAATAACAAAAACGCAGCAGCAGCGTCATCTGGAGAGAATGGTGTCGCAGGCGCGACGGCGTTCTGGGGTAGTTTTTCACTGCCGACTTCAAACGCGCATAACTTCTTCTTTCGAACTCCATTTTAGACCCATAAAATATCGATGAAAAGCTCTCGGTGTGTACTTTAAGATCCCAAAATTTGAGACCAATCACAGTCGTAACGAAGGAGTTATGACCCAAAGAGTGAAGGCACGACCATTCCAACATCCCACGTTGACCCGTTTGCGCTTATTCTTGCCGAATGACTTTGAACCCATTTAAAGGCCCGAAGTAGGTCCTGATGAGGATCCGCAGCTCCACTCCCATGGTCCGGAGTCCCATTTGAAGTGGATACCACAACCATCGATGACCCGAATACGCATCCAAGGTCTCGGGTCCACCTTGAAATGCACTCCACACCCGACCTTGGAGTTGATTTCTTCGTGTTCTTTGGAGGGGGTGAGGACAGACTTGGAAACCATAAATCCCGAGGCTCGGGCCCTAACCTGGTATGCTCCATACTCCCCTTCTTGAAAAAGAGTTGCCCTAAACTCTTGGGAGTAGAAACCACGACGCTCTCCATAATTTGTCACCATAGAGCCCCAAACATCCCCATCTCCACGAACAATCACACGATGCACCCAACAAGCTTCGAACCCCATGATGTATCCATCATCCATATAAAAGAACATGGTTGGAGGCTTGTTGTGTAGAGATAGGGGATTAAGAGAAGGAACGGGAATATTTTGTGGAGTTTGGGAACACTCGTTCTCACTTGGATTGCTACAAGGTAAAGACAAAGCAAGAGGTAGCTCGCCTTCACCAGGAACACATACATCCCGTGTTACACTCATCATGAGAAGGTTCCTCAACTAGCTTCCCACCCAAGGTTTGATTTGATGTGGGGCTAAGGGATTCATGCAATCAAAGTCAAACAAATGTTTTTCATCCAACATACTCTCCCAAAAACATTGCATGCCAAATTTCCAATACAACTCATTCAACGGAAAATCCTCAAATAACCAATGTCGCCTAAATATCATGTATGGCATACTCAAATAGTTCACATCACAACGGCCAATATGCAAGCAATTTTCATCAAAGGATGACACAAATGAAGAGCTCATAAGCATTGGTTGGACAAGAATCAAGGCATCATTGAACCCAAATTTACCACTAGACACCAAACGAACACCAAGATTCTTAGCATACCACTCAAAACATAGAGAATTTTCAATTGTGGACATCACATGCTCATTATAAAACTTATCACTCCAACAAACAACATCAAGCAACCAATGCCTCCCAAATATCGTGCGTGACTCACCCAAAGACTTTATATCGCAACACCCAACATCCAAGCAAGATTCAATGAATTTCATAGGTGGGCTTGTAGTTACCTCATTCTTCTCAATAGGGAGTTCAGAAATGACTAGGCCGTAAGAGGTGTTGGTGACTACTTCGTTGTTGCTTGGCTTCTCAAAAAGCGATGTTGAGATGATCATCGGAGCTTCTTGTGGGAATTCTTCAATAGGGATGAGAGGAAAGGCAAGATCGATGTTCTCATCCTCCTATTGGCATGGAACTTTATCAAGCTCACTATGTATTTCAAGTAGCTCAAGAGGTTCCCCTTCAACGGCCTCAATGACAATAACCCCGTTCATTGTACTTTTCTCTTTCTCAACCTTTTCAAAATTTTCAAGTGTGGAAGGAAGGTTTTGCTCATCAACACCTTCTACCATGTCACTTATATACTCAAACACACCAAAAGATTCCTCAATCCAAGCTTCAACCATAGCCATTGTCGGACATTGCAAAGCATCGTGTCCCACACGTCTACATTTGACACATTTTTGGGACGTAAGGTCGTTAGTGGGGAACATTGGAATGACTTTTCCCGGGAGGAATCCTCTCTTCTTCTTTTCCCATCAAGTGTTGAAATGAGTTCATGGTTAACCTCTCGCTTGTAAGTACTAGGCAAGAATCGTCGATTCATTAATCGCTTTAGCTTTGTCCATGAGGTGAATTTTGCTCAACCCTAATTAGCTCTTAGTGCCTTGACATTCTCAAACCAAAAGGATGCAACCTTGGTGAGTTTCAATCTCCCAATCTTGAAGGCCTGTTCATCACTATAATCCTCAACTTCAAAAATCCTATCCAACATTTGGACCCATTCAAGATAATCTTCAGGGTCGGTGTTGCCATTGAATTCCAGAATTTTGATCTTGGTATCATAGAATTCATCCCGTGGGGGCTTCTCAACCGCTTCTCGTCGACGATGGCGTCGAAATGAGCCTCTATCATCATCACTGGACTCGTAGGAGGGAGGAGGACAGATATGGCTTCTAATGGACCTCCTTTGTTTGTCACGGGTTCGATACCGATGGTTGATGGCAATGTTGTTTCCTTGAGTCAAGAGGCCATCAAGAGTATTTTGAATGTTCGTGAATCGACTCTCAAGTCTCGGCATGAGGGACATAACAATAGTAAGGGTGAAGGACGGATTGTGTTTGGGATAATTTGTGGAGTTTGAGGGTTCTTTTGTAGTTGGCTTGTGTTTGGCTAAGGGTTCTTTGTGTTTTTTTTCACTTAGACATTTCGTCGAACACCTTGCGGGAACAATTTTCCAACCTCTCCTCAAAGCTCCAAATTGCTTTAAAATCACCAAATACAAACACAATACAATGTATTCCAATACTCTTGGATTGCAAAGGGAATGGGGATCACCAATATTTGCATACAATCCACAAAAACCAACACTAGAGAACACACTAGCAAGAACAATGAAAAAATCTCAAGCTAAATGAAAAACCAAAGCTCTAATACCAAATGAAGTATGGCGCGGTGGGAGTATTGATGAATTAGCTTGAGTTGGAACTTGGATTCAACAATCGAACAAAACTTGAACATCAAGGAAGGATATGACCTTGTGGCTAGGTGATCCACAACCCAAAGGCCTAGCAATCCACAATGATTATCCAAGGTAATCCACTAAATAATCACAAGGAAATACTTGCTAACACCACCATCCACAAATGAAATAGGTAAGAACAAGATTTTTGAGAAAAAATGGAGTAAACCCTAACAATGCATTAACATCAACAATATTCAACATAAGCTAAAAGCTACCAAACAATGCCAAGGAAGGGGGTATATAGGAATGAGGAAAATAAATAACAAAAACGCAACAGCAACGTCATCTGGACAGAATGGCATCGTGGGCGTGACCCAGGGGTCCCGGGCACGACGACATTTTGGGGCAGTTTTTCACTGCCAACTTCAACCGCGCATAATTTCTTCATTCGAACTTTGTTTTAGGTCTATAAGATATCGATGGAAAGCTCTCGGTGTGTAATTTATGCTCCCAAAATTTGAGACCAATTGGAGTTGTAACGAAGGAGTTATGACCCAAAGAGTGAAGGCATGACCATTCCAACATCCCACGTTGACCCGTTTGTGCTTATTCTTGCCGAATGACTTCGAACCCATTTAAAGGCCCAAAGTAGGTTCCGATGAGGACCTGTAGCTCCACTCCTATGGTCTAGGGTCGCATTTCAAGTGGATACCACAACCATCGATGACCCGAATACGCCTCCAAGGTCCCGGGTCCACCTTGAAATGCACTCCACACCCGACCTTGGAGTTGATTTCTTCGTGTTCTTTGGAGAGGGTGAAGACAGATTCGGAAACCATGAATCCCGAGGCTCGGGCCCCAACTCGGTACACTCCACGAACTAAGACAATAGTCTTTATGACTTAAGGAGTTAGGGCTCTAATGTTCAAGTTCGGTATTTGGTCTCAAGGACGGTTCTAGGTAACAAGAATTGGTGATGACTTTCAAGCGAAAAGACTAATCAATTAGGAAAAACAAGGGCTGGGGGGTATTACTGGGCCAACCTAGTGAAGAACTAAGCACAAATTTCATGATTTTATGAGTGATTGTTTTTCAGTTATCAAGTGTGAGGATTGCATGGATAAATTAGCATCGATTTCCCTCTCTCGAGTGGTAAATTGATGCTTACTTCCAAGGTCCGTCATCACTCTCACATATGATGGGTTTTGATAGTATTCGAATGTAATTCGGTCTAATTGGTTCCCAAATCCCATGCTAGTGCAGATTAAGAACTAATTACTCTTACCTCTATCTCCAACTCAATGTTTGGGGAAGGATTTATAACCTCTTAGCATTAGGGATGGCAATGGGCAGGGTCTGGGGCGGGTTTGGCTGGACCCGGACTCGCCAGATGTTTTTTGGACTTGGACTCGACCCAGGACCCGATGGTTCCTAAAATTCAGACCCAGACCCAGACTCAGTGGGTCCAAGGGTACACCTGTCCTTAGCGGGTCTTTAATGTGTCCAACTCCATTATACATTTTTTATTAGATTTATAGTTACTTTTCTACTTGTATACATGTATAATAATAATTATTATGTTTAAATATATTTATTTTTAACACAATAAAAACAATCAAAGGAAAAAATATTATACTAGGGTTTTAGAAAATAGAAGCCAACACTTCAACAGGCCCAATACTCCCAGGAGTCCCAGCAGGCGCTAGGCAGTAGATGAGTAGTAGTGTAGTACTTGGATTTTTTTTTTCAAAGGAAAAAATTATATATGTTTATATTTTAATGGGTCCATGGGTTATGTCTGTAGGTCTGTGCTTGAACCCGGACCCACCCTAGACCCACAGGGTCCAAAATTTTGAGGACCCCAAACCCATCTTAATGGGCAGTGTCCAGACCATGTCCAGGACCCACCGCCATCCCTACTCGACACCAAAATCCTTCACATTGAGTGGAAATAGAGGGAGGAACACTCAATTACCTCATTAATCACCCTAATACCACTAATCCAAGCCTAATCTTCCATTAGGGGCCCTAATTACCTCTAACCCTAAGGGAAATTAGCTACTAATATTTCTAATTCAACAACCACAAATTCCAAAGCAAACTTAAACATAGATGCAAACTTGAAGGAAAGCAAAACAAAATAATTAATCTTTTAACCAAACCCTAATTAAAACCTAAACACAAATCAAAAGTATTGAAAAAAGGAGAAAAGAGATTACTAATATCAATATTTTCAGTTAAGAAGTTGAAGGAGTTAATGGAGGATGATAAAACTTCAATGAATTTGCATTGACTTCAAAGGAAGAACAAAAACCTTCAATGGAATCAAAGTACTTAACTTGGAGAAAGTGCTAACAACGAGAGAGAGGAAGGCTAAACTAAAGTTTAGTCTCAGGTTTGGATAATAAAAACTTAAATAATGACTTAATTACAACTAATGGGTATTTATACAAATAACTTCATGATGTATGCAAGCTTAAGAATGGAGATGAAATCACGAGCAAGCAAACACCACAAAGAACAAGACTCACTCGTTTGACACTTTAACCATATCAACAGGATGCAACAAGCATCAAGGAACATAAAACAAATGAAGAACAAGATAGAATAAGTGAACGTCGATTGATACAGCTACACCGCAATCACATTCATAAGGGCAAACACTTGCAATCACTCGTTTGGTTACATAATCACCTTCCAAAGAGAGATTACAAGCTCTACATAACACCACTTGATTGCCAAATCAAGATACTAGAGTAGAAATGAGAGTTTTAGATACTCACAAACAAAAGGGAAAAGTCACATTTATATTTATGAAAATGAGATGGTACGAGTATATGGCTAAGCAAGCAAGCAGACACCTCTCTAATAACAACTTAGAGTACTTAAGTATGAAGCAATGTATAAATATGCATAATTAAGCTAATGACATATAAATTGAACTAATACAACTCTTCATGCTGAAGTATTCGTCCAACATAGAGGCAAAATGAACCAATAGAACTACACCACATGTTAGCTGTCCATTGGGTCAACAAGTGATACTTAGCGCCATTCTAAGTGAGACACCTCCTACTTGCTTGTGTGCTTGACAAACCCCATCGACTGGGAAACCTCCTTGACATCCAGAAGAGAGGGAAATTCGAAATCAAGTGGAAAAGATTGATTTGGGCATGCTAAAACACCGAAATACCACCCTAGCCAGATTTGAGACAAAACTACATACATCGGATTGCAAGAGATGTGTAGAACTTAAATGAACTCCAAACAAACTTGAGCTTTTTGGAAAGCTTAATCAATGCCCTTCAAAAGTCTCCTAGGGCAAGATTGGAGGAGAAGTCTCAATTTTGAGTTATAGACACAAATAGAGAAGGTACTAAATGGGATGAATGGCAATCTAATCCATAAGTGTTCTTCTTGAGTTTGTTGATGGCCACGAAGCATGATCCAGTTTATCCTCATTCTCGGAATAGTAAGGTCTCGAATCTGCCACATTAAACGTTGCACTTCCTCCATACTCATCTGAATGATCCAGTTTGTATGCATTGTCCCCTATCTTCTCAAGCACCTCAAATGGACTATTTATCCTTGGAGCCAACTTGTCTTTTTTCTTGGAAAGAAAACGATCCTTCCTTAGATGAATCCAAATGAGATCATCCGGTTGAAACACCACCTTCCTTCTTTTCTTGTTGGTTGATGCATATGTTTTTTCATTGAATTTAGCTATCTTCTCACGTATTTACTGGTGTAGCTCTTGGAGTTGCTTAGCCCTCACACTTGCTTCTTAGCTAAACCTTGTTGAAGTAGTCATAAGAGACAAATCCATATGGGTGAAAGGATTTCTCCCATACACTACTTGAAATGGAGAAAGACTCGTTGCTTTTCTTAGACCTCAACTCTATTTAATACAAATTCATCATGGGGAGTAAGGTGGACAACCCCATATTGTTCTTGTTAATCAAGGTCCTTAGCAAAGTACCAAGGGTCATATTTGTAACCTCCGTTTGGCTATCTGTTGAGGGGTGATAAGTAGTGTTCCAAGCTACTTCCATAGAGTCACATAAAAATGACTCAGAAACTTGGCATCCCTATCCGACAGCATGGGCCTAAGAACACAGTGCAAACAAACTATCTTCGGGAAGTATAACTCAACAATTCTCACAGCCTCATCAGTAGTATGCTAAGGCACAAAGAGAGCCATCTTTGAAAAATGATCAACACTACCATGATTAAATCTTTACCTCTTTGAGTTCTTGGCAACCAAATAATGAAGTCCAAGCTAATATCCTCCTTATAAGTGTTTACTTTATAGTATTTATTAGGACTCAAACGTGTGTATTTTGTGTGACTAATGTCCTAAATACTGAAATTTTTATACCAAATTCTATGACTTCTTCACTTGGTTTTAGAGATCGGTATGTTTTGCAGGTTGAAAAGAAATCCCACTTTGAAGCTTGAAGAATTGAAGAAAAAGTTGAGAAAAAGAGAGAAAATGAGAAAAAGAATGGAAAGAGAAGGAAAAGGAAGAAGAAAGACGGCCCAGCTGAGCAGGCCCAACCCAAGATTGGGCGGAGAAGCAAGGTGCTGCCAGCGTCTCTCCTAGCGCTGCCAGCGCCTAAGTCAGAAGCCCCATAATTTTGGGTTTTTTCAGGCGTTGCCAAGGAAGAAAAGGGTTGAGCCAACTCCAAACTTCGAGATTATAAGGCGGAGGCACCAGACGCGGCCAGCGCCTCCAGCACCGCTGCCAGCATCTAGTGCCCTAATCCAAGCCTATAAAAGGTTCTCGCCCAACTGTCGTAAAGACAACTTTGATCTTTCGTTTTTCGACAGTTTTTCGACAGTTTTCTTAGGTTTTAACTTTTAGTTTTCCTTTAGCATTATTTTAGGGATTGTAAGAGTGATTGAAGAGGAGAAGGAAATTGAATTGGGTGACACAAAGAGATTGATTTCGCCACTTTGGCCACTTCGTTATTTCTATTTACATTATATCTTGCAATTCAAATTCAACTTTTTATGCGAGTTTGTATTATTATGATTAGCTAAATTCCTTGTTTAGGGGATTAACTCGATGTCTTTTGACTGATTATGAATGCGATTCCGGTGTGAAGTTATATTTAATCGTTTAATCTTTGTATTATGCATGTCATTGTAATTGATTGATCACCTCTTACTTGGTATAGATTCTTAATATCGAATCGAAAGATTGATATTTTGAATTGGAAAGACGAAGATTGAATAGGCATAGAAAACAATTAGAAATAACGGGTTCTTGCTTGGAGTCACGTTATAATCAGTGCTTATCTTTGATTAGATTAAATAGCCATGAAAATAGGTGTTTAGTTTAGTCACTATAACTCACCTCAGATCGAAAGATTGCTGTGAAAGGCCTTGAAAAGATTATAGACCCCGATAATCCTAACACCACTTCACACTGGAATTGTTGATTAGTTAGTTGACTGACTAGAGTGAACTCCCCTAAACTCTTTTAATTATTTGATAGAATTTATAAAGATTGTTGCTTTCCTTGTTATTTTACCAATTTTCTCATTCACACAACAATTTGGCCAACCTAGCATCATTTGAAGTGAACTAGTTTAATGCGTATTTGACATAAGTCCATGAGAGACGACCTTGATACTACACTGCACCCGTACACTTGCGGAGCACCTATCAAGTTTTTGGCTCAGTTGTCGGGGATTTGTTTCCCCAGCTGCCACTAAACGAAAGCACTCTGGTTGACTAGGTTATTTGTTTTATTTATTTTCTTTTTACAACTTGTGATTATGCTTGGTATTCTTGTTTTGTTCTTTTTCAGGTTTATGCAAAATGAATTCTCGTTCGAATAACAAACCTGGCGCGAAAGAAGGAAAAAGCAAAGATTGGAGAAAGGAAAGCAAGAAGAAGAGGAAGCTAGATGTGAAGAAGAAGAGATGGCGGATCAACAACGAATATTGGGACAGTATGTGACACGCAACGTCACTAACCCCCAGTCCGCCATCGCAGTCCCCATGTTACAGCAAACGACTTCGAACTGCGGCAAACTCTGATCAACTTGGTGTCTAAGGCTCGATTACATGGACATCCAAGTGAAGATCCGAACCGCCACCTACGCGTCTTCTGCCAAGCCTGCGACACATACAAGGCAAACAATGTTTCGAAGGACACAATCAAATTGAGATTATTTCTGTCCTCCTTAGAAGGAAAAGCATGGGAGTGGCTCGACTCACAGCCGCCCAACTCGATCACCACATTCGATCAACTTGCCAGCATGTTTCTTGCAAAAATACTTTCCTCCTAGCAAGCTAACCAGTTTGAGAAATCATATATCGACGTTCGTCCAAGAACCCTATGAAACATTCTACGAAGCTTGGAGAGATTCAAAGACCTCCTCCGTCAGTGTCCTCAACATGGATTTAAGTCGTGGGTTCCGATCCGGTCATTCTACAATAGAGCGAGCGAATCAGCTAGAGGGAGCATACTTTCAGCAACTGGAGGCGATTTGATGAGCAAAACTGTGCCTCAGCTCACAAGCCTAATCGAGCAGATGGCGATCAACTCGTACCAATGGTCTATATCCCGCCATAGAACGGGAGATAAGATAGAAGTTGATGCAATTTCTTTATTATCTTCTAAGCTTGATACTTTAACGTAAAAAATGGACCGTTTAAATTTGCATGTGACCCCACCATTACCATGTGCTTCCTGTCAATCTACTGAACATGTTACTGCCTCTTATCCCATAAGAGTAGTTATTGATGACCAAACTCAGCAAGTCAACTATGTTGGCAACCAAAGACAGAACTATGACATGAACTCCAACATGTATCACCCAGAATTTCAAAGAACTTCACCTCCAGGTCCTCCTCCAAAATCGAACTTAGAAATTATGATGGAGAACCTCATCTTGAACCAACAAAAGCAGGATGGGGTGATTAAAAGCCTTATGGAGAAAGTAGAGGCCCTGACCCACCAAAATGAGAAATTAAAGACTCAAGTAACTAACCAGGACACCTCTCCTCACTCGTCTACTGTGAATGCAACGGGACACTGTAGCACTTATGCAACGGGACACTGTAGCACTTTGACTCTTAGGAGCGAAAAATAATTAGTCGAACCTAAGAGAAAGCAACCTGAAGGTAGTGAGACTAACCCACACCCAACCAGTGATGATCCCCCTAGAGAGCCTGAACCAGAAAAGGAACCAACAGTCGATGCTACCACCCAAGGCAATAAGAAAGGACAAGGTGACCCACCGGTAAATAACAAAAGAGTCTATGTACCGCCCCTGCCATTTCCTCAAAGGCTAGCCGAAGCAAAACTCGACAAACAATTCGAGAAATTTCTCGAAATAAGTAAGCAACTTCAGGTGACCATCCCTTTCACTGAAGCTATTTCACAAATGCTACCTATGCTAAATTTCTTAAGGGCATCCTGAACAATAAAAGAAGTTAGAGGAACACGCGGTCATGGCCCTAACTGACCACTGTAGTGCAGCTATACAAAACAAACTACCTCATAAGCTTAAAGACCCATCTAGTTTCACCGTTCCTTGCGATGTTGGTATCCTGTGCATTGACCGCGCATTATGTGACCTAGGTTCTAATGTCAACCTAATGCCCTTCTTGATGTATAAAAATTTAGAAATTAAGGAATTAAAACCGGCTACAATTGCTTTACAATTGGCTAATCAAAAAGAAATTGGGTAGACAATTGATGACCTTAAAGAGATACACCCTTCATTTTGCATGCATAGAATTCTTCTGGAGGAAGACCACACGCCTTCAGTCGAACACCAGAGAAGGGTTATCCCAAATATGAAGGAGGTAGTGAAAAAGGAGATACTGAAACTCCTTAAGGCCGACATAATCTATCCCATCTCCAACAGTGAGTGGATTAGCCCTATTCATGTTGTGTCTAAGAAAGGAGGCATGACTGTGGTCAAAACCGAGAGAAATGAGCTGATCCCCACCAGAACTATTATCGGGTGGAGAATGTGTATCAAGAACTTTCTCACGAATCCGCTCTGCTTGAAGGTATAATAATTTTTGATGAGGAAAAGGCGAAGGTTTCCGATTTGGCTCTCCCGGTTGGCTCTCCCCCACATGATTTTGTTGAATTCTACTATGTAATCATTACAAGAGAGATCAAGGTCAAGGACGGTAGAAGTGGCCTATTCCTTGGACAATCTCGGTGTGGGAGGAGGGAAGCTAGGGAGTGACACGATGGCCTTGTTGCCATGTAACTCGTCTACCAAAGGTGGTCCACAAATGATCGGATACAACTCAAAGCTCGCGTTTGTGGTGTAGAGATCGGTAATAAATGTAGGTAACGGTGAGCGACAAGGGAGGGAGGTTTGAAAATTTTGTGGATATAATGTTCTCTCAACCTCACTAGGGTCACTTTTTCGCAAACATAAAGCAAAGTGTGACTTCCCTTCACTCAATGTATTCTTATGCCGTGTTCCACTCTTATGGAGGGGGTCTCTCTTCTCACTCTCGGTCCCAATTTGGTGTATGAGGAGTTTGGTAGGTGAGAGAGGGCTAAGCGTGATCCTTTTTTTCTCCCATCAAGATTGAGTAAGTGTTCTTAAATCCATCATGGATGGAATGCTTATTATATATTGTCACGACCTACCAAGGAGCAAATGACAAACACCCATAAGAAAAACAACGCACAAAACACTATCCTTGTGAGGACCAATAGAGAAAGATACAACGGTTTGTTGAGATACCTGAAGATCGCCACCATCTATAAGGCCTTGCAAGTTATACGGTTGGGGATGAGCCACGACCGGTAATTGGAGCTTCTCAACCATGTAGGTAGAGGCCAAGTTGGAGAGTGAACATAGTTTGGAAGATTGACTCCCATTGAGAGTCATCCCGACAATCGTTAGTCATGATAAGGGATCGCCTAGGAGTGAAGCTCTCCTCTTGGCGCACACAAACCTCAACACAAGCCCTTAGAGTCTCCGGTGTAGCTATCTCATTGATTTTGGGACATTCAACCATCTTCAAAAGGCATTGAGTTTGGTAATGACCATACTCTCTACAGTAAAAGCACTTTTTACCCTTGATCTTTCTAAGATAATCAGCATCATCCGCTTAAGCTCCAAAAGATGGTTTAGATCGACTTCCCTTGGAGAAAGGGCTAACCCGAGACCGAGTGTCCTCCTTGCTAGAAGACCATGAGTAAGCCTTCTCTTTTATGCAATTATGCTCATGGGTAGATTTACTAGGTCGACATCTAACATAAGGTCTTTGATAATCACCATTAACCTTTCTCGAGAAACCGTGTCACAATTTGGCAATGGCATAACTCAAATCATTCATTTGACGTTGTATCACTTACTGACTATCTATTATATGTTGAAGAGCCATATCAAGAGTGGTTTTGGAAGGAGAGTTGGGTTGAGGAGGGAATTTTCGATCGCACGTTTGACTAGACGACGAGGCCATTTAAGAAGTTTGAGGGGACTCATGGGCTAAGGAAAATACATTTGGGTGAGCCTTTGGGGGTTCTTTTGTGGCTAAGGAAATTTTGTGGAGTTTTCGTGAGGCTATTTTTTTGTGGAGGAAGATGGGATGAATCCGGCAAGGGGGAATGATGAATGAGCAACAATAGGAGATAATCAACAAGGCAAGATTATACACCAAGTGACCACCTCGCACAGTTAGAACGATAGCCAATAACGGTTATCCAACAAAATATACCAAGTCAACAAATAACACCCAATTCAACTATTGACATCCATAGAGGAAGCATAAACAACCACCTCACAAATTGCACAACACTTCAACTACCTCTTCAAATGCTATCCAAATCAACTCCAAACCAAGCCCCAATCAACAACAATATCAACCATGTACTCCCGACAAATCACTACCAACAACAAGGGGGCATATATAACATTCACTTGGGTAGCAAAAATCACAACAAATTCAACCCAAACATGCTAAAATCCAAAAAAAACTCAAAACAAAACAAAAAATTGTGGGCAAGTTCAGCTTCACAAATCAACTCAATACTCAATTAATACTTGAACCTAAATGATAAAATTCATATCCCAATACTCCTAAAACATCAAGGAACCAATATCATCCATCAAGCATCAATTCTGCATCCAAAATCAACAAGAACAAACCCAAAACTTCATGAACATAAACCCAAAAAAACTGGAATTTTTTCACCACATGAGCATGAGTTCTAATCTTTGCTCTAATACCAAATGATCCATGAAACCCCGAGGTCCTTCGAATGGATAAATATGGGAGACCAAGGATTCACTAACTGCGGGGTTTTGCATTTTGGACCCCAAAGTATAGGGTAATTTATTTCTGGACCCTTGGTTTTTATTTTTATTTTTAGGATCCTAAATTTTATGGGTTGAATAAAAAAGAACCTTAAAGTTTGTAGGCTGAAAAAAGGCCAGTGTGCCGTTATTCTTTTTCTTCACATGTTTGAATTTCTTTCCTGATTGACGCCAAACTTCAACACTAACGTTAAAACTGATATTGAAGATATCATTCACCTCTCTTATTCATGTCAGAGCTACTTAAACCCCTAAGTACCCAAAGTCTAAGTGGTTTCGACATGAATAAG
Organism: Portulaca oleracea; assembly: GCA_029582165.1. Classification (NCBI taxonomy): domain Eukaryota; kingdom Viridiplantae; phylum Streptophyta; class Magnoliopsida; order Caryophyllales; family Portulacaceae; genus Portulaca; species Portulaca oleracea. The sequence continues at coordinate 28,003,829 of CM055868.1, read as the reverse complement.
AGATGTGTATTCTAGCTTCAATATCAATTTTAACCTTTGTTCTGAAATTTGCCGCCAATAGGGATAGAATTTGAAACATGCGAAGAAAACAAAAAAATGATTCAGGGGTCTTTTTTTCAACCTACAAACTTTAAGGTTCTTTTTTATTCAACCCATAAACTTTGGGGTCCAAAAAATAAAAAGGAAAATCAAGGGTCCAGAAAATAAATTACCCTATACCTCGAGGTTCAAAATGCAAAAAAAACCCACTAACTACTTGTTGTGAATGTCCCGACAATGTTCGATATACATGGAGTTATAAACCAATATAATATAGTGATTATATGTATTGCTAGAGACCTCTATATTTGGTAATAAATTATGTTTAATTACAATTATATTATTTGGTCCTACTGGGTCACACAACTCGGTGTCCTGGAACAATGTATGTAACCTATGTAATGTCGTATTATGTTTAGGAATGTTGGGAACTAATTTCTATAAGAAATCAGTCCAACACGGATCAAATTGGACTCAACACGGACCGTGGTGACAATGGGCCAACTCAAAGGACATTTAGGAGGCCAACACGGACCGTTTTGGGCCTCAGAATGCGCCGTTAAGTAAGTCGGCCATTAGGGTTTTAGTAACCCTTTCCCCAAGTCATTCAAACCCTATAAATAGGAGTCTCTCTGAGAGATTTATCGAAGGAACTGTTTAAGACTCTTAGAGAGATACCAGGGTGATTTCCTAAGTTCATCTCTCTCTTAATTTGCAGTTTATTGTTTTTGAAACAACCACCTATACCGAAACACATACATCTTTAGATTGAGATATGTCTCGATCTGGTCGATCTAGCAGTCGAGTTCCCGAAGTGCTGCGTGGACTTTCAGTAGAGGATTTCTGCATTGGAATCTCAAAGGTCAACCTCTGCATAAGCCGGATTAGCGACAAAGGTATAATTACTAAAGTTTCTGCAATTGTGTTTTCCTTGGTGAATAATTGTTTATAATCGTTATGATTTTTCCGCCAATTAATCTGTATCTATTTAGTTAATAAATAACCTAAAACCCAACAGTGGTATCAGAGCCACGAATTGCATGCTAATGTATTACACCTTAATTCATAAATAATTTTGTCAATCGTTGAATTATATTATGAATTTTCTAGACTAGATTTATGCCTAAAGTTTGAAACTTTATGAATGTTTTAATCTTTGTTGCTCAAAATAATAAATCTGGAAATTTTTATTGAAAAGTTTCATGCTTTATTATTATTATTATTATTTCTCATTGCCTTCAATTAATTAGTTTATGCTTGTTATAATTTAGATTGTTTTAGAAACAATCATGTTTAATGCTGTTAAACAATAGGCAATATATGAAATAATTCTAATTCACAAAATAGGATTTTGTTGAATTATTTACTGATTTAGTTTATTTACAGTAAATTTAATGAAAAATAGAAATAAAAAATCAAATAAATTTGCAAATTTCCAAGAAAATTACTGGAGGTATTTAGAAGTGTTCTAGACTTGCCATAATTTTTGTATATTTTTCCCAATGAAAATAAATATTTTAATTCAATTTTCAGATTTGAAGAGAAATAAAATTTGTTTACTTCTCCGAATTTTATAAATTTGTAGAAATTTGTAAAACATCTGAAATTTTGGGTGACCTAACTTTTAGGGACAATTTTTTTGAGAATTTATCCAATTAAAATATATATTTTTAATTTAGTTTTCAGATCTAGAGAGAAATAAATTCGTTACTTCTTTGAATTTTGTAAATTTTTAGAAATTCGCAAAATTTTTGAAAAATTCACAGTAGGTTACTGGGTAACCTTACTGTAGGGGATTAATTTTTTGTGAATTTTTAAAATTGTTAACTAATATTCCTTTAATTTTTCATATTTACAGTGGAGTAAAACCGTTTACGCTTATGATTTTATTTTGAATTTTCGAAATTTATAAAAATTTGAAAATTTTATTGTAGCTTATTAGATGACTCTAATGCATAGAAAATTGTCAAATTTGATTTTTTAACTTATCAAACTGCTCTCTTTTATTTTCCTATTAAACGGTGAATTAAAAATGTTTAATTCCCTAAAATTTTACAAGTTTATGAAAATTGATAAAGTTCTGGAAAATTTCATAGTAGGTTATTAGATAACACTATGATATGAGAATTTTAAGTTTGGTAAGTTTTGATATTTTATTTATGTTTTTTATGCTCTTTTAGTGTTTAAAATTAATTTTAGAAGTTAATTATCTAATCTTACTTTTACGAAATCAGATGTTAGACATAAAATCTTATAAGATTTTTACAAAGTTTAAGAAACTTGCTTTTTAAAAGATATAATACCACATAAAATCTTATAAGAGTTTTGCAAAGTTTAGGAAACTTGCAATATTTTAGAAGATATAGTATCTTTATATCACTTGATTTTAGGAAAATTGAGTAGATTGTGCGTGAATGTATTTTATAAAATCCTAAATTTGTTTAGGTAACTAAGATAAAATTTGAAATTTTGTTTATTTTGTCAATCATGCAAACTGTTTAGGAAACCTTTATTTAGTATTTGTTTCTTTATATATGTTATATTGCAATTAAATATGTCTTTATAATTTGTTATTAAACTATTTGTTATATTTGATATAATTATTGCAATATTGTTTGTTTGCATGTGCTTCTAGTATGGTCATAGAAAGTCGGTTTTACCGGTCTGCATACCGGGTAGGGTGAAATACGGTCTGCGTGTCGTCATTGGATTATTTAAATTTAAATATCAGTTGAGTTTATTTTAATTCATGTAAGGCCTATTTGGAGAGGTTCACTTTGTAATTTGTTGTACTTGGAGATATCAAGTCGAGTCGGAGCTTAACAAGAATGGAGGTGTTGATCCGAGTGGGAGCCATATCCGAGGAAGTTGCAAAATCCAAGAAGAAATTTTTGAAGACTGTCAAGGCTTAGTTAAATTAGTTTGATTAGTTGCAAAATCCTATTAGGACTAAAAACTTGGTGTCTAAGCTACCATATCCATTTAGGATTTGGCTTTTCTAATCCTAATTGGATTAGTTGCAAAATTAGCCATCCAAGACTAGGATTCTCCTAATTGGCGTCCAAGCAACCTCCTAGACGTCCTTCTAGACTCTTCTAACCCGATGCCTAAGCTATTAGATATATTACTAGGCATTACACTCAGCTAATAATAAGGTAAATACAATAATAAACTTGCTACTAATAAGGAAAACACAAAACTGTAAACTTCTCTTGAAAACACCAAAAGTGTGAACTTCTTCTTGAAAACACCAAAACTGTGAACTTCTCTTTTGGACGTCTCTTGCACGTGACTTGGGCCTTCTTTACCTTACTTGGACGTCATGTACCCTCCATTAACCTAGAGTCCACAAAGGTAAGACCAAGGTTAGGCGAATCTCCATCATTTTCTATGAACCTTGGGTCCCCAAACGTGAGACCTAGGCTAGGTGAATCTCCATCATTCTCTATGAACCTAGGGTCCCCAAACGTGAGACCAAGGCTAGGCAAATCTACATCACTTGTCTTGTAGAATAATTTATTTCTTTTCACTCAAATATCCACCACTAATAGGAACATGCAGTTGTTTCCTGAAGGACTTCAGGACGCCAACACGGACCGTGTTGGGCCTCAGAATGCGCCGTTAAGTAAGTTGGCCATTAGGGTTTTAGTAACTCTTTCCCCAAGTAATTCAAACCCTATAAATAGGAGTTTCTCTAAGAGATTGATCGAGGGAACTGTTTAAGACTCTTAGAGAGATACCCAGGGTGATTTCCTGAGTTCCTCTCTAGTTTGCAATTTATTATTTCCTGAAACAACCACCTATACCGAAACACATACATTTTTAGATTGAGATCTGTCTTGATTGGGTCGATCTAGTAGTTGAGTTCCCGTAGTGCTGCGTGGACTTTCAGTAAAGGATTTCTACATTGGAATCTCAAAGGTCAACCTCTACGTCAGCCGAATTAGCGAAAAAGGTATAATTACTAAAGTCACTGCAATTGTGTTTTCCTGGGTGATTAATTGTTTATAATCGTTATGATTTTTCCGCCAATTAATCTGTATCTATTTAGGAAATAGATAACCTAAAACCCAACACAACTTAGGGTTTGAAAAACCACAATTTAGAACTCATAAAACTACCACTAATTTTTAGGTTTTTTGGGAGATTAACAATGACAATCAACACAACAACAATAATATAAAGAGTTATGACTAATTAAGGAGTAAAACTCACCAATTAGCCTAAGAACCTGAAGAAGGTTGCAAGGATTCACCACTAGCACCCACATTTGAAACTCCAAGAATTTTCACTCAAGAATTGTAAGAAAACACACGAACTCACTTGAATAAAAGGAAATTAACTAATTAATCCACCAAGGATTAATCTTAATTACAAGGGTTTCAAATACCCTAAAACTCACAAAGTGTTTTTCAAGTGGCTAAACCTAAGACTCAATTGTTCACAAACTAGATATAAAAATGAGGGGAGTACAAATATATTGGATGGGGAGGGGTGGATTGAATTTAAAAAAAAAGGAAACACAAAAAGAGGGAAAAAGAAAACACCGAAAGGCGGAAAAAACAATGCTGAGCAATAACCTGATAGCTTGAGGCACTACCAACATCTCCTCAGGCACCAGTCGCGCCTCAGGTAGGGGTGTGTGATGCTAGGAAATGAGAAGGTGCAGTCAGCATCTCTATAGGCGTGGATAGCCTCTGTCGTCTTCTGATGACTTCCAACACGCATAATTTCTTCGTTTTAACTTCTATTTAGGCATATAATATATCGACAGAAAGCTCTCGGTATGTTATAAGCTTCCTTAATTTCAAGCCACTAGGAGTTGTATTGAAGGATTTATGATAAAAAAAGTGAAGGTATGTATTCTTCTTGTACCCAATTTTGCCAATTTTCTTCCCCTATCCTTTTTCCTTCTTCGGTATTTCATAGTTGTGTTTGAACCCCTTCGGTCACGGTTTCTCTCATGCTCCTCCTTGATATTTCATAGGTCGTAGTTCGACCCTTGTGAAATTACCAAAATACCCCTTGGCTTGAACTCGACCCTCTTGACTTCTTCCTTTCCTTAGTGTGGGGACTTTCAGGGCTTGTGAGATTGAAAATTAGCCGGATCCACTGCTTTTCTTCTTAAATTCTGAGACCAACAAACCTTGAGGCCCTTGGAAATTCCCACGTTGATCCATAGTATAAAAATACCTGATATTAGTGCGATTCTCCCGGATCAATTCACTAACCCGATAGCTAATCACCTATAGAGCCCTTAATCACCCCTTAACCCTCTAAGAGCTTAGCCACTTATCATGATCGAAACTAATCTAACACATCCAAAACCAAACCTAGACATGATTCTATCATGATCAAGCTAAAATCATTAATTAAGCCAATTAAGAAATAATTAACACTAATCAAGCAATCAACACCTAATTAACAATAACAAAGTAAAGAAAGAAAGAGTAGATATCACCTAGTAATGGAGGAAATGAATAACAATGGCCAATAACAACGATAGAATATTCAATCTCTCAATTAATTCATCAAATCATCTAATACAAGCCAAGGTAATTCAATTAAGATGAAGTTGCATTAACACATAGGCTAATCTTTCACTCAATCTCCTAAACTTCTCTAAAACATAGAAAAAGCTCCTGAGAAAATATTACATAAAGCTATTTGTAAAAGGCTAAGAAAACCATCAAAACGCCACGTTTCAAGCCGACATTACATAAAAACAGCATCGTCGCAGGTGCGACGACAAGGGTTGCCAAGCCTAACAATTCTGCGGAGCGAAGAGGGCGATTCCAAATTTCTCGCGGGGTTGCGGGCGTTACGGAATGTTCACGGGAACGACCACCCTGACTTTAACTTCCCCTTGCCTTTTCCCTTGGGATTTCGTCGCGGGTAGCACGACCTTCAGTCTCTTCTCCCTTTTTTTCCTCCTCTTGACGTAGCACACGCTATAAGGGCAGGGCGGGGGCTATGAAACTACGTTGAGGGAATGGCTTGGTCGTGCCCGCTACAAGGCTTGTAGCGGGTGCGACGACCTTGATTTTACTCCTCCTATGAAGGACTTGCCCTCTTGATCCGACTTTGCTTCCTTTTCTGGCCTACCTTGGCTAGGGAATCCTCTCGTGACCCTTTCTTTGGCTTTGATTAGCTTCCTTGCCTTGCTTTATTTCTCAAACACCAAGTACCTAACAAAACAACTAAAAAACACATTAAATCATAAAAATACCCCATGATTGAGCGAAAAGTTCAATGCTGGGAGTATAATTTAGGCCTTAAAACATACCTAAACACCCCCCACACTTGAGCTTTTGCTCGTCCTAAGCAACACAAGAAATAACAAAACTAAACTAAAGGAAACTACTCCACTTTCGTGGGAGGAAATGGGTGCATTTAGCATATGCACCAAGCCCTTTGAACTCCTCGATAGCCCAGGTGGGCAATGATGTATAAATGATGCAAAGTTAGGTTTGATGATTACTTACACATCAAGAGTGACGTGCAACCAATCTAGGGTTAGGGTAAGGATCACGAAAAGTCAAGGGTTGCTATAGGAATAGCTCAACAAAGATAGATAATTTGGATAGTTCAAGAGAATCGAACTTGATATAGAATCACCACAAGTTGAATCCCTAGGGCTCCTTGCTCTTCTACTTAGTTACAGAAACACCTTCAAAGTATAGGAGACAAAGTCTACCTCACCACCTGAATAGCCAATTCAAGATACAATAGTAGAAAAGGAAAGAGGGTTATAGAAAACTCTCAGGGTAAGCAAAAGCTTGTTTGTATTCATTGTATAAATCGTGTGTCCTTTTGGGACGTTATAATCCTCCTTTTATACTAGACTAAGTCCTACTCTTAGGACTACTAGACCAAATCCTACTCCTTCTAGGACTACTAGACCGAATCCTACTCCTTCTACTTCTAGGACTACTAGGATTGGCGCCTACGCAGCCTAAGGATGAATCCTTCTAGGATTCCCCTTGGCTTTCCTAATCCTAATGGGATTAGTTACAAAACAGGCGTCCAATACAGAGGTTGAATCCTATTAGGATTCTCTTTTCGTAGACTCTTCTAGACTCCTCTAACTTGACGCCTAAGCTAGATATTGCTTAACTACTAATAAGGAAAATACAAATACTACTATAACAAACTTAGCTGCTAATAAGGAAAAGACAAATACTACTAAAACTTCTATGGACGTTTCTTTGTACGTGACTTGGACGTCTCTTGCACATGACTTGGGCTCTCTTTAGCTTGTTTGGACGACATCTTGAGATATAAAACACACTACTTAGGCTGGTTGTTGGGCCCTAACAGATTGATCTTCTAAGGCCTTGTCCACTTTAATGTGTATGAATGAGACCTCCTTAATGAGCGAGCTGGGCAAATCTCCGTCACCCTCCACGAACCTTGGGTCTGTAGGTGTGAGATCAAGGCAAGACGAATCTCCATCATTCTCCCCTGGTTACAAAGAGTTTTCCCTCAAATTCGGTTGGATGAATTGACTCCTCATGGACCTAAGGGTGATCCTCTTCTGGTCTGACATGAATGAATAAGTATTTGCACGTCCATCATGACACACGACTCTATCAAACATCCATGGTCTGCCAAGTAATATGTGACAAGCATCTAAAGGTACAACTTCACACCAAATTGAATCATGATACATGTTACCTATAGAGAGTTGCACTAAACATATTCTAGTAACTTGAATGCCCTTGCTTTGATGGATCCATTGGATCGTATATGGAGCTGGATGGGGTGTACTGGGCACTTGCAACTTGTCCACCAAAGCCTTTGATATCACATTAGTTCGGTTGCTTCTATCTATAATCAAAGAACAAGGCTTGTTCTTGATTATACAATGAGTTTGAAAAATGGCCTCTCTTGGTGTTTCTTCCTCCATTGAAAACCCATTAGGGATCCTTCTAATCATTAGTAGCTCTCCTTCATCTAGACCCACTTCAACTTCATCATAAATTGGCTCTTCTGTAGCTTCTTATTGGTCTTCCTTCTGTTCTAGTTCAGCCCCAAGGAATAGAGCATCTTGGTGCTCAACTAAAGATACGATCTTTTGGTTAGGACATTCAAAGGCTTGTAGACACCGAATTCTGTACCGGGACAAGAGTACAAATCAGGAGCAACAAAAAAAGAGGCTAGAAGTAAAGCCAAGCCACTAGGCCTCCATCACTCAAAAGCTACCGGGCCAACCCACGACAAAAAACCTTCATTTTCCACCCTTTCCACATACATATGCCCACCATTTCGAAACTCATTTTTTCCACAAGTCTCGTTACCCCATTTCTTTTGATGAGAGTAAAGTACACATCATAAGCTTTCCAACACCTTTTGAATTGCCTCAATCGGAGTTCGGATGAAAGAGTTATGGTCGTTCGAAGTTGCACTAAGCCAGTTTTAAAACCCAAGCGGGTTTTAACATTTTCCAAGCCCAGAAATCAGGCCCAACTGTAGACGCTGAATTTTGTATCAGTATTTTAGTACTAGTTTTAGAAAATAAGCTAACCGATTAATTTAGTAGCATGCAAGCCCATTTCGTTCCTAACCCGAGAGCAAAACAGCCCAGTAATCACAATGCAAACCGGCCGAGTTCCGTAAGGCCGAAAGCCTGTTTCGGCTCGGCAGGAACCCGTCTGATTCTTTGGGCCAAAGCACTGCTCGGTCGGCAGAACCCGTCTGGTTCTGAAATGAGTGACGCGGCGGCTATGCCGAACCCTAAAAACGCACCTCCCTACTCCCCCATTCCACTATAAATTAAACCCTTCTTTCCCTTCCAAAGACACCAGAATATACTAGGAGTATTGACACTAGTGTATTCTCTCTCTTCTCTCCCCTTTGCATGCTACTTCACTAAAGGTTAGCGTGATTCTTGTATTAATGTATATAATGTAATTTTACTTTCTTTTTCTTTCGTTTCTTTGCATGACATTAATGATAAACTCGTGAAATTTATTCAATTCCTCCCTCTTTTTCAATCTTTCGCTTTAATTTAATTCTAGTAGAGTCTATTCGTTTGAATAGGCGGGTTTGACGATTTTGATTGTCAAATTCGTAACCTTACCCCCGAATCCATCTTTGGGTTCGTAGGCCGGAGTCTATTTCTTTAATGGTTCGTTGTTTTATCCTAAAATTCAACTGGCGACTCTTTTTTTTATACACTTTGGTTTTCTTTTCCTTTTTGGTTTTTACGACCTATTTTACGTTTTGCGCCAAAGGAAATCCGGCTTGGGTCTCAGAACCCTGACGGGTTTTTCGCCGTCGACCTTTGCCCCCTTTTTGTTTTCCTTCTTTTTTGTAGGGTTTCGCAAATAGGAAACCCGTCGAGGTTCCCAGAACTTGGACGGGTTCTGTGTGTCTTTCACCCTCTTTTTCTTTCGTCTCGTTTTCTTTTTTTTTTCTTTTAAAGGCGAACCTCGAGCGTTAAATCGTTTTTAATCTGTTAACCCAAATTTATTCTTAAAAGTTCAATCTTATTTAAGGATAAGCAATCCTAGTCGGCTCCCAATCATACTTTTAAGTAGCGCCGCGAAAAAAAGGTCCATCGGCCGAATTTTTCGGGGTCTACAGATTGGCGACTCCACTGGGGACTTAAACTTAAAAAGAGGGTAAACCTTGAAAGAATTGAATTTTAGTGTTTTTTGTAAAAAAGGGAGGAATTAATTTATTTCACATTTTTATCATTGTTTTAGGCATATTGCATACCAGGCTACTCTTGGGCCTTTATGGCTGGGGAACACAAAAGCGTTGATTTAGGTTTCAAAAACTAGGAATCAACCCCGAGAGCGGGAGGTCACTACTTGTGGGATGCACTTACATCGCCAAGCATTTGATCTCTCCTCTCCCCGTGTTACACTCTAAAGGTTTCCTTGAAACCCAAAGAGCAACACCCCACACATTCTTCCTTGAATTCCATACAAGGAAAATGCACCGGGGCGAGAACATGTGGTACCCTATTCATCTCCCTAAACCTAGAAAAACCTTGAATCTAAAGCCATGGTTAGGCTCATCCCGCATCTGTATGTCATGTGATTTAATCCTGTAAAAGTCGAGTCGATGTTCAGCCCATTCATGAGTGGAGTCGTCTAGTCCGCGTAGGAACATGCGAGGTGCGTTTTGGCTTATCGAAACCTGCACGGGTTTACGGCTGTCGAGCCGACCCATTCGTGTCAATTGTCCGTCAGTGTGGTCGATCCGTGAAACCTGACGGGTTCTCGCCATCGGGATCGCCCATCTGGCGTAATTGAGCGAACGATTAGAGGAAGAGGAACCGACGGGTTTCTAACCCGATCGCCTTCTCTCTTCTCTTCACGGACAGCCCAATGCCTTGCTGATGATCCTATTCGGCCCTTTATGATATTCCCTGAGTCTAATCCCCATTGCGTCCGTTACTTGAATCTGAGCCCGAAACCGAAAGCGATCGTGACTCGATCCAAGTAAGGACCCAATGGACGATTAATGTTGTTAGTCCGCATACTAGGTCCATGTAGAGTTAGGACATGCACTCCTATAAAAGTGGGTGAGTCACCCTTGGGTCAGCATATAGGCGTCGTGTCCATGTCCTAGGTTCATATAGGTCCACTAAGTCATGCATGCATTGGGCGGGTGGCGTAAAAGTTCTTTCGAGCACTAATCAGTTTCCATGCAGGCAAGATAACAGACCATCTCCGAGCCCGCATCCGTGACCCACAAACCGGCAGGCTTATTCGCAATCCCAATTACAGACCGTCGGCTCAATCCAGTGAATCCACCATGTCAGGATCCCTCGCCAACAACCTTTTTGGGGAAAATTCTGGTGACAAGCAATTTGACGCACTGTACGAGCGGGTACAGGAAGCAATTGCCATTTGCATGGCAGATCAGGAGGACAGAACCAATGAGAAACTGGAAAAGAAGTTCAATGAAAATCAACAAACTATGAATGGCGTGCTGGAAGCCATTAAACAGATCAACAAAAAGCTCGGCATCGGACTTGAGGAAGAGGAAAACTATTATGGTTCTGAATCTGAGGCCGAGGCAGATGATGGGGTTGGAGAAGGTCACCCCAAGTCCAAAAATGGAGGCCCAAAACCTAAGTCATTTGGTGAGGTCAGGTCCAAATCTGTACTGAATAACTCCAGAACTTCGGAGGATCCTTACGTCAAGAAACTTGAGGAGAAAGTTGATATGCTCACCAGAAGGATGATGAAAACTGATCCGACCTTCACCGACCCCTGTATGGATTTTGCCATCCCCAAACATTGTGTATCGAGAATAAGGGACAAGGTTGAGGTGCCAAACATGAAATTTAGACCCTCTGAAAATCCATCGCATCACTTGGAGGAATTCCTGAGGCTGGCTCCCCTCCATAAGGTAGATGAAGGTCTCTACACCACAGTCTTCCCTTCCACTCTAGAAGGTAAGGCCAAGGTATGGTACCAAAATCTACCCCAACAAGTTAAGACCAACGCAGATGAGTTATTCAAAGCCTTCATAAGCCATTTCAGTCGCCTGCAGCAAAAGGAGGTCACTGTGGATGATTTAACTTCCATGAAACAAAAGGAGGATGAATCATTCCTCTCTTATTACGAGCGATGGCATTCCATGCTGTCCGAAATCGACGAGTCTGTCCCCTTTAGGATGCAACTAAGCACTTTCAGGCAAGGAATTCATCCCCGCATCACACGGCATTTTGGCTTCCAATCCATCAAAGACTTTGAGACTTTAAAGGACTTGTGTGTTCAAATTGAAGCCGCTAACAATGAGAAAAGCACACAACATTCTAGTTGGAAGGGATCTAGCTCCAACAGGAGGGCCACTAGCACGCCTAGCCCCCCTCAGAAAACTGTTGAGACTAATTCCATCCAACGAAGGCAATACACTCCGAGGTTCGACTCTTAACACCCGTTGGATATGTCTTATGCCAGGGCATTGGAAAGGCTGGTGAAAAAGGGTATCATCCAATTGCCCCTGCCAACCCCTGAACCTGAAGATAAGCCTCCGAAGTGGGATAGGAACAAATACTGCAATTTCCATCGCAGTCGAGGTCACGACACCGAAGTATGTTGGTCTTTGAAAAATAAGATCGAAGGGCTAATCCGAGACGGTGTTATTCCTCCACCAAACCCGTCTCGAAGCCCAACAACAAGGAAAACCCGCTGCCTAATCACACCAATGCCGTCTTTTTGGAGGAGAACATTTTCGATCCGTCCACTCTCATCGCCGATATGGGTCAATTTGTCTCAGTTCTTCTCCCGCTTACGGAGGAACTCATCATCAACGGTATTTGGGACAGTGAAAGTGAAGAAGAAGGCGAAGAGTCCACTGACCTTGAAGCCAATAAGCATCCATTATATGACTCTTCTGACGAAGGAGGGGATGTGGAAGAAGTAACAATTCCTCAGGCTGCAGTTCTTACTCGGTCCGGCCGCTACTATAACAAGAATACTACCTTGCCAGCAGCGACCCCTAATCCCGAAACGACGGAAACCCCTGCACCTCCGCCAGAAGATCCTTTCCTCACGCAGCTGAAGAAAACAAAGGCCGAAGTCACAATTTGGCAGCTTTTATGTGCTTTGCAAGACCATAGGCAAATACTGCTGGATGCCTTCAATAAGCTCATGGTCCCTACCTCTGCATCACCAGAGGATATTATCTCTCACATTACCTCCGGGAAGCCTACCATCACCTTCGGGGATGAAGACTTACCCGAGGAGGGAGGTTCTCACAACAAAGCTCTTTACCTCACCGCCATGTGCTCTACTCAAACCATACCACTTGTTCTCGTGGACAATGGTTCGGCTGTCAATGTCTGTCCGTGGAGAACCGCGCAAAAGTTAGGAGTTCAAAAACAACATTTGACACAAAATACTGTTCAGCTGCGCGCATACGATAACTCCCCTCGCAAATCGCTAGGATCGATTGTACTTCCCATCACCATGGACTACATAAGTAAGAATGTTGAATTCGTCGTTTTGGATATCCCGGCTTCTTTCAACATGCTGTTGGGAAGGCCTTGGTTACATGAGTGCAATGCTGTCGCCTCTACCTTACACCAGAAGGTGAAATTAATCATTCAAGGCCAAGTAGTCACGATCTCGAGCAAACCCCTCAGCGCTGTTTTTGACCCCAAGAAACCCACACTCGAGATTGAACATAGCTCAGCCGACGAGGAGCTACACAACTTTGAGATGGTAGCGGTTTTGAGCCAGGATCAAGCTCACTTTGACTTCGATCCCTACTCAAACCCTAATATCCATGCTATATTGAGGAAGCAAGGTCATTTTCCGGGAATGCCACTTGGCCGAAATCCCAAGAACAGGTTGGCGCCAAATTTCGAGGTGTTCAAGAATAAAGGAAGGTTCGGGCTAGGCTACAAACCAACTAAGGAGGAAGTGAGACTGACGAAGCTAGCCATGGCTAAATATAAAAGATTGGGCAACCCTCCGACCCTATACCAAGTCAAACCGTATCCACGCACTCTTAATGGACAGTTCTTGAGAGAGGGTGATGACTTCCCTTATTACGGCTTCCCAGAACCTCATTACCTAAAGTCTCAGGGTATCCAAGTGGCGGGGTTAGAAATCTTCAATGACTGTGCCGTCACCACAACCGCCACATTCATCCCGCCTAGGAGAAGTCGTCCACCTTTGGAATGGACCCACCTCGCAGGAGGCGGCATCTTTGGAATGCTCTTCGGGCAAGAGGCGCGCAAGGAAGAAGTCGTCGACCTGGTCATCGCTGCACTTTCCAACCCGAGCTTTTATCCAAGTCTGTTGATCGGAGAAGACGGCAGCCATCGTGAGATCACATGGATCGATGATGAGGAGAACAAATTTACGCTTTCTGTAGGAGAGTCTGTAGGAGAGTCTGTCCCAAAGGTCATAGAGTCAGGTTCTAGTAGTCCTAAGTTGTTCGGGGTTAACCCGGAGTCTGTTGATGTACCCATTTCTGCATTTAATAAGATGAACATTTCTGCCTACTCGAATCAAGCTAACACTGATAATAAATATGCTGAACCTTTACAAGACCAAAATGAATTAACAGAGGCCATGGATACATTTGAGGAAAAAATAGCAGTCATCGAAGATACCATAAGCATAAATGTAGGAACGGAGGATAACCCCCGGGAGCTCAAATTGGGTAAGTCCCTCACAGACAAGGAGCAACAGGATTTCACAACACTTCTTAAGGAGTTTAAGGACGTGTTCGCGTGGTCGTATGAGGACATGCCAGGTATCGACAGGGATATCGCTGAACATACTCTTCTATTATATCCCCACGCTAAACCAGTGCGGCAAAAGGCTCGTAGAATCAAGCCAGATTGGTCAAAGAAGATCGAAGATGAAGTAATGGAACAGTTAAAAGCCAAGTTTATACGGGCAGTGCACTACCCCGAATGGGTAGCAAACATTGTTCCCGTTCCGAAGAAAGATGGGCGAGTAAGGGTATGTGTTGACTTTCGAGATTTGAACAAGGCCAGTCCAAAAGATGACTTCCTCCGCACATATCGACGTCCTAGTGGACAATACTTGCGGCCACGAGCTGTTGTCCTTCATGGATGGCTACGCAGGGTATAACCAAATCAAAATGGCAGAAGAGGACATGGAAAAAACATCCTTCACCACTCCATGGGGTACGTACTGCTACACGGTAATGCCTTTCGGCCTAAAGAACGCAGGGGCCACATATCAGCGCACCGCGAATACCCTTCTCCACGACATGATGCACAAAGAGGTAGAGGTATATGTGGATGATATGATCGTCAAGTCCAAAACCAGAGAAGAGCATCTGCCCAATCTTCGCAAGTTCTTCCTTCGATTAAGAAAGTACAACATGAGGCTCAATCCCCGAAAATGTGCATTCGGGGTTACGTCAGGCAAGTTGCTAGGTTTCGTGGTCAGTCAACGTGGAATTGAGGTGGACCCATAAAAAATCAAAGCAATACAAGAGATGAAACCACCTAAGACAGAGAAGGAAATTCGAGGTTTCCTTGGTCGCGTGCAATACATCAGTCGATTCATTTCCAAACTCACTATGACTTGTGAACCAGTATTCAAGAAACTCAAGAAAGGAGCAAAAGTGGAATGGGATAATCAGTGTCAAGCAGCCTTTGATAAAATTAAAGAATACTTGACCCATTCCCAATACTAAAGCACGGCATGCGATGAGCCTCTGCTCCTTTACCTCACAGTAACCAACTCAGCAATGGGGGCTATGTTGGCTCAACAGGTAAAAGGAAAGGAGAGCGCCATCTACTACCTCAGCAAGAAGTTCGGTGATTGTGAGAGTCGATACACCAACATTGAAAAAATGGCTCTAGCATTGGTTTGGGCAACGAAGAAGCTTCGACATTATATGTTGTCACACACGGTGCATGTGATCGCTGAGTGCAACCCGATCAAGTTCATCATAGAACAACCCACAATCAATAATCGCATAGCTCGATGGGTAGTTATGTTATCAGAGTTCAGCCTAAAATTCGTGCCTCAAAAGTCTATCAAAGGAAGGGCCATCTCGGACTTCCTGGCAGACTTTCCTTGTCAGGAACCTCCAAGCACTAACTTGGAGTTCCCAGACGAAGAAGTCTTTCATACGGACGAGATCACGTGGGAAATGTATTTTGATGGTGCTTCTAACCAAATGGGATGCGGCGCAGGGGTACTCTTAATATCACCCGAAGGAGAACATCATCCCGTTTCTGTTAAACTCGAATTCAACGCGACCAACAACGCGGCCGAATATGAAGCCTGCATCATCGGGTTGCAAGTAGCATTAATTATAGGAGTAAAGCACATCAGAGTGTTTGGTGATTCTAGTCTTATCATCAATCAAGCCAAGAACGCCTGGAAGGTCAGAAATGAATCTTTGATGGCTTATCAACGACGGTTGTTGGACTTGGCGACGCAATTTGAGCACATTGAATTCAAGTACCTACCAAGAGATAATAACGAGTTGGCAGACGCCTTAGCTAAACTCTTCTCCATGATTGCTATGCCAATAGGAATTTACGAATTTCCTATAACAATAGAGCGGCGCGACCAACCCGCCTATGTGTACTCCATAGAAGAACCCATCGTAGACTCAAATGCATGGTTCTTCGATATTTATACGTACTTGACAAAAGGAGATTATCCCGCTGAGGCTGATTCTAAAGGACAAAGAGCGATCAGAATGATGGCAGCACAATACTGCATCATTCACGATCGGCTTTACAAGAAGACCGCTACGGGCATTAACCTACTTTGCGTTGATACCAAGTCAGCAGAAGAGTTAATGACCTCCATACATGGAGGAGAGTGCGGACCACACATGAATGGCAGAATGTTAGCAAAAAAGATTCAAAGGGCAGGCTATTTCTGGTCCACCATGGAGGCCGACTGTCTCAACTTCGTTAGGAAATGCGCCAAATTGGAAAGGGCCTTATGTCATTAAACAAATACTGCCGGGGGGAGCAGCCCGTTTAGTCACTACAGAAGGAGAAGAGTTAATACAGCCAACCAACTTGGACCAGTTGAAGAAGTTTTACGCATAACGAGGTCGGTTGAATCGGCCAAGCAACTAGAAGGAGAATTTCTAGACACTTGGCCGTACTAAGGCGGGTTCGGGCTTCATGATGGGCCTCATGGAACCCAGACGATTTTTTTTAGTTAGGTTACGGGTTGAAGGAAGCTACGCCTCAAACAGATTCGGGTTGTGTATTGGCTTTAATTTTGTAAACTGTGCAAAGGGAAGACTTCGTTGTATTAACAACTGCTATTATTATTTATAAAGGAAAAATCCATTACAATACTTGGTCTTTCAAATAATGTTACTAATAAAGGTTCAGCTAAAATATTATCAAAGAAAAAAAAAACAAAACAAAAAAAAAAAAACAAAACAAAAAAAAGAAAAATATAAATTAGCACACAGTTTCAGGCTTGTTTCATCTTCTTCTTATCAGCAGACTTTGGTCCAACCCCGGTCCCTTTGGTGTCACTAGTCCCTCCCTCAGTGTCCTTAGGACGGTATCTCTTCTTCTCATTCTCCTGAGAGGCTTTTCCTTTTTCAGTACTTTTCGGTAACGGGCCAAGCCTATCCTTCACGTCAGCTTTAGGGCCCAATCGATCTTTCACAGTGATCTTGGGACCCAAACGCTGCAATACATCATTCTTAGGGCCCGACCCATTGCGTGAGCAGCTTTGGTCTGTCTAGTTTCCGGCTCTCCTTGTTACCACCACTCCGCCACCAATCTTGATAGCGAGAATGCTTTGACACGCGCTCGAGGAGCACGAACAAGGGCCGTTTCTCCCAATATTTCAGCCAAGATTCTACAACACTCTTCTTGAGATGGATTAACTTCGGGGCATCATGAGTCTTGTCAGGAATACGTTGCCTCAACCCCATTTGTCTCATGCCCCGCTCTGGGAAGTAGAATGTCAAGTGTGTCAGGCTCGCAATGCATACGTAGGGGTTCCTTTGATCACAAGTGATGTACTCTGGAATGTGCCAGTTCTCAATCCACCACTGTACCGTGATCTCTTCAGGTTCTTCAGATCGACCCATTCGTTCTCGATCGACGCCCGGGATACTTCCTCTTGCGCTGACAGAAGTTCGCCAACGCTGTTGCAGATTCCGCCTTTTCGACCAGGCTAAGGTGCTCCATTAACCAAACCTGTGCCGCAGAATAAGGTAATAAGTTATGTCGTGCAAAAAAAAAGAGCAAAAAAAAAGAAAACAAAAGAAAACAAAAAAAAAAACAAAAAAAAAACACGCACGGCTTACCTGCAGAATCAGGGGGCTACCTCGGTAATCATGCTCCGGGTTAGAGTCATCAAGACACATCAACGTTTCTCCCAGAATCACCGGTACAGGATTGTAACCACGAGCCATGTCCTCTACCACGTAGATCAGATTCGCGGGACCCGTCCTTCTACCGCCATGATAGAAACAGAATTCTCCCAGCAGGCATAATACCAGGGCTCACCGCACTCACGGGTCCATACTCTAAGGTTTGTGGGCTTGAAGTATTCCACTATGGTTTGAAAGTGCACCTTATCCCTATTATCGCACTACCGACACCCTAGAGGAGGCATATGACTCTTTATAGTCTTTCCTTGCGCTACACCAATGGAGGCACTACTGATGGAGCATAATGATTCGTCCCAAGGATAGAAGACCATTCTTCAGGCAAAGGAACCAATTCCCGCATGTTGAATCTAAACACATGGAATTCCTTATCCCAGAAGGTTTCAGCAGCCCGTAGGAAATCCCAATCTATCTTTACTTGCCTCAAGCTAAGCAGCGATGTCAGCTTATACCTCCCCAATTCTCTCTTTTCTTCTTTAGATAAGGTACTCATCCAAGTGGCTAACTTCTTTTCGAAAGCCATGAGGTCGAAAGGACAGATTTGTTATAATCCAGGCGAGTTGGTTGTCGATTTTGTGACGGCAGCGAACCCAGACGGGTTCAGTAGGTTTTGATGGAAGATGGGTTCTTGGTGGTTCTTTCCGGCGGAAGAAAAAGCAGTGGCTTTGAGTTTTGTTGCAGAAAACTGGGACGGGTTTTCTGGTGAAGCAGCTGTAAGGTTTGTGATGGTATGTGTTGGGGAGGCACGTATTTATAGCAAATAACCCAGACGGGTTGCTTGTCCAAACCAAGCCCAATCGGGCCCAAGTGGGAGACAATATGTCGGCCGCAACCTACCCAGACTGGTTTCTGGGCTTCTATTGCCCCATTTTTCGACCCAGTATTCGCGAGTGGGTTCCCAATCGGGCCGAAACATCAGACGGGTTCCTGGGCCTAGTGGGACTCCATTTGGGGCTTAAATGTCAGACGGTTTGCTTAGTCTTTTTGATTCGATCAAGAAGCTTCTTCAGCTCTATTTTGGGTCATAATGCGGGTCCGCGAGATAACTATGTGTCTTCGCTAGCCCTTAAACTGTAGTTCGAATTTACTTATAATACTTAATGTTTTGTTTTTCTTTTTATCATCTTTTTTTCCGTTTGGGGAAGTGGGAATGATCCCACCATGTAAGTCGCATATTGCATTGCATAAGTCTCCCATCATGTAGGTCGCATGTTGCATTGCATGAGCATCATATCAGTTTTAGTCGTAAGGTAAAAAAAAAGAAAAATAAAAAAAAAACAAAAAAGAGTCCTTGACCTTTTCTGAAAATCGACCTTTTCCCCAGCTCAACTTGCTTCACTTAGAAAAATCTGGATGAGATCTCAAAAGTTTTTGAAACCTTTTCTTCAAACCTTCTGATTTTGAGACCAGTAATAGAAGACGTATCTGACTGCTTTGACTATCTTAGAAGGTATAAATGTGTGTGCCGCAAATCTTTGGGCTAAGCTTAGTTGGTTGAGCCCCATCCCGTAAGCCCACATTGCCTAAAAGTCGAATTGATCGTTTTCATCAATTCCATGATCCCCTGAGTGATTCACCCATTAGTCGCATCTCTAGAACTTGTTTTGCATCTTGCTTGAGACTACATGTTCGCATTGCACACCGTGACAAAGTGATTGAGGCATTCGATTTTCTTTATAAGCTACATAGCCAAATAACCTTCCCTACATTGTATTTACCGTTCTTTTTGCCCCGGCTAGCCTTTGCTTATCCCTTTTTCATGTTTGAACCCTGACAGTACAAGCCTTAGCCTATGATATCCAGTATCCCTTTGCCTTGCTTGGTTGGATAAAAGTCTGTCATTTTTGGGGGGGGGGGAACAATTGGTTTGGTGTGAGCAAAATATGAAGTCTAGGAGAATCTGAAAGTCCCATATCTTGAGCGAATTTGGTTATGCTGTTCAAAGTCGAAATTATAATAGAGATTTCTTCTCCCCGATCACCCACAAAAAAAAAAAATCAAAAATAAAAAAAAAATCAATAAAAAAAAAAGAAAAGAGTTTCAAAAATAAAAGGGCGATTGGGGGGACGCAACTTAAAGTTCAGAAAACTTTGACTCGGTTGTATTCGGTTGAGATGTTTTAGGGTGGAAGGTGAAACGCTTTACATACATTAAGTGAGAAGGAGAGTTCAGAGGATTTCATTGAAAATCAATCCAAGCACGGCTTTTAACTCCTCATTCCCAAATTTTACCGCTCCTTACCCTAGCCTAAACCCCATTACAACCCGAAAAGTCCTTTTGATTGTCACTTGTGCATTGCATACCAGTAGTGGAGAGCGAGGTTCTTACCAAGCTTATGGTAGTCTGCTTCTATTGGTTTGAGTATGAGAGAAACCCACATACATATTCAAAATCGAGTGTTTGAGTGTTCATTCTTTCCTATGAGAGTTTTGCTCTTTCTGGCTAGCTTACATCCATAACCAACCGCGCATATTTGCATTATTCTTCGAACTGTTGGCAGACTTATGCCTCTGAGTTACTTGTTCTCTCCCTTAAGTTCCGAAAACTTCTTTCTATTTCTCTTTCGAACTGAGTTTTGATTTTGTCCAGATTAATCTTTGTGCTTGCTTGTTTGACTTTGTGTTGATCTAAAATTCTTTGTCCCAGGTCGTTTCAGTAGTATATAGAAAGTCATAACTGCATTGCATAACACCATCATTGCGTAAGCATTGCATCAGTAGTCTGCACTAGTACATAAAACATAAATGCATTCGGTTTAGTACATCATTGCATGGCATTGTCATAAGTACATAGCAAAGAGTTGTGTATAGCATAGCATAAGAACTCTGCAGGCGCATCATTCTCAATCGTCATCACGCCAGACTTCTGTGTCGCCGCCGCCGCTGGCACTATCGGCCCCATGGGCTCCGCTTCCTCCAGCTCCAAAGTAAGTGTCCCATTGGTAGTAGGAGGAGACTACTACCTCTCAGATCACTTCGAGCTGCAGTGCAATACTTGATCGCCACGTTAAGCCAGGAGTGTTCTGGAACCTGCCACTCTTGATTACCTCCAGACCACCCCTGTGGAGCAGGCCAAGAAGTTCTTACTACAGGCTCTGGGACAGGCCACCCCGACCATTCCTGAGTTTGCGTTCCCCATCCAGATGATCGAGGCTGCTCCAAACCCCCTTGTGAAGGAGTAACGGGAACAACTGGTTGAGACGGAAGCACTGATGAGGCGTCATCTGCGAAGGCACGGTTATACCCCGTAGATGCACCCGAATCACTGCGAAGCACCACAGTAGGATCGACCGCCGCAAAGGAAGTGCCAAAACCCAAATCCACATCGGTAGAGCGCGTACTCGGCATTCCATAGGTACCGAGGCGAAGGATGAGAAGGTTGGTGCCTAGACCCGAATGACGAGATTCGGAGGAGTATCCAAATATTGAAATGCCTTCCGCTCGCACGCGCGACTCCACCAAAGAACGCTAGACTCAGAGCACGTCTCCACCATAAAGCCGAGTGCCACGCCGAGAGCCGCGGCTCGCGAATTCCATGATCATGAGACCCGCCCGATGCCCGCGCCACCTAAAGACATGGATGATATCCGTTCTCCATGCATCGAAAGTCGTGGCCAAAATCCGGTTCCATAGTGGAATCTGGTTGAATGACTATCTTCAAGCAAGATACCTTTCCCACGATCATCGCGCGCGGCGCGTGCCGCCCGCCTACTCCTTCCCCCGCCTCCGAGAGCAAAGATCACCCCATAAGACCGCCTCGCGTCGGCCATGAAGGAAGAGTGTCGAGGAGGGTCCTCACCGACCGCCACGAGGCACTTGCGCAGATCCAACGGCGAGGAGGATCCACAGACGAGATCGCATCATCATCCACGTCTGCGTCCCCGACCACAGAACCTGCAAGGTCTTTCTCGCGAGCCCATTTAAGTGTGAAGTAATTCTTGAGAAAGCCTTTCGCTTGTTTCCATCGCCACTGCAGAGAATGAGGAAAATTGGTCAAGGTTTGAGCAAATTGCAACTAAGCAAGGGAAAAAGGGAATCACCTACCGGCTTTCCCATGATCTTCTCTAATTCTGGTTTGATGTCCTCGCTAGTCGCCCTTGGGTAGCCACAAACTGTGTCCCTAGAGTTACTCTGGCTCTTCTCGTCATCCTTGCAATAGGGCCCCAACTGCAACAAACAAAGAATTGGTCACATTAGGCGGTAATAGAAGGGATATGAAAAGAATAAATAGAGGTCTTCTTCCCCACCTTTCTGAAGGCCAGGCGGTCCCGATATTGTTCCCATTCCTCCCAGAATTGGTCGGGCGATGCCATCGATGCGTGGTTAGTATACCAAGAACCCGTCTTGGCTGCTACAAACGCCTCGGCATGCAAGGCTCGCGGATCGTTCATGGTCTCAGGAGGGTCTGATGGTATTATCCACCTTTCATGGCCCAGGGTTTGCCTCGTAAACCTCTCACCAAGACTCCAGACCCAACCGGACGGGCTCTCCATCACCAAGCGCAGGGTACTATCCCTATGCGCCGCATTTCGTGAGGGGACAAAATCTTGCGGAATATTGAAGCCAACCCAGGCATTCCAATTGACGTCATCCTGCATAAGTAAAGGAAACGTGAGCACTAAAGAAATTCAAGAGAAATTACATGAAAGATGTACCTCATCAAGGTGATCCAAGATGCGGCGCAGCTCATCTAGGCTCCCAAATGGCTTCTTTTTCTGTTCGAGGTAGTTTTTGTGCCACCGTTCTGCTGCTGGCACTGTCTGAGCATGTCGGGTAGGGATGGCGAATCCCTTAATATACTGCACTTCATACCGCAAATATGTCAATACCGAGACTCACGATATAAGAAAAGAGAGAAAAGCATGTAAAAGAGAAGCGTCTCGAAGATTACCTCGAGCACCTTCCACATGCTCGGGCCGCTCATCTCCTACGGACTCTCTGGCGCGAAGAATGGGTCCACATCGATCAGTGCCGTACACCAACGCCGGGCCGAACGAAGTTGGCATAAGCAGCTTTGGCCCAGTTCCGGTGAATGACTTGCTCTAGGTCGAGGAGATTCTTCATCCAGGTCAAATAAACATCATCACCTCGATTGGCAAACATTGTGGCAGAGATGAAGTATGCCAGGAAAATAAAGCGACGCTGAAACTCATCCATATGAGTGAAGTCACCGGAAGTGATGACAGCCTCGAAGGAACCATAAGAGAGCTTCATCTTCCGGTGAATGACTTGCTCTAGGTCGAGCACCGGCTCTAATAGTTCCATCACCTGGTCTGGCACAACAGGGTCGAATTCTACGTCTTGACCACCCCAGCGTAGCCCGGTAATCATCACAAAATCGACAGGGGTTATGGCCATTTCTCCTACCGGGAGGTGGAAGGTGTTGGTAGAATCCCAGAATCTCTCCGCAAGCGCACGCCCCATTACCCGTGGTGTGCAAGGTTCCCAGGCCTTAACACATTTCCAGAAGAGATCGAGTCCTGACTCTTCTAAAAGTGTAAGCGCCCAATTGTCTTCTGCAAAATGCTCGACCACCTTGATCGGCTTCCGCATATTACCACCAGTCCTAAGGGAGTCCTCCTGAGGATCCACCACAAAAATTCAAAAAAAGAGACAAGTCCCTATGGCAGCCTATCAAGTGATCCCTAGTTTAGCAAAAGCTAAGTTGAACTTCCACTAAACTAGGGGGCTAAAAAAAAAATCATCTTTCGGCCCAAATAAAGAGCTCAACCAATACGGGTACTAAGGTTGCGGCCCGCCCAACAAAAGCTGTTTTGGGCCTCGCTGATTCCGGCCCACCACGAACGCAGCCGGGTTCCATGGTTTCGGCCCACATCTAGAACCCAGACGGGTTCC
The DNA here is from genome assembly GCA_029582165.1 of Portulaca oleracea. Lineage (NCBI taxonomy): Eukaryota > Viridiplantae > Streptophyta > Magnoliopsida > Caryophyllales > Portulacaceae > Portulaca > Portulaca oleracea. The sequence continues at coordinate 27,980,091 of CM055868.1, read as the reverse complement.
TTCTCAGGCGGGTTCAAGGGGAGCTGGGCCTCGTTTCTGGTCTGCTGGGCCTCGTTTTTCAGAAAACCAGACGGGTTCCTAATGAGGCTTGGGCCTCACTTCTCGGCCCACCCAAGACAATCGGGCCTCGTTTTTACACTGGGCCAGCAGTGCCTAACATAGACGGGTTCTGCAAAAGGGGTTTCGGCCCAAGAAGGTTGGGCCTCACTGTTTCCGGCCCAACCAACAATAACGCAGCCGGGTTCTTACCAAGGGGGCTGGGTTTGGGCCTCGCTTTTTTCGGCACAACTAAAACTGGGCCTCGTTTTTCGGACAAAAACGTAGCCGGGTTACTCAAGGGGGCTGGGCCTATTTTCTTTCGGCCCACCCAAGAAAAGTGGGTTGGGCCTCACTGTTTCCGGCCCAACCAACAGGAATGTCAGACAGGTTCCATTTCTTTCCGGCCTCGCTGTTTGGGCCTCTCTTTTCGGCCCAGGAAGAATGGACCGCTCACTTATGCCTAGAACGCAGACGGGTTCTTAGCATCCAATTGGGTTGGGCCACTTCGACGATGGGCCAAGGCAGATGGTTTCATTTCCTGGGAAACCAAGACGGGTTCCTAGACGAGTTCACTTCCTTGTGTCACAGGCGAGCAAAAAAAAAGGGGGCTGACAAAATGGGATTGGGCCGCCCACTAATGGGAACGCAGACGGGTTTTCTAAAGCCCAGCTCACACAAGTTCTACGAAAATTCTGGGCCTCGTTTTCTTCGGCCCAATCATGCAAAACGCAGACGGGTTCTCTATAGCCCAATTTAAACGAGTGTGTTATCCAATATTCGGCCTATCGTTCTCGGTTTTACTAAAACTCGATTTGAACAGTACGGGTAATTGACATAAATTACTTCATTAGCTAAATCAACAAGCTAGAATTAAACATTTCTACTTGCAAATTTAAGCTAAAACCAAAAGCAAAGTCAAGAAGAAGACATTACCCGGACATGAGAATGCTTATGCCATACGTGGTTCCATGGTTCGGGCACCAATTCCGACGGTTCCCAACCGGGCCGGGGAGTCCATGCTCGCCGGGAAGACATTTCATGTGCCCAGTTTGCTGCATGGGGTTGAACGGGCGGATCCCTAACTTTTCTAACCATTGCTTCCTAACTAATGAATGAAGGATGAGAGGTGTAATTGAGTAAAGAAGTGGAAGTGAAGGATGAGGTGTGAGCTTGAAAGCATGAAGAGGCACCCCTTTTATAGGGAAATTGGATGCGTACCCACCACACAAGTGGCTAAGCGGCGGGTCCCAGCAGCAAGATAATGGAGAGCATGCATTGGCTGAGAATCTATCCTAAAATCTATCCATGCATTGGCTAAAAAAAAAAAGGAGAAAAAGAAAAAGAAAAAAGAAGAGTTGCGGCCCAAAAACGCAGCCGGGTTGCTGCGCCAAGTAACGGCCCAAGAAACTGGCCCAGCTGCCAGAATACCGACCCAGGATGCCAGACGGGTTCTTCGATCAGTGCAGGCCCAAGAAACGAACCCAGACGGGTTCCTTGGCTTTGACTGTATCAGACGGGTTCCATTTTGGGCCCAAATTGCCGGCCCAACGCAAGCAACCAAAATGGAAAAGGAGAGAACGAATCTCAGACGGGTTCTTCTCTTTTGCAGAGCCCAACATATCGGCCCAGTTGAATTTGCAAACGGGAATGGGCCTGCAAAATCTCAGACGGGTTCGTTCTCTTGTATGGAGTCCAGATGATTTACAACGAAAATAGGCCTTGCGGGACTCCAGACGGGTTCCTGGCCGGCCCAGACTCATCACGGCCAAAGAGGGTCTTGCAACTGAAAGCCCAATTCAAGCCTAAAGCCTAAATTCGTCACTCTAATTCAAGCCTAAAGCAATGGCAAACTCGAACCCGTTTTCAAGACATAAACTGACAGGTAAATTCTTTGACTCACTTTGGATTTCAAATAAACTGATGCCTTCTTTCTTCCTTTCTCGCAGGACAATGCGCGAAATACAGCGGCCGTCATCGGGCCCTAACAATACATGACACCATCAGCCGTCGCCGGGCTAATACGCGACACTTCATCAACAACGGCCGTCATCGGGCCTTAACAATACATGACATCAGCCGTCGCCGGGCTAATACGCGACACTTCATCAACAACGGCCGTCATCGGGCCTTAACAATACATGACATCAGCCGTCGCCGGGCTAATACGCGACACTTCATCAACAACGGCCGTCATCGGGCCTTAACAATACATGACATCAGCCGTCGCCGGGCTAATACGCGACACTTCATCAACAACGGCCGTCATCGGGCCTTAACAATACATTACATCAGTCGGCGAGCTGTACGCGACACTCCATCAACGGCCGTCATCGGGCCTTAACAATACATGACATCAGCCGTCGCCGGGCTAATACGCGACACTTCATCAACAACGGCCGTCATCGGGCCTTAACAATACATGACATCAGCCGTCGCCGGGCTAATACGCGACACTTCATCAACAACGGCCGTCATCGGGCCTTAACAATACATGACATCAGCCGTCGCCGGGCTAATACGCGACACTTCAACAACGGCCATCGCCTTAACAATACATGACATCAGCCGTCGCCGGGCTAATACGCGACACTTCATCAACTACGGCCGTCGCCGGGCCTTAACAATACATGACATCAGCCGCCGCTAATACGCGACACTTCGTCAACAACGGCCGTCATCGGGCCTTAACAATACATGACATCAGCCGTCGCCGGGCTAATACGCGACACTTCATCAACAACGGCCGTCATCGGGCCTTAACAATACATGACATCAGCCGTCGCCGGGCTAATACGCGACACTTCATAAAACAGCGGCCATCGTCGGGCCTTAACAATGCGACAAGGGCCATCATCAGGCCTTCACAATGCGATAAACATCACGTCTACATCTACATTGGCGCAGGACCCAGCTTCCAAGCGTCAACAAACGGCCATCGTCGGGCCTTCACAATGCGACGAGAGCCATCATCGGGCCTTCACAATGCGATGAACATCATATCGACATCGACGCAGGACTCAGCTTCCAAGCGTCAACCAGCTTCAGAACAGGCTTCTGATTCATATCCAAGGTCATCAAGACTACTTCGATCATCGTTTTACTCAAACTCGATCAAAGTGGGGGCTATCTGTAGACGCTGAAGTTTGTATCACTATTTTAGTACTTGTTTTAGAAAATAAGCTAACCGATTAATTTAGTAGCATGCAAGCCCATTTCGTTCCTAACCCGAGAGCAAAACAGCCCAGTAATCACAATGCAAACCGGCCGAGTTCCGTAAGGCCGAAAGCCTGTTTCGCGGGGCGGCAGAACCCGTCTCGGGTTCTTGGGCCAAAGCTAAAAACGCACCTCCCTACTCCCCCATTCCACTATAAATTAAACCCTTCTTTCCCTTCCAAAGACACCAGAATATACTAGGAGTATTGACACTAGTGTATTCTCTCTCTTCTCTCCCGTTTGCATGCTACTTCACTAAAGGTTAGCGTGATTCTTGTATTAATGTATATAATGTAATTTTACTTTCTTTTTCTTTCGTTTCTTTGCATGACATTAATGATAAACTCGTGAAATTTATTCAATTCCTCCCTCTTTTTCAATCTTTCGCTTTAATTTAATTCTAGTAGAGTCTATTCGTTTGAATAGGCGGGTTTGACGATTTTGATTGTCAAATTCGTAACCTTACCCCCGAATCCATCTTTGGGTTCGTAGGCCGGAGTCTATTTCTTTAATGGTTCGTTGTTTTATCCTAAAATTCAACTGGCGACTCTTTTTTTTTATATACTTTGGTTTTCTTTTCCTTTTTGGTTTTTACGACCTATTTTACGTTTTGCGCCAAAGGAAATCCGGCTTGGGTCTCAAAACCCAGACGGGTTCTTCGCCGTCGACCTTTGCCCCCTTTTTGTTTCCTTCTTTTTTGTAGGGTTTCGCAAATAGGAAACCCGTCGAGGTTCCCAGAACTTGGACGGGTTCTGTGTGTCTTTTACCCTCTTTTTCTTTCGTCTCGTTTTCTTTTTTTTTTCTTTTAAAGGCGAACCTCGAGCGCTAAATCGTTTTTAATCTGTTAACCCAAATTTATTCTTAAAAGTTCAACCTTATTTAAGGATAAGCAATCCTAGTCGGCTCCCAATCATACTTTTAAGTAGCGCCGCGAAAAAAAGGTCCATCGGCCGAATTTTTCGGGGTCTACACCAACAAGCAACCTCGGCCCAGGAAAGACATCAAAACCCGCCTGGGTTTTGAGATCAGCAAGACGCGTTGTTCGAGCAGCAACATCAGCGATCCGTGGGAAGAGTAAATAAAACCCGCCTGGGTTTTCATTTGTTTTGGCGCCAAATTTCTTCCTCCCATGCAATCCCATGATCATAGCCCCACGTGCATTGACTTTTCCTTTGAACCCGCCTGGGTTTTGATACGAGAAGGCTTGATTTGTGGGGTATGTTCCCCTCGTTTACCCTCCAAACCTCTCACTCCCTCACCTATAAATACCCCCTCCATTTTACCCTCATTTCATCAACTACTATCATCTATCACCCTCACTCTACCGAAATTTCCACTAACTATTCTCATCAACTATCACCATTATCCTACCAAAACTCTCTTTAATTCTTTCCACTAATCCATTCTGATCCCCTAATATTATCATAACCACTCTCATTATAATCTCCACACCACTCCTATACCATTCTCTAAAAGCATCCATATCTTCATCATTCCATCCGAGGTCAAAACCGGGGCTAAGTCAAGGAACTCGATCAACGCATTCGGCCAACCCATATCAAAAGAGGTTCACTTTTGTTATTGTTATTATTGTATTAATCATGTAATCCATACTTTAATCCCTATACTTGTACATATGTTGTAAAGTAATAACCGTATTTTATATTGCATGTCTTGAATAATAACTTTGCGAAATTGACCAAATTTCTCCCCGCTCTCTTTCTTTTCAATGTCGATTTTAGTAGAGCTTGTTTTCTAACAGGAAGATTCGAGAGTTCTTATAACTCTCGAATTCGTAACCTTACCCCCAAATCTAGAAATCGGGTTCGTAGACCGGAGTCACTTTTTATTACTTTTACGGTTTGTCGATTTCCTTAAATCGGCTGGCGACTCTTTAACTTTTTATGAATTCATTTAATTATTTAAATTGCTCGTTTTTGCATAAAATAATTTAAGAAAATGATGTAATTCATGCCCTTCATCCATTCTAGGCTGGGCCCACTTTCTCTCCGGGCCAAGACGCAAGAGGCCCAGCCCAACATCCATTACAACCCAGGCGGGTTTTAGTGGGCTTTGGTGGCCCACTTGTTCCTCTTTGGGCCTGAAATTGATTCTTGGGCCGGGATTAAATCATTATTAAAATATTTTGTGAAATTTCGAATAATTTAAATAATAAAAAACGGATTTGTAAATAAATAAAGTTTCACAACCCCGAAAATGAATTTCGAAAATAAAAGTATCCTTATTTAAGGATTAAGCAACCTTAGTCGGCTCCCGATCATTCAAGTAGCGCATCCGAAAACCGACAGCCCTAAATGGGGACGGATTTTTCGGGTCCTATAGATTGGCGACTCCATTGGGGACTTAAACTTAAAAAGAGGGTAAAACTTGAACAAATCGAATTGATTTGAAATTGTAAAAGGGAGAAGTTGATTTATTTCACGATTTTATTATTATTTTTAGGCATCCTTTGCATACTGGGCCACTAATCGGGTCTTTTGACACGTTAGCACAAAGGCGATGGTTTAGGTAATAACTAGGATTTTCCCTCGACAGCTCGTGACCACTACTTGTGTGATACGCCCTACATCGCCAACCCTTTGGTCTCTCCTCTCCCCATGTTATACTCAAAGTTCGTTGAGCAACACCTCACACTCCTTACCCACAATTTTAAGGGTAAGGTGAACCGAGGCAAGAACGTGCGGTAGACCATGTAACCCAACCATAGTAATCCGTGAATGTAGAACCTTGGTTTAGGGTATCCTTCATGTTGTATGCTATGTGCTATGTGTACCCCTTCCCCTTTTCTTTTTTGTAAATAGTTGACCCTAGTTTGGATGTTTTTTCTAGTCCATATAAAATTCATTGGGTTGAGAAAATGATTATTTACTAATTGATATAATTAACCCAAAAGCATTATGGTTAGCCCAAGTGGAAGAGCCCATTTATGTTTGAAAGTTGATTATGTTAATTAATAAATAAAAATTGACTCACCTTTGATGATATTATATAGCCCAGTATGAAATTCTCTTAACAAAGGTCCAAAAAAATTAATTAAAGTCCAACAAAGTTAATGGATAGCGTCTTAGACTGCATAATAGCCACTAGGCTTGCGTAAATTAATTTATCGATCTAATTTATAAATCCATCATATTTATGGCCGGTCCGTTGTTAAATCGTATTGGATTTGTCAATTAAGCCCATAAATTAATTATAACTCGCGTATTGTTGGCTTTATTCAGCCCTATACAATATCCATTTTCCTTGAGTAATAAAAAAATAAAACAAAAAAAGGTGGGTCGTCAGTCTTGTCGAGCATTATTCTAGTCCGCAAAATAACCAATATGGTTTGAGCTGTCTGATTTGTTGGACCAAGTTAAGGATTCTCCTTAAAACGGTCGGCCTGTGGATTGGGCCCATCCGAATTGAGAAACTAGAGCGTGGCGCGGTGGGAGTATTGATGATTTGTAGCTTGAGTTGTATCATTGATTCAACAATCGAACAATACTTGAACAATAAAGGAAATGATATGACTTTGAGCTAGGTATTCCACAACTCTAGGCCTACCAATCCACAATGATTATCCAAGGTAATCCACTAAATAATCACAAGGAATGACTAGCAAACACCACAATCCACAAATGGATAGGTAAACACAAGATTTTGGGAGAAAACTTAGGGAAACCCTAACACAAATGCATAAGCATATTCTTAATCAACTAAAGCTGTAGAAAATACTCCTAAACAGGGTATTTATACTAAATAGGAAAATTAGGTTAAAACAGAACAAAAATAACGAAACAGCGTGTGCGACGGAGAGGGGTGACTCGGGCCAGTCGCTGAGCGTCGTGGGCGTGACAGCCCACTGTCCGCCATGATCCGTCGCTGGCCGACTAGGGTCGCGGGCCCAACGTTTTTTGTGGCGGGTGCGACGCCCTGGGCAGCTGATAGCCTCGGGCGTGACGTTGCTGGCTCGGGCGCGAAGGGCGCCTGCTTTGCTGTCATGGCTTTTGCCTTAAGTTTATCACACTAGGTACTTCCAAGTCTCGACACTCCTCATTCCCGGGACGACCCAGCTCGGTCCCACGGCCTTCGGGTCGGAAGCAAGTCCCGAGCCTCTCCAAGTTCGTCCAATGTGCAACTTGCCTAGACCAGTCCATAGTGGCAGTCATCACCCCACCCTTTACAAAGATGTAACGATTAGTGAATGATAGAGGTCGAGTGGGTTTCGTTCGAGAATGCCGGGTCGGGTTTTTATCCCTCGAGTCTCTTTTTCGTAAACCCCGCCAAGGAAGCTCGGGTCCGAACCCGACACGGTCCATACTCCCCCTCTTGAAGAAGAGTTGCCTTCAACTCTTGGGGGTTAAAACCGGAGCACTCTTCATCAATTAACTCCATGAAGCTCCGAACTTCCCGATCGCCACGAACAATCATGCTTAACGACCCCCAATCTTCAAATTCAACAATGTACCCATCATCCATATGGAAGAATGTAGAAGGAGGCTTGTTTTGTGGAGGTGAGGGGTTGAGGGGCGGAAGAGGAAATTTATGTGGAGCTTGGCAACTCTAAACCTTGCTAGGCTTGCTAAAAGGCAAAGACAAAGCAAGAGGTAGCTCGTCCTCGCCAAGAGCACACTCATTCCGTGTCTCACTCATCACGAAAAGGTTCCTCAACTCACTACCCATCCCGGGTTTTGAAGATTTGGGTTCTTGGGAAGAGATAGGAAGTAGTTTGATCTTCTTGCCTTTATGGGTGAATGTGTAACTGTTGTTCAACCCATTGTGCACCGTTTTCTTGTCGTACTGCCATGGTCGACCCAATAAAATGCGACAAGTGCTCATAGGGACAACATCACAAACAAGGGAATCATTGTAGTTAGATCCAAAGGAAAAATTCACTAAGACATGCTTAGTTACCTTGGCAACGTTGTGATCGTTAAGCCAACGGAGTGAATAGGGTCGAGGGTGCGGTAATATAGGCAAGCGAAGCTTCTCGACCATAGTGGTAGAGGCGACGTTTGTGCAACTTCCTCCATCAATGACAAGAGTGCACACCTTACCACCCACGAAGCGCCGCGCTGGAAACGTCTCCCTTTGAGCCTTGTCGAGAGCAGTTTCTTGGACATGCAAAGCTCTCCTCAATACAAGGGCTCCTCCATGAACGGGCGGTATGGGAGTGGAATTTTCCTCATCACTAGTAGTCTCTTCTTCATCTTCGATTATCGGTTCACCCTGAGCATTTCGAAGCTCATCATCAATATCATGGATCTCTTGGAGTGTCAAAGTACGACGGTTTGGGCAATCCGCTTGATAGTGGCCATACCCATGACACTTAAAACACTTCCCTCCATTCGTCGTGGAAGTGCTGTTGGAGACGCTGTAGCAATCCCTTTTCCCTTGTCAGTTTGAGGCGTTGGCGTAGACTTAGGAGTCTCACTGGATTTCGGAGTGTTTGAGTCCGAAGGGGGTCGACTAGAAGGTGAGTAAGCGGGCCTAGATAAGGGCTTGGTGTCAGACCTTTTCTTTCTTCGTCGGTCAACTCAGAGAGCCAAACTACACAAGTCATCCATAGAGTAGTATGGTTGGACCTCAACCCTTTCCGCAATCGTAGAGTCCAAACCATTCAAGAAACAGATCATGGTTTGATCTTCCGGCTCTTGAAGGTCACTTTTAATGAGGAGCTATTCGAATTCCGAAACGTGTTCACTGACGGATCGCTTGCCTTGGGTGAGAGCATATATTTTCCTCAAAATGTCTTGCCGATAGGTGTTTGGCAAGAAGCGACGATTCATCACTTGCTTGAGCCGTGTCCAAGTAGAAATCCTTGCCTTTCCTTCACGAGCTCGTTGCGATTTCATGTTCTCAAACCAAAGTGAAGCGGCTTTGGTGAGCTTCAAACTAGCAACCTTGAAAGATTTCTCGTCATCGTACTCCTTGGTATCAAAGATCCTATCCATCAATTGAACCCATTCGATGTAGTCATCCGGATCATTGGAATCTATGAACTCGGGGATATCAATCTTAACGTCTTGGAAATCGTCACGAGGAAGCCGATCATGCACATCTCGACAAGGACGGCGACGAGGGAAGTCTCCATCTCCATCACTCGACTCAAAGATAGGTGGAGGAGGGATAGGGACTTGGGCACGCCTCGGATGTTCAACCCGGGGTGGACCTTGTAGGTTCAAAACAACGTGGTTCATTTGAGCCGCCATGTTTTCAATAGTTCGCTCAAGGGATGTAAGTCGATCCTCAACACTTCTAGTTCGAGGGCTACCCCGGTGGCTTGATTCCTCTCATTCGGAATTAACTTCTCCATCCATAACGAGGGAATAGGCGAGGGACGGTATGTGTTTGGGAATATTTTGTGGAGTTTTGGGTTTTCTTGTGGTTGGCTAGAGTTTGGCTAAGGGTTCTTCGTGTTTTTCTCACTTGGGAATTTCATCTAACACCTTCCATGCACCAATTTCCAACATCACCACAAAGCTCCAATATGCATCAAAATCGACAAACACAATAGCAATAACAACTTCTTTAACACACTTGGAGGCACAAGGGATGAAGAACACTAATATTTCAATCAAAATACCAAAATACAATAATAGAGAACAAACTAGCACAAACAATGGAAAAAAAAAACTAAAGCTAGATGAAAAACCTTGAGCTCTGATACCAACCGGAGCATGGCGCGGTGGGAGTATTGATGATTTTTAGCTTGAGTTGTATCCTTGATTCAATAATCGAACAATACTTGAACAATAAAGAAAAGGATATGACCTTGAGCTAGGTATTCCACAACTCTAGGCCTAGCAATCCACAATGATTATCCAAGGTAGGTCTCGTGAGGGTTTATAGCAACTATACCCACAAAAGTCAAGAGAAAAGAAAAAGAGAAAGAAAAAGAGGTTAAAAACCAAAGACAAAACAATACAAAGGCGAAGAAGATATTCCCGTCCCCCATCATGCATTTAGTTCCCCAACCCGCCTCAACAATCAAATGGCAGAAGCAAATATAAACAAACAAGGACACGAAGGTTGGAAAACTGCCAAACTTTAAGATTTTCAACCAAAACACTTCCTGTTGAGCAAAATACCTCGTATTTAAGTGCAAGTGGGCCTTAATCAATCATTCCTATCCTAAACCAGACAATCAGAGTTGTTCTCATGCTCAAGCTCGGGATTATCTATCCTAACTTCACTCTTGTTTTTCTTTCAAATTACTTTTGTTTCTTTGTTTTTCTTCTTTCAATTTCTCACCTTTTTTTTTTCTTTTTCTTTCTTTCTTTCTCTTCTTTTCTTTTGCTTTTTCTTGCTTTTCTCTTTTTTTTTTCAACTCATTTTTTTCATTTCATTTCCTTCTCTCTTTTCTTCCTTATTAAACTTCACGGTCAATCCGTTTTGTAAATTTTAGAGTGTCGGTGTCGGGTTTTTCGGGATTAGGACCGACCTTCGCAAAGGGTTTACCCTCCCTGATCGGGGTTACTCCATTCATAAACATTGTACTTAAGGGGTATTGGGCTCCGTCTACCCATACCAACCCAAATCGGTAGGCCCGACAGTAGTTAATTAATTCATTAATTAAAAGCAAAAGCATTTGAACAACTAAAACCGTCTATCTTAGGTAAATAATCACAAGGAAACACTTGCAAACACCACAATCCACAAATGGATAGGTAAACACAAGATTTTAGGAGAAAACTTAGGGAAACCCTAACACAAATGCATAAACATATTCTTAATCAACAAAAGATGCAGAAAATACTCCTAAATAGGGTATTTATACTAAACAGGAAATTAGGTTAAAATAGAACAAAAATAACGAAACAGCATGTGCGTCGCAAAGGGCGATCATGAAGTCGCCGAGGCCGCGCGTGTTAGCCATCGTTCGCCATATTCCGTGGCTGCCGATCGATCACGGGCGCGACGTTTGTCTGTCACTGGCGTGACTGGCCACGTCTTGGGCGCGACCGTGAGCTGCTTCACTTCCTAGCTGTGCCAAAGCGAAGGTCGCAGGCGCGACGTTTTTGGTGGCGGGCGCGACGCCCTGGGCAGCAGATAGCCTCGGGTGTGACGTTGCTGGCTCTGGCGTGAAGGGCGCCTGCTTTGCTGTCTGGCTTCTGCCTTAAGTTTATCGCACTGGGTACTTCCAAGTCTCGACACTCCTCATTCTCGGGACGACCCAGCCCGGTCCCACGGCCTCCGGGTTGGAACCGAGTCCCGAGCCTCTCCAAGTTTGTCCAATGTGCAACTTGCCTAAGCCAGTCTATCGTGACACTCATCACCCCACCCTTTACAAAGATGTAATGATTCGTGAATTATAGAGGTCGGGTGGGTTTTGTTCGAGAATGTCGGGTCAGGTTTTTATCCCTCGAGTCTCTTTTTGCAAACCCGCCCAAGGAAGCTCGGGTCCGAACCCGACACGGTCCAGAAACACTAATTGAAGCTTGTTAACTCATGATCCGCTCGCTATGTTTGACTTTATTCGGCCCTTTATAATGTTATGTCGTTAGGTCTATGCAGAGTGGATGAGTTTTTTTTTCAGAGTCTACATGTAAATACCTTTCAGTCTTTAGAAAGTCTCATACAAAGTCATGTCATATGTGAGTCTTTTATTAAGTCAATATGTGTTCTTTGTTTTTGGAAGTTTAAACCCGAGCCATGGGTTAGTCTTTGGTCTAGGTCATAAGTGAGTCTTTTCTTGGGTTAATGTGTGTTTGTCTCTTTTAGAAAGACCAGTGTAAACCCAGATCATGGGCGAGTCTTTGTTTAAGAGTCAAGATTTGAGTGTCTTTTTCTTTAGAAAGTATCTTATAAGGTCTAGGATGAGTCTTTGTGTTAGTGTCTGCATGTAAGTGTCTTGCATTCTTTAGAAAGTCTCATATAGGTTCATAGGTCATGAAAACCCATGTCATGGGTAAGTCTGTGTCTAGAGTCATCATGTAAATATCTATCTTTTTATTAAGAAGTCTTGTGTAAACCCATGTCATGGGTACGTCTTTTCTCAAGTTGGCATATCATGTGAGTGTCTTTCTTTAGGAAGTCTAATATAAACTCATATCATAAGTTAGGATTCCCGGGTCAACATATAGGCATTTGCACTTTAGGAGGTCTTATATAGAACATGTATACCCATGTCATGGGTAAGTCTCTTCCTTGAATTGGCATATAGAGGTCTTGCATCCTAGGAAGTCTCATGTAGATCAGTTAGCAATTTCAAACCCATGTCCTGGGTGAGTCTCTCCCACGTCAGCATATAGGCATTTTTCATTTTAGGAAGTCCATATAGGTCATTTAGGACATGCATGCATTGGGATGGGTGTTTCTTCCTTTGTCTAGTGTCAGGGTCAAGGCTTGAGCTAACCATAAAAGGAATATTTTGGATGACGAGAAATTATGCAGCTACCTTAGATCCTGAGGGAACAACATGTAGAATTTTTAGACTTTGGATTCCCCATACGAAGATAGGAAGGGCGCATCATCAAGGGGCTTTAGAGTTAGCAAGAGTCTTAGTTATTAAGCATTTCATGCTCAGAGTCTGTTAGAGTCAGTTCTTCATTCATCTCTTGAATTCAGTTGCTATTGTTGCTATGTGATTAAACAGAATTTCGTGCTTGTGTTTTTGACTTGAGTTTAGAAGTTCTATCATCTATCCATCATTCGTACAAACCAAGTCTGACAAATTTCATCTTCTTTTATCTTTCCATCTTTGTCATATACCTCGTTTTCACCTCTTAGTTTGCTTGAATCCAGGGTTAGAGAGATGAAGTGAGAAAAAATAAGAGGAAAAAAAAGAGTGAAAAATTATAGAGTGGCCGGTTTGAAAACCTCATTGAGGCAAATTGAGCAAAAGGAGAAAATGTCATCAGGAAAGACCAAGTCCAACAGTCTCTCGAAAAGTGAACGCTCCTAATTGGAAATGTCGCAGCTTAACCAAATGTACCGAGGACAGGGGGCTTGAACCCAACCTTCATTTCACCACCCATATTAGCCTCATATTTTAATCCAATCTCGACTTACCACCTACCATTCACATCATTGACCTCTCTATCAAACCTCAACCCTTTTCAAACCCTTATCTAATTCCAAAAGGTGTGTTATGACCAAAGGAGATAAGGGGTTTTAGTAGATTCATCTCAAAGCTCACCATGACCTGTGAACCTTTGTTCAAGAAGTTGAAAAAGGAGGTAAAATAGAATGGGACGATCAATGTCAAGCTGCTTTTGAAAAAAATCAAGGAGTATTTGCAGCATCCACCGGTCCTTATGCCTCGAGTACCAGATGATCCTCTACTCCTTTATCTTACAATAACTAGCACTGCAATGGGGGCTATGCTAGCCCAAAAGATAAAAGGTCAAGAGAACGCCATCTATTACTTAAGCAACTCCAGTATTAGCCTAAGAAATCCATTAAAGGGCGGGTTGTTTCAGATTTCTTGGCCGCTTCACCATCACATGAACCTCCAAGCACTCACTTGGAATTCCTAAACGAAGACATTTTCCTTACAGATGAAGATACATGAGATATGTATTTTGACGGAGCTTCCAATAAAATGGGATGTGGAGTTGGAGTACTATTGATCTCTCCAGAAAGGGGACATGTTCCTGTATCTGTAAAGCTGGATTTTGACGCCATAAACAATGCTGCTGAATGCGAAGCATATATAAAGGGTCTGCAGGCCGCTTTGACTCTAGGGATACGCCATACAAAGTTCTTTGGAGGTTCTAGCCTTATCAGGCTAAAAACACATGGAAGGTCCGAAATGAATACCTGATGACATACCAATAGAAGCTCTTGGGACTTGCTGATCAATTTGAGAAAATTAGCTTCCAATACCTATCTAGGGATCACCATGAATAGGCCGATGCTCTAGCCAAGTTATCTTCAATGATATCGATCCCATTGTTCGGTTGTAATTTTTGTAGTTTTCTAGAGTTAGGGTTATCGGTCCACGAGGATGGGTGTTAGGCTTGATTAAGGGAATCGGTTTGTGTTTGGGGTTTTTCTCAATTGCGTAAAACGGTAAATTATCTAAAGGAGAGCCATTAAACTAACCTAAACATGGATTGTCAAGAAAGCAATTAAAAGCATGAAATCAAATAAGCAATTAAAGCAAGGAATAGGAAAGCAATAAAACTACAACTAGTAATGAAATTAGGAACAAGAGATTATACCTACTAAAACACTAAATCTTCACCTGAATTTCTCCCGAAGAAACAAGAAATTGTGGATTGGATTACCAAGGATCCCCAAATTCTCACTAGAAAGTAGAGTTGGTAACCCTTGACCCTCTTCCCCACTAAAAGTGGATTTGTGGTGAGATTAACCCTAGAAAGCTTTGAAATCAATCAACAATGGAGAATAGAGAGAGGGAGAGAGAGAAAGAGAGAGAAAGAGAGAGAGAGAGAGAGAGAGAGAGAGAGAGAGAGCAAGCTTGTAAAACTTCAATGAGAATGCTTGAAAGAAGAGTTGAATACCAATTGCAAGAAAACTTGAAGAAAGCTTGAAGAACAATGGAGAAAACTTGAAGAACAATTAAAGAAAGCAATTAAATCTACTCTAATCCTACTCCTAAAAAGACTAAGACTAAAATAAAACTAGGATAAAAACAAAGATAAAAGGTCTGAATTACAATTGGGTATTTATAGAAGGAAGAGAAACGAAACCCGAAACCCTAAATTTAATCCGCAACACGCGCAACTTTTCGGCAGAATCAGAGTGACTCGGGCGAGTCGGCCTTCTGGCCGTCGTCGTCCGTCAGTTCTCAGCAGGTAGGTCGCAAGCGCTATCCCATAGATCGCGGGCACGGTCTTATCCATCGCGGGCGCGACTAATGAGGTAGCAGGCGGGACTGATCTCTGTCTGTAGCACTTTTCGTCTCTCAGCATAAGGTCACGGGCGCTACCTCTTCGGTAACGGGTGCGACCTGTCTCTGTGCTCGGTTGTGCTGGCGCGACAGAACGCATTCACGGGCGCAACATATACGACTCAGGCGCGACCCTATTCTGGCTCGTTCCTATGTTTTGCTTCGGTTCTCGACTCGGGTACGCTCGGCTTGACTCGAGAGATCGCTCGGGATTCCCTAAAAAGCAACAATTAAGCCCAAATTCCTTCTTACTCCTTATTTTCCTACAAAACACAAAATCATTATATCTTTCAAAGTTTGATCTAAGACTTCTTGAGGTGTTTTACCTGTTCCGACCGTCTCAAACAATCACTAACAACACACCCCAAGATAGAACACAACTCTGATACCAAGATGATGTATGCAAGCTCACAAAGATCAGAGTATTGAACTTACAATACACCACACAGAAACACACACACTGTTGATGACTTCAAACAAAGCTAATTGAATGCAATTAGCTGGAATAGATGACAACCCAACAAGGAATTAAAAAGGATAGACTTGCATTAATTCTGATACAGGCTCACCACAGAATAGAAACAAGGGTAAGGACTTAGTTACCTCAGCAGATACAGGCACACCACCACTGAAGCAAGTAAGCTCTACACACACCACCAGTTGACACTCACAAACGAGAGGCTCAACTAAGGCACTCAAAAAATATCACTGATTGATTTGCAAGATGCTGAGTACATCCCTATATATAGCTAATCCTAAACAGTTGGATTAGAGGTACTTAATCAAGGTAACCTGCTAATCTCCCTTCTAATCTAACTGTTGAACTAAATCAAATACATCATATTATAACTTATACTAACTAATACAATCTAGACATCAGGGCCTTTCCTCGCTGGGAGGGTAATTCTTAAGTTACTATGGTAACTTTCCCGGGCCTTTCTAAGCTGGATGTAATCTCAACAGCTTAAGCAAGGCATGAAAAGACTTTAATAACCCATATTATAGCTGAACAAAACAACTTGGCCTCAGAATTGAGGTTCTGGAAAAACTGATAACAAACAACCATGGTAGGGTTGCTTGTTTTGGTGCTTGTAACTTATGGCCTCCTTGCTCGAACATGCTGGAACTTGCTCGGAACCTGAAAATTGCATGTCAAGGAACAAAAATCTCCTAGGGACCTTTGGCTGAATCTCACTCAATCCATAGATACAGAATTGAGAAAGATGCCTGCTTGGACTGGTTTTGCTGGGAACTAGATTTAGCCTGGATAGCCAATGATGGTGGAATGAGTGGTTGTGCTGGCCAAGACTTGCCATACCAAGGTGTAGCAAGCCTCGATGGATGATGTTGGTGGACTGGTGGTTGCTGGGGACTCCTTGATCTGTTGCTGAGGATGGAAGCCTGCTATTTCTGCTGGAATTGCTCCAACAGTTGCTGAGTTTGGCATAGTTGGGTTTCCTGCTGAAAATGTCGATGCTGAACATGCCGGTGTAGCTTCCTTGGGTGATGAAGATGATGTAGAAGCTGCTCGTGCTGTTGCTGAATCATCTCTGTGCTTTTGGTCTGAACCTGCTGATGATGCTTGATCTGCTGTTGGGCTTGCTGAATGGTCTCCATCACGAACACCACTCCCACACAAGGGTTTGCTCACCCCGTGCAAACTAAAAACAAAGATAAGGACTATAAAAAGAAACTAAAAACCCTAACTCACTTTCGTAGGAATCGCGGACGCATTTAGCACATACATGAAGCCCTTTAAACCCCCCGGTAGCCCAGGTGGACGAGGTAGGTCTCGTGAGGGTTTATAGCAACTATACCCCCAAAAGCCAATGGAAAAGAAAAAGGGAAAGAAAAAGAGGTGAAAAACCAAAAACAAAACAAAACAAAGGCGAAGAACATATTCCCCCCCCCCCCCCCAATCATGCACTTAGTTCCCCAACCCGCCTCAACAATCAAATGGCAGAAGCAAATATAAACAAACAAGGACACGAAGGTTGGAAAACTGCCAAACTTTAAGATTTTCAACCAAAACACTTCCTGTTGAGAAAAATACCTCGTGTTTAAGTGCAAGTGGGCCCTAATCGATCATTCTCATGTTCAAGCTTGGGATTATCTATCCTAACTTCACTCTTGTTTTTCTTTCAAATTGCTTTTCTTTCTTTGTTTTTCTTCTTTCAATTTCAAACCTTTTTTTCTTTTTCTTTCTTTTCCTTCTTTTCTTTTGCTTTTTCTTGCTTTTCTCTTTTTTTTTCAACTCATTTTTTTCATTTTCATTTCCTTCGCTCTTTTCTTCCTTTATTAAAGTTCACGGTCAATCGGTTTTGTAAATTTTAGAGTGTTGGTGTCGGGTTTTTCGGGATTAGGACCGACCTTCACAAAGGGTTTACCCTCCCTGATCTGGGCTCCATTCATAAACATTGTACTTAATGGGTATTGGGCTCCGTCCAACCATACCAACACAAATCGGTACGCCCGATAGTAGTTAATTAATTCATTAATTAAAAGCAAAAGCATTTGAACAACTAAAATTGTCTAACTTAGGTAAGAACTCACAATCAAGGCGTGTAAGGAGTTAGGATTCTGCTTTCACATTCCATGTAAAGGTCTAATAGAGATAAATCATAGTAGAAATCCTTCCTAAGGCCTATATTATTCATATCGGCCACTTCTAACTGATAGAATCAGCCAACCAGACAACTATCTACACAACTGTGAACGGAAACATCTTCATTAGGAAAAAGAAACTTTTGGATGTTTTTCACAACCTTTTCCCTTTTTCACACAAAACGTTTCAAATTTTTAGACCCAAACTACAAAAAAACGAAAACAAAAGACTCAAAAACTAGGTGATCTACCAATGACAAATGGATGTATCACCCCCCACAACAACACAAAACTTCACAATGTCCCTATAGTAAAAAGAAGGGTGTCACAAATAAGGTAGAAAACCTAAAAACACACAAACAAACACATAACAAACAAAAACAGTGGCGACCCGAGCCCACACGGGTCCAATAACAAGATATCCCAACATTCACAATCAAGGGGTTCGCCACCCAAAGGAAAAGCTAGCATGCAACATGGATCAAGATATATACACTCAAAGAGAGGGTGGAATGAGGTTACCTCAAGATCTTCAATTAAAGAAACTCGATCTACGATCCAACGAACATCCCACCATTACACTTCCAAAGTAGGTGCTCAAACTCTTTTGTATATTCCACCACAGATTTGCTTCCCTGAACCAAGTGTTGTAGGTTGAAGTAGTTTTCCTTCATATAGTTGTCTGGAAAGAATTTTTCTTTCAAGTTCTGGCTCATTTCAATCCAAGTGTTCATCCTATCTTCTCCAATCTCCATTCTCCTTCTCTGCATATTACTCCACCAGGTAGATTCAACCCAAATGAGAGTTTGCTGACACTCATAAATGAGAGCCTCAACTAAGGCACTCAAAATGCTATTGAAAATATCACTGATTGATTTGCAAGCTGCTGTATACATCCCTATATATAGCTAATCCTAAGTTTTATTAGAGGCACTTAATTAAAGTAACCTGCTAATCTCCCTTCTAATCTAACTACTGAACGAAATCAAATACATCATATTATAACTTATACTACCTAATACAATCCGGATACATTTGAAAATAAAAGGAAAAACAAGCTGGCTTCTAATTGGACCAAAACCCTAAAGGGTGGCAATTCTGACCAATCAGGGCCTTTCCTAGCTGGGAGGGTAATTCTTAAGTTACTATGGTAACCTTCCCGGGCCATTGTAAGCTGGATGTAATCTCAACAATTTAAGGATGGTAGGAAAAGATTTAAATAACCCTCATTGTAGTTGAACAAAACAACTTGGCCTCAGAACTGAGGTTCTGGAAAAACTGATAACAAACAACCTTGGCAAGGTTGCTTGTTCTGGTGCTTATAACTTATGGCCTCCTTGCTCGAACATGCTGGAACTTGCTTGGGGCTTGAAAATTGCATGTCAAGGAATAAAAATCTTCTAGGGACCTTTGGCTGAATCCCACTCAATCCATAGATACAGAATTGAGAAAGATGCCT
The DNA here is from genome assembly GCA_029582165.1 of Portulaca oleracea. NCBI lineage: Eukaryota > Viridiplantae > Streptophyta > Magnoliopsida > Caryophyllales > Portulacaceae > Portulaca > Portulaca oleracea. The sequence goes on along the minus strand of CM055868.1, from coordinate 27,960,913 downwards.
GCTTGGACTGGTTTTGCTGGGAACTGGATTTGGCCTGGATAACCAATGCTGGTGGAGTGGGTGGTTGTGCTGGCCAGGACTTGCCTTACCAAGGTGTAGCAAGCCTGGATGGATGATGTTGGTGGATTGGTGGTTGCTGTGGACTCCTTGATCTGTTTCAGAGGATTGAAGCCTGCTATTTCTGCTGGAATTGCTCCAACAACTACTTAGTTTGGCACAGCTGGGCTCCTCGCTGACAATGCTGGTGCTGAACATGCTGCTGTAGCTTCCTTGGGTGATGAAGATGATGTAGAAGCTGCTAGTGTTGTTGCTGTTGTTGAATCATCTCCCTGCTTTTGGTCTGAACCTGCTGATGATGCTTGATCTGCTGCTGGGCTTGCTGAATGATCTCCATCACGAACACTACTCCCACACAAGGATTTGCTCACCTCGTGCAAACTAAAAACAATGATAAGGACTAGAAAAAGAACTAAAAACCCTTACTCACTTTCGCAGGAATCGCGGACGCATTTAGCACATGCATCAAGCCCTTTAACCCACAGGTGGCCCGGGTGAACGAGGTAGGTATCGTGAAGGTTTATAGCAACTATACCCACAAAAGCCAAGAGAAAAGAAAAAGCGAAAGAAAAAGAGGTGAAAAACCAAAAACAAAACAATACAAAGGCGAACAAGATATTCCCCTCCCCAATCACGTACTTAGTTCCCTAATCCGCCTCAACAGTCAAATGGCAGAAGCAAATATAAACAAACAAGGACACGAAGGTTGGAAAACTGCCAAATTTTAATATTTTCAACCAAAACACTTCCTGTTGAGCAAAATACCTCGTGTTTAAGTGAAAGTGGGCCCTAATCGATGATTCCTATCCTAAATAAGACAATCAGAGTTGTTCTCATGTTCAAGCTCGAGATTATCTATCCTAACTTCACTCTTGTTTTTCTTTCAAATTACTTTTCTTTCTTTGTTTTTCTTCTTTCAATTTCTCACCTTTTTTCCTTTTCTTTCTTTTTCTTCTTTTCTTTTGTTTTTTCTTGCTTTTCTCTTTTTTTTTTCAACTCATTTTTTTCATTTCATTTCCTTCGCTCTTTTCTTCCTTTATTAAAAAGTTCACGGTCAATCCGTTTTGTAAATTTTAGAGTGCCAGTGTCGGGTTTTTCGGGATTAGGACCGGCCTTCGCAAAGGGTTTACCCTCCCTGATCCGGGTTACTCCATTCATAAACATTGTACTTAAGGGGTATTGGGCTCCGTCCACCCATACCTACCCAAATCGGTAGGCCTGACAGTAGTTAATTAATTCATTAATTAAAAGCAAAAGCATTTGATCAACTAAAACCGTCTAACTTAGGTAAGAACTCACAATCAAGCCATGTAAGGAGTGAAGATTCCGCTTTCACATTCCATGTAAATGTCTAATAGAGATAAATCATTGTAAAAATCCTTCCTAAGGGCTATATTATTCATATCGGCCACTTTTAACTGATTGAATCAGCCAATTAGACAACTACCTACACAACTGTGAACGGAAACATCTTCAAAAGGAAAAAGAAACTTTTGCATGTTTTTCACAAACTTTTCCCTTTTTCTCACAAAATGTTTCAAATTTTTATAACCAAACTACGAAAAACGAAAACAAAAGACTAAAAAACTAGGTGATCTACCGATGACAAATGGAAGTATCACCCCCCAATCCCACACAAAACTTCACAATGTCCCCATTGTGAAAGGAAGGGTGTCACAAATAAGGTAGAAAACCTAAAAACACACAAACAAACACATAACAAACAAAAACGGTGGCGACCCGAGCCCACACGACTCCAACGACAAGATATCCTAACATTCACAATCAAGGGGTTCGCCACCCGAAAAGGAAAATCGATCATGCAACATGGATCAAGATCTTCAATTAAAAGCAACTCGATCCACGATCCAACAAACATCACACCACCATAGGATAGAAATAAACAAGAAAATCATATTACACTACCAAAGCAGGTGCTCAAACTCTTTTGTATATTCCTCCACAGATTTGCTTCCCTACACCAAGTGTTGTAGGTTGAAGTAGTTTTCCTTCATATAGTTGTCTGGAAGGAATTTTTCTTTCAACTTATGGCTCATTTTAATCCAAGTGTTCATCCTATCTTCTCCAATCTCCATTCTCCTTCTCTACATATTACTCCACCAGGTAGTAGCATACTTTTTCAATTTTAAGGCTACTAACTTCACCTTATTCTCTTCTTAAACTTCTTTCAAGTCAAAAACCCTCTCTACAGTCTGTAACCAATCTAAGAATACTTCAGGATCTAGCTCCCTTGCATACTCAGGTATATCAATCTTGAAATCTAGCTTTTCTATCCTCCTGTCTTCCCTCCTTCCCTCCTTTTTACTCTTACTCTGCTCCTCAGGTTCACTAATCCTAGGTGATCTCCTAACATATCTCCTCCATCTGTGTGTAGGCCTAGGACCTCGACCTCCTCTTCCAGTCCTACTAAAAGGATTTTCACCTTCTCCTTCCTCTATCTCTTCCTCAGTCTCTCCATCAACCTCATTCCTATGCAATCTCATATAATACTGTAATTGCTCACTCAAGAATTTCATTTTTTGCTCAGTTTCTTCCTTCTCTTTCAAAGTTTGATCTAAGACTTCCTGAGGTGTTTTACTTATTCCGATCATCTCAAACAATCATTAACAACACACCCCAAGATAGAACACAGCTCTAGTACCAAGATGATGTATGCAAGCTCACAAAGATCAGAGTATTGAACTTACAATAAACCACATAGAAACACACACACTACTGATGACTTCAAACAAAGCTAATTGAATGCAATTATCTAGAATAGATGACATCTCAACAAGGAATGAAAAAAGAAAGACTTACATTCATTCTAATACAGGCTTACCACAGAATAAACACAAGGGCAAGGACTTAGTTACCTCAGCAAATACAGGCACACCACAACTGAATCAAGTCAGCTCTACACACACCACTATGGTTGCCAATTCTTGGATACTAAAGTAGATTCAACCCAAATGAGAGTTTGTTGACACTCATAAATGAGAGGCTCAACTAAGGCACTCAAAATGCTATTGAAAATATCACTGATTGGTTTGCAAGCTGTTGTATACATCCCTATATATAACTAATCCTAAGTTTTATTAGAAGCACTTAATCAAAGTAACCTGCTAATCTCCCTTCTAATCTAACTGCTGAACGAAATCAAATACATCATATTATAACTTATACTACCTAATTCAATCCGGATACATTTGAAAATAAAAGGAAAAACAAGCTGGCTTCTGATTGGACCAAAACAATAAAGGGTGGCAATTTTGACCAATCAGGGCCTTTCCTAGCTGGGTGGGTAATTCGTAAGCTGGATGTAATCTCAACAGCTTAAGGAAGGTAGGAAAAGATTTAAATAACCCTGATTGTAGTTGAACAAAATAACTTGGCCTCAGAACTGAGGTTCTGCAAAAACTGATAACAAACAACCCTGGCAAGGTTGCTTGTTCTGGTGCTTGTAACTTATGGCTTCCTTGCTCAAACATGCTGGAACTTGCTTGGGGCTTGAAAATTGCATGTCAAGGAATAAACATATTCTAGGGATCTTTGGTTGAATCTCACTCAATCCATACATACAGAATTGAGAAAGATGCCTGCTTGGACTGGTTTTGTTGGGAACTGGATTAGGCCTCGATAGCCAATGTTGGTGGAATGAGTGGTTATGCTGGCCAGGACTTGCTGTGGACTCCTTGATCTGTTTTTGAGGATTGAAGCCTGCTATTTCTGTTGGGATTGCTGCAACAACTGCTGAGTTTGGCACAGCTGGGCTCCCTGATGACAATGCTGGTGGTGAACATGCTGGTGTAGCTTCCTTGGGTGATGAAGATGATATAGAAGCTGCTCGTGTAGTTGCTGTTGTTGAATCATCTTCATGCTTTTGGTCTGAACCTGCTGATGGTGCTTGATTTGCTGCTGGGCTTGCTGAAAGGTCTCCATCAGGAACACCACTCCCACACAAGGGTTTGCTCACCCCGTGCAAACTAAAAACAAAGATAAGGACTAGAAAAAGAAACTAAAAACCCTAACTCACTTTCGCAGGTATCGCGGACGCATTTAGCACATGCATAAAGCCCTTTAAACCCCCAGGTGACCCGGGTAAACGAGGTAGGTCTCGTGAGGGTTTATAGCAACTATACCCACAAAAGCCAAGAGAAAAGAAAAAGCGAAAGAAAAAGAGGTGAAAAACCAAAAACAAAACAATACAAAGGCGAAGAAGATATTCCCCTCCCCAATCATGCACTTCGTTCCCCAACCTGCCTCAACAATCAAATGGCAAAAGCAAATATAAACAAACAAGGACACGAAGGTTGGAAAACTGCCAAACTTTAAGATTTTCAACCAAAACACTTCCTGTTGAGCAAAATACCTCATGTTTAAGTGCAAGTGGGCCCTAATCGATCATTCATATCCTAAACTAGACAATCAGAGTTGTTCTCATGTTCCAGCTTGGGATTATCTATCCTAACTTCACTCTTGTTTTTCTTTCAAATTACTTTTCTTTCTTTGATTTTCTTCTTTCAATTTCTCACCTTTTTCTTTCTTTTTCTTCTTTTCTTTTTCTTTTGCTTGATTTTCTCTTTTTTTTTCAACTCATTTTTTTCATTTCATTTCCTTCGCTCTTTTCTTCCTTTATTAAACTTTACGGTCAATCCGTTTTGTAAATTTTAGAGTGTCAATGTTGGGTTTTTCGGGATTAGGACCGGCCTTCGCAAAGGGTTTACCCTCCCTGATCCGGGTTACTCCATTCATAAACATTGTACTTAAGGGGTATTGGGCTCGGTCCACCCATACCAACCCAAATGGGTAGGCCCGACAGTAGTTAATTAATTCATTAATTAAAAGCAAAGCATTTGAACAACTAAAACCGCCTAACTTAGGTAAGAACTCACAATCAAGGCGTGTAAGGAATGAGGATTCCGCTTTCACATTCCATGTAAAGGTCTAATAGAGATAAATCATAGTAAAAATCCTTCCTAGGACCTATATTATTCATATCGGCCACTTCTAACTGGCTGAATCAGCCAATTAGACAACTAACTACACAACTGTGAACGAAAACATCTTCAAAAGGAAAAAGAAACTTTAGCATGTTTTTCAAAAACTTGCCCCTTTTTCACACAGAACGTTTCAAATTTTTAGACCTAAACTACGAAAAAACGAAAAACAAAAGACTCAAAAACTAGGTGATCTAACCATGAGAAATGGAAGTATCACCCCCCACTCCAACACAAAACTTCACAATGTCCCCATTGTGAGAAAAAGGGTGTCACAAATAAGATAGAAAACCTAAAAAAATACAAACAAACACATAACAAACAAAAACGGTGGCGACCCGAGCCCACACAGGTCCAAATACAAGATATCCTAACATTCACAATCAAGGGGTTTGCTACCCAAAAAGGAAAATCGAGCATGCAACATGGATCAAGATATATACACTCAAAGAGAGGGTGGAATGAGGTTACCTCAAGATCTTCAATTAAAAGCAACTCGATCCACGATCCAACGAACATCACACCATAGGTTAGAAATAAACAAGAATAGCATATTACACTTTCAAAGCAGGTGCTCAAACTCTTTTGCATATTCCTCCATAGATTTGCTACCCTGAACCGAGTGTTGTAGGTTGAAGTAGTTTTCCTTCTTATAGTTGTCTGGAAGGAATTTTTTTTTCAACATCTGGCTCATTTCAATCCAAGTGTTCACCCTATCTTCTCCAATCTCCATTCTCTTTCTCTGCAGATTACTCCACCAAGTAGAAGCATACTTTTTAAATTTTAAGGCTACTAACTTCACCTTATTCTCTTCTGAAACTTCTTTCAAGTCAAAAACGCTCTCTACAGTCTGTAACCAATCTAAGAATACTTCAGGATCTAGCACCCTTGCATACTCAGGTATATCAATCTTGAAATCTAGCTTTTCTATCCTCATGTCTTCCCCCCTTTCTTCCTTTTCACTCTCACTCTGCTCCTCAGGTTCACTAATCCTAGGTGATCTCCTAACATATCTCCTCCATCTGTGTGTAGGCCTAGGACCTCGACCTCCTCTTCCAGTCCTACTAAAAGGATTTTCACCTTCTCCTTCCTCCATCTCTTCATCAGTCTCTCCATCAAGCTCATTCCTATGCAATCTCATATAATACTGTAATTGCTCACTCAAGAATTTCATTTTTTGCTCTGTTTCATCCTTCTCTTTCAAAGTTTGATCTAAGACTTCCTGAGGCGTTTTACTTGTTCCGACCATCTCAAACAACCACTAACAACACACCCCAAGATAGAACACAGCTCTGGTACCAAGATGATTCATGAAAGCTCACCAAGAACAGAGTATTGAACTTACAATACATCACACAAAAACACATACACTGCTGATGTCTTCAAACAAAGCTAATTGAATGCAATTATCTAGAATAGATGATGACCCAACAAAGAATTAAAAAGGATAGACTTACATTGATTCTAATACAGGCTCACCAAAGAATAGACACAAGGGCAAGGACTTAGTTACCTCAGCAGATACAGGCACACCGCCAATGAAGCAAGTCAGCTCTACACACACCACCATGGTTGCCAATTCCTGGATACTAAAGTAGATTCAACCCAAATGAGAGTTTGCTGACACTCACAAACGAGAGGCTCAACTAAGGCACTCAAAATGCTATTGAAAATATCACTGATTGATTTGCAAGCTGCTGAATACATCCCTATATATAGTTAATCCTAAGTTTTATTAGAGGCACTTAATTAAAGTAACCTGCTAATCTCCCTTCTAATCTAACTGCTGAACTAAATCAAATACATCATATTATAACTTATACTAACTAATACAATCCGGATACATTTGAAAATAAAAGGAAAAACAAAGCTAGCTTCTGATTGGACCAAAACCCTAAAGGGTGGCAATTCTGACCAATCAGGGCCTTTCCTAGCTAGGAGGGTAATTCTTAAGTTACTATTGTAACTTTCCAGGGCCTTTCTAAGCTGGATGTAATCTCAACAGCTTAAGGAAGGTAGTAAATGACTTAAATAACCCTCATTGTAGTTGACCAAAACAACTTGGCCTCAGAACTGAGGTTCTGGAAAAGCTGATAACAAACAACTATCGCAAGGTTGCTTGTTTTGGTGCTTGTAACTTATGGCCTCCTTGCACGAACATGCTGGAACTTGCTAGGGACTTGAAAATTGCATGTCAAGGAATAAAAATCTTCTAGGGACCTTTGGCTGAATCTCACTCAATCCATAGATACAGAATTGAGAAAGATGCCTGCTTGGACTGGTTTTGCTGGGAACTAGATTTGGCCTGGATAGCCAATGTTGGTGGAATGAGTGGTTATGCTGGCCAGGACTTGCCTTACCAAGGTGTAGCAAGCCTGGATGGATGATGTTGGTGGACTGGTGGTTGTTATGGACTCCTTGATCTGTTTCCGAGGATTAAAGCCTGCTATTTCTGCTGGAATTGCTCCAACAACTGCTGAGTTTGGCACAGCTGGGCTCCCTGCTAACAATGCTGGTGCTGAACATGCTGGTGTAGCTTGCTTGGGTGATGAAGATGATGTAGAAGCTGCTCGTGCTGTTGCTGTTGTTGAATCTTCTCCATGCTTTTGGTCTGAACCTGCTGATGATGCTTGATTTGCTGCTGTGCTTGCTGAAAGGTCTCCATCACGAACACCACTCCCACACAAGGGTTTGCTCACCCCGTGCAAACTAAAAAGAAAGATAAGGACTAGAAAAACAAACTAAAAACCCTAACTCACTTTCGCAGGTATCGCGGACGCATTTAGCACATGCATCAAGGCCTTTAACCCCCCAGGTGGCCCGGGTGAACGAGGTAGCTCTCGTGAGGGTTTATAGCAACTATACCAACAAAAGCTAAGAGTAAAGAAAAAGCGAAAGAAAAAGAGGTGAAAAACCAAAAAGAAAACAATACAAAGGCGAAGAAGATATTCCCCTCCCCAATCATGCACTTCGTTCCCCAACCCGCCTCAACAATCAAATGGCCAAAGCAAATATAAACAAACAAGGACACGAAGGTTGGAGTACTGCCAAACATTAAGATTTTCAACGAAAACACTTCCTGTTGAGCAAAATACCTCGTGTTTAAGTGCAAGTGGGCCCTAATCGATCATTCCTATCCTAAACCAGACAATCAGAGTTGTCCTCATGTTCAAGCTCGGGATTATCTATCCTAACTTCACTCTTGTTTTTCTTTCAAATTACTTTTCTTTCTTTCTTTTTCTTCTTTCAATTTCTCACCTTTTTTTTTTCTTTTTCTTTCGTTTTCTTCTTTTCTTTTGCTTTTTCTTGGTTTTCTCTTTTTTTTTTGAACTCATTTTTCATTTCATTTCCTTCGCTCTTTTCTTCCTTTATTAAACTTCACGGTCAATCCGTTTTATAAATTTTAGAGTGTCAGTGTCGGGTTTTTCGGGATTAGGACCGGCCTTCGCAAAGGGTTTACCCTCCCTAATCCGGGTTACTCCATTCATAAACATTGTACTTGAGGGGTATTGGGCTCCGTCCACCCATACCAACCCAAATGGGTAGGCCCGACAGGAGTTAACTAATTCATTAATTAAAAGCAAAAGCATTTGAACAACTAAAACCGTCTAACATAGGTAAGAACTCACAATCAAGGCATGTAAGGAGTGAGGATTCCGCTTTCACATTCCATGTAAAGGTCTAATAGAGAGAAATCATAGTAAAAATCCTTCCTAAGGCCTATATTATTCATATCGGCCACTTCTAACTGATTGAATCAGCCAATTAGACAACTACCTACACAACTGTGAACGAAAACATCTTCAAAAGGATAAAGAAGCTTCTGCATGTTTTTCACAAACTTTTCCCTTCACTACAAAAAAGCATCACTTGTGCCACGGTAAAATTCGTTGCACAAGTACGAAATTCCCGTGGAAAAACCGTCTTGCCACGGGTTTTCTTCAAATTAGCCCCGTGGCACAAGTGGCCGTGGCAAGGGTGTAGCCACGGGAAATTTACTACCTTGGCTAAATGAAAACTTGTAGCCACGGGAGCTCCCGTGGCAATCACCGTCCTTTGCCACGGGAAGACCCGTGACAATCACTTTTCTTGCCACGTGTAGTCCCGTGTCAATGACTTTTCTTGCCACGTGAGGTCCCGTGGCAGCCAATTTACTTGCCACGTGTAGTCCTGTGGCAATCACTTTTCTTGCCACGTGAAGTCCCGTGGCAACCAATTTTCTTGCCACATGAAGTCTCGTGGCAATCACTTTGCTCGCCACATGAAGGCCCGTGGCAATCACTTTTCTTGCCACATAAATTTCTGTGGCAATAAATTTATGGGTCATGTTACAATTAGCATACATTGTACCTTAAATTAGAATAATTAATATTGATATTAGTTGATATAACATATATAATATAACTAAGAAATGTAATAATTGTCTCAGAATATAAAAAAAGAAATTATATATATATATATATATATAGTATCAAAAGATATTTCACAATATACCTGAATTGTTTTTTTTAAAAAAAAAGTCACACTAATACCTAACACAAAAATCAACTAGCTAAGCAAAGTTCATAAAATAAATCCGCACAATTAGCAATCCAATAACTAATAAGTCTTCCTCGAGTTGAACTATCTCTAAAAACAAACTTGACTTCAATTTTTGCATGATCTGCAAGATGACGAATTGTTTTCCTGGAAAAAAGAGAACATGATAGGAAAAATAACAAAATTAGCATTATTCAAAAATTTGTCAAACACAAATAGTAAATTACAAGAGTTCTAGTTAAGAATCCTAAGACTTGTTTAAGAAACTGATCCATATAGAAAATATAGTACAAATTTCAGCATAACCTCCTATATTAACTGAGCTATACAATAGTTAACATCAATCATCAAACACCTATAAGTTAAAGAATGTTCATGGCTATAGTAAAATGGGTCACACACCCCTGTAAATTAAGCAACCCAATGGTTAACACTGGCCATAAATCACGTGCAAGTTAAAGTGCGTTGATAGGTATATTTAAACGGGTCACACCCGTATGGAAATATTGAAAAAATTTCGATAGTACCTCCCTTGTAAAATGAGCTACCCATTGGCTAACACTAACCGCAAAACACCTGCAAGTCAAAAAAAGTTGATAGCTATTAAAATGGGTCACACACCCATATATTACAATCACCAATAAACACATTTATTGAACTTCTATTTTGATCAATAACTAAACCCAAAACCAATTCATAGAGAAGGATATAAATAAGCACACATTTGTAAAACTTACCAACAAATATCAACAATTTCTTCCCATGTCACCACTAGCGGAAGATGTCAAGAATTGATTCATCATGCTCATCATCCTTTTTTCCCACAACTGATTGATAGCTTCCATCTTGGCATCCAATTCTTCTCTAATCATCTTAGCTTGTTGCTTAGCTTCTTCAGCTTCTTTTCTGGCTTGCTCTGCTTCTATTCTAGCTTCTTCAGCTTCTTTTCGAGCATCTTCTACATCTTTCTTGGCCTTTTCAAGACTTTCATCAGCTCTCTTCTTGTATTCAATAATATCTTTAGAAAGGTCTAAGCGAGAAGGCTTTACTCCAAAATAGTTGGTTATGCTCTTGCCCGGTCCATATGCGCCCAAATATCCATGAGTATGTTTACGGAGTACCTCTTGAAAAATTTGTTCATCTGCCTTGTCATTAAGGCCTTTTTCTATTTCATCTATCAATTTCTCAATTTCCGCCTACATTGGATATCAATTTGTTAAATACATATAATACTTATGCTTTAAAAACAATCATGAAGCTTTTTTTTTATTATTATCAACAATCATGAAGAATAAGAAATCAATAATTAATACTCATCTTTGCTTTCATGTTGTTTGCAAGAGTTTCAACATTTACTTCTTTATTGGATTTCCTTGTACGAGATTTAAGAATCAAATCAAGCCTAGAACAATCTTTGTGATATTTCTGCTTCTATAACATTTTTGAAAAAGATTGACAACAACAACAAACTGTTAGTCAAATTTCAATCATTTCTCAAAATTTGCTACTCTTGTAATAAGTTCGGACAAGCTTAAACTTATTAATACTTACAAATTCATGTCTCAAACGAGCATAGCTCTAAGTGCCATTATAGTGAGGCATCCGTTGCAATGCTCTACTTTCCCGAGCTTTACCACTTTTCTCCTATGAAATATTTACCGTATATAAGCAATGGTAACTCCAATTCGTAACGGATGTTATAAGTATATATTACCTGAAATTCGTTAGAGCTCCATAAATCAACTAAGTACTCCCAATCTCCTTTTGTCATATGATGAGGTCTGTTTCTCTTGCGCTGTGCTTTTGTTGTGAGCTTTGCATCATCAAAATACTTACGCTTCAGCTTATGCCTACTATCCCTAAATATACTTCTTGCATGTTTAAGGACAACAACTCTCTTTAGCTCAGGGCTATCAAAGGTAAATACCTCCTGAAAAATTGTATTAACGTCAATAATGAGCAAAGTACTAAAATATTTTTCACAACAATAAACCAAGAATGCTCATTAGCTACCTGTACACAAGTCCACAAATGCTCCAAAGCCTCAGGCTTGATTTTATCCCAACAACTTACTTGAACAGGAATAATAGTTCGATTTCTAACTTAGTTGCCCAAAAAATGGGAAAAAATTGATGCATTCTCACCGACAGGATTACCATCATCATTAAACTCCAATGTTAGCTTTTGACCAGGAGGCAACCCAGTTAGCTTTCTACAATACACAACTCCTCTTGTTTTCTTCACTGTTCCTAAAGAAAAGAAAATACAAAATCTCGACAAATTAGGTCAAATCAGTTTGAGATCATCAATGACATTTGATTCTTTTATTACCACCAAGAAAAAGTAAGTACCGGGAATGTTTGGTTGTGTTCCTTCATCATCAACTTCCTCATTTGTAGGTGATAAAATTTGATCTTCCACTGGATGCTCATCAGTACACATCCCCACAAATTGTCTAGTTTCATTTCCTATAGTGAATTTCCTACTCACTATTAGTTGTGCTTTTAATTAAAAAAACAATATTAAATAAAAAAATTCTAGCAATAAAGAAATACCAAGACTGATAGGTGATCCTTCATTTCCAGAAGACAACGTCTGATCTTCATTTATAGGTCTTGTTGCACTCCCTATTTAAATTTATCACATCAAGATTACATTTTTCCTCTAAGAAAAGCAATCTAAAACCTAGTTCTCATTTCATGACTGGTGACATGTAGCACAATTAAATTGTAACTAAGTATGAGAAAATATTAACTATTATCGAGATTGTACCTTGGTCTGCTCCACCATTATCAAGAAGCTGATGATCACTACCATGATTGTCAAATCCTTGTGATTCCTCTGATCCTTCTATTAATGATATTAATTAAAAATATTAAAAATGATCATTGCTTGAGTATAATAAGTAAGAAGCACATTAATTTTACATTTAAAAACAATCATCTTCATCATTAGAGACACTGTTGCCATGTGATAGTTGTTGACTACTTAATGCTACAAATAGACAAGATACACGGTAACTAAGGTCGTTAGTGATAAAATGATTAAATATGAAAGAAAATAAATAATAAATATAAAAGATTTGCATATTTATACCCATTAATGTGGACAAACTTTTCTTGAAAAAATTAGAATAAAGTAACTGAAAGACACAACCTTCTAAAAAAACCTTAATTAAAAACTCGTCAATTCAGTTAAACATTGAAGAGCACATGTATTTTGAGGAGGGAGAGAGAGAGAGTTAATGTGGATTCATAATTTTTAGTGAAGGGAGAGAGAGAGGAGAGACGCATGATTTCAAAAATAAATAGAGAAATAAGTATAAGGGTCACATTTAATGAAAAGGTTGTAGTTATGTTATTTATCTGAATTTTTATTTGGCAAAAAGATAAATTCTTTGCATTTTGATGGGTTGAGATACCTATAATCACTCTCATTTTAGTATTTGGGGTGACCCACAACTTTATCATTATATATTAATTAAATATAAATTTCTTTTAACTATTCATATCCTATAATAAGGTTTGTGAATAGACAATTTAACAAAATAGTTTTATTAAGTACATGTCAAATTCTCTAACAAATGAGTACTATTTGGTGCTTGCTTAGGGGCTTATTGAAATCTAGTTAACACTTGAATTTTTACTGAAAAAATATGTTTTCACATAGTTGGAAAAATGGAAATTTGATCTATTCCAGAAAATTTGATTTAATTTTACAGAGTTTCTGAAATGTTAAAAGAAAAAAGGAAATTATCACAGGGTTTAAAAAAAGAAACATAATAAAAATAATAATAACACAAGTGTGTATATATATATGGATACATAAATATATATATATATATATATATATATATATATATATATATATATATATATATATAATAAATTTGTTGTGGGTAGTTTGCTTTTAACTGGAATGCTGATCTTAACTGTTTTGTTGGTTTGAGTAGAAATCAGAGGGATACTCATTCCTTAATTTTTGTTGTGGTATTCTTTCATGCTTGGCATGAATGAAATCAGAGAGTATACAAGAATTTGGATAGGGAGATTATCAGTATTGCTCCTATAAATTCTAATGATGTGATGTATAAACTCAGCTGAGTTTGTGTTTTGTCTCCTTGGCTGTTTTGATGTATGAGGTGTTGCTTAGTTGTTGTGGGGTGAGATTGTTTTCTCTCTCCTTTGTTAGGTTGTAATTCTGTTTTGTTAATGGAAATGATTTTCCGTTTTCTCCAATATATATTTATATATATATAATAAATTTGAATTTTTCCAGAAAATTATTTTAAATATATTATTTTTGCACATCCCCACTTTTATAAGTGTGGAAAGGGGCTTTATATATTCCCCACATATATAAGTATCTTAGAGAGGATAAACCAAATTTTCCTCTCCACACTTCCTTATATATATATATATATCAACATATCAAAGACATGCCAACTACTAAAATTGATGTTTGCTGCCAATATATATATATATATATATATATATATATATATATATATATCAATATAAATAATAGCACCAAACACAAGGAAATCAACCTCACTAAAACCCAGATGAATGTTCACTGACCAAAATATTGACAACACGTGCTCCATTTTCCTTAAAAAAATTTAAAGGAAAATGACTAAGCTTCATATCCTCCATTCAATTCTGAAATTTAGTCATATTATGATTTTTCAATTTTCTTTATATATTTATTATTGTAATCATACTTCGTCGGACTTAAACACATTGGAGGCGGTCATCATGTCCATAACCGCTCCGATCCAGTACTTATAATCGAAGTCAGACATATTTAGTCGGATTCAGATACAAATTTCATTTTATCTGATTCGGATTAGATTTTTCTTATTCGCATCAGAGTGTATTTGCTTCGAAGTTGGATTTGACTACCATCCCTAATGATCTGGATTCACATAAGTATTTTTTGGCCACATTAGTTATAGTTCATCCGTTTATGCTGAATTATTGCCACAGATGATATTTTCCCATGCCATGTGATTGCCACGGGTGATATTTTCCCGTGGCATAAGTTTTTTTTGCCACGGATGTTCTAGTCCATGGCATGTTATTGCCACGGGTGATAGTTTCCCGTGGCATAAGTATTTTTTGCCACGGGTGATATTTTCCCGTGGCATAAGTATTTTTATTGTCACGGGAGTTGTAGTCCGTGGCATATTTTTACACATCAAATGCCATATAAAATTTTCCCGTGGCAAGAGTTAGAAATTGCAACGATTTTAGATTGCGCGTGGCATAATTCGTGGCACAAGTGACGATTTGTTGTAGTGCTTTTTCACACAAAACGTTTCAAATTTTTAGACCCAAATTTTTAGACCCAAATTACAAATGGAATTATCACCCCCACTCCCACACAAAACTTCACAATGTCCCCATTGTGAGAAGAAAGGTCTCACGAATAAGGTAGAAAACCTAAAAACACACAAATAACCACATAACAAACAAAAACGGTGGTGACCCGAGCCCACACGGCTCCAACAACAAGATATCCCAACATTCACAATCAAGGGGTTCGCCACCTTAAAAGGAAAATCCAGCATGCAAAATGGATCAAGATATATTCACTCAAAGAGAGGGTGGAATGTGGTTACCTCAAGATCTTCAATTACAGCAACTCGATCCATGATCCAACGAACATCACACCACCATAGGTTAGAAATAAACAAGAAAAGCATATTACACTTCCAAAGCAGGTGCTCAAACTCTTTTGTATATTCCTCAACAGATTTGCCTTCCTGGACCAAGTGTTGTAGGTTGAAGTAGTTTTCCTTCATATAGTTGTCTGGAAGGAATTTTTCTTTCAACTTCTGGCTTATTTCAATGCAAGTGTTCACCGTATCTACTCCAATCTCCATTCTCCTTCTCTGCAGATTACTCCACCAGGAAGACGCATACTTTATCAATTTTAAGGCTACCAACTTCACCTTATTCTCTTCTGAAACTTCTTTCAAGTCAAAAACCCTCTCTACAGTCTGTAACCAATCTAAGAATACTTCAGGATCTAGCTCCCTTGCATACTCAGGTATATCAATCTTGAAATCTAGCTTTTCTATCCTCCTGTCTTCCCTCCTTTCCTCCTTTTCACTCTCACTCTGCTCGTCAGGTTCACTAACACTAGGTGATCTCCTAACATATCTCCTCCTTCTGTGTGTTGGCCTAGGACCTCGACCTCCTATGCAATCTCTTCATCAGTCTCTCCATTAGGCTCATTCCTATGTAATCTCATATAATACAGTAATTGCTCACTCAAGATTTTCATTTTTTGCTCCATTTTTTCCTTCTCTTTCAAAGTTTGATCTAAGACTTCCTGAGGTGTTTTACTTGTTCCGACCATCTCAAACAATCACTAACAACACAGCCCAAGATAGAACACAACTCTGATACCAAGATGATGTATGCAAGCTCACGAAGATCAGAGTATTGAAGTTACAATACCCCACACAGAAACACATACACTGCTGATGACTTCAAACAAAGCTAATTGAATGCAATTAGCTAGAATAGATGACAACCCAACAATGAATTTAAAAGGATAGACTTACATTCATTCTAATACAGGCTCATCACAGAATAGACACAAGGGCAAGGACTTAGTTACCTCTGCAGATACAGGCACACTACCACTAAAGCAAGTCGGCTCTACACACACCACCAGGGTTTCCAATTCTTGGATACTGAAGTAGATTCAACCCAAATGAGAGTTTGCTGACACCCACAAACGAGAGGCTCAACTAAGGCACTCAAAATGCTATTGAAAATATATCTGATTGATTTGGAAGCTGCTGAATACATCCCTATATATAGCTAATCCTAAGTTTTATTAGAGGTACTTACTCAAAGTAATATGCTAATCTCCCTTCCAATCTAACTGCTGAATTAAATCAAATACATCATATTATAACTTATACTAACTAATACAATCCGGATACATTTGAAAATAAAAGGAAAAATAAAGCTGGCTTCTGATTGGACCAAAACCCTAAAGGGTGGCAATTCTGACCAATCAGGACCTTTCCTAACTGGGAGGGTAATTCTTAAGTTACTATGGTAACTTTCCCGGGCCTTTCTAAGCTAGATGTAATCTCAACAGCTTAAGGAAGGTAGGAAAAGACTTCAATAACCCTCATTGTAATTGAACAAAACAACTTGGCCTCAGAACTGAGGTTCTGGAAAAACTGATAACAAACAACCATGGCTGGGTTACTTGTTCTGGTGCTTGTAGATTATGGCCTCCTTGCTCGAACATGCTGGTGTAGTTTCCTTGGGTGATGAAGATGTTGTAAAAGTTGTTCATGTTGTTGCTGTTGTTGAATCATCTCCACGCTTTTGGTCTGAACCTGCTAATGATGCTTGATCTGGTGTGCTGGGCTTGCTGAATGGTCTCCATCACGAACACCACTCCCACACAAGGGTTTTCTCACCCCGTGCAAACTAAAAACAAAGATAAGGACTAGAAAAACAAACTAAAAACCCTAACTCACTTTCGCAGGAATCGCAGACGCATTTAGCACAAGAATGAAGCCCTTTAAACCCCCCGATAGCTTGGGTGGACGAGGTAGGTCTCGTGAGGGTTTATAGCAACTATAACTACAAAAGCCAAGAGAAAAGAAAAAGAGGTGAAAAATCAAAAACAAAACAATACAAAGGCGAAGAAGATATTCCCGCCCCCAATCATGCACTTAGTTCCCCAACCCGCCTCAACAATCAAATGGCAGAAGCAAATATAAACAAACTAGGACACGAAGGTTGGAAAACTGCCAAACTTTAAGATTTTCAACCAAAACACTTCCTGTTGAGCAAAATACCTTGTGTTTTAGTGCAAGTAGGCCCTAATCGATCATTCCTATCCTAAACAAGACAATTAGAGTTGTTCTCATGCTCAAGCTCGGGATTATCTATCCTAACTTCACTCTTGTTTTTCTTTCAAATTACTTTTCTTTCTTTGTTTTCTTCTTTCAATTTTCTCACCTTTTTTTTTCTTTTTCTTTCTTTTTCTTCTTTTCTTTTGCTTTTTCTTGCTTTTCCCTTTTTTTTATTCAACTCATTTTTTTTCATTTCATTTCCTTCGCTCTTTTGTTCCTTTATTAAACTTCACGGTCAATCCGTTTTGTAAATTTTAGAGTGTCAGTGTCGGGTTTTTCGAAATTAGGACCGGCCTTCGTAAAGGGTTTACCCTCGCTGGTCCGGGTTACTCCATTCATAAACATTGTACTTAAGGGGTATTGGGCTCGGTCCACCCATACCAACCCAAATCGGTAGGCCCGACAGTAGTTAATTAATTCATTAATTAAAAGCAAAAGTATTTGAACAACTAAAACCGTCTAACTTAGGTAAGAACTCACAATCAAGGCGTATAAGGAGTGAGGATTCCGCTATCACATTCCATGTAAAGGTCTTATAGAGATAAATCATAGTAAAAATCCTTCCTAAGGCCTATATTATTCATATCGGCCACTTCTAACTGATTGAATCAGCCAATTAGACAATTACCTATACAACTGTGAACGAAAACATCTTCAAAAGGAAAAAGAAACTTTTGCATGTTTTTAACAAACTTTTCCCTATTTCACACAAAACGTTTCAAATTTTTACACCCAAACTACGAAAAAACGAAAACAAAATACTCAAAAACTAGTTGATCTACCCATGACAAATGGAAGTATCACCCCCTACTGCCACACAAAACTTCACAATGTTCCATTAAGAGAAGAAGGGTGTCACAAATAAGGTAGAGAACCTAAAAACACACAGAGAAACACATAACAAACAAAAACGGTGGCGACCCGAGCCCACACGGCTCCAACAACAAGATATCCCAACATTCACAATCAAGGGGTTCGCCACCCAAAAAGGAAAATCCAGCATGCAACATGGATCGAGATATATACACTCAAAGAGAGGGTGGAATGAGGTTACCTCAAGATCTTCAATTAAATCAACTCGATCCACGATCCAACAGAGATCACACCATAGGTTAAAAATAAAAAAGAAAAGCATATTACACTTCCAAAGCAGCTGCGCAAACTCTTTTGTATATTCCTTCATAGATTTGCTTTCCTATACCAAGTGTTGTAGGTTGAAGTAGTTTTCCTTCATATAGTTGTCTGGAAGGATTTTTTCTTTCAACTTCTGACTCATTTCAATCCAAGTGTTCACCGTATTTTCTCCAATCTCCATTCTCCTTCTCTGCAGATTACTCCACCAGGAAGAAGCATACTTTTTCAATTTTAAGGCTACTAACTTCACCTTATTCTCTTCTGAAACTTCTTTCAAGTCAAACACCCTCTCTACAGTCTGTAACCAATCTAAAAATACTACAGGATCTAGCTCTCTTGCATACTCAGGTATATCAATCTTGAAATCTAGGTTTTCTATCCTCCTGTCTTCCCTCCTTTCCTCCTTTTCACTCTCACTCTGCTCATCATGTTCACTAATCCTAGGTGATCTCCTAACATATCTCCTCCTTCTGTGTGTAGGCCTAGGACCTCGACCTCCTATGCAATCTCTTCATCACCCTCTCTATTAGGCTCATTCCTATGCAATCTCATATAATACTATAATTGCTCACTCAAGATTTTCATTTTTTGCTCCATTTTTTCCTTCTCTTTCAAAGTTTGATCTAAGACTTCCTGAGGTGTTTTGCTTGTTCCGACCATCTCAAACAATCACTAACAACACAGCCCAAGATAGAACACAGCTCTGATACCAAGATGATGAATGCAAGCTTACGAAGATCAGAGTATTGAACTTACAATACACCACACAAAAACACACACACTACTGATGACTTCAAACAAAGCTAATTTAATGCAATTAGCTAGAATAGATGACAACCTAGCAAGGAATTAAAAAGGATAGACTTACATTCATTCTAATACAAGCTCACCACAGAATAGATGCAAGGGCAAGGACTTAGTTACCTCAGCAGATACAGGCACACCACCACTGAAGCAAGTCAGCTCTACACACACCACCAGGGTTTCCAATTATTGGATACTGAAGTAGATTCAACCCAAATGAGAGTTTGCTGACACTCACAATCGAGAGGCTCAACTAAGGCACTCAAAATGCTATTGAAAATATCACTGATTGATTTGCAAGCTGCTGAATACATCCCTATATATAGCTAATCCTAAGTTCTATTAGAGGCACTTAATCAAAGTAACCTGCTAATCTCCCTTCTAATCTAACTGCTGAACTAAATCAAATACATCATATTATAACTTATACTAACTAATACAATCCGGATACATTTGAAAATAAAAGGAAAACCATAGCAGGCTTCTGATTTGACCAAAACCCTAAAGGGTGGCAATTCTGACCAATCAGGACCTTTCCTAACTGGGAGGGTAATTCTTAAGTTACTATGGTAACTTTCCCAGGCCTTTCTAAGCTGGATGTAATCTCAACAGCTTAAGGAAGGTAGGAAAAGACTTAAATAACCCTCATTGTAGTTGCTTGTTCTGGTGCTTGTAACTTATGGCCTCCTTGCTCGAACATGCTGGAACTTGCTTGGGACTTGAAAATTACATGTCAAGGAATAAAAATCTTCTCGGGATCATTGGCTAAATCTCACTAAATCCATAGATACAGAAATTGAGAAAGATGCCTGGTTGGACTTGTTTTGCTGGGAACTAGATTTGGCATGGATAGCCAATGCTGGTGGAATGAGTGGTTGCGCTGGCCAGGACTTGCCTTACCAAGGAGTAGCAAGACTGGATAGATGATGTTGGTGGACTGGTGGTTGCTGTGGACTACTTGATCTGTTTCTGAGGATTGAAGCCTGCTATTTCTGATGGAATTGCTCCAACAGCTGCTGAGTTTGGCACAGCTGGGGTCCCTGCCGACAATGATGGTGCTGAACATGCTGGTGTAACTTCCTTGGGTGATTAAGATGTTGTAGAAGCTGCTCAAGCTGTTGCTGTTGTTGAATCATCTCCACGCTTTTGGTTTGAACCTACTGATGATACTTGATCTGCTGTTGGGCTTGATGATTAGTCTCCATCTCGAACCCCACTCCCACACAAGGGTTTGCTCACTCCATGCAAACTAATAACAAAGATAAGGACTAGAAAAAGAAACTAAAAACCCTAACTCACTTTCGCAGGAATCGCGGACGCATTTAGCACATGAATGAAGCCCTTTAAACCCCTCGGTAGCCCGGGTGGACGAGGTAGGTCTCGTGAAAGTTTGTAGCAACTATACCCACAAAAGCCAAGAGAAAATAAAAAAAGGTGAAAAATCAAAAACAAAACAATACAAAGGCGAAGAAGATATTTCCGTCCCCAATAATGCACTTAGTTCCCCAACCCGCCTCAACAATCAAATGGCAGAAGCAAATATAAACAAACAACAACACGAAGGTTGGAAAACTGCCAAACTTTAAGATTTTCAACCAAAACCCTTCCTGTTGAGCAAAATACCTAGTGTTTAAGTGCAAGCGGGCCCTAATCGATCATTCCTATCCTAAACCAGACAATCAGAGTTATTCTCATGCTCAAGCTCGGGATTATCTATCCTAACTTCACTCTTGTTTTTCTTTCAAATTACTTTTCTTTCTTTGTTTTTCTTCTTTTAATTTTCTCTCCTTTTTTTTCTTTTTATTTCTTTTTCTTCTTTTCTTTTGCTTTTTCTTGCTTTTCTCTTTTTTTTTTCAACTCATTTTTTTCATTTCATTTCCTTCGCTTTTTCCTTACCTTATTAAACTTTACGGTAAATCCGTTTTGTAAATTTTGGATTGTTAGTGCCGGGTTTTTCGGGATTAGGACCGGCCTTCACAAAGGGTTTACCCTCCCTGATCCGGGTTACTCCATTCATAAACATTGTACTGAAGGGGTATTGGGCTCGGTCCACCCATACCAACCCAAATCGGTAGGTCCGACAGTAGTTAATTAATTCATTAATTAAAAGCAAAAGAATTTGAACAACTAAAACCGTCTAACTTAGGTAAGAACTCACAATCAAGGCGTGTAAGAAGTGAGGATTCCGCTTTCACATTCCTTGTAAAGGTCTAATAGAGATAAATCATAGTAAAAATCCTTCCTAAGGCCTATATTATTCATATCGGCCACTTCTAACAGATTGAATCAGCCAATTAGACAACTACCTACACAACTATGAACGAAAATATCTTCAAAAGGAAAAAGAAACTTTTGCATGTTTTTCACAAACTTTTCCCTTTTTCACACAAAACGTTTCAAATTTTTAGACCCAAACTACGAAAAAAACGAAAACAAAAGACTCAAAAACTAGGTGATCTAACCATGACAAATGAAAGTATCACCCCCAACTCCGACACAAAACTTCACAATGTTCCAATGTGAGAAGAAGGGTGTCATAAATAAGGTAGAAAACCTAAAAACACACAGACAAACACATAACAAACAAAAACGGTCGCAACCCGAGCCCACACGGCTCCAACAACAAGATATCCCAACATTCACAATCAAGGGGTTCGCCACCTAAAAAGGAAAATCCAGCATGCAACATGGATCAAGATATATTCACTCAAAGAGAGGGTGGAATGAGGTTACATCAAGATCTTCAATTAAAGCAACTCGATCCACGATCCAACGAACATCACACCATAGGTTAGAAATAAACAAGAAAAGCATATTACACTTCCAAAGCAGGTGCTCAAACTCTTTTGTATATTCCTCCACAGATTCGCTTTCCTGGACCAAGTGTTGTAGGTTGAAGTAGTTTTCCTTCATATAGTTGTCTGGAAGGAATTTTTCTTTTAACTTCTGGCTCATTTCAATCCAAGTGTTCGCCGTATCTTCTCCAATCTCCATTCTCCTTCTCTGCAGATTACTCCACCAGGAAGAAGCATACTTTTTCAATTTTAAGGCTACTAACTTCACCTTATTCTCTTCTGAATCTTCTTTCAAGTCAAAAACCCTCTCTACAGTCAATAACCAATCTAAGAATACTTCAGGATCTAGCTCCCTTGCATACTCAGGTATATCAATCTTGAAATCTAGCTTTTCTATCCTCCTGTCTTCCCTCCTTTCCTCCTTTTCACTCTCACTCTCCTCATCAGGTTCACTAATCCTAGGTGATCTCCAAACATATCTCCTCCTTCTGTGTGTAGGCCTAGGACCTCGACCTCCTATGCAATCTCTTCATCAGTCTCTCCATTAGGCTCATTCCTATGCAATCTCATATAATACTGTAATTGCTCACTCAAGATTTTCATTTTATGCGCCATTTTTTCCTTCTCTTTCAAAGTTTGATCTAAGACTTCCTGAGGTGTTTTACTTGTTCCGACCATCTCAAACAATCACTAACAACACACCCCAAGATAGAACACAGCTCTGATACCAAGAGGATGTATGCAAGCTCACGAAGATCAGAGTATTGAACTTACAATACACCACACAAAAACACACACACTGCTGATGACTTCAAACAAAGCTAATTGAATGCAATTAGCTAGAAAAGATGACAACCCAACAAGGAATTAAAAAGGATAGACTTACATTCATTCTAATACAGGCTCACCACAGAATAGACACAAGGGCAAGGACTTAGTTACCTCAGCAGATACAGGCACACCACCACTGAAGCAAGTCAGCTCTACACACACCACCAGGGTTTCCAATTCTTGGATACTGAAGAAGATTCAACCCAAATGAGAGTTTGCTGACACCCATAAACGAGAGGCTCAACTAAGGCACTCAAAATGCTATTGAAAATATCACTGATTGATTTGCAAGCTGCTGAATACATCCATATACATAGCAAATCCTAAGTTTTATTAGAGGCACTTAATCAAAGCAACCGTCTAATCTCCCTTCTAATATAACTGCTGAACTAAATCAAATTCATCATATTATATCTTATACTAACGAATACAATCCGGATACATTTGAAAATAAAAGGAAAAACAAAGTTGGCTTTTGATTGGACCAAAACCCTAAAGGGTGGCAGTTCTGACCAATCAGGGTCTTTCCTAACTGGAAGGGTAATTCTTAAGTTACTATGGTAACTTTCTCGGGCCTTTCTAAGCTGGATGTAATCTCAACAGCTTAAGGAAGGTAGGAAAAGACTTAAATAACCCTCATTGTAGTTGAACAAAACAACTTGGCCTCAGAGCTGAGGTTCTGGAAAAACTGATAACAAACAACCATCGCAGGGTTGCTTGTTCTGGTGCTTGTAACTTATGGCCTCCTTGCTCGAACATGCTGGAACTTGCTTGAATTGAGAAAGCTTGAGAAAGTTTGAATACAAATGCTAGAAATCAATGAAAGCTTGAAGAACAATGAAGAACAATTGAAAACTTGAAGAACAATTAAGAGAGATTAAAGCAAATAAAGGAAAGCAATTAAATCTAATTCTACTCCTAAACTACCTAGGCTAATTGATATCCCCCTCCATGGAGTCGCAGCTAAGGCTTTTATAATACCCTAAGTTTGTTTCACAAAACGCGACGCCGTTTCAGTTATGCGAGTGGAATTGGCTCAGGCGAGCGAGTGCCTTTCGAGCGGCGGCGTTACGTCGGCGTGTTTCTTGTTCCTCGGCAACTTCTCATCGGCAAATCAGAAGATCAGCTCGGGCGAGCCAGAATTCTGCTCGGGCGAGCAGGCGTTCTGGTCGCGTGTTTCTTGTTCCTCGGCAACTTCTCATCGGCAAATCAGAAGATCAGCTCGGGCGAGCCAGAATTCTGCTCGGGCGAGCAAGTGTTCTGGTCGGGCGTGTTTTGCCTCCCTGGTAACTTCTCCTCGGCAGCTCAGAAGATCAGCTCGGGCGAGCAGGGCTCTTGCTCGGGCGAGCTGGGCTTCTGTCTCTCCTCTTCTTGGCTCAAAATCGGTCGGCAGATCCTGCTGTCCTTCCAGGGGTGTTGCTCGGGCGAGCCAACATGCTGCTCGGTCGAGCAACCCTTCTGCCTCTACCCCTTAGTTGGTGAGTTTTTGCTCCGTTTTGGCTCCATTTTAGGTCACTCTCTTATTTTCCTACAAAACACCAAATCATTATATCTAATATATAAATAAGGGTTATAACAAGCACATATACCCTATAAAAGAGAAGAAATTCGGCTCGAAACGAGG
Source organism: Portulaca oleracea (assembly GCA_029582165.1). NCBI lineage: Eukaryota > Viridiplantae > Streptophyta > Magnoliopsida > Caryophyllales > Portulacaceae > Portulaca > Portulaca oleracea. The sequence continues at coordinate 27,936,235 of CM055868.1, read as the reverse complement.
CCGAACACCGTGCAAATTAAAAACAAAGATAAGGACTAGAAAAAGAAACTAAAAACCGTAACTCACATTCGCAGGAATCGTGGACGCATTTAACACATGAATGAAGCCCTTTAAACCCCCCAGTGGCCTGGGTGGACGAGGTAGGTCTCGTGAGGGTTTATAGTAACTATACCCACAAAAGCCAAGAGAAAAGAAAAAGAGGTGAAAAATAATTAAAAAAAAAACAATACAAAGGCGAAGAAGATATTCCCATCCCCTATCATGCATTTAGTTCCCCAACCCACCTCAACAATCAAAAGGCAGAAGCAAATATAAACAAACAACGACACGAAGGTTGGAAAACTGCCAAACTTTAAGATTTTCAACCAAAACACTTCCTGTTGAGCAAAATACCTGATGTTTAAGTGCAAGTAGGCCCTAACGATCATTCCTATCCTAAACAAGACAATCAGAGTTGTTCTCATGATCAAGCTCGGGATTATCTATCCTAACTTCACTCTTGTTTTTCTTTCAATTTACTTTTCTTTCTTTGTTTTTCTTCTTTCAATTTTCTCACCTTCTTTTTCTTTTTCTTTCTTTTTCTTCTTTTCTTTTGCTTTTTCTTGCTTTTCTCTTTTTTTTTCAACTCATTTTTTTCATTTCATTTCCTTCCCTCTTTTCTTCCTTTATTAAACTCCACGGTCAATCCGTTTTGTAAATTTTAGAGTGTCAGTGTCGGGTTTTTCGGGATTAGGACCGGCCTTCGCAAAGGGTTTACCCTCCCTGATCCGGGTTACTCCATTCATAAACATTGTACTTAAGGGGTATTGGGCTCCGTCAACCCATACCAACCCAAATCAGTAGGCCCGACAGTAGTTAATTAATTCATTAATTAAGTGCAAAAGCATTTGAACAACTAAAACTATCTAACTTAGGTAAGAACTCACAATCAAGGCGTATAAGGAGTGAGGATTCCGCTTTCACATTCCATGTAAAGGTCTAATAGAGATAAATCATAGTAAAAAAGCTTCCTAAGGCCTATATTATTCATATCGGCGACTTCTAACTGATTGAATCAGTTAATTAGACAACTACCTACACAACTGTGAACGAAAACATCTTCAAAAGGAAAAAGACACTTTTGCATGTTTTTCACAAACTTTTCCCTTTTTCACACAAAACGTTTTAAATTTTTAGGCCCAAACTACGAAAAAACAAAAACAAAAGACTAAAAAACTAGGTGATCTAGCCATGATAATTGGAAGTATCACCCCCCACTCCCACACAAAACTTCACAATGTTCCATTGTGAGAAGAAGCGTGTCACAAATAAGGTAGAAAACCTAAAAACACACAAACAAACACATAACAAACAAAAACGGTTGCGACCCGAGCCCACACGGCTCCAACAACAAGATATCCCAACATTCACAATCAAGGGGTTCTCCACCCAAAAAGGAAAATCCAGCATGCAACACGGATCAAGACATATACACTCAAAAAGAGGGTGGAATGAGGTTACCTCAAGATCTTCAATTAAAGCAACTCGATCCACGATCCAACGAACATCACACCATAGGTTAGAAATAAACATGAAAAACATATTACACTTCCAAAGCAGGTGCTCAAACTGTTTTGTATACTCCTACACATATTTGCTTTCCTGGACCAAGTGTTGTAGTTTGAAGTAATTTTCCTTCATATAATTGTCTAGAAGGAATTTTTCTTTCAACTTCTGGCTCATTTCAATCCAAGTGTTCGCCGTATCTTCTCCAATCTCCATTCTCCTTCTCTGCAGATTACTCCACCAGGAAGAAACATACTTTTTCAATTTTAAGGCTACTAACTTCACCTTATTCTCTTCTAAAACTTCTTTTAAGTCAAAAACCCTCTCTACAGTCTGTAACCAATCTAAGAATACTCCAGGATCTAGCTCCCTTGCATACTCAGGTATATCAATCTTGAAATCTAGCTTTTCTATCCTCCTGTCTTCCCTCCTTTCCTCCTTTTCACTCTCACACTCCTCATTAGGTTTACTAATCCTAGGTGATCTCCTAACATATCTCCTCCTTCTATGTGTAGGCCTAGGACCTCGACCTCCTATGCAATCTCTTCATCAGTCTGTCCATTAGGCTCATTCCTATGCAATCTCATAAAATACTGTAATTGCTCACTCAAGATTTTCATTTTTTGCTCCATTTCTTCCTTCTCTTTCAAAGTTTGATTTAAGACTTCCTGAGGTGTTTTACTTGTTCCGACCATCTCAAACAATCACTAACAACACACTCCTACATAGAACACAGCTCTGATACCAAGATGATGTATGCAAGCTCACGAAGATCAGAGTATTGAACTTACAATACACCACAAAGAAACACACACACTGCTGATCACTTCAAACAAAGCTAATCGAATGCGATTAGCTAAAAAAGATGACAACCCAACAAGGAATTAAAAACGATAGACTTACATTCATTCTTATACAGGCTCACCACAGAATAGACACAAGGGCAAGGACTTAGTTACCTCAGCAGATACAGGCACACCACCTACACACACCACCAGGGTTTCCAATTTCTGGATAATGAAGTAGATTCAACCAAAATGAGAGTTTGCTGACACCTACAAACGAGAGGGTCAACTAAGGCACTCAAAATGCTATTGAAAATATCATTGATTGATTTGCAAGCTGCTGAATACATCCCTATACATAGCTGATCCTAAGTTTTATTAGAGGCACTTAATCAAAGTAACCTGCTAATCTCCCTTCTAATCTAACTGCTGAACTAAATCAAATACATTATATTAAAACTTATACTAACTAATACAATCCGGATATATTTGAAAATAAAAGGAAAAACAAATTTGGCTTCTGATTGGACCAAAACCCTAAAGGGTGGCAATTCTGACCAATCAGGGCCTTTCCTAACTAGGAGGGTAATTCTTAAGTTACTATGGTAACTTTCCCGGGCCTTTCTAAGCTGGATGTAATCTCAACAGCTTAAGGAAGGTATAAAAGACTTAAATAACCCTCATTGTAGTTGAACAAAACAACTTGGCCTCAGAACTGAGGTTCTGGAAAAACTGAGAACAAACAACCATCGCAGGGTTGCTTGTTCTGGTGCTTGTAACTTATGGCCTCCTTGCTCAAACATGCTGAAACTTGCTTGGGACTTGAAAATTTCATGTCAAGGAATAAAAATCGTCTAGGGACTTTTGGTTGAATCTCACTCAAACCATAGATACAGAATTGGGAAAGATGGCAGGTTGGACTGGTTTTGTTGGGAACTAGATTTGGCCTGGATAGGCAATGCTGGTGGAACGAGTGGTTGTGCTTGCCAGGACTTGCCTTACCAAGGTGTAGCAAGCCTAGTTGGATGATGTTCGTGGACTGGTGGTTGTTGTGGACTCCTTGATCTGTTTCTGAAGATTGAAGCCTGCTATTTCTGCTGGAATTGCTCCAACAGCGGCTGAGTTTGGCACAGCTGGGCTCCCTGCTGACAATGCTGGTGCTGAACATGCTGGTGAAGCTTCCTTGGGTGATGAAGATGATGTAGAAGCTGCCCGTATTGTTGTTGTTGTTGAATCATCTCCATGCTTTTGGTCTGAACCTTTTGATGATGCTTGATCTGCTGCTGGGCTTGCTGAATGGTCTCCATCTCGAACACCACTCCCACACAAGGGTTTGCTCTCCCCGTGCAAACTAAAAACAAAGATAAGGACTAGAAAAAGAAACTAAAAACCCTAACTCACTTTCGTAGGAATCGCGGACGCATTTAGCACATGCATCAAGCCCTTTAAACCCCCCGGTAGCCAAGGTGGACGAGGTAGGTCTAGTGAGGGTTTATAGCAACTATACCCACAAAACCCAAGAGAAAAGAAAAAGGTAAAGAAAAAGAGGTGAAAAACCAAAAATAAAACAAAACAAAGGCGAAGAAGATATTCCCGTCCCTAAACAAGCACTTAGTTCCCAAACCCGCCTCAACAATGAAATGACAGAAGCAAATATAAACCAACAAGGACACGAATGTTGGAAAACTGCAAAACTTTAAGATTTTCAACCAAAACACTTCTTGTTGAGCAAAATACCTCGTGTTTAAGTGCAAGTGGGCCCCAACTGTAATTGCTCATTCCTATGCAATCTCATATAATACTGTAATTGATCACTCAAGAATTTCATTTTTTGCTCCATTTCTTCCTTCTCTTTCTTAGTTTGATCTAAGACTTCTTGAGGTGTTTTACTTGTTCCGATCATCTCAAACAATCACTAACAACACACCCTAAGATAGAACACAGCTCTGATACCAAGATGATGTATGCAAGCTCACAAAGATCAAAGTATTGAACTTACAATACACTACACAGAAACATACACACTGCAGATGACTTCAAACAAAGCTAATTGAATGCAATTAGCTAGAATAGATGACAACCCAATAAGGAATTAAAAAGGATAGACTTACATTCATTCTAACACAGGCTCACCATAGAATAGAAACAAGGGCAAGGACTTAGTTACCTCAGCAGATACAGGCATACCACCACTGAAGCAAGTCAGCTCTACACACACCACCATGGTTGCCAATTACTGGATACTTATGTTGATTCAACCCAAACGAGAGTTTTCTGACAGTCACAAACGAGATGCTCAACTATGGCACTCAAAATTCTATTGAAAATATCAGTGATTGATTTGCAAGCTGCTGAATTCATCCCTATATATAGCTAATCCTAAGTTTTATTAGAGGCACTTAATCAAAGTAACCTGCTAATCTCCCTTCTAATCTAACTGCTGAACTAAATCAAAACATCATATTATAACTTATACTAACTAATACAATCCGGATACATTTGAAAATAAAAGGAAAAACAAAGCTGGCTTCTGATTGGACCAAAACCTTAAAGGGTGGCAATTCTGACCAATCAAGGCCTTTCCTAACTGGGAGGGTAATTCTTAAGTTACTATGGTAACTTTCCCGGGCCTTTCTAAGCTGGATGTAATCTCAACAGCTTAAGGAAGGTAGGAAAAGACTTAAATACCCCTCATTGTAGTTGAACAAAACAACTTTGCCTCAGAACTAAGGTTCTTGAAAAACTGATAACAAACAACCATGGCAGGGTTGCTTGTTCTAGTGCTTGTAACTTATGGCCTCCTTGCTCGAACATGCTGAAACTTGCTTGGGACTTGAAAAATGCATGTCAAGAAATAAAAATCTTCTAGGGACCTTTGGCTGAATCTCACTCAATCCATTGATACAGAATTGAGAATGATGTCTGCTTGGACTGGATTTGCTGGGAACTGGATTTGGCCTAGATAACCAATGCTGGTGGAATGAGTGGTTGTGCTGGCCAAGACTTGCCTTACCAAGGTGTGGCAAGCGTGGAAGGATGATGTTGGTGGACTGGTGGTTGCTGTGGACTCCTTGATATGTTTCTGAGGATTAAAGCTTGCTATTTCTGCAGCAATTGCTCCAACTGCTGCTGAGTTTGGCACAGCTGGGCTCCCTGCTGACAATGTTGGTGCTGAACATGCTGGTGTAGCTTCCTTGGGTGATAAAGATGATGTAGAAGCTTCTCGTGCTGTTGCTGTTGTTGAATCATCTCAATGCTTTTGGTCTGAACCTGCTGGTGATGCTTGATCTGCTGCTGGGCTTGCTGAATGGTCTCCATTACAAACACCACTCCTACACAAGGGTATTCTCACCCCGTGCAAACTAAAAACAAAGATAAGGACTAGAAAGAGAAACTAAAAACCCTAACTCACTTTCGCAGGAATCGCAGATACATTTAGCACATGCATCAAGCCCTTTAAACCCCCGGTAGCCCGGGTGGACGAGGTAGGTCTCTTGAGTGTTTATAGCAACTATACCCACAAAAGCCAAGAGAAAAGAAAAAGGGAAAGAAAAAGAGGTGAATAACCAAAAAGAAACCAAAACAAAGGCGAAGAAGATATTCCCGTCCCCAATCATGCACTTAGTTCCCCAACCCGCCTCAACAATCAAATGGCAGAAGCAAATATAAACAAACAAGGACACGAAGGTTGGAAAACTGACAAACTTTGAGATTTGAAACCAAAACACTTCCTGTTGAGCAAAATACCTCGTGTTTAAGTGCAAGTGGGCCCTAATCGATCATTCCTATCCTAAACCAGACAATCAGAGTTGTTCTCATGCTCAAGCTCGGGATTATCTATCAAAACTTCACTCTTGTTTTTCTTTAAAATTACTTTTCTTTCTTTGTATTTCTTCTTACATTTTCTCACCTTTTTTTTTCTTTTTCTTTCTTTTTCTTCTTTTCTTTTGCTTTTTCTTGCTTTTCTCTTTATTTTTTCAACTCATTTTTTTCATTTCATTTCCTTCGCTTTTTTCTTACCTTATTAAACATTACGGTCAATCCGTTTTGTAAATTTGGGAGTGTCAGTGCCGGGTTTTTCGGGATTAGGACCGGCCTTCGCAAAGGGTTTACCCTCCCTGATCTAGGTTATTCCATTCATAAACATTCTACTTAAGGGGTATTGGGCTCCGTCCACCCATACCAACCCAAATTGGTAGACCCGACAGTAGTTAATTAATTCATTAATTAAAAGCAAAAACATTTGAACAACTAAAACCGTCTAACTTAGGTAAGAACTTACTATCAAGGCGTGTAAAGAGTGAGGATTCCGCTTTCACATTCCATGTAAAGGTCTAATCGAGATAAATCATAGTAGAAATCCTTCCGAAGGCCTATATTATTCATATCGGCCAATTCTAACTGAATGAATCAGCAAATTAGACAACTACCTACACAACTATGAACGGAAACATCTTCAAAAGGAAAAAGAAACTTTTGGATGTTTTTCACCACCTTTTCCCTTTTTCACACAAAACTTTTCAAATTCTTAGACCCAAACTACGAAAAAACGAAAACAAAAGACTCAAAAACTAGGTGATCTACCCATGACAAATGGAAGTATCACCCCCCACTCCCATACAAAACTTCAAAATGTCCCCATTGTGAGAAGAAGGGTGTCACAAATAAGGTAGAAAACTTAAAAACACACAAACAAACACATAACAAACAAAAACGGCGGCGACCCGAGCCCACACGGCTCCAACGACAAGATATCCCAACATTCACAATCAAGGGGTTCGCTACCAAAAAAGGAAAATCGAGCATGCAACATGGATCAATATATATATACTCAAAGAGAGGGTGGAAAGAGGTTACCACAAGATCTTCAATTAAAAGCAACTCGATCCACGATCCAACGAACATCACAGCGTAGGTTAGAAATAAACAAGAAAAGCATACTATGTGTGATGGTTCACACGCAAGATCAAAATGAAAAACAAACTATACAAGACACTAAGGACTAAGGAACTAAAATATTTTCAAAATGAATCTCACTCTTTTTTTTTTCTTTTCTTGGACTCAAAAACCGGATTGCATACTACCCTCCCACTCCCACACAATGAGGTTGTCGTGTCCTCAAATGGAAATAGAAGTAGGTAAGCAAGCACCCAAAAATTAAAGAAAAAGAAACACTCAAAAAGAAAATAAAAGAAGAAAAATAAGAATACTTACTAATTGTACAAGAAAAGGTGAGGAAGGATTTTTCGTTGAAGGCTTCTTATCAAGATACTCACTCCTTCCCACCTCAAGATATCGGGCCCCAAGTCGGAACCATTCAATGCCCGGAGTAACAAATCATGCATTCTCTCATGCATCTCAGAATGGTGTAAGAGCACACTCCTACTCAAAACTTCACAATGTCCCCATTGTGAGAAGAAGGGTGTCACAAATAAGGTAGAAAACCTAAAAACACACAAACAAACACATAACAAACAAAAATGGTGGCGACCCGAGCCCACACGGCTCCAACAACAAGATATCCCAACATTCACAATCAAGGGGTTCGCCACCCAAAAAGGAAAATCGAGCATGCAACATGGATCAAGATATATACACTCAAAGAGAGGGTGGAATGAGGTTACCTTAAGATCTTCAATTAAAAGCAACTCGATCAACGATCCAACGGACATCACACCATAGGTTAGAAATAAACAAGAAAAGCATATTACACTTTCAAAGGAGGTGCACGAACTCTTTTGTATATTCCTCCACAGATTTGCTTCCCTGCACAGAGTGTTGTAGGTTGAAGTAGTTTTCCTTTATATAGTTGTCTGGAAGTAATTTTTCTTTTAACTTCTGGCTAATTTCAATCCAAGTGTTCACCCTATCTTCACCAATCTTCATTCTCCTTCTCTGCAAATTACTCCACCAGGTAGAAGCATACTTTTTCAATTTTAAGGCTACGAAATTCACCTTATTCTCTTTTGAAACTTCTTTCAAGTCAAAAACCCTCTCTACAGTCTGTAACCAATCTAACAATACTTCAGGATCTAGCTCCCTTCCATACTCAAGTATATGAATCTTGAAATCTAGCTTTTCTTTCCTCCTGTCTTCCCTCCTTTCGTCCTTTTCACTCTCACTCTACTCCTCTGGTTTACTAATCTTAGGTGATCTCCTAACATATCTCCTCCTTCTGTGTGTAGGCCTAGGACCTCGACCTCCTCTTCCTGTCCTACTAAAAGGATTTTCACCTTCTCCTTCCTCCATCTCTTCATCAGTCTCTCCCATTAAGCTCATTCCTATGCAATCTCATATACTACTGTAATTGCTCACTTAAGATTTTCATTTATTTCTCCATTTCTTCCTTCTCTTTCAAAGTTTGATCTAAGACTTCCTGAGGTGTTTTACTTGTTCCGACCATCTCAAACAATCACTAACAACACACCCCAAAATAGAACACAGCTCAGATACCAAGATGATGTATGCAAGCTCTCAAAGATCAGAGTATTGAACTTACAATACACCACAAAGAAACAAACACTGCTGATGACTTTAAACAAAGCAAATTGAATGCAATTAGCTAGAATAGATGACAACCCAACAAGGAATTAAAAAGGATAGACTTACAGTCATTCTAGTATAGACTCAGAACATAATAGACACAAGGGCAAGGACTTATTTACCTCAGCAGATACAGGCACACCACCACTGAAGAAAGTCAGCTCTACACACACCACCAGGGTTGCCAATTCCTGGAAACTAAAGTAGATTCAACCTAAATGAGAGTTTGTTGACACTCACAAACGAGAGGCTCAACTAAGGCACTCAAAATTCTATTGAAAATATCATTGATTGATTTGCAAGCTGCTGACTACAGCCCTATATATAGCTAATCCTAAGTTTTATTAGAGGCACTTAATCAAAATAACCTGCTAATCTCCCTTCTAATCTAACTGCTGAACTAAATCAAATACATCATATTATAACTTATACTAACTAATACAATCCGGATACATTTGAAAATAAAAGGAAAAAAAAAGCTGGCTTCTGATTGGACCAAAACCCTAAAGGGTGGCAATTCTGACCAATCAGGGCCTTTTCTAGCTGGGAGGGTAATTCTTAAGTTACTATGGTAACTTTCCCGGGCCTTTCTAATCTGGATGTAATCTCAACAGCTTAAGGAAGGTAGAAAAAAAGTTAAATAACCCTCATTGTAATTGAACAAAACAACTTGGCCTCTGAACCAAGGTTCTGGAAAAACTGATAACAAACAACCATGGCAGGGTTGCTTGTTCTAGTGCTTGTAACTTATGGCCTCTTTGCTTGAACATGCTGGAACTTGCTTGGGACTTGAAAATTGCATGTCAAGGAATCAAAATCTTCTAGGGACCTTTGGCTGAATCTCACTAAATCCATAGATACAGAATTGAGAAAGATGCCTGCTTGGACAAGTTTTGCTGGGAATTGGATTTGGCCTGGATAACCAATGCTGGTGGAATGAGTGGTTGTGCTGGCCAGGACTTTCCTTACGAAGGTGTAGCTAGCCTGGATGGATGATGTTGGTGGACTGGTGGTTGCTGTGGATTCCTTGATCTGTTTCTAAGGATTGAAGCCTGCTATTTCTTCTAGAATTGCTCCAACAGCTGCTGAGTTTAGCACAATTGGGCTCCCTGCTGACAATGTTGGTGCTGAACATGCAGGTGTAGCTTCCTTGGGTGATGAAGATGATGTAGAAACTGCTGGTGTTGTTGTTGTTATTGAATCATCTCCATGCTTTTGGTCTGAACCTGCTGATGATGCTTGATCTACTGTTGGGCTTGCTGAATGGTCTCCATCACGAACACGACTCCCACACAAGGGTTTGATCACCTCGTGCAAGCTAAAAACAAAGATAAGGACTAGAAAAAGAAACTAAAAACCCTAACTCACTTTCGCAGGAATCGCGGACGCATTTAGCACATGCATCAAGCCCTTTAAACCCCCCGGTAGCCCGGGTGGACGAGGTATGTCTCGTGAGGGTTTATAGCAACTATACCCACAAAAACCAAGAGAAAAGAAAAAGGGAAAGAAAAAGAGGTGAAAAACCAAAAACAAAACAAAACAAAGGCGAAGCAAATATTCCAATCCCCAATCATGCACTTAGTTCCCCGACCCACCTCAACAATCAAATGGCAGAAGCAAATATAAACAAACAAGGACACGAAGGTTGGAAAACTGCCAAACTTTAATATTTTCAACCAAAACACTTCCTGTAGAGCAAAATACCTCGTGTTTAAGTGCAAATGGGCCCTAATCGATCATTCTTATCCTAAACCAGACAATCAGAGTTGTTCTCATGCTCAAGCTCGAGATTATCTATCCTAACTTCACTCTTGTTTTTCTTTCAAATTACTTTTCTTTTGTTTTTTTTCTTTCAATTTGTCACCTTTTTTTTTCTTTTTCTTCTTTTCTTTTGCTTTTTCTTGCTTTTGTCTTTTTTTTCAACTCTTTTTTTTTTCATTTCATTTCCTTCGCTCTTTTCTTCCTTTATTAAACTTCACGGTCAATCCGTTTAGTAAATTTGGGAGTGTCAGTGCCGGGTTTTTCGGGATTAGGACCGGCCTTCGCAAAGGGTTTACCCTCCCTGATCTAGGTTATTCCATTCATAAACATTCTACTTAAGGGGTATTGGGCTCCGTCCACCCATACCAACCCAAATTGGTAGGCCCGACAGTAGTTAATTAATTCATTAATTAAAAGCAAAAACATTTGAACAACTAATACCGTCTAACTTAGGTAAGAACTCACAATCAAGGCGTATAAGGGGTGAGGATTCCGCTTTCACATTCCATGTAAAGGTCTAATAGAGATGAATCATTGCAGAAATCATTCCTAAGGCCTATATTATTCATATCGGCCACTTCTAACTGATTGAATCAGCCAATTAGACAAGTACCTACACAACTGTGAACGGAAACATCTTCAAAAGGAAAATGAAACTTTTGGAGGTTTTTCACCACCTTTTCCCTTTTTCACACAAAACTTTTCAAATTTTTAGACCCAAACTATGAAAAACGAAAACAAAAGACTCAAAAACTAGGTGATCTACCCATGACAAATGGAAATATCACCCCCCCACTCCCACACAAAACTTTACAATGTCCCCATTGTAAGAAGAAGAGTGTCACAAATAAGGTAGAAAACCTAAAAACACACAAACAAACACATAACAAATAAAAACGGTGGCGACCCGAGCCCACACGGCTCCAACAACAAGATATCCCAACATTCACAATCAAGGGGTTCGCTACCAAAAAAGGAAAATCGAGCATGCAACATGGATCAATATATATATACTCAAAGAGAGGTTGGAAAGAGGTTACCTGAAGATCTTCAATTAAAAGCAACTCGATCCATGATCCAACGAACATCACACCGTAGGTTAGAAATAAACAAGAAAAGCATACTATGTGTGATGGTTGACATGCAAGATCAAAAAGAAAAACAAACTATATAAGACACTAAGGACTAAGGAACTAAAATATTTTCAAAATGAATCTCACTCTTTTTTTTTCTTTTCTTCGACTCAAAAACCGGAATGCATACTACCTTCCCACTCCCACACAAAGAGGTTGTCGTGTCCTCAAATGGAAATAGAAGTAGGTAAGCAAGCACCCTAAAATTAAAGAAAAAGAAACACTCAAAAAGAAAATAAAAGAAGAAAAGTAAGAATACTTACTAATTGTACAAGAAAAGGTGAGGTAGGATTTTTCCTAGAAGGCTTCTTATCAAGATACACACTCCTTCCCACCTCAAGATATCGGGCACCAAGTCAGAACCATTCAATGCCCGGAGTAACAAATCATGCATTCTCTCATGCATCTCATAATGGTGTAAGAACACACTCTCAATAGCACATAAACAATCTGTAGACACCAAATACTGTTGGTTGGATCAAGAAGATCGGCTCGGCTCAAACGCCGAATATATTTTCAAAGAAATTCGCGGATTTCGGCAACCAGAAAATCCACGCGGATTTTCCAGGCTAGACAAGCACAAATCCACGCGGATTTCCCAGATAAACCCAGAAGAAACTCTCGCGGATCCATGCGGATTTTGTCAGTCCGCTCAGCAGAAGGCCACGCGGATCCAGATTAGGTCGGCCAGAATCCGCGGATCCCAAACTTCCGGTCAAGTCGAATTTCGGATCCGGTGCGGTCAACCCAGAAATCCGCGCGGATCCCAAAATCCTGGGTCAAGTCAGATCCACGCGGATCCGGGTCCAAAATCAGCTTGGGCTTTCGCGGATCCAGTTTTCGCGCCAGATGAAAGATCCACGCGGATCCAATTTTCGGCCCAGATGAAAAGTCCACGCGGATTTGCCAGCCCAAATTGCTGGCCTCTCACGGATTCAACAGATTTAGCCTAGGAGCTCTCGAGGATCCGGATTTCGGGTCAGACCGGGAACTCACGCGGATCCGGATTTCGGGTCAGACCGGAAGCTCTCGCGGATCCACGCGGATTCAGCAACTGCAAGACAATTTTTGTCGACCATCAGAAACCGCCGTGCAACTGCCAGTCAACAAATCAGGAGAAGCTCTCGCGGATCCACGCGGATTCAGCAACTCACGCGGATCCACGCGGATTTTGCGGGGTCAAGGAGAAGGTGGCGCAATCGCTGTAACTGCCAAATCAGGAGCTTATAAATTAAGCTCTCGTGGATTTCTTTTAGGGGAACGGAAAAAACCGAAAGAAGAGAAAACGCTGAAAGGTGAGAGTCACGCGGATTTCTTTGGGGGTTGGCAACTCTTTTGATCGGAAACCAGAAACCTGAGAGAAAAGAAAGATATCGGAGTTCGAAGGAGAATCACGCGGATTTTGGTGGTGAACGCATTTTCAGTGATTGTCTAGTAATCGGGAGATCCGTGCGAATTTGGGTACAACCCTCGTTCTCGTTTACAAATCTGTAACAATGTAGTTCTAGTCCCCATCCGCTGTAATTTTTTCTTATTTTGAATGATTACCTTTTCCTTTGTTGTTTTTTTCCGCATGTTCAAGTTTTAGAATAATGTGACAACTTTGGTTTTTTTTAGTTTTTCTTAAGTAAAAACCCGATCTAGTAGAGGCCGCCATGGCGGGCGATGCAAGGGCACCCCCCTACATCGACACCTTTACTCCCGATCCCGATCTCGGTTCGGAGACCGTGGAGTTGATTTATTTAATTTTTTTGTTAGTTTTTTATCAAAATTGACTGGCGACTCCGTTTTTTTTTTCTTCCTTCATGTACATTAAATGCCCTTATACGGTCAATTAATCCTTGAAGTTCAGTAATCACGACCCAGATGAAAACCGGCCGGGAGCACTGTCCAGAGATCCACGCGGATTTCTGGCCGGTGGTCCCGATCCAGTGATCATCTGGGCCCAAAATGGTCGTCGAAAGCGAAACAACGGGTCAACTGTGTATAGATGTTGATTACCATAAGGTTTGATCGTGTTTTTGGTATTAGCCACATGAAGGAAAGTACATACGAAAACATTAAAATTGCACCTTAGGATCCATAAGCAACCCAACGTCGAATCGACCCTCCGTGGGTGGAGCGTGGCGTGATGGGAAAGATTGAAGGACTAGCTTGAGAGATTTGATTCACAATCGAATAAGAGCTTGATCACCCAAAGGATTTGGATATGACCTTGGATAAAGGAAACTCCACCACCAAAGGCCTAGCATCCCACCATGACCATTATAAAGGATGATTCCACCAAATGATCAATAAAGAGATGACTTGCAAACACCACCATTAATCAATGGATAAAGTAAAGCAAGATTTTAGAAGGAAGGGAGAAACCCTAAGCAATGCATAAGCATATTCATTAATCAGTCAAAAAGTGCCTGGAGAAGTATAATAACAAGCTATTTATACTAAACCCAAAATTAAGCCAAAACAGCGTAAAAAAGGTGTCTTCCAGAACGCCGGCTCGGGCGAGCAAAAAGGACGGCTCGAGCGAGCAGGCCTTCTGCCTGTCGTCAGTCGTCGGCAGGTCGCGTGTGCAGCATCTCTGGCAGAAGTTCAGCTCGGGCGAGCAGGAGGAAGGCTCGGGCGAGCAGGTCTTCTGTATGCGTGGTTGTGCGCACGATGACAGCCTGATAGAAACGCTTCTCGGGCGAGCAAAAGGAACAGCTCGGGTGAGCAGGCCCCCTGAGACGCCCAGTTCACGCTCGGCAGAAGCATTGCTCGGGTGAGCCAGGAGGTGGCTCGGTTGAGCAAGCTCTCTGATGGCCACGGTCGTGCCATGGTTTTTATTAATCCCGGGGGTTTTAAACACTCGCACCCCGATACCTTCTACGCTCTAGTCTCGAGACGGCCCGGTCCAGTCCCAAGGTCTCCGGGGTCGGTGTTGTGAGCGGGCCCCTCCCTAAGGAGCCCCGGGGCCCATCCATCAGATGACCGAGACTAGCCTCCCAGCTCCCGAAGTGACCGGAAATTGCAACTCGAGGCTCGAGTTGGACGAAGCGGTTCGCTTGGCGGTGGTCACCAGAGAGGAGAAAGGAACCCGAACCTCTTCATCCTCCCCTTCTTGAAGAGGATTTGCCCTCAAATCCACATCGGGTTCAACATCCTCAATGTAGGGTGAGAGGTCCCCGATGTTGAAGGTTGATGAAACACCGATGTCTCCCGGAAGATCAAGCTTGTGGCGTTGTCATTTATATAGGCCAAAACTTTGAACGGACCCTCGCTTCGTGGCTTTAGCTTATTACTCCTCCGGGATGGAAACCGTTTCTTCCTTAGATGTAGCCAAACCAAGTCTCCGGGCTTGAACGTGATATCACGGCGATGCTTGTTGGCTCGGGCCTTATAAAGTTCATTGGTGCACTCGATCTTTTCCCGAATTTGCCGGTGAAGCTCCTGGATCTCAACGGCCTTCTCACTTGCTTCAAAGCTAACCCTTGACTCTAGAGGAAGAAGAAGGAGCTCGATAGGAGTTATGGGGTTGATACCATAGCAAGTCTGAAAGGGCGAATGACCCGTAGCAAGAGAGGGGGACCAATTATAGGCAAACTCGGCGTGACATAACTTGGCATCCCAATCTCGTAGACTCCGACTCACAAGACCACGAAGTATTGTAATGAGTGTCTTGTTAGTTACCTCAGTTTGGCCGTCTGTTTGAGGATGATGTGATGTGCTAAATAAAAGCTTCGTTCCCAAGAGCTTCCACAAAGACCTCCAAAAGTGACCCATGAATTTAGTATCACGATCCGACACAATAGTCCTTAGGACACCATGCAAGCGCACTACCTCTCGGAAGAAAAGGGTGGCAATATGTGTGGCGTCATCGGTTTTCTCGCAGGAAATGAAATGCGCCATTTTAGAAAAGCGATCAACGACGACTAGGATTGCATCTTTGCCATGCACGGTTCAGGGAAGAGCTACAATGAAGTCCATACTCAAATCCTCCCACGGACCATTCGGAACTGGAAGGGGTGTATAAAGCCCTTGGTGGAACTGGCTTTTGGCATGGTGGCAAATAATACACTTTGATACCACGTCCTGCACATCGCCTCCCATCTTCGGCCAATAGAAGTGCTCCTTTAACATGTCGATGGTCTTATTGATACCGAAATGACCGGCGAGTCCACCTCCATGAACCTCCCGTACTAGAAGCTTTCTCAACGGACATTTTGGAACGCACAATTTGTTGCCCTTGAAGAGAAATCCGTCTTGTAGCAAATACGATCCATCACCACCACCGAGGTGTGATTTAAAGTCATCATCCTCCTTATAAAACTCCTTTAAGTGCTGGAACCCAAGTACCCTCGCCTCAACTACGGAAAGAAGAGAGTGTCTCCTTGAAAGCGCATCGGCGACCACATTTATACTCCCCTTCTTGTGTTTCGCTACAAAATTAAATCCTTAAGGAGCTCAACCCAATTAGCATGCGGGAGCTAAACTTGTGTTGTCCATTCAAATATTTGAGCGCCTCGTAGTGCGAATGAAGGACAAACTGGCTCGGCCTCAAATAGTGTGACCAATGATCTAGAGCCCGAACGAGAGCATAAAACTCCTTATCATACGTGGAATAGTTCCTCCTTGAACCACTGAGTTTCTCACTGAAATAAGCGATAGGACGTTGGTTTTGCATCAACACGGCTCCAATGCCTACACCACTAGCATCACAATCCACTTCGAAGGCTTGTGTGAAATCCGGGAGAGCAAGTACCGGAGCCTCACAAAGTTGTGACTTCAGCTTCTCAAAAGCTCCTTGGGCTGCTCGGGTCCACTCAAAGGCGCCCTTCTTCATGCACTCGGTAATGGGAGCGGTAAGGGTACCAAAGCCCTTGATGAACCGACGGTAGAATGAAGCAAGACCGTGAAAGCTCCTCACCTCCGTGATAGTAGAGGGAGAGGGCCAAGAACGGATGGCCTCCACCTTTGAAGGGTCCATAGAAATACCCGTGCCGGAAACAATATACCCGAAAGGTGACTTGGGAGTGCAAAGTCGCACTTCTCGGTTCACGTAAAGTCGTTGTTGCCGCAAAACCTCGAACACCCGCTCCAAATGCATAATATGCTCCGCTTCACTCCTTGAATATACTAGAATATCATCGAAGTAAACCACGACGAATTTACCAATAAAGGGCCTCAACATCTCGTTCATAAGACGCATGAATGTGCTCGGGGCGTTGGAAAGCCCAAATGGCATGACAAGCCACTCATATAATCCCCCTTTTGTTTTGAACGCTGTCTTCCACTCATCGCCTTCCTTCATACGGATTTGATGATAGCCACTCCGTAGGTAAATCTTGGAGAAAATACAGGAGCCATGTAGTTCATCGAGCATGTCTTCAAGCCTCGGTATAGGGTACCGATACTTGATGGTAATATTGTTGATGGCTCGACTATCTACACACATCCTGAAAGTACTATCTTTCTTCGGGACCAGGAGGGCCGGGACGGAGCACGGACTCATACTCTCTCGAACATAGCCTCGTGAAATAAGCTCGTCAACCTGTCTTTATAACTCCCTTGTCTCTTGCGGGTTGCACCGATATGCCGCTTTGTTGGGGAGCGGAGCGCCGGGTATAAGGTCGATCTGATGCTCAATACCTCGGATAGGAGGTAGACCCGGTGGGAGCTCTTCGGGGAATACATCTCCAAATTCAGCAAGAAGGGGGGCAACGAGAGGGTGTTTAGGTTTCACTTCCTCACATGTGTTCACCTCTAAGAGGAGCAAGGAAAAAATGGCCTTCCCCTTGCTTAGGGCTCGCTCGACCCGTGTCTCACTCAAGTGTTTGGGCTCCTCACTTCCCGCCCCAGGTTTAGGTGGTGATATTTCATGTGGTGCTAGTGGAAGGAGTTTAACCCTCTTGCCCTCATGGATAAAGGAGTAAGTATTCTTCGATCCGTCATGAGTGGTTTTCTTGTCAAATTGCCACGGTCGACCCAACAATATGTGACACGCGCTCATGGGGACAACATCACAAACAATAGAGTCCTTGTAGTTAGTGCCAAAGGTTAAATTCACTAAGACACGATTTGTTACCTTAATGCCGTCGCGGTCATTGAGCCATTTCAGCGAATAGGGGTAATCCCAGTTTGTCAACCATATAGGTAGAGGCTACATTAGTACAGCTTCCCCCGTCGATGATGAGCTCGCACACCTTGCCCCCAACTAAGCATCTTGTTTGGAATATAGTCTCCCGCTGGGTTCTGTCAAGAGGGGCTTCTTGAACATGCAAAGCTCGCCTCAAGACAAGAGCATCTCCTTGGTCACGCGAAACAGCCGCGGTTTCTCCTTCCTCACTAGTGTATGCATCCTCAACAGCAAATTGAGGCTCATCCTGGGCTCCCTGCAATTCCTCGTCAATGTCCTAAACCTCCTTGAGAGTCAAGGTCCGCCGGTTTGGACAATCGGCCTGGAAGTGGCCATATCCATGGCACTTGAAGCATTTCTTTCCTTCCAAAAGATGAGTGGTCCCCGTAGGAGACGCCACAACAAGTCCCTTCCCTTTGTCAGTTCGGGGTGTCGCAGGGAACTTGGGGGTCTCACTAGGTTTGGGTGTGGCCGATTGAAAAGGAGGTCGATTTGACGGTGGGAAATAGTTGCGTGAAGTCGATTTGGCGAGAGTCCTTTCTTTCCGACGTCGTTCAACCCGAAGGGCCAAGCTACACAACTCATCCAGAGAATAGTAAGGTTGGATCTCTACCCTTTTAGCGATGGTGGGATCCAAGCCATTCAAAAAACGCATCATGGTTTGATCTTCAGGTTCCTGGAGGCCACTTTTGATAAGAAGTTGCTCGAATTCAGATATGTACTCTCCAACGGTTCGTCTGCCTTGAGTTAGGGCATAGGCCCTTTTCAGATTGTCATGACGGTAAGTTCTTGGTAAAAAATGGCGATTCATCACTTGCTTAAGATGGGTCCAAGTGGAAATTCTCGCCTTCCCTTCTCGAGCCCGTTGCGATTTCATATCCTCGAACCAAAGCGAAGCAGCCTTGGTGAGTTTCAAACTTGCGATCTTATAAGCCTTCTCCTCATCATACTCCTTGGTTTCGACGATCCTATCCATCAATTGGGTCCATTCGATGTAGTCGTCCGGATCAGTAGAACCGTGGAATTCGGGAATGTCAATTTTTATATCCTGGAAATCATCTCGAGGGGGTTGTTCATGCACATTCCGGCGAATTCGGCGTCGTGGAGAGCCTCTAGCATCGTCACTCGACTCAAAGTTTGGAGGAGGACGGACTGGGCTTTGTGTGCGCCTCGGACGTTCAACTCGAGGCGGAACCGGACGCTCTAGGGTGAGGTTATCCAACTGTGCCATGATGGCATTAAGGGTCCGATTGAGGGAGGAGAATTGTTCGTCATGGGTGGCAAGTCGGTTCTCGAGAGCCCGATGTCGAGGGCTACCCCGGTAGCTAGGTTCCTCTCCATCGGAGTCATCGTGACCTTCCATGTCGAGGGAAAAGGTATGGGACGGATTGTGTTTGGGATATTTTGTGGAGTTTGGGGGTTTTCTTGTAGTTGGCTTGTGTTTGGCTAAGGGTTCTTTGTGTTTTTCTTACTTGGGCATTTTATCGAACACCTTATGTGCACAAATTTTCCAACTCTTCCTCAAAGCTCCAATATGCATCAAAATCAACAAACACAATAGCAATAACAATTTCTCCAACACACTTGGAGTCACAAGAGTTGGGGAACACCAATATTTCAATCAAAATAGCAAATATCCAACAATAGAGAACAAACTAGCAAGAACAATGGAATACTCAAGCTAGATGAATAACCTTGTGCTCTGATACCAAATGGAGCGTGGCGTGATGGGAAAGATTGAAGGACTAGCTTGAGAGATTTGATTCACAATCGAATAAGAGCTTGATCACCCAAAGGATTTGGATATGACCTTGGATAAAGGAAACTCCACCACCAAAGGCCTAGCATCCCACCATGACCATCATAAGGGATGATTCCACCAAATGATCAATAAAGAGATGACTTGCAAACACCACCATTAATCAATGGATAAAGTAAAGCAAGATTTTAGAAGGAAGGGAGAAACCCTAAGCAATGCATAAGCATATTCATTAATCAGTCAAAAAGTGCCTGGAGAAGTATAATAACAAGCTATTTATACTAAACCCAAAATTAAGCCAAAACAGCGTAAAAAAGGTGTCTTCGAGCAGCAGGCTCGAGCGGCGAAAGGGCGGCTCGGGCGGCGGGCCTTACACTGTTGTCAGTCGTCGGCAAGTCGCGTGTACAACATCTCCGGTAGAAGTTCAGCTCGGGCGAGCTGGAGGAAGGCTCGGGTGAGCAGGTCTTTTGTATGCGTGGTTATGCGCACGATGACAGCCTGACAGAAACGCTGCTCGGGCGAGCAAAAGGAACAGCTCGGGTGAGCAGGCCCCCTGAGACGCCCAGTTCACGCTCGGCAGAAGCATTGCTCGGGTGAGCCAGGAGGTGGCTCGGTTGAGCAAGCTCTCTGATGGCCACGGTTGTGCCCTGGTTTTTATTAATCCCGGGGGTTTTAAACACTCGCACCCCGATACCTTCTATGCTCTAGTCTCGAGACGGCCCGGTCTTGTCCCAAGGTCTCCGGCGTCGGTGTTGTGAGCGGGCCCCTCCCTAAGGAGCCCCGGGGCCCATCCATCGGATGACCGAGACTAGCCTCCCAGCTCCCGAAGTGACCGGAAATTGCAACTCGAGGCTCGAGTTGGACGAAGCGGTTCGCTTGGCGGTGGTCACCAGAGAGGAGAAAAGAACCCGGACCTCTTCAGTGGGGGACCGTGCCCTCCGGGCCGCGGGCCCTACACAATCATTAGTGCTCTTTACAGTTTATCAAAAGCCATCGAAAAGTCATAAAAATGATGGAATACAAGAATGTACAAGACTTTCCTAGGCATGGTGAATTGAGACATGACAAATTGATCCTCCCATCGACTCGAAAATGGAAATTGGGTATACAAATCAACAGGAGGGGGCAATACAAGACAATCTTGAACATGTTCATGCGAACACTTGGATGCAAACAATGATTCACACTCAATATCCATGCAATTTTCATCAAACACAGATTCCGAATCACAACTTTCATCCGAATAATCATCATAATCAACAAATGGTGATAAGGAAAAAGCAGGGTTAGATCACATCATAACACTCCCAACATCACAAACAGGCACCTCTTCATCTTCATCAATATCAGACTCATCAGAAGAACTATCAATATTAAAAGACAGAGGTGCATCATTGAAAACAACGTCAAAGGTAAAAATGGAAGGCTCCGGGTCATAACCCATCGTGAATGACTCATAAAGCATGTCATCATCAAAAGCATCATTGTCAACAACCAAGTTCAAAGAATCATGATCAATCCACAAAGAATTATGCTCATCATCACAAGAATGCACATCAATGGACTAACATACAAGGGTAGTTAATGCCTCACTAATGCAATGATTCTCAATGAAAGTGAATAGGTCAGTATCTAGCACACATTCAATCCCAAAGGATTCAACTACACTCTCAACAAGATCATGTTCAAATTCATCATAAGCAACATGACATTCACTAAACTAAACCTTTTCTTCACACAAAAGCATGGACAATGGTTCATCATCTAGCATGTTTTCATCAAGTTCGACATCATATCAAACAAAATCATCATGTTCGTCATGCTCACTAGGTGGGGCTAGAGCTAAGGAATCGCTAAGCCGGCATGCAAAACTAGGTCTAATTCAGAACTCAAAGATGAATGATCTAATTCAACTATCGACTCAACCACTTGTGAAGAAGGAGTTTCTACCCTATGACTAGTCTCATGTAAAAATTCACGCATGCGCTCAGCCATTTTCACAAACATATCATTTATTTTCGCACATATGTTAGCTTCAAGATCATCCATTTCACTTTGCAAACAAGAGTCATAATCATGATATGGAGATTCACAATGCAAGCATAAAGGATGAGACTCAACAACATCACACGGGGGAAGGTCATAAGAATTTTCCACATAACCCCCACCATAAGATTGATCATCAAAATAAATGGGGTATTCACATGACTGTACAGGCAAGGTCTCACAAAAAATTTCCATATACTCCCACCACTTGATTGATCATAAGGATTTTGGGGGTATTCTTGATATGGTATGGCTAAAGTCTCGGAGGGTGGTGCATAATAAGAAGGTTGGACACTAGGAATAACACTTTTTTGCTCAAGCTCATAAGTATCCCTAGACAACCATTCAATAAATTCCAAAGCAACATCTTCACCTAAATTAGAAAACCCAAAAAAATTGAAGAGATTGCAAGTTTCATAATTTATACCCTCATACACAATTCCCAATATATCTAATGTATCATAAAAGATACCATATAATTCACATTGAGCACGGTAATCATGTAATCTAGCAAAATATTTCCAAAATATTTAATGCTCGAATTGGAGGAACCGGGAACTAGCCATAACTCTTTCTCTTTTTTTCTTTTTTTTTCTTTTTTTCTTTTTTTCGATATTCGATTTACTGTTCACTGCATTTTCTTGCTAGAATTTAGAAAGCGATAAACTATTTACACACAAACCAATAGCTTAATCTACCAAATAACGTCATCCCCGGCAACGGCCCCATTGTTCGGTTGTAATTTTTGTGGTTTTCCAGAGTTAGGGTTTTCGATCCACAAGGATGGGTGTTAGGCTTGAATAAGGGAATCAGTTTGTGTTTGGAGTTTTTCTCAATTGCGAAAAGCGGTAAATTATATAAAGGAAAGCAATTAAACTAACCTAATCATGGATTATCAAGAAAGCAATTAAAAGCATGAAATCAAATAAGCAATTAAAGCAAGGAATAGGAAAGCAATAAAACTACAACTAGTAATGAAATTAGGAATAAGAGATTATACCTTTGATGACCAAAACACTAAATCTTCACTTGAATTTCTCCCGAACAAATAAGAAATTGTGGATTGGATTACCAAGGATCCCCAAATTCTCACTAGAAAGTAGAATTGGTAACCCTTGATCCTCCTCCCCACTAAAAGTGGATTTGTAGTGAGATTAGCCCTAGAAAGCTTTGAAATCAATCAACAATGGAGAATAGAGAGAGGGAGAGGGAGAGGGAGAGGGAGAGAGAGAGAGAGAGAGAAAGCTTGTAAAACTTCAATGAGAATGCTTGAAAGAAGAGTCGTATACCAATTGCAGGAAAACTTGAAGAAAGCTTGAAGAACAATGGAGAAAACTTGAAGAACAATTAAAGAAAGCAATTAAAGAAAGTTGTTCGGTTGTGGTAAATTGGGTTTTAAGAGTAGGGTTGTCGAATCCACAAGGATGGTGTGTTAGGTTATCATGAAATTGGTTTGATTTGGGTTTCAAATTGCAGGAAGCAGTAAATAAGAATTTAACTAAACTAATCAGGAATTGAAAACAGTAATTACTAAAGCAAACATGAAGCGAGAATTAAAATTTAACCTAATTTAACAAGATAGAAAAACTAAAACAAACGAAGAACTCATAATAAAGAAAGCAATAAATAACAATCTAAATTGCATGGAAGAATATTATATTACTGGCAATGTGAAATAACGAATTAACTAACTAAATTAAAAGACTCGATGAAATTAAGGGAGTAGAGTATACCGACAATCTTCTCTTCACTCTACCTCCCCGTGCTAGCATCACGAACTCTCCCGAACAAATAAAAGTCGTGATTCGGATTACTAAGAATCACCCAAATCCTCACTTGAAAGGAGAATTTGTTAACCCTTAATCCTCATCTTTCACTAAAAATTGGAATTTGGTTGTGAACTAATGCTAATAATTAGAAGTAACAAGACTAGAAACAAAAAGCGAGAAGAACAAGAATTGAAAACTTGAATTGGATTAAAGATTGAAAGAGTGAATTACAATCGAAGAATAACGGTAGCAAAAGGAAGAAAAACGATGAACTAAACCCTAGAACAATAATGCTAAGATCGAGTAAACCTAAAAAATTAACTATGATATTTCTATGATAAAAATTCCTTCCGACTCGCGGCGGCTAGGTCTTTTTTTAAGCAGAAGTGAAAAACGCAGCCAGCGTTTTGTGTTCCGTCTTTGAGTTTTCCGTAGAAAACGAAGCCAGCGTTTTGTATTACTCAACTTTTCTCACTTTCTGTCTCAGGCGCTGCCTGTGTTTTAAAAATGCAGCCAGCGTTTTGTCTTCCGCTCATTCTTGGGCCGGATCTCGCGCGATTGGGCCGCTTCTTTTAATTCTTCTTCTCATCTTCTTTTCAATTCTCCAATTCTCCATTACATTTTCATCTTTTCTCCACTTTTTTGCACTTCTCTATGAATTTGGATTAAGATCTGCAAAGTACACTAATTTTCCAATCAAGTGAAGAAATCGCAACAAAAATTAATCAATTTACGGTCTTAATTTGGCTAAAAATGAGACCGAACAACACTCCCACACAAAGGTTTGCTCGCCCCGAGCAAACTAAAACAAAGAAAGAAAAAAAACTAAACTATCCTAACTCACTTTCGTAGGAATCACCGTTACATTTAGTATATGCAACAAGCCATTTAAACCCCTTGGCAGCCCAAGTGGACGAGGAAGGTCTCGTGAGGGTTTATAGCAATTATACCCACAAAAACCAAAGAAAAAGTAGACTCGGATTTAAAAGGAAAGACTCCAGAAAGGAAAAGGAAAAAGAAGAAATAAAAGAGATAAAAAGGGTTAGCGCTAGGGTTACAAATACAAT